>CM062091.1:3861476-5188725 GCA_031163375.1 Conogethes punctiferalis | reverse complement strand
TTTTCACTTCAGTTCAGGAGAAGTTACAATGATGAAAATGGGAACTTTTTGCAACCTGGGGCCTACTGTAACTAAAGTCATATTTTGTAGGCTAATGCCTTATAACACTTTGAGGGTCACAAAGGACACTTTAAAAACCTATTCAAATACTAACCTGGAACCTATTCAGATACCTAAGAACTGTTTTCAGGTAAATTAGTCAGTATAAATACCTCACTTAAGGCGATATTAAAGATTAAATAGTGACTTTTGAATAAAAAGTTTAAAGTATACAAAAATTTAAGTAACTTTCTTAATTGTGATGATAATTTTAAAATATACATTCTCCGCAAAAAGCTTAAAACGACTTAATTCTTAGAATTAAAACAATGGTTCGCGTAGAAATAAGATTTACAAAACAGTTTAATAATCATAAACGCAGAAATATTATTTTATTTAGAATAATAATGAGATTAATATTCGAAAAGTTGTGTCCTGTTGTTTATAAATATTCACAGTGCCTGTGTTTTTTTTTATAATGGCTCGACTTAATGACTTCCTTAGGCCTGATGGAAAGCGAAAGAGAAGCCCAAGTCGCTGTGACAACGGGCAAGTAACTGGTCAGTTACCTGTCAGGTTGCCCCCGCCATGCCGGCTCCAACCCTAACCCCCCACGAGCTCCGGAAATCCTACTCACCGGTCAGAAACGACGAACCCAGAGGGTCCATTTGACTGCGGTATTCTATACCGGTGGAGGGTCCTTCCCCGGACGGGGCGGCCTCAATTCGAGCGAAGATTCGCTATGCCCTACCTCTCTTAAAAGGTGGTTCCTGGATTAAGAATAGGGTGACCCCATCTCATCCCCAATATCAGGAAACGGGGCAGCAGCGTCTACCTAGTACAAATAAAAACCTACTGCGGTCACCACCTGCCTGCCAAGGGTGGTCACTAAGCCAAATCCCCAAATGACCATACTTATTAGGGGGATGCCTATGTCCAGCAGTGGACGGAACCGGAGCAGTTGATTGAATGAAAATAACAGTCTAAGCCGTACGCCAGAACATGTATAAACAACACAACACAAGGAAAATGGTGCTTCATTAATGGACGATACTCAAATATCTTAAAAACTTATATTCTTTTGCGCTCGTTACACAAATGGCTAAAGATGGACTTTCATAGAAACGGCAACGTAGTCTTAACTAATATTAGAAAGCTAAAGAGTTTGTTTGTTTGTTTGAACGCGCTAATCTCAGGAACTACTGGTCCGAATTGAAAAATTATTTTTGTGTTAAATAGACCATTTATCGAGGAAGGCTTTAGGCTATATAACATCACACTGCAACTATTAGGAGCGAAGAAATAATGGAAAATGTAAAAAAAATGGGAGGAAGAAATAACAATCCACGCGGACGAAGTCGCGAGCACAGCTAGTACCCAAATAAAACACTCAGCGCAATGACGGATAAAGATACAAACCACCATATCGATCTATCTATCTCCACATCGCTACAACATATAAATCACTAGTTCCGCCGACACCAATAGATGGCGCTGTACCTGCCGCGGTAAGCAAACTTCATACATAGCGACAAGTGCTCCATACAAGTTCTATGGAAAACCTACACGCAACATGCGATAGTTTTACTTGTTTTGACTTAAGCTAAATTCTTTTGGATCGGAATAATGACATTTAATCTAATATCTATCATCAAACCACTGTCTCTTGGCGACTGACGCTGCCATTTCTACCAAGCCATCACCCTACTATATATATATAATTTTTGGTCTGTACATACATGTATATGTATAATTGTCTGTCTTTTCGTCACTGCGGCTCCTTCTTGATTTTCAGGGTCGAGAACGTCGTCTGGTGACACTGAAAAATGGAATATTTCAAATTAGATATCACATTATGGATCATCATCATCATCAGACTCTTTCGCAGTCCACTGTTGGACATCATCATCATCTTCTGCCTATTGCAGTCCATTGCTGGACATAGGCCTCTCCAGTTGTCCGCTACCTAGGGCAAACTTCCGGAGGATGTAGCCATAATCGCCACGCTGGGCAGGCGGGGTTGGCGATCGCAGGGTGTAGCTTCTAGCTCCGGTGACGCTGCTGCCCGTCAACGGTATGTGGTATATATCGTGATGGTTTTTACCACCAGTCGGTTTTGCCAGAGCCTCGTTTGTTGTTCGGCAGGATGCACCACGGGCAGGTGAGGATGGCTTGGAGCGAAAGGTTGGACATAGGCCTATCAAATTGTTCACAATTTTGGGCAAACAACTCGAGGTTATACCCACCAATCGCTACGTTGGCAGGCAGGTTGGCGATCGCAGGGCGTAGCTTCTTGCTCCGGTGACGCTGCTGCCATCATCTGCCTGTCTTACGATAAGCTTTCAATCGCGATCAATCCTTGGGACCTCTCCATGTATCAAGGTCCCGACCGCGCTGATGCCAATGGGCCGTTAGGTAACCATTCAAGATGTAAAAAATCATAACATGATGTGATAACCATTGTCACACTAAGAATATCAGTAGGTTTTTCATCTACGCCTTTTCCGACATTTTAGGATTTCATCAGCCTGCAACGTCCATTACTCGATATAGGCCTCCCACAATGACAATTAGTCATTTGGGGGGATTTGCCTTAGTTACTACGGTTGGTAAACGGGTTTGTGACCCGCAGTAGGTCTGTACCCAGGTAAACGCTACAGCCCGTTTTCTGATATTCCCTTAGTCGTCGTTAGTTTATAAAGATAGATTTATCCTGGTTTTCGGGTCGGGCCAGTTTTGTCATTCATTGGTCCGCCAAGGCTTATGAGGGGCACACTCTACCTTTTTGTACAGGCAGGCTGAACTTGAATTCGAGACCAATTAAAATCATAATAATGGTTTTCCGAATGTAAAGTTTGTGAGGTTCTGCAGCACCGCAAAACAATCTTCACTCTTTTCACTATATACTACTATCCCAATGATTTCATTCCAGTTTTTAACTTAGCCTAAGTATTTCTGTAATGAAAACAAATAAGGTAATGAATAATATGTCTAGTTATGAGAAGGATGAAGGTCATTCTTCCACCTCTAGTAGGAATCAGTTTCCCTGTAACTTCCTGCGGTTATATTAATTCTTAATGTATCGATCTTGGGGCATTTGTAGAGTCACGCAATGTTATATGAATAATTTATAAACGCTTTGTGAACGTCATTAGTTCATAATCTATTGTCAGTCGAAACATTTATTTACCTCACAGAATCTGAGTGGAATTCGAGAACACATTCCTTAACTAGGGAAGTGCAACATGTCTGTGTAAAATTCTAATTACGCCGACCACGATATGGTAATGTGTTATGAATGACGGCAGTTTAAGCGGCACCGTGAATATCTTAAGGGTCGTTTAGTGTCTGATTGCAATAGTAATTTCGGTCATGTTTTTAACGTTACGCATAGATCGTTACGTGTATAGAGAAGTCGCACACATTGTAATGGATGCAAAACTGTTAAAGGACGAAACTTGGTCATTTATTATAAGCGTAGTACGCTCTACAAAATTATATAAACTACGAGAACTTATGGCGCATTCCCACTGTGAGTTACACACGAACAATTCAATGAATATCAATTTGATATTGTTGACGGAACTGCAACCGGCAGAAATTTTTCGACGGAGCTATGGAAACGGCTATGCTCGTTTCCCTGCGGCTCATCGGATTCAAAATGAGGTGACATTTGTGCCATGGTGATCGACATAGCTACAAACTGATAGTCCGCTGACGACTACACACTATTAGTCATCACGAAAAAGGGAACGTTTTATTTTTACTATATCTGCTATTAGTTCCAATTGAACTTAACAATCTGTCGTCCCCGTCACAGCAAAAGGAAGTCGTGGACGATAATATTAAATCATCACATTCTATATTGTGAATACTAGTTTAATAAATACCAGCCAGATGATTTATACCACACCTACTTTTGACACTAGATAAAACAAACATATCGTCTTGACATACAGTGGGAACGCATCCTAATTCTTGCTATACTTTGCTAATTGAATCCGTTTATTATCAATAATCTATTATCCATTAACAATATTTCACTATCAAGCAAACGATCTAATACGGAGAAATTTAATTATTCTGATAAATCATAAATGATTCTAGATGACCCAGTAACTTCATATCACCTACCTACATTTATGATCTATCTGTTTTATACTTAATTCCAATAAATGATAGTTTTACCAATACTTAAAGGTAATTTTTGTATGTATTCATAAATAAACACAATACTATCAATTAATTTTCTTTCGTTTAATTTTATTTTTCTTCGATTCTATTATGATTCATATTTTAATTTATAGGTGATAGGAAAATATAACCATTTTTATTTTATAAATTGCACAAAATAAGGAGTATTTTGACATTACAGACAATTATATTTATTTATGTGTTTCAAATTAATACACTTTTTACTAATAATCTTAACACACATACTATATATAGTATATAATACTGATAATTATAAAAATAAATCAGTGGCAATACGCTACTCATAAAGTATGTCCAAAGTAATTTCACGGACGAGACAATTTCTTGACAATAGCAATCTGACCTTAAATGGTCCTTTTATGGTTACTACCTGGTGATCTGGACCATACGGTATGATAGCCCTTTCATTCATTGATCATTTTATTGTTAAGTGACTAGGACTTTTTCCATTACTAATAGAATAATTTACTTTATGAATAAGCAGAAAATTTAATGATAATGAACTCTAACGTATCGTACGTACCTAAGTACATACTTCAATACATTCATTATACGTCATTTTCCCTTGTTATTCTATTATTCTATTTTCTTTTTTGTTCTGCCCAAGGCGTTCATTTTTCAAATAACTTCGGAAGATGGCTCAGTGTACCGCAATTGGTTAAAATTCAACGTGAGCGTAAAGATGCATACTTAATTATTTATTTGAATGAATTAAATTTATTTACCTTTCTAAAAAATAAAAGATATTGTTTTTATTTGAAGTATGAGCAATAAATAGCAGTTTACTTTTGAGAGATTAAAGAGAAAATATTTTTTACTATTATCAACCTCTCACTATTCCACTATTTCGATAAAGTAGTGTGACTGTGAGCACTAATCGTGCCTACGTGATAATAAGTCATGTTGGTAATCTCGATGTTTTTTATGGATAAGATGAGGACGGTTGCATCGTCCCATTTCGCTCGCTTGATGCCCAGGGCTCGTCGTGTGGTGACAGAGGCTGAGCAGAGCATTCACCTCGCCGGACCGGCCCTGCACTAGTTTCGCTCACATCTTGCATTTTAAACTGGCGTACTCTGGAAACGGTCGTATTGACAATGGGGATGTGTACCGTCAAGTCAATTGATATACTTTTAAGTAGCCTGTCAAAATATGATTACTTCGTATATTGTTTTGTAAGGTTTTACCACAGGTTTTACAAAGACATGACGTCACAAATTTTCCTTGCCAATAGACTGAATATAAATCGGTATAAGTTAAATTAAAAAAGTAAGTTGAAGGTATATCATTATGTACCTAACTAAGGTGTTCCTATATTATACGAAGTCCTTTCATTTTACCAGTAAGGTAGTTAGGAGTTTGGTTGTTGAAAAATAGATTAACCTTCTTTTGCATAATTTTGGAATACTACTAAGTACAGCATTAATTTCTCCGTCAAATGATGAAAATTGAAAGAGAAACCCAAGCCGTAATCAGTCGGGCAGCAAGGCTAACTGAGAAGTGATTACTCACTTCCGTTGTCCTAGCGACTTGGGCTTTTCTTTAGTTTTAAATCAGGCGACTATGCTGTGCTACTAGACAATAAAATGTAAAACGCAAACCTATTCAAATGTACTGAACAAACTTTTGCACGTGTGTAAGTTATGTAAATGATCATCACGTCATTTGCCAGTAATGCGAAACAAAATCTATTGCAAGTTGTCCGTTTTGACAGTTTTTAATAAATAACTGATTTGACTAGCTTGACGAATCCACTATTGGGTTCGTAGTTCCCTATTTGTTCCTAAATTGATGTAGGTACCTATCCAATTTCCATCCACGTGAGAGAGGATAAATATAATTATTATTTACATATCTTTATTTTTTATCCGGACTGCGATAGGCATTATCTGGTTCCCTATCTGTTAGCATAGGAGGCAGGACAATAGACGTACTGCTTAATCAGCTATAGCTCATTTATAAAGATCCGAAAACACGGAAATCAAACAAGGTATACATTTTCCGCCAATTTTTCCAACAACTTGTTTGTTATTTGCGTAAATATCTATGATTTTCCTTAACTGTTTCAAGGGACTTACCTATTTATTGAGCTGCTGGTGTAGTTTTTGATCATGTTTAAAGCGTAAATCTCGTTCCACCTAGGTAGAATATGACTTAGGGACTTTTAAAAACTGTGCCTACAAATTTCTCAAGAGTCTCACCTATGACTCCTCTGATGTTGCAGTGTCTAATGGGCTGAATGTGAACACTTACCATCTGATAACCTTCCGTATAACCGTTTGTCCCCTTCTGTCATAAATGTAATGAACTGATTTTTTAAGTATGTAGGTATTGCGTTTGTTGTTATCCATAAACCATAACGCAAGATTACTTGTTACGTCATGTATATGGAAATATCCTAGTCTTTGAGTTGGGTGCAAAATTACTGTTTTTCGTTTGCTTTAATGTCTATAACTACTTTACTAAGCATGATCGACAATTTGATCTGTTACCTTGTAGCTTGATGCCGTTGTAGGAAACAGTCAATTACTATCAAATCCCACTCCTAATTTAGCAGTCAATTTAAATGCAACATGTCATTCCTTTTCCAACACATCTTAACTAATATTATAAAGCTGAACAGTTTGTTTGTTTGAACGCGCTAATCTCAGGAACTACCGGTCCGAATTGAAAAATTCTTTTTGTGTTGAATAGACCATTTATCGAGGAAGGCTTTAGGCTATATAACATCACGTTGCAACTATTAGGAGCGAAGAAATAATGGAAAATGTAAAAAAAATGGGGAAAAAATAACTATTCCACGCAGACGAAGTCGCGAGCACAGCTAGTTTCATATAAAACTTTACTCAACGTCTTCTATCGCCCGTTACCACTCGACAGATCTGGAATCTGTTGGTAAACTAATAAAATTGTTGTCCCGTTTCGATCGCAAGCCCCGTTAGAACGAGTTTTTGGACGACAAACACTAATTGATTGAAATTAATAATACTCTCCTGACCGATTTTTGGACAACCTCCGCACACACCAGACCAGACGACCAGAGATCAGTTAGAGACAAATAACTGGATGCTAAATGCACATTGTTATTTATAGAAGGAAAAATATCACATTATACGAGTATAAAAGTGAGAATGGGGAAAAAATTATGTTATAGGTGAAAGATGAAATAAGAATAAAATACAATATGAATTATATTTGTAAAACTGAAGTTTAAACTGATTTATAAGACTGACACAAAACTAAATGAAAAGGATTATGGTAATGAAATTTACAACGAAAATGGTGCTAGAGATCACACCTACGAAAATTCCAGTAATACATTGTCATTCTTACAATGAAGGTAGGTATAAGCCAACTGCACTATCTAACATATATAAAGGATAGTGTTTGTAGTCTAGATATTAAAATCTATTAATGATAGACTAAGTAAAGTTAGCAATACTATAAAATTAGAAAAACTGTAAGTGATTTGACTGAATCTGACGTTTCATCAAAAACTGACACAGAAGAGAAAAAAAATATACGCTAATCGCGCTGAAGTCTTAACGTTGACGTTAATAATAAAATAAGTCGCAGTAATGTGCCTTTTCTTTCAAATTCATCTTACCTCGTAATATTATAGTAAGATCGCCAATACGAGTATACGGTAGCGCCCTACAATTTTTTTATTTGACATTCAGTTTGTAACATTATTACGTGTCAACTAGGTGTTATAACATAGCAAAATAGAAATGCATTAAGTTTCATGGATTAATATTTATAGTTTCATTAGTAGGTAATTTTTAGCTCAACTGATCTCATGATGATAATAGTATATGAGTTTGAAATCGCATCACTCACGTCTTTACGCATTAATTGCAACGCAAGTTGCATGCTTACGATAGGTCAATGGTTGGTTTCCTTGATTTTTGTAAAGAACTATTAAGTCATTGCAAACAGCACGAATTCGCAATTTCAATACACAAAACATGCCTAGGCGAAGTATCTTTAGGTACGCTCACTGAGACTAAACAAGTTCTAGGATTTTCAACTCTAAATTGAGCTTTACACGATCGGTATATTACACCTGATAACAACGTTAGGTACTAACTTTATACAATTATAATTCCGGCACACGTTCCATTAAATTTAATTGTTTCTTTTTATATAAGATGGAATATTGAATAGCCTATTGTAATAATGACCACAAGGTTAGAAATTTATGAAAAAAACAGCTTTAAAACTTTTTATTCTGACTGAGCTCATCCGTGAATTTAAAAGGTCATGTCGTATTTGTTTATAAGATTCATGAAGCGATATTTGCTACGTTAATTTTTGTGTCTGTCTTAAATAGATTATTTTTATTTCAAACCGTAACATCTTTTATTTTCAATCTTATAATAAGATGTAGTGGGTGATACTTTTTCCTATACGTTCGTAATAGTAAATATTCCTTTTTTTTTAATGTTGCGATGATAGCAAGGGCGAACTCCCCTTTTCATAATCATCGTCGTAATCGCTTGCCCCTATAAGTACAAACAACAGACTGATGTATTAAATGTGTATACAGGTATTGGCCGAAAAGGCTTTATATTATTACGGGAAATGTAACGCGATTTATCAAACCGATTAGATAACATTATTTTATTTACCAAGCTTGGTTATTCAAGCGTAGTATCCAATAAATACTATATTACCTACTAATATTGATCTCAAACAATATTTATCAAATACAATCTCTCCATCCGATAATTTACTACAGGTAGTTACATCCTTGCGTTCTACCAGCGAACTAACATTAGTCACGTCTCAGGGATAAGCATCATTTTTCTCGTAAAAATACTTTAACCATTATTTATTCCCTGTTGCGTTCATATACTAATGGGACCAGTCTCGTCTTCTTGAGTCCAACGTATTTCAAAAGTCAAGAAGTATGACGCTGCCTATAATATTTGCGTTTAGTTAGCGGTACCTTAGCCGTAGCTATATGAATATTGTTCGCAAAACAACATTCCTAACTACTCCAGGTGTTTGATTCAACTAAATGTCAATGCTAACCTCACTGCGATCGGAAGGTGGGGTGAAATGTTTATTAGTCCATTTGTTGGTTTTGTAACAAACGATTTATGCATCTTAGGGCGTGTCGCCTACCGCAATTATCACAATTTGTGCCTTTTTCCAAGAGATAATTATGGATAGCCTTAATATTACGATCTATACTATACCTATTTTCCTCTACATCGTTGGTTTAGTAGCCGCAGGTGACACCTGAAAACCTAGAACATTTTTGTTTTTAAAAGTAACTCAAAAATATCTATAGAATAGGTATTATCATCATCATCACCATCAGCCTATTGCAGTCCACTGCTGGACATAGACCTCTCCAGTTGAAAGTGGCTTTGGGCAAACATCTGGAGGCTTTACCCATAACCGCCACGCTGGGCAGGCGGGTTTGGCGATCGCAGATCCTCTTTTGTTATTGTGTATTAAACTTTATAGATTTTTCCTATTATTTATTATACCTACCCGTAAGTCTCTTTTTATGACTTGCAAGTACATTGCACTGTTGTTTTTTAAGAACCTAATGTGAGCTGTTTTTCAGATCATGTTTAAGCGTAATCATGCTTAGTAAGTAATACATCGAGTTCAACCGCCCGAGTTAAACAAACACAAGATTGATGACGAACAAAATAAAAGCCTGACAGGTTTATAACAAGATTGTAACGGCTTTTTAGGGTTCCGTAGCCAAAATGGCAAAAACGGGACCCTTATAGATTCGTCATGTATGTCTGTCTGTCTGTCTGTCCGTCTGTCTGTCTGTCTGTCCGTATGTCACAGCCAGTTTATTCCGAAACTATAAGAGCTACATTATTGAAATTTGGTATGTAGATGTATTCTGTAAACCGCATTAAGATGTGAAAATAAAATCAGAAAAAAATCCAAAACTTTTGGGGTTCCCCATACATAGAACTGAAACTCAAAATTTTTTTTTGTTCATCAAACCTATACGTGTGGGGTATCTATGGATAGGTATTTGAAAATGATGTTGAGGTTTCTAACAACATTTTTTTCTAAACTGAATAGTTTGCGCGAGAGACTCTTCCAAAGTGGTAAAATGTGTCCCCCCCCCCCCCCCCCCGTAACTTCTAAAATATGGGCATGATAAAACTGAAAAAAATATATGATGTGTATTATTATAAAAACTACTAACGAAATTTGGTTTGAATGAAATCTAGACAGTAGTTTTTTTTTAAACGTCATAAATCAAATTACCTAATTTTTTTATTCAATCAGTGGTACGGAACCCTACGTGCGCGAGTCCGACTCGCACTTGGCCGGTTTTTTAAGATGGCGCCAGTATTAAAAATACTAAATAGTCTCCCCACGCACTAGTCACCTATTCACTTTTAACATCCAAGTGGGATCGTTAATAAATAATTTAATATGTAAATTAAATTGCACATTGAGAGTTTTTGAATTATTAAGGAAATAAGTAATGACTTCCCCAATTTCTAAATTGAATCTGGTCTGAATATATTGAGTACTAATAGAAAAAGTCTACCTGTTTTAGTGCTTACGGAGTCATCAACTTCATTCGACAAGTTTTAATTAAAGTATCTAATGACAGTTGTCATTCGGGGGGTTTTGCCTTAGTCACCACGCTTGGATGGATGGCGGGTTGGTGACTGCAGTAGGTTTTATTTGTACCTAGGTAATTGCCCATTTGATATTTCCTTAGTCGTCTTCTAGGACACGCATAGTATGAGACGGGTCCTATTTTAAATCCGAAAACCACACTTGGTTTCATTATAAATATTATATTTTGTGTCTATTGTAAAGTTTGTAACTAGTAATAAATTCTGTTATAGTCTGTTCCCTTTCCTTAAGGTAGGCGACAAACTTTCTATAATCAATTATATTCTGTGTGGGTGAGGTTGCGGGACTAAACGGAATACTTATAATATCACTTTTAAAGTTAGGTCTTATTTAAAATAATGTAGATTTAGATGATAAACGATCTTAAAGATAAGAGAAGTACTACATTTATTAATAGCTAAATACATTTTTATAATGCTACGTCATTGCTGGTGATTGAAACAGAATGATAATTATTTTTGCAACTTAGTAAGTACATATTATAGCTAATACTGAGATGGATTATTTTATTGGACTTATAATATAACGGGACCAGATAAGATGCGCGGTTGATAAGGATCACGGCAAGCCACGGCGCCAAACGATTTTTAAATTATTATTAACCACAGATAATTACCTATTGATACACGAGACTACAGTTGTTAGGTCACATATACCCAATCGTATTAGCTAACGTGCCTTTTCTCCAGAACTCATACATGCCTATACTTACACATTGTTAAATATGTCAATGGAAATACGACTGAATTTGGTAAAGTGGCAGAGTGTTGCTCATATCAGCCACAGAACCGATGACAGTTAAATTTTTGGAAGGGATATGTTATGGGCGCTTTTCAGCAAATGAAGGATGCCAGCTGATTTGACGATTTGCGCAAGATTGCTGGCAAGATAAATGCGAGAAGCTTAAGATCGGTCAAAGTGGCAAGCAACTGGAGAGGATTATGTCCGGCAAAGGACTACGGTAAGCTGAAGTTCAATGGGGATACAATTTATTCAGACAATTTTTAAAATTTTGATCGGGTGATGTGGTAAAAATTAAAATATAATTTATTTTTATTATATCTAAAAAATACATTCATAGAGAAAATGGAACCCTTTTCTTTCTCTTCTTCTTCTTGAGTCAGTGGTGCTCTGTAAGGCAGATAGAACCAGTCTTTCTTGTGACACAAGTGCATATAATGATGACAATGATATTATGTTAAATTGTGGATCCAACCTACAACAAGAATTCAAAAAAATAGACGTGTCTCTTTTAAATGACTTGTTTTATTTATAGAAAACGTTTAAAAAGAGAATAGCGAGTAAGTAATTATTTATTTTCACCGCTTATTTATTCTCACCGAAGGCAAAGATGTACCTATTTCCTTAGCTTATTAGTAGTTAAATACCTGTTGATTGTGTGTACCTACCTAGTGCAAGTTAGAAGCAAAAATATTAGAACGGATAGAAGCCCATTCTTAGACATAAATGCGGCCGAATCGTGACCGGGCTTGCAACGTAAATATGATGCCGTTTACACAACACGACTTTCTTATTATTTATTTTTATTGCAATTATAACTCATGTTCTTTACTTCCTTCACGATGCTGTTTAATTTTTTAAATCATATACGTGCTTTATAAAAGAAACTAAGTTTATATTATGTAAATTGCCCTATTTGGCCACAGTCAAACATAAATAGTGCGACAACAATTACTTCTATGCTTATTACATTTAACATAAATCATTAATCATTGGAGAATAACGTTTAGGTACAATTGATATGACGATCACAAATAAATAAAAAAAAGCTTAAATGAAATGTGCAGGCCCAATTATTTGCCTTAGGTACCTTTCCATTTTGTGATGCTAGTTTGTTTAAATGACTATTTCACTTCCTAAATCCTAATGAAAAAAAAATAGCAGACAAAGAAATTTAGTTATGCATTATGATACTTAATTCAAAGCGATATTACATTTTACAAGAAATATTTTTTTTATATTCTCCCTGTTTTGCACCCTCCTGCCTCGATTGTAAGCATTTTTTTTCTATGTACAGACATTCGACCTCAACTCAACTAGTAAAACATCATCTGATGAGAGTATTTAATAAACATTAATTGATTAACACGAATTCTAATTAGTGTAGGTCGTATCGTTTAAATGGGACTTTTATGCTTGTTTGTAACATTGATACAGATAAGAATTAGTGGCTAGTTTAAGCGCCAGCGTAACGGTGCTCTGTTCTTAATTATTTTACGGACTGACAGACAGCTAGACACTATATTATTTTTAATAGTACCTACCTATATCGATGCAATGATTCTATATTAGTTATTCAGCCTTTTCGCCAAATTCAGACGCCTTTCGTCGAGATCAACCAATTATTTGTAAAAACATTTTCTATAAAAATCAACTTTACTTTGATAAATTCATTTATATTCTAATCATAAATATTCTAATAATAAATCGTCAAAAATATTAAAAGTGCCCTTACAAGGGCGTGGAGCTTCTAAGCTTAGAAAGCTATAATACGTACCTATTTATATATTTTATATTATATAAATATCAATGTGGAATTAGCAGTCAATAAAATAAGACAATTTGTTAGTAACAAATAAATATTAGATATGTATTACATCCTTAAAAATTATTATTTCAATTAATTATCTCGTCCGTATCGAATAAGAAATTCGATTAAAATATTTAACTAGGTTCTAAGGCAGAAAATGATCTGACTGAGTGAATGCAGTCATTATTATAATTGACACCAAAGTCCTGATCTCTTCCTACAACTACCTCGTAGAAACTGTAGCCTATGTTGTATAATAAAATTTATTGAAATTAGGTTACGTAAATAAAAATTCTTAGGCGGACACGACTGATCTATAGATAGCTGGAGAACTAGAATTTAACGAGGTAACGGGGAAAAGACCCATTAAACTTACTCAGATTAATCCTGACGAGATATTCGCATCCCAGTATGAGCATGATGCGACATAAAAATACTTAACGCTAAGCATTTTTTTCGTTGCCGTCATAAAACGCGTAATGTAATCGTTATGTCGCAGTGAAGTAATTAAAGAGTAATGTTTACGAAATACCTATCTCTTTCATGCTTTTTAACTAATTGGCCATTCATAATCATGACTATATAGATATAAATCACCATATAGTATAAAGAAAGTCCCTTTTTCTGTCCCTATATCCCTATGTGCACTTAAATCTATAAAAGTACGCAACGGATTTTGATGCAGTTTTTTTAATAGATAGAGTGATTCAAGAGGAAGGTTTATGTATCATGAAATACCCGAAGCGTAAAGAGGGAGGGTCGCTAGTACATATATAAATTATAAGCCCTGGATCAAACGCAGAGCTTTATCAAACAGGTTTAGTAGCGGCTATGGTTAACTTACCAATAGAAATGTAGGTACTTATGTTTTTCTTTTATATCTCTTTTAAGTCAGTCTAGAAGTGATTCGTTAATATCATGCTAATCTGTGTGCCCCAAAATAAGAAAAAGTATATCTCGAAGCAGAGTAGTTAGTAGAGTAGTAGAGTAGAGTTCTGACCGCCTTTTTAGCCTGTCGGTAAATCATGCCCTGCCTCGAAACTGCCTTATTTTGATAGTTACTTTTCTCAAGAGGTCTTCTCTACTTTTATGTGTATTTACATTAGTTATTTATAAATAGATTATGAGGAATATTATCTGTCATTCAGCACAACGACCATATTCCGTTATGACTGCAACAGTTATACTAATTATCATCCCAATGCTACCCCCGCCGGGTCCGGTGTCTCGCCCGTTTATCTCGATGGGTTCATCATTAACTCGTGCAGTAAATTCCAAGTGCAATTAAGGTGCAGTCTGACTATATTTAGCTGGCGTGCAGAGTTGACTTTTTTCTTCGCCGGGATTGGTAGGGTTGACGAGTGGGGCGTCTAATGGCTAAAGTTGGCCAGACATGTTGGCCGAGCGATGGCCAACTTTTACGTGAAGACAGTCTAATTTCATTGTTTTAGGTTGCGGTTCCAATGAGGTGAAGCGTAGCGAGCTGTGCCTGAGTGAAACCGCACCCTTACAATCTCTTGGTGTAGTAGCTCGCTTAGTTGATCGAATGAAGTCATGCGTCAACGTGTGTAGAGCTCATTTCAGTTATCTTGCCTCATCTCTGCCTCTTAACCCTTAGGGTACGTCCACATCTCACCAATGCGCCACGGATTTGCAGTTTGCGACCGGCTCGCGCTGTTTGCGGCGCATTCGTGAGATGTGGTCCCTTACTAGTGTGGACTGTGCTGTGTGCTGGCTTGTGATGTCACTGTTATTGATATTCCAACGTTTACCAAAGTTTGACAACTCAGCTATGCCGCTCGATAAAAAAGTGGAATTATATACTAAGCTGTGCTACATTTAAAAATACTGCCACAGGATATTATAGATATAGTAATCTATTAGCTGGTATCTTTTAAGGTACAGACCTACAGACCCTTCGATGAAGTGGATGTAAAACTAGAAAGTCAAAAGTCAACGTCAGAAGTGACATTTTATAGGTACTAGGGTGGCGTTAGATTCAATTTCAAACACACGTGCCAAAAGTTTCTTGTCGGTCGGTATGTGGTCTGTACCTACTATGCCTATCTATATACATGTTCAAGAACTTAAATTATCTGAGTACGATTTTTTGCCCTATTGTGTTCTAATAATACCTAGTAGGTATCATGTATCAAAGTGGTTATAAATACTGTTGATGACTTATTGTTATGAATCTCGGATTTTACGCTGTAGGTAAAGGATTTACCTAAAATATATGTCACACACAAGTCTTCAATGTTAGAGAAATAACTTGAGCTCAGAGCACGATATAAATACTTGTGTTACTAATATTAGGCTGTTCCTAATTTTAAACCTTCAACATGAACTTCGTACCTTTTCACAAATTCTTTAACCCAATTTCTGGTAACTTTGAAAATATCTTACCTACTTACTTACCTGACTTGATGCGTAGGTAGTCATGACAATCTATGATCTGCTGTTTTCCTACTTAGGGTTGAATTTTTCTACCAAATTTTTGTAGGACCATTCTCTTATTGAAAAGTTACATGTAACCAAAGAAAATATAAGTAAATTTTCAACTTTTATGTGTGTTGGTTCTCAACCTTTTCAGATTTTGTGCGTTAAAAATTCCGTCTCATCGCCAGCCCTATGCTATAAACACGGGGGATCTCGCTCCACGGGACTCAGTATTACTTGCATGTATATTTATTATTGTGTATAGTATACTAACATTATCATTATCACCTGATTATTATTAGTCTCTACCTGCGAGTTTACAACTGCGAATAATCTTAGATCAATATTGTTGTGTTATGGGTAGACTGGCCTATTGCAACGAGTACCTATTTTAGACGCCATTATATTTTATGCTGCTATTGAATTTTACGTGATAGGACGAAAAGTACCTACTCTTACAAAAGATTATAGAGAAAAACAAATGAATGGGGTATCTAAGTAGTTTATCTAGATATTTTTTCTCTGTATTATTTTTATAGTAGCTTCCACACATCATCATCATTATCATCAGCCTATCCCAGTCCACTGTTGGACATAGGCCTCTCCAGTTGTTCGCCGTAGGGCAAAAATCTGGAGGATATACCCATAATCGCCACGCTGGGCAGGCGGGTTGGCGATCGCAGGGCGTAGCTTGTAGTCCCTCCGGTGACGCTGCTGCCCGTCATCGGTCTGTGGTATTTAGCTACGCCGTCAATTGTTATGATTATACCGCCACCAGTCGGTTGCCAGCGCCTCGTTTGTTATTCGGCAGGGTGCACCACGGGCAGGTGAGGTTGGCTTGGAGCGAAATGATGATAGGCCGCTTCCTTACATCCCTGATATAAGTAAAGTCATGACTCATTCAATTAGAATTTGTCACTCGCCGTGTCAACCCTACCGAGCCCTAGAGGCTCTACCATAACAATTGAAAACTAATGTTCATTAGACGTAGGGTGTTTTTGTTCCATAAAACTAACGCTTGCGGACCCGTCGATCTTCATGAATTTAGTTCTTAGATGCCAACAGGGGATGAAGAAACAGGCGGAATTATGGTAGGCAAAAGCATGCGTTCCGTCCATAGAAAGATCGTTTTTCCTTTGTTCGATTTCGATAGTCATAATAGAGCATAATCTGACAATAAAACTACGTCGTATGTCCGCTTTGTGCGAAAAGGCTATCTAAGAAGATAGGCTACGCCCACAGCTACGCCAGTCACATGCGAGCACATGATTGACAAACGTCACGGACTTGAAGTGGTCACCATGGCCGAAGCCAGGAAGGCATCATCATCATCATCACCAGTATCTGACAAGCTGAAATCTCAAGAAGTTCTTTAATTGACTCTTACAACACCCACGGGAAGAAATGGAATGGCGACTGATCTGTTTGGATATTCTTTATCGGATAAAATTACGGATATTGTAATGTTGTAGATATTGTTGAACATTGACATAACATGTAACATTTACGTAATTTTGATAATCCTTTGTTGCAGTACCCTGCCCCTGCCGTATTACCACGAGCAGCAGTCAGTGGAGTCAGTACTTCACCGGACGTAAATGATACAATGTAAGTTGATTATTTTATTGTTGTGGCGTCACGTTAATATCTTCTATTATATTACCAATACACACCAAGTATTCTACGAGTATTTTAAAATACTTAGCTTAAAACTAATGTATTTGTAGACACTAAGTATTCGTTACCTGTGTAAGTATATTGATAGAGCGTTCAGCGTTTCGCGAACAAACAGGCATTCCAAGACAGCTGCTGTCTTGGAATGCCTGTTTGTCTTTTATGGAAGAAATCGCATTATAATAGAAATACTTGTATGCTTTATTTAAGCACAGGAGGCCCGGGGTTTAATTCCTGATAGAGGCAACTTGAAGATACTGGAAGAAAGTCCCAGTGATTAGTTAATTTTGACATGGCACTGACATTTACATAGCTACACACATGAATCACATGATCACCTGAATTTTATGTGGTGGTTTTCTGAAAACCCTGAATGATAATGAACATTAAAATGCTCTATAGACATCGTCGTAGGTAATTAGTAAAATTCTTAATGGAAATAAATACCTACGTTAATAAAACTCCTTTTAGGATGTCTCAACCACAAAGTCCTGCTCGATCACCGCCTGGACAGCTTCCTAAAAGCGCTGAAGATTTACCCAATGCCGCCAGAGGTCTTCTGATGCGTCTACTGGAACGCGATCCGAAGGTTCGGATGCGCAATTTGAGGCAGCTGCAACAGTCCGCTTTTTATATGGGCTTCAATTTTGAACATGTAAAGGCGAAAAAGGTAATTAATATCAATTCTTATTTTTTTTCTAAAAGGGAACTATAAATAGGTAGTTAGATAGGCCGGGGCCCCTACCACCAAAATCGAAAACGATCGTTCGTTGAACGGATCGCGTACCTATGTACTTTTTCACCATAAATCCCTCCCATTGTCCCTCCTATGGTCGAATAATATACGAACTGAAATTCGTCAAGTCGATATTAAGTAATTGGTGGTAGGTGGCCAACCTCGTCTAAAATGTCCAAAGCCTAAAGTTCCTTTCCGGATAATTTAGAGAGATTCGTGGCAGTGCGTACAACATGGTACAACATCATCCATCCCAAAATCAATCCAGACTCACAAAAGTTGTGTAACACTGCCAAAACAATGTTTTGTAAACGACTAAGACGCCCTCTTGCGAACATGAAACGAACTAAATTGGTACGTTTCATTTTACGCTATAGCTATTTGATACCTACTTATTTTGTTTTTGTTTTCTCAGGTAAATCCTAAAAGCCTGATGGAAAAGTATTTTCCAGATGGCCCACCAAAAACAAGAAGCAACGAAGAGTCAGTTAACAATATACTAACGTCTTTTGACCAATGCATATAGAATTGTAATTTCTGTAGATGACTCAAAGAAGATTTTCAATGTAAATTTGCATGGTGTATAATGTAATGTAGATAGTATTAGTATTTAGGTATGTATTTGTAATTTGTCTTTTTAAATCAGTGCTACCCAAAAAGTCGTATATTGACTTGGCCTTTGTTAGTGGTGATTATTTATCATAGACTTCTATCATTCCATACCAATAGTGGTGCCATATACCTAGTTAAATATATTGTTTAATAATGTAAATGCTACTCACTAATAACGCTCGGAGCGTTCTATTACTATAGTATCTCAATCTGGATGAATCTCCATTTTAAAGTAGGTAATAAGGTATTTTAGGACTTTTACTTTAGCCTCTCTTAATTTTAGATTATGAGATGGATGAAGTATATTAAAAAGCTATTCAGTTTTACGTCATTTTGTACTGTCAAAATGTCATGAAAACCACAACCATGTAACACTTTGAAGCAAAAATTAATAAACATAATATTCAGAGCCTGGTATGAGTTTTTATTAATCATCTTAGTGTTTCACCTTTTTTCTACAGCACAATATTCTGTATCATCATTACCCAATAATCCAACTCACCGTTTTATTATAGTACATGATAATGTGTACATTATAAATACATACATAATATTTGTACATATTTTGACATGGGTGATATTTTTTGGACTCTATAATGTCTGAACGTAGCATTTGCGTTTCCGTATAAAACGGAACGTAATTTTGACACTGACAGCTATATGACAAAAGAATTACTTGACGGGTGATTTTGTCCGAGAAATTTTCGTCACAGAAAAACAAGTGAAAATGGCTTCGATCCTGCAGAGAGCTGCAATTCAATATCTTAAGAGCAATGCTCGTTCTTCAACCCACGCGGCCACCGCTGGTGGACACGGAGGTAATAACTTATATATTTTCTAAAATTATGTAACCACATAACCTATCCACGGCTTATCTTAGTGTAATGCCTTGCCCCGTTTTACTAATTTTAATCTTTTTTTACAATTGATAGAAATGTTTTTGTTTGTTGAATAACTCCGTAAAATGTGCTGATAATTGACTTTTATGAATGTGTTTTCTGACGACAATAACCCGTGATAATAGGGAATATGCATGAAAAATAGTTTCAGGTATTTACTAATTTATCGTAAAATAGATCAAAATCTACTACGAACAGTGAAAACAAAATCAAAATTGGTTGAAAAATGGGCGAGATACAGTCATTGAAAGTGAATATATCCGTCTCTCTCTCGCGAAACAGATTTTTCTATGGAGTTAGTACGGCGCTTACGGTACGTGACGTCAACTACCGCATCGGATCTCTCTGTCTAATCAATAACTTTAACGCTTTATAACTCGCTTAATAGAAAAGATAGTTTAAAAATTCTTCGATATTTATGTATCTGGAAGACAAAAGATCTCAATAAATCCATAAAAAAAAGTCATGCATATTCCCTATTCCTTACATTATTTTTAAAAAGTTATATATAGTAATGTTTATTTTATTACTTATGTTCAGTTATTAATTTTCTGTCTGTGCGTCCTAGCATCAAGCAGAAAAGCAATACTCTCTAAAATAAGAATCTGGCATGGGTGGGGTCAATTAGTTAAAATGTATTACTGCAGTATTTCTGACATCAAATTACTCTTAGCTTCTTGAGGCTATTGCCCCAAGACTCTATGGAGTTCATGGTAATATATTACGCTCGAAAAGCATCATAAGTCTTTGTTCATGTGCCTTGTTTAAATTAGATTGAAGTACCATGGTAGGCAATTGTGTTTGCACTCATTATGATACTTGTATGCCATTGTTGTCATACACGCAATAGGTAGGATGTTGAAAAATATTTTTTTTTCTTTGTATTGAATTATGGGATTAAGACTCCTATCCAGTGAAAAGTGAGTATGTGAATAAGTTATACATCAATGTCTCGGAAACTAAGAGTTTAAAGTAAAGTTGTAACTATGTGACATTCAACTTATTGCATTTTATTGAAAAAATATTTTTTCATTTTCCCTATCATAAAAATTGTCCTAAAATGTTTTTTTTTATATTGGGTGTTAAGGCTCTGGGAGTGTGCCCTGTGCCAGTGTTGTTGCCATGGATTAAAATTTGTCTAATTTGATATTAAATGGATTTCCTTTCCAACTTATTTCAGGTGGTTTCCAGCTGTGGAAGAAACTGTCCTTCTTTATTGCAGTGCCTGCTATTAGCCTTGGCATGCTGAATGCGTACTTGGCTCATGCTGAAGGAGGCCATGAGCGCCCCGAATTCATCCCCTTTGAATACCTGAGGATCCGCACCAAAGTAAGTTCATACCACACTCACTAAATATGTTTACCAATCAATGCTTCTTATGGTGCGATGCCACTAAAATGGGCCTTTCTTGATTTAGGCTGGCCACATACATTCGGAATTTTGATGCGGAGTTCTGAATTGAAATATTTTTTATGATGATGTATCACTATTCTTTGCCCATCAACAGAGACCCCAATAGTATTTGAATATCCCTGCTACTATTCAGTACCACTCTTTTTGTCTGATGTGTGATACTCATGCTTATCAACCAGTACTTTAAAATGGTCCCTATATTGTTTCAGCGTTTCCCGTGGGGTGATGGCCAGAAGTCCCTGTTCCACAACCCCCATGTCAATGCCCTGCCCAGCGGCTATGAAGACCACTAGAGACTACCACCGTCATTTATTTTAGTAAAAAAGAAATGTGCACACTGTTAGTATGCTAAATTGTGTATGTGATATTATGTCATTAAAATTAAAAACAAAAAAAAAAACTACATTTATGCATCTTTTTTATATTATTATATGGATTCTAATAGGAATTTGAATATGTGACGGATATAAATTAATGATCAATCAAATAAAGCGATAAAGCCTTTTTAAGTGATGGTGTTAACTTTTTGGCAGGAAAGGCCACACAGCTAAAAATTTATGAAGGTGGTGGATAGCACTTCTGTTTCTAACTATTTGGTAGGTGTCTTAGTTAGTTTTCTATAATCAGTAATAGGTATTCGGGGGCCGCGAGAAGATAGATCTCTCATGGTCAATAAAGCGGATTTCATACGCTTCCCTTGCTAATTTTTGGCTTAAGTCAACTGGTTTAGCAAGTTTTTATTCAATTCAACATAAAAATTCTTGGTGGACGCACATACATTAACCTATCACAAAATAAATTAGATTTTCCTATATTTTTGTAATCATCTATATCTCTTAGTCACTATGATACAGTGGGTTAAGTAAACTGGTTCAAATTTTTAAGGTAAGCTAATAGCTGGCAATGAACGATCTATTTATGAACTTTGGAGATTTGTAAGCTTCATTTTAGTATAACTTTCTCTGGTTCTTCATGATAATAAACTACTCAAAACAAAATAGGGCCCACCGCAACATTGTCTCTTATCGGGATTATAAATAAGTTGTACACTGATCATTATCAAAATGAAGTACTAGCATATCAAGCACACATGTTTACGAGTTCATAATGATGTTTTGAAAGTTCACTTTTTTGTTCATCTCAAGTGGGTGCATAAAAAAAGTGAAGTGCTTAAAATTACCAATTCCTCCAATTCTTAGTCGTTTGTGTTCTGGGTATTGTTTTGAGCGCAATACTTTGATTTCACTTTTTCTAACTGTGGTGTTTCATTTTGGCATTATTCCTGATTATAATGTCAGGTTCTCGTCGATATATGGATGTGGAAACTGCCACCAGGGCGGTTGTGATGCTACAAGAGGAAGAATCGTAGAGATCCGTCGCTTTTCGCCTTGCTGTGACACGGCCAGCTATTCAAAACGGATGGGAACGGTTTTAAGAGAGAGACAGTGTGTCTAGAAGACCTGGATCAGGCAGAGTTCGAACCACAACAGCACAAGAAGACCGCTACGCCCGATTGACTGCGCGTCGAGACCACACTATAGCCGCCCGGACCGCACAATCTTCGCTAAGGCAATCCACTGGCACATACGTTATTGATCAGACCATTCGGAATCGACTCCACAAGGACGGACCATGATCCAGGATGCGTTATATCCGTTAAAAGTTGACGAGGGCTCCCCGGGCAGCGCGTTTGAGGTTCGCACGTAAGCATTTAGACTAGACCATGGATGATTAGAGGACAGTACTCTTTACAGACGAGTGCAAGGTCAATTTTTTTTGCGATAACAGACGTGTAGGTACGTGTGTGGTGACGAGAAGGAAAATGTTTTACTGAACCATGCATGGACGGAACTGATAGTTTTGGGAGCCCAAGTGTAATGATATGGGACGGCATAAGCTTGTTATGCAAAAAAGAGCTGGTATTCTTGAACGAAGGGAGTTTTTCTGCAGCCAGTTACGTCGGTCAGGTAATCCGACCTCACGTCATCCCATATTCACAAAGAGTGGGTGAATATTTTGTCTTTATGAAAGACAATGCCCGTGCGTATACAGCTCGTGCCACTCAGAGGGTACTCTCTGATGCCAATCTTCCGTCTTACCTTGGCCAGCTATGAGTCCCGATCTCAACCCTATTTAACCTTTATGGGAACATTAAATCGAAGTCTCAAAGAAACCATTAGCCCTGTCAATAGCCAACAGGACCTCATAAACGCCCTGAAAGTCAATTGGGAATGAATACCCCACCAAACGTCTGATCCAGAGTGTTCCAGATAGGCTCGGAGAGTGCATACGGAACAGAGGGGGATCCTCCTCGATACTGAAAAATAATCACGTCAAGTTGTTAACAAAAAACAGTGGTAATGAAAGCTTTCATCGCCAGTGCAGTTAGTGCTTATTTCCCTTAAAAGGTGTATTTATGTGATAATGTGATTAAATTAAACATTTTAAATGTTATTTTGTGTTTACATAATAAGTTAAACCCTAATTTAACATTGACTAATCATAAAAACCTATTAAACTTCTATACATTTAAATTATTGAGCAAAAACATGGTGGGCCCTATTTTGTTTTGAGTACCTAGTTTAGTTCATCACCCCACAAATATGTTCACCTCAGCTTGACATCGCGAAATGCCTAACCACATTCCCATGCTATAAATGTGAGAGAAAAAGTTACTGTCAAAAAAGTTTCCTCCACCTCCCCACTGACTGACGTTGACACTTTACTTTTTGCTAAATAAAGTTCGCAGCTGTGCTGTGTTTGAAAATAAAATATTTAATTATTTAAACCAGTACTGCTAAAAATTGCAATATTATATTACCATGTACACTGCTGGTCCTTTCTTCGAAAATTATTGCAGTGCATAAAATGTCGTAGATCTTCATACATTTTGTTAGAACTTCAAACGAAATGTCTTCGGTGTCTGTGAAAGAGTTCGGAAGAGCCTGGTGGTCGGAGGTGTACAACAGGATAATAGGCGCTGCGGTGTATCTGGACGACGCAAGTGCCGAATGCCTTCACTGGGACGGTGGACTCTTCAATCTCTTAAATGGAGGAGCAGTTGCTATCAAAAGTCTATCCCCCTTTGAGGTGAGACAAACTAAACAGTTGGAGATGTTTACTGCAACAAACTATAATAGGATTAATTCCTTCTCTTTACTGCTTAATGCTAGCGAAGCAGGTCCAAAGGAAGTTCCTCTGAAGAATGATTAACTTGCTTTATTCAATAAATTCAATGTTGGTATTTATACTTCATCATCATCATCCAGTGCTGGACCTGGGCGCCCTCCAATGACAATAGGCTATTATGGCTAAAAATTGTAATTAGTCGAGTGTTTTAGCTTATTCAAAAATAAAACCATTATTATAAATAACCATAAAACCAATAATTTTTTTTACATAAACCATTATTGTCTGCAGTTTTCCAGTAAAGAACACAAAAAGGCAGTTTTCATAACGCAAACAACTTCAACACAACTGCGAACAATATGTGAAATAATCCGCAACAGTGATTTTACACACTGTATTCTTATATCATGTGTGAGTTTGGACGTTGTCTACTTGGAGCTGAATGAAGGTAAAGATGTGAGCGATGTCATAGCATCTGGGAAGGGACAAGCAGAATGCACGAAGCAGTTGGAGGGAATGCTGTTGGAATGGATTGGAAAGAAGGTTAGTTGTATAAAAGTAATGAGTTAAATAATTAGAGTTTAAAACTAATTAGTTTGAATCGAAAACAAGAATCTTAAGTTGGGCAATTTCTTAGGTAGTTGATTAACTTTCGGAATATAACAAATGGTAGTGGCGATGTATTTTTTAACGCAATGGATTTCAGTTAATTCATCAACTTACGGTACCTGGCAGTAATTTAATAATTTACGATTTTGATACAAGTTAAATTGTCCTCAAATGGGTTAATCCTCCACATTATTACAGAATTTTTAATGTTTGCGATAATTCTATTTTTATGTCTTACTAAAATAAAATTCATGTGTTTTTTTAAAAGGAATTAGTAAACATTACAACCTAAACATATAAAAATGTAAAGTACTAGGATTTAAGAAGAAAAATAACCTTTTATTATTACTCTTCTAGCAAAGTGCTGTGGAAGTTGTCTACGTGCCAATTTGCACTATATCACCAACCAATGTTATATTCCTCACACCGCCATACCATAAGGTGTACCCAATGTACGATGGCAAGCTGATACCAGAATCTACGTCCATAGATCTCTATACATTGAATAGTGAAGAGAGATCCCAAGTCAGGCGGCTGGCCAGTGGCTTAAATAGTATGATGGACTCGTTAAATTTGAAAGAAGACATTTTCTATATGGGTACATACAGTTCTTTGGTGGCTGGTGTGCTGGAGAATTCACCTGTTTGCACAGCTAGAAGAAAGGTAAGATACTCCTCTTTTTGTGATCTTATATGTTTGTAAAGTTCTAGGCACTTTGCTATTGCATTATCAACTGGGTACAGGTTTAACTTCAACTCTCTCCAGTTGTATCCAACAATCGTATTACACCAGCGGATTAGCAAGTGAAAGAACAGAAACTTACTTGTTTCATATAATGACATGTCAAATGGTTCGGTTATACCTAGATTGATAGGGTATTTACTAGCTATTGCACTAGTCAATACATATATCCCAAATGCTAGTTACATGCAACTGGCCTTTATATAAGGCTAAGGATAACCTAAGTCCAGCATACCTAATACACCTGAATTTGGTGAAAACTAAGCAATCATCAATGTTCTTAAAATAGCCTTATGTTTTACCTGTTAATGTGTTATCATTAATAGATGTGAACTAAACCTTTTTGATATTTTAAATTGTTTTTTTTTAGAATTGTTCGAACCCTGCGTCTCTCATAATCATAGACCGAACTTTGGATCTATGCGGAGTGACCACTCATTCCATGGAGTCAGTGCTCGACAAGGTCATGGCAGTGCTGCCAAGATTTCCAGGGCATTCCAACGAAGTGGCTGTGGACATGACACCACTTTGTGAAGCAAATGTGTAAGTTGATTGAATTAATTTCATTGAATTTTAAACAAAGTTTTCATTTCCTTTAAAAATACAATAAATAAATCTTATGTATTATTTTATAGACTATGGTAGTGAAGCTTTTATTTTCAGCAAATTTTTTCTTTTAATTTTTGATACAAACTTATTAAGAGAAACGTAATTTAAGTAAGCAAGTCCAATTAATAGCTCAGATTTATTGTATGACATACAAAGGCACTCATAAATTGTATGGGTTGTCAACTTTATAATAGTCTCCGTTAGAGATTATTTCTTGTATGACTTTTTTATGCTTAGTAGTTTAACAATACATTATGTTCTGGTTCTGGATTTTGTATATAATCACTTACCAAATGGTCACCACTTAACAAGTTTATGATTATACTTGTAACGGACCCTGGTCTACTGGGTCCGACGTATAGAGACTAAATGTGGATTTTACTGTTACAGCATCAACCATCCCGAAGACATTCAGCTCAGCCCTGGCTGTCTATACCACGCGGGCTCCGAGGCGTGTGCGCAGACGTTCGAGTACATGATCCACAAGTCACAAAAGGAAGTGATGTTCGATCTGTACAATAAACTGTCCAAGATCGACGTACAAAAGTCGCCTAGCCCTAAAACGCTGCTGAAGGTCACCCCGCAGAGCGTCGAGAAGATTGTAACAGCTTCCAGAGGTATGTAGTATCTATCTCTATATCACCACAACATACGAATTCCTTATAGAGAACTTTTTCACTTTGGCTGATGTTCAACATCTCTAAATATTTAAGGGTCGGCAACGCGCGTGTGATACCCCTGGTAGTACAGGCGTTAATAGGTTGCGGTAACCGCTCAATTTCAGGCGGGCCGTAGGCTTTTTTGCCACCCTAGTGGTATGGTGTACTTGCCACGGTAAGCCATCTCCATACATCTATATCTATACTTATAATGAATCTGTAGAGAAGTCAATTATGTACATGAAATATTGTTTCAAAATAACTATCAGGGGATGATTAGTGATCGATACTGATGCCAAAAATGCAATCAGTAAAATTTTTGTCTGTCTGTCGGTCCATCTGTCTGTTTGTCTGTCTGTCTGTATGTTCGTTATAGAAAAAAAAACTACTGGACGGATTTTGACGAAACTTGGTACAATTATTTTTCATACTCCTGGGCAGGTTATATTTATCATCACGCTACAATCAATAGGAGCAGAGCAGTGTTGGGAAAAATTTATCTGTGTGTTTGATCGCGCATCACGTGAAAACTACCGCATGGAATTAAATGCGGTTTTCACCTATGTATTGCTAGAAGTCTTACTTAAAATGTAGGTACAAATTTATGGAAGTCCGTTATTTTTGAAACCCGATATCCACGCGTGCGACGCCGCCGGCACAGCTAGTAACAAATATGCACGCAAAACCTATAAAGCACATACGAAGTTTTCGTCACCGCTTAGCATATTTACATCAAACCAAGATTGAAAAAAGAATTACGTGCACCCATTTGAAAATGTTAAAATTAATTCGACGATTTCTATCACTTCAGGTAACTATGACGTAATCAGCAAGCATCTGGGTATATTACAACAAGCGTTAGCGGTGGTGCAGACGTTGAAGTCCCCTAAGCGTGCTCAGATCGAGTTGCTGCAAAGTCTGGAGCGGCAAGTGCTGCAGAATCTCGCTGCCAGCAGGGATTCCACCAGTGTTCTTCATCAGGTAGGTATTAGTCATCCACCTTCCATCTCTCTAGAATTATACATAGTATAGTATTTTTTGGATGGGATGTATGTAAGGGATGGGATGTAAGGGAGCGGCCTATCAACATTTCGCTTCAAGCCAACCTCACCTGCCCGTGGTGCATCCTACCGAATAACAAACGAGGCGCTGGCAACCGACTGGTTACGGTATAACCATAACAATTGACGGCATAGCTAAATACCACAGACCGATGACGGGCAGCAGCGTCACCGGAGTGAGAAGCTACGCCCTGCGATGCCCAACCCGCCTGCCCAGCGTGGCGATTATGGGTATATCCTCCAGATGTTTGCCCTTAGTGGCGAACAACTGGAGAGGCCTATGTCCAGCAGTGGACTGTAATAGGCTGATGATGATGATGATATTTTTGTTTATTTATGTAGAGCTTTTATCGTGAGTTCCATAAGTTAGGTCGACAGGCATAATAGAACAAACCCATTGCGCTTGTCGCCCTCACCCTAAAGGCCCACTGAGTTGCCGTTTCACATCCCGCCTAAAGAACCCAGGATTGTAAGAGGAAGAAAACACGTGAGCTGGTAGGCCATTCTATGACTTAATGAATGAAACCTCGTGGTGCGCGCCACCATCGTCTGGATGGAATGCGGATGGCAACGCTGTCCAGCACGTGTTGTTCGGGAGGGAAAGGATATCTATCCACCTTCCTTCTCTCCAGAATTATTATATAGTTATAGAGAGCTCTTTCCTCACGGTGGGCGTCCATGGGCGGCGGTTACTGTTTAACATCATACAGGTCGCTTGGAGGCAAAATATTCCACCTCTTATTTTCTCTGTACATTCCAGATCAGTCATCTCATAAAAACTCGAAAAGACCGCAACCTATCTTTAGAATCTTTGCTCGCGCTCATCGTCCACATTTACTCCTTAACTGGTACCGAGGTGTCATTCTCGAAGCAGCATGAGGACAGCCTCACGGAGACGCTCGGCGTGGCCATATTCGAGGACCATAAGGCGTTGTTGACCAGCGAGGACGCAGGCCACATCGTCACTCCGGAGCAGTGCGACGAGATGAGCAAAGTTGTGATGGCGCGGTTGAAGGATGTGGCGCTGATGAGGAAGACGATGAATAAGTAAGTTGAAATTCGAAATCCTTATTACATGGACATACATCACAATAACACATCGACAATACACATTGTACAATCATAAACATAAATACATGGAATCTAAAAATACATAAACCTAACTTTTGGACCTCACGACCGATTACCATCAGGTAAAGTGAGGTCGTCCTGAATGATTTTCTAATTAAAAAATAAATTAAATTAAATTATGAACATTCATTATTAATTCAAAATATTTTTATGAAGATTTCTGATGGAGGATTTTTTTTTTACTACTTTTATAAAAGTCCAGGCAATTAAAAACAAAATGAAGAAAGAATTTTTCAAAAATTGTGCTGTGGTCTGAATTGATGCAGTTTGATAAACTTAATTCGAGAATTCTCATTTTCTGTTTCCATCTCAAATCTTGTACTATACTCTACGAAATTTTAATAGATTTTCTTGTCTTACTTTTTTAATGTTATGTCCTCCACCACCAAGTTATGTGCTAAATTGTATACCTACTTCTACAGTTGCATACTAGAAAATTTATAGGAGAAAGTTCACTTTTATTTTACACATGACATGGTCTTATACCATTGCAATACAACAACGGTTTCAGGTATCAATCAGTTCTAAAGCCGTGCGAGACGGGCGTCGGGCACGAATACAAGGGGCTATTACAGCAGTTGGTAGACGACTTGGTGGACACTGAGAGACCAGAGCTCACAGACTTGAGGCACAGGAATGAAGGCATCAAGGACCTCTTAAGGAGTGGACTCAAGTAAGTTTATTATATAATATATATTATGTAAAGTACATATTATGTAAAGGAATAAGTCGTATCATTTTGAATATTGCCGCGTTTGGTGCGGTCGGCATAGTAGTACGACGTTGCCGATAACTGCCGGTAAGGTGCTAATGAGCGGACATTTTTTGAGAATGGATGTGTCGTGTAAATCATAACATTATAAAAAGTATTATTAGAAATATTCTAGCGGTGAAGGAAAGGACATTGCAAATAATAAACTTATATAATAACAACTTCAATTTATATATTTATGCGCTTAAAACAAAGTCAGTTGAGAACGTCGGAAACGATTTTCATAGTTTTGGATTTGTATTAACGTGAATTAGCGACAGGTGAAAGATTTCCCCGAATGGTAGAATGAACTTTAAAAACATTGTAAAAATTATGTAAGGGAAATGATGTAAGAAAAATTATGTATTCAAAATGTTCCTTTGCTTCATACCTGTTAGAGACTTGATGTTCATCATGTCGATACAGGATAAGCGCTGAGTTGATCAGGATATAGATAAGAATTTGGAAGTACATGTCTTGTACTTCATCATTAGTGTGTCTCTTGATCGACTGAAGTGTACTATTAGAATTTTTAGAAACTAATAACTAAAGGATAATGTGTGAATGATATTATTATTAAGTTCATATGTATTATAAGATGCTGTATGTTTCTTTAAAAAAGAAAATAAATAAATGTGCTATCCACATGGCAACAAATTTGTCGAAATACCTGCATAGATGTATAATACATAAGTATAATACATTATTGTATAATACAAGTGTATTATATTATATATGATTATGAGAATGCCCGAAATCCGGAAAATGATCGACTCTACACATCTCCTAAACGATGTCTTAGTTCTTGAATATCCAATATTGTATAGAATCTTCATGCTATTTTTATATTTAAAAATGTAAATGACAGAAAAAAATCTAGCAATTGTTTATCACGAACATACATGAAAATTGTCAGTTCCACAATGTGGTAGCAAATAAATTTAAATATCGCCTGGTATGCCTGGCAGGCTCGGTGGCTCATTTGGTAGTGACCTCTGTCCTCTGAGCCAAGGGTCGTGGGTTCGATTCCCGCACAGTACAAACATTTGTGTTCATGACCATGTCTGTTTGTATTGGTCTGGGTGTTTTCTGTGTATAATATGTATTTATTTACAAAAAAAGAAAAAGTATTTAAGTAAGTTTATCAGTTGTCTAGTACCCATAGTACAAGCTTCGGCTTAGTTTGGGGCTAGGTGGCGCTGTGTGGCCCAGCGTGGCATGTCTTGGGTTATTTATTATTTATTGAAGCTCCACCCGTAGACCAAATCCTGTTCATGGTACCTCCAATAGGTCAATGTGTGTCTGTCAATATTAGTTAATTAACTCGTACAATCGTCTATTCCAGCATTCTGACCAGCAAGAAGACCCGCAGCGCCAAGCACCCGCTCGACAATCCAACTGTAATTCTGTTCGTGGTGGGCGGCATCACGGCCGAGGAGTGCAAGCGGCTTCACCGCAGCGTCATCACCAGCGGCGTCGATACCGCTGTACTCATCGGAGCCACCAAGCTGGTCAGCCCTGCGGAAGCCATGAGGGATGCGCTAGCATTGTAAGGGAGATAGCTACAGAGGATGAGTCAGTCACAGCTGTGAGTCTGAATTAAGTAAGTTTGCCTATTTCCAGCCCTGGATTTAGGAGCGAGCCCTGGGCGGCAGATTCAGGGGACAACAAATTCAAACTTCATGAAAAAAAGGGCTTGACTTAGAAATAATTTTGCTACAACGTTGTTATGGTATTCATTTCGGGAGGAGGATGATCTTATGATCATCCACTTTTTTATAGTTTAAAGTATAGGAGTTATAAGCGGGGCTTGAACCGCCATTTTTCTGTTTCTTAACAGATGCACCGTTACCCCTCCTGGAACAAAATGAATTTAATTTTGCGGTAGGCGTTTATTACTTTGTAATAATTTGTTGTTTTGTTGTTTATTTTATGTAAATATTCATGTGTTTATATGTGTGTATGTGTCATTGTTAGGTCTCGGTCTCAGTAAATCAGCGAGTGCGGTGCGGCTTGCGTTCCGTGCTTTACATAATTTGGGACGCTTGCGCCTCAGCATACACTAAGAGACCCCGCAAACCACAGACTTTTTATCGGCCGATAGTTTGGTTGGGCTTAAAATCACTATGAAGATGTCAGCATATTACAACGATTTGGTATAGACTGATCTTCATACTGATTACGTGCCCAACCAAACCGACCATGTAGTTTGCGGGGTCTCTTAGCCTTAGCTTACACTCCCCGCGTCGTATCCGTAATCCCTTCCTGCCCGCTGATTTCGAGCCCGAGGCCTTAAGAGTAATATATGGTTTAATATAATATATTAATAGTTAAGTGCAATGCAATTACAATGCTAATTCTAATAAACTTTTTCAATGTGTTTAGCGTGTATCATTTATATGTTAGACCTTCAGGGTTCGGATACGAAATCGACTCGCATTCGGATACTTTATTATTATGATCATTTATTTACGATATTCGATTTCGACGATGTAACAGTTCGCGAGCTCTGGGGCTGAACTAAAAATTGACAATTCAGCTCAAATTCTTGAATAAAAGAAAATCGTATCAATTAATGTCCTCACCGAGGGGATTAAGTATGCCCAAGACTTCCTAGTCTTGGGCATACTTAAGACGTTAATTATTAATTATGTGTGTATGACATAGTTTGTTACTGTCTGTACCAAACATCAACTTTCTATCAGAATTCCACAAACAATTTCCTACAATTATTTATTTTTAGAAAAAACGGCTAAAATACAATAAGTAGAGTGCATGCTTTAAGGTCTTCGACAGTTTTGGATAACTAGATGTGTGGTCGTGTGTATCAACACGACTGGCTCGGTGGTTCAATTGGTAGTGACCTCTGCCTTCTGAGCCAAGGGTCGTGGGTTCGATCCCCACACAGTACAAACATTTGTGTGCATGAACATGTCTGTTTGTATTGGTCTGGGTGTTTTCTATGTATAATATGTATTTATTTACAAAAAAATAATGTATCTAAGTAAGTTTATCAGTTGTCTAGTACCCATAGTACAAGCTTCGGCTTAGTTTGGGACTAGATGGCGCTGAGTGGCCCAGCGTGGCATGTCTTGGGTTATTTATTATTATTAACTGAAAGGGAGTTGAAATTAAACACTTTTAACATGTAAAATTTTATTAATAACGACTGCAAACCTATCCGAATTATAAATTGGTATTGAATACCGATAAATTATTTAAATAATACTGTAGCAGTATTATGGAGCGGCGGGCACACTTGAAGCGTTCGGACATAAATACTGTGACAACATCGCAATTATAATAGACACTCATTCTATTGTGGCTGACATTAAACGAACGAATCACAATGGGCTTGTACCACAGAAATGTATTAGAATCGAAGGGCTTACATAGCGTGACGAACGATTTACGAACGAATTACAATGGGCTTAAAAATCGAACGGTCTAATTAATCCTGCACTATTGTGAAAGACATAAAAAACAGTTTGTTCTGCTATGTGATCGTTGTTTGTTTTTTTGGTACAAAACACGCGTCCATCGAACGATCGTTTTTTGTTTATTCGATTGTTATTGCAGGGTCCCGGTTCAAATACAATACGCGTGCTGAATGTACTCGTTTTAAGGAGAACAAGCATTCTAATTGAAGTTATTTCGAACGTTCGAATTACGAACGCTTGAATAATTACACTCTGGTTGTTTGAAAATAAGATAAGATGGTTATTCTAATCTTGATACATTTCTATAGTTTAACATAAAGTTGTTGCTTTATACTTAATTTAAAACGAAGGATACTTTGATATGGACTGTTAAGTGATTTCTTTTTGCATTGTAGAAATTTCCGTTACATAAGATAAATACATAAATACATGCAGTGGAACGTAGAACTTTCTCGGTCGTCGGTTAAAAAGTAAACACTGTATGTGTTATGTAAGTACGTACCTACTTATATAAGAAGAAATAAACAGATAGTAAATGTATTTATCTACTCGTCAATTTGTGCGTCAATTTAAATTTCATTACGATGCAATTACATCTTTATCTCGATAACATTTAAAACAGTTTGGTAATGTCGATGAGACATTTTTTGTGTTTATAATTGTCATTCATTATGTACATACGTTTTTTATTCAAACGTACGGGTCGGCGTTTGAACAGCTGCTATAGAACAGAGCAGACGCTGGATTGCATTTTGCAGCTATTGACCAAAGAACTTTAAAAATTTAGATAACTATTTTTTTTCAATAGGCTCGAGATTGTATCTTTTAGGACGCTTTTAGTCATAATCCAATTTTTTATTGCGCAGCATTGTGATCACGTTTTTCTCGATGGGAAAATAAAAGGGACTATGTGTCGCTCTAATAACGATCGCAATACTATACTTTCCATTCAATCATGCCATACTGGCCCGCATGATGATTCTTCACAGTTTGTTTAGAGGATTATAAAAATTCGCATATTACCTATAAGAAAGTGAAAGGTGGTGAAGCACACTATGTGCTAGCAAAGAGTTCCACTTTTTGATGATATGACATAGGTTGAAGTTGCCAAATTAACTTTTAAATTAATTACCTTTTAATTAAGCACCTTTTGATATGTTCGCAACAGGAAAAATGTGTCCTTTGTAAAATCGTTTATCTAACGCCAGCTCTCCTATGGAACAACTAGATATAGGTAGCTAATAGTCAGAATGTCTGTGACATATAAAGGATAATTTTAAGAGACTTCATCTGTCCTCTTAAAATAGACTTAGCTACTTAAAATAGACAGGACATACCATGAAATATATGTACAAAATGCATATTATGAAATGGATCATACAAGTAAGTAATTCGTTTGTAATAATAACTTTATATGCAAAATAAACAAATGCATGTAAAAAATCGTCGGTATTTTTGTATTGTTTTGTTTTTATCTCAAGACGCTTTCGATAATATGAATTAATCTGTCTCTAAAGATATTTTTGCGAAAATATAATAAAAATAACAAACATAATATACAAAACGAGATTCAGACAGCCCAGAGTGTGAAAAAAAAATTGTAATTCTTTCATTATTTCTTAATATCCCTACACTATCTAAACTATCACATTCCTTTTTTTATTTTTACCAATACTTCAAGCAACCGCGATACATTTTGAACGTACGTGACTGCCGTTGCACGATCAGACCATCATTTTAATTTATTAGACTTTGACTTAATTATTCAATATGTTATATTGTCGCCTTGTATTGTATTGAAGTACAACTTTAAAACATTGATACTTAAAACACTTTAGAAGGTTAGAAAACATCGAGACATCTATTGATATATTTACCATCTAGTTTAAAAGAGGATTGGTTTTATATTAGATCCTACGGTTTGTTTGACACTACGTAAATTAATTGATTCGTTTGAGAGTTGTAAATTGAAAATTGTATTTGTATGACCTCAAGGGTGGATCTGAAATATGACTAGGTATCTGATAGGTTTTTCAGAAAAGGTGCATGCATTATGAGGTAGCAAGGACGTATTGCGCTAGTGTGCACAGGGAGTTGACGCAGTTTGCATCTTTAGGTTCTTAATCTGGTCGAAGGCGTTGGCATGAAAAGCCCATGTGCCTATCTACATAACATCATTTCACTTTCGAGGACTTGACTTCAGCGCGTCCCAGCGTCAATAATAGTGCAATAAACGCACGATTTCGTCTTTATTTATGTAGCCAAAAATCTGTGTCATAATTTAATCCATTCGCAAATTGATAGTTGACCTGCTCCAAATTTCAGAAGTTTGAATTCCACTCAGATCAAACATTCATGATGAATTTTGTATGTTCCTTCTCTGGTTGTGTGGAACATGTGTTTTGGCTATTAAATTTGATAGCAAATTTATGTTTTAGTTACATTATGTATTTTTACATCTGGTCATTCTATGCTCAAAGATTCTGCAAGACGCAAGACAGCTATGATTTTGGCAACATTTATCCACAATTCACAATGACTGTACATTGATAAGTCAGTATTTGCAAGTGTCAGTGTTAATGACAGGGGCAAACGGGCCTGGTCACTTGATGGTAAGAGATCACTTCAGCCCATAGACACCGCAACCCCAGAGGAGTCACAAATGTGTTGCCGGCCCTTGAGAAGTTTGTAGTGTTCAAGATTTGGGAATAAGGGAGACTCGTTTCTCTTTGAAGACTTCGGTCTTTTGGTCCGATGAACAAAGAACTAATCAGGTTAAATTAAGTATGGCGGCCAATCTAGATTCACCCTTGAGTCAGAGCCTAATTAGTGCCTAATTAGTCCATCCCGGCGACGTCCCCCCCTTTCCTAAAGTCTGCGTTTGCGTAAATTGCTGTCCTATTCCTATAGAGGGCGCAGACGGTGGAGCCTCTTCCTCGGTACCGATTCATTTCGTGCCCTTTCTTTCGTAGTCCTTTCACGATATCCTGTAAGAAGGTAAGACAATAAATTGATTTACAGCATGCCAAAAGTTTTTCTAGTAATATTATTGGTTCAGTGGTAGTAAACGCTATCTCCGACACAGTATCGCTGGTTCTATCCCCGTGCAGTACAAACATATGTTTGTGTGAACATATTGTCTGTTTGTATGTATTGGTCTGGGTGCTTTTGTATTTATTCACTAAAAAGTATCTAAGTTCATCAGTTGTCTAGTATCTATATTACAAGCTTCGGCTTAGTTTAGGCGCTGTGTAAACCATGTCTCGGGTAATATAAATGCGAAATTGCGAAAGCTGCTGAGCAGAAGTGCACATTTTGTCTGTGCCTAAAGATTTCGATTGCATGCATCATCTGGTTTTTTCTGCAACCCTGTAAAAATCCCCTGCGATAAACAATTGTTTTTGTTTTTACTTGTTGATAGTTCAAAGCTTAAGGTTAGAATTTGGCACGATGTTTAAAATGTTATCGCAAATAAGTATGTTTGTGTTATGTCTACATGGTTGTCTGCTATTTACTATTATATATAACTAGGTATACGCACCTCGATAATGCCAAATTCATATTCGACATACTTCGGGAACAGCTGATGGTGCATACGAGCTTCGTCCACGGCTTCCTTGATTGTCTGGCCGAACCATAGCTTGCGCATGATTACCTGAAGTCATGAAAGAAAAAGAGATTCAGTTAAACCATTGATAAACCTACATACAATGGGGCGATCTGGTGGCTCATTTGGTAGTGATCATACCTTCTGAACAAAGGATCATCAAACATCCGTGTAAAGAAAGAAAGAATGTGCTTAAGATATTCACTTTGCGATCAAAGCAATGTATGTGATGTTGTCTGAACTATGTTGTCTCATAAGCTTGGCGTCATTCTTATATCGAAGTCGTCTTTGCAATACATTCACTTCCTTTTCAGCTATACTCGTATTATTTAAGTATCTACATCCTCCCTCTTACATTACAACTAGTATCGCTAATGGGGTATTTGACTTTGTCTGATTTTGCATGCTACTTCATGGTTACCAGAAAGAATAGGTACATAAAAAATGATTTAATTTTTTTTCTCTATAAGTATTACTTATTAATCTGTGTCTATACTTAAAACAACTAAAACCTAATGAGGTCACCCACCCGCCTGTCAAGCGTGACTATGGAAAATCCCCTTAAATGACAATTTTTTTTTATAGTGTCTGGACATAATGACTTCCCTACGCCTGATGGAAAGCGAAGGAGAAGTCCAAGTCGCTATGACAACAGGCAAGTAACTGGTCAGTTACCTGTCACTGTCAGTTTCCATTGCCATGCCGGCCCAACCCTAACCCCCCCACGAACTCCGGAAACCCTACTCACCGGCAGAAACACGACCCAGAAGTCATTTGACCTCGGTATTCTATAGGGTGGAGGTCCTTCTCAGGACGGGCAGCTCAATTCGAGCGAAGATTCGCTATGCCCTACCTCTCTTGAATAGGTAAAGATATTTTTTCATTTCATTTTAATTTTTTCTTCTAAAAATAGGCTTTTCGTTGAGGTCCCTTATAGGAGTGGCAAACTTACCAAAGCAACAGCAGTAGTTATCTTAGTGCCTCCAGAAGCACCTATGACCATCTTAGCGTTTCCATCCTTATCCACAATGATGCTTGGGCTCATGGAGGACAGCGGCCGTTTGCCTGGAGCTATGAAGTTGGCGGGCGAGGGTTGCACTCCAAAGTAGTTGATGAAGCCTGGAGACGAGAAGTCGTCCATGACGTTGTTCATGAGGATGCCGGTGTTGAGCGTGGTGAAGCCGGCTCCGAAGCTGGAAAAGTGAGTGTTAACATCAGCAGTAGAAGTATAGGTTTGCTACAGGACGAGATGGTAATCAAGGTATGAGCTGCGACGCTTAAAGGAAAACTCCCACATCCGCACTCGCCTAGTCTTAGTGATGCACTTCTCATAGTTCCTTAGTTAGACTTAGAAGGGGCTCTTTCTGCACTTTCTTCACCCGGCTTGCGCGTACAGGGACATTTTATTCTAACTCTTTGACAGTTCTTAGTCATATGTATCTCCTGTCATAGGGCTAGTAAACCAATGGCGTTGACTCTTTGGCATTATAAGTGCTTGTACCAATTTAAATTGAATCAAATGCGCGATTTTTTTCGATTCGTCACCCGTCAACCCGCAGAATGCCAAACTCGACCACGAACCACTGGATGTGCTACTGAGAATGCAAGGGAGCGACTTATTATCACATCATCCGACTGATATAACCATCACGGTTGGAGGCGTAGCTAAATACCAGTTCGATGACGGGCAGCTGGTTCAGCGGAGCGAGGAGCTCTGCCCTGGGATCGCTTACGCGCCTGCCCATCGTGGCGATTATGGGTAAGTCATGGACTACAATAGGCTGATGACTTAAAGCATTAAAATGCTCACTAGTAGTTGATGGAGCTGGTGATGGAGACTGCATCCCCATTGCTTGCGATGATGGACAGGTGAGCAGTACCGGCGTCGTCTTTGCTGTACTTCTGAGCGCCGTAAGTTGCCGAGTCATTGCTGGTCTGGTCGTCGTTGATTTTCTTCCTGATCGACTCTCCGTAATTCGGGTCTGAGACGTCGGCTAAGATCTGTAAAGCAAAAGTATTCACGTGTTACTTAAACTCTGCTTTTCTCAGTAAAGAAGATCTGAGACATCATCTGAACATCCACTATTGTCTTTGTTTTTCCCCTGTAGTTCTTCCTTCTTCTCCATGTTCCAGAACTAGTGGCTTATGCAACTTGGGAAAAATAACTCCTGCTACACCCTAACTTATGATCAGATCAGACTAGGTACCTACTTCTACCTACTATTTACTCCTTTTAAGAACTATCCATCATTTTAAGACAAGCTCAAAACCTTCGTCAAATAATTTTAAAGCGACGTCTGAAGTAGCAGGCCAAAATCGTTAAGATCTTTGGGTACTTCACCCAAATTAATTACAGGAAGAAAGGGTTTGAAAGAAAAATATCTGTTAGCTAAGCAGTACCTACTTATACTAACTACGAGTATTTACTTCTATAATTTTAATTATTTATTTATTTATTTATTTACATACAGCGTACATACAGACTTACAGTGTTACCCAAAACGTCAGTATGCTAGTCAATGTAATAGAAACATCTTAAATAATAAACTTAATCTAAAAACAATTATTAATAATATACATATAAGCATTTTGGACCAGTTGACCCAAACTGTTGTCAAATATGTCAATGTCATAGTCAAAAGCCAACATATCGTGATATATGTGTGACCACCTTTTATAGGCATGCCTAGTGTGAGAGTTTAAATAGCTATGATATAAGAATCCGTTATAACGAAAGTTTGTGTTTCTTTCCTCACCTCTTTCAAATCCAAGAAGTCTGCGTCACCAAGCTTCGTCCTAGTAGCATACGCGTACTTGAAAGCTTCAATGATCCTGTGGTAGGTGAGTATCTTGTCGTCCGTGGAGTTGATGCTGGCTGATGTGAAGTTGTACCCTCGGAGGATGTTGAGTATGATGCTGAGGACGATACCGCTGCTTGGGGGCGGTGGAGCGTAGAGGATATCCCCATTGCCGATAGGAACTGCTATCGGCTCGACGATTTTGGCCCTGGAACAATTTATTTCTGTATTTAAAAGCCGTTTTATCATTGCAGTCCACTATTGCATTGCAGTCCACTGCTGGACATAGGCCTCTCCAGTTGCTTGCCATTTAGGGCAAACATTTGGAGGATATATCCATAATCGCCACGCTTCGTTAACGCTGCTGCCCGTCATCGGTCTGTAGTATTTAGTTACGCCTTCAATTTGATAGTTATATCGCCACCAGTCGGTTGCCAGCGCCTCGTTCGTTGTTCGGCGATGCGCTTTTCAGCAACTCGCCATTCAGAGCGAAAAGGTGGATGTCTTTTCAAATATTTCCATAACTACAAATTTTCTGCCTTATAAAGAACTGGAGAGGCCTATGTCCAGCAGTGGACTGTAATAGGCTGATGATGATGATTATGATAAAGAACTGGAAAATAACACACGACATTTTATTACGCATAATTTTCTATCAAAAGCACACATTCAAAAATAATCCATTCATAATTCACACATTAATAACAATGGGACACAAAACAAAGATTTCAACATACCCCACATTAAAACGATAACAATAATTTTATAACACAATACGAATGACTCATACATTTGTCATGCAGAATAGTGCAGTCAATGAAGCATTATAGGTCCGAATTTTTTTACTGTGATCCGATTTGCATGAAATTTTGGAATTAGGTTCATCTTACCATTAACTTCAAAAGTGAAAATGATTTGAACTCCGCCACCACCCTGGGGGTGGTTGCCACCCCTTCTCGGCTGTCAATGGTTTTTTTTTTTCAAAATAACCTCGGATATCGATTGAAGGTCCAAATTTAAGCAAAAAATTATCTATAAAGTTTTTCGAAAAATCTAATACTTTTCATGTTATTGGCAATTGAAAACTTGAAAATTTTTCACTTTTTTCATCGGTTTTTTTCAAATATCTCCAAAAATATAAGTTTTATCGAAAATTTTATAAGGAACAAAATTGAAGCAGGTAAAAGAATTAACAATTTGGTTTTTTATAAAGTATTCTAAGTGCAATATTAAGCTAGATATTAAAGATCAAAGCCGTTTTTTATTTTATCTGAAATTTCATCGATGTAGTCAATACCATCTATCAGCGAGCAAATGCATTTTATGCTTTCTAATCAAAAAGGGTTTTGTAGTGCTTGAAATAAGCTTTAAAATGAGCACTATTAAAAGTCTTTTACATGTAAAATAAGTGAGCTGTATTGCAAATAAGAGGAGCATCGACTGTTTTTTCTTTCGAATCAGTGGGTTTAAATGAGTGCCATTTCCACCAAAACTAAAATTAATCATATTCCGCCTAGAATTAACTTAACTATAAAGACTTTGATAGATTGTATAAGTTTGGCTGCTTTAGGACACATAGTTTTCAAAAAAGTCGTGATTGAAGAAAAATCGAAAATTTCAAATTTTAAAAAAACCCACCTTTTTTCATAATATCTCAAAAATGACGATAGATACGTATAAAAGTGTAGGGATTAAAAATTTAGGTATTTTTCTGACCAACAATTTGGTCTTTTTATTTTTTCTGTGAAATAAAAATTGACGGAGATATGATTGTTTAAAGAGCGCGCGGCAGCGCAATCACAGCCTCTCTCAAGCCCTTCCACCCTTCACCGTTTTATAAAAAGGGTTTTTACTATATATTGCAATAGAGGATGTTGTAGCTCTCTTAATTATCTTTACAATGGTATTTTATATATTGTGATAGCATAAAAATTTAAGGAGTTATGGCCCAAAAATTTATCATATTTTTTTCTACTTAGTAACTGAAAGTTTCGGAGTGAATATTTGGAGCAATATGAAATGATTGGCGATACATCCAAGTGACGAGATGTCTCTATGAAGCTGCCACTATGTCTGTCCAAATGCAGAATCAGCAAACAAGGCCTATACCGTTGCATCGAGGAGTGAGACAGGGGGATGTCGTTTCCCCGAAACTGTTAACTAATGCAATGGAGGATAATGTTCAAGACGCTGAACTGGAAAGGACGTGGCGTCAACATAAATGGCGAATACATCTCTCACTTGCGATTTGCAGACGATATCGTTATAATGGCAGAATCGCTGCAGGACCTAAAAAAACAAATGCTGAATGAACTGGCTGACTCCTCTATGCGTATCGGCCTATGGATGAACTTGGACAAAACCAAGGTCATGTTCAATGAACATGTTCTACCGGACCCGATTGTAGTACACGGCGCGATCCTCGAAGTTGTTCAAATATATGTAGGGCAGACATTGCAGTTAGGTGGAAACAACTTTGAGGAAAGAGAAAGATGAAAGTCTTCGATCAGTGCCTTCTACCAGTTATGACATACGGAGCCGAAACGTGGACATGAACCGCAAGGCCAGGTGGAGTGACGATTTGCGCAGGGCGGCAAGTGCTGGATGCGAGAGGCCCAGAATCGATCTAAGCGATGAACATTCGGAGAGGCCTATGTCCAGCAGTGGACTGATACGGGCTGATGATGATGATGATGAAAATATTACTTACTCTTCACTTACATCTTTTTATGTCATACCAAAGTAGTTTTTGTGATTTTTTCAATTTAGGGGTTGTTTGCTTGGGTTGTAAGATTTTCAAGGGGTCGAAAATGATTTTAATATGAAGTAATTGTATTAGAAAACACTTTACAATTTCACCACTTACTATTAGACTGGTTTCTAGCGATAAAATGGCTTAAACTAAATTTTTCCATTATGGGGTCATTTACACCCCTTAAAAATGATTGGCGGAGTTCAGATCATTTTCACTTTTGAAGTGAAGGGTAAGATAAGCCTAATTCCAAAATTTCATGCAAATCGGATCACAGTAAAAAAATTCGGAGGTTAGGCCGTATTTTTCGCTTCATTGACTGCACTAGAATGCTTGTGCAGGTGATAAAATATTTTCCATAATTTTAAAAACAATGATGGGTAGGTACATTATATTGTGAAACGCCATGAGTAAGTTAATACCTAGGTAGGTATATTAAAGTTTTATCTAGGTATACCTACCTATGGCAAATCAAAATTGTGAGACCGATAAGATTATGAATGGTTAACAGAGTGCTAATGAAGTAAAAGACCTAGCAGTACCTAGGCTGACTTATTAGAAGCTATGTACCTACATATATACGTATGTAATTCTTAGAGAAAACGTTTAGAGGTTTATTTTAAGTAGTTTTTACCGTATTCGCAAGATAAATATTTACGTTATTATACCCTCTCGTACCTATATTATAATTACTACGCGCAAATCACAGATTTTAATGAAACTTTACAGTAATATTACACAACAATTGCTATAATTGATAATGCCTAGTGTTCAATAAACTGTCCAATACGTATTCTATTCAACATTACCTAAACATAAAAGAGTCTGTAAAACTAAAAGTAATGAATAACAGAGAAACGAATGTAGGACCTTCCGCGAATGCGTCACACACAAAGCATAATCGTCAATAAGTAAACAATTATGTAGGTTATTATTATGACATGTAGGTAGGTGTTAAAATACCTACGTGGGCTTGTTTTGTCCGTGTTATCAAATCGAATTGTTATTAAAAAAAACCGATACAATACAATTTGTTTACCGATTCTAAATACCTAAATATTGAATGGGTCAAGTAGGTACCTACTTATAATCAGGAAGAAGAATATTGACGTTTTTTTTATAATAATTCGTTTTAGTTTTGGAAGTGGTACAGTCATCATACGTTTAAGACTAACAAGATGTAGATTTAAACCGGCACCGGTGAAATTTACACCAAAAATGATCCAGACTAAGGTTTCCCCTCGTACTATGTTTGAGTATCTACTACATGTTAGCTGGGGGCGTCATCTAGAAGTTGAGTCCCTAATTGACCCAACCGAGATAGAATGTGGAACCTTCGGATCGTCCGTGTTTTAGATCGGAACGCCCGACAGAGCTACTAATCATTGCGCTACACAGGTCAAAGAGGTCAAGGTATAGGTAGTATGTTCGTTGCTAATTGAATGTCAAATAATATAAATAACGACTGCACCTAGGTACACTTGGAAAGGTAATAGGTCCGTTTGTTTTTTTAAATAAATAAGGAAGTTAGCCTGAAAGTAATATCGTGTACATGGAAAACTTCTTAATGTCTACTTAGTTATTAGCTTAACTTTATTCTGTGGATAAAGCTTAGTAAGGTCATTTTCTTCACTAGCCCATCGCAGTCCCACTGCCTGACATAGGCGCAGTAATACTTTTTTTTTATAAGCTTTCAGGATGACCTCACTCCACCTGATGGTAAACGGTCGTGGAGTCCAAAAGTTAGGTCGACAGGCATAATAGAACAAACCCATTGCGCCTGTCGCCCTCACCCAGAAGGCATTTTGGTAGGTAAATAGTTTTACCGAGACATAAGTAGTCATCCTCTCCAATTGCCGCCACTTTTCTCGATCTTGGGCTTCTCAAATTCTGCTCTTTCCAGCTATTTCTCGAAAATCGCCACTTCATCGCGTCCTACACTAGGTACCTACTACTTTACTAAGAAGCGGTATCCACTTCCGCAGTCGTTTGCCTCAACGGTTCGGTCCTGCGGTTAATATGGCCACTGCCACTTAAGCCAGCTAATCCGGTGAGCTATAATGAAAGTCACCTTACTTTAAACTGTAGTAATACCTAAATATTTAGTTTATTTTCAAGTAGGTGCTAATGATCAGTTACAGAAAGGTCATTATCGTGGTAGCTTGTAGGTTACCTTATACATATAATAGGTAGCTTAAATTAAGCGTAACTAAACGATAAAATGTTAAAGAATTCATTGTTAATTTTATTTGTTGCAACATAAAATGGTGGATGCCGTCATTCACGTACATACGTGGTGTTATAATATTCGTCTGCACTCAATTATTGTTCACCTAGCGTACGAATTCAATCAATAATGAACCTTATCGCATTAGTATCAGAGCATATAGAATTTTATTACTATTTACCTAGGCTACAACACGTGAGTCTTAGGTAAACTAGTTCAGTACATAAATTATTATTGTTGAGCAACTTAAAAGGCAAAATTTTGTCGATCAGTCTGATTCTATGGTACTGAACACTGCCTCTGAAATCCAACACCACTGACCACAGTGGTCGCTAGGGGTGATAGCTCCTTCCACTTTAAGGGTGAGAGCCTTCCGCTCCCCCAATAGTTCGGTGATAACAAAGCCGCATTTTCTATCATCGTAGCCATTTAGAAAGAAAAAAGTCAGGCGTCGTCGAGTCGATCCCCGCACGGTACAACCAAACCCAAACTTGGGACCATATAGATGGAACACATTTATGCAACATGTATTTATTTGGGTATAAAACTCCTCTTATTAATATCATTTCGACTATAAAAATATCTTTAAACCAATATATCAAGAAGACCTCGATTTCAACCAAAAAGGTTGAGATCTCGTGATCAGCGTTTGACGTGATTTCATTTCCGTTCAATATTCACAAAGGCTTTGTCCAAAGTATTCGAACGATTGCGTAAAACTTGTTTTCAATGATAAACAGATATATCGTGGAAATATGGTCTTGAGTAGGTAAGTATAAAGCAGACCGGCGACATTTTTTTTTATAAATGACTGTGATGATGGTCACCGGGCAGCCTTGTTGGCATTACCGGGGAATTGAGGGAGAGGATGACCCTCATTTTTTGGAACGATAACGACTAACATATATCGCTCAACTTCATTTAGATTGCGTGTCCTCCTCGAAACTACATTTAGAACGAGTATTGAAACTCAATAGGTAAGTAAAATTGGCTAGCTCGTCGACAGAACTGACAATTAACTTGCCCTAGACAGTTCCATCTATACCGCGTGGTGTGGTACGTACGGCTGCCGGGTCAGCTTAAGTGGTAACATTATAATTTGTAACTGGTTACTATAGAAATGTAAAACAAATGAAATAAATGCTTACCCTTAACAATTGAATCATTGTATCGCTTTAAAACAATGCTTACCGGTAGCACAGACAATAATAATAGGTAGGAGTAGGTACAGTGGTACCTACCTACAGCAGTAGTTATGTTGCTTCCTATTTGGCACAATGATAACGGAATTATGCGAAGCCGGGGCGGGTGGCTAGTTGCATATATACGACAAGCCAAGATACGTCGGCTCTCGGTCCCCGAGCACGATCACCTATATTATCTAGCGGGATTTAACGCGCATACCTTTTTTAAAAACCCGACGTTCTCCCCGTGACCACGGTCGTTGTAACACGGCCGAAACGTCGGGTTTTTAAAAAAGGTATGCGCGTTAAATCCCGCTAGTTATATATTATTATATTATGCAACGCGAAAGCTTAAAAGTTATTACGATCACCTAGCTCGGAAGGAAGTACTTTTCGTAGGGACTATTCCTACCCAAGCATTACGTTGTCTTTAATTATATCACTTACTCATAATTCCTCAAGTCGTCTGCGCTGATGATGCTGCCAGCCCTGGACAGGTCTTCCAAGAACTCAGTGGCGAGGCTGCCATTGTACAGCTCGTCTCCCCCTTTCTCCCCGATCCTCCGGAGGGTGTTGCAGAACGCGACCGGAGGCTTCACCACTGTACCAGGCTTGTGGAACTCTCCTTTAGTCGTGTACACTTTGCTGTAAAGAGCAAAATATAATAATTTACTTTAAAAAAAGATTCTACTAAAGCTTTTAATAAAATCACTTCGATACGCTCCACAAAGTAAGTATACTTAATTCTTTTTACATGCGAATATTAATTTCCGGATTTGAATTCAGAATGACTTTCAAATTGGCAACTCATTTGTTTTTTAGAGATAGATTTATTTGAAGAAGAAATGTTGTATTTTTTGCCAGTACGCTAAGTTCATTCCAAAACTTTACTTACCCTAAATTTGGATCTTTCTTAATGGAAGGGGCGCTTCCTAGCCCGTCGTACAACGCAATGGAGATGGGGTAACCGTCCTTGCAGAACTCCAGAGTTGGCGCCACCAGGCTCTCCCACGGGAGCTTACCCCATCGCTTGTGGGCAGCCCACATGCCACGCACTTCCCCTGGAACTCCCACCGCCAGGGGACCTGGTGAAAACACAAAAACGTTAGATTTTTATTGCTGTTGGTGGCTGATCAGCAACCGCCACCCATGGACCATTGAATGCTAGGGGCACAGAAGGACATGGCTGCGTGGATGCTGAGTAGATGTATGGCAGTAGACGTTTACAGGCTGATGATATGTCTTCGGGATGTAAGGAATAGAATAGAATAGAAAATAGTTTATTCAGCGCACATTAAATAATACAAGGGTGTACTAAGTCTATAAAGTAACTTAAAACTAAGCTATACAATGTGCAGCCAAATTGGTATCCACTCAGTGAATGTCAATGAATGTCCTATCATCTTTTCGCTCCAAGCAAACCTCACCTGCCCGTGGTGCATCATGCCGGCGCCAAACGAGGCGCCGGCAACCGACGGGTGGCGATATAACCATCACAATTGTAGGCGTAGCTAAATACCACAGGCCGATGACGGACACAGCGTCATCGGAGCGAAAAGCTACGCCTTGCGATCGCCAACGCGCCTGAGAGGCCTATTTCCAGCAGTGGACTGCAATAGGCTGATGATGATGATATGTCTTCGACGACATCGACAAGATGAAATGAAGTGGTTCTATTCTAAATCCCGAATCTCTTACAACACTCACAGGAAGAAATGGAGCCGTAATTTGTATTCTTTATTGGGAACCGCAGAGATATACGAACGTGCGAGAAAGCTTCTGAATTCGAGCATAATTCCTTGGGGCAAGAACAGGGGAAAGACTGCAGCATTAGAACAATGGACAGATAACACGCTACACGGTAAAAGTTGACGGCACGGTATCACCTCGGGCTTGTATCCGAACCAGATTGAAGAGAAAGCTCAGTGAAATTCGCGAGCTACGGGTATGCCTAACGTGCGAGACAAACGATGACAGACATTCTCTCACTGAAATTAAATAACACTTTGAGCTCTTCATTGCTTTGACTTTGAGATTTTGACTTGAAATTTGGCAGATGAAGACACAATTTTGATATCATCAACATACGAGTATATCAGTCCACTGCTGGACATAGGCCTCTTCCAAAGTTCGCCACTTTGGTCGATCTTACATTAGTTTTAGACTTAACATCCATGACAACACTTCTTGTATCCTATGGCAGGGATCGAAAATTCCCTTATCTTCCAAATTACCTATTACTTTGAACTTTACTAAAACCCCATTTTACCTACACTGAAGTTAAAAAAACCCACTACTCTCCTTAGCATTAAAAGTAGGCTTGACACAGAAAATAAGTGCTAACTTCAGACTTTGTAGAGTTTGTTCCGAGAAGTGTACACCACCTACTGATGGATATCGTAGTGTATAGGGCTGAAATAATGATGATGAAAAACATTTAGGGGTAGTTCATGCCCCACCTCAAAAAATATCCGGGGCTGTTTGGTCGTGTTCTTCAAGCTGGTAATCCTCATATTTGAAATCTCAATGTAAGCGAATTTTGTTGTGTACCTACCCCCTTCTGAACCAAGGGTTTGAGATGAAGAAGACCCGGGATAAACATTCGATGAACATTCCATATGTTTGTTATAATGATCTCACATGTTCGTTGTGTGAATAAATAAACACCGTAAGTACTCGGCTACTTACATATTGGGTAATTAGCGGTAATCTTATACGTAATGAATTTTATATTTGGTATTACGACGCATCATGGCTAGCCTTTGCGGGAGAGAGTTCTACATAAGTTTCTTTACATTTCATGTACCTACAATTTCTTGTCATGTTATATTTTTCTACGGCAGTTACATTCCTGTATTAAATAATTTTATTATCCAAATTATCTTTGCTAAATTGTCATCGTATCTTTTATTTTTATGAATGTGAAAGTTTTATATTTGTGAGTTTAATGAGTATTAAAGCAAAAACAGTAATATTTGGAAATAATTTTACTTAGAAGATGGCAAAACAGTTTTAAGGTATGAAACGTGTACAGTACAATACATATTAATACAGGAGTAGTAGCTTAAAATAAGGTACCTGTTAACAAAAGTACGGTTAACATTGTCATAGACAAAATTCCGATTCTTCATCTTTGAAATCGAAACCTGTAATATCCAGAAATTATTCAGGATCATATCATTAATAATATCAAGTTTAGTTGATGTTTTAGTTGGTAAAGTGGCTGCCATAAGTTTGAACACCTAAACAAACTTAACAAAATAAATAGTTCAACGTTCTGTACCTATTCCACGAAATATACTTCATTATTGCAACAGCATAACACCTTTTGTTTAACAACATGTTTGTTTAAGCAATTGTCTGGCATAACAATGTTCATAATTACTGATAAATGTTCCGTACGAAACATCTAGAATTGTGTCGATACATACCTATATTTAATTTATAGTCTCATTTATAATGTTATATTATTTTTATCTAATTCGGCCATCACGTTGTCTGTGATAATGTATATCGCGGAAACGGTATAATCTGTTGTTACGGAGCCTACTCTATTTTACTGTTAATTCGTGATTCGTGGTCGTTCGAACGATTTCCTGAATATCTTTTGATTGTTACATATTTTGAAAAAAGTAGGTATGGTCGAGGTAATATTGTCTCACAAAAAAAAGAAAACTGCAATAAGCTTCCACTGTGTTTATGCGATGAGAAGCCACTATGCTGCGCTACTATAAATAAAAAAAGTCAGATCATCATCAGCCTTTCGCAGTTCACAGCTGGACATAGGCCTCTCCAATTGTTCGCCACTATGCTCGATCTTGGGCTTCTCACATCCTGTAGGTACTTGTCAGCTCGCGTAGCAATCGTCGCTGGCATCTTACACTACATTGGCCTTGTTAAGTTCATCATTATCATCATCATCAGCCATCTTGTCAAGTTACTTGTATTTTATTAGTTACCTTTGCTGGCTTTATCAGGGGTTCCTTGGAACATGTCGCGCGTAGCGGCGCTGGGCGCGGTTTCCCTCGCGTTGACAGTATACGCCTTCTCTTCACTCTTGATGAAGACGGTCATGAAGAAGCCCCCTCCGAGGCCCATGCTCTGCTGATTCATCAGCCCGTTGCAGAACATGGCAGCGATAGCCGCGTCCACAGCAGACCCGTTGTTGGAGAGAATTTGTCTGGAATAAAGAAGATAGAGTTAGTTTATTACCTGCCCGTGTGAATGTTTTCGTTATACTCGTAAATCAGTATCACGCTATGTGTTAAACTGGTATAATGAGCTAGTTTGCGTGAAGGAGTAACAAACATCTATTCATCCAAACAAACTTTCGCATCTAGAATATAAATATTATGTAGTAAGATTATTAGTGTTTATTCTGGAAGTAGGTACCTATGTATCTGTAAGCGATAAACCTTCGAAAAAATGTAACAACGATTCTTGTAAAGGGGCAATTAGGTGAACAAATTTTCTTGTCGGTCGGTACCTTTTCGGTAGAATATTGCGTTTCAAACCGGTAGATTCACACTTCACTTTAAGTACCTATTTATTTAAAAAATAAAATGTTTCAGTAGTATTTTGGGTTTGATAGTTTCATTTTAAAATGCTTTGTAGCATACATACAAAATAAGTATATAAAGTATACCCCCACATACAAAATATCCCTATCACGATTTACTTAGTTTGGAAAGACGATGACTATAAAGTTGAATAATGATGAAGATAGTACATAAATATCTTTATTGAAGCTTGGTTTTGATAGTTTTACGTTAAAAATATTACGTAAGTAATATGTATAAATAATATACTTAGGTACAGGTTATTTTTAGTAAAGTTTAATTTTCATGTAACGAGCATCTAGGTGTGTATGTTTTCCTTTTCCTGGCCTCCTTATCATTGTCACGTCTGCTATGCATTTATATTATTATTGCTTACGTTCATTTATTATAGGTATTATTACTTGTACGAACGTTGATAAATTGTTAAAGCATTTTTGTAGGTATTCATATTAGTTACTAATAATAGCTGTTATATTTAGGTACATAATTCGATTGCAATTTGTGCAATTATAGAAGGATTCAATTAATTCTAATAATAATAGTTATGTAACCAAACAAATAGAAATTATCTGCCCAAATAAACAATGATAAGACAGGTTTACCTAAAAGATTAGAAATAATAACAAAGTTAGATTGATCTTATCGTAATAATGTCATAATACTTGATAAAGCTGAGTGATTACATTATACCTATTTATATGATAATGATCACGTAGGTATGGTCTTTGTCTTGTAGGTATATGGCTCAATAAGATACATTAAGAACAATGGATATTTTTATAAAGCGATGTGTTAGTGTCAAGACAATATGAAATCTTGGAAGATCTTGTTTTAAATTTTGGGTTCTTTTGCGAAGTAGAAAATACTAACTTTAAGACTTATAAGACTTTTATAAAAAAAATATCATTAATTCAGATTAATCATTAATTTGGGGTCAGCCCCAAATGAGAAACATAAGCAATTTTTCGGAAATTGTATTATTTTTTGTAATCTTTTTGGTGTAATTTATCTTATCTTTGTTTATTTTGGTAGACATTTTGTTTGTTTGGTTTCATTAACAATATATGTATTGTTAATGAAACCAAACATTTTCATTAAGAATAGGTATGCCAATTCTTAATGAAACTAAACATATACCTAACTACACATATATAATAAAAAATAATAAATGCGCCAGGTATCATCAGATGATGACTGGGTCCCCGAGAGACCTGAGACAATTTAGTTATTAAGTATTGTATGTAATAGGTACTGTATGCTATGGAAATAAAAACAAATAATATCACAAATACTGTTGTCATAAAGTATTATATCGAAGAAACACAAAGTAAAAATTGTATGTTCATTAATTACATAAACATTTGTCACGGGTGAGATTTTTAAAGAGAATACAGTTTTTTGGCTTTAACGCAAAATCAAACTAGACATGGATTGACAGATTTGGCTGATGAGCAGTTTTTTTTCAGTTCTTGGTTTCTTTTAGTAATTATATAAGTACGATTTATTAATAGAAGACGAATGCGAAATAAGGTGCGTGTTTATTTTATTTTTGTTTAGAGTGAGTAGATTTGTGTTGACCTAGTACGACCTTGGGAAATAAAACATTAAAAATGCACATGCAATTATAAATTCATAAGGCTTTATTCTTTATCTTGTGTTGTTTTAACCGATTACACAAATAAAAATCCTTAAGGCAGAATTAAAGCTAATATCACCGACCAAACAAATTTTTGGGTGTACCTACCTATGTAATCTTGTTTTGCATTTTTTCCCTAAATAACTACGATGCTAGCCAAGGAGCGGAACTTAAGCAACACAGTTAAAGGCGCCTCTTAGTGGGGCTCAATCCTTAGGGCGATGCAGGGAGTATCCACGCAGGGCAGTCCCTAAGTTTATATAAGCCTATTATGTGCAAATTTTTGAGAAGAATGTGCTGTAAAAATCAAAGCATTTATGGTATGTATAATATGATCTTTGCAAGCGCTTTTTGGCAAAATCATTGTTTTAAACCGGTTGTACGTTGATAGGTGTGTTTTAAACGTATTGTAGGTAAATATTAAATGACAAATGTTCCATTTGACCTACTATTGTGAATCTGTACCGAATTATATAAAAAAAAATTGGCTAGGAAACAGTGAATTAACCTTGTTTGTTTACGAATACTGTCTGGCCCGGTGCCCCGCATACTCACACGATTATAACTTCACAGTGATAAGCCGATTGGACCTAATTCCGCGGCTTATAATAATTCAATTGTTATCTATAAGTAGATAGTAGTTATTTTGGGCGTCCTTCAATTAGACGGTGACTGTTAATGCATACTTCCATACTAATATTATGAAAGTGTGTCTGTCTGTCTGTATGTATGACTCAACGCACACGACGCACATCTTCGATCATTCTGTCGGCAGACCTAGACGCTCTTTTTAAATGTCTCTATCGCACAAAAAGTGTGCCGTCTGCGCTGCACCGAAGTCTCTTTGTCGACTTACGGGATTCATGGTGCGGAGATTTGTTTTCTATTTCGTCACCGAAAAAAATCAAAGAAGCAGATATTCAGCCAGCTATATTCGAATACATGACAATTTGAATGCTTAGAAGACGTAGGTTATAATTATGATGAGGTAGGCTGAATCCGTCCATTGACCTGCCTCAGTAGGTGGGGCGTCTAGTAGTTAGTTCGAAATCGGTTTCTGGTCTAATAAAAAATAAGCAAGCGTGAGTTACTTCGTTATAAAATGTTTAATTCTTGCCAAACGGGTTAGAAGTTTATATTTGAATGTTTCTCGATTGTTGAACACTTCCTGATAATTTATTTGTATGTTGGAAGACTCAGCAAAATTAACAAGTATATTATAATACCCTTAATAATTAATTTATCTTTAAAATAGTAACCTTTATAGAGATCGTAATTAATTATTAATTTCAACTACCCAAGTAGCAGTAAAATAGTTAGACAATTGGTATAACAAAAGATGTTAAGTAAGTTTTTTAATACACTATACCTACCCAAGCGAGAAGGTTATCATCATCAGCCTATAGCAGTCCACTGCTGCACATATGCCAGCTTTCCTTTGTTCAAAACTTCGGGCAAACATCTGGAGGCTCTGCCCATTTTTTTTATGCAAGAGGCGGCAGACGAGCAAATGTGATGCCTGATGGTAAGCAGTCGTCACCGCCCATGGACACCCGCAACTCAAATCGAGTTTAGGGTCGCTGCCGGCCTTTTTAACCGACTTCGAAAAAAGGAGGAGGTTCTCAATTCGTCTCTATGTATAATTTTTTTTTTATGTATGTTCACCGATATTTCCGTCATACATAATCGCGATCGCAGGGTTCCCTTTGGGATGTAAGGGAGAAGGTAATTATCACCCTTTAATTACAGAAGATTACGTATTATGGTTTATAGTATAAAACACGGTACTCTAATAAGGCAAATATCCCGTTACATACTCGTAAGTCACTCCAAAGAGTGACGAGTAACTGATAAGTTTTTACAGACATCTTATAGCCTAAAGCAAATTGTGTGAGGTAAATGAAGAATTTATGATCTGTTTTAAAATGAACTTTAATCAGCTTTTATTAGAATTGATTTCATTTTGATTGCGATACTAAATATAAAATATTATATTCATATTTAATTTTAGGGCCTCGTGCGTAGGTACATAGTTATTTTAAATTGATAAGATGCGACTGATTTGCAAATTAAATGCGTAGTTTGCTAAATATTGCTTAACTATGTAAGTTTCCTTAATTGGCTACTAAGCGGATGATTGCATTAGGTATCTGCCCTGTTAAGTAATAAGGTTTAAATATAGTAGGTATTGCACCCGTGGGAAGCTGGGACGGGTCGCCAGTAAGATAACAAGTGCACAAAATCTGCGCAAACATAGTTGTAGCTACTTCCTTTACTAAGTTAAATACAATTGATAAAATAACGATTCATTTAGTGACTCAATAGTAAATTGCATAAAATATCACGTTGCATAAAACAGTTCACGATGCAAAAAACGTGTGCACACGCGGTGGAAGTAATTATAGAAAACTCGTGAACATCGACGTGCGTTGCGAAATAGCCCGCTGACTCGGGATGTTAGTGAACTACCAATTAGCAGTTCTAACTCTGATAGGTACTTACCCTTAGGTATGACCGAAATTCCGCCACAGTAGCCATCGAAAATAACCCGCCGAGTCGGGATGTAAGTGAACGACCAATTAGCAGTTCTATCTCTGACAAGTACTTACTCTTATGACCGAAATTCGGCCACAGTAGCCATCGAAAATAACCCGTCGAGTCGGTATGTTAGTAAACGACCAATTTACGACTATAACTCTAATACGTAAAATGAAACAAATACTAATCAACAAATGTTATTATAAATTGACGGACTTTTTATGTGACAAAAATATTGATTGAATGATATTATTATAGGTATACCTACGTAGTCTGACTTTATATAAATTTGTACACCGTAAAGGTACGACATGTTGAAACCTGTATTATTGACCTGACATCTATGTACACATGTTTCGAACAAATAAATTATCTTTATCTTTATCTTTAATACTCTTCTGAATTGGGGGGTGATAATGGCAATCGTCCGGGGCGCCTAGAAAATTAAAAAAAATATAGCTGAACTATAATATATATTTTTTAATTTTACTAATTTTTTTTTAATTGTTTTTGATTCGCCTCGCAAAGACCCGCCGCCCAAAGCATCGCAATGGATAAATTACATAATAAAAAAATGAGTGTAAACATGTTACGAGTAGGCGTGTATATGGGCGAACAGGTTGACAAACATGAGAAAATATTATTACTTTAAAATTGGTATTTCGTAATCGTGTAAATAATTGACTCATTCATTTCGAATGAATATTTAATGAAAGCCTTAGCTATAAATGTTATTTACTCTAAAAAATGTTATTGTATTTTTGACGGTATTGGTAATTTATAGTTCTTAGGTTTAGTTTTTAAAATATTATACAAAAGGTAAAATATTGGCTATTTCTGTGGGAATTCGATAGCTTAAAGCTTTCTCGAGCGTTCATTCAATCTCTAGTTTAACTATTGTCAAATTTGAATGAGGTTCATTCAAAGATTCCGAAGCCGTGCAGCAACCGGCATTATAAAGCTCTGCTGATCTATCATAGATCTACATTCATAATGCGTAGGTACACTATCTGTTTATGCATGCATTATCGGCATATTTTAGCCTTAAATAAGTAGGTACATATACTCGTACTTACTCACCATATATTATATTTTTGACTTGATGACAAATAAGCAGCTATTATTTTCAACAAATTTTGTTGAAAATAATAGCTGCTTATTTGTCATCATAATTCAGGAAATAGTAGGTATCTAATATGTATATTTTATTGGTTTTAACTCTCGTATGTATGTAACATAAATGAAGTAAACCCGATTCAAATTGCATCATCCAATACATCCAATAGTTACAGGTTATAGGTACGATTAAATGTTATAAACAAATCCATAAATTAACTATACATCGTACAACTTACTTTCATGTGAATATTTATTTAACAAGTCCATACAAAAATGCGATTACATAAGCATAATGTGTTTGTTTGTGTAGTAAAGTTTACATTCCGGAGAGAAGAGATGAGGATACTACCACTAACGCACATCTTCTTCCGTTAAATATGATGTAGGTACCTATATACTTAGTGATAGGTAGATTGTTAAGAAAAAATAAAGGGCAGGACATTTTTAGTACATATTTAGCTTTCATCGGCATCGGCGGCTACATAGGTACATTTTTGTCATCATCTATACTTATAATAAATCTGTAGAGAGGTCAATTCTGTACATTAAATATATTTTCAAAATAACTATCAGGGGATGATTAGTGATCGATACTGATGCCAAAAATGCAATCAGTAAAATTTTTGTCTGTCTGTCTGTCTGTCTGTATGTTCGTTATAGAAACAAAAACTACTCAATGGATTTTAACGAAACTTGGTACAATTATTTTTCATACTCCTGGGCAGGTTATAGGGTACTTTTCATCACGCTACTATTAATAGGAGCAGAGCAGTGAAGGGAAGTGTTAGGAAAACGGGAGAAATTTTCTGAACGCGCATCTCTTAAAAAACTACTGCATGAAATTGAATACGATTTTCACTAATGTATTACTAGAGGTCTAACTTAAAACTTAGGTATAGGTATAAGTATTTTATGGAAGTCCGTTATTTTTGAAACCTGATATCCAAGCGTGCGACGCCGCTGGCACAGCTAGTTTATTCTAAAATTGTAATCAGTCAGTTATTTTTCTGTTGCGGTTAGTTTACAAATACCGTTACACTGTCTTATAAGGTAATGACACCAGCTGGGTATAAAAAAGGGCAAAGAAAACCAGGAAATTACCACGATTGTGCGGAACAAGTGAATACCACAATGGTCTTTAGTTTCTATTAAAAGACATGACACTCTGTATTTAGCCTGGTCGCACACATTCGGAATTAGTAATAAAAATGCTGGAGCGGATAATTAAAATGCTGGAGCGCTTTGTAAGCAAGTAGAGCATTATTTCTGCAAATCTAAATTTCCATTGTGTGCGCCCAGTCTTACCTACTCGTAAAGTATTGGCTGGCCGTTTTCACGAACTACCTTCTAAACGAGGAGGCCTCATAGCGGCATTGTTTAGACGGCGCGGCGGCGCCGGTTTAAACATTACTAAAATGTTCTTTTAGTCAAATTTCTTGTACGAGTACAAGGGTCCCTGTTGGAATTAAAATATGATGCCTACGTTTAGTTTTGTACACTCTGATAGCTATCTGAAGTAAATAAACAAATACTTGTGTTAAATGATTACGTATTTCACGAATGACTGGTGAATCATGTTACATAAGGTAACCTCTGCTAAACATCTATGAATAATGTTCAATGAAGTGTGATGTTAAGGTGTTTAGGATGCAATATCCGACTTAAGTATTTCGTACCTATAATATTCCGGATATAAATTGTCGTATTCAATTAAGAATGATTTTTAATGTATTTTTTGTGCAATATAGAATACCTATCTATCCACTAAATGTTTGAAATATTGTACCTACTGTCGTCTCCTATCAATATAGGTAGCAGTTAGTCATTCATAAGAGAACAATGAATCTGTAAACAAACCATAAATCAATTTTAATGATTTCCGATCGATTCTCAATTTACTTGATAGGTAGTAAATGAAATGTGTGCCTACTGTTGCGACAAGTGTACCTACTGTATTAATGGAAAAATACAAAGCAAGTTTAAGAGTCAACGGTTTCATTGTTTACAAAACAAGTTAAGTCCTAATCTATAAAACATTGTAGTTATCGCGTTTGGCTAAGACGCAAAAAACAGCTGTCTACGTGAGCTCAGCCCACTGATAAATAAATAGCCGGCAAGGCCAGCCACCTCGCCGGCATTCAAGGTTACCTTTGTGTATAAACATCACACTCAACGAGAATACAAAACACAAGATACCTCGCGCCTCACTTCAAATGAAACAAAAACATTCAATTAAATCATATTATAACTTTAATACCTTAAATTATTATTACAGTCGTCGAGTACCCTTTCAAGAATACAAAATAAACGCATAATAATCTAATTAGGAATTAGTAACACAGCAATTTTGAGCTCTATAACAAGCTCGGTTTACATGAGATCGGTACACGGAACGATGTCGCGTCCAAAATAGATTCACTGGCGTGTGCACAGTGGGTCCGGTTCACCGCGGCCGCGCCCTCGGTCTGCACCTCGTCTTGTAGTTGTGGTGAGCCATGTAGAAGCACGGCGTCAGCAGAAACCGTCTCGGGTGTTCCAATGATCTCTGAGATGAGCCGCGACCCGAACTTTCTTCGGGTATGCGCCATAACAACCTCCTTTCGTGCGGCATATCAGTCGTCCTTTTGCAAGCCATTGTCGTTTATTGTACTCTCATCTAGTGCTTATGCGATTTCTTGTTGTTCTCTGTGTTGACCAGCTTCGTAACGATCTTTCTGGAATGGCCGGACGGGTCGAAGTGGTTCGTGTGCTCGCTTACCTCCTTCTTCGTGCGTTGCTTGCCACTGTGTCCGGAGAAGATGTGTTTGTCGTGATCGAAGTTGTAGTAGTCGTATTCGTCGAAGAAAGCCTCGGACATATTTGCTTTTGGTTGAGAACTTGAGAAGTGAGTTGTGAGAATTTGTTGGGTGACGTTGTCACTGAGCGGTTGCGTTTAACAGAATGTTGGTGGTGTAGGTTGCGCCGCGCTTATATACGAGTTGGTCTACGTCAGTGACCGCATGCGCGTCGATAATATTCTCGGTTCGCTATTGGCGGAGAGCTCTGTGCCGCGACCCGATTGCGAAGGATGTTTGTTTATTTATAGTGTTGTGTGTGTGTGGGTAAGCCGGCTGGGGATACCGTCGTTAGAGTTTGTAATACCTTGCTGACAAAGTCACAACAATGGGTAGCGGCTGCCGGTGTCATATGAGCTTGGGACGTGCTAAAACTTTGTTTTAGTTCTATCAATCAATCTTTCAGGGATGCCATCACTGCAGTCAGCTGCAGGGATAGGGAAAGCTGGTGAGATAGTCCGGAGATAATAGTTCTAAGAGGCCACGAGGCCGATGCAAGGAGGAATACTTACTTAGTTCTAAGCTAGTTGTGTAATCGGTAATAGGGAATATGCATGACTTTTTTTTATGGATTTATTGAGATCTTTTGTCTTCCAGATACATAAATATCGAAGAATTTTTAAACTATCTTTTCTATTAAGCGAGTTATAAAGCGTTAAAGTTATTGATTAGACAGAGAGATCCGATGCGGTAGTTGACGTCACGTACCGTGAGCGCCGTACTAACTCCATAGAAAAATCTGTTTCGCGAGAGAGAGACGGATATATTCACTTTCAATGACTGTATCTCGCCCATTTTTCAACCAATTTTGATTTTGTTTTCACTGTTCGTAGTAGATTTTGATCTATTTTACGATAAATTAGTAAATACCTGAAACTATTTTTCATGCATATTCCCTATTCTAAAAGATATGTGGGGATAGGTTATAGTTAAACCTACCCTATTACTTGCTATACCTAGGGTTCATGGCCAGATGCAAAGAAAAATTTAAAGACGGGTAGATAGATATTAAATTTGTCTAAATGATAGAAGCATGAAAAAATGTTATAAGATGAAAAGTTCCTCGCACGTGTTTTGCTATTTGTTTGCAGTTAATATCTACATAAGTTAAATCGAACTTTGATGCCAAACTTCTAGCGGTGTCCATTTCAACTTTCCTGACATAATTTTCTCTTGCGGCTCAGTCACAATCGTATTTTTCTCGATCGACCTCATTTATATCGACGAAAATAACATTATAATTGGTTCTTTACTAGTTCACCTACTAAACTAAACGTTACTCCTTTACCTCTATTAAAAGGAGACTTTTATAGTTTGGGTAACATTTATAACAATCATGATTGTGTGAATAGAAAACAATTGTAAGTACAATACTTACTTTGTTGTTGGAATTATCGAGGAATTATCACGTAGACGATAGCTTCACCTTTCCGATAAAATACAAAAGTATTTATCACGCCATTTTAACTGTAATGTTTTACTTGTAACGCCATCTAGCGAGTATTTGTTGAGTTATGGGCTATGTTACATATATGAAAATGCTAGTTAACTTGAACATAATTAAGGCATGTTATGCCTTTTGTAAACTAGGTGCGAACATTTTTACCTAGATACTTTTAAATACATATGGATAATAGAGAAGTAGGAATTAAATGTCTCGCGCCCCAATACAATAATAAGTACATATTACTTAATATTATTGAATGTGTCGACAAATAGATTACGAATCTGTCTATTATTCAATTTTATTGCACAATTAATTTATTTTAAGCTGTATTGTGCAATATTTTTGTAGATGTATAGGGCACCTCATAAGTATTCACTCACATTCTACCTAGTTCCTGAGAAAAATCAATTAGATTTGCTTCCTTGATAAATCATAGAGTCATAAAAATTTCGGAGAAAATAGTAGGTACACTAATCATGATTCATCATGCTAATACAATTGGCAAAAGTAATGCTTATTAAATTTTTTACTCAATTGTGTAATTTAATAAAGAATGACTACCTGTTTAATAAAGAATGTATAGTTTAATCTTACTAATTTATAAATGGGAAAGTTTTTTTTTAATTTATTAAGGAGACTTTTTCATATTGAGAATAGGAAAGTTTGTTGAATGGACCATCATCATCAGCAGCCTATAGCACCCCACAGCTGGACATAGAATAGTTGTTCTCAGCTGTGGGCAAACATCTGGAGGCTTTACCCATAATCGCCACGCTGGGCGGGCAGGTTGGCGATCGCGGATGTAGCTCCTCGCTCCAGTGACGTTGCTGCCCGTCAACGGCCTGTGGTATTTAGTCACGTCTTCAAGCGCGATGCTATGTACTAGTCGATTGCCAGAGTCTCGTTTGTTATTTGACAGGATGCACCACGGGCAGGTGAGACCCGACTTGCAGCGAAAAGATGGTAGGCCGCTTTTTAAAAGGACGGATTACATTCCATTGGATAGATGGATATTTGTTACGCTAAGTACAGAATGGCTTTTTTTTATAGTAACTCGACATAATGGCTTCCCTACGCCTGATGGAAAACGAAAGAGAAGTCCAAGTCGCTGTGACAACAGGCAAGTAACTGGTCAGTTACCTGTCAGAGCTCCGAAAACCCTACTCGACGACGGGCGGCTCAAATCGAGCGAAGATTAGCTATGCCCCACCTCGCTTTGATTTGAATGGAACTTTACTGTAGGTAGGTAGTAGGTACCCAAAGCTCGCTGAGCGACTTTTAATATTTGTAAACCATATTTGGCTCCGTATCACCATGATCCAAATTTGTCTGGTTCCCCTGATTCTGAGGGTTACGAAGGTCAGATGGCAGTCGCTTCAATGTAATAACCAGACTCGCTAAATCTAGGATCATGGTCAAAGCGGACCCTGGGCCTAGAGGCACAAACCGGGACAACGCTAAGAGGATGATGATGATGATTTGGCTCCGTATCATGACGAGTTAGCGCACTGATTGAAAACTTTCGTCTTTAGGCACACAAGTTATTATTTCACATATCAGCGATATATAAAAAAAAAACAACTTTACTTACCTTCCAATCTGTGAACAGTGTGGTGCATCTGTGCACACAGCCGCCTTCTGGAAGCTGTGCAGCCATGATGCTGAGGGCAGCAGTGGCTCCACAGGGTCTGGGGGCTCAGCGTTCTTCCAGGAGCGGAGGTCGTTGCTCCCGATGAGGTAGCCGCTGAGAGCTGATACCAGGACGAGGAGAACTAGACCCGTGATGATCAGCTTTGTCCGGAGTTTGTACGGCCTGTTGAAGATATGAAACAATAAGTATAAAATACTAATATGGTCTCAGACGAGGCTGTGGCAACCGACTGGTAGTGGTACCACAGACCGATGACGAGCAGCAGCGTCACCGGAGCGAGAAACTACGCGCTGCGATCGCCAACCGGCCTACCCAGTGTGGCGATTATTGGTAAATCCTCCTGGTGTTCGCCCAAAGTGGCGGACAACTGGAGAGACCTATGTCCATCAGTGGACTGCGATAGGCTGATGATGGTAATATGGTCTCAATAGTCTATGGTCTAAGGTTTTCTCTTGTGGATACCAAATGATGAATAGGGGTACCTTTCCAAATTAATGCTTGTGATGTTAGCTGACAACTATTATTGAAAACAAATCTAGATTAACCTTATTCGTTGGCAGACTAGTGCTTATCTATTGGTATACATTTTGAACGGTCGTTGCATCAAGGTAGCAATTTCTATGAGCTAAATTTAAATAAGTTCTTATCACGAAACACATCAGTCGTGTAAGCGTAGGTAATAATGCCTCAATTAATGAAGATTTTTTTTGTTTCTTACTAAGATTTGCTATTTTCTATTCGTTTAATGAAGTTTACGATAAGTACGAGTATACAATACGATAAGGAAAAGGGCAACAGCGTTTACCTGGACACAAAACCTACTGCACCGACCCGCCTGCGAAGCGTGGTGACTAAAGCAAATTCTCCTAAATGACAATTGTCATTGGATATCTATGTCCAGCAGTGGGCGTTATAGGCTGGTGGATGATGATATGAAATGTTTAGCTGAAATAATTGATTTATCCGAAGCGAAGCGAGGAGCGGGCGACTAGTGTTTAGATAAACATAAAGAAAAATATAAATAATTTATTTCTGCAAATGAACGAGTAATACTTTTGCATGTCAAACTTTTTTCCTACCAGCACTTCATACCGCCATAAGGAAGATTGGCGTCAAGTAGGTACATACTATAATTTGAAACAACAACAAAATACTCAGATCGTGGATATACCTACGTTGATAAAATAATAAACAAACACAGGTTGCATAAGTATTTCCTAAAATATAGGGTAAGTCGGTAATCACTTTATTTATGATCATAATCATAACTTTATCACAGTTTTCGGAAGGTTCATTTATCTAGATAAGTCGAATTGTGACTAAATTATCTGAAATGCGTATCAAAGTGGACGAAAATGTATACGATACCTACGATTTATCATTATCAGTTAGTTACTCACTTTTCCGGGTAGTCATCATCATCATTACTAAAGTTCCCTTGGAATATCGCAAATCTGTTTATCGGCGACACCAGACGAATTGTGTCCATAGGGATATCATCGACCCTTGTGCTTATGAAATGTCTTCTGTGCAGGCCACTATGTTGCTCCATATTTACAGTTTCAATCCTATCAAAATTCACTGTTTGTCACATAAGATGTTATAACAACATAACCTACACGGGATTCTCGTTCGTAACCGGACGGCTTTTCCACCACTTTAGTTTCAAAATCGTCAGCACATTTTCGTGGATTGATTGTAAGTTTTATCGCGTACTGGCACTATTGAAGGCTTTATAGCAATGACGTTTGGGGAAGTGGCAGATGTTGCAGTGAACTTGCTTGCGGGTAGGTACCGGGAAAATCGATAGGGTAAACAGCTGTCCACGCCCGGTGTATTGCAGGCCGGAGTTTCTGCGATATTCGGGTAGATGGCGTGCCTATACCTATGTTTACCAATGCTAAATTTGTTGTTACTCATTTTTCCTGTTAAAAAACAGAAATAGTAGAAACATTTTTAAGTACTTTATGGCAGAACGCCTACAAAACATTCACGGCTATATTTTGAACGCAGATAAACTTTGCCGTAAACTTAAGTGTAGGAGTCATCACAATACACGGTACGTAACGTATAGGTAGATAAGAGTTGAAGTAATAATTGAATTACATTTTCATTTTTGCTTGCTGAAATTAGGAAAATGAGGTTGTTTGTCTGAATCCGACTGGCAGTGAACTCGCTTAATTTTATCTTAACTTTCATCCATGGAAACTGAGTTTAGTAATTTAGTTGGTAAATACATAAATGACATCACATGAGCAACTACCCATAATGTAGGATATCTATTATGACTTTCATTAAGTACGTATATAGTGGATGTTTGCTGTTTTATGCAGACCCAAGTATGTACAATATTTTATTTAACATATTTTCTTTCTAGCTATTTAGTTCTTTTGTTTACATTTACCGCGATAATAAACGAGATGTTAAGAACTGGATATCTACCTACTTGATCCCAAGGAAATTGATCACTTTTTTATACAGCATCCGATCGTAAGTGAAAGAGAAGCCCATGTCGCTGCAGCAACGGACAAAATTTACAAAAGTAGATTTTTTAATTTGACCCGATCGGGAATCGAACCCCGAAACTTTGATCTTTGGCGCTTTAGGCTTAACGGTCTTTCCAATCATTATGTCAAAGTAATAAAAATACAGAAACAGAGAAAATTAACAACTTAGAGAAACATTTGAAAAACGTAACTTACCTATAAAAAGTTAAACAATTAAATTAGCTAAGTAGGTTTTTATCCTGTCTACAGGACAGATTATATAAGTAGGTAAGCTAAGTCTAAGTAGGTAGGTAGGTATTCGGACTATTGTAATCGTTGTAATTTGTTGTGTATAATTACTAAAAAGTAAAACATAAAACCAAAGAGGTTGGTTTTGCGGCCAGTTCGTTAGGCAGTTGTCTCACCGCCGGCGATAAAACGGCTAACTGTTGGCTATTTCCTCGCTCAAGAAACGTAGGTACAAAAGATATGCATTGCGTGTAAACAAAAGAAAAGCATGTACATCGTACAAATAGTTGATCGCTGACTACTCACACTGGCGAGGACTCGCTTCACTAGTTTGTCGCTGAGTGACAAGAGCTTTGATAGATAAAACTGACTCAGTGATCAATCAGAACTCGCGCCGAGAGGACAACCAGCGGCCATTTCTCTATAGCATTTTTTGTTTCAGTCAGGAATGCTTTTACACATACACCAGAGCATACGGGACACACCTGGGTTATGTGGGACTCGCTTCTAAAACGGAGAATACCCACTAACCGTGACGGTGGTCGGCTACGAGCGCTCATCATCAGGAGGGTCGGGATGCCCGTCGGGATTCGTCTCAACCCCTCCTCAGCTCAGTAGCGCTGCGCCGCCTGAAAGAATGGCGGCACACCTCGGGAGGACGTAGTGGTGCCCTCCCGGTACGACGTCACTGACCACGTGTGTCCTAATGCCGCGTTTACACGCTCGCGTTCAATACGACATTCAACGGGCACAAACACAAGCACAAGCATGTGAACGGGCTGTTCGTCTGTTTGAATGTGCACGTGCGTACGCAGTGTGTAGGGCAGGGCTGCTCGCCGAGCTGCTTGCCAGGCTGCTTGCCGGGCTGCGTGCCACGCGTGTAAACCTAGCATAAGAGTCGTCTTTTTTTTGTTTTTCCGTTTTAGTCCCCTTTTACGGCAGACAGGGATACCTTGGTAGTATTCTTACACCCCATACCGCAGGAAGGATTTCTCTATACTAAGTCCACTTCGGCTCGTCAACTCGTTTCTCTAGCTCTACTCGCTCGTAGCTCTACTCGTCCATCTTTGCCGGAGGAAAAACTACCTAATAGACATAATGATTTATCAGTTTTTTACTCGTAATACATAATTATTATCATTCAAAGGCATTTAATTGCCTTAGGTAGCTACGTTAAATACCATGTACGCTTAGAATTCAAGGTTACGTAAGATCACATAGAGAATGTCGTAGCAAAAAATTGTTTATATAAATGTAAACATAGCTTGTCTACTCAATATTAAAATTAGGTAGTCATACAAAATTCATAGCGGTACTAAGTTGTTTAGATGTTGCGGACATTTAGGTATGAAATGAGCATTTGTGATTCTGCTGTTAGAAACGTTTACTTTAGAACAAAATTTGCATATTTTATCTGTAAATTAGTTCGTGTTTAGTGGGTTTCGCCTTTGCCGCGGCGACTTGGCCTTCCCTTACATAGGTAGTATCACTTGTGCCCTGCGGTATGGGGCGTAAGAATACCTATTAGGGGCAGCGCAGACGACAGACTATCCGTGACGCACTTTTTTTGCAATTATATGCAGTAACGCACACGACGCGCAAAATTCTGTCGCGGATATTTCACAGACTCAACGCACACGACGCACATCTTCGATCATTCTGTCGGCAGACCTAGACGCTCTTTTTAAATGTCTCAGACGCAGACTTTATCGCACAAAAAGTCTGTCGTCTGCGCTGCCTCTTAGCGTGCTATCTCTGCCTTTAGGCGGCGGCGCAACGCTACTGAGCCGAGTCCTTCGTTCCCAACGAGTCAATCTGTACCCTAGAACACGATAAATTAATGTCAAGTCAAATAAGCAGGATGACAGTGTGACTGGTTGGGAATCATTTTACAAAGTTCTCCCAACGAGTTACAGTGTTACAGGACAGATTGACTCGTTGGGAACAAAGGACTGAGGGGTTGTGTCGAATCCTGACGGGCAACCCGCCCGTCCTCAATGAGCGGTCGTAGCGGATCATCGTCAGGTCTAGTGGGTATTCTCCGTTAGAAGTAGGTCCCACATAACCCAGGTATCCCGTACTAAGGGAACTTATGAATGCCTCAATGTATTTTTCTTTTTATACCACTAAGGTGGCAAACAAGCCTGATGTTAAGCGCAGCCTATGGACGCCTGCAACGCCAGGGTATTACGTGCGTTCTCAATCTTTAAAAAACCTCTAAGGAAAAAGGGTAGAGTACAAGTATGGGGTATACTGTAGTATTCCTGGCGTAAAAAGGCTACTGTAACTTACCTGTCTCTATCAGAATCCGGTATCCTTATCAGTACATGGTGGTTGCTCCCTCTCTTTACACCTGGCTTCTTTAACGAGCTAGTCCGCAGCAATTTTTTATCACTCATTTTGTTGAACTGTGGCAAACTTTGGATTTTCGGTTCCTATGTCTTATAAATTAATAGATCTGGAAGCCTATTTTCTTAAATTTTATGGGGATTCGTGGCAACATGAATTAAGTTAAGTTAATATTAGTAACATTACTTACGAAAAAAGATCCTATCAATAAATAATTTTTAATGGTGGTTTTATTGAGTTTTTAAGTTTCCTGTAGCTACTTAGTCTTCCTGATACATCATCCGGGCTGAATATAAACGCTCCATATTTATAATAATCAATATAAGCTTTATATGTAACATATATGATATATAATAAATTTAAACCTTCCTGTATATATTGTTTTCAAAAGCGTGTTCTGGAATGCTACCAACACGCACACGTCGCAATTTTGCAATCCTGATGAAAATTGTTAATTTCGTAATATTTTGTAATAGTTGGCATTTGTTTTGCGTATAAATAAATGAAATAAGGTCATTATTAAGATAGTAGGTATATGCATATGAGTAGGTAACTGGAACCATACATGGTTCCAGTTAATCATATACCAATTACAATTGGTATCACCATATTAGTAATGATTAACACAAAATGACAATTCACACCTTCAAATGTATGGTGATTGTATGTTATCGATCGCAGAGCCGTCAATGACTCGGTAAACACTTCTTACAGGGAGGTACTTAAGTACTTATGTACTTTGTTTCACATCACAGCCTTGAATTAGATGACTTGCGGAAAACACCACAATTATTATTACATTGTGTTTAAAAATAATGTTATCAAGGAGCTGGTAATTGTGATGGATTGGCTGAACAAATTACGGATTGCAGTATGTTTCAATAGATTTGCGACAAAGAGAAAAATGAGTAATAAGTAACCCTTTAATAGTTAAGATGATAGATAGTTTGTTTAAGAATGGAAGTCATTTTAATGGACTATTGATCAATTGATCTATGTACTATGATGGAACATGTGCATAGTATGTAATGGTTTTGCATCTGTTTATAAATACAAAAATTTTCCATTCAATTCTGACTGGCACTTTATGATTGCGTCGTATTACCTCCAACTATTTAAAAAAAGTTAATAGTTCATATATGACCCTATCAAGGAGACGAGCTTACCCTATTTAGTTTGAATGGACCATTTTCCGCAACTCGACGTCTGAGCTTTCATTCGCGTGACTTTCCAATACAAGGATTCGAATCTAAGCCTGAGCGCAAGGGTGAGCTTACTCTAACCAATGCGGGTTGGTAGACTTCGTACAACCTTAGATTTTCCTTACGTAAGGGCTTGCATAAGAATTACTAATTCAGAAGAGGTTTGAACTGCTGTCATGGCATGGCGTGCCGCTGATAAGGAAGTCAATGCTCAAGCTACTATGACAATGTAGCCTTTCTATCAGGAGAAACCCGTTGTTAAATCGTACAAATTGGTGCACATTGTTATAATGCAAGCAAAAACATTCACTTAAAAAATTCAATAAAACACCACACCATATATCAATTGGACGAGGCAATTGAATTTAATTTCATCTTGCCGATTTGAACATGGATTTTTATTGCATCAAGATTTTTCACTGAACAGATTCTTGTGCACGTTCGGGACGAACCGGCGTTGATTAAAAACGCAGTCTCATTCATTTCTTTCCATCCGGTCGGAACAAAAGGAGTTTGGACTGTTTTAAATTGCCACCAGCCAGTTTGTAATCCCAATTTTGTTGGCGTGCTCTTGAAATTTATTTCCGTAGGAGTGGGAAAAATTCCATTGGTGGCTAGATAAGCTAGCAACGGAATGGTAAAAAATGCATTAATATCTAAGCCAATGGCTTTCAATCTTTTATTGTTCGCAATGCACCTACAGGTTCAGAAGGATATAGAGGAAGAGAAAGACTGAAAAAAGAATGGATGGATTGTGTGAGAAATGATATTATTTGTGTTAAGAGAGTGGGACAAGAAAACATTTTGTGCCGACCTCACTTAGAGTGGGATAAGTGAAGTAGAATGACGACACACTTACAGGTTCAGGAAATGTCTCATGGCGTTCTAACTAGGTGATAGTGTTAAACAAAAACCGGCCAAGTGCGAGTCGGACTCGCGCACGTAGGGTTCCGTACCACTGATTGAATGAAAAAATTAGGTAATTTGATTTTTGACGTTTAAAAAAAAAACTACTGTCTAGATTTCATTCAAACCAAATTTCGTTAGTAGTTTTTATATTAATACACATCATATATTTTTTTCAGTTTTATCATGCCCATATTTTAGAAGTTACGGGGGGGGGGACACACATTTTACCACTTTGGAAGAGTCTCTCGCGCAAACTATTCAGTTTAGAAAAAAATGTTGTTAGAAACCTCAACATCATTTTCAAATACCTATCCATAGATACCCCACACGTATGGGTTTGATGAAAAAAAATATTTTGAGTTTCAGTTTCATGTATGGGGAACCCCAAAAATTTTGGATTTTTTTCTGATTTTACTTTAAAATCTTATAGCGGTTAACAGAATACATCTACGTACCAAATTTTAATAACGTAGCTCCTATAGTTTTGGAATAAACTGGCTGTGACATACGGACGGACAGACAGACAGACAGACAGACAGACAGACAGACAGACAGACAGACAGACAGACAGACAGACAGACAGACAGACATGACGAATCTATAAGGGTCCCGTTTTTGCCATTTTGGCTACGGAACCCTAAAAAGGACATAATAGTGTAACGGCGTCTCCTACTATAATCCGGCGTATACATTGGGAACGTTTGATGTGACCGAGCTCCCTGACTGTTATTCGAATTTAAAAAAATGCATGATAAATCATGTGCAAACAAATACTCCAACTTTTAGCACTTTCTTTTAATTTTTGCTTCATTTACTCGAACTTTCTGAAATATCGGCAAATTGAATGATTAAAAACGTAGGTATATCACTTGTTACCTACCTGATACATCAATATAAGATCAGTGTCATAATCAATCATGATGTTCATAATCACAGTGGTATCTAGTTTAAGTAGATCCTTGATAAAGAGTACATAAAGAGACCAATGTCAAATGACGTTTATATATGGTTACTAACTACTTCAGTGGAATATTTTAGTCAAAATGCGAACCTCATACTCGTTATCTACCAAATTTTCATTAATTTGTTGCGAGGAAAGCGTTAATCTATTAAAAGCTGCCGAACTTATTAACAAATCCTAAGATTACTTCATGACTTCTGTTGCCGTGTCTGATTCTAAAAAATAAAATTAGGCTTAGTGGTTGAAGTCGGTTGACTTTCATTCAGACCGCGCCAAGTACCAATGTGTTAATTTGAAATTCATTATGTACTTTTATTGGACTCTTAAGGGAAATGAAATGTATGAGGAAACTGCACACCTGTGAAGGTTCTATGGCTGTATGAAGTCGACTAGACAGCTCTTGGCCAGTATGGTTGACTAAGACCCTAGTTAAGAGTAAGCACGAAAATCTCCGTAGGGACATATTTGTATGTTATAGATATCGGGTTTCAAAAATAACGGACTTCCATAAAATGGTACCTACATTTTAAGTTAGACCTCTAGCAATACATTGGTGAAAACTGCATTTAATTCCATGCAGTAGTTTTCGCGTGAGGCGCGATCAAACATGCAGATAAAAATTTCTCCCGTTTTTCCAACACTTCCTTCCTTTAATTGTGATGGTTATATCGCCACCAATCAGTTGCGAGAGCCTCGTTTGTTATTTGGCAGGATGCACCACGGACAGGTGAGGGTGGCTTGGAGCGAACAGATGATGAGTAGTACTTAGGGGAGCGCCTTACATACATTGTACAATATACTTTAATAGTTATATGAATATATGATAATTCACACATGTTAAGCTTAGTAAGGTAACGGGACAAGAATATTGAACACCTGGCTGCAAGTTTTTATTTCAATCACCATTTATGGTGGTCTGACACAGGGCAATGCCGACGTCCACAGGGTCACGCAAAATACCAGTTGATAAGCTTCTTGTTTCATTTTCATGCATTTTTAACCAACTCCAAGAAAGGCAGAGGTTCTCAATTCGACAGATTTTTTTTGTTCTTGTATCTTTGATACGTGTATCACATATTGATACGAGTGTCCGATAATTGGGAACCGATTTCAAAAAATCTTTTTTTTTTGTTTGGAGTTGAGAGAGTGTCACCATATTGAAGTCGGGTTGTTTTTTGCTAAAAATGCTGTTATTTCTTATTATAATGTTTAAAATGCAAATCAGTGATAACGTTGAAATACCTTATAATTTCAACAGCTTTAGAGATATTTACAAGTATGTTAGGTTCACTAGATGGAGGAAGCTCATTATATATTTAATTACATATTTTTATAGTCTGGAAAAACACCATAAATAACTTAATTTATGTTGACCACAACGTGTGGTTTCTCGTTAGCAATTGTTTAAAACATTTTTAAGAACGGCAAATGTGTATATTTATGTGGAATTCGAAGTAATAAAAATGCAATAAATAATAATATTTATAATCTACGATGATAACAAAGTCAGTAACGTAAAAACGTTTTCCTACGCAGTAAGATCAGAAAATGGTCTACCTACCTAGTCGTAAATATTGTCATAGATATAAGAAGTCAAGTCCTTTTCGATAAATTCCACTTAACAACTAAATAAAAGTATACTGATGTGTATATTATCTATCTATCTATCTAAAAAGATAACAAAAACAAGATACCTTGCAATAATAACAGGATGTTTCCTTTCGATAAACGGAAAAATAAGATTTCCTTAACGCAATTATCACGATATTGTGAACGATCTTTGAAAAATTTTATAGACTACGAAGCCGAGAATTGTCTAGATTTTCTATGTATAAACTTACCTACTGTTTCTTAGATCATTGCTACATTGATTTTTAATTTGTAAGCAGTACGAGTAGGTTTTTGAGGAAAAAACGATTCAAAAATCGAATTAAAGAATTACGAAAATACTTAATCTAATCAAAAATTACACTATGTTCAATTTCCTAATATCAATGAAATTAAAAATTTAAAATACTTTATGCAGTGGACTGTAGAATAGAAATGTTTTATAACTTGGGTCTGGTGGTCCAAGGAACGTTGCTTCCAATGAATAGATAAAACTGATTAAGGAATGCTATGAATTTATCAGCCATTTCTATGCACTTGAAGGAGCAACGGTTTCTCTATTCAGACGAAACAAACTGATACATAATGTATCTCAGCTCAGACACCTGGACATATTTATTACGTCTTTGTGGGGAGTATTTTTATGCTGCTTTTCTCACCTCCCTTTTATAGCATTCTAGTTTTCTTAGACTGGTTTATTTACTGTGCGGGTTACGTTATATGGTAGATCATAAATAATGTGATGTGTGTGTTTTTGAGTAGCTTGAAAATATTATACGTAATGTTGCTTTTATTTCAACAGCGTCGTTATCAAAAGACTAATTGAGAAGGATGGATGTAAGGATGTTTTATGAAGAATGTGAAAGTATTTTATAGAGGCTTAGTAATAGTGACCTATACCTGGTTGATTAAAAAAATTGATTTGTAAAAACATGGTAAAATACAGATGTCAGAATAATATTTATTTTAGTTCTGCATATTTTTGCAATTGGTTGGTTATTTATGCAATAAATGTAAGGTTATTTATGGTAAGTGTGTCAAACCCATGGAAGTACTAATTACTTCCATGGTCAAACCAAATGTTTGCGGCTAAACTATGGCTGTCATGGAGATGACAAATTATGATATTACCATGATGTGGGTAACAAAACCCCACTTTTTCTATATAAGTGTGAATTGAATATGAATGTTAGGAACTTAACGTTTAACATTAGCAATTGAATCGACCAGTGAATCCATTTAAGTTTAGATATATCCTCAAATTTTCATGTCAGAAATGTAGAATCGGAGTCAATTTAACAAACGCTTTAGTTTATTCAAATTTAAGCTTACTTACGTGAAAAACAAAAGGGTTTATTTTAAACAAACAACTTTACATAGAGTAGCTTTAAACAATATCAATAATACCACTGCCAGAGGCTAGCACACATTTACGTCATCCAATTCGCGACACTTGACCGATAAATATCAAAATTTGCCACAGTCTTTCACTTAACCGGCCCTATGATAGGTGACGCGCGAATCGCGTGTTACCAAGCTTCAGTCTGTGGCGCGTCGACACCACTATGGTCAGATTTATACTGAACACTGAACACATAATACTTTGTAGTGACGCAAAATTTGAATGACCGCGCGCACCGGCCGTGGAAATCACGCGCGTACGCAAAAAGTCGATCGTTACAGATAAGATGGTTCCGCATTGGGAGGTAACTTTTTAAAAATGTATATGTAACAGGAAGAGAAATTGATGGCCAGGAATATTTCTGCGTTGATCTACAACATTATCTGAACAAATTGCAGCCAAATCTAAAGGAGAAATATATTATAACCTACAAAACCCTCTTGATTGGGGTAGAGACTGTGTTCGATTTTTCATGTTTTTGATAGACGGCTGACAGAAAGAACTATTGAAATTGCACTTATTTGAGAAATCCCGATAGGCCTTCAAAGTTCATCGGCAAAGTCAACTTAAAAAAAAACATTATTGCACTCTTTCGGACATAATTTTATATGAAACCAATGCCATAACGCGTCTCCCATTACATCGCGACCTGTGACAATTTCATTAGGAGAGGCCTATGTCCAGTAGTGGACTGACACGGGCTGATGATGAGGATGATGATGATGATGCCATAAACGCAGTATTTATTATAGTATAACCATCGAACAAACTTCTTAATACGAGGCATAAAATGATTTTGAAATTGTGATATCTCGGGGAATTTTCATACAAGCAGATAATATTTTCAACAAAATGTTTTGATGATTAGGTGATACATCAATATCAACCCAAAAAAAATAGTCGTCGTGTCTATTGTCCCTACGGCCAACTTTAAAGTCGTATGAGATTTTTATGTAGAACTGTTAATTATCATAATCCTATAGAGAAAGTGATCTGTGACTGAATAGAGATAGATCTACCTGTGCATCTACTTAACTACAAATGGTTTAACGGACGGGTGAATCACCTGTCTATAATCATTAGAAAAACCCAAGATTTTTGAAAACAATTACGTAACTTGTATTTTTTGTTACGTGTCTTTTTTTATAGTAACACAATAAGATAGCTCTGGTTGGTCAGCGACTGATCCCATACCATTTTGGGATCAGTCGATCTATTCGAACGCGTTTACTGTTTTTTTTGCCGAGTGTACCTACAGTGGTGGTAAGCCAGACATGTAAACTATCAACGGCTAAGAAGCTGAAATCTCAAGATGTCCCTTAGCCGACTCTTACGAAATACCTACGGAAGGCATGATGCGGTGATTTGTATTCTTACCAGACGGAAAAGAAGCTCCTGTTCTTACCAAAAAGGGGTTGATATACAGCAATAAAGAAAACTTAAAGCAGCATAAAATTTGTAATAGGTATACGATGTACTCTTTGAAATAAGTTTAACGAGTCTGTGTGTGTATAAAATACTAGGGATCATCGAAATGCATGTGGCATCGTAGCTCCCAAACGGATGATCCGATTTGAATGCGTTTTTTTTTGTTTTTTTAAAAGAGCTGATCGATAAATCGAACTCGGAACCTTCGGATTGTACTCACTTTAAGGATTCGCTTTAACACGTTGACCGCCATGATGGTCACCGGTGACCGACGTACAATAGTTTTTTTATATTGTGTCTAGTTTCTTGGCAGTCAAATCTTTAGAAATGGCAGGCAGGAGCTGAATGTTCGAAGCCAAGGATTTAGGAAAGTGGGGATTTTTGGAGAGCTCTACGATATTCATAGTCCTGTAGAATGTTATTTTTGTTTTTGTTTTTTTTTTCTTTTGGATTCCATGTTGTGAAAGAAACAAAAATGATATGATTTATGTAAACTGACTGGCTAAGTGGCTCAATTGGTAGTGAGCCTTGCATCTGAACCAAGGGTCGTGGGTTCGATTCCCACCCGGGACAAACATTCGTGTGATGAATACTAGTATTTGTTCCGTGCCTGGGCGTTTATAATTTGTATTTAAGTATTTATATGTGTTCGTTGTTCTGATACCACAAGACAAGATTAACACAAATGCTTAAGCTACTTACTTTGGGATTAGAGCAATGTATGTGATGTTGTCTGATATTTATTTATTTATTAGTTTCAAATTGATCAACCCCTTTTTGAGAGAATCATCAAATTGTTATTATGTATGTATTCAGTTTGCGGTTTAAATCAAATCAATTTTATTGGCAGTCAATAACAGGTAGACGTGTTTTTGCGTTTTCTTTTTTACCTGCTCAATTAAAAATGACATCAACCAGATTTGTAATATTTATTAATTATACTTTTTTATAAAGGTGTCTGTTTATCAACGGAACTCCAAGATCAACAAGTTATGATACTATTTTAGCAGCCGTAACTCGATAAGACGTCTATCCACTACGTCACACGGAAGGTCGAGGGAACATTTTAGTCACATGCTTACCGTAATTAGGTACAAGGTTTTATATGAAATGACCGATTACTGTAAGGTAATGTGATGCAGTTTTTTATGCAATAGGTAGGATAAGTACCGATGTTTAGTTGCTTTAGTAGACAAATACCGATCAAGTAGATCAATAGAAAATCATCATCCTCTTAGCGTTGTCCCGGTTTGTGCCTCTAGGCCCAGGGTCCGCTTTGACCATGATCCTAGATTGTCCAACTACAATTTTTTTCTATGGTCTGTACTTGTGACTGATTTTTCGTAGATTGAACAAATGGTGTCAACGTTATTTGTGAAAATAAATTTATAAAAAAAATACCCAAAACTTACTTTTCTTAATCAACCTGACTGGGAATCGAATGTTCAATCTTTAGACAAAGACATACACCTTACGTAATACTCTATCGAGGCCGTCAACTTCTATAAGAACAGTGAATGCTTCCGTCAACATGCCCCCAGTAAGTGGGCGTGGCTGTACATACCCGTTCACGAACTAGGTTTGATTAGGGTTATTGGCCATACGATTGCACAATTATTCACTATGACTATGTTATCACATACATAGCTTTCGCCCAAATAATTATGACGTATGTGTCACCGTTTATCAGTAGACATAGGCTGTTATTCCCCTCAGAAATATATCTAGACTGGAAATATATCTAGACTGGTACACTTATTAACTGTGCAATAAATTATCGCTTATCGCAGTACTTTGTTGGACATAGGCCTTTTCACTCTCAAATATTTGCTACTTTGATTGCATTTGGCTTTTTACATCCAGCACTTGCCAGCCATCCTGCTCCAGGCGTCACTCCACCTTTTTCTTCTTTTCTAGAGGGGAATGAATTAGGTACCTTCACGCCGCCTCCGGGAGGAGTCGGAGTATGGGGCTCACACGTCCCAGAATGGGAGGACATACCCACTAAACCCCCCTGTGTCTCCACAGTGAGCAGCAACTTGCAGAGACTCGGATAGCGCTGAAGCATATAGCCGCATCGCTGCCTGCCCTGGCCGGCCGCAGATGACAAGCGGCCGGCAGTACTGGTTCGGGGAGTGAACTCCCGAGTATCACACCAGCTGGTCTAAAGACGTCCTGCACTACGTTTGCAGAGAAGCAATATCCACTTCAGAACTCGTTATTAACTCCAAAGGTAGTCGGTAGATGTTTCGAGAATTCGAATATTCAAAAGCTCATCGGAATACAGAATAGAGGGCTTCTTTTAGAATGATCTCTACTCTCTACCCTGATCTAGTAATCAGTGTGCCTAGCACGAACACTTTCGAAAAAGTATGCGTAACGTAACCGTAAACAGGGCGATAATTTTCACTACGTTAACGTACGTAAACGTAGTACCTCTTACGCACAATAGGGGCGCTGTACCAAGTTTCATACAAATGTTTACGGTAACGTTACGCATACTCTTTCGAAAATGTTCGTACTAGGCACACAGGATAAAGATCATTCTAAAAGAAGATTAGTAGAGCAGGGTAGAGAAGGAAGGAAAGAACATATGAAACAAACTATTGGTTCGATTATCGGTCACGTCAACATATGATATACGACCGAGAATCGAACCCGGAACCTTCCAGCTTTATATAATGCGCCACCGTTATAAATTGTAGCTCATATTCAGCCCATTCTATTCATGGGTAGGATTATTATAAACAGTCACGGTTCCATAATGAACAATGATTGTAATTATGATCATAATTTGTTCAAAATACCAGATATCATTGAAAGAGATGCTGTGATAACTGGAAACAGGGACTTTATGCACTAATTAATGGGTTATGTGACTCATGTATAGTGGATAGTGAACGAAGTTGTAAAGACTATCATCCATCGGTAGCTATAAATAAGTTAGCTTAGCTTAGCGCCTTTATTCCCAGCCCGGGCGTCGCGAGAGGGCATACAACGCATCGTATGCCCTCTGAGCCTTTTCTTCGTGCTCCGAGTGGTGAGTGCGGGGCCCCGATCCACTCATAGGGGCGTAGCGATGTGGTGGGTGCAGCCACGAGGTCCGCCCGGGGAGCAGCTATTGCTCCCCGGAGCCGGGGGTCGGGGTATTTGCCCTCCCCGGACCAGGAGTGCTGGCACTGCTGGCTGCTTGTTATCTGCGGCTGGCCAGGGCATGCAGGGATGCGGCCGTATGCTTCGGCGCTACCCGTGTCCCTACAACTTGCTGCCCACTGGAGACACAGGGGAGTTTAGTAGGTATGTCCCATTCCGGGAGGTGTGAGTCCTACACACCATGTCGCCTCCCACCGAAGGCGGCATGAACGTCCCAAATGCATTACCCTCTAGAAAAAAAGATTAGCTTCCATATCCAGTTGTTCATTCATGTGCGAACACCGCTGACTATGTTTGACGACCAGTATGGTTCAGTATTAGTGAACACTGTCTCTGACATGGTGGTTTCGGATTCGTTTCCCGCGCAGTACAAACATTTGTGTTCATGAACATGTCTGTTAGTGTAGTGTGTTTGCTATGAATAATTATGATTGTACTCATTTTAAAAAAGTAGTAGATAGGTACGTAGGCTTGAACACATAGCTAACTTGTTTGTAACTTAACCAATGAGTTACTTAATACAAAAACAGTACTGAAGGTGCCCCTTGAAATGGGTTTTTATTAGACAGTTGTAGGTAAGTAACAGCAAAAAAGTATATGGAAAGTGATACTTAACTAATATACTCGACGGCTTCTATGGTGCAATGACTTATAGCGCAGGCGATCCGAAGGTTCTGGGTTCGATTTCCGATCGGTAAAATAAACTTGTCTAAAATATCTGGGTGATCTGGGAGACCTGGGAGACCCCCAATCAACACCAGTTATTTACGAATCAAATATAGACCTTATGAATAAAATATTTCCTGTTAATGACAATCGCGTTACGAATACATTGAGCTCTTTCAACACTGGTTGTAAGTAGGTATGGCATCAAATAGGTAAAGTAATGACATCTGTTCGATCTTTATGAAACTACATGCTGGAACTAAATGTTAGAACAATGTTAGAATATAACAATTATTCTTATAGATGGCTCTGCTACATGGAGTTGAAGGTTGACTGGGCGGAAATGTGGCAACCAGATGACACGTAGTGACGGCAACATACAATCGACACATCCGTATGTAGGTATAGAGAATAGAAATCACCGCCCCATTATTCTTTGGGTGTCGTAAAAGTCGACTATTCAAACGTCTATCTCTTCTGCGGGTGTCGTAAAAGTCAACTATTCTCAATCGACGTATCCGTACGTATCATCATAATTATCAGCCTGTGCCAGCTCGCCACTTTGGGCAAATACCTGGAGGCTTTACCCATAATCGTCACACTGGGCAGGCGGGTTGGCGATCGCAGGGAGAAGCTTCTATGTTATAATTCCGTGATATGTGCTTACTAATGTCTCGCTTCGGTGACGCTGCTGCCCGCCACCAGTCTATTTAGCTACGCTCTCAATCTTGATGGTTATACCGCCGTCAGTCGGTTACCAGAGCCTCGTCTGTTATTCGGCAGGGTGCACCACGGGCAGGTGAGGGCGGCTTGGAGCCAGCTTGAAAAGATGGGTCGCTCCCTTACATCCCGTGTTCTATCCCTACATATAGAGAATATAAATCACCACCCAGCCCCTCCGTGGCATCGCAAGAGTCGGACTAAAGAACCTCTTGAGATTTAGGGTTTACCCGCTTAGCTGGCGACCAGTGTGCAGTCGGCGAAATAACCTTGAAGTGGCTTTTGTCGCGTTTCGGGTTTAGCGAGGGTTATACTAACCCGTATTACGTATAATTATCTACTACTTGAAATACTTACTATTATTACCTACTTCAAGTTTCTGTAACAAACATCAGAATCTTTGGTACCTAATCAAAGAAAAAATAAAGGTCGTAAAAATATTCTTTTCACCCATTCAATTAGTTTCGGTGGTAATCCTAAATAGAATAGAATAGAATAATTTTTATTTGGTACTTAAAACATGGAAAGTAGGTACAAATGAACACTTAAAACTAGCAAAAATATAGAAAAATAAAATTAAAAATAACGCTATTAACAGTAGTACCAAATAGTTGCCAATCTCGTCCATTGTTTAACTGTGGGTATACAATGAAGTATGACATTTGTTATTCAGATTTTAGTGATTTTCTTCGATGCGTGTAAAAACCTCGGTAGCCACCCACACGTCTCGTGAACATACATGATCAAATCAAGTTACCTACCAAAATATGTTAAATTAGCTCGACATACAATGGACTCTATGCCTATTGACTCTTAGTTAAAAATTGTTTGGTTAATTTTACAGGTGGGAGTAGGTTATGTGGCCTACGTACTTACATAACTAACATTTTTTTGCGTAAAATCATACATGGCTTAGGTATATGAATATATACCTAATTGATGGCCAAGGTCATATTGTTTGTTACTTTTTTTTACAAGGATCACATATTCGTATGCCTAGCTACTGAACTACTGACAATACAATCTGGCGGCTACTCATTATCTGAAAAAAAAAAAACACCCAAGTCTTGTAACTATAAGATTAGCTGTGCCCGCGACTTCGTCCGCGTCAAATAGAAATTAAATGAAAAATGTTTTTTTTTCGGATCACATAATCCATATGTGTTAATATACAACTTAAAAAACTGTGTCAGTATGTTGTATAAAATTAAAAATCACGCATTAAAATTAAAAATTATGTACTCAAACAATTAAGATCAGTACTGACCGGAAACTATGGTTCTCCGTTCGTATTTTGGACTCCCTTTTAGCTTTCTATCAGGCGAAATGTGGACACTATAATTTGTGCCATTATAAAAAATCACCGAATAATTAAAGTTAATAGACTGTTCAAAGATAGCTTCATGACTTTGCAACCAATCGTATGCTCTATAATTCTTTGTTTATTTTTATCTGACTATTCATAAAGCGTTCTTAATGTGAAATCTTCAGATCTTAGCCAATTTTTTTTTATTTCAACAACTTAGTAAGGTTGTGTCCACCATACCCACAACAGTGGATCGGCAGCTTATTTGCTGTAACCCTAATGGGCAGGTTTACCAACAAAAATCCATACCCTTTGCAACATTTCCTTGCCGCTGCATTTCCGGTGTCAGTCACGGTCATGCTTTGTATCGTCATCTGAAATAGAGGAAATGAAAAATATTTAATTAACTTTACACGTATAGGTTCTAAATTACTCGCAAATCGTCCATCTACCACTCAAAGCTACTGCTTAGAATACTTTCTACTATAGTTCATTCGCGTTAAGAAAATAGTGACTCATCACCGACTGCCGGCCAAGCCACACCCCCTAGCCAATTAAAACGCTAGAAATTATAATTTCTAGCGTTTGCCACACCCCCTAGCCAATTAAAACGCTACCCCTAGAAATTATAATTTCTAGCGTTTTAATTGGCTAGGGGGTGTGGCTTTGCCGGCAGTCGGTGATGAGTCACTATTTTCTTAACGCGAATGAACTATAGAGAAAAAACCGCTCAGAAAGCTGTGTAGCGAATTGTTCAGCCCCATCTGATTCAAAAATTGTTTCTAGGCAGGGCCCAGATAATGTTACTAAATTTTTTCTTTAAAACATAGTAATGTTCTAGTGATTATAAAAACAGTCAGGCGTCACGTAAGGTGCCAGGCGTTTTTCCTACACCTTTTATGGAAAACCTCTGAAATAAAACAAACATTGACACTCTCTTTATGAGACTGGACTAAAAGTTTTGAATAAATGTGCTTACCTATGTGAAAAACACGAGCACTATATAAAAGGTCCATCGGTGGTCTATAAATAACACTATAGGACAGTGTTTTCATATTATGTACTCATTTTTACAAAATTTTGAGTTAATCGGTATTTTATTAAGAGTGCTCATACATACATATGGAGGCGTTTAAGGAGTAGCTATTACACGTGACGTTTGATGCGACACACGACACGTCGCGTCTCCTTAAACGAGCCCTTACATAGGTATGCTGTATGGCGTCTACAAAGAAACTCACTCTCAAAGCTAAGAGTAGCAGATATTACAATTTCATATTTTACTTCTTCATGCACATTCTGTATGAAGGAATGTTCGTTCAAATTGAATGCTTCCTGCGAAGATGGAGCTCATGCGTAAGGATCGAATAGTCGACATGTAGTTAATATCGTGTCAGTTGAATGTCATGTACTTAGATGAGGATTTATAGGGAACACCTTGTAGCATGAAGTAAAAAAAGTCAGCTAAATCGGTTGGAGACTTAAAATAATAACACTGTTCTAAGGTTGGAGGCCTATGTCCAGCAGTGGACTGTAATAGGCTGATGATGATGATGATGATGATGAAGGTTGGAGATATCTGCTTCAAAATTGAGTTCCAAAATTTCACTCCAACATACCTGCTAGCCTGCTTCATATAGGTGCAGCGCAGACGGCTCACTTTTTGTGCGATAGAGTCTGCGTCTGAGACATTTAAAAAGAGCGTCTAGGTCTGCCGACAGAATGATCGAAGATGTGCGTCGTGTACGTTGAGTCTGTGAAATATCCGCGACAGATTTTTGCGCGTCGTGTCGTCGTCGTCGTGTGTACTGCATATAATTGCAAAAAAGTGCGTCACGGATAATCTGTCGTCTGCGCTGCCCCATATAGAAAGCAAAGCCAGTTTAATAAAAGCTGGAACAATATTGTCTACTATGACAATATTTTACTAGCTTTTATTATGCCTTTTCGTCAATGGTGGTGTTTAAAAATGAAATATCCTATAGATGGCGTTATGTAGACCTGCGGTCCAGCTATCATGTGTTTGGTCAGTTGCTATGTAAATGTTAATGCCATGTCAAAATGAACCAGTCATGAAACATTTGGACGTGCCTTTTAAGTGGTGTTATCTGGTCGATATCTTTTTCAGAAAACCCTCATTAATAAACAATAGTAAAAACAGTCTTTTCGCTCCAAGCCAACCTTACCTGCCCGTGGTGCATCCTGCAGAACAACAAACGAGGCGCTGGCAACCGACTGGTGGCGGTATAACTATCACAATTAAATGCGTAGCTAAATACTACCACAGGCTGATGACGGGCAGCAGCGTCACCGGAGCGAGAAGCTACGCCCTGCGATCGCCAACCCGCCTGCCCAGCGTGGCGATTATGGGTATATTCTCCAGATGTTTGCCCTAAGTGGCGAACAACTGGGTCAACTGGAGAGGCCTATGTCCAGCAGTGGACTGTAATAGGCTGATGATGATGATTAAAAACAGTGTGTGTTTACAAGTAAGTATAGTCAACTGCAAAAACAGATGGTACATTAGGTTTTAAAAGAAAATATTCAATAAAGTATTTTACCTAGTAGTTACCTAAATATTGAGGTTTGCTATTAACTGTAGGTACAGCTTTATAGACAGTCTAGTCCTAGTAGGTAATATTCTTTATGTACCCCATGTATGGTAATTTATTGTTTAACTTGCTGCCGCTCACGTACCGCTGCGTAGGATTCAGTCTACCACATAAAGTTTTTTGCACGTACAGGCGTTCAAACAGACTGGAAAAATAAACAGTTTTCAGGAATAAGGTTTGTTCTTTTCCTATGTTAGAAATAGCTTTTATTTTATGTAGCGCACCTGGTAGCAAAAAAAATACGTGGATTATCCAAAATTCAGCTCAATAACCGACAGACGACAGTTTGACACAAGGCGGTCGGTGGCGCCGCAGTCTTGTTCGCTTAACAATGAACGCAACGTTGTGCAACCATTGGCGCGGTCAATCCGATGGTGGGTGACCAAAATTTGACACCGATTTCCTCCGTGCTTCGGAAGGCACGTTAAGCTGTTGGTCCCGGGTGCTATCTTTACCAACTCAGATAGCAGTCGTTACATCATATCAGAGATGATGATAACTCTGACGCCTAACTGGGAATGGGTATAGCTTACCCTAAGTGTTGCGGAGGTCTGATCATCTGATGGCAGTCGCTCTGTGAAAAGCTTAGCCCTCGCCAAATTTCTCAGTTTGGGAAGCCGACCCTGAGACAATCGGGAAAAAGGCTAGGATGATGATGAACCAGACGACAGTTTGACAGCAGATCAGGCGCAGGGCTATCCAATTAAGTATCCAAAAAATTTGAGATCAGTTCAGGCTGGGGAAGGTATGTCATCGCTGTATTTTTTTTTTCCAAAACATACCAAGCTGGGCCACACATCGCCATCTAGACCCAAACTAAGCCGAAGCTTGTACTATGGGTACTAGATTTACCTACTGTTCTGATAAACTTACTTAAATACTTTTAATAATTAATAAATAAATACATATTATACATAGAAAACACCCACACCAACAATACAAACAGACATGTTCATGCACACAAATGCTTTTACTGTGCGGGGATCTAACCCACGACTCTTGGCTCAGAAGAAGGAGGTCAGTCAATACAGATAGAACAAAATTTTTTTCTCCATTTAAACCCCTCTGGGCATCACTTACAAACTATTAAAACAATAAGAAAGCAACAACAACCATGTAACTACATAGTATAAGTTGGAAAATTATAATCTCAAAATGATTTTCCACACTGGTCATGCAAAATAACAAACTACTACATTACGAGTATGAACAAGCATGGTAATTAGCTAGTATGTAGTAAAATTAATTAATTTCCATTGTAACTGGTGTTCAATATTTACACAATTCATACTTACAGGGTATTTTATAAAACTTATTTTAAGGTAGGTATTTTAAGGTAGGTTGCTACGATTGTCTGTCACTTTTATTCATGAGTATCTTAATTTCTAACATAACATTTACATACAAGTAGGTACCTACTTCAAATGGTCGTACTATTTTTTTTAAATTAAGCTCCTGTCTGTACCTACTGGAATTGGTGTAATGGTGATAATATTGTTATGTATTAAATTATATAGCAGTTTAATATTTTTCTGTACAATAAGTGGATGAATACTTCTTATGCTGTTGTTGATTCGTGATCGTGAGTGACTATTTGGCGAATATAGGTTGACACTGCACCTAACATAGGCAGTGGGTACTTAAATTATTATGTATCTACCAACATTGGGTTGTCTGACATTCAATTGTTTACAGATGACAAAACAGAGGATAGAGATATGTTATTGGACAGCATACTACAGCCATTCTATAATTAATTTAAATTAGGTCATAACTCTTTATTATACAAGTTATACACCTATGTACACTTAATTAATTATTGTTTTTTGAAAAGTTATTTTTTAATAAACATAAACATGCTTTCTGCCTTTTCCACAGAAGGTAAAGTATACTCCATAAAATATGACATTAAAAACGGTAACAATTTCATTAAAAAGCCCGTTGTCTCACTCCTCTTGAATTAATGATTTCATAAACCGTCCCGGGATGAAAAATAATTTCGTCTTTTTTTTGTTGTTAACTCATTGTTCACTGAACTGTACTTAAAAAAAAAAGATTTTTTGTTGAATTGAAAAATTTTGCGACTCGTGACTTGACTGCGTCGTCGGTCTATTGGTAGCTAGGAGCCGCTTAATGATCAAGAGGTCCCGGGTTCGAATCCCCGTGTCTCAGATATTACTCAGTGTCGGATCCAGTTTCATGATCACCCTGCATACACATACGGCTGGTCCCTTTGCATTATGTGGCCGTATGCTGCAGCGCTACCCGAGTCCCTACAAGCTGCTGCCCACTGGCGACACGAGGGTGTTTAGTGGGTATGCCCTCCCAGTCTAGGAGGTTTGAGTCCCACACACCACGTCGTCTCCCCCCGGAGGCGGAGTGAACACCTTCACTATTTTCATTCCTCTCTATAAAAAATCTGGTCTCATGGCATTATGAGAATAAAGGCACAGAGAGTGCATCTGTAAACACAGATGCACTCTCTGTGCCTTTATTCTCGTACGCAAACGCGTACTTTAACATATCCTGCGTAATTCCGTACTCTTTGGAGCCAACCCTGCAGCTAAAATTCGGTCAGGAGATAAGAGATTATTATATCAATCGCCTTCATTGTTCTATATCACGTCAAAATATTGAGTACTGCCTGATGATTCATTTTGCGCAATTATTGTTTCATTGGTACACGAACCGGTCTGGATGTTGCGAATTGTTACATGAGCATAAGGTCGCCTTAACCTTGTAACCTTTTCGTCTTCGTCATTAACTTGTTTTTATTACTTGTTGAGTAATATTTGTAACAGCGTAGAAGTTATTTGTCTGTACATGAAGCACCTACAACGAGATTTATACAAGTATGTTGCCAGTATCAGTGCCATATTTAGATAATTTTATAATAGCATAAGTAGTAGCTTTTTCTTGCGTGATGATAATCTCGTCCCTTAGTCGATTTTTCACGACATCCTTATATATGAGAAGCGGTCCAGTGATCCAAAAAAAGGCATTTTCTAATCTTGCTCTTACACATAAGGCTCCTTTGACTTTGTTTAGGCCAAAGTTTGTGGAGATTAGACAGGAGGAGGATTACGCAGGAGATGTTAAGGTACACAGGGGTGTGCATAAACACAGGTGCATGATCCGTCACTCTCATAATCCTATAGGTCGACACGACCCCTGACTGTGAGGCATCTTTTGAGGCGCAGATACCTAAAGTAAGCGATTTTTGATGCGACCCGGTTAGTAGGTAGGTTAAGTAGGACCTCGCCAAGTATTATTTATACTTAGGAAGTTACTCACGGCTTCGAACCTTGATAGAGGTCGTAGAAAACCGGTAGTGTCAACAATGTACATATTAGGCATTATAATATTTGCATAATATGCGATCACACGGCTACACATTGAGTTAAATCTGTGGAAATGGAACGATTAATGGGGAATTCTATACCTTAGCTAGCCTTAATCAATTGAATTGTTTAGTTCAATTTGTTCTAAAAAAAACAAAAACTCTAGTGTGGTATAAGTAAATTAAACTTGCTCGATGGCACAGTACAAACATTTGTGTTCATGCCTGTTTGTATTGGTCTGGGTGTTTTCTATGTATAATATGTATGTATTTATTTACAAAAATGTATCTAAGTGAGTTTATCAGTTGTCCAGTAGGTACTCATAGTACAAGCTTCGGCTTAGTTTGGAGCCAGGTGGGGCTGTGTGGCCCAGCGTGGCATGTCTTGGGTTATTTATTATTTATTTATTACTAAGTCAACATAATGAACAATTTCAAACTGTTTTATTATTTATTTATTACTAAGTCAACATAATGAACACTTTCAATTTCTAACTATACATAGACCTTTTAAACAACTCATATCCTGTATCTTTTTTTGTTATCTTCACCCACTCATCTTTGTTTGGGTTATATTTGGTTCTTATAAAAAATAACCCATAGTAGGTAATATTTTCAGATTAAGCCTCCTCAAGGAGCAATTGCCACCTTTAATATCATAGGCACTTGCTTCAGAACGCAGTTAGAACTTTATAGGGTATTCTGTATGCCCATGTATTTTATTTTATTATCTTTTATCCTACAAACAGCTATCTGGTTTATTTTTAAATAACTATCAATGTCTGTACATTGATTAAAATAACGTGGCTTTGAAAATTTATTGACATCTATAGTTGATGTTTCGTAACAAAAATCACATCAAAAAACATGTTTTCCATAGCAAAAGTACGTAACAATAGGGATGATGATGCAATAAAAATAAAAAAAGAGTAAATAAAATAAAAAAAAATTCTTCTCGGTAGAAATCTACTTTCCGAACACGGTGGTAGCTTCTTTTAAATTGCTTTTATTCACATTCTTACATTACTTTTTACATTTTTTTTTACTTGACGATTCATATGTGCTTATTGCACATTGAAACTGGTAAAGCGATAGATAGATGTATAGGTATAAATATATATTATTTTTTGCACACTGATGATTTAAAACCAAGTATAGTTATTGGACATATTGATTGTACAATTTAATTAGTAATTACTACCCAGTTATGTAAGTATAGGTACCTACCGTCATCGGCGGGTTTCATTAAACAAAAATCAAGTGATGACATACTTAGTTGTTCATTAGTTTTAATAACAAGTTATCCGTAATTTAACCACATCCAGGAGGACAATACCGTTAATGAATGTAATGTGTATTGTATTTTTTTTTGTACAGTAGGTAGGTATAAGGGGTTATGAATATAAGGAAAATAGTGTGATGTGCAGACTAACACATCAGACTAACTGGTGCCTGCGACTTTGTTCGCATGGACTTTGTGATAACATAGGGTTGGTGACCGCAGTAGGTTTCAGTTGTACCCAAGTAAACGCTGCTGCCTGTTCCTTTTTTTATGCAAGAGGCGGCAGACGAGAAAGTGTGATGCCTGATGGTAAGCAATCGACACCGCCCATGGACACCCGCAACTCAGATCGAGTTCTGGGGTCGTTCCTGATATTCGATTAATTATTATGTAATTAAGTTATTGCATTTTGGTACATTAAAATTAACATTAATAAAATCGTAGCTGCATCGAAGCTGCAATCATGATTACCAAAGGTACCAATACCAACCGACGACGGGCAGCAGTGTCACCGGATTGAAAAGCGACCTACTCCCTGCTATCGCCAATCCGCCTGCCCGTCGTGGCGATTATGTATGGGTAAAGCCTCAACACGTTTGACTCGAGCATTGGACTGAGATAGGCTGATGATGATGATTAATGAAATGCTATGATTTTGCATTATGAACAGTTACTTCAATTTAATTAATTCGCGAAGGTTTGGACACATCATTTACAATATTTCATGACGTAAAGCTTTAATAGTGTTGGGATGTACTCTGGGGTTTCCCATTGTTCAAAATAAACCCGACTAATTTGTTATACCTACTTACATCATGAATCAGACGTTAGTTACTGAAATAGTAGGTACTTAATTATGGTACCGCAAACATGTGTGAATCTGAGATATTAAATCTGAGGAAACTCCAAATTGTTTCATGATATCATCACAAAGCCTACCACTGCTGGACAAAGGTCTCTTCAACTGGTCGTCATTTTGATCAATCTTTGACTTTTTGCATCCAGCACTTGCCAGCCGTCCTGCACAAATAGAGACTCCACATACCTACCTAGTTCCTTGAAATAATTTGCAACAATAGTTTAGTTTGTCCATATCAAGTTCGAATGTGGCACACTTCATCTCTTTCGTTCTATGGGATGTGAGGGAGCGGCCTACTATCTTTTCGCTTCAAGCCAACCTCAACTGCCCGTGGTGTATCCTGTCGAATAACAAACGAGGCGCTGGCAATCGACTGATGGCGGTATAGCCATCACAAATTGAAGGCGTAGCTAAATACCACAGGCAGCAGCGTCACCGTAGCGAGAAGCTACGCCCTGCGATCGTCAACCCGCCTGCCCAGCGTTGGGATTATCGGTATCTTCTGAGGTATACCTATTCGAGTGTTTTTATGATTGAATGAATGTTATGTTCAGTTCATGTTGACCTAGTATTCAGACCGCGTATTATATCTAATTGATTAATGCAATAAAATTAGTTTAATTACTTTTCCTATGTTCTACTGATTTATGGCAATAGTGATGGAGTAATTAACGTTACACACAGCTAAGCAATTAAGCAAACAAATATATGAAATAAAAGTTTTGCTAATATAAAAATATCTAATAACCTGTCACGAACATGATCTAATTAGGCCATTAAGCATTTTAATGTTACTACCTAATTATAAAAGTCTAGGAAACATTTAAACTATTTGCAGATTTTTTGTAGTTTGTAACAAGGCAAATCTATGAATAATTATAATTTGTAGATTTTTTGGAGAACTTTTTGCGATTCTCATTAGATAAAATAGAGGTCAACTTAGCAAATGCTGCTTTTTGTTTTATGATATTTTCCTTAAACCATAGGTGCCTAAGTTATTATAATTCTTAAGTAATTTAATTTAGGTTACACTTAGTATTATTATTATATTCAAACTATGTTTTAGATTGTTGCGAGATAAACCTACCTACCTAGTCGATTCTATATTACTGACACCAACACATATCAACGATAATTTAATTGTAGAATTTTTGGAAGCTACACAGCCAGTAGTAGGTAATACCTTTTGGGATGTGTTTCAGAATTTCTATCGTAATATTATTCCGGTCCATAAAAACATGGTCCGATATGGAATCTCGACCAATTGTCTACGTTCTGTATAGGCACTATGCTACTTATTAATTGTAATTACCAACTACGGATAAAAACCCTCGATACATACTAAAATTTCGTGACAAAGTGGTGAATATACATAGTCTATTGAAGTACAATAAGTATATGTATTATTACCCAAATAATGTGTTTGCGTGTCTCGTCTCTATTAACCAAGAAATATTGGTTAATCTAAAGTTAAAAACTTTACGCAATAAATCTGTGTGTAACTCTGTATTCAGTATTTAATTACCTCTATACAATTAAGATACAACTGAATAAATGTGATAAATAATCAAACAATGATTAGTTTTTCAATTTTGATAAAAATCAAAACCGTACGCCACGAATACATTCGCAGAAATTGATAACAAGTTAATACACAAACGACAGATTAAAACGTTAATCAAATACTCACTCTTCCCAATAAATCACCGCACAAATGGTCCACAGATTAAACTCACTGGTTATAAATTATGCATCACACTGCTTTCACTTTCACAAAACTGACCTTGGAATTACACCACAAGTGAAAAAATCTAGAGAAATCAGTAATAAGGTAAAGTAGTCTCAGTTGATGTTGTTTTAGTTAGTAAAAGTTTGGATAAAGGATTTAGTAGTTAGTAAGACGAGAAATGCAAAGTACGTTATGTGTGCCCGCGTACTCTGCCGCGTTTGACGCGATGAGTCGGAACCGGCGCCCGCGCACACTGCCTTGGCTACCATTGGATGGTAGGGTTGACTCCCTCACCTAATGATTACTATAACATCGATTAAATATTTAACAACGTCACAAACTGTGATCCTATTAAAGGATGTCAAGCGCTTAAGTAAGTAAGTTAATATTATTAACCCACGGATTGCCACGCTGGGCCACACAGCGCTATCTAGTCCCATCTTAAACCGACGCTTGTATTTTACAGTACCAGACAACTGATTTTTTTGCTTAAATCCTTTTTTTTGTAAATGAATAATAATCATTCATAGAAAAGACCCAGACCAATATAAACAGATACTTAAGTATGTTTATGCACGCAAATGTTTGTAATATCGAAGCCACGACGATTGGTTCTGAGACAGCTAGGCCACTGAACCAAACCTGGTCGTCAATTGGAGTTGTGGAATTGAGAATAACTGTACCACAAATATACGCTTGAATACGTTATTGATATACAGTTATGAAAGGAACATAAAAGTTGTCTTGAATGTTAAATCGCGACCTAATGTGCACAAGACAGGTTCACTACTTTGACCATATGGCCTTATTTTAGGCAATGTCTTCTTAATACATTTTATTAAACAAAGTCTATCAAGAAAAAACTAAAATTGATTGGAAATTGAAAAAAAAAAATTGATGAAATTCTTGCGCGAGAAAGGAATGATAACTGTTTTATAACGCAGAAAATTATGGGATTACATAGGGTAATATAGGTACGTAATAAGGAGTTTGATGAGTAGCTGTAATATTTAATGTCTTTACTGGATGTTTGCTCTACCTCTACGGGCATCACTACACAAAAGTGCTGCTTGAGAGCCATATAATGTTGTGATAGCCCTATTTGTAATTATGAAGTTAGTAGTTAAGTTTTTATATGTCGTCCTTTAAAGATCAGCTAGTGGGAGTGACAGGAGTGAAAACAGGGACGTATTCAAGTCTGTGAAATGGAGGGGTCAGCTATAATATACTCTTGTTGGCGCCGAACCCACAGATCTACATGTGTATGACCTATGTATCAAATATTTCTTTCGCGGGGCCATTGGATGAAGCACCTCGCAAGGTTGCTAGCAATATTTGTAGGCAGCCAACTTAATTGATTCCATGCATACATTACAGCTAATAATACTTGTTTCTCTATAATGCACCCAGGTCAGGCTTTGTTTGATTGAGCTTCATAGAAAATGCCAACTGATTCGTTCCTTTTATTGGCTCTGGGAATCAAATCAGCTTAGACACTGCGAAAATGTAATTCAGTAGTTAAGTAAATATAGTTGGGGTTCAGTCTGTCTGTCCTAAAATATGCTAAAATAAACTCAATCAAGAAAAGGGTAAAATAAAAGGATTGATTGGAATTTTTACTAAAAATTCTACAATGTTTTTTTGTCTGTGCACACAATGAAGTGCCAGTTAGTAAATTAGTTATTTAATTCACTAGCTCTCTATCGCTAATATATTTTCATAGATTTCAAGGCTCGACTCCAATAATGTCGAATAACGAAAAATTTTTGATTGAATTCATTTTTGTTTTTTTTTTCTATTTGGTTATATACCTAATACCTATTTTCTAAGCAAATAATAATAATTTCCTAAACATAGTATTTCCCTATCTCTTTAAGACGTTTATTTAACAGTGTAACACTGTCTGTTCATAAACTTAAAAACCAATTATCTCAACGCAAAAAATCAAGGAAATTCATAATTATTGCACTGCACCCTTCATTCAAGCCTTTATCTAATCTATATTTTGGGGGTCACCGGTAAACCCTATGGTAGTTACAGTAAATAATTTCGCACAACGCAGGTTCGTTTTGCATTTGCCGAGTCGAAGGGGCGTTACTTGACCCGCCTTGACCCCCATAAACTCTGTCCCCGAACTCGGGTTCTGCTGCCGTCAATCTATCTTGATGATCTAATCACTCACTGACCGCTCGGATCGTTTTTATTATGAACTACCTCGCCCGGGAACACGCAAGTCGAAATACTCATAGCATGGTACCGTATTCGTCTTTATTTTGTATCTTTAAATATAATAGTTTATTAACTACTTCAAGACTTAGTACATATTGCGAGTAGGTGCACCTAAGAAATATCAAAGAAATTTAAGTTAAGATAGACTGTTTTTAATTTTAAAAATCCATTTATGATTTTCAAATATAATTCTTTAGAAGTTTTGGAAGTGTTTCGGGATCATCGTGTTTGTCAGTCAACGGCGAACCCACGGCAGTTAACGTGTTAAAAAAGTTAGTTGCCTAATTTACTACTAAATACCTATCTCGGAATAATCCTAAATGTAAGGTGTTTGTTTATTAGAAATACACGCGGTGTTAGCACGTGGCTACCGCGCTTAAGCTAAAACAATCTCTAAACTGAATTATGTAAGGTCTTTTTACGTTATAAGTAGGTACTATATATTACTTCAATTTCACAACGTACCTATGTGTAGCCAATGCCTTAGGCTCTTGCACGATAAGGAAAATATACTATAGATTCCCCTTTAATTTAACTTGTATGTTTCAAAACTATGTATAACTACAAAAGTCGATTAGCTTGTGTCTTTTAAATACACAATCCGTCTGATGTAGGATACACAAAAAAAATTAGGATTAATAAAACATTAAGATTGAACATAGAAGTAGAACATACGAAACACTGAAAGTGAAGTGTTTCGTATGTGATATAATCGGGAGTAATTTTACCAAAGTCGCATAGACATGTGACTTCAATGGATGAGGATACCAATAAGAAGTTAATTGTTTTTAAATAATGCTTTAAAGTCGGAGAAATAAGTTACTTTCGTTGATTTATTTGATAAAGTATATAAGATTGATAGAGATGGTACTGTAGAGTAGGTACATACTCTATCGCAGCAGCATTTTACTGACCACGAGGCTTGATTCGAAATATTGAATACATAGTAGCAGAAAAGTAAGAAGAAAATTAACGGTATTTTTCCTGCGGGGCTATTCACAATTCCTATATCGACGCGGAATCTAAACCTTTCTCGTACTTTCTTTAAGATTTGACAATAAATATCACAGTATTTATATAGGAGTATTATTGGCTCATCTTCTATCTTCTGTCTATACTTATAATAAATCTGTAGAGAGGTCAATTCTGTACATGAAATAATTATCAGGGGTTGATTAGTGATCGACACTGAAGCCAAAAATGCAATCAGTAAATTTTTTGTTTGTCTGTCTGTCTGTCGGTCTGTCTGTCTCGTCTGTCCGTCTGTATGTTCGTTATAGAAAAAAAAAACTACTGGACGGATTTTAACGAAACTTTTTATTTATTTTATTATTCTTTATGCTCCTGGGCAGGTTATAGTATACTTTTCATCACGCTACAATCAATAGGAGCAGGGGAGTGACGGGAAGTGTTGGAAAAGTGGGAGAAATTTTTATCTGTATGTTTGATCGCACATTACGCGAAAACTACTGCATGGAATTAAATGCGATTTTCGCCAATATATTGCTAGAGGTCTAACTTAACCTTTAGGTACCATTTTATGGAAGCCCGTTATTTTTGAAACCCGATATCCACGCGTGTGACGCCGCCGGCACAGCTAGTAAATAATAATAAATATAATAATGTTATCTGTATTTCTTCATCACAATTTAAAATCTAACGTTTCGTCTCCGTATTCGACCAATAAGAGATCTACAATTCTATAAACCTTTATAAAATCAACGGAAAAATTAATTTGAAAAATAATGCGGTTCAAACTTGACGCATTTCATTTTCAATGGAACATGCTATTGTTCAAATGTTGTGTGAAACTGGTTACATTGTTATTAGTTCAAGGAAACAAGGTAGGTATACAGATGTCTAGAAGTAATCTCGGTTTGAGAATATTCATCTTATTGTTTGTGGAATGAAAATGTTTGGAAGGTAAATAAAACATATTTATCTTAAGGCGTCACAAGCGTAGGTGTCTACGAAGCCAAGAATGTTTATAAGCAACCAGCATATTTAGTAAATGAATGAATAAGTCATTGTAAAACTGCGTCTTGCAGAATTATTTCGGGAATTGTATTTTAAAATAAAAGGCTTTATTAAAATTTTAGCGGACATTCTAGAGACATCTATATCGGAATACAGCATTTTTAAGGTCAAATATTTTGATTAATCAGATCAGAGATCGAGAGATTAAATCATAGGGCAACATAGGTAGTCACTCCCAGAATATGATGCATAACACATTAAATAACACTTGTACACAATGCAGGTACCTGCTTAACCTGTGAAAACGACCCGATCCCAAAGGTTTTGTTCCTATATTCTTATAATCCGATAGTTTGGTACGACCAAAGAAGATCAGACGCAGGGTTAACAGCTTAGTGTACTGAAAAAATATGGAAAACTCTACCGAAAAAGTTTTTCCGAAAAACAAAGTCAAAGCAATAATTTAACCTGTCCCGGAATTCAAACTCGGGACCCCTCGGTTGATACCTGTACTACACACTAGAGGCAGACAAAATCTGGAAAACTTTACTGAAACATTTAAAGCCTAAACAATTTGATCTGAGCGGGGATTCGAACCCGGGCCCTCTCGGTTGGCAATCAAAAAGCGTAAGAAACCGTATCACCACCACAAATAAGTATGTTGATACCCACTTACGAATAGACACCACAATTTTTGAAGTCACGCAACCAATTTAACATCCTAAATTCTTCCTCGTCTGCAAATCAATATTAATTGGTTCCACTCGGGGAGCGTAATCAATTGTGCACGAATTAAACCGGGGAATGACGCATGGTTATCACATTTCCTCAAATATATTGCTGTCATGTGATGAATCGGCAAAATTCTTTACATAGATACTGTATAAGGATATATGTTACGTACAAAGGTGCAAGATACGTGCCAATAAGTAATATGCATGAAAAATAGTTTCATGTATTTACTAATTTATCGTAAAATAGATAATAATATACTACGAACAGTGAAAACAAAATCAAAGCTGGCTGGAAAATGGGCGAGATACAGTCGTTGAAAGTAAATATATCCGTCTCTCTCACGAAAACAGATTTTTCTATGGAGTTTGTATGGCGCGCACGGTACGTGACGTCATCCGCCACGTCAGATCTCTGTATCTTTAACGCTTTATAACTCGCTTAATAGAAAAGATAGTTTAAACATTCTTCGGGGATGTAAGGGAGCGGCCTATCTTCTTTTCGCTCCAAGCCAACATCACCTGCCCGTGGTGCATCCTGCCGAAAATCAAACAGGCGCTGGCAACCGACTAGTGGCGGTATAACCATCACGATTGAAGCTAAATACCACATGCCGATGACGGGCAGAGAGAGCGTCATCGGAGAGAGAAGCTACGCCCTGCGATAGCTGATCGATGCAATAGGCTGATGATGATGATGACTCATTTTGATGCGCATCTAATGTGGAGGACTTTCATCAATTCCTACTACTATTACTAATATTCCTCGAAGCCCACCCACCTTCAAAATTGGGAATTTAAAAGTTAAACACAGGTGCGCTCCAAAGTTATGTGGCTTAATCTGTGCGGGACAGTATTTCACGCCGACCCAGCGCTTACAACTTTATAAAGCACAGGTCCGGCCTCATATGGAATACTGTTCCCACCTCTGGGCTGGAGCACCCCAGTATCAACTCCTTCCATTTGACCGAATCCAGCGTAGAGCTGCTCGTATTGTCGATGACCTGACCCTGTCAAGTCGACTCGACTCACTGGCATTGCGAAGAGACGTTGCGTCTATGTGCGTTCTCTACCGCATCTATCATGGGGAGTGTTCTAAAGAATTGTTTGGTTTACTGCCTGCAGCGGAGTTTCTTCACCGCACCACACGTAACCGACTGAAATTCCATCCACATCATCTCGATGGCTGGCGATCCTCGACTGTACGTTTTATGAGGAACTTCTTCTTCTTGCCTCGCGCCTCGGTTTTGTGGAACCAACTTCCTGCGGCAGTCTTTCCGAACAGCTACGACCTGGGAACCTTCAAGAAACGAGCGTATTCATATTTAAAAGGCCGGCAGCGACCCTAAACTCGGTCAGAGCTGCGGGTGTCCATGGGCGGTGTCGACTGCTTACCATCAGGCATCACACTTGCTCGTCTGCCGCCTCTCGCATAAAAAAAAAAAAAAAATCTTTTGACCGCCGAGAAATGAGACGCAATTAAAAATATTGTTATCGGCACATATAGACGTCAACGGCGTTCGACGGGTTAAATAGAGCTCTTTCTTCATGGACGGCGCCGCCAGTCCGTTGCCAGCGCCTCGTTTGTTATTCGGCAGGATACACCACGGGCAGGTGAGGTTGGCTTGGAGTGAAATGATGATAGGCTGCTCCCTTACATCCCCCCCCCATCAAAATAAGTGCGTTTTGAGAAATACCTACTACAGAAATACAGAACGAGAGCATTCGCTCTAGGTTAGGTAATAATTAAGAACACGCTATTAAAACAAAATGAAATTATATTCGAAAACTAAAATTTTCGCGTTTACGAATAATTCAGTACCGAGTGGGCCTCCTTCTCATGCCAGGGTAAGTAAGTGAGCTCGTCTTCCATCAGGGCGTGGCCAAGTTTCAGGATTCGGGAGACCAGCAAGCTGGAGCCTAGCGCTCCGTTGATGGTTCTGTTGCCTTTAGCCTCTTCAGAATCGAAGGAGAGGTTGAGGGTATGGTAGTTGACTGGGCGAGTGATGTTACCTGATAACCACACAAAGAAAACGTTTGTGCATGTCACCGTAAAATTGTAAGTACCGTTAGATTACAATCTGTCTCGCGAGATTGTAAAATGTCGAAAGATTGTGAACCGTAACATACTGCTTACAATTTTTAACGTATTATTTTCGGTAGATTGTAATCGTTCGAAGTAGAACTGTTGATCATCATCATCATCAGCCTATTGCAGTCCACTGCTGGACATAGGCCTCTCCAGTTGTTTGCCACCTAGGGCAAACTTCTGGAGGATATACCCATAATCGCCACGCTGGGCAGGCGGGTTGGCGATCGCAGGGCGTAGCTTCTTACTCCGATGACGCTGCTGCCCGTCAACGGCCTGTGGTATTTAGCTACGCCTTCAATCGTGATGGTTTTACCGCCACCAGTCGGTTTGCCAGAGCCTCGTTTGTTTATTCGGCAGGATGCACCACGGGCAGGTGAGGACGGCTTGGAGCGAAAAGGTGATAGGTCGCTCCCTTACATCCCACTGTCACTGTTGATCAATAGTTTAATAATGTAATAATTTCACTTCGTCCGATGACAATCTACCGAAAAATAATAGCCAAACTGTAAGCGTTCATAATATTTTGACACAGTACAATCTCGCGAGATAGATTGTAATGTAACGGTATTTACAATTTTACGGTGACATATAGGTACATATGTCGAAGGATTATTGAAAAAATAAAATCTTCGCGAAAATCCTACGTCAATTTGAGAAACACCGGATAATTGGAATGTAAGAATTTCCTTAATCTTCAGTGCCGTTCAGGATCTTTGCGAAAATTTTAAAACTACACGGATAAATCATACAACAAACGTCTGTATGCCTGGTTTTAAGTCAACTGTATGATAGATATAATTCTTTATTGCACAAAATACAAACATTTACGGAGAAGGTAATTATTACAGACAACAGCTAAGTAGTGGGTAACTATTTATTAATCTGTGGTAGTGGTACAATTTATGCGGTTTTATCGCTAGTAAGCGAACCTTCAGGTAAAAATAAATAAATAACCCAAGACATGCCACGCTGGGCCACACAGCGCTATCTAGCCCCAAACTAAGCCGAAGCTTGTACTATGGGTACTAGACAACTGATAAACTTACTTAGATACATTTTTTTTGTAAATAAATACATATTAAGTATACATAGAAAACACCCAGACCAATACAAACAGACATGTTCATGCACACAAATGTTTGTAATGTGTGGGGATCGAACCCACGACCCTTGGCTCAGAAGGCAGAGGTCACTACCAATTGAGCCACCGAGTCAGTCAACAAAAAAAGAAGTAAGTTTATGGTGTGCATTTGTGCAATAAAGAATATCTATCTAAAATTTCACAGTGGACTGCGAGAGGCTGATAATGATGACGATCTAAAATATGTGCTTAAAAAGATAAAATGTAGATCAATAACATCTCTGGACACACGGCCTTACCAGATCGGATGCCGGTGTGGTGCTCGATGTAGCAGTAGGTGTACCCGATGAAGATGCCTATGCCGATGGCGGAGGCCGTCAGCACGAACATGGCGAGCGTGAACGAGATGCAAGTTGTCACCCGAGGTTTTCTTTGGAAAACAAACATTTCTTTATGATGCTATTGGTACATGTAATTTGGATGTAAGGGAACGGCATATCATCTTTTCATCTGCTCGTGGTGCGTCCTGCCGAATAACAAACGAGGCTCTGGCAACCGACTGGCGGCGGTATAACCATCACGGTTGAAGGCGTAGCTGAATACCACAACCCGATGAAGGGCAGCAACGTAACTGGAGCATGCGATCGCAGGACGTAGCGGGCGCAAGTACCAAATCGGAAAAGCCTGCAGATGTTTGCCAAAAGTAGCGAACAACTGGATGACATGTAACTGCGATAGGCTGATGATGATGATGAAATTTGAGATAACATCACATATATAAGCACTTGTGCTATGGGTAACAGAACAAAGATGGTAACACTTATTATACCATTCACTTTCCACGCCTGGGTGTCTATAGAAATTATAAACACCCAGGCATGGAACAAACACAAAATTAAATGTTCATCACAATACATGAATTTTTGTACAGGGTAGAGATCGATCTCACGACCCTTGGTTCAGAAGACAGGGATCATTACTAATAAGCTACCGGGCCCGTCAATTTATTTAAACAAAATCTATCTAATGGATAAGATCAGAATGGTCTTAAACAGATTTATCAGCAAAAGACCTAAATGTGTATAATTTGAATATATTTATTAACATGGTCTAAAATAAACTAACTTCTTTAGTGCTTCCGAAATATTCTCCATTTTTAATATTGTGTAGCCTGCCATTATTTATGCAGATGATTTGAAATGGTAAATTGAATAAATAAATGTTGTTTTACATCAATTAAAATATAGGCAGAACAGTTGACAGATTGACAAACTCGTCTAATAAAATTATCTAATAGACTATGGGATTTTTTCCCGGAGTTTTGTGTCTTTCTCTATGTTTTATTTATTTTTGTTTATGTTACATGTATAGAAGGCGGATGCATGGACGTATAAAATAAGCTTTATACGTCCATGGGCCGATAAAAGAAGATTTTATGCTACGTAGCTTAAACATTTGAAATGGAGAAGTTACAACGATTTTACACCTTTTTGGTAGATTTTTTTGAAAACATAAAGACATGCTGTAGGTACCTTTGATACGAGTATGAATTTGATACTAATACCAAAAATAGGGACCAGTGACTTGTACGAATACCCGGATTAAAAAAAAAAAAAAAATTGTATTGGCCTGGAAGCCATGCCCGGAAGTATTAAGCATAGAAGTAATATATTAGTACTTCCATGGTATTAAGTACTACGTACTAGTTATTACTAGGAACAATGACTGCTAGGAATGCTTTGTCCTTGTTCCTAGAGTTATTACTTCCATGCTTGGAAGATATTAGATTTTTGATAATTCATAGACTAGATTACAATCAAACCTGTGGTTGTCACAGATTTATTGAAATGACTGTCATAGTCCTGATAAATTTTTACACCTTTTGATTTTTTTTTATTACTTTTTATGCTTTTTATTTTGATATGTTTACGTTTTATATGAATTTATTTTTTTATTTTCTACTGAAAAGTATATATCGTAATACAAAATGTGTGGAGGATGTGGCTGTACGCAAATGGACTTCTGTTTCAGTAATCTTATGTACATATTTGAAAAGTAAGTGGAGCTGAAGGGACCTAAATCATTTTATTCGACTGATTATCTAAGTATACATTGGGATGTAAGGCCCATCATCTTTCCACTCTAAGCCACCCTCACCATCCTGCTGAATAACAGACAAGGCTTTGGTAACCAGGTATAACCATCACGATAGAATGCGTAGCTAAATACCACAGGCCGATGATGAGCAGCAGCGTCACTCGAGCGAGAAGTTACGCCTTTCGTATACTCTTACACCCAAAACTTCACTTAGAACTAATAAGCAAACTACACTTTTGTTGTACAATTTAGACTCTTTGAGCGTTATGAGCGATATCTTCCAGACAACCTAGAGGGTAGCAAGATGGAAAAGGTGACATGGTATAGCCCAAATGGTTGTACCGTTTGGTTTATACTTGTAAATGCAAATACAGCTTAGGGATTAAACCCAGACGTGCGCGATTTAGACTCTTTGTGACAAACCGAAATTAATTCATTCATAAATAAATTTCATTAATAAAAGTTGCTGTCAATAATAAATGAAAGCCACATAATTCCTCTGGCGTTTCTCAACGAGAACGAATTTGAAACGAGGGGATTCGACAGAGAACCAAAGTCAACGACATAGGTCATCGGATAAGATAAGAAAGCATAAAGGATTTTGTTGAATCATCAAAAATCGTTCGAAGAACAGTAATATGTGATCTGGGATCAGTACAAAAGTTTCAGTCTAAGCAAGCGTTGTTTATTTTAAAATGTATTTTCTGCTAACATCAAATTTTAATCGACGAAGACTTATATAGTTTTTAGTAACAATCATCCTTAACATAAAGTTTACACGAACGAAGTCGTTGGCACCAGCTAGTAAATAAATAAATATCTGTTTCAGAGTGGCAGCATGGTTGGCTATGTCAGCAATAATCTCCTGTATCGTCATCACCATACTTATCAGCATCGGAATTGGAGTTGGCGTCGGTTACAACTATGCATTCGTTGACATGAACGTTCAAAAACTTGAAAAAGACGCCCTCGCAGAATCCAGTATAACAAAGGATGTCCCAAAGGACTTAACAGCTTTTGCTGGCGATAGTACTACACCTTTGTCTGAAACTGGCTCTTCTAGTTCAAATCCTGTAGGGTTATCATCGATGGCTGAGAATATTCCGATTATACCCAGCGTGACAATTAGTGCTCCTTCCATCATACCTGAACCCCCAGTGGAGGTGCAACCATTGCCAGATGGGGGAAGCCCTCCAGCTTTACCATCTGACTTGCCTGTAATTCCACCGGCACTAGACGATAAAGAAACAAGAAGAAAAGAAGTTGATAACATCGGCAATGACAATGAAGCTCATTTAAGCGCTGCTTACGACGAGGTTCAAGAGCAAAATAAAGAAGACGATAAAGTTAATCAAGGTGAGTATAGTAAATTTAGAGTGGACAGTTTGTAATTTTTGCACTGCGGAACTCTTAAAATTCATTTCTTTTAATCGAGACGTACAGACCGACAAGGATGCTTTGTCACGTGTTTGACATTGACACGAGGGCATTACTCTGAACCATAAATGTCAAAAAACTATCGAATCGTCAAAAGTGATGTTTCTTTTGTGTGGGGGCGGGGCGTTAGATACGATTTCAGCAACGTGTCAAAACGTCCTTAATAGTTGAAGATCTCGTTTCCTGAAACACCCAGACAGAGAAAAAGCACAAATGTTCATCCCACAAATATTTGCCTCGGGTAGGAATCCAACCCATGACCATTGGCTTAGAAAGTATGGGTCATTACCAAATGAGCCACCGGGACAGTCAATTTATGGAAAAAGTTCTCGTAAAGCATGGAACATTACAGTAACGATTTCCGGCTGGCTCAATCAGGGGAAAGGAATTTTTCAAAATTGATTGTGAAATTGCCCGCGATCTCGGTAGTTATCGGTGGGTGCTAAAAGTTCAGCTAAAAAGATATCAGATTGAGAGTACTACGTGTTCTTAGAAATGTAAACATCTCAATTTGCATTTTTATACTTTTGAAAAATAGATAAACTTGTTGACTAACGATTGTCACTTTCAGAGACTAGAGGAAGAAAAGCTAGTTACAAAAGACGCAAACCACCAAAACAGAAAAAGAAGTACAAAAAGATGAAATCCATGACCACAGTGGTGCCCACAATTTTGATTCCATTACAGGACCAACCGAACTTATCACCACTGATCTCAAAGTTATTGGGACAGAAGAAGAATATCACGTTGCAGTTCATAACGATATAGAAAAGTTAAAAAATATATACAATCGATATGAAAGAGCTCCTTGTCATTATTTTGCTATAAGCTTATACAGGTCAGTTATCTAAAGCTGGCACGTTCAACATATTGACACTAGGTGTCTGTAAATAAAGGCCCGCGCCTTTATTTCGTGACGTCGTACTGCATGCGCATCATAAAAAGTCTGCCTATCTCTATCGCGCGTGTGGAGTGTGTATGGAGTGTGTGTCGTTATGAGTGTGGAGGCAGAGTATAGTCAAGGAGTCAAAGGCATCCAAGATATTTTAGTTAAAATGGATGTATGGGGGATATGGGGAAAGTCAGATAACATAGCTAGAGAAGTAGGTAAGGCTAAGGGCATCATTTAAGTTGAGGCTCCAAAAATATTTTCAACTCCAACATTAGTGAAATAGTTTATTTACTTTAGTTGTCGTCATATTTATCATATAATTTATTATTTTATTATAAGTATGTGTATTATTAATTGATATCATGTATGTATGTACCTATTGAAATATATATTAGTTTATTCTATACATATTGTATGTAAGATTATATTATGTATGTTTCTGTATATATATGTATATTTATAGATTTGTATTTAATTTATTTTTATTACATATTATTATTAGTCTTTGTTTTTCAAACTTTTTTGGCACACTACCTTAATATTACTTTCTGCTTAGCCCAATGGTTGACTGGTAGAGAATGCCTATGTGGCATTAAGTCCGCCTTTTGTACACTTATTACTTGTGCAATAAAGATTAAATAAATAAATAAATAAATAAGGCATCTTCGTACACGTCACGGTTGTGTAACCGTAGACGGTGTAACGTGAATAAGAGGCCTTAGATCTAGTGAAGCGCCGAGAGGTAGACACGGCGTACATGCCTACAAGCTTCCATTGTGATTCATACAACACTGATGATCGTCCCTGCGCACAAATCTGTATGCCTACCTGCAAGAGGCTAAAGCAAAAACTTGCATGCAGGCGGGACAGCAGATTATGTTGACAGAGCAACACAAAAATTAAAAACGTCTCTAACAAACTCTATTAAATTGTTATAAGAATGATGGTAATGCGATGGTCATGGAATTCGATAGCCATTGGATGGGTTGATGGAAATCAATAAACCTTTGTAAAACCAAACTCCTCAGTGAAATCTGCTTTTATTAAGTTGTAACTCTATGTAAATACAAGACACATGTCAATTCAACATCAAGTCAATAGTGCAAAGAAAGTTTTATTATTATTAAAATAAAATAATATTCAAGCAATGATTAATTAAAATCAAAATAATAAATCTATAACTCTGAAAGATGGGTGCCCTACTATGTGCGCTCTCAAATTTTATGTACCTTGCCGAGAAGTAAGTTCTGTAATACTTAAGTTGTATAAAATGAAATGAACGACATTTTATTAAAATTTTATATTTTTCTAAGGAGAGGTGTACCTACCATTTACAGCTTCATGTATTTAAAACTAGCCACATATACTTTGGTTTACTGGTCAGGTCTGGAGCTCAGCTACATGCATGGGATAATTTGGGGATGCTTGGGAAAATTATACAGTGAGATCAGCAATTGAAGGAGGAAGTTAATATCTCGACGTATAGGGAGTCAAAGGCGCTGGCAGAGTTCAGGGAAGAGTCCAAATTGCTCCACCGACAACATCGAAACTCTAAAGTTGTAAATGAGGGAGATCTTACTCTGTACTCTGCAGTGTTAATCTGCCTAAGCCTAAGCATCTTTCCGATAAACCAGAGTATGCCTGACCGGCTTTAGCTTAGTTTGTGTTTACCACACACCTCATCGAACATTGTCCAACTTTTGCCAATGAGCGTAATGACCACCTCATAGTCTCCAATAACCTGAATATTGAACCATTTAATCTGAATCACCAAACAAGAACCTGTCCAAACCTTTGCCAGACTAGTCACAACAATAGTTAGAAAACTTAAAAGCATTAACAAAACTTAAATCGCTCCCAAACCAACTTAAGTAACTCCCCCTAAGGCAACTAAATTACGTTTCCTGTATCCTTTAGCAGGAAATAAAATCACAAACCCTCATTTGTAACTTTTAGGCTTACCTACATTTGTGTAATAAAAATCCCCTGTAGAGACACTAAGTATAAAAAAAACATATCTTAAGAGCCTAGCAGAAAATAAGGTAAGTGTCCCTATCACGGAGGTAGTCAAAATCGGTTCCTATTACGGTGGTATTTCTATTTTCGAGTTTTATTCCTATTTTATTCAGTATAAGTGCACCAAAATGTATACTATTTATTCCAAATCTATTCCTTCATCAGTTGACCGAATTTTGCAAGTATAGCACATATACAACACAACAAAATCAATCAATTAGTGTAACGACATCGATATGAGAGAGGTTTTCATACAAACGCGCATTATCAAATGAAAGTACACCAATATTTATAAACTAAGTTTTTCGTATTAATAACCCGTTCAAGTTCGTTTGTGTGTTATTTATTGCATTTTCCTACTACTACAGCAGCTATTTAAATAGCTTAATTCATATTTTAAACTCATTTTTACCCAAAAAAATAAGAAACAAAATACCACCGTAAAAGGATACAAATTTTATAGGTTGATCCTAATACGGTGGTATACCTCCGAATTAGGAAATATACTGGACATGTTTAATTGTTTATAACTTTTAATTTATTAACTTATTGAATTAGTTCCAAGTTTTATTGAAATAATCATTAATCTCTTAAATAAAGGACCATATTCTGCGGTATGCTATCTTTCTTAGAAATCTAGTTAAATATGAAAATTGTTGAGCATAAAATGTTGGTTTCTTAGAAGCGGTAAAATAAAAAGCTGTATTTTAATTGATCACAAATCGTTTATTTTGTTTAACTGTTGACTAAAATTTAACACACTGAGCCAAAAAACTGTTATCGTGTGATTATGCATTTACACTCTTTTGTTTATCGAAATTTTGATGGGTCAGAATTAGGAACATTATAACACGAGTAGTGTTCCTATTACGGTGGTAGTTATTTTCAGGTAACTCCGTATTAGGTTATAAATATGGGTTCCTATTATGGCGCTATTCATAAAATATAAAATTACAAGTTTTAGGGTTCAGTAAATAAATAAAAAGTTTTCTATAATGTTTTATGGATTCTTATTTAATAAAACCAAAAGCGATAAAAACTTAACAATGAACGTAAATAATGTTATTTAAAGAGAAGAATGCCCATCATAGTATGGAGAATAGTACAGTTGGGTTAAGTGTTGCATCAAAACCAAAGTTGTATTAAGTATCTAGAAAAAATATTATTACTTTTGACCTTTGAACCGGGGTATAAAACCTATTTTCCAAAAATGTAATATTTATACTTACTACGAATAGTTTATTGTATATAGTAATAATAATTCGTTTCAACGAGATCTTTTTTAATACGTCACTGTTAGAATTTAGAAGGTGCTAGGTTCTGGAGAATAAGGAAAATTCAAGTGATTCATACATCCCTGCTATATTTGCAAATTTTATTAAAAGAGAATCAATGTTATCAAATCAATGAATGAAAACCTTACAATTTACTTTCATCACCATCATCAGCCTATTGCAGTCCACTGCTGGACATAGGCCTCTCCAGTTGTTCGCCATCTAAAGCAAACTTCTGGAGGACATACCCATAATCGCCACGCTGGGCAGGCGGGTTGGAGATCGCAGGGCGTAGCTTCTTGCTCCGGTGACGCTGCTGCCCGTCATCGGCCTGTGGTTTTTAGCTACGCCTTCTATCGTGATGGTTTAACCGCCACCAGTCGGTTTGCCAGAGCCTCGTTTGTTGTTCGGCAGGATGCACCACGGGCAGGTGAGGATGGCTTGGAACGATAAGGTGATAGGTCGCTCCCTTACATCCCTTACATACAATTTACTTTACTAACACATATTTTATATTATTTAATGTACGTAACATTATTTGTTTCTGACCCTCCGAATTAGGAACCGTTTACCGCCGTAATAGGCACTGACCGAAATTATACCTCCGAATTAGGAACAATCGACTCGACTATTTAAATATTTTTTAAAAAAAAAACTAACATCAAAAGAAACTCAAAATCAATAGAAATACAAAATATAATAACCACTTTTGACGATGAAGTGGTTTTGCACATTTAGAAATACTTACAAATGCTTATTTTTGTCTCCTAGTTTCGAATGTTGCGAAATACCTCCGTAATAGGAGCGTTTACCTTATCATAGTATTTTTTAAGTCCCATTCATACCTTTGTTATTGGAATTTGTAAAAAGATTTTTCTGTTTGCAGGTTGGTAATGTGGCTGGCGGCAGTGATGGTACTGACCTGTTTGGTAGCCACGCTGATAATGATGTTAGGCTTAGGAGTTGGACTGGGATACAATTACTGTTTTGTCGATGTCAAGACAAGACATAAATATGGTAATAAAAGGATTTTCAAATTGATATCAAAATAAAAAGTATTACCCGTAGCCGTACCTAGCTTATCCTCCTGATAGGAATTAATGTCTATAATAAAATATTTATGTAAATAGCCTTTGTACTGGAGAGTGGCGTCATTCAGACATATAACATTTTTACTACTTTCGTTAGTACCTATTATGGATGTTTAGATTTACACTTGAGAAATAGGGCTTTTTGGAAATGTATCTGCAATACAATATTTTTTTTTTACAGTTAAGGGGCATTATGAATATGAATTGATAAGAAGAGGTAGAGGCAGAGGCAGATATTATGGGTTACGTACTGACTCTGATCCAAACATGAATGAAACAAATGCAATGAGTAATGAAACAAATTCTATTGAAACAAATACGGCTAATCATCAAAATACAAGTATTGCCGAAACTTCTAACAATGATATGACTTCAAAAATAGACAGTTACGGAGAAAATGTAGGTGAGGCCAACACAGAAACAGATGTAAAAGATCATTATGATCGAAGTACTCCAATAGATGAACCAGATACAACTGAAGTTGATGAAATCTCAAGCCCACCTAAGACAGTACTACAAGTAGATGGGCTAGATTTAATGACTTTGCTGTCGAAATTGAAATCAGAGAATATAAGTTACACTCTACAAATAGTTACTACTTGATTTGACTGGATGATTCGAAAATGTGATTTACGATTATATTGTTATGATGAAGTTTATTTAGTTTTGAATAATATATTTATCTTAAGGATTTTATAATGGTTTTGCTTTGTATACGATATAGAATATATTATTTTAATATTAAACGCAATTTTTATTTGGTTTAAACTACATCATTAGGTTAAAATAACATGTAAGTAACTGGTACGCGATTAAATTGTGTCTGAATTAAAGGAATCCTACGTTCAGTAGTGGACTGACCAGTGTTGTTGATTGATTGATGTGATTAAAGAACAGTGCCAAATACTAAATGTTAACTTTTTCCGGCTCATCAATTAACAAAAAAACGTATCAATTATAACAATAGTTGAAATCGTACTTTCTTTCTACAGTTATCATTTCAGAAAGTATCTATGGAGAAGTTTAAGACAGCTTAGATTAATTAATCTGTGGATTTAACTCATCTTTATTATTAATGGTCAAGGAGAATGACATATGATGACATATTCTGTCAATATAATCAGCTAAAGGAGCTGATGTTAGCAAATTACTATTTAAATTTCAAACATTACAGTGTTTTGAAATTAAGAAGTCCAAATTACAAAATTAGTGGTCACCTATAAATAACATTTACATTATTTAGAGAAATAGCTCAAGCATGGAAGGAAATACTTTAATATGTAATAAGTTTTAATTATTACAAGATTTTTCTTCTTGTCTTCGTTCATAGTGTAAATGTTATAATGATTCTAGTTAATGATTAAAGATAAGTGCATGAAATTACATTGCTCTACGACACTGCTTCAATGTGGTTTTTGAAATTATGTGGTAAGTTAAAAAATATTGTCATGAACTTTACTGTATCTTTCAACTTCAACACTTGTGTTTCGCCTGGAAACATTAACATTTCTTGTGTCTAGAATGTTAATGTATCTCAGATAAACCACAAATTAATAACTCACATTGTTATCTTGATTAGAGATACACAATAGTCACTAATCGTGCTAATACTAGTAGTATGTGTTGGGTACATGTACTCTTTTTTACAAGCTATTATAGGAAACTTTCGTTGTATTTTAATTGCAGTTTTCGCAACGTCATCATTGGAAGTGGCGAAAGTGGGTGTTGCTGCATACCAATACCGAACCCTTGCGCTTGTTGCTTCAAGTGCTGTGCTCAGATCATCATAAGACTGCTCTGTTGTTTGCTAATCATAGGCTTAATAGTTGGAGGCTTATTCTTGCTTGCTGAAGCCTTTCTGTGTAAGTGCGGAATATGTACATTAAAAAAATGGTTATATTAATGATGATAACGCGAGGTACCTAGTAATTTTGCGTTTACGATTATGATGAACATTATGTAGTATGCCACTGGGATAGGAGCCCACTACTTATCCTTTAGTTAATATTACACTTTGGAATGGCAGTTTTATTAATTGAAATGCATGCCGTGACGACCTGGCTAGTGTGATTATAATTGTGTCAATGAAGGCCAAGTGGTCCGGGGTTCAAAATCGGCTCAAAAATCAGATCTAGAAGTGATATGTTGTGGTGCTTTCAGGTTAAGCAGAAAAAAGGTACCACCAACAAAGTAAAGAGAAATAAGAAAATCTCGACCTGGCATGGTAAGTGAAAGTAGAAAACAAAGAACGTCATTTTAATGTCATATCAATAAATCGGTATCAGTCAAACAGAAATGTCATTTGAGAATTATATCAATAAATTCAAAGTTTAATTTTGAGGAAAATTAGAAAATGATACCAACAAAGTTTGAGCGGCGATGTGGTGAGTATAGATGCGTCAAAAGACTGCTAGATAATTTTATTGCGATTATCGAAGACTTATTGAATCGTTATGAATCAAGCATCTCTAGGCAGTAAGCCTCTAGGGATATTGATATGTAGTTTAATGTTTATTTAGAGTTTCTTTGATAGTTTTGGATAGGTTTATTGGATTTACTTTGCAGATTAGTGATTTGTTTGTTAGACATTTCGATACTGCTGATTGTTGCTCTTAAAGTGAGTGCTAGAGTTACACCTTGTTTTATATCTAGGCTGTTCTAGGAAAAATTAAAATAGTTGCTGACAAATTATAATGTTTTTGATTGTAAGGAACTGCATTACTACTTGCTGCATTAACACTTCAATACATGGCGAACCTTTTAATTTATAGCAGGTATCAAAATTTTGAAAGGTAAACTTAATCATTATCATCACACTCAGCCTCTACATCTGTTCGCCATTTTGCTCGATCTTCGGTTCTATGGTACTAATAGCTACTATTAGCTTTAAATATGCTATTAATTTTCAGTTGGCGAAATATCGTGGTCAGCTCGGATGCTTTGAGTATCGCCGCTCAACTTTGCTGCTGCATCAGCCTTTGTGCAATTCTCGCGATAGTTCTGCTGTTCATATTAGCTGCAGATATTATTTGTAAGTGATATTTAAATAACAATTTTTAAGTCCATTAGGAAACGAATGTGTTGCGATATGCGGCACTAAACAAAAGATTTTGCCAGATATATTTACAAAACTTTCTTTTTTTACATTTTTTCCAAAATCTTTCGCACAAATTCTGTCAAAATGATCTGAAAATATATCTGTAGTACTGGAGTCTGGAGATTTTATCTTCGTTTTGTATCATAATATTGCGGAGAGATTTGTCTCTAAAAGTCTCAAATTTATTTTAAATTCATTGATATCGTTGATAATAAGTAGAAATAGTATTTTAAAAATGCCAAATGAGACGCAATATTGCCGAATGAAACGTTGCCTAACGAACAGTGCTTAATTTTATTATGATATAAATAAACAAATATTCGTATTGCTACGCAAAGCGCGTTCATCGTCGATCCATTTACTTTTCACGTTGTCAGCGAATGTAATTAATAAATTGATGTATCACTTTTCAGAAAGGTAATGGCGAATATGTTTGAATATAGCAAGCACATGGCAACGAAATTATGTATCAAAAATTCCTTTTGTGCTCTCTGCGGTGTACATGAAATGGTGATGTGGGCTGTGAAATTGTGTGTGTCCTGTCGTAGCGGCGAGTGGGGGGGCATATCGGAAATTAATGGGGATGAAAAATTAAAACTTATTTTGCAACAGAGTTCTCAAAGCTTTTTTTATTTGATTGTCTTTTTTTTATTTGATTGTAGTCATTTGGGATGTAAGTAAGGTAAGGGAGCGCTCCATCATCTTTGCGCCAAGTCACCCTTACCTGCCCGTGGTGTGGTGTATCCTGCCAAATAACAAACGAGGCTCTGGTACCGACTGGTGGCGGAATAACCATCACATTTGAAATTGCGTAACATACCATGGACCGATGACGGGCAGCAGCGTTACCGGATCGCGAAGCGGGGGTAATCTGTGCGCGAAGCTAACTGCGATCGTCAACCCGCCTGCCCAGCGGCGAACAACTGGAGAGGCATATGTCCAGCTGTGGACTGCTATAGGCTGATAATGATAATGTAGACATAATGAGATACATTCCGAAGCTATGTGAGACATAACTTATTAGAGGCTTATGTCCAAAGTTTATTTTTAAGGTGAAAAGTCATTTTAATATTTATGGTTCTCGCAAAATTTTATTAGTTCTGTGCTCAGTATTCTTTGACATTAATCAAAATATCTTGATATCTAGACAATTCGACTAAAAATACCAATTAAGTTATACATAATAATATTTAAATGGTTGTAAATCAATAATATATAACGGAAAATGAACCCCAACTTCTAGTTATGTGGTATGTAATGTAACAAATAAGTACATATGTAGGTATATAATAATAATAATAATAATAATAAAATCTTTATTTTCTCTCACACAAATCACAGTTGCATAATACTATTAACTACTTAGTATACTAAGAGTTACAATCATTAATACCTGGCGTGTGAGAGACTGGAGCCTGAAATAGGTTTCCAAGAAAACCCGTAGTACAGGTCTCCAGTGCTCCAACCCCAAGTCAATCACGTGAGTGTTCAGTGCAACAAATGTTCGTGTTATTTGCGAGTCATGCTACCTGATGTGCTGATGATGTTCATGGGACTTATTGGTGCTATAATGTATGCATGCCATTAGTAATGAATAGTGATGAATAATATTAGTCATAAATAAATAAAGTAAATTTCCCTCTCAATTCAATAAAATTAAATAGAACAAATTAAAGAATACAAAAACAAACACATAAATAAATCAGCGCGTCAGACGTAATGTTGCAGGAGTTTTTCAGTTTCTGAATACTCTAAAGACTTTAGCCAGTCAGAAACGGTCCTCCTACATAGCAATCTGTGTTGATGATATATTGATAGGATGGTGTTTATTCTATTGTATAGATAAGGTCCTAAGAAACAGAAGAAGCGATGGGCCTGCTGCGAATGCAATCGTTGCGTTTGGCACACATGACCCCTTCTTCGTTTCCCTTTGCACAGCTCTGGTTCGTATTGGAGTTGGCAATGCTGTTTAAGTGTGGTCTGCAGGATGAAAGATTGCCTTATAGTAAGGACATCCCACTCTTTATATAAGGCTGCAGTTGGGAATCGGAAGGGGAGTCCCGCTCCCACCTTCAAGATGGCTCTCTGTGCCCGCTCCAGATGAATAAGGTGGGTTTTCGCTGCACCTCCCCAGGCGGTGATGCAGTAATCAATCAAAGATTGGCAGAGGGCCAAGTACACCATTTTCATAATTTTAGCATGCGCCACATGCCTCAGTGTCTTAAAGATGAAAATAAGCTTCCTAAGCCTGACGGTAAGGACCTGGATGTGCTGCCTGAAGGTGAGGGATCGATCCAAGATGACACCGAGATACTTTATTACATCCGTTCTTTCCAAAGACGGGCAGCAGCAATCCGTTGAGTTTGTGCCACAGGTATGGACAATAATGGAATGAGTTTCCGGCGGAAGGTGGTGTGCTCTGTGGGCAAAGGCAATGTATTTGGTTTTCCCTATGTTGAGGGACAGGATGTAGTTTTGGAGCCAGTTAGTAACAGTTTGCATCCCTTCCTGCGCTGATCGGAAGACTTCATCCCAGCTGTTTCCTGTAAAAATTAGGGCTGTGTCGTCAGCAAAGGTTATGATTGATCCGTTCCTGAGTTGAAGGTTGCAGAGGTCATTAATATATATAAGAAAAAGGGTTGGACCATTTATGCTACCCTGTGGAATGCCGAAATATATAATAAGTACATATGTATATAAATATTGATATTTAATATAGACCGTAGAAAAGATTATACAACATTTACTGAATGGAAACCAATAAAGCGAAAACAGAATCGAAACGAAATGTGTAACTACCTACTCTTTGAGTTTTTGGAAGCCTAAAGGATTTAACAGTGGAAGACATACCGTATAGGTATACCGAATTCGATTCCGGTTCCGAAGTGTCGTGAATAGGAGGGGTAGATTCGTATGAAATTAGAGAGCGAATATAAGTGCTATGTTATTCATAATTGGGATGATGACTAAAAAATAATTTAATGTCCATCAGATAGATTAATGAAAAATATTGGATACGTATTTTTTATTTTGCCTCTTGTTCAAAAACTTACGAAGATACATTGATTTTAAATGTCACATGACGTCACGTTAGAGTACAAAATATACTCTAACGTGACGTAGTTAGCCCCCACTCCGTAACTTTAATGCGCTATATCTAAGTATTTTCTTGTAATTTCGACAAAACAAAAAATACGGGTCTTATATTTTTTTATTATCTAAGAGACGGACTAATTATTTTCTTCATTTTCATACCTTGTCATCATCCGTATTCATGATCCATCCACTCCATACATATTTGAAATACCTTAAATTCATAGTAGGTATTTCCCTCTCCCGCCTTCCTCCTTTTACTGGTTTACTATGTTTTTATAAATAAAGCATTCAGGATGACCTCACTCTACCTGATGGTAAATGGTCGTGAGGTCTAAAAGTTGGTAACTTTCAAGTGAACCTTAGATTTATTGCCATATTATAGTAAAGTATAAGACATCCAGTCAAAGGTAAAGGGTGAAGAGTAAGTTAGTATGAGTGAATTTTGAAGGGCGATCCCTTACGCAATTCGTACTTATACTCTTTGCCGATGATATAAAGAGCATGCGATGCCCTTGGTGTTGCAGGCGTTCGTAAGATATATTACCTATAAAATGTTCCATCTTATGTATGCTCTACCTATGTTTAACAATTTTTTTTATAGTGGCTCGACATAATGGCTTCCCTACGCCTGATGGAAAGCGAAAGAGAAGCCCAAGTCGCTGAGACAACGGGCAAGTAACTGGTCAGTTACCTGTCAGTTGCCACCGCCATGCCGGCCCAACCCTAACCCCCCACGAGCACGAAATAAATGATTTGATTTGATTTGAAGATGCGATAACCACTTACCATTAGGTGAACTGTGAAACCATTTTGCCACCATTGGTAGCTTAATGAAAGACAGGACTTCGATGTCATTAACTCGTCACTTAATTATTTGTTTTAGCTGCATTATATGCTCCCGGAAAGGACTTTTCTTTATCATAATACCAATAATTGTTATTTTTATATTAGCAAACGTCATATATTATAGTGTGATTCATAAAAAATAATGAGGCATTAATGTGAAGATTCTTTGGAGTGCGAATAAGGTAATGTAATTTCAAAAACATGAAGATTTTTTGGTTTCCCTTGTCATTTTGTTACTCTTATTTTCTTCTATTTCTATCATAAAAAGATATTATTAATCACCTGCTTAATACAGATGCTCATATGCGGTTTATAACACCACCAAAAATAGAGAATAGAGCCAACTGTAACTCTTAATACAACTCTGTTTACATAAAATGTGACTTGAGTCTCCTTGGAGATTAGAAACTATGGTCAAAATTCGTTTCTTCTTCTCTGTCGTTTCGCTCTTGGCGGAGCGGTCGTGGTCACGTAGAGGCATCCACATCGGTGGTAGAGGCGGACACAGCTTTCCGCACGATCTCCCGCCATCTCTCCCTGTTGGCAGAATGTCTGGCGCAGTCAGATACACGGGTTCCCACTGCCGATTTAACCTGATCAATCCAACGCATAGGAGATCTTCAAAATTCGTTTATGAGAGCGTAATGTAACGTAACTAAACTTCTTACAGTTCTTGTCTTGTCATGTATCAGTCAAAAACAGTCTTTGGCTTGAACCTGTGGCTTGAACCAAAATACATACGTCAAATGTGTAAAAATTGTGAATAAGAATATTCTTGAGAGTGTTATAATTTGCGTATAACTATGTGGTAATTCATCATTTAAAGTATATTGTCTGTATCTAGAATGATTCAAGAGCCAATTGTGTTAGTTATTTGTGTCGAGGCTTCGTTTATGGGGACGCGAGCACGGCGCGTGATGCGGAGCACCGTAGGCGCGTATGATCTTTGTATGGTGTTTTTAATATGTTACGGGTTTCATAACGCACGCGGGATTGTCCCTCACGCGTAGGTACGCAAGTGTCGTCTTCATACAAATATTTGTAACGTATGGAATATGCACGCGAAAATAGCTGGGCAAATAGCCTTGCGTGGTAATCTCGTGTTGGACAATAGGCCTGTTGCCGAAAAAAAGTAATTAGTCCGTCTTTTAGAGTGTTAAAAATAAAAGACACGTATTTTTTCATATGTGAATTAGACCAGAAATGACAAAGATATAGCCCATTAAAATTACGCGTGACGTCTGATTTTGGGAGTTTTTTTCGCAAATGAGTGACGTCAAAGACCCCACTCCTACATTTTGATGCCTTAGATCTTTTTTATTTTTTGTTTAAATGAAAAAAGGAAAAATACGTGTCCAATATATTTTTATAAATTAAAATACGGACTAAATATAATATAATTATTTTGACCCTGGAAACATCCCTATTCCGTGTACGTAACGAAATCTGCACGAGATTAAAAACACCTGTAACCATAATTACTGTTTTCAAATTTCACCCTACTTTCTAACAGTACCTATCATATAATTGAATAAGGTCAATGTGGTCTTTATGTGATCAAGGCATGGTTAACATTTGTAGGAAAACGCTTCAACTGATATTAAGCCAAGACGTATCGTAGTTTTTAGTAGACTCAAAACGACCGGGCTCTGTTGTAAACTGGGATGATAGGGGTTTTCACCATAACATTACATTATATGAAACGTTTGTACACAACTACTTAGCCGTCTATTTTACGTATATTTGAACTTAGTGATATGCTCCGGCAAGTCCACAAGTCTTAATTGAAATATTATATCTAAGCATGGTCGAAAGCCAGCATTGGTAATAAACGCGTGGGTTACAAGTTAGTTTAAGTACTACTTACCACAGTACAGTAAAAAGTACAAAGTGTAAAAGGGGCCAGACGTTGTTCATGGTGGCTCGTGCACCATACTTTAACATTTATTTTCCACGGTTTATTTATGTCTTCGATGCATATGCATCTATGAATACTCATAGAATGCGTGTTGCCATCTCGCCGAATTTGGCAATTAACTCACTGCACCGCGCCTCCGCGCGGCTTGGCAGGATCTGCTCCCGCGCCCAGATTTCTAGAACCAATTGACATGGCTGCTCCCGTGCGCAGATACTTTCCAGCGGGTTTGGGTCGATTAAACGCGTACCCTGACGGAGCGTGGTTCAGTGTGTGAACCGCCTTTTTGTCACATCCTCGATATGTTCTCGTTTTGACCGCGTTGGATGAGTTGGCAGCCTATGGATGAGAGCCTTCCGCTCCCTCAACAGTCCGGTGATGATGACAAGGCCGCCCTGGCCATCATCGTAGTTATTTAGGAGAAAAAAAAAACGTTCATTGACACATTGAATTGCGTATGAGTTTATTAAGTTTGGTTAAACCTGATCGCTTATCCACTAAAATTAGGTGATATAACCACTACATGCTTCTTTTTTAAAACCTGAACAAATAAAAGCCCTTGAGGATTAAGCTTATATCGTTAACATTCTGAGAAAACTTCATTACACAAAACGTTTCACTTAGCTTTTATTTATTACGCAATTCATAAAGGATCAACAATTTTAGTCTCTTTCAATTGTATTGTAGATTTTATTCTTAGTTCTTAGAAATAAATACCTAAATAAAAGTAGAAAATATCCGCGATTATCGCTTAGAGACATTTTAACTTATTACATTTCTATTGAATCACAAAAGAATGTTTATTTTGCTTTTTTAGGTTTACTTAATCGTTATTTTTTGTTTCTTTTTGTAACAAACTGGCGTTATTTGTAAACTACAGGTTACCCTCAATTTATTAGACAATTATTCATTGACGATCCGTCTACGATAGAGTGAGCGTTGTCGGATTCATCACGCGACTAGTCGACCGTCATGTGCACATACAAATCATAGTTCACCAAATAACCGGCGCTGCCATACAGATGAAGTGCCAGTGTTAATGTTTGCACTCGCAAACATAAATAAAATAATTAAGGAGTGGGATCCGTCATTTTAGTATAGACTCTACCTCATTTGTTTTATTCTTTTTCCTAAAGTTTCCTTTATGGAAATGTAGCCTTCTAAATGCAGCGTGAACGGGTAGATTAAAATAAGTAGTCAGGGTCTGCACTTTTCAAAACTTTAATAGAATGTTGATTATTCTTTGTATCACGCGCTGGTCTCCTGAGTTTCCTTAAAAAGCCTCTGCTAACCGCTTTTAATACAAGAAATTTCAAATTTGCAGTGGCTGTCTGTGTAGTCTCTCAAAACTCCTCTGCTATCTAATACCATTCATCATTCTTATTCTACTGGTGTTCTACTTGTATTTATTACTTCAGTAAATGTTATATGATGGAACGCTACAAGGAAATATTATGTGTGTAAAGGTACGACTTCGTTTAATCAAGTATAGTACATTTGCCTTCGTAATATTTAGTAACGTAACAAGCCCAGTAGCTCATTTGGTATTGTGACCAAATGCTAACCAAACATGTCAAAATTCCAACTAAACAAAAACCGCTTCGCTTGTTCGGGAGTTACGATGCCATAGACAGACAAACTTACACCTACATTATTGCGTCTGGGATTAAAAGCCTAAACTGGATCGTATAAATGTAGGTTGTAGGTAGTCCTAAGGTTTTCCTAGACTTAGTCTAGGTTTTTTGAGTGAACCTAAAACCTAATTAATTTTCGGGATAAAAAGTATCTTAATGTTTCTGCTTAGCTCAATGGTTGACTGGTAGAGAATGCCTATGCGGCATTAAGTCTGCCTTTTGTACAATAAATAAATAATAATCTCTTTCGCTTTCCATCAGGTGTAAGGAAGCCATTATGTCGTGCGACTATAAAAAAATCGTATTAGTTAAGCGAAGATGATGTAGAGTATCCATTCATCTTACTCTGTCCATACATGTGACGTAGCAAAAACAAACAACAAGCGTCTAAGGAACTTCCTGAGATTTTGGCTTTCCAGCCGGTGGTAGAGTTCACCGTCTAGCGGTGGCAACTGACAAATGATTGATTTGGTTAGGCACTCAACCTTTGCCGCAGCAACCTGTAGGTTTTATGCTCTAATTCGGTGTAAGTTTTGTTTTTTTATGCAAGAGGCGGCAGACGAACAAATGGAACAAATGCCTGATGGTAATCAGACGACACCGCCTATGGACAACCCGCAAATATGATAGATAGATAAAAAAATTATTCACATAAAATGGCACACACACAACAAACAAGTACAGCAAACACAAAAAGCAAATAAGACAAATACAGGAAAAATAATGAGTAGTTTACAACCTGCAAGGATGTGGGCGTGTGTGCAGCAGCAATGCAAAAAGATGATGGATGGCTCAGCGAATCGTTTGCTCGACGAGCAAACTGATATCGAGTTCTGGGGTCGCTGCCGGCCTTTTAAATAGGAGTACGCTCGTTTCTTGAAGGCTCCCAAGTCGTAGCTGTTCAGAAAGACTGTCGCAGAAAGCTAAGTTGGTTCCACAAAACCAACTGTACCATTGTACGACTAATGTCAAATTTGATATTCCTAATTTCCGAATACGAGCGGAAATAAGTATTTTGAGTGAATAGCCCCAATGTGCTGTTCGTTCGCTTTCTATCGGCGAGAACTCGGTGCCATAATTGTAAAGAAAAGGAAAAAATATAAAACTATTGAAAATATTGACAGGCGCGGTATTTACAAGATTAATGAGGCTCTTAACTTAGAATTTTGACACTTACACCTTGTAACTTACAGTCAGGTGTCCTATTTATTACCATGCCTTTTTTCTAAAAGTAGACGGAGCAACCCAAGTCCATTAACTCATGTAAAAGGGCTTACGGATGCATGACATTAATTTTGTACCGGCCTTTGAAAACAACTTTTTACCACAGTATGTCCCCTGTACCTACCAACTTACTTATTTTGGCACCAGGCTATTTTTTATAAGCCTTTCATGAATAATTTTGCTACACGGTTCTGCTGCTAGATTACGAAGGTCAGATGGTAGTTAATTTATAGTTAACTAGCTGTGCCCGCGGCTTTGCCTGCGTTCATCTAGTAGCCATTGTTACTCTCCATCCCTTCAACTATCTCCACTTAAAAAATCACGTCAATTCGTCGCTCTTTTGCCGTGAATAAACGACAAACATACAGACAGACACACTTTCCCATTTATAATATTTCCTGAACCTTGGGTCATCGTCAAATTGTAGATCTTGGGAAGGTGAAAGCTCATAGTGCGCTTGCAGATATACGCTGGTTTGGTGTAAACTTTGGTTAAAAACTATTTATTTGTAATTTTTATCCCGGATTTTAACGCCCACTTTAAATAGGGTAAATCGTAATCTTTCCTACGGTAAACAAATAAACTTTTTCGTATCACGAGCCGTTGCATAAGCGCCACCATAAAAGATGCCTTACTGACTTAATCATGATAATATCAAAACGTTACATTACAGTTTGTGCTGCCTCTATAACTTGTCAAAACTTTGCTGCTGTCTCCTAGTCTTCTTTGTGTTGTGTTTCATTGTGTACTGCTTAGTAACTTAACTAACGAATTCGGAAGATAACAATTTCTTATTAATCTACTTACAAGGATACTGTTTTGTTGATGCGTCAATGTTTATCACGTAAGGTTAGAAAATTGAGGCATATGATTAATTAATAGTTACTTATCATTACATATCTATACTTATAATAAATCTGTAGAGAGGTCAATTCTGTACATAAAATATTTTTTCAAAATAACTATCAGGGGGTGATAAGTGATCGATACTGATACCAAAAATGCAATCAGTAAAATTTTTGTCTGTCTGTCTGTCTGTCTGTCTGTCTGTATGTTCGTTATAGAAAAAAAAACTACTGAACAGATTTTGACGAAACTTGGTACAATTATTCTTCATACTCCTGGGCAGGTTATAGGATACTTTTCATCACGCTACAATCAATAGGAGCGGAGCAGTGACGGGAAGTGTTGGGAAAACGCGAGAAATTTAAACCTGTATGTTTGAACGCGCAGTACGCGAAAACTACTGCATAGAATTGAATGCGGTTTTCACCAATGTATTGCTAGAGGTCTAACTTAAAACATAGGCACAAGGTATAGATGGGTATTATATGGAAGTCCGTTATTTTTGAAACCCGATATCCACGCGAGCGACGCCGCTGGCACAGCTAGTTTTAAATAAAAATATAATATTTGCAAAAAATATTCTTTACATAACTTTCTAGATTGTGTAACAACCACATTGTGCACTTAGTGAGCACATAGATATTATAAAAAAGCCTTTAATGATAGCCATTTGCGATACTTGGTTATACGAGTATTGAATCTTATCAATTTTTACTTTACCCAATAGATCACTACTCGTACGTTGGTGGTCTGTTACTGTAGACTGTTAAATATCCTTACGGAATATGAATTCACGGTTTTTCTTGATATGGTTATTTTTTTAACACAAACAAAAACACGTCATAAGTGCTTCTACATCTAAATCATTTTGCTGCTCTTGACATCATGTTTGATGTTATCCGTCGCTTAAACTGTCCCCATAGATGAGGCTCGGCAGTAATATCCAATATTAACCAATTGCTTTCTATTCCAGCTGCCTAGTTTGCTCACTGTGCAGACTACTGCTTTGCCTAATACCGCTCGCTATTCTTATATTAGTGTGCATTATTCTTTACGTTGTACTCAAAAAGTAAGGACATTAAACGCTCGCCACGGTTATAGAAAAGGTACGACATCCATCTTCTTCTATACATCTTCTATCTTCTTCTATCTATCTATATATCTTCTTCTTCTATCTATATCTTCTATCTATACATATAATAAAAATGTAACGAGTCGCTGTCTGTACATGGAAGATATATGTGAAAAAATATTATGGGAGGCCTTTATTAATGCAATAGTACCTAAAACAATGATTTTTGGAATTTTTGTCTGTTTGTCTGTTTGTCTGTATGTTTGTGCACGCTAATCTCAGAAACCGCGTATTCGATTAAGATGCGGTTTTCACTAATATATTGCTGGAAGCTTCCCTTAACATTTAGTGTTTGTTTCATGTTAATCGGTCCATAAATAAAAAAGTTACGCCCATTTAACTAATCACGTCGAGCCTGCTGTACGTTTGCGCGGGTATATAAAGCGCGCCGAGATCTGCGCCGCGGCGCTGCCAGCTGCCAGGCACTGGGGGTCATTAAAATCACTACCCAAGAAACTATTCCACGCGGACGAAGTCGCTGGCACAGCTAGTAATATATATTACTATATGTGTAGGTGCTTGCATTTTTTTACATGACGTTTTGAGTAGGTGCAAAGCACAGGCAGCACGGCACATTTTATTGATTCATCAATGTAATAAAATATATATTTTTGTTTATCTTTTGATGATGATCTTATATCTTTATATATGGTCACGGCGCCTATACATACATATATAATGTGTCACGTGACTGACGCTAAGTGTATTTTGATTAAAGTCTTTTTCAACCACACAACAGTTAATTGCTGTTACATAGTGATGTAAAATCTAGAAATTATTGCAAACGGGTATATGACCTACATATATCCTTGCTTGCTATGTTTCATAAGCATAAAATAATAGTTGAACAATTGAAGTTTCGAGTTTGTAACGCATCGTTTGAAATATTTTATTTATGTAGGAGTATTATACAATTTCAGTTAAAGTACGATACCTACTTTAAAACTATTTTCTTTGTATTATACAATCAAAATTTCAAAAAATCTGTTTATTTTTCAAGTAAAAGCTCCTTGTTTATTAAGCCGACGTCCCACATAAGCCCAAGTTTTTGAAACAACAAATTAAGTAATTAGAGGCGGCAGCTTGTACCGAGTTACGGTCCGCAGGTGTTGCGGCGCGATCAAAGACAAGTGCTTTTTAAAAGTTATGGCCGTTGCTTACACGTGAATTTTTAGGATTCCGTAAAACATAATTGTTTATGTTTTTGATATTATGTTTTGATTATTGATTATTGTGAAATATTTATATTTAATTTTCATTAATTGTATGAATTTTATTGTAATTGGTCCTTGTTGACTTGAATAAATGAGTTAATAATAATAATAATCTTTACAGTATCGACATGTCCATCTGTCCGTCCGCTCTCCGATTCCAAACCTAACTAAACGGTTCGAAAATTTTGAGAAAAATCTTGATCATACATAGTTTCCGTCATGTCCATCCGTTTGTCTCCAAAAAGATAAACGTCTAGTTCGAAAATTATGAAAAAAAATCGTGATCGAAATCTATTATCTATACTTATAATAAATCTGTAGAGAGGTCAATTCTGTACATTAAATATATTTTCAAAATAACTATCAGGGGATGATTAGTGATCGATACTGATGCCAAAAATGCAATCAGTAAAATTTTTGTCTGTCTGTCTGTCTGTCTGTCTGTATGTTCGTTATAGAAAAAAAAACTACTGAACAGATTTTGACGAAACTTGGTACAATTATTCTTCATACTCCTGGGCAGGTTATAGGATACTTTTCATCACGCTACAATCAATAGGAGCGGAGCAGTGACGGGAAGTGTTGGGAAAACGCGAGAAATTTAAACCTGTATGTTTGAACGCGCATTACGCGAAAACTACTGCATAGAATTGAATGCGGTTTTCACCAATGTATTGCTAGAGGTCTAACTTAAAACTTAGGCACAAGGTATAGATGGGTATTATATGGAAGTCCGTTATTTTTGAAACCCGATATCCACGCGAGCGACGCCGCTGGCACAGCTAGTATTGAAATATGAATGAAAACAGAAAGTGTGCTTTTGCGTATTAACTTTTATACTTACGTATATTACCTACAAAACTTATCAATTTGCTATCTAGCATCATAAATAAAGACTCGTAAAACTACGTGAAGACAGATTTATGTCTTGTATATGTCCCTGTCCTTGGCTGCTGTTACATAGGTAGCTTAGCATAGAAGTTTGGTGGGTTCAGTGAATATTAAAGTCAACTTACCTATTGTGAAGTTGCATATCTTATTCTTAACTAATATTATAAAGCTGAAGAGTTTGTTTGTTTGTTTGTTTGAACGCGCTAATCTCAGGAACTACTGGTCCAAATTGAAAAATTCTTTTTGTGTTGAATAGACCATTTATCGAGGAAGGCTTTTGGCTATATAACATCGCAGTGCAACTATTAGGAGCGAAGAAATAATGGAAAATGTAAAAAAAAAACTATTCCACGCGGACGAAGTCGCGAGCACAGCTAGTTTTGTAAATATTATTTTTGAATTATTTGGAGTTATTATGATGAAAACTTATCAGTAGGTAGATGCATTAGTATTTAGATAGATAAACATATTCAAGCATAATCACGTGCCGTGGTTTTTCTCGCGTCTCCTAGAACGATCTGTAAGTTAGCAGGAATTCCCCAATATATATTTTTATTTAACTTATGTGATCTATCTATCATCCAGGAAAGTCGAGAAGCTATAAACATTAACGAGATTCTAATTTGTTTCCTTACATTTTCAGCTGTCTCTTTTATAATCTCATAAAGTTAATATTAATAGCACTTCCAGTGATTATTTTCGTGGGAATATTTGTGGGATTGTATCATCTATTGGCGTAGTCAGATATCTATGTGAATTAGAAGAGGTCCATGTATCTTTACTTTTACTGATGAAACATACTCTAGGAAAAGGTATGATTAAATTTTAGTCTAAAGAAATAACTAGCTACAGCACGCGACCCTGCCTATTATTATAAATGCCTATGTGCTATTCTGATGTATGACTTGTATAACTATTATGTTTCATAAAAATCTGTTCAGTAGTTTTTGCGTGAAAGGCTAACAAACTCCAAACAAACTTTCGCATTTTAGGGTTTCTTAACTTATGGTAATAAAAGCAAAGATATTTTAATTTCTTTAGGGAATCATCATCATCATCATACGCCTATCGCAGTCCACTGATGGACATAGGCCTATCCAGTTGGGGTAAAAATGTTTTAATGTTTTTAGTAATTTCTCGGAATATAGACAAAAGTGTACTACGAATATACTTAGACTGTGAAAACAAAATCAAAATTGGCTGAAAAATAGGTCAGTCGTTTAATGCAATTGCAAATATATCCGTCCTACTTACGCAATACAGGTTTTTCTGTGGAGGTTGTATGGCGCGCGCACAAACACAATAAATTATTGTTTGTTCTGGATGAGGATCGAATCCACGGCCTTTGCTTGAAAAGGCCGAGGTCACTACCAAAGGAGCCACCAAGCCACTACATCACTTGTATCTATGTACTTACTTCAGCCATAAATACTGTTATTTGTTGTTTATTTGAAATAAAAGTACTTACATATAATTTTCGACATAATTTTATACTTAGCAAAAGGACCATTTGAACTGGGTGGTAGGTAATTTTATTTATGACAGTTATTTCATGTTTACTATCGCTTCTTACTTAGGTCATTTATTGTGCATACTTTTCTTAAGGACTTAGTTTTTTGCAATTAATAATATTACCGCATCATGCGCCGAAATATCTGTGTTTCATCATAAACGAAGCTTTTAATTTGATTACAAACTCTGCAACATAACTTTAATATTATTTGTAACCTTTTCAGTTGCTGCTATAATAACCTATGCCGCCCAATATGTTACCTAATGCCAGCCTTCATACTATTAGGCTTGCTATATATATGTTTTATATATCTCTACTAGTAGCATCGGGAAAACATTAAAGAACGAACATTAAAGTTAGAGATAAAACCAACTTTAATGACCCGACATTAAAAGTGGAAATCGCATTTTCAGTATCTGCGTGTACGGCTTGATGGCTTTAATAGTAATAGGTCTTCCTATAGCGGGCTTAATCTACCTCATACACTGGTTAGTCTATTTCTAAAACAGAACGTTAGCTTAATATTTTATGCATTTGGGGATTTAAAAGTAGGTAAACGAGGGTTCAGCATTTCATTATTATTATTTTATACAGCTCCATACATTTTTGGACCTTTTTCAAAGAGCTGGCCAACAAATAAAACATGGTACGTACCTATGTAGAACTAGTCATTTCGAGCAATAAGTAGTTATTATAGCACCTAAGCTGTAAGAAATGCTGTGAGCCAAGTTCTTCAAGTAGGTAATGAGTCGTCATTTTTATACTGATGAAAGCATTGTGATAGATTTCTTGTCACACGGATCGCCTATTTTTTTTTATAGAAGTCATACACTCTTACATATCAGTCTAACCCCATCACTCAAATATCCAATGTAGATACATAAATAATTCTACAAATAAGTATATGCTTCTAAATGAAGCTTTTTTCACAGACTTTATTCGGGAAACCTATTTTTCTCCACGTGTAGGTAAATTTTGTACTCATGAAACTATACCATTTTTTATAGTTATTATTTATCTTAGACTAAAATAGGAGATTCATTCTTTTTCAATAAAAATTTATGATAATCCCTTGGTACCTACTAGCAATTGACGAGCCTTGACTTAAAGAGCTTTGAAACTCAATAAAATTTAATCTGATTGTTACCTATCTTAACTACTTAAAGTTACTGCAAAATCAACAAATAAATTATATTTTAAGAATTAAATATTTTTTCAGGTTGATTCAACAATACTTCTAGTATGTAATAATTTGTTCCTGGTGATCTACAGTTATTATTATTGTAAAGAATAATTTCCACAACTCTATGGAAGGTATCTACGCAAGTATATTTTAATTTTATTAATGTTAATCTACATAAAATCATTGCACCTATATATGCTGTAGGTTCTTCCTCTGTCATTTCACGGTTCGTGGTTTCTGGGTTAACCTAATGTGAATATGGTTTAATGTTTTTATTATTATTTTGAAGCCATAAATCATATTTTATTATTTGACATAAGTGTATTTGATACTTTGTTTCAAATTAACAAAAGCAGAAAATTAGTAATTCAAGAATGGTAGACCGGTTGCCATTTTCATGATTGCCAATCAAGGTAGGATTCTCGCGCCAAGAGAGCATTTGATTGGTCGGTGGGCCAAACGGCTACGTGATGGTGGAAACGTTGTAATTACGTGATTATGGCGCTTGCAACAGTCCCTAAATATGGGAGGCAGAAACATCAGGAACATGGTAAAAAGCCGTTAAGAAATATAATGTTTTTACGAGTATCGTGTATCGATAAATTTATGTAAAGAGTTTTTACCACGGCACACGACGCAGGGGTTTGTCTATAATCCAAATCCAAAAGAAATATATTTAGCGAGGAATAATAATAAGCGAACTATAATAAAATAATATAATAAGGAGCGTCACCGGAGTAATCTGTGGTTACGCCCTGCGATCACCAATCCGCCTGCCCAGCGCGGCAGCGTGGCGATTATGGGTATATCCTCCAGATGTTTACCCAAGTGGCGATCAACTGGTGAGGCCTTTGTCCAGCAGTGGGCTAAGATGGACTGATGATGATGATGAACAATAAGCGACGCTCGTATAATAAACTGTCTTATTATCAGTCTGTTAAACTTTATCCAGAGATTGAAAAAATAAAGTCGTAAAATTCTTTTTAAAGAGTAATGGAATTGCACTGTTTGATAAAAGCTCGTATCAGTGACTTTAATGGACAGATTTAATGATGGTTATAATTCAAAAATTATATACATTTTAATAAAAAGCTACGATCGGCTTCAGAACTAATGTGCAAACGTCGTTAGGGCATAATTCTTGAAAATCGAAATTATTAAACTAACTTTAGATTGGAATAAGGCTAGATTATTTCCTCTATTCTAATGGGGGCTGTTATGTCGCTATACCTAACTAACTAACTAGATCGGCGCAGTGAACCAAGCCGAGTCTTGCCCTCCCACAATTAGAGCCTCCATCTAGGTCCGCTAAACCTATACCTAATCATTAAAATTAAATAGATATCATCATCATCAGCCTATCACAGTCCACTGCTGGACATAGGCCTCTCCAGTCATTCGCCACAGGGCAAACATCTGGAGGATATACCCATAATCGCCGCGCTGGGCAGGCGGATTGGCGATCGCAGGGCGTAGCTTCTCGCTCCGGTGACGCTGCTGCCCGTCGTCGGTCTGTCGGTTGCCAGCGCCTCGTTTGTTATTCGGCAGGATGCACCACGGGCAGGTGAGGTTGGCTTGGAGCGAAATGATGATAGGCCGCTCCCTTACATCCCTAAAATATATAAATAAAATATAAATAGATATAAATTTAAACAATACAATAAATTGTGTGTGTAAAGATAAAATATGTCTGCTATTTCTTGTTATTGTTCTATTCGTTATTGTTTATAATACGGTGTTTTATTATACCTAAACACAAAATTTTATTAAAATGCTATGTCCTATTTTGTATACCTGGTTATTTATTTCTTATGTAATTATTGTAATATCCCAAAACCGAGAGTACATCATCATCAGAGTACGCGGCATTCAAATTATTTTAAGTGTTTTCATATTTTTATTCATAGACCGTACTTGTACTAAGCTTTCTATCACTATGAATTATTCAATAACTTATAAGTAAGTAATAAAAAATCCGAATTAATCGTTGGGTGTGATTGAGAGTAAGATTGGATATTAAAATTCTCCTCAGATGAAAAGTTCGTTCTAGACTATTGTTTCGGTAATGGCTTCTTATTTTATCAGGGATGATATTTTTTGAAAGTTATTATTTATTTCTATGTGAAAATAGGTATGTAGCGCTCAAAAGACTTTTTATTTTGTAATAAATAATAAATTGTAATAAATAATAACCCAAGACATGCCATGCTGGGCCACACATCCCCATCTAGCCCCAAACTAAGCCGAAGCTTGTACTATGGGTACTAGACAACTGATAAATTACTGAGATACTTTTTTTTGTAAATAAATACATATTATACATAGAAAACACCCAGACCAAATCAAACAGACATGTTTATGATCACAAATGTTTGTACTGTGCGGGGATCGAACCCACGACCCTTGGCTCAGAAGGCAAAGGTAACTACCAAATGAGGCATCGAGCCAGTCATAAAATAACACTTTTCTATTCTATCCACAGGGGAAGACAAAATAAACATTTTATAAGAGTATTTTCCTTTCAGGTCGATATGGATATTGAGTGCAGAAAGAGAAGTTCTCTATTCAGTAAATATAAGCAATTTAGTTTAAATACTATGTTTGTACACGTTATCTAGTTTTGTAATTGTATTATAGCTGTTATGAGTTATTTTTGTTTTATTTAAAACCCAGTAGGTACCTAGGTAGATTTTTTTAGAAGAATACGTTGGTATTCGGTCGGAACACAACTGTATTGCCATTGTGAGAACCAGGTAATTCGTTTCTTTGGGGGCACATTGCTTAAATTTCATCTACGAGTAATAGGTACAGGCAAAAGCAAATTCATATCTACCTATACTATCTCTATTAAAAATACTTAACTATTTTTTTTATATTGGCTCCTCATCATAGTGGCTGCCTTATGCCCACAGCTTGTGCCTGATGGAAAGCTAAAGGGAAGCCCAAATCGCTCTGATAACGGGCGGGACACCTCAGTTTCCAGTCAGTTACCACAGCCATGCTGGCCCGTAAAACTTAACTACCTTCAACTGTATAGTATAAGTATATGTTTCAGAAAGTAATAAAGAATTTTTCATATTTTTTATTCATTTTTTTAAATATCATCCTACTTTTTTTTGTTTCACTGCACTGTTTTTGGATTGTTAAAAGTAAATATTTCATAAATATTATTGACGTACGAGTGGGCTTACTACTCGCCGCAAGAAAAATATTTAAAATAAATGGATCTGCCAACTGGGCCTATGGGTCCAATTCCAATGGGACACAGTGGGCCTAGTCGCTGGAAATCTCAGTAAAAGAAGGAGGGAGGACATGAACATTGTTCTATTTAATGCTAAAAAATGAAGTGTAGGTACGTAAGTATTTGTGGATTTTTTTACGTAGTTCTAATCACATCGCGTAGAAATGCGTTTGAAATCAATTCTTTTCCAATCTGTTCTGTTTATCGAATATCCAATGTCGTGCGGGCGCGGGCGCGGTGTTGTCGCTGGCCAATTTATTTACCCTTTCAGGACGATGTATGAACATCGTGATTGAACTGGCCAGGTGGAAATACGACCCTTCATGATGTAATAGGAACGTAACTTGCAGACTGTGTACAATGTACTTTAGAACCTTTTTACTTTAATAAATGACATGTCAAAATTATCTCATCAAAACCATCTGTAAAAAACTAGCCAAGTCTCGATGGACCTGCTTGTTTATCTCTAAAAGTAATGAAATTTAAAAAAAGTCGTGTCAAGTCTAAGGTTCCTTACTGCGATTTCTTTATTATTATAGTTAATGGTGTGTGACTTGGCCGTTGAAAATCCGGTCTGATAATATACTTGCTTTACTGTTCTAGTAAGTACTGTACCTACTCATAATAATAGACCCGTTAAACTAAAATCGTGACACAATTTGAAAAAAGCAAAGTATTATTGAAATATTTCTTAATTTTTAATTTATATGGATGGTATAGTAGGCTATACCTATAGTTAGAAACTTCCAATTGCCATCTTTTCCAATCAAGTTCACATAAAATCCACTTTCAATTTTCGTGAACTAGCTATTGGAAATCCATCTGTCGAGTAAATTGAGTAAAGAGTTGCACCCGAGATGCATCTACGGGCCCATTGTGCACCGGACATCGTAGCACGAAGTCGATTCGATACCAATTCCGATATTTGTTTATTTTCTCTTAGAAATTCGGAGATTGAATTCCGCCAAATTGTTTTCAAATAGGAACGTAATGGAATCATCAATTTGTGTATACTTGGCAGCGAGCATTCTATTCTAAAGTGCAGTGCCCCTCGCTTACTAGACATGTAAAATAACAAACATTTTGCATACAATTTAGAAACAGTATGTTATCGTATTTGTATTCTTACTACATTGTGTCATAAACAGAAAACATATTATATTAAGTTATCGTTAGGTACATACGCGTTGCGACTAGACTTTTTGTTCGCTTTCCATCAGGCGAATGGAAGCCACTGCGCTGTGCTTAAAAGGTTTCTGGAGAAATTTCATAATATTTTATTCGATTTGTCGCTTATTTATACACGGTCATGACAATAAACAAAGCTATAAGTCTGGCTGGTATATATTAAAAGAGGTAGGGCATAGTGAATCTTCGCTCGAATTGAGCTGCCCGACCGGAGAAGGACCTCCACCTCCACCCTACACAATACCGTAGCCAAATGACCTCCAGGTCGTGTTTCTGCCTGCCAGTGAATAGGGTTTCTGGAGCTCATGGAGGGTTAGAATTGAGCCGGCACGGCATGGCTGTGGAAACTGACCAGTTACTTGCTTGTTGTCACAGCGACTTGGGCTTCTCTTTCGCTTTCCATCAGGCGTAGGAAATCCATTATGTAGAGCTACTGTAAAAAAAAGATATCTTATCATCAGCCTATCACAGTTCACTGCTGGAGATAGGTCTCCAGTCATTCGCCACTTTGGACAAACACCCAGAGGATTTACCTATAATCAATCGCCAAGCTTTGGCCAAGGGTTGGCGATCGCAAGGCGTAGATCTTCCGGTGACGCTGCTGCCTGTCATCGGCCTATGGTAGTTAGCTACGCCTTTAGCCGTGATGATTCCGCCACCAGAACCTCGTTTATTGTTTGGCAGGATGTACCACGGACAAGTGATGGTGACTTGGAGCGAGAAGATGATAGGTCGCGGTCGCAGTACCCTGCTAGTGTAACTGGGCCTATTAATTTATAAATAGTTACATAGCACAGTGGCTTCTAATTGCATCCCGGGGCCTAATGACAAGCAAAGAGGAAGAGGAAGTCCCAATAAATTTGCAGTGACTATGGGCAAGCATCCAAACCAATTACTAGAAAGTTATTTAAGTAAAAAAAACAGTTTTACTAGTTCATAATGATGGTAAATGTATTATATTGAAAATGTTAATTATTGTTGTTCATAAAATACTAACCTAAGATAATCTGTGCCTAAGACCTATAAAATCTGAGACGTACGAAAGTTGCTCTAAATGCTAATTGGAACTTAAGAAATAGAAACTCTTCATCCGTAAAACTATCGATCGAAGTAAAGTTAGCCGCCTCAACTGGCCGCTATATAAATTACAGTAGTAATGCCATCCGACTCCCAGGCGGAGCAATGGACTGATCTCCAGAGAAATTAACTCGATATTTTTGTAGCAGACTTGCTAAGCGAACATAGCTCATATGACATCAGAATACGGCGCAAAGAGAATGAGCAGTTATCGAACCAGCTACTAGTACAATTGATTGGGCTACGTCCAGCTCAAAGAGTTCAAATTCGTGTGTTTGCATTTGCTAGCGAATGTTCACCTAAACCACAATGTAAATTTTAGCAGTGATGCGGTATCCTGTTTCGTCTTCTCTTTTTTAATTAGTACTATCTTGTTCTCTAATTAGTAGTGTGGATGCTTTGGACACATTTCCAGAAGGGCAGGTGACAATCTTGGACAAAGTTGATAACAACTTAATGGAAAAGAGGTTTAGATAGATGCAGGAGTTACCCACTGGTCAGACAATCAGCTGAACTAGAAATGTGTCGTTCAAGGATGAAAAAAGAGAGCAAGCTGCCGCTGGCATGAGAGAGTCTAAAAGAAGGTAAATTCTGAGACCCGTCAGCAATAATTCAAGCTTATAAGCGAACCAGGTGTGCCCGCGACTTCATCAGCGTGGAAAGAGTTTCATTTCCTGTTTCATCCTCTTGGGGTCAGAATTTATCTAATCCTTTCTTAGCGGATGTCCACGTCATAACATCTACCTGAATGCCAAATTTCAACCCGATCCGACTTGGCTTAGGCTGTGAATTGATATATCACTATGTCAGTCAGTCGGTCAGTCACCTTATACAAGGTAAAATTCGTGAACGAAACGATGTCCATGAGGCGAAGTGCACCTGTGGACCACCTGGCGATAAAGAGTGAAATCGGGTTGATCGATTGAGCTTTGTCTTTTATTTATTTATTTATTTAATCTTTATTGCACAAGTAATAAGTGTACAAAAGGCGGACTTAATGCCACATAGGCATTCTCTACCAGTCAACCATTGGGCTAAGCAGAAAGTAATATTAATTATATATATATTTTAAATAGACTTTCAAGCATTAAATACAAGCATACTGTTCACCCTTACGTTGTGCCTTAACGACCGATGTCGCACTCAATTAGGCCGCTCATGCGAAAGCAATTCGATCGACCAGCTTCAGTCGCGACGGACTCCCGGAATACTGAATGCTATTCTGGTTGACCATTAGCGACTGTATAGGATTTCGTTTTTAATGTGTTAATTAATGTTTTATCCATTAAACCTCGGATGTATCTTAACTAGGCTTGCACTTTGATGCCGAGAGTTTGCTGTAGGTACGACTATGAGGGATTAAAGCAAAAATTAAAAAATAACAAATGTATTGACATAGAGGTATGTGATCAGATTATATCGGCCTATCCCTAAATGGTAGACGATCATGTTGAGCCGTATCCATAATTATTGTCACAGTGAGCGGCTAACAAACTGGAGGAGACCTATGAGCGGCGTATAATATGAGCGGCTAATTGTAAAGTACCTATCCCTCGTCGCTCGCTGCGACAGCCGCTTATAGGGAGGTTATTTTGAGCCAAACAGGTAGCCGCTGACTATGAGTGTAATGGGGCCACGGCCTGCAAAAGTCCACTGCTGGATATAGACCTCCCTCGACGAACAATTACTTACATTATATTTAGTCCGTATTTAAGATTACAAAAATATACATATTGTACACGTATTTTTCCTTTTTTTATTTATACAAAAAATAACAAGTTTAGGAGTGGGAGCCTTTGACGTCACTCTGTGCAAAAAAAACTCCCATTCTTTGACGTCACGCGTAATTTTAACGGCTATCTGTGTAATTTTTGGTCCAATTTACAAATAAAAAAATACGCGAACGTGAACGGTGTCTCGTTTTATTTTCGAACAATCTAAAAGACGGACTGATTACATATTTTACGGCAACAAGCCTCCGCACTTGGCAGGCGGGTTGGAGACCGCAGTAGGTTTTATTTGTACCAACGCAAACGCTGCTACCCGTTTCCTGATTTTCCCTTAACTTAGTCGTCTTCCCTACACAAACGGTGTAAGATGGGGTGGTCCTAAGTATTCTGAGTCTGAACGCCTCAGAATAAAGAATCAAAGGTACCTATTAGCAACCTATTCTGGCGCAAAGTAAAAGGCAAACGTTCTTTCCTAATGAACTGCTCCTATTATACGCAAACGCTAGTTACAAACAACAATAACTATTGTTAATGGCGAGTAGTTACACTCATGGGACGCCTGAGACCGCATATTTTCATTAACTTTTTGGAGTACCGTTTACGTTGCGAAATAATTAAACAACTTATCTACCATTAACAAAGCTTTAAGCAATCTACGAAGCTATTAATTATGTTAATTCAGCTGTGTAATGTACTTGTAATTATCACTCAAAATATTTAGAATCATTACAATAAATTCATTTTATTCAGGATGATGCTGGATGCGGGCAGCTTGCAACCGGCCGTTGTGGAAATCTTTGGGGGAGGCCTATGTCCTGCAGTGGATCCCCTACGGCTGAATATCATGATGATGATGACAATAAATTCGCATACTTTTGGAATACGAGTATATCGTCTGCCCAGGGTGGCGATTATGGGTAAAGCCTCCAGGTGTTGGCCGAAAGCGGTGAACAACTGGAGAAACCTAGTCCAGTAGTGAACTGCATTAGGCTGATGATGATGATGATAAGTATTATATTTTGTAACATTCAATACAATAGAGTGGAACTTCATATAATTTGTATCATCATCAGCCTATCGCAGTCCAGGTGAACATAGGCCTCTCCAGTCGTTCGCCACTCTGGGTAAACATCTGGAAGCTTTACCTCTAATCACCACGCAATGTTTTGTATAGTTTTCCCTAATAATGCCGTATCCTGAATCTACTACAAAGTTGTCCAGATACAAATTTTCGCTACACTAAAAATTATATTTTATTATACTTTTTGCACTTAAAAATGGCGTATCTTGAATTCCAATGAGGAAAGGATTTCCTTACAAAATGGAATCTTGGCGCTCGGTGGATTTCGACACAGGTTTCAGCAATGCACGGATTTCTCAAGCTTATTCCAAAAATTTCTTTCTGTAGGTATTCTCTATTGCACAACATGAAAACATTTTCTTTAAAGGCGTTGACAACACCGCCTGATATACATAAATAAATAAAAATAAAATTTATTTGGAATTTTAACAAGGTACAAATTACACTTACATTGTAATGAAGTTGTAACGTTGTTTGTCAAGATAATTTGTATGTTCATATAATAATAATAATGAGTTTTTAATGGACGACCAGTTTGATGGAGTGGTAGTGTACGCTGCCTTTGACGTAGAGGTCGCGGATTCAATCCCTGCACAGAAAAAAATCTGTGTATGAACATGTCTGTTTGTATTGGTCTGTATAACATCTATTTATTTACAAAAAAGTATCCAAGTAAGTTTTTTTAGTTATCTAGTACTCATAGTACAAGCTTGGGCTTAGTTTGGTCAGTAACTACCTATTGATTAATCTGTGGTTTGGTGCTATAATCCAGCGTGGCATGTCGTGGGTTAAAAAACTTGGTAGATTATAAAAAACCGGGTTGATTGAAGTGCACTTACCTACCGTCATAAAGTAAGCATGTTTTTAAAACTTGCACTACTTAGCTACTTAATAAAATAATTTTATTCTTATTTCTGCTCTCATATGCCTATGACCTAGCCATGCACAGAACTTAGTTTTCACTTGCCGTTCCCACTTGGCCGTTTTTATGGGCCGTTCTAGTAATAGGCTGTGCAGTATTCAGGTTAACGACTTGATCCTCCAAGCAAAGGGAGGTGACGACTGTACCTACGCATGATTTGATTGCGAAATAGGTTTCATTAATACCAATCAAATTGTACTTATGGATCAGCATGGTGGTGGCAACTGACAGGCGACTGGTTTGGTTACCAGGTCATTGTCGCAGTGACTCGGGCTGCTCTCTTGCTTTCCATCAGGAGTAGGGAATCTATTATGCCATTTATATTATAAAAAAACATATAAATAATAAAATAACCCATGCCATGCCCCGCCACGTTAGGCCATACAGCGCTACCTAGCCCCAAACTAAGCCGAAGCTTTAAGCGAACTTATTTATATACTTTTTTTCTAAATAAATACATATTATACATAGAAAACACCCAGACAAATACAAACAGACATGTTGAAGCACAAAAATGTTTGTACTGTGCGGGGGTTGAACCCAAGACCTTTGGTTCAGAAGGCAGTGGTCACCAATTGAGCCATCGGGTTTGAGTTTAGGTAATTCTCAGTATCAGTGGATAAACAGCATTGTTTTAATTTTCCATTTTCACAAAACCTTAGTGAAAATACATAGTAAGTGTGTAAGAGGCAGTTAAGTACCCATGTTAAAAACCATCTTTATTATTTACACTACATGGGCTAAGTACTCTTTTAGCTTATGCGTCGGAGTAAAATAAATGAACTGATGTTAAGAGAAAATACATAATTAGGCGAAATACTAAATTAGTTTTGGTTACTTTTAGTCTTGCCACTCCAAATAACATAGTTAGGTACCTAACTAAATGAATGTGCTTAGTTCGTATTTTAGTCTGAAGAGATAAAGTTGCCTTAATGTAACTATGCAATCTCTAGGACTATTAAATTGAATTCTAGAAGACTTGGCAAATTTAGGGTCTAGACAACCTCACCGTTGTCTAGACCCTAAATTTCTTTGAGAATTACCTGCAGTCCTACACGTTCACTTACTTAGAAGTAACAGTAGTTAATACATTCAACATTGCAGGGTACTCATGTTGGCAGATATTATCAAACAATGAGAAAATGTAATACACACACACAGTAATTCACAGTAATTATGATAGTTCAGTAACTACAACAGACTACAACTTTCACAGTTGAAAGCCTAAAACTATAAGTAGGATTTCAAAAATGGTGAAGATTAAATATAAACAAATTTTTTTCTGGCATTATATCCACCTTTTATTAACCGACTTCGAAAAAAGGAGGAGGTTCTCAATTCGTCTGTATGAATAATATTTTTTTTTTTTTTTATGTTTGTTCACCGATATTTCCGTCAATTATGGATGGATTTCAAAAATTTTTCGACAGTTCGACAGAGGACACTTTCGAGGTGGTCCCATTATCACCAAGACAGGATCTGATGATGGGATCCTGGAGAAATTGAGGGCAACAACCGAAAATTGTATGCTCATAATATGGTGTTTTTGTTACGTAATCATATTTTACTCAGGTATATGCTTCCGGGCGTCAACATCTGGTGCTGATGATGAAGCCACAGAACTCCTTAACGGTTAGGAGTTAGGGGACAGTACTGACATTGGTTGATATTAAACTAGGTAGTAGTATGTACTTATGCAGGGCTAATAGGGCAGATGATTTGGTAAGTGATATGCTTGATTCTAGATCGCAAAGTCTTCATTTGACTTAAAGCAAAATTTTTCATTCCTAAGTAAAACTCTTAAGGACATTAATTAGCCTTTATTCAAGGTCACAGCACATTAACGCAACTAAAAATAGAAAAATAAAATTATTTTTAAAAAAAAATTAAACCGACTTCAAAAAAAACACAAACAACCAAAACTAAAAAGCGATAAATAACGTAATTAAATCTATCCTTAATACAATAATTATTTAAATATTACAATTATCACTTATTTTTGAAGTCGGTGCCAGCCAAACAAATAAATGTATATTGTCGTCTGGATTTGCCGGCCGCGCGCGTCATACAACAACAGTCTACGTTAGGTACCGAGAAGCTGGCACCGACTTCAAAAATAAGTGATAATTGTAATATTTAAATAATTATTGTATTAAGGATAGATTTAATTACGTTATGTATCGCTTTTTAGTTTTGGTTGTTTGTGTTTTTTTTTAAGTCGGTTTAATTTTTTTATCAACTATCCTCTACCCTAAGGTTGTTTGTACATCGCTTTAACTCAATTGTATGGTGCGCAATAAATAATATCTATCTACTTCTCGACAGTCTTTATCGAAATTGAATTGCGTTCGAAACCGATCACGAATACGTACAAATAAATAATAATTACACACTACAGACAAATTAACTCCTTAAATGAAATATTTCCCTCTCTAAAACCTCATAACGTTCTTTCACATTAAAAATATGAAGACTTAGTCTCAAATCTGAAAAGTAGGAAACGTAAATCACACAGAAACGCTTCGTGGAACCGTTCCCACCTACCCCGGTACTCAGGGGATTGCCTCTTTGATTTACCGAGGAGCGAAGAGGGTAACGTCGTTACCCACCGCCGGGACCAGGGTAGGATTGCCTATCGAAAATATATAAGTATAATCAGCATCATATATATGTGAGCATATAAGCTACTCAGATAAAATACACTGCGCGTTTCTTCCCGTGAAATTTGTGCTCAAAAAGTGCCTTAGTCGACTCATTTAGGGACTTTTTGAGATTTCAGCGTATTGGCCGGTGGAAGAGTTTACCCACCTTGCTGGCGACCACTGTACAATCGTCGAAACATCCTTGAGGTAACTTCAGTCGCGTTTCGGGATCAGTCGTCCTACAGGATACCAAGGCAGTGGTAACTGACTGGTCTTTCCCTTTCCGTCTGGCCACTAAGCTTTTCTACCATATATTTATATGCTATAAAAGACGAATAGCCAGAAATATCATCAGCACCATGTATTTACTTCATCTAAAGTCGTCATATACTTAAATGTAAGAAACAGATAACTTTCATACACGTAAATAGCTCAAGAACCAATGATCTCAAATGTTACATATATTTGAGATATAATTAGCAAATAACCTTACCACGATTGCAGACTGCACGAGTTTAGACTGAGACATTGATTTTGAGATGATTATTATAGGAGGTGTTGCGCCTGGAATGTATTATGTTTAGTACCCTTTTTAAACTTCCGGTGATGTAGAATGTACATAATATTTTTAGCTGGTTAATGTGTTTGAGTAAGTTACGTTTATTTGATGCAGTCTATACCTATATTTACTTTCCCATGTCTTGATAAATTTTGGTAAAAAAAATCTAAGACATTTTTTCTAAAAAGCTAAAGAAAACTTCGGAGATAGTTTCAATTAGGGGCTTGAGAGAGGTCTCGTAAACAGTATCTAATATTATATGAGCTTCTGCTCAGGCAATTTATTTCGCCAAATTGCAATCGATCGTGTACCTGATGGTAGGTCCCGTAAGCACAGCGGAAATACCAAACGAGTTAACCGAAATTAATATCAATACATATAACAAAACACTAAAAATGTTATGTCGTACAGACATTGAAAAAGCAATTTTGCGAGATAAAGAAATATTAAAGGAGCAATACACGCAAATCTTCGAAAGTTCTTTATAAAAGCTAATAAATGTAGGTAAAGGCTATAATTGATTTTGGAAACATGAACAATTGATGCAGAAACACAGTCGCTCAAATAAACGTCGCATGTACCATCATCATCACCATCGTCATGACTGTTTGTATTGGTCTGAGTGTTTGTTTTATCTAATACTTATTTATTTACAAAAAGTAAGTTTATCAGTTGTCTAGTACCCATAGTATAAGCTTCGGCTTAGTTTGGGGCTAGATGCCACTGTGTGGCCTAGCGTGGCATACCTTGGGTTATTTATTATTATTTATTTATCATCATCAGCCTATCACAGTCCACTGTTGGACATAGACCTTTCCAGTTATTTTCCACTCTGGGTAACCACGTGGAGGTTTTAGCCATAATCGCTACGCTGATGCAACATCAAGGTGTATTATGGAGCAAAACACCTACACTGTATAAGAGCGTTGTAAAGCCAAAATTGTTTGAACTTGGTCTAACTTTCAGACTGTATCTGCAATTGTATATTTGCTGCGTTTCCATTTTTACAATCGACTCTTGCTTATTTGCCCAGTCCACACGATGTGTTTGCGAACTCCATTTTGCAAGTTTCAATTTCATCAAGCATCGCAGTCTAAATTGCTTCAGCAAATTGACATCGGGACAAAGGTTGTGTAAATATTGGTTTAAACGTTTCGCTGGTGAACATGTGGCGATATTACAATGTATTAAGTACACGTACCTGTTACATTTCTTCGTGAAATCTTTGAATGGATAAGTTGAAAGATCATGCCTAGTTCGAGTATCCTATTTGAACAAGTTTTCTTGGCGCAACAGTAAACGAAGCTGATCGTCCGTTCATTGTCCTTAATTATTTTTGTAAGCTAGCTAACCCGGCTAGTATCGATATATTTTTAACCAAATTATTTTCTGTAATTTTAACTTTACACATACCTTGTTCTTACAGATTATGTAGTACATGGTACATAAAATCAAGGATCATCCAATACATTTCGAAGATCTATCTTTATTTATATACGAGTAGATTTCACATGCACAATGGCAAAATACATAGAGCTTATGAAGCTTTTAATGTGATCTTATTAAAGTACCCTATTTTCATTAAAGTTAAGCATAATTACTTTTTGATTCATCGCTTCGCTTCTTCTTAAGTTAACCTGACGGCGATATTATATTGGCACCATAATGGCTTAAGTGATTTGACGGATTAAACACTTAAAATATGCTTATTCCCATAGAAACATATCCGGCATACTTATAACAGCATTGTATGCGCTAGCACTTTTAGTGCATGGTTGTAGTTTAATGTACGCGCACGTCAAATACGAATTATTCACATGCAATACTAGTTGTAAATGTCAGTCTAACGATAGTTACCAATAAAACGCGCATTCTAGTTAAAATTGTAGTGGGATGTAAGGGAGCGACCTATCACCTTTTCGCTCCAAGCCATCCTCACCAGCTGTGGTGCATCCTGCCGAGCAACAAACGAGGCTCTGGCAAACCGACTGGTGGCGGTAAAACCATCACGATAGAAGGGGTAGCAAAATACCACATACCGATGACGGGCAGCAGTGTCACCAGAGCACGAAGCTACGCCCTGCGCTCGCCAACCCGCCTGCCCAGCGTGGCGATTATGGGTATATCCTCCGGAAGTTTGCCCTGGGTAGCGGACAACTGGGAGAAGCCTATGTCCAGCAGTGGACTGCAATAGGCTGATGATGATGATGATGATGATAAAATGAAATTGAGCGATATATGGGCCGTTGTCTCGACCGTTAGAATGCCGCTTGTTTGAAATATTGTCTTACTCTTGAATCTTTGAAAATAAAACGTGATTGTCAAGTAGGTAACAAAAAGTATCTACTCGATTTTTCTTGTTTTTTAACAGAAAAAGTTCACCACATTTGTCAAAGGAAAAGCAATCTTCACTAGAATAACTCTTTATTGATCTTTTAGCTGTAATTTATATGGATGGCAATTTCCTTTGCAATAATACAACCTTCCAGATTTTAAGTATCCTATATAAAAGCGATTTTAGTACTTTAGTTAGTCTCAGAAAAGTTTAGTTATAATAGCGGTAAGGACGTTTATCGCCGTACATAAAATCACTTCCTGAGTTTGGTACTATACCATAATTTTATGTGCAGTTTGTACCGAAACAATTGAAGTTATAGAATCAATAAATGTCAGATAATAACAAATAGGTACATTGATCTAATACCAATGTAAATAGCTCAAAGATTTGTATTATGGAAATGAAAATAAAGAGCCCATGACATTCCACATTGGGTCACAGCGCCATCTAGGCCCAAACTAAGATGTAGTTTGTACTGTGAATACCTACTAGACATCTGCTGAATTTCCTTATATACTTTTTTTTAATAAATACGTTTATACATATCAGATCCCAGATCAATACAAACATCGATAAAACAAATGTGAACAAATCAAAGGTTTGTTTGTAGGTAGGTACGAGTATATACGAAATCTGAAACAGAGGTTAAAGATTTAAGGACTCGGTATAAATACTATACTTGAGGGTAGATATCTTAAAAGCTCATGAAGTTACAAGCTTTTTGTATTGGCGCTTAACACAACATTATTATTTTAATCATCAACCGCTCATTGTATAATGAATAGAAAAGAAAGAATAGCATAAAATATTTATTTAGCATCATGTTTTGTTGTTAAGCAGAAATAATTTTTAATCAGTTAAATAAAATCGTAAGAAATCAGTTGTCTAGTACCCATAGTACGAGCTTCGGATTTGTTTGGAGCTACTTGGCAATATGTAACCCACAATAGCATGTCTTGGGTTATTATAAACTAACAACCGCCTGTGCGTTAAATTTCTTAAAATAATCACAACCAGGCATCATTCCACTTAGCTTAATTGTCAATACTCCATGAGGGCCATAAATATAACATTATGCGAATAGCAGGTGCGTTGGTGATGTTGTAAATCATTTGTAGGTAACCGTAATTCCATTTAAGGTGCTGTAACACAGGGGTTTGATGTTTAAAGTCCATTACAATGAACAATTTCCCCAAGGAACGATCTACTTGAGCAATTTAAGGAGCGGTAACTTCTTAAATAGAATATTGGAATGAATTCCGAAGAATAAAGAGCTCAACGTGATGAGAGGGAAGCAATTATTGGGTATTATGATAAAAGTTTAATTTATTTATCAATATTGGCCTTGATACTTTCTCTAAAGTTCCTAACCGGAGTTTCGGAACGTATTACTCGTATAACAATACTTGGTAATTTGTGATAAAATTACATTATACCAATTATATCAACAAACATACCTATAGTCGCAGATAATACCATTTTATTCCAAGAAACTGAATTAAACAAGCGAATGCATTAAATTGTGCAAGTTCCAAGCTTAGAAACAATAACGTACGGTTCCTTATGAATGCTCAAAGACGTTCCGTTCATTCTATAAAAACAATGGACTTCAGATGCACTTACTTCCACCCACCAGCAAAGGGGTTCATGAATATAACATGGACCAACGTACCTGTGTAGTGTAGCTCTCGGGATAGTTTCGTTGGCTCCTGTAAACTGCCCTTTGGAATTTTAAAACAGCAATAAGAGTCGATATTGCTACCTGGCTAGCTCTAGTGCTTAATATTAGGCTATATTGAAATTATCTTTTCATATAAGTTGAGAAATGAGGGTAAGTAATCGAACATTTTCACTGTATTCTATTCAGACATGAAAAAATGCACATCACTTAACGTGTTTCGAAAAAAGTCTGACCTAACCTAACCAGAAAAGTTGCACCTTTTTTCTAAAATTCCAAGTTCATACCTAAGGGTGCTTTTTCGGGTAAATAGTGTATGTGTAGATCGGAGAGCTACGTTCTGCTTCCAGCAAAAACACTTTTACATGTGAAGTAGGAAATAAATAGTTTTTATTTATGGATGAAAATTTACCAAACCTGATGCAATTTTGAACAAGAAAAATTGTTCATTGCTTGTAGAGATTACAGGAAATAGGTATGGCCTATTTGCCGGTTGGCTGCGCTATAGACAACCTTAAATGCGGGTATTCCAGACGCACTAGTAAAATAACTGCTACTCGGCTGAATTCGGCTGAACGGGCGTCTGTGATTATGCTCCAACGTTTGCTTAGAAATTCAGAGAAAATCCAATAAATTTTCTAATAATTAATCTCCAGCGGAAGATTAAACTGGATCAAAGGAAAATTAACGAGTCTATTGTAATGAATGACCTGTTACCGCAAATTAATTCGTCGTAAATTCTGTTTAGAAAACAAATGAACCGTATTTACAAGTCCTAAAACGGATCGAGTTTGGCTATGTTCCTAGTCCTACAATAAGCTAGTAAAATCATATTTATTACTGCCTACAACAGTATTTCATTTTTACGACTACAAACGATACAGGTAATCCATTGCGGTGTTTTCACTGCATCATTTATTGTACAAGCAAAGGAAAACCGCAAAGGATTCGGTTCTATTCAGTTTTATGGAGCTTTAAAATTCAATGTTGAAAAACATAAGGAAATAGATGGACGGATAATGGGGTTCGATGTTTGTACTGATTTTAGATGATCAAAGTCATGGAAGCTGTTTGATTTTACAGTATTTGTTTGGTATTTTCCAATTAATTTGTAAATATAATGCTTGATATTTTATGGACAGGGACAACTTTTATAAAAAACCTCATCTGCCCATGACAGCTTAAGCCATTAACCAATATTCACCAATCGATATAGCATAGGTACACAATATCACAAGAGCAAAACTCATTATTATTTTTTTTTTTTTATAGTGGCTCGACATAATGGCTTCCCTAAGCCTGATGGAAAGCGAAAGAGAAGCCCAAGTCGCTGTGACAACGGGCAAGTAACTGGTCAGTTACCTGTCAGTTGCCACCGCCATGCCGGTCTAACCCTAACCCCCCACGAGCTTCGGAAACCCTACTCACCGGCAGAAACACGACCCAGAGGTCATTTGACTGCGGTATTCTATAGGGTGGAGGTCCTTCCCCGGACGGGCGGCTCAATTCGAGCGAAGATTCGCTATGCCCTACCTCTCTTAAAATTCGTTAACGCAGTGAAGACTACTTGGTAATTCTCTTAAGAGAGAGAAGTGTTGACGAAAAATAATATTTACGACGAAGAATTATAAAGTAAATAAATAGCCCAAGACATACCACGTCGGGCCACACAGCGCCATTTAGTCCCAAACTAAGCTGAAGCTTGTACTATCAGTACTTACTAAACATACCTACTTAGATGTCGATGTAACACAATCTCATAAGAATCATAGGTCATTCGCTATATTCGCGTAATGTCGAATAAACTACAGCTCATTAGGTACGTAGTTCTTCAGATATATGAGTAGCGTCCATGGAAGTATCAAGTACTTCGTACAACAGGAAGGCGCTCTATCTATGCATATTGAAGCTAAAATAAGGAAATTGAAACCTTATGTTAAGGCCCTAAGAGTCTTGTTCAAAATAAGTCTTGTCAAAATAAGAACGTAACCAATGAGAGGGAAAATAGTGAACAAAACGTCCCTTTCTAGCAGCGACTAGATTGCTAGATAGAGTACGAAACACCGGACCTAGAGGCCCCCTACCACTAAAAACGAAAACGATCGCTCGCTCAACGGATGGCGTACCCTTGAGCCATGAATCCCACTCATTTGTCCCCCCCGTGTTCGAATATACAAACTAAAATTCGTCAAAGTTGATTTTCGTTAATTTAATTCATATATTCAAACACGGAAAGGAATAATGGGAGGGATTGATTTTGCAAAAATACACGATCCGTTCAACGAATGATCGCTCTCGAACCGGTGGTAGGGGCCCTGACAACTTCACATGACATCGCCGACTTTGACGTCGGTGGCGGGGATCTTTAATTTGTTATATTTTTCTTAATGTGTAATTAAAATGGGGAGAATTTGTGTCGGGGGGCTTGTGAAAGCGAGTATTATCCGGATTGTAGTTTGTCTTTTCACAAGTAATACTTTTAAACATAATTTGTTAGTGAAGAATTAGGGTGACCATGCATGACTATCCAATCATAAAGTCCGTTGTTTTTTTGTATAGGAAAACTAAAGCATGTTTCCCGATTCGTCTTCGAAGTTCTAAAATACACGTAAAAACTATTTATAACATTATCAAATCAATCATTAAAAAACGTAGGTACACAAAAATAAAACTACCATGTATGTTGTCCAAGAATTTTATAGCAAACAACATAGGTACATTGTTAGATCCACCACATCCTTCTCAATCTATATTTGAAGATCCACGTGATATTCAATTGGTAAAGGCATTAGCCAATTCATATTTACATTTTCGCCATATTGAAGTCGGTTTCTTTGCAAAAAAAAAGTGGTGTTATTTAAAAAACGATTACGAATAAAAAATATTTTGGCTTTCAATGTTGGCTGTTTTTTTTGTACGTATGTATTGTCATTGCCCTTAAATCATATTTTAATATAGTCACCCTATTCAGAAAGAGACAAAAGGGACATGCACTGCGCTTTCGTTCGGCTTCGATTTTCCGACAAACAGCTTGTTCCTTATATATTACTTCTATGGTAGCGTCATATATCTAATGTCAGTAGCTATAATTTGACAGATCTAAATCAATGGGTACTGTCATAGCGCAGATAGCGAATTTACCACTTAAAATTGACATGCGGCTAGGAAGAGAGTCTATACGCCGACGATCGCTTTTTATCCATACTTAGATAAATCTATTTATTTAGAAGTCGTTTAAAAATAAACAGAATTAGCTTCTATTTTCTGGAAGTAGTTCCTAAGTGTAGCCAACGCCTTAAATCATCTCTGATATAGCAATTAAGAGTGTCAAAAACAAACGCCAAGATTTAATTGTGTTCTTTAATTGCTCATTTATAATTTAAATTAAATTAACACGGATACAGTAAAACAACAGCTCTTTGACTAGAATAACAATTCGTATTTTATCTGCATAAACATTTATCATTCATAACGACATTTAAATATTTATATAAACCAAGTTTATTCTATGAACGCTCTACTTTACATATTACGAACTATTTTAAAACATTGCGAAATAATTTAATATGTCACCATCCGTTAAATATAATCATTTTACTTCTTAAATTATTCAGATTTTTAGTTATGTAACGATAACCCTTAATTTGTGATTGGAAACACAATAAATACATTATGGAAATAAAGTTAAATTAAAACAATAAAAGTAATCAGGTAGTAGGTTGAACTGAAGAAAATGGATGTTGCAGTAAAAGTACAAGCAATATTATTATTTAAAACTAAATAATGTTCAAAGTTTAGGATAGGAAGGAATAGGCATTCATTCGACACTAAAGACTGACTAGAATTTTGAGGTATTGTCGAATATTGATAAAAACTGATTGTCCCCTGGTCTACGTGTGAGAGTTCTCATAATGGATTTGAACATGCAATTAAATTAAATTTCAATTATAAATTAGACACATCTGATGAGATATTACAAGCTGGACCAAGGGATAATCTGGTTCACCGACACTACATTTTGCCCTCAGCCTCCAATTAAATTATAACTTTATTGGGCCAACCCGGAAACGAATTCGCGGATCTTTAGAACTCTTCGACTAGTTGAATAAATATTAGAAAATAAATTACAATTTTAAAAAGGAACATCCGATATTCATAACATCTCACCGATTCCCATAGTTATAACATCTTAGCTGCAGGTAATTTCAAAATTTATAACAACATTTTCCCAACACTAAAGCAAGTTTTTATTATTTTAGTATCTATAGAAATAGTAATATTGCCATTACCTCAATTTTTTGCCGTTATTTGTAACATGTTATTTCATGGAAGTATTAATTACTTCCATGTGTTATTTACTTTTACATAAAAACAGGATGTACTTTCCAAATTTAAGAATATTCAAAGTGTTTGGACGGCGGCGTTGAGTAAGCGTTGCAATAATAATATAATATGTAATTACGTTAATATATTTATATTTGTTTCTATGTTGTAGTGCGAATCTGGTATTTAAATACTAATAGCAATAGTTCTATTTTATATTGCACATAAATTCTCTATACAACTTAACACCTTAAGAGATTAAAACCCTTTGATAACAAAACAAATTAGTCATAAATAAAATAAAGTTCAACAATTTCAACAAATACCTAAATATCTATGGAATATTTCAGAAGTTATCTTTACAGAAATACACACTAAAGTAATACTTCAGTTTAGGTAAAGCTAACGATATGGAGGAACCCTGTAAGAGAAATCATTACGACTTATACAGTAGTAAATAGAGTAGGAAACATTTAATATTTGGTCACGGCTTGGTCGGGAAGTTCGAGTAGACGGGTTGGTACAAAGCGATTAAAAAATAATATTCTCTTAACACCGAAGCTGACTCGACTTCGAACCGCACACATATACGTACTTATTGTCTTTATACACCTATCAGCGCCTACGCTAAACATACCCGTTTTATAAAGCTTCGTTCTTGTGATGCTGGTGTTGCGGCCACGTGAGGAGGAGCTGCTCGTCGGCGTGGTCGAGGTGGACGTTCTCTGAGAGGGCCGGAGAGTACGACAGGCCTCCGAGCAGGGCGCCGCTTGAGCGGGAGTGCTGGCGGCAGAGGGGCCGGCGCGTCGGAGACTCGCTCTCGTCTGACATGGCCCTGGTTACCGTAATCCTAGGCGACTGCCGCCGTCTCCCCCTAATCGGAGGACCGTTTTCCTCAAGACCTAGCGCCCTACCTAACACTACGTGCGGGGGAGCTCGGATCAAAGGTATAGCCGACGTCCGAGTCCTCGGAGCTTCTTCTTCATGTGTGTCCTGCAGCATGTTGCAGGACGCCGCTCTCTGTGCAGGTCTTTCTGAGCCTCTGGACCCCATAGCAGCCGCATCTGACAGCCTCCTCGTTGTAGGTGGACGTATACAGCCCGATCCGGCCGACAGGGACGGTCTGCGCGACCCGCAAGCGCTCGGTGTCCGAGCTTGAATCTCTTGCGTGACCTCGCTTTTCGTCAGCCGCTTCCTTCTATAATTGCGGAGGGATTCCCTTAACGCCCGACTTCGTATTCCGTACAAAATGCCGTTGACTGGTGGTGCCGCCGCGAGTAAGGCGGCAGAGATAGCTGCTATGGGCTGGGGCGGTACTGCGATGGCTGGCCATATGAGCACACAATAGTAGGGGAAATAGAGTATCGCCAGAGAACCGAGGGGTTGGAGCACTGCGGACAAGGCACGGCGTCTCGGGGGCGGCGGCGGGGAGAAAGGGTTCCGTTGGTGCGTCACTGTCACTTGGGCGGATAACGTCACTTCGTATATGGCGGCGGCGATTCTATGGCGGTGGTATCTGGCTATCCTGAGGATTTTTAGGCTGCAGATAAGGACTAGGGCTACTGGGAGTAGTAGAGTGAGGAGGGCGTAGAGGAGGCAGAAGGCCAGGGCGGCGGGGCCGGCGCCGCAGTCGGGGGCACAGCTGCCAATGCCGCTGCTGTAGGCTAGCGGCGGCTGGGCAGCGGCCAGCGGGGCCAGGAGTGCTCCAGTCGCGATCCACCCACTCGCCACGAAGATTATCACCTGAAAATATTTGGACATTTCCATAAATAAGTTTGGTTATGCAGCGCAATAAATTGCATGTAGGTACATAATGTGGCGACTTGTGAGGCGCAATGCCGTTTTCGTCTAAATCTCGGGCGATTGGAGTTCTAGGTTCGATTCTCGGTCGGGTGGTTTAGGAAATGAGTTTTTCTCTGTTTTATCAGGCCTGTGTGTTCTGGGAGACGTCTCAAGTTGGGGCGTCCGAATTTAGAATTGGATCACCCCATTCTCTTGGGTGTACTGTGGTAGAAGATGACTAAAGGCATATCGAGAAATGGGCAGCAGCGTTCACCTGGATAAAACCTACTGCGGTCACCAAGCCACTTGCCAAGCATGGTGACTTAGGCAAATACCCCTAAACGCCAATTGTCATTGGGGGAAGCCTATGTCCATTAGTGGACGCGTCCAGACTGATGATGATGATGATGTAAGGCAGCAGTCAGTATTAAGTTATGACAGCAGGCCCCTTGACGATAACAATGTACCTTCCATACGTAGCTGGCGTATTTTAATAGATACGCATTAATAGATACAAGTCGATAGATTTAATAGATACAAGTCGATACGCGCAGCAGCGTCACCGGAGCGAATAGCTACGCGTTGTAATCGCCAAACCGCCTGCCCAGCGTGGCAATTATGGGAAAACCCTACAGGTGCTTGCCCAAATTTGGGAAAAACTGGAGAGGCCTATGTCCAGCAGTAGGCTGATGATGCTGTACCTTCCTGGCCGACACTATAGCGGCATAGTGCAGCGGCGCAGCGATGGCAGCGGCGCGGTCCGCATGCAGCCCGCACACTGTCCACAACTGCAGAGGATGCAAGGCGAGCAGGAGAGCGCCGCACGCGCACGCCCCGCCCCCTGCGCCCGCCCCGCCCCCTCCGTACATGGCCGCGCCGCTCGCCAGCGCCCCCACCGCCCCCAGGTGCACCAACAGGACTGATGACGCTGAAGCTGGCTGGAAAAGAAAAAAAAATCAGTCGAACTGAGAACCTCTTCCTTTTTTGAAGTCGTTTAAAAATCATCATCATCATCAGCATATTTAATTGCAGTTCACGGCTGGACATTAGCCTCTTAAGTTGTTCGCCACTTAGGGCAAGCATCTGGGGGATAGAACCATAATCGCCACGCTGCCTGCCCAGCGTGGCGATTATGGTTCTATCCCCCATTGGGTGGCATTATGGGTTGGCGACCGCAGAGTGTAGCTTCTCACTCCGGTGACGCTGCTGTCCGTCATCGGTCTGGGGTCAATTGTGATATTATTAGTTAGGGCCTCGTTTGTTTTTCGGCAGGATGTACCACGGGCAGATGAGGTTGGTTTTAAGCGAAATGATGATAGGCCGTTCCCTTACATCCCTGCTAATAATAGTACTATGATAATGTATATCTACGACACCCATTGAATGAGTTGGGATACCACCACATCTCGTCTCGTGGGCGACTAAGGGAATATTAGAAAACGGGCAGCAGCGTTTGTGTGGGTACAAATAAAGCCTATTGCGGTCACCAACCCACGTGCCAAGCCAAAGTACAAAGGCAAATCCCAGTGGTCGTTAGCTAGGGCCAACGAACCTAAAGATTCCAAGTACCCAGTTCTTTAGGTTATAAGGCGCTTGATGGAGGGACCGGGTTTTTAGTGAGTACCTATTCCAAGGAATGCTGATGGGGCATGGATGAATGGATGAATGAATGGTGATGGGGCAAGCCCCATCATTCATCCATAAAAAAAAGAAAGGAAAGGTAAAAAGAAAGAAATACTAGGATAGGCAGAATTTTATATGCACTAGATAGTGCAGGTGAAAATTTGAATTTCAACTAAGTTCCCTGCAATAAAACCTTTTGGAAAATCACACACCTACTTCATAAAATAAAAATTCTACCTACCCAAAAGTTAGCTTACGGTACACGTACTAAAAATGCGTACTTCACATTTTACAGGATAAACATTTAAGGCACCCCTTTCAACGTGAATTTTTCACAATCTTCGTACTAAAAGGGGTATTTTGGGCTTTAAACCGAGGTTCATGAACCTTCTAAAAATAGAAGTTGTAACATGTTAAAAATGGTATACAAAATTGAATTAAAAGTAAAGCTATTGCCTATTTCAGACCCGGCTAGTTGGTAGGTACAGTTATAACAACAGATCCTATCCTACTATATATATATCCTACTAATAATATTATAAACGCGAAAGTTTGTTTGGATAGATGGATGGATGTTTGTTCCACTTTCACGCAAAAACTACTGAACGGATTTTAATGAAACTTTACAGGAATATGGTTTGTACATCAGAATAACACATAGGCTATGTTTCATACGAATATTCACGCGGGCAGAGCCGCGAGCAGCTAGTATTCTATAATGCACACCATACACTTGAATGAAACCATACGATAATAATATGTAAACCTAATAGACATTTTTTTTGTTTCATTTGCGCGGTCTTATCGCTATAAGCGATTTCTTTCAGACAACCTCAGGGTCGACGATAGTTAAAAAGAAAGAGTGAGGTGAGCTAGCAACTGATTCAGAATTGGTTGGACTTAGAATTATAAATCTATGGTCATAGATGAATATACAATTTGGTTAATATGTTATAAAGCTTAGAATTAAACGGTAAAACACTCAGAAATATCAAAAACATGAAAGGTAAATAAATATAATTATAATCTTTATTCATCTTTTGCAATCAGAACGCTAGCTCGCCCTATGTAGGTAGTTGACACACGTAAATATATTTTTAAATTGAATCTATTGAAAGAAGTCATAGGAAACTAGAAGGGTAACGAAATATCTATAGAACCTATTTCTTGGTATCAATACCCCGGATAAATAAGGCAATAGGTAGGTATTCAATAGTTAAAAAACACCATAACACAATAGTAATGGTACAATCATTTATCAGTTTGATATTTTCGATATAATATCTATTGCAGTTTCATCCTTAGAACCAGTTTTCCCTTCAAATCAATAATATTGTATTTAAATTTGTACAAACATTTTTGTACAATGCAGAATTCAATTTTCTACACACATATTTTATATCTTTTTTTGTAGCATGGCTTAATGGCTTTCCTAGGCCTGATGGAAAACGAAAGAGGAGCCCAAGTCGGGCAAGTAAACGAAAGAGGAGCCCAACGGGCAAGTAACCAATCAGTCTCCCGTCAGTTACCAACACCATGGGGCCGGCATGGTGGTGGTGGCATAAGATGCTTTTTCATGCTCCGTTTAAAGGATCCCATAGCAAAGGCAAAAAGAAACACATGTCCTGGGTCTGTCCTTAACGACGCGGCAAAGATAGGCGGTTTTTAATCAAACAAAAAAAGGAAGAGGTCCAACCTTCGTATAACTTGTATGTAAACTTCAACAGGGGCTTACTTGGCTAGTATCCTTGGAGACTATCTGATGTATCCATAGACAGAACACTAACCAGCTCTCGGTTCTTATTTGTCACTATCGGCCATTGATCCAATGTTTTGATCATCATCATCAGCCTATCGCAGTCCACTGCTGGACATATGCCTCTCCATTTGTTCAATACTTTGGGTTCTGAAGGTTTGGTATCTGAAGGATTTATCCATAATCGCCACGCTGCGCAGGCGGGTTGGCGATCGCAGGGCGTAACTCCTCGCTCCGGTGACGCTGCTACCCGTCAACGGCCTGTAGTACGCATTCAATAGTGATGGGTATACCGCCACCAGTCGGTTGCCAGCGCCTTGTTTGTTGTCCGGCAGGATGCACCACGCGCGTGAGGGTGGCTTGGAGCGAAAATATTATAGATCGCTCCCTTACATCCCATGTTTTGATCGTTACTATTAAAACAGTTAACTTTTTGATCAATGGTACCTCATTACCTTCCCGTTAACTTACGTAACTACGCCATTTCATTAGCAGCGTATATTTTAACCACCCTTACTTGCATCGTTAAACATTCAGTAGCACTTTTCCCGTTCATCGCTTCAAAAGGGCGAACATTGTCGGCGCCGTCACCTTTTACATACATTTAACAGTACTCCATTTCATTAGTGGAACAGGCAGGTTACGCAAACAGAAATAGAAACCTCTATTAACCGTACATAAAGCCAGGGCGTGTATGAAATATTCAGTGCGCCCTTGGACGTACAGACACCCGCGTTTGAAACACCTTAACTGCAGACAGGTACTCGTTGTCGGCTTGAGGGAAATTGAAGGGACGTGACTGTACATGTATAGAGCGGATCACACGGACGGATGCAGTAGCTAATGTAGTTATGAATGGCCTGTGCCATAGTACAAACACATTTGGAAATAAAATAAAAGCCTCGCTCGTATGCCATTTTTAGTCCGAATCGTGTAATAGTATGTTTAAACGGATTTTGCGGCTACTAAATATGAGAACTGCTCTTTATTAATAGTAATACGAAGTCTCTGGAAGGAAATTATTTTTAATTCAAAAAGGGTTTGCAGTCTACGATTGAGCTGGTTCACCCAGCAGAAACCGGTTCACTCTCGCCTTGAATCGCATGATTAAGTATAACTCTAGAAGAACAAGGAGCCCGGTAAGAGTTCCATAGTTTGGCGGTTCGTACCTAGTATGAAGGTAGAGCCGAAACGTATTAATCGTTATGAACCTACGCAATATATCTTTGTCACGATACTTATTCAGACAGAGTCGGAGTTAAGAGCCGGTTTTTGCTGGGTGAGCGCGTTCCATCGTAGACTGTGATATCGCTTACCATCAGGCGAATCGCAGTCAAGCGCAAACTCATTATAAATTTTACTCAATAAAAACCTAGCTATTTAACGGTGGTTCGCACGGAGGCAATGCTACTTATAAACTACTATGTACTCCGTAAAACAACTGCTATGTCCCTGCTTTGTAAATCTGTAATATCATCGAAAATATTCATTTAAATGACATTCGATCAATCATATTTGCGACTCCTTATCCCCGTCCTTATATCACCCCCAAAAATAGTATAGACACCCATTAAATTCTATCATAACAAAACCCGTATTCTTATTGTGAGAAAATGCCGCACCCGTAAGGTTTCTTAAATTGAAATAGTAATAAAGGAGCGCGAATAAAAATAACAGTGCCTTTTGTATGTGGTGTGGGTACACGTGTGGTTTTGTGCCACGAGTTAATTTATGTGCTGGTCTGAGCTGTAATTACATTTTAAATGTTGAATAAATTGGTGTTGTACAAAATATAATAGCGGGTTCGTGTTGAGTTGAGTGTTGTAAGACACTGCACCGCATCTCCGCACACTTTGCCAGAATGTAATTAAATAACCCCAAATAGCCCCAAATTATTTACAAAAAAAAATTATTTAAGTAAGTTTATCAGTTGTCTAGTACCCATAGTACAAGCTTCGGCTTAGTTTGGGGCTAGGTGGCGCCGTGTGGCCCAGCGTGGCAAGTCTTGGGTTATTTATTTATATAGAAAACACCCAGACCAATACAAACAGACATGTTCAAGCAAAGTCACTTCACGGGAATTTAGGCGAATGTACAGTGGTTGCCAAAGTTACTTTCAAATCTCTGCTACTCTTATCTAAGCCGGAACCTTAAAAAGCACAATGCGCCACTTGCTCCACGGTTGAGTGCAAAATATAAAAGTTAATTTCGCGTTGTAAATGAAAGGCACACATCGGGCGGATGTGACGTCGGCACAGTTTCCGCGATGGCGCCCGCTTACCTCTCGCTTCCGGTAAGGGGCAACAAGTGGGTGGACGGCATCTTCCGGCGATAGGGCTGCAACATTGTCTTAATTAGAGCTGACGTTGTTGATAATATTATAAAGCAATTTTGTCTCGGGGAATATTGCTGTTTATTAGAGATACACGACTTTTGTTAATGAAAACCAAAGTTCACTGTGAAATGTGTACAGAACTATTTGTGGTAGCTATAGTCTACCCATTTACGATTAAAATACATCATCTGCCTATCGCAGTCCACTAGGGAACATAGGCCTCTCCAGTTGTTCGCCACTTTGGGCAAACATTTGGAGGATCCATGATCGCCACGCTGGGCAGGCGAATTGGCGATCTCAGGGAGTAGCTCCTCGCTCCGGTGACGCTACTGCCCGTCATCAGCCCGCGGATATTGAGCTACGCCTTCTATCGCGGTGGGTATACTGCCACCAGTCGGTTACCATAGCCTCGTCTGTTGCTCAGCAGAATGCACCACGGGTATGTGTGGGTGACTTGGAGCGAAGATGATGGATCGCTCCCTTAAATCCCAAAATTAAATTACTCCTATTGTAAATATCTGACCGAATTTCGGCCACAGTGACCAATTTTCGAGGGGAGCCAAATATCTAGGAAATATTAAATTGCATTGTCACGCTTATATCAATCAGTTGCATGTTTACATAATAGATGATATTATATAACACACAGGGTGACAATAGATTTAACAGTTTTGCGGCCTATTAATTTAAGAAAGGTGCATCTTATCCTTAGAGTTACGATGCCTTACGATGAATTCGTATATGGCGATATACGAGTAACATATAAGATATTAATAAATGACTAAAAGCTTCTTATTTAATTCAATTACCACACTTTTAGTCTTCCAGTTATACTATCATTCTATAGCTACTATCTATCATTCCTTATTAATTGGAATATTTAATTTAATCAAAATACACCCCCACGGTAATCTGTTGAACTTATTCTAAGTTTAGCATCAACCTCTTAACCCATCTATAGAAACTATTCCAATATTGTAAGTACGGTTCGCCTGCTCCACAAAGTTTGAGTAGGTAATTTATAGGCGTTATGGATGATCGGTCTTTTACTTGTTTCATTTAGAACGCTTTTACACATTAAAGTACGTAATTTACGTAATATTTGAGAGATTTCTGGTCCAAACCACCCTCACCTGCCCGTGGTTCCTGCCGAATAACAAACGAGACTTATTGCTTATCTTAAGATATACCGCTTGCTTGTCTGCCACCCATAGCAGTAAATACGTACGGAGATTATAATTGTCATGATTAATTAGGCAAATAGCCCATATGTAAGCTACCCGTATTATAGGTGGACTTTTATTCATAGCGATCCTTTTCGTCGTTTCTTTGAAACGCGTCACAGGAACTCTAGGATGTCATCATCATCAGCCTATTGCAGTCCACTGCTGGACATAGGCCTCTCTAGTTGTTCGCCATCTAAAGCAAACTTCTGGAGGACATACCCGTAATCGCCACGCTGGGCAGGCGGGTTGGCGATCGCAGGGCGTAACTTCTTGCTCCGGTGATGCTGCTGCCCGTCATCGGCCTGTAGTTTTTAGCTACGCCTTCTATCGTGATGGTTTAACCGCCACCAGTCGGTTTGCCAGAGCCTCGTTTGTTGTTCGGCAGGATGCACCACGGGCAGGTGAGGATGGCTTGGAACGATAAGGTGATAGGTCGCTCCCTTACATCCCTCTAGGATGTATTTGTACCTATTTACAACTGAGTTTTCTTTATTTGGTAAGTAACCGAATTCATGTAAATAGGTTACCTGTTTTGTGGTAGACAGCTATATCTCAAAGGAATTTTAATTAATTAATGAGACAAAGATTGTAAACACAATATTTTAATTTTGTTATTATTTCTCTTTCCTGTAGGTATATTATGTGTGTCTTGTAGTTATTTATCTGTCTATCTAGAAATAGTGTCAAGAAAGCCTTATGACTAGGAACACAACGGTTCTGAAGTTTCTTGTTAGACTTTGTAAACAGTGTAACAAGTAAAGTGTTGGTTGCACAAATAACTTTATCGATCAAAGTACAAATGATACGTTTTCTCTAGCGTGAACTGTGTTTCTTGAGCTTTTGTTATTCTAACAATGAAAAGGAAGAATAAATTTTATGACAATGTTTCATGTATAGTAAAACAAATTAAATTCTTTAACTTATCATCCATCTTTAAAGTATTTATTTTCGAGCGATTAGAGATGAATAGATTAGTAGGTATAGCAATCTACATTATACAAAAAATTTACAGTAAACTTCTTTAAATAGAATAGACGCATAGAGTACAGTGAAGATTATAACCATAGACAAATCTGTCATAAATATGACAGTAATCATGAATGATTGACAAGGGTTGACTGACCACATGTGGATGTAAACAAATCTTTGTAGTATTATTGGATGGGTATAAGATAATACGGGGCAGGGCACATAACAAAATTTATCAGTTATGCCGCTTAAACGAATATGACTGAAATCTAGAATAGAATCGACATAACATAGGTCGATTCTATCAGAACAGAAAATTGTGAGTAAAAAAATTATGTACCTATACTTAAACGTTTATTGAATATTCTCTTATTAGAAAGCTATGTATCTACTCATATATGTCGCCAAGGAGGGTCTCGAGTCTTGCTAGCAGAGTCCCTACAAGTTGCTGCCCACTGGCGACACAGGGAGGTTATGGTATGAGTATGACCTCCCATTTTGGGAAGTAGAAATCCCACATACGACGCCGACTTTCTCCGAAAGGTACTAATTCATTTTCCTCTAAAAAAGGGGGCGAAAGAGTCTTAGTCAACCACGTTGAGCATGTGCGAGCTGGGCTGGGCGACTTGCTAAGAAACAGGTACCTAAATGTGAACAATAAATGTTCTTAAAATGTTTCTAACATTCGTATGTGCTGCTTAGCTTACTAAGACACAGCATATAATATCAGCATAACTTCATCTTATTAAGATAAAAAATTTAATGCATGGTTTATGTTTCGTCAATGGCCCTTATAAAATACTAGCTGTGCTCGCGACTTCGTCCGCGTGGAATAGTTATTTTTCCCCCGTTTTTTTTTTACATTTTCCATTATTTCTTCGCTCCTAATAGTTGAAGCGTGATGTTATATAGACTAAAGCCTTCTTCGATAAATGGTCTATTCAACACAAAAAGAATTTTTCAATTCGGACCAGTAGTTCCTGAGATTAGCGCGTTCAAACAAACAAACAAACAAACTCTTCAGCTTTATAATATTATAGTTAAGATTTACGCTCTAACTAGTAAACCGATCATATTAAATACATATACCAGCAGACATAGACTATGAAAAGCGTAATAAATAGAAAAAATAACCCTCAAGGTGTGTAAAATGTACCTACGAGTATATAATTTTATAATTAGGAATACCAGAAAACGTTTATTTATAAGAAGCCTTCTTTAGCCTGGTATAAAAGGGAATTTTCCATTGAAAATGACGCTCACGAGAGTTAATAAGCATGTTAAAGTATATTAAATTCTTTGTAAAGCTATTTAAATTTTAGAGTGCTCTAATACCAGCATGTTTTCGGAAACGCTATTCGCGGAATTTATTTATATACAATTTTAGACCTATTTCTGTTTTACCAGCGCTTAGTAAGATCTTTGAAAAAATAATTTTAACCAATTAGTATTTCACTTTAAGGAAAATGAGTTATTGCATAAAAAGCAATTTGGTTTTACAAAAGGTAAGTCCACTACTGATGCAGGAGTGGCGCTGATGAAACATATATTTGGTGCTTGGGAAAATAAGCAGGATGCAGTAGGTGTTTTCTGCGATTTATCTAAGGCATTCGATTGCGTTAATCATGAAATCTTACTTCTGAAGTTGCGGCATTATGGCGTCTCGAATGTTGCTTTAAGTTTGTTAGAGTCCTATCTAACTGACAGAATTCAAAAAGTTGTTATTAACGGAATTGATTCTTCTGGCGCCTTACTACGTATGGGAGTGCCCCAGGGCTCTATATTGGGACCATTGCTGTTTTTAATATATATAAATGACCTTCCTTATTTTGCTGAAGGCTTATGTGAGACGGTATTGTTTGCGGATGACACTTCTCTAATTTTTAAAACTGACAGACATAAGCAAGTATCTGACGAAGTAAATAATGCTCTCTCGCAGGTATTGCATTGGTTTAACACAAATAATTTACTTTTAAATTCTAATAAAACAAAATGTATTAAATTCACGATGCCTAATGTGAGGCAAGTAAATACTAATATAATTATGAATGGTGAACACATTGAGCTTGTTGAGTCTACGACCTTTTTAGGGATTACTGTGGATTCCAAGTTACAGTGGGCTCCTCATATAGAAGCCCTGGCAGGAAGACTCAGTTCAGCTGCATATGCAGTTAAAAAAAATAGGCAACTCACTGATATTGAAACGGCGAGCCTTGTTTATTTTAGTTACTTCCATAGTGTTATGTCATATGGTTTGCTCCTATGGGGATCAGCTTCTGACATACAAACTATTTTTGTATTACAGAAGAGGGCGATCCGTTCTATATATGGACTTAAATCTCGCGAATCACTTAGAGAATTATTTAAAGAAATTAACATCCTAACTGTGGCATCACAGTACATATTTGACTGCATTATGGTTGTACGTAAGAATATACATTTATATAGTAAAAACTCAGATCTTCATCAGTTCAACACTAGAATTAAGAGCAAACTTGCTGTTTCCAATCTCAGGCTTCGTAAAACTGGTAACTCATTCATAGGACAAAGTGTAAAAATGTTTAACAAAATACCGCAAAATATTGTTGATCTACCTATACATAGATTTAAATCTCGCATTAAGTCCATTTTAATGTCAAAAGGTTATTATAAAGTACAAGATTATATGGATGACAATATTACATGGACATGATAGTCTGCTCGCTTGCGCTTTTTAAAACGATATTATTGTATTGTATTATATATTTTAAAAAAGGCTAACTGTTGAGTTTGTTGCGGCACTTCTTCTCAGCAGGCTACACGTCGAAGTGCTGGTAGGAAAAAAGTTTGACGTGCAAAAGTATTACTAGTGAATCTATTTGCTGAAATAAACTATTTTATTTTATTTTATTTTATTTTATTTTATTTTATATACCTACCATGAATAGATTCAATAGTTATACCTACTATCAAACTTTATTTTCAGTTTACTTTTAAAACTTTACGTTTAAATGGAATGAAAATAGATATTCAAAATGTGTTGCATATTCACCTGCTGCGGATGGATGATCGATCTTATCCAAAGGTAAAAAATTTGTTTTGCTTTTTTATTTAAGTTACTTGATGTTTTTTTTATTTATTTATCTTGATAGTTGGACGTCTTCCATCCACGGTACATTTGGCGCGCAATTTTACTGCCTTGCGCAACGGTTTTTTGGAAGTAACTACCAATTGCGAGTTTTCATAATGGATACGATATAGGAACCTTCAAAAAGCGAGGCTACAAAATTTTCAAGGGCCGGGAACGCCAGGAGACTCCCCTGGTGTTGCGGTGTCTATTGGCTGAGGTGGTCACTTACCATCCTCCTCTGTCATAAAAGAACGGGTTAATTACGTTTTGTATGAGGGTTGTGCTGCGTTAATTTCGAAGCCAAACGGCCCTTTTCGATCAAAAGTACCTATATCTCCAGTTATGTTTCTATATTTAAATGGCATCATCATCATCAGCCTATTGCAGTTCAGTGCTGGACATAGACCTCTCCAGTTGTTCGCCACTTAGGGTAAACATCTGGAGGATATACCCATAATCGCCACGCTGGGCATGCGGGTTTGCGATCGCAGGGCGTAGCTTCTCCGGTGACGCTGCTGCCTGTCACCGGTCTGTGGTATTCAGTTACGCTTTTAATAGTGGTTATACCGCCACCAGTCGGTTGCCAGCGCCTCGTTTGTTATTCGGCAGGATGCACCACGGGCAGGTGAGGTTGGCTTGGAGCGAAATTATGATAGGCCGCTCCTCTACATGCCTGATGATAGGCCGCTCTATTACATTATATGATATATTATTGGCTAATTAACAGGTTATGGACCTTCACAATGTCGTGTTGCATAAGCTCCGCCGTGTGCTGTGCGCTTGTCACCGCGTCCATGGCTGGCATAGCCCTGGGCTACAACTACTCGTTAGCTGAGTACATCGACTTGAAAGGTAACATCAACTTTAAACTAACAACTTAGGAGGTTTTAATATGAAGCTCCCTTATCACAGTCTTCTTAAGATGTTTGTGTTGCTTACACAAAACTGCAAAAAATGGTCATCGCATTAAAAGAGCTACTCTATTGAACCTACATTCCGAATCCGGTGGTAGTAAATCTACACTAATATTATAAAGAGGAAAACTTTGTTTGTTTAGTTGTAATGAATAGGCTCAAAAACTACTGGACCGTTTTTAAAAATTCTTTCACCATTCGAAAGCTACATTATCCACGAGTAACATAGGCACAATTTTATTTTGGAAAAAAAAACTTTACGCGGACGAAGTCGCGGGCGGAAAGCTATTAACTATAAATAAATAACCCAAGAAATGCCACGCTGGGCCACACAGCGCCACCTAGCCCCAAACTAAGCCGAAACTTGTACTATGGGTACTAGACAACTTGATTAGATACATTTTTTACTTACTTACTTAGATACATTCATGAACACAAATGTTTGTATTGTGCGGGAATCGAACCCACGACCCTTGGCTCAAAGGGCAGAGGTCACTACCAAAATGAGCCATCGAGCCAGTTAACTATATGTTCGATACTACATAACGATCTTTAAGTACTTGTCTCAAGTCTTAAGATTTAAGATTATTTTATTGAACAGAAATACTAAATGTTGCATTCAAGCATCTCCACAGGATTTTAAATTTCCTAAAACTTAAGGTCAACAATAAATTTTCAGCCGACAGTAAATTACGACCTCTGGTCGGTTGCTTTAGTGCTTCGGGCTTTGACCTTCAGATACCTTTGAAAATAAAATAACGAACAGCCCGTTCCAGAAATGTTCCTTGTACTAAGTTTACTAAATGCTACTTTTATTACCTACTAATGATACATCTTTAAGTTTTATGCACGCTATTGCTTTTTGATCTACTCATATGATGCACAAAATAATCCTACATCCTTTTAATAGATAAGATTTTTTCTTTTACTTACGTCTATTCAACATTTAATACCCGGTGGACCGCAGCGATCTTTCTTCAGTTATCTTAGACCTGGCTTCCAAATCCGTTAGCTTTAAATAAACTTTTTCTTTGTCCCAGAAAAAGTTGGTCATTATTTTAATAATTTTTTCTTCTTTTTTCAGAGACAAACGTGTCTGTATACCTGAAGCGAGGTGTGTTCGACGACGAGATAGCCGACGACATGGACTGGCGGAGGAGCGGGCATATGCCTGTTCAAGGACATTTGAGGGACAGCAATCGTAAGTCAAAAGTATCTATCAGATATGAGCGACGAAAGGTCCACGAAAACTACACCCGTTATCAAATTCAACACGAACCCATCCTCGATATGTTGACTAAGGTTCAGAGTCTGGTCTGGGCTATCATGCTGATGACATGATACTTATAATTTGAGGGGATCCATTCACCTGTCAGGTAAGGTAGGCTGTCAGGTAACTGTTGAATAGGCGGACGTCTATGCAATATCATTCTTGATGACAACGCCTTGATAAATAGCCCGGAAACCGATGGATAACGTATACCTGTATTAATGCTTTCCGGATAGTGTCTTGGGTTTCCTAAGCTAAGGTTTTAGTGTTATGGAGAGAATAATATTCTTTAATAACCGAGTAAATTTAACGCCATTATTATGATGCAACCGTCTTGATTATTTTGAAGATATCGTGCTTACTTCAGTGTTGTGGCTGTATAACCCAAGACATGCCACCCTGGGTCACACAGCGCCATCTGGTCTTAGTTAAGCCGAAAGTTTGTACTATGGGTACCTGAGCACTTAAACCGACATTGATCGTTTTTTTTTTGTAAAAAACTTTATTATAATTTTTTCCAACCAGCCATCTCTGTGTCAGAGGCAGCTTTCACAACCCAGGAATCAAACTGGTTGTCACTGTCAATTTGTCAGTTCTGCGCTCTGCTGCGTGTAAGCTTCATTTCAGATCAGAAATTTAGACGTACTGGTTTAGTGAGTTCTTCTTTATCTTTTTGACAGTTATGACCGCGGGGCCTGATAACGAGGAGATGCCCTTGCGCTCCGGCCGCAGGATGGACGACTCGCTGGTCATATCGGATGACCAGCACAAGTTCGAGGGTTCTCTAATGAGGCTCACGGTCAAACCGCCGGCGTACAAGTCCTCTATTGAGCCTGTGACTTCCGACATTAAGATGGCAGAGGTAACATGAACCTTCCCTATATCACCACCATTAGCCTGAAAAGGTCCACTACTGGACATGCCTCCCCCAATGACCATTTGTTTTGGGGGGGGGGTTTGGGCTAAGTCACCACGCTTAGCAGGCGGGTTGGTGACTGCAGTAGTCTTTTAATCGAGTTATGCTTATGATTTTTTTAATAAGTATCACACAACATCACATACATTGCTCTGATCCCAAAGTAAGTAGGTTAAGCACTTGTGTTATGGGTATCAGAACAACGAAGGTAGCACAAATGTATACTTAAATATAAATATAAACACCCAGATACGGTACAAACACAAATGTTCACCACACGAATGTTTTTCCCGAACGGGAATCGAACCGACGACTCTTGGATCAGAAGGCAGGGGTCACTACCAATTGAGCCACCGAGCCAGTCAAGTTAAAAGTTTAGTTTAATTTTTAGATCAAGCAGTTCGTCCACATTATTATCAGGCGCATGTACCTATTTATTTTAATTGACTTATCAGTACAATAATGTTGGTACTTTACGTTGCAGCTCATTGCACAATACCCAAATGGCTCTATGGAACAGATGAAAGCTATTCACGGTCTCATGAATCAGAGAAGAGCTTTTACCCACAGGAATATTAAAACGGTAAATAAAAAAATTTGGTCTAAATCAGTTTTCTTCATGAGTTTTTTGAAGTCAATAAAAAATGTTTTTTTTTTTTATAAAAAGAGCATTCAGGATGATCTCACTCCACCTGATGGTAAGCGGCCGTGAGGTCCAAATGTTAGGTCGACAGGCACAATAGGGCATACCCACCGCGCCTGTCGCCCTTACCCTGAAGGCCCACTGAGATGCCGTTTCACGCCCCGCCTAAAGAACCCAGGATATATTACACATATAACAAAAATTGGGAGGTTTAAGACAAATCTTATAGCTCAGGTTATCATTATTTCTTATATACTTTCAGACAGCCGCCGCAGGTTTTCAGCAAGACGTGGATTTTAATGGTAGACGTATGATGGGTATAGCACCTGGCGGGGTGCCCATGTACCATGGTCCCTATTTAGAAGACACTCAAAACAAAATCAATCCAGCGAGATTGGCCGTGCCCGATCCCAATATAGGAAATTTTGAAAACTGGATGTTAGGCAAAGACAAAATACCAGAAGTATACAGAAGAACAATGGATGTCGACTACTACCCTAATAATCCGAGCCCGCCTTATACATACCCTAAGCCTATTTTGTTTACATATGATATGAAGAGACCAACTAGGCCACGTGCGATGCCTACAACAACGCAGGAAATTTTAAAGGCAATTGCCCGCGAGGGGTTTGATCAAAATGATCCCGATCTTCTAAAAGAGTTACCAAATGATGAAGTTCAGATGTTTAAAAGCCAACTGATGCACGATAAGGAAATTTTTGCAAAGTAAGTATTTCTAAATAAGCAGTAAAGTATTTCTTTTACAGAATCAAACATGGATAAGAATTAACAAATCTAAACCAAATAAAATGTAATGGAGCGACACCCGTTTGCTCCTTTGTGATAAAAAAATATTAGCTGGCATTATTGTTTATTTTTTTTTAATACGGCGCATTAAGACATCGTTTCTAAAATGATATTTGAGTCTAACGAGTAGCTTAAGGGTATTAGAAATTTAATGGCATGAAGCAAAATTGTAATAATTAATTCATTTCTTTTCAACAGGTTGAGAAATGATAAGATTAGAAAGTATGGTGATAGACAGTTTAAGTCAGAAGAAGATTATGCAGAAGAAGCTAATAAAGGCGTACCCAGTAGACAGAAAAGACAAAAAAGACAATTAATAGACATCAATACATCGAAATACCCTACAACAACTTCTTATACTGTTAAGAGTAACATTTTTAATAATAACAATGACAGTATTATTACGAAAGCTAATTTTAACAAAACAATTTTGGATAATATCAATAAAACTAAAGATTCTGATGTACCAGATATAGAGAAAAATAATTCTTATACGTCACACAAATTCAGTTTTAAAACCCTAATTGGCGGTCAAAATATTACCAAAAATATAATAAGTGACAACCGAGGAGATCATAATTTGAGTATTGCCGACGAGACATTTTCTAAAAGTGTTTTAATTACTAATATAAAATCTGAGCAAAATGCAGTGCCGAAATTATTTAATGAACATGTATCCTTAACGAATACAACAATAACAAGGTGGAGTCTGAAATAATTATTTTCTTCATTATAGACAAATCAGTGATGTTATAGTTTTGTGGCGTTAAAGTGTTGTCCGATATTTGTGAATTGTACATAAGTTTGTAACTTATAACTTAATTTAATAAAGCAATAATAAAAATTATGTTGGTAATAACCTGTTCCTTATTTGAAAGTCTTGAAAGTCAATGGCGATAACTATACAGATAACAAATAGATGGTGATGATGATGATGATTCAGCAATAAGCTATCAATAATTATTTGTTACATTGTTGCGGTAAATATGTCTCTTACATAAAACCTGTTTTCATTTGCACTGTATTTTTATTAATATCTAACTATAAAAAAAATAACATGTGTTGGTAAAGTCAATACAAATGCAGATGATGCAATGGAATAGGTACCTAATGTAGCAAAAGTATTAAACCTCACCAAATTCAACTTCTTTAAAGGTGATATGCAAAGTTGACAGGATAAAAACATTTAGAAACTCCATGTTACGCCTCAAGTGGTAATTGGTTAATTAATAAATTCAATAAAACATGAATACAGAGATGAGTATTTGCTGTTCACTGCACCATACTATGAATTTAATTCTCGGTCACAATAATTTTCATACGTTAATTTCAAAGTGGCGCTTTCCAAACCGCAGATTCAGTTTGTGTACATATTATTCTCTAATTGTTCCCTGAAATGGCGGTGTACAGTGTTATTATCAGCTCAGCACATTGGCTCGGCTATTGAATGAACGATGCCGGCATAAATGCATTTCAACTCGCCTGTGTTTGCTCAAAGGCGAGACAAATAAACAGAGGAATTTTATTGCTTTCATGGATCGGACAATTTATGATGGCTCTTTTAATGGATTAAATCTTTTCCATGAATAGTTCGAAACTGGTGCTCTATCTATCACTAGAGATCAAGTATTCTTAGGGTATGTTCAGATAACAAGCTCGCATTTGGAAAGCGCGCGTTTACAATTACATACATTTTTATTCACGCCGTTTACATTCAGCGGGCGTCAGCGCGCGCTACCAATCATAACGTGCGTTGAACGCTTATCCTCTGAACGGGGTTTTCACCATAATCATGGAATGATTTTGGATAAAGGGAGAATATAGTCTAACTTCATACCTTCTATACATTCGGGAACGTTGCATTTAAATAATAATGTACATGAAATATTCTCATGACAAGGTGTTTGTGAATGTACATGAAATATTCTCATGACTGTGATCGGTTTTGGATCTCGAGAGAAACTTAACATTCTGAAAATATTTCAAACCCTTCGATACGCTTGTTAATAGCTGTGTTACTTAACTTTCTGCAATGTGAAATCCTTTCGCACCTCCGCAGTCCCGTGATGATAACAAAGCCACCGTGCTTATCATGGTACTTAGTTAAGGAAAAAACATGTCACCGTCGGGCCTTGCTCTCTAATTAAACATCAAATACTCTAGAGCAGCCCTATGACCGTCTCTCTTAACCTATGTTAAACCTGGTATGGTGAGGTGACGATAAATTTCGAGACAGCAATAGTGTATTCTCAATCTGAATTATAAGGATCCCCTACAATCTGCTGCTATCTAAGTTTCTTACAAAGACGAAGTTTGCCCTTCATATCTGCCTCGCAGATCTGTGCGCCAAGTTCCGCGAAGGAAATTATAATTTCATCGTTATAATAGATGTGAATCGCATCTCCACATACTCATTAAAAAAATATTTCGATGACCAATTTGGTTCAGTGAACTTTGCCTCTGGCACAGTGGTCGTGGGTTCGACCCCCGCACAATACACACATTTGTGTCCATAAACTTGTCTGTATGTATTGGTCTGGGTGTTTTCTATTAATTTACAAAAAAAAAGTATCTGAAATAAGTTTACATATTTTTGTTAAAAAATAAAACAAAAGTTCCTCATAAAACGTATAGTTGAGGATCGCCAGCCATCGAAATGATGAGTAATACAGTAGAGCCTCGCTAACTCAGCCACAGACGCTTCACATGAATAGTAAATACCATTAAAGCTAATATGAGTACATTCGCTTTGCTAATATCGCTGTTTCACTTTAATGCGGTTTGTATTTCTATTAGCAATGCACCGGAGCATTTAGTATGATCGAGGGTAAACATGCTCATGCTTCTCTCGTCTGTTTTACTGTATATAATTCTATTCTTAGTTCTCGAATGTTGGAGTTGGGAAATTTCAGTTCAACATTATCAAATATTAACGTAAGTTTGTGAGGTTTTAGTGAAGCTTCAATATGTGTGACCTTTGTGATATGATTATACTTTTAAACTTGGAGGAATAGGGACCCACGCGTTACATTTATTATGTAATACCTACAATCCTACGTAAGTAGGTACCTACTATGGAAGTAATAAGTACTGCGTACAACATATTTCCATGGTACCTACTTATAGCTTGAAGGTTGTAATGTGTCTATCTTATTCCAGCCGCTGCCTTCTGGCATCGCTCTTCACGACAAGCTTGCCATCCGTACCATCTCGACACCTGACAATCCACAACTGTGCGCTTCTCTCGCAATGTTCTACCCCGCACGACTAAACTGTGGAATGCTTTGTCGCCAGCGGTGTGTCCGGACCGATACGACCTACAAATCTTCAAGAAAAGAGCGTACCTCTTTCTTAAAGGCCGGCAGCGCAGCTGTAACTCCTGATGTTGCAGATGTACATGGGTGGCGGTTATCACTTACCATCAGGTGAGTCGTCTGCCCCCTATTTCATAAAAAAAGATGACAGTTTAGAATTATTGATTTGAAGTAGTTAAATGTACCTTCGAGTATGTAGGTACTGTAACTATCACAGGTTTGTTTCAAAAGTTTTTTAAGAATAAAAATTGTCATTTGTGGAATTTGTCTTAGTCACCACGCTTGGCAGGTGGGTTGGTTGGTGACCACAGTACGATTTATTTGTACCCAAGTAAATGCTGCTACCCGGTTCTTAGTATTCCATTCCCTTATCAACATTCGTTTTACAAATGCTAAAAAGTCATGCACACTCGTAGATTTACGCCAGAATGTACTATTAAGATGATAATTTCGTAAACTTTTAATTAATTCCGGGATTAATTAGAGCAGGTGTGGTGTTTCCCGGGGTCTTTGTGTTAATAACGTCGCATGTGGGATCAGTAGAAAAGAAAAATGGTTCCATCCTTGTTGTTTAATTTTCTTTGTAGCCACATAGCGCCATCTACTCTCAAACAAAGCTATAGATTGTGAAAGGCCAGGTAAATCAAGATACACATCCATGTTTCTATAAAAAAATAATAAATGTTTTTAATTTCATTTAATTTAAGAGATGTAGGGCATAGCGAATCTTCGCTTGAATTGAGCCTCCTGTCTGGGGAAGGACTCCACCCTATAGAATACCGCAGCCAAATGACTTGGGCCGTGATTCTGCCGGTGAGTAGGGTCCGGAGCTCGTGGGGGGTTAGGTCTGGTCCAGCATAGCGGTGGCAAATGACAGGCAACTGAACAGTTGCTCGCCCGTTGTCACAGCGACTTGGGCTTCTCTTTCGCTTTCCATCAGACGTAGGGTAGCCATTATGTCGTGCTACTATAAATAATAAAATAAAAATTCCCTAACAACATTAGATAATATACTATTGCTGTCGATCTCATCTTTAACACAGATCAGTTGTACACACAACACACAACTGATGTGAATGCAATTTGGTACCTGCGACACAAGCTATTTGGTTAAACATGAGCATCGATAGCAACAGTATAATAATCATTATCTAATGTTGTTATGGACATTTAACTAGATGGATAATGAATTTCAAGTCATATAATAAAAATATTTTTCGTTACTTTGTATAACTATTATGTCTTTGGTCTATTATTTGGCTAGGTACCTATTTGTCTCCTCATAACTTTTCCGGAACCTAAGTCCAAAAGTTCCAAGATTGGATACTGCGCGATATTTCCCCAGAGATGTCTATTCAATTTCTAGACTGTCCAATGTTTGGATGATGGGCGACCAGTTTTCTTTGACCTATTTATTACCTACATTGAACTTTGTAATTTGCTCCTATCAAATTCATATAACTATATATTAATGATAATTTATAATACTCCAATCGCAAAGGCTTAAAATTAAAAGAACAATAAACATACTCTATAAGATATACAGAACGATACATATTAAAATAACAACAACATTTCAAGATGGTAATAAATCCCATGCATTGGACAACATGATTTTTAAGCTTTTTGTCCTGTACCTAATCATATATTGTGTGCATGAATATGTCTGTATTTGTTTGGGTGTTTATTATGTAGGTACAATATTTATTTACACAAAAATATATATATATGTAAGTTTATAAGTTGTCTAGCACCCATAGGACAAGCTTCGGCTTAGTTTTGTAGCTTGATGGCGATGTGTGGCCCAGCGTGACATGTCTTGGATTATTTATTTTATATTTTCAAGAATGTATCACGTCGTTGAAATATATTATATATTACAGTTTACATTATGTAAAGCCGTAGAACAGCTGAGCTGTACAAAAGGGGTTATTATAATTACGAGCAAGTATCTACTTAATCTATTTATCAAAGGAGAATTCATCCCAGCGAACCGAGTTATTTGGAACTTGCTCCTTTGACCTGAGCACTAAAACATGTCTATTTCATTGTTTGTTGTAGAATTGGGGCCTGCACTGTAATGTGAGATGATAAAAGATAGAACTTAATGCTTAATTTTTTGGACAGGTGATGCATAGGCAGTATCTTGGGCACTATAGGCACTTCTAATCACATTTAGGGAACATGGGAATAGTGCAGTGTTATTGCATCATTGTGTTATAAAATTCAAGCCCTGAGAACGTTAAGAACGGTATGAGGGAAGCTGATGTTGGCTACTTGTTAAATAATAATAAATTTATTTAAATCTCAAGCGTCAAGTCTTCTTTCAAGTCTCCTTTCAAGTCGCATTTCACTTCTCAGAGACGTAATATCTATTAATGACAAACTGAAATAAGCACAGGCGAGTCTGTGAACAAACCCAGATGGTAGATATCTGTAGGACACAGGTATAATATACCTACTATAATTAATTAGACACCAAGGAATTTTTAACCCGTAGTACAATTGCAGTATATTTATTGTCAGTGTTGTTGCAGTTATGGACCGTGTCTCCTGGCCTAATAGCAAACTGAATGGCTTTTCTTTGATTATTCAAGAATGACTTAATATGCATTATTCAGTCCTAGCTAGATAATCTTAGAATTAACATTTTACACAATCCTTCATCTCTTTCATCTCAATGTAGATACACCTACGAATAAATAAATAATCGTTTAATGTAAATGTATTCGTATCTACCATTTGATAATTAAATATCAGATAACATCACACACATAGCTCCGATCCCAAAGTAAGTAGCACTTGTGTTATGGGTATCGGAACAACGAAGGTAGGTAGGTACCACAAATTAATCCTTAAAAACAAATATTAACACCCAGTACTGAACAAACACAATAGTTTATCACACGAATGTTTGTCCCGGGTGCGAATCTCACGACCCTTGGTTCAGAAGGCAGGGGCACATGAGCCACCGAGCCAGTCACTAGTCAATAAAGATAAAAATTCACATTACATGCATTTTCAGCAGGCTTATTCACAAATTCGTTCGGAAACGGACAGATCCGAACGGAACTATTCTAGATCGTTCATTCAAATTTGACAGTTCTCATCAAACATTTTTCAGAGACCTCATAGGCAGGCGAAAATATGGAAACAATAAGTACTACGTTTATTACTTACTAGCTGTGCCAGCGGCGTCGCTCGCGTGGATATCGGGTTTCAAAAATAACGGACTTCCATATAATACCCATCTATACCTTGTGCCTAAGTTTTAAGTTAGACCTCTAGCAATACATTGGTGAAAACCGCATTCAATTCTATGCAGTAGTTTTCGCGTAATGCGCGTTCAAACATACAGGTTTAAATTTCTCGCGTTTTCCCAACACTTCCCGTCACTGCTCCGCTCCTATTGATTGTAGCGTGATGAAAAGTATCCTATAACCTGCCCAGGAGTATGAAGAATAATTGTACCAAGTTTCGTCAAAATCTGTTCAGTAGTTTTTTTTTCTATAACGAACATACAGACAGACAGACAGACAAAAATTTTACTGATTGCATTTTTGGTATCAGTATCGATCACTTATCACCCCCTGATAGTTATTTTGAAAAAATATTTTATGTACAGAATTGACCTCTCTACAGATTTATTATAAGTATAGATTACTTCCATGGGCGAAAACAATTCGATCAAACATTAATTGATTGAACGATCGGGAATTTCCGAAAGAGATTTGCATTTTTGATTTCCGCTGCAATTTCAAAGTAAGTTGCATAACCTATCAAGTACCTACCAGCATTACAGACTCGGTAGAAAATCTGTTGTGTGCGCCAGATATCGGGTTCACGGGATTTGACGGGGTACTATTCGTGAATATTATGATTATAAACATTGCATATTATGAAGGTTTGATTTTTTTTTTACATAGTAGCACAGCGAAATAGCCTAGAGGCTATTTCGCGAATAAAGCGACAAAAGAGCCTATTATTGTGAGTATGTATTGATTGATTACTTGTCCATACAAAGATGTCTAAAGTCAACAAGTCAATATCTATCATTATCCTTTGTCTTTTAAAGTATCCAAGTTTATTGGGATGACGACTCATTTGCCGGCAAACGAATGATTGGTCTGAAATATTGAATGACCTTTAAGTTTAATAAAAAGTTTCTTGGCTCTATTCTCGGTTAGCTCAATTCGCAAACCCTGATATTATAATGACAATTCGTTTTTCTTTTCAATGAACTGGCTCAGACATTGCCGCTAGAAAATTGGGGGAGGGGGTTAAATGTTTCGGGGGAGCGTATCACAGACAGAGAAATGTATCAAGATTAGATTGTTTTGTATGCAGTGCAACCGTGCAATAAAATCTTGCTCTATTGTGCATGATTTGTAAATAACTGTTCGGAGTTGAGCGCGAACACACCAAAGCGGTCCATATTTCATACGCATTCTGAACGTATTATCTACCGCTTATTTCAAGCACATCGCACAATCTAATTGAAGTTGACCAATATCTTTATCAAATTCAACGCTTCACGAGGTGTTGCTATCACGCTAAGATTGTGTAAAAATAATAGGCGATGACGGGTCTATCTATGAAACATATGCAAGTCTATAATTTTCAGACATTTGGTGAGGTAACCAAAGACTCCCTACTCTAAAGTCACCTCTGAGAGAGAATATAACTTCACCCATAAAGTTAATAAGATTCGACTTTTGTTCGTTTTCTCACCAAGTAGGTACTAATTTGCCTGAAAGTTTCAACTTTCTGCATCATTTTGTCTGCATAATAATGATCACTTTAAAACTCTAACGGTGGTTTTACCACTCGAGATATAAGTCCCTTGTATAAACTGTAATTTGTCTAACAGTATTTCATTTATCTGGCAGATAAGTTTATAATAGTATTGTGTGTATGTGAAATAATTTTTTACAATGTTCTTATTAAAGTTACAATACAACGTACCTATTTTAATCGTGAATCGTATTTCAAGGCATAAGTACAAACCTACGCTTTCGTGGATTCGTCATCATCAGCCTATCGCAGTCCTCTGCTGGACATAGGCCTCTCCACTTGTACGCCACTTTGGGGTTACATCTGTAGGCTTGAGGTACCCATAATTTCCACAAAACCGATTATACATTAATTAAAACCGATTATATGATAAAACAGATCGACCATGCCACCCCTGGGACTGGCCCTGTGGCTCAATGAATGACCCCTTTCTTCTGAACCAAGGGTCGTGGGTTCGATCCCCACCCGGGAGAAACATTCGAGTGATGAACATTTGTGTTTGTTCCGTGTCTGGGTGTTAGTATTTAAGTATATATTTGTGGTACCTTCGTTGTTCTAATATCCATAATACAAGCTTATGCTACTTACTTTGGGAACGGAGCAATGTGTTAGATGTTGTCTGATATTTATTTATTCGATTAGGTACTCTCCATGCGAGCTATGTATTTCTTATTAAATTAACGTTAAAGGCTAACTTGAATTTTCTTTCACGTACCATCTTGCGATGCACCCACGCAAAGGAGACTGTCTGTACCTACTTAACTTCTATCTCGCTTTTATAAAAGATTCTTTACAACAAGGGAATTTCGTTCGTGTCCTCTGCCTTGTTGCTTCTCTTTGACCAAACATAATCAGTGAATTTCACACAAAACCTGTGCGCGTGGGTTTCTCTCTTGCGCTCTTCTTGTTCAAAAAGCATTCAAAGTAAAGCATTCTATTTATTTAAAATGCTGTAAAAGATTGAATTTCTTAATGGCGCTGCTTTGAAGACACTTCAAATATAGCGAGAGATGCTTTGACCTTACACGGGCGTAACTGAGTATCTAAAGTCAACTTGGTTTACACATGACATATGTTTTTTTGAATAATTTCAATCATTATAATTTTTTTAAAGTTTCACAAAGCAAAGTTTCAAAAAATAGGCAAATGTCTCTCTTGTGATGTACCTAATTGGTACATTCTTTTTTTTGTGAAATTATCTTCTTAGAGGAGAGAGGGCATGCAGGACAAGACGTAAGGGGGACCATGGCTTGAGCGAAATTTTAGAAAAAAAAAAGAAATTTTTGAGTTATTTGACTGTTACCACCTTTTTAAAAGTTCGTACTGAATTGCTTAAAATTACCGTGTCGTCATAATTAGTCTAAAATCTTAACACGTTTTTCAACAACAAGAAAAATGTGTAAAGTTCAGGTACAGGCCGATCACTTTTATTTTGGTGAGGCGGTGATATCGCTCGCCGGCACGTATGTAAAAGGGTTGCTTGAATATGGGAAGCAGTTCTTTTGAGTACTCATCGTGATATAAATGACTGCGGGTATTTTGAAGTCGTTAAACTGATACCAAGCATACTGCACTGCTTATGGAGAATAACTCACGTACATGTGTTTTTAACTTCCAATTCTTAATCCCTACTAATGCAAATGTTTGGATGGATGTTTCTTGCATATTCATGCGATAACTACCGAAAGGATTTGAAGAAACTGAAGCGCATGTTAACGAAACCGCATAAGATACGAGTAGGTAATATTAGGGCAAGTAAGATTAGGTCTTTTAAAGTGGTTCCATAGTAGCAACCCTAATTCTTCCCCAAAGGTACATGAGAAATCTCCCCCATCGTCTTTAAAACACAGATTAAGCCGGGAAGAGTGCGTAATGCTCACTTATGCCGGATTAACACCATTGTAAGACTTTTATCACACACGGCAATCGTTATATATAGAACAGGCATTTCCTAACTCTGTGTGAATCTTTCCTCTATGTGTAGGTAATTTTGTGCTTAAATATCAAAATTTTATCCCTACATAGTATAAACCCAGTCGCTTTTTCTGTTGCAATATCCTTAAGTCCCAATGTGCGCTTAAATCTTTATAACTACGCAATGGATATTGATGCGGTTTTTGTTAATAGATAGAGTGATTTTGTTAATAGATAGAGTGATGGTGCTAGTATCTCAATACAACGCTTGCATAATTTTCATTTGCAAAAACTACGTAAGTATTGGTACAAATTACGAGAGATAGCGCTATTACACGTAGTTTATCTTATTAATACGACTGGTGTTCCTCCAATTATCACCATACATCTCGCACCAATTCAAAATTTCATCCTCATCATCTTGACAGGTGGAAGTCTTCCACTTCTTCTGCTTCGTGCAACGGTTCTTTGTAATCCGCTTCCAGCTGCGACTTTCCCGAATGGATACGACTTAGGAATCTTCATAAAGCGAGCCTACACATTTCTCAAGGGCCGGCAACGCGCCTGTGACTTCCCTGGTGTTGCGGTGTCTATATGCTGAGGTGATCACTTACCATCAGGTAACATGAAGGTCTGTTTACCTTCACTGTGTAAAAAAAAGAATAACTTAAAATATTAGGGACTCATCATAAAGTTATGAAACCGGGCTTTTGAACTAGTTCCAAAGTATCAACTACCCAGAACCTTTTGATTTTCAAATATTTCGCGCGCATATTTTGCAGTTACTCCCTAAAATGTTTCCGTCTTTACGCCGAGGGGTTAGATTTAGCTAGCAAGTACGTGCACGTGTAAATGCTCACTTGAGCCGGATTGACACCATTTAGTTCGTCTGGGTCTCTTCGGAGACTACTCACGTGTGCTTTGTATAAGAGTCACGTCTTGACCTAAACTTGGACTACTATTTTGTCCGTTTTGCATAGTCTGACTCAGTGTTACACGAATGTGAGGAGGGTTGCTACCTTCCTATTACTGTTTTATAGATAATTCTGTAAGGCACATTCAAATATTGACAGGTCTTTGTAACAGCGATGCGTTCTTTTCAGTTATCAGATAAAAATCGAATACAAAAGTGTGAACAAACATTACATATTAATATGTAAACCAGTGTTTGTGTGCTGAACCACACGAATTTAAATGAATAAATAAATAACCCAAGCCATGCCACGCTGGGCCACACATCGCCATCTAGCCCCAAACTAAGCCGAAGCTTGTACTATGGATAAACTTACTTAGATACTTTTTTTTTGGTAATAAATACATATTATACATAGGAAACACCCAGACCAATACAAACAGACACGTTACTGAACACAAATGTTTGTATTGTGCGGGACTCGAACCCACGACCCTTGGCTCAATTTAGAATAGGACCAATCCGGATTTAGAATAAAACAACCAGAAGGCGACTAACGGAATATATTCCGTTATTTGTCTTCGATAAGAAAGAGCAGCGTTTACCTGGGTACAAATAAAAGCTACTGCGACTACCGATCCGCCTGCCAATCGTAGTGACTATGGCAAATTTGCCCAATGGCGATTGTCATTTCGGGAGGCCTATGAAGGTTTGCAAGCTGATGATGATTCCCATGAGTATTATTTATAAATATAATTAATTTATTCCTAATTCAAGATTAATTAGCTTCGTTCTCACAGTTTAATTCCAGAAAATATGACCTTCAGGCACTCATCTGTAATTATTTTCGTAAGTTTTATAAACAGACTAGCTGTGCTCGCAACTTCGTCTGCGTGGAATAGTTATTTTTTCCCCGTTTTTTTTACATTTTCCTTTATTTCTTCGCTCCTAATAGTTGCAACGTGATGGTATATAGCCTAAAGCCTTCCTCGATAAATGGTCTATTTAACACAAAAAGAATTTTTCAATTCGGACCAGTAGTTCCTGATATTAGCGCGTTCAAACAAACAAACAAGCTCTTCAGCTTTATAATATTAGTTAAGATACTTATAAAATATCTAAGATTGCTATTTCATATCTTTTACAATTCAAGCATCTAAAAAATATAAATAAGATAATTACACATTTTGAAGTAAATCTAAGAGTGACACTTGCCTATCGCCTATGATAAATCGTTAATCTTTTTGGTAAAAAGTCCACTAAAATTAAAAGCTATTCGTTACCTTCAGAAGTAAAAGCAAATACCGTACAAGTACCTGCCAGTGAAATCTCTAGGCATTAGACAATCGATCTTGGAAACTATCAACACTGAAATACCTAAGGGACCTTTCTGTCTAAAATTTTTTACTTAGTTTTCAGAGAGGGCAATTCCTTGTCAAAAGTTACAAATTTGGTCCGTGTTATTATCTACACGATGGATGAATGTGTGATATCTCAATTACGTATCGTACATAAATTATCGTTGTGCTATTAATTCCAGTGTTTTTTGTGTAGGTATACCTATATATCATGTTGTGATGTCCAAAAATAATAAACATTTCTTATTTCTTAAGTATTAGTTATATGAAAAACCTTTATTAAAAACTAGCTGTGCCAGCGGCGTCGCACGCGTGGATATCGGGTTTGAAAAATAACGGACTTCCATAAAATACCTATCTATACATAGTGCCTAAGTTTTAAGTTAAACCTCTAGCAATACATTGGTGAAAACAGTATTCAATTTCATGCAGTAGTTTATGAGTGATGCGCGTTCCAAAAAATTCTCCCGTTTTCCTAACATTTCCCTTCACTGCTCTGTTCCTATTGATAGTAGCGTGATGAAAAGTACCCTATAACCTGCCCAGGAGTATGAAGAATAATTGTACCAAGTTTCGTTAAAATCCGTTGAGTAGTTTTTGTTTCTATAACGAACATACAGACAGACAGACAGACAAAAATTTTACTGATTACATTTTTGGCATCAGTATCGATCACTAATCATCCCCTGATAGTTAATTTGAAAATATATACAATGTACAGAATTGACTTCTCTACAGATTTATTATAAGTATATAGATAGATTACAAAATCCGAAAAAAAGCACACGACAAGTTGCGACGTTTAATATTAAGGGCCTCACTTAGTGTGGTTTTTAGCAAGTCCTGCTAAGTGAAGCCTACAGACGAGCGCACTCCTACCTATTTGTATAATATAAAACTTTTATAAAAAGATTACCATAATATCGTGCTCATCATCAGGTTGCAAACGTCCACTGCTGGACATAGGCTTTCCCCAAAGACAGTTACTTGGGCGGATGTGCCTTAGTCACCACGCATGGTAGGCGGGTTGGTAACCGCAGTAGGTTTTATTTGTACTCAGGTAAACGCTGTTCGTTTCTTTAGGCGTCTTCTACAACACCCACGGGATGGGGTAAAGATATTGGAAGGTATGTGAAGAAACGTTGTTAAAAAAAGTGTTCTAATTCCGATAACCAGACGGCTAATAACCCAAGACATAGCCCAAGACATGCCACGCTGGGCCACACAGCGCCATCTAGCCCCAAACTAAGCCGAAGCTTGTACTATGGGTACTAGACAACTGATAAAATTACTTAAATACATTTTTCTATGTAAATAAATACATATTATACATAGAAAACACCCAGACCAATACAAACTCTGATAATGATCTTGTTCGCCTATTTTAATTGATTCATTCGGAGTATACTCGTAATTCTCTTGTCTTATAACACCTGTCCTACAAAGTTCCTTAGTCTTATAAGTACTCGCCTACTTTAGGCAAAGGCATACGGTAATAAAACAAAAAGTTCCCAACAAAATGTTTACTTGAGCCTGTGGAGTCATCGCTACAGATGAGCAAGTTTTGTTTTCACTCTCTTGTTTTGTGTTTAACTTGATACTCTGACAAAATAGAAACTTTTCGGCAATGATGTTATTTTTTTTCAGTAAAGATGGCTCGTCAATGAGTATGTCATTCCAACGCTAAGTAGCTACCTATATTAAGATTACATAACTGTACCTAAGCCACATGAAGTTATCATCAGCCTATCGCAGTCCACTGCTGGACATAGTCCCTCCAGATGTTCGCTAGTTTGGGCAAACACGTGGAGGTTATACCCATAATCGCGACACTGGGTAGGCGGGTTGGCTATCGCAGGGCGTAGCTCCTCGCTCCGGTGACGCTGCTGCCCGTCATCGGTCTGTAGTATTTAGCTACGCTTTCAAATGTGATGGTTATACCGCCACCAGTCGGTTGCCAGCGCCTCGTTTGTTATTCGGCAGGGTGCACCACGGGCAGATGAGGTTGGCTTGGAGCGAAATGGTTGATAGGCCGCTACCTTACATCGGTTATTATATAATTCGGTTTTTTCACCTCATACATCTTACGATATCCTTTGAGAATTGAAATAATACCAATTTCATCAAACAATGAAACTCTGTCCATCTGTAAATTTATGGTGGAACTTGACGTACTTTCCATAGGGAAAACTATGTTGTTTTGCAAAATATATGGACTGACAGAACCCATTAAATAAATAAATAGCCAATGACATGTCATGCATTAAACAGAAAATAACCAGAATACATATTCTGGAATTTCGATGAAGTAGATAAATATAAAATCTAAACGTCAATGGGAATGTAAGGGAGCGATCTAATCACCTTTTCGCTCCAAGCCATTCTCACCTGCCCGTGGCGCATCCTGCCCAACAACAAACGAGGCTCTGGAAAACCGACTGGGGGCGGTAAAACCATCACGATAGAAGGCGTAGCTAAATACCACAGGCCGATGACGGGCAGCAGCTTCACCGGGGAAAGACGCTACGCCCTGCGTGGCGATTATGGGTAAGTATATCCTCCAGAAGTTTGCCCTAGGTGGCGAACAACTGGAGAGGCCTATGTCCAGCAGTGGACTGCAATAGGCTGATGATGATGAAGAAACGTCATTGCTCAACCAAAATAATATATATTAATCGAAAGTAAAAAAATCCTTCATGACGACTTGTTTAATTAGAAGGAAGCCTAAGGAATCGTGGCAAAGTTTAATTAGTTTGACAAAATACAGTAAGTATTTGATTAGTGCTCGGTTATTCGGCAGTTTGTACGTCTTCGTTCTATGACTCTCGGCAGTTCATTAAAGATCCAGAGGTTTAATTAAAATAAAGGTTGTTCGCGGTTCAAACGTCTTATAAACAATGGTATTGTATCCGATTATAAATTTAGGATCAGGTTTTGGTATTTCAATTATTCGGTAGATGCCGAATAATTCTAAAATTGGAAATTCTAGAGAGGAAGTTCAATAAAAGAGTTTTCATTCGATACTCGGTGAAATAGGAACCTAAAGAATACTCGTAATAAAAGAAAATTCCAGGTGAAAATTGAAAACCTGATCTTTCTTTTTTGAAGTCGGTTAAAAAGTCCATCCTATTCCGCGAATTGCAGTCACAATTATAAAATACGTTATACAACCACACTGTTACAAATAATGAAAAATATAAAATGCAAAATTTTAAACGTTGCTCAGTGTGAATTTGCTCTACCGGTAACGTGCCATAACCGCAACATAATTTATACTTCATCCAATTAACAAATCCAATTTAACCGTTTTAATTAAATAAAACTAGCATTAAGCCAATTATTATTATGCATTATTTGTATCAAACCGCATTCACGGTGTGATACAAATATTATGATGAATATTTTGCATCTCTCCCTTGTCTATTGATTAAGGTCTCAAGTTTTTGGAGACGGCCAAAATGACGCGGTACTATTTGTGTTTTGTGCAATAATATATCTTTCTATCTATAAGGAAATCCCTTAGGCTTGATGTCTGGCTACACTGACGTCTGTCAAGTGAGTAGTGTTGGGAAAACGGGAATTTTTTTTATCTGTATGTTTGATCGCACATCACCCGAAAACTACTGCATGGAATTGAATGCAGTTTTCACCAATATATTGCTAGAGGTCTAACTTAAAATTTAGGCACCATTGTATGGTGGAAATCCGTTATTTTTGAAACCCGATATCCACGCGTGCGAAGCTGCTTGCACAGCTAGTAAGGTAAATAAAATATTAAAATTCTCGGATCAAATGAAAAAATAAAATTTATTTTCTTTAAACATGGCGACACTAAGTACGCCGGTTCAACACCTACATAAAATTGTTTTCAATGACAGTTAGAAGTTGTGGGAAGTGAAGTTTCTAACTTTCTTTCCAAGTTTCTTATGTTACTACAACACTCTAGGGGGTAATTGTACGAGATTCATGGTTTAATGCGTTTTTATCATATAACGAGTTTGCATCTATAAACTTTGTCATTTTGTATTTTGAATTCTTTGGTTACACTTAGCTGACACACTCTTTTATTATGTAGGCCATCCAAAATGGAATTCTCTGGCAGATGTTTCCGCCTTCTTATAGTATGGAATTCTTTAAACGAAGCGTGAAGAAGCATCTTGTGTGGTGGCTGTGGTGACTGACTGGAAACTGAGGTATCCCCGCTCGTGGCCAGAGCGACTTGGGCTTCCTTTTCAATCAGGCGAGAGGAAGCCAGGAAAGATTTGTATATCAATAAGTCGTATACAGTCGAACTTAACATCGAGTGTCGAATAGTTGACGACTTAAATTAACGAGAAGAAACGGAAGCCCCAATGATTTCACGTTTCTTCCAAGGAATAGAGTATCTGATTATGTTCGAATTTGCATGTTACTTCATAGCCACTAGAGATAAACAATAATGTGTTTATTTGAAAATCTTTTTCTACAATTTCTTGCAAAATGAGACATAATGAGCCTACAAAAATCGGGAAAGTCAATTTCGAAAGTAGGTATGAAATAGCTTCTAATGAAGGTCTAAATGGTAATAAGTCGAACCGAACCGATTTTCCCTAAAGAGGCGACGTTAACTTACTACAGAAAATGAGCAAACACAATTTTGTTTCATAATCAATTCTCGTGTTTTGTTTGAGTTTCCACCTGACTTGCGAAACCCAAATACATTTTATCAAACCTGGCTACAATTGAACACGGCCCCAAGAGGTACCTACTCAAACAGCATTCAATATTTTCTTTTGTTTATTTACATCTTGGGAGAAAATTCTTTAGTTAGAAAGGTCAGTTCAATTCAAATGAAATTTAGAACAAAGTTTGTTTGCGGCCCTTTCATCCTGCCGGTTATTGGTTTTTTAAAAAGTATGAAAGATAACTTAGCCAACGCCAATAATTAAGATGGTAAGGAGCTCATCCCATAGGTAGGTAGCATCGAAATATCTCATCCCATGTCTTCTTTTAAACTTAAACTTCTTTTAAAAATAAATCTGTAGAGAAGTCAATTCTGTACATGAAATATATTTTCAAAATAACTATCAGGGGGTGATTAGTGATCGATACTGATGTACTTTTCACCAATGTATTGCTAGACGTCTAACTTAAAAGGTAGGTACCATTTTATGGAAGTCCGTTATTTTTGAAACCCGATATCCACGTGTGCGACGCCGCCGTCATATTGTGAATAGCAGTTTCCTTCGGACTAAGCTTAACGCCACCTCACATCGCAATGACACCCTAAAGATCACAAACAAAATTCCACATTAATTCCAAAGAGATTTTAGACTCAATTTAATATTATGCCGTAAAGGGAAAATGCCAAAAGCGTCGGGTATGTGAATTTTAAATGAATTATTCGAATGACACCGGAGTTTGCCAGATGAAAAGGGGATTAATATTAAAGAAGTCTGGAATTAGTGCCGTTGAGGTTTCCCTGTTTTGCTAAACTGTACATATTATCTTGTTTGACTTTGATTCCCTTGCTGGTGTGATTTGTTAAAATAACGCTGTTTTTAGTCAATGGTGATCAACCAAATTGGCGCTACACGTAAGCTCCTCACTAATTAATGTATTAACGATATCGTATATTGTTTAGGCTCCGTGTTTCATCACTGTTGTTTGCAACATGATCCCGGAAGAACGTTTTTAGATAGTAACAAGGCTTTAAATAATACGAAAGGTAAGAACCTTACACTTTGATATAAATTTCATATCAGGCCAACTATAGTATTATACTCGTATTACTATTATTTTCTATGATGTTGGCGTCACAGAAAACCAAAAGTCGCGCCAATTGAAAAAAAATCATATCCTCCCTAGTGCTTAATTTAGATGCCTAGTGCTCAAATTAAGTAGTGTTTCCGAACAGCTACGACTTGGGAGCCTTCAAGAAACAAGCGTACTATCCTATTTAAAAGGCCGGCAGCGACCCCAAAACAGAATATGAGTTGCGGGTGTCCATGGGCGGTGTCGACTGCTTGCCATCAGGCATACATAATATGATCGTCTGCAACTAGTTGCATAGAAAAAGCGAGGTGTTCGAACGGTGGCGACACCGGGGTGTGTCAGTGAGATAGGGCTGTAATTCTTATATCAACTGGCAAGAAAACGGTGGTAAGCTTCATTCAGCTGACAGTGAAGCGTGACGTCACGGTGGCTGTTTCACGGCTCATCTGGTTGCTGAGTTAATCGCCCGCTATCTCTTCGAGCCGGCTGCCGTTACGGAGCGCGCACTTCACATAATTTTACCGCCTTTGCAACCTTCTGTGTTATGTTGAAGGAATTTGTTCGCTAAGATGTAAGAAGGTTCTTTGGAGAGTAGTTAAATGGAACGCGATATATTTTATTGCTTTCTTGTGATAGATAGGCTGATTATTGTTACATTTAACTGAATAACTATATCATAACTTTTGGAATAAGTTATGTTTTATCAGTCCGTTTGACTTCCATAGACCCAATAATTGAAACTTTGCGGCATTCTAAAGATCAAAGAAGTAATAAAAGTTATAAGTAATATAAATGATCATATTAAATCGTTTTGTTTTCGAGCGTGTATCGAGTATCAAGCAACGATCAAACGACGACCTAAACCTGCTTATGGAATGGTTAAGAAATTACACAAAAAGATTTAAAAGTCCACTTTTTTAACTCAGTGGCTTGCTGAGCATAAGCCTATATTTATTTTTGGGCTGTTCCAAAGTTACTTGTACTTTCGAATTATGGAGTCTGCTTGACACCCTGTGCCATAACTCTATACTTTTAAACTTCAACCGCTGCCTCAATTTTCATTCTTGACACGAAGTTTTTATTACTCTTCTTTTTGCATCATGAATACTAACTAACGAGTATAATATTTCTGTTCGTCAGAGACTATCTTTGTGATGCAAGACTAAAGCCTTGATCAGTCTAGAAAAGTTGCAACTCCCTTTTTTATCAGCGGATGAGCAAAAAGACATCGTTTTATGGTGCATGTCCCAAGGACGCGCATGGTTACTCACAAATAGGCAGTTAACTCACCAATGAGTGTTAGCTCACCGATAGGTTCCTTTTGGATGACGTGACATTCAATACCTCCAATAAGTTAACTCACTAATAAGGAGTTATCTCACCAATGATTGTTTAGCTCTCCAATATTGGTTCAGCTCATCAAAACGTAATTAGCTCACCAAAAGGTGTTTAACTCGTCAATGGACGAATAACACAGTAATGGGTGCTTAGCTTACCAAAAAATACTTAGCTCACCAAAAGGTTTTTAACTCACCAATGCTCACCAATGGGTTTTTAGCTGACCAATAAGTATTTAGCTTACCATTAGGCGAGGCATTGGGCAAATGTACCTGTTTGGTGATGATGATGACGAACAGTATGTACGCGTTGAGCAGCAGTCCTACGGCGGAGATGACGGTGACGGCCACGCTCAGCACGAGCGCCACCGCTTCCTCGGCGCGCGTCTCCGTCCCGTTCATCTCCATGCGCGCGCGCACGTCTGTCTCGCGGCCGCGTCACGCTACCCGCTCCATATCGACTGGTGGCGTCGTGACGTCACCTCACCGCCGCTGCTGCGTTCCATCGCATCTTTTGGGTGGATCTGAAAAGAGAGGGTGATATGATTTTAATGGACTGTCAATGAAAAATGCCCGTCCGGGGAAGGACCTCCACTCTATAGAATTCTGCAGTCAAATGACCTCCGGGTCGTGTTTCTGCCGTTGAGTAGGGTTTCCGGAGCTCATGGGGGGTTGAAGTTAGGCCGGCATGGCGGTGGCAACTGACACGTAACTGACCTGTTACTTGCCCATTGTCACAGCGACTTGGGCTTCTTTTTCGTTTTCCATCAGATGCAGGGAAGCCATTATGTCGAGCTACTATAAAAATAAATTAAAAACAATAAATTTTTCACTTATTTTGCAACGGAATTTGCTAACGGAATGATTTTTTTCATCTGTTTCTACAATAAAATTGCCTGATATATTTATATCGACCCAAAACTAATATTCAACTATCCTATTGTTCTGCAATACATTATTCTCAATATGCTTTCATAAAATTAATTACACAGTAAAACAGATACCCACACCATTTTTACCTTGAAATCTTGGTTTTTATATTGTAAATCCAATTTCTAATTTAAAACCGTGACGATTTCGATTCGGAACAATGGGAACCCGACGCAGCTCGAAAATTGAAACCGGCGGGTTTTAACGCGCTCGTAATTTCCTTCTTGTCAATAAATAACTGCCAAACGAACCGCCATTTTGTGCCAGTTAAATTTAATGCTGAAGTAATGTATTAAATTTTAACGGCGAATGTGTTTACTAAGGTAAATACTCCTACAACTATTTAATTCTTTACTTCCAATGATGCCCTCTTAGGGGCTGTGCAGGCGACAGACTTTTTGTGCGATATAGTCTACGTCTGAGACATATAAAAAGATTGTCGGTCCCAACAGCTCTGCCGACAGAATGATCGAAGATGTGCGTTGAGTCTGTGAAATATCCGCGACAGATTTTTGCGCGTCGTGTGCGTTACTGCATATTATTGCATCACAGACTAAAAAGTGCGTCACGGATAGTCTGTCGTCTGTGCTCCCCTTAGGGGCTGCGCAGACGACAGACTTTTTGTGCGTTAGTGTCTGCGTCTGAGACATTTAAAAAGAGCGTTCAGGTCTGCCGACAGAAAGATCGAAGATGTGCGTCGTGTGCGTGAGTCTGTGAAATGTCCGCGACAGATTTTTGCGCGTCGTGTGCGTTACTGCATATAATTGCAAAAAAGTGCGTCACGGATAGTCTGTCGTCTGCGCTGCCCCTTAAAGTTGCTAATTTAGTCTCAACATTTTGTGTTACAATAGGGAATATGCATGAGTTTTTTTTATGGATTTATTGAGATCTTTTATCTTCCAGATACATAAATATCGAAGAATTTTTAAACTATCTGTTCTATTAAGCGAGTTATAAAGCGTTAAAGTTATTGCTTAGACAGAGAGATCCGACATGGCGGATGACGTCACGTACCGTGTGCGCCATACTAACTCCATAGAAAAATCTGTTTCGCGTGAGAGAGACGGATATATTTACTTTCAACGACTGTATCTCGCCCATTTTTCAGCCAATTTTGATTTTGTTTTCACTGTTCGTAGTATATTTTAATCTTTTTTACGATAAACTATTAAATACATGAAACTATTTTTCATGCATATTCCCTATTATATTCGCTGATTTATGAACATTTACTTAGTTTTATACATTAGCAGCTCAATATCGTAAAGAGATACCTCTTGTACTTGTGTGTACTTCTATTAACTTTATAATTGGAAACTAATGCAACATTCCAAACCGGAGCGGCGGTGGAGTAAATCTACAGGCCAGCATGGTGGAGATAACTCGCTTTAGGTCATAATGCTGCGCTAATGAAAAAAAACAATAAATGCTTTTATTTATTTATTTATCGGTATATAAAACAGAGTACAACAATACATGGTAGGCATAGCAAGTAGTAAGAAGAAAATGGCATTGTTAGGCTGAACTTTGCAATATTTTGCATCGTCAAACTTTTTGAAGACGATACAAATATAGATTTTGTTTATTGACTGATCAATTGACAAATTTGGTTTTATGAATAAACCGAATAACAATTTCTACAATTCCTTGTTTTCTATAAAAAAAAATGCAAACTTTCTCATCACGCTACCTACGCCATAATAAAAAATATTTTATGCGGACCGCCTTCACGCAAGCTCTAGTAGGAGGTAAGGTTTCTCCAATTACAAGGATAATATTATGATGGTCCATTACCACCGTACGACATGGTTTTACGTTACGGTGAGTGCTACGGAGCTACGGCTACGGTGACTACGGTGCTACGACGCGTTACGGAGCGTTACGGATACGCGTTAAATATTATTAGTATTTTGTTACCAACGGATATTATATCTCTACCAGTGCGAATATAATGTTTTTTTTATATAGTAGCACAACGTACTGGCTTCCTGGCTTGATGGAAAGCGAAAGAGGAGCTCAAGTCGCTGCGACAACGGGCAAGTAACCGGTTAGTCACCTGTTAATTTCCTAAGTAATGTAATTATATTTATTTATCTTTATTTGTATACTCGTATATGTTTTCTATCTATCAGAAGCCTCAAGGCAGGACAGTATAGCCCCAGTTTACCGGCCAACTGAGTTTTGACGTGTCTCTCTAAACACTTGACATTGGCGAATTATCCGTGTTGACTCTACACGCGTGATAGAGTCCATATACAAAAAAAATTGTCACCTGTCAGTTGTCAGTTGTCACCGCCATGCCGGCCCAACCCTAACCTCCGACTGCCGATGCAGAGCTTACCCCACGAGTTTCGGAATCCCTACTTTACTATGCGACGCGCGGACGCACAGTCCCAAAGTCCTATAGGTTTTTGAGTAGGTTCCTGTGCGTTTACGCGACGCGTAGTAACGTTTGTGAAGACTTCCGTAAGATATTAAGAAAATAAACACTATTTTATTCGGCAACCGACTCTAAATAACATTTTAAAATTCAACCCAAACTTATCTTACACCGTTCTTGTTCAGTAGCTCATTGAAAAATCAACCTCACATTCTGGCAGCCAATAGACTATAAAGATAAGACCTGTATTTATGATTTCTAGCTCATAAACAGCTTTACAGATATATGAAACAGCTATAGAAAATCAATAACAGTAAGGAATCTTTATTCTATTTTATCGTCGTTTCTACTAGCGGTGTGTTATTTCTCGACAGCAATATTTCTAGTTACCATTACTTCTAACCTAAAAATAATGTTTTGTCTTCTATATAAATTGTTATCTACACATACGATAATATTTTACACTTTTCTGGCATCATACCACATCAGCCGCGGTATGATGCCAGAAAAGTGTAAAATAAGATTTAGAGAGGTAGGGCATAGCGAATCTTCGCTCGAATTGAGCCGCCCGTCCGGGGAAGGACCTCCACCCTATAGAATACCGCAGTCAAATGACCTCTGGGTCGTGTTTCTGCCGGTGAGTAGGGTTTCCGGAGCTCGTGGGGGGTTAGGGTTGGGCCGGCATGGCGGTGGCAACTGACAGGTAACTGACCAGTTACTTGCCCGTTGTCACAGCGACTTGGGCTTCTCTTTCGCTTTCCATCAGGTGTAGGGAAGCCATTATGTCGAGCCACTATAAAAAAAAAAAAAAAAAAAAAAAAAAAAAAGCCGCAGAACCGATAACCGTTGGGGTAAACGAGTTCTGGAGTGTAGACCGCGATAGATAAGATAAGATAAATGTTTATTAGGTACCATAATTGACTTAATACTATAAATAGCAGGGTGTGCACTTATAAAAAAAATCTTTATAATATTGGATTTTTTTTACTTTTAAAAGCTTTACTTTTAAATTCACTTTTTTTAAATTAGGTACTTCTCGTGTACTGTGGTGTAGTATTGCATGCCCCAAACGATTTGCGGGCCGCGCCACGACTGATGCAATGTCATCGATGGAATAAATCGGGAAAAATAACGAGCCCGATGCACGAACACGTCTGTTACGTGTGCTGGTGTCTATTATAAATAATATTGGACATGTTGCTTAAGACATCATCTGAAGGATTGCGCCATCTGGAATACTACCCAGGCATTATAGGGGTGAGAGCCTTCCGCTCCCCCAACAGTCCCGTGATGATGACAATGCCAAATCATCGTAGTCATATTTAGAAAAAAAAACCCGAGGCATTTCTGACTATCGTAAGTGAAGTGTAAAGCGGCCCATGATCTTTTCGCTTCAAGCCAACCTGCCCGTGGTGCATCCTGCCGAATAACAAACGAGGCGCTGGCAACCGACTGGTGGCGGTATAAACATCACATTTGAAGGCGTAAATACCACAGACTGATGACGGGCAGCAGCGTCACCGGAGCGAAAAGCTAAGCCCTGCGATCGCCAACATGGCCTGCCCAGCGTGGCGATTATGGGTAGGTATATCCTCCAGATGTTTGCCCTAACTGGCGAACCACTGGAGAGGCCTATGTCCAGCAGTGGACTGCAATAGGCTGATGATGTAAGAGAAGTGTCCTGTACCCAGGGCCCTGGTGCCAAAGGCATTCGCTGTTATTTGACATGACTTTAGAACTTAAAACGTACCTACTTTTACGTACCAATTTCTTTAAATAGCTTATTCGATGTGCTCTATAAAATACAGTAAGCACATCAATATTTCATAATATGTAGCGTTCGTTCTAGTTTTTGACAATAAACCCAAGGTCAGAAAGCAGGTTTTAGTTTAGATGTGGAACAATATATTTGATGTTGTATTAAATTATTGTATTCCTAACAAAGAGTTCCATTTGAAAAACCTAACGAAAAGTCCCTCATGCCATCAAAAAGAATCGGTTGACACTGAAATAGCTGGAGTGCTGTAGAAAAATAGATGCTATTCTGTAGTGATAAAGGTCACAAAATCAAATCAGTACTATGTTAGAAGCTAGAATACTGATGTGGGATACCTAGGTATAGGACAAGGGTGAATAGCCTTTATTGCAATTCTCTTTGAGTGAGCTTAAATTTATGTAAAGCAAACAGCACCTATATATGAAGAGATCCTATGACTAAGAGCATGCACCGTAATTTCTTGGTTTGACAATTTGGTTATACGATAAATTTATCTCAACAGGTGTGAATACAATTTTATATTTGTACAAATAGCCTGTACAAAGTTAGGCACAATATGCGTGTAAAGAAAATGGTCTACCACCAATATACTTTTGTACGTACACTGACACATCTACTTTGTGTTGTGTTGTTTTTTACGTAACAAAATATTTTGACAAATTGAGAACCTCTTCCTTTTTTGTAGTCGATTCGAAATTAGCGAAATCAGCGTACTCGTTTTAGTGACACCTACTAACGAACAAGAATTTAAGATAAGATTTATTTTTATACAATCACCCTCCTCTCTACATACAACAATCTTCTGTTGTCATGATGTTCCTTGCTTTTTCTTCTATATACTATGAGCGTGAAGGTCAGTAAGTATAGAAAACCTACCTTCCTAACACAACACTGAATTATTTTGGTTATTCGTTGTAATTTAATTACCTTCGTCCAATCGATCACATAAGTATCACTTGGGTATTTCATAGCTATTTGTAGTCGATTCGATGCCACGAAGGTCAAACTACATTAACTGTGTAACTTTGTAAATAGCGATCGATAACATAAAACAAATATGTCGTTTACATTGCTTTATGTGAGTCAGTACAGTGCTCTAAGTGATCTGATGCCAATTTAAATTACAGTAAATACAATAATATGTATATTGTTTAAGCTAATATACTAGCAACCCGCCTCGCTACGCTTCGCGTATTTCAGATAAACATTTCATTGAGTTACATAATACGGATGATGACAAGGTATGAAAATGAAGAAAATAATTAGTCCGTCTCTTAGATAATAAAAAAATATAAGACCCGTATTTTTTGTTTTGTCGAAATAACAAGAAAATACTTAGATATAGCGCATTAAAGTTACGGAGTGGGGGCTAACTACGTCACGTTAGAGTATATTTTGACGTGACGTCATGTGACATTTAAAATCAATGTATCTTCGTAAGTTTTTGAACCGATGTGGGTGATTTGAATCATATGTTCTTTTCTTGCACAAAATATGATCGTTCTGTATTCATGTCCTCTCTTACCTCCCTCCGTGTGCCTTTCCCTGTATCCATTCCTAGCCTTTTATGTATGAACGATTACAATATATATACAGTTTTATCTATTTTTATAAACACTAACAATATTAAGATTTAAATTCATGCACCTATACTATATTTTTCTGACTGTAAGCTTTTCTGATCCATACGACATTCTTATCCTATCTCGCTTCCTTTCAAAATCCATACGTTTCCCTACCTTTTCCTTGTCTGTGGCTAATGTACAAGCCGTACAAAGCCAAAAAAGCAAAAAAAAAAAAAAAAAAAAAGTTTTTGAACAAGAGGCAAAATAAAAAATACGTATCCAATATTTTTCATTAATCTATCTGATGGACATTAAATTATTTTTTAGTCATCATCCCAATTGGCGTTTAAATGAAGATCCCTAACTAATCTTTTTAATATTAGCGTAGATGTAGATAGAAGACATAGCGATATCGGGAAACACCGTCACCAGAACGAGAAAAGATTCTGCATATTTCCCGACTGACCCCGAAGCGCGTCTGAAGTCACTTCACAAGGGTTTTTCCGACTGTACCATGTATAAAAAACTGTACCATCGGGTAAAATAACTAAATTTAAGACAGACATTAAATAAATACAAAGCTGCTCTTACACAGACAGGTACAGATCCAAAAGTTTATCTTCATTCAAACAAAGTTGATTCATTAAGCGTTAAAATTGAAGGATAAAGAAAGAGCTTGATGCAATGCGCCAATAAGGAAGACTCGCCCGAAGCCCCCCTACAACTACACAATAAATTCGGCTGGCCAGCTCTACTGCGTGCCATGTGAACGATCTTTAAATCGAAGTTCGGTTTTGCGAATCACATTAGAGCCTACCACTACAACTATCCAGAATAAATAAATAAATAACCCAAGATATGCCACGCTGGGCCACACAGCGCCACCTAGCCCCAAACTAAGCCAAAGCTTGTACTATGGGTACTAGACATCTGATAAACTTACTTAGATACATTTTTTTTGTAAATAAATACATATTATACATAGAAAACACCCAGACCAATACAAACAGACATGTTCATGAACAGAAATGTTTGTACTGTGCGGGAATCGAACCCACGACCCTCTAAGCCATTAGAGGGCAGAGGTCACTACCAAATGAGCCACCGAGTCTGCCAGAATGAACATTAGGTAAAAGTTAGGAATCGCAGTCGCCGGTCACGGCTTGAACGACCTAATGATGATAATGATGACGAAAATTAAAGGGCAAAATGTGCAACCAAATGACAATTTTAGTGCAATTAACCTTTAGCCACGCTATACTCGTACTATACATAGGTATACCTACAACATTGCTGTTTTGATTTCATTAACGCGGATTGGTTCGTAATTGAGTTACACTTCTGCCGAGTTTGTCGTTGTTGTTTTAATTTTTCTTTTCGTTACTTCGTCGTCACCACAACAGGACGCTGTGTAATTACAAGGTGAACGTTATTTCTTTTACGAACTTAAATTCTAAACAACAGTCAAAATGCCATTATTATCTGTTATTTGTTAATCATGTTCTGTATGCCAATATATTATTGTGTGATGTTATAGATTACATTATGGTTGGATTTGGGGGTGGTAGTAGAACAGTTGCTATTTTATTGATTTCTTTTCTTTTATAAATAAGAAGTGATAAAGTTACCGAATCAATAAAATATATTGTCTTTAAGCGTGCATAGATTGTCGAGGGACCACTCACTTAGACAATTTACTTAACTAGTAAGCACTTGAAACCTCTCTACTCGATGAGTAGTCTGCAAGGAATCCACGAATGCACTATAACGTTTTAACCTCCGAACTATAGAGCTATTTTAACTACATAATAATATGTCAAATATATGTCACAGCATCACGCGCAGAACGGACAACCGTTGGAGTCAACGAATTCTAGAGTCGGCAAGTACCGCTTCTCGTAAACTTAGAATAGGGCAGTCTCAGGGCAGATGGACTGACGAGTGTGTGCAAGATGGCTGACATGGAGAGACCCATGTCTAGCAGTGGATTGCGATAGGTCGATGATCGATGATACATACCATGCATAAACAGACACAGCAGCCAGATCTCGTTGCCACTTAAAAATACATTCCGTTTATCGAATACCGATTTACCGGTAAACTCAAAGCTAGATACGATCTTTTTATAAATTCATTTCTATCAAAAACCCAGTACTTACTTATGTGATTACAGATAGATAACTTAAGATTCAATGCTCATATTTCAATTGATCGGAAAGCGGCTCCCCCCTATAACGGATATTGAATTCCGAACGACTGGTCGTATTTGCAAAAATCCATTAGTCTTAAGTCCGATAGGTATCCTAAATATAGATCAAGTGAAATGATTCTTTATCTAATATCAGTCTATTATCAGTCGGAAAAAGATAATTTTTCGATCATTTCCTATCTTATCGTGATTTCATAAATATTAATGTTTTGACGCGTAATTTATTTTAAAACCTAGAATATATTCACCGAGATATAAAACTTCATCAAAATTGACTCAACCCTTTAGCAGTGAAAAAATAACAGGGAAAGGGGCAGAGGTACTTTGATTTGTAATCTATAGTTTGATAGTCGATGATAGTTGCGTAGTCGCTCCGTGGGGCATAAAGACACTTCTATAACAAGAGGACAAACTATGTATGTAAGTACAATAAGCATTATTCAGTTCATTTTCACGACTCAAAATTATGAATATGTAGAACCGGTTTCCCACAGTTTGACATCAGGTTCATCATCATAAACATATAAACGTCCACAGCTAGACATAGGCCTCCCCAAAGACAATTGTTAATTGGGGGATTTGCCCTAGTCACCATGCTTGACAGCCCAAGTCACTGTGACAACGGGCAAGTAACTGGTCAGTTACCTGTCAGTTGCCACCGCCATGCTGGCCCAACCCCAACCCCCCACGAGCTCCGGAAACCCTACTCAGGCAGGAACACGACCCGGAGATCATTTGGCTGCGGTATTCTATAGGGTGGAGGTACTTTCCCGGACGGGCAGCACAATTCGAGCGAAGATTCGCTATGCCCTACCTCTTACGCTTTGGTGACGGCAGTAGGTTTGATTTGTAACCAGTTAAACGCTTCTGCCCGTTTCCTGATATTTCCTTAGTCGTCTTGCGACACTCTCGGGACGAGATAGGGTTTATTCTAATTCCGGAACCCACACAGGTTAATAGGTCTGTAATAAGAGCATTTTCATTCTTTTACGCCTACAGTGTTATCTATACTTATAATAAATCTGTAGAGAGGTCAATTCTGTACATAAAATATTTTTTCAAAATAACTATCAGGGGGTGATAAGTGATCGATACTGATACCAAAAATGCAATCAGTAAAATTTTTGTCTGTCTGTCTGTCTGTCTGTCTGTCTGTATGTTCGTTATAGAAAAAAAAACTACTGAACAGATTTTGACGAAACTTGGTACAATTATTCTTCATACTCCTGGGCAGGTTATAGGATACTTTTCATCACGCTACAATCAATAGGAGCGGAGCAGTGACGGGAAGTGTTGGGAAAACGCGAGAAATTTAAACCTGTATGTTTGAACGCGCATTACGCGAAAACTACTGCATAGAATTGAATGCGGTTTTCACCAATGTATTGCTAGAGGTCTAACTTAAAACTTAGGCACAAGGTATAGATGGGTATTATATGGAAGTCCGTTATTTTTGAAACCCGATATCCACGCGAGCGACGCCGCTGGCACAGCTAGTAAATAAAATAAAAAGACATCTCATTTACGTTTCCCCAGCACTCGTTTATTACAACCGTTTGTACGCAACGCGGTGAGTGTGAACTCGCTGAAAGTCACGTTCTGTTTATCACGGGAAACAAATCATTACGATTTTTTGTGTGCCTCACACGTTTATTTTTGGGGAAATTTACGCACTATAATATACCTAGTTATGGTAGGCATTCTGGAAGCATATTGGTTTAATTTTTCAAATTGCCTAGGTACCTATAGAAGTATGCTTTTATCATCAGCCTTTCGCAGTCCAGTGCTGGACATAGGGCTCTCCAACTATTCGCCATTTTATTAACGATACCTAATAAGGGATGCAAGGGAGCGTATCATCTTTTTGCTCCGAGTCAACCTGATCTGTCCGTGGCGCATCCTGAAGAATTACAACCGAGGCGTTGGCAAACAACTGGTGGCGGAATAACCATGAAGGCGTAGCTAAATACCAAAGACCTTTTCACCTAATAAAAACGTCCCCGGAAATTAATATTGCCCAGATGAAAAACCTTGGGGCGTAAGTTTAACCTACGCTTTTTAAAAGCTGCTGAGCTTTGCCTGCTGATGCAAGCATAAGTGGCTTTTAAAACATGGTACTAGGTAGATAAGTAGATTCTAGTAGGCTCTATAGTAAGTTGTAAACATAAAATCAATTTAACCTTTACTTGCGCAATGATTAGGATATAAATTAGCCTTTTCCGATTTCCTTTTACTGACATCTCCCCTACATTTTAACCGCCTTTTCTTTAGACAACTTTTTAAATCAAAAGAACGAAGCCTATTAAATGTGCACTCATTAGGTAGACTACTTTTATCGCAACTTTTAGGTAAACGAGCAAATCGGTAATCAAGTGTTAATTAACCTTGACAAACGAAAAGAAGATTTTATGTACACGTAACCTTCACCTATTTAATCCCGGACCACGTACCTGCCACTAAATGGGTGTGCTACATAGGTTTACTGGCGAAATTGAGTAATAACTGCGCTTTTGACCGGCGATGCATTCGGTAACAAGCGCGCTCGTGCGAACTAGGCGTGTGAGAAAATGTACGAGTTTCTGAACTGAAACGCTTAATATGATTATACATGTTTTTAGCTTAACTACCTACATATTTTCGTCGAATTATTTAGTTAGCAAACCAAACAAGACACAGACAATAACAAATACACAACAGCACTTAGGTAAACATACCTACAATGAACACGAACAACAAAAGAAGAGCGATACAGAAATAGAACGAGAAACAACAAATAAAAAAAACAATAACCTAAAGAAACAAGAGTTGGTGTGGTAAATGAGGATAATTAAACATTTGAAGATACCAATCTCAGTTCAAGCGAAGTCATATTGCCTATAGTTTCGAAAAATTCATACTTAGCGGATGTTTTTAAGCTTATAGTTAGATATTATATTTTCTGAGATTTTGTGATTAATCAGTGGCATTTCGTTTTTATATAATACTAGCTGTGCTCGCGACTTCGTCCGCGTGGAATAGTTATTTTTTCCCCCGTTTTTTTTTTTACATTTTCCATTATTTCTTCGCTTCTAATAGTTGCAACGCGTGATGTTATATAGCCTAAAGCCTTCCTCGATAAATAGTCTATTCAACACAAAAATATTTTTTGAATTCGGACCAGTAGTTCCTGAGATTAGCGCGTTCAAACAAACAAACTCTTCAGCTTTATAATATTAGTTAAGATTATTTTGTGTCTATTATATACGTTTTATAAGATGTGTTATGAAATAATTATTAGATCATTGTACACCCTGAAACGATACTGCAATTGAAAAGAGAACGCTAAGAATCTTTACTACTTGTATAAAATACCTACCAAATGTTGTGCAACACAAATGTACTTACAATTAAAATAACGTCCACAACACGAGTCTCTATCTCCTGCGCTCTATTATTGCAGCAAAGGAGCCTGTTTGTAGCCCCGTAATGGGGCAATAGAGTGGGGAGGACAATTAGCCCCGGTGCGGCATCTAATCACCTGGCCTGATTATAGGGGCACGACGCAAGTAAACAAAGTGAGGGCTTTATAAGATGACTAAACAATGCATTGAAGTAAAGAGCTGTGAATGTGCATGCCTACTCTTGAAGTATCTATGTACAAATGCATACCTAGTTTGATATTATGTTACGAAAAACACGAAGTGACTTCACGTTAACGTTTTGGAATGTCAGTGTATATTCTTACCCATCATTATGATCATCAGCCTATTGCAGTCCACTACTGGACTCTTCAGGTGTTCGCCAATTAGGGCAACATCTGGAGGATATACCCATAATCGCCACCCTGGGCAGGCGGGTTGGCGATTGCTGGGCGTAGCTTCTCGTTCCGGTGACGCTGCTGCTCGTCATCAGTCTGTGGTATTTAGCTACGCCTTCAATTGTGATGGTTATACCTACCGCTCTCTTACGCTGACATTTACATAGGAACTGACGAATCACATGATAGCTGAACCGCAGGTCTATATAACGCCATTTATCGAATATTCATTTTGAAACACCCTCGTTGATTAATTTGATTTCTTTCCGTAGCTCATAGTGGGTACGTAGCTGTATGTTATTTTCCTGCAGTTACTCTTGGATTCCAGTTTGTCACTAAAACTAGGTTTAGGTAGCACCCAGCTGTAGTAGCGAATAAGTAATCTAAGCCACTCATTTAAACATATCTATTTGCATGCAAAGCCTTCTCTTTTGAAGTAATCTTAAAGACGTAATTTTCTGGTATAAACACAAACAAACATGAAATATTGATTATTCTCTGTAAACACTCGCCAGGCTACTTTAAGACTGTTTTCTGTTAATCTTTTGTTGCTTGAACATGAAGGACAAACATTATGCCTTCGTAGTGGTTAGTTTTATACTTGATTTTCTTATTCTCGCAAGCAATGTTTGCTACGAGTATGTGTATTGAATGAATGAAAATTTTAAAACCTTGCAAAGATTTGTCTGCTGCGGTGGGCGTAATTGATTTTCTTTTAATGATAGCGGAAACAGGTTTGAAGGTCACTACTAGGTCATCACTTCAGCTCATAGGCAAACGGGCTTAAATGTCACCTGGTCACTTCAGCTCTTAGACACCGCAACTCAAAGTTTAAAGCCCTGCCAATGTTTTTAGCAAATAGCAAATTATATCATTATCATCGGCGATTACTACCTATATAGTAGTACGTATGTATACTCCTCATAATATACGAATGGTAACGATTTATGGGGGTATGTAAGGGAGCGATCTATCATTTTTTCGCTCCAAGTCAACCTCATCTGCCCGTGGTTCTTCACTGGAGCGAGAAGCTAAGCCCTGCGATCGCCAACCCGCCTACCCAGTGTGGCGATTGTGGGTATATCCTCCAGATGTTTGCCCTAAATGGCGAACAACTGGAGAGGCCTATGTCCAGCAGTGGACTGCGATAGGCAGATGATGATGATGAATATGGGTATATTAATTCAAGACCCAACTTTGCAATTTCATAATTGTTGATTTGTTTCAAATTGTCCACAAGCACAACAAGTCAACAACGTAATTAAACTTATTTTTAACATTATTCATAGTGCCAGTAAATAATGTCATATAGTAGTATGTCTTTCTGAGCCCGTCACACAATACGACTGTTAAGGTTTCATACACTCAGTTATTGCTCTAGCTACAATACACATTTACAGAAACAAATAAGTGTCACTTCTATTTTCCGTGAAAATATCTGGCACTCCGGTGGTGGATATACAAACAACATTACGAACTTACATTTTGCACATTGTACCGCTCTTATTAAAAAGCAACATTTTGTGACTGTAAATGTGGTATGTGTGTGGTGAATATTGTGGCGTACGTACGGTAGGTAGATCCAAAGTCCAGATTGTTCACGAAACAGTTTATTTATAACGCACACAGAATAAGTACATACACGAAAGTCACACAAAACACACAAAAGTCAGAAGGATTAGAAGAACAGATATATCAATAGTCCAGGCACATACACAAAACAATTAATTACAAATTAGCAAACATAAATGGCGGTAGCGGTAAGCGCGGTGAAATAATAATGTGTCTCGCAGCGAGTGCTAAACAGACTGTGTGCGGCCGGCCGATCGCTCCCGAGGCGTGAACCCCAAACTTATCGATCATTAGAAGGTAGGTCGCAAAGTCGCAAGCGCCGGGCCCGCGTACCAACAATGGAATCGGCCGGCGCGCTCACAAATGTGTTGCGCACTAATATGAAAACATTTTGTATGTTTGTTGCATTAACATTTTCGTATAAAATTATTTGACATCTTTGTTTTAATAAATGATATAATATAATTACATAATATTAAGATAGATATAATAATAAACGAATAGAATAACAATTACATAATAGAAACTTATTATTTAATAGTGGTGGAACGCCACATCACTCCCCCCCAGAGACCGAGTTACGGGCGATAATAATCGGGAAAGCGAACTCTTCTTCCTGACCGAGTTGTCAGCACCGTGGTGCGTGTTCCTGGTGCAGGAGTGGTATCGGGTCTGGGTGAATTCGGAATGGTGGTTTCCATTTCCGGTGGATCGTAGGCGTCTGGTAATGCGTCGCGTAGTGTGTACGCAGGTTTTATGCGGTCGATGGAGACCGTGACGGGTTTTCCTTTTACCTTTATTTTAAAGGTTTTCTCTCCTCTCTCGATGACCTCGTATGGACCAGTATAAGCCGGCTGGAATGAGCCGTGGGTCGTGTCGTCTCTGAGAAAGACCTGTTCGGACGTGGAGAGATCTTTGAAGACAAAGACTGTCCTGTTGGTCACGTGACGTGACGTTGGTGTCGGAGTAAGTCGTCGTGCGAACTGCCGTATTCGGGTGGTGAAGTCGGTCAAGTCCGGCACAACGTCAACCCTGTGGTCAAATAACTCGCCCGGGAGGCGAAGAGGTTCGCCGTAGACCAGTTCTGCTGGTGATGCCTGTAGATCTTCCTTGAAAGTGGCTCTAATGCCAAGCAGTACCAAGGCGAGAGATTCTATCCAGTCACTGTTGGCGTGACAGGTGATGGCGGCCTTCAACTGTCGATGGAATCTCTCGACGAGTCCATTGCAGGCCGGGTGGTAGGCAGTGGTGCGTCGGTGTCGGAATCCGGCAAGGTCAGACAGGTGCTTGAAAAGAGTGGATTCGAATTGACGTCCTCTGTCTGTTACCACTTCGGTGGGACAACCGAAACGCGCGATCCAGTGCTGCAGAAGCGCCCTTGCTACCGTCTCAGCCGTCATGTCGCGTATAGGAATTGCCTCAGGCCACCGAGTATATCGGTCGACAATAGTGAGGCAATAACGGTACTCACGACATGGGGGTAGCGGTCCAATCAGATCGATGTGGATCTTGGAAAACCGTGCTCGGGGAAGGTCGAATGTGCCCAGTGGAGAATGTACGTGGCGGGTTACCTTGGCCCGCTGACAGGCGATACATTGTCGCGTCCACTCGCGGCAGTCCTTCCTCACGCCAGGCCAAACGAAGCGCTCTGCGACCATCTTCGCCGTAGCATTCGCTCCTGGGTGGCTGAGAGAATGAAGGCTCTCGAAAATCTGTCTACGCATTTCACGGGTGACATAAGGTCTCTTGCTACTCTCATCGCAGTACAGTTCAGACCTCAGTCCCGGCAGTCGTACCTTTGTCAGGCGCAGTGACGTCGTGTCGTTGAGGAGTTGCTGGAGTTCGGCATCAGCTAACTGTGACTTGGCTAACTGGTCTAAATCGATGGGCTGGACGATCTCCTCGACTCTCGATAAGGCGTCAGCAACTACGTTGTCCTTGCCGGAGATGTGCCTGATGTCGGTGGTAAACTGCGAGATGTAATCCAGGTGTCTGAACTGTCTTGGTGAGCAATTTTCTTTACGGTTGTGAAATGCGTAGCAGATTGGTTTATGGTCACAATAGACCGTGAAATGTCTTGCCTCGACCATGTGCCTAAAATACTTAATGCACTCGTAAATTGCGAGCAGCTCCCTGTCGTACGGGGAATATTTCCTCTGAGTGGAAGTCAACTTGTGAGAGAAGAATGCAAGTGGTTCCCACGTACCGTCGTCCTTCTGCTGCTGCAATGCTCCGCCGATCGCAGAGTCTGAGGCATCTGTGACGATGGCTAGTCTGGCTCTGCCGTCGGGGTGGGCTAGTAAGGTGGCTCGACATAAGCCGTCCTTACATTTGGTGAAGGCGTCGTTCTCGGTGGTGGTAAAGTGGACTGGGTGTGATCCTTTGACCGAACCTGTAAGGAGTGCGTTGAGGGGTGCTTGATGTTCTGCTGCGTTGGGTATAAAGCGCCTGTAAAAGTTGATCATGCCCAGGAATCTACGCAACTCTCTTACGGTCTTCGGGGCCGGATAACTGTGGATGGCTTCCACCTTCTCGGGCAGGGGTTCCGTACCAGCTGCGGAAATGCGATAGCCCAAAAACTTCACCGAGGACTCACCAAATACACACTTACTTGTGTTTATCACCATGCCATACTGTCTAAGTCTGGAAAACAGTTGGCGCAGGTGTTCTGCATGACTCCTCTCATCTCTGCTGTACACTAAAAAATCGTCGATATAAGGGTAGCAGAAATCCAGCCCGCGCAGCATTTCATCGACGAATCGCTGGAAAGTTTGCCCTGCGTTTCGAAGTCCGAATGTCATGTACGGAAATTCGTACAGTCCGAAGGGTGTGGTGATGGCAGTCTTCGGGATATCGTCGACGTAGATAGGAATCTGGTTGTAGGCTTTTACCAGGTCTATGGTGGAGAAGACTCGACACCCTGCAAGGCTGTGAGAGAAGTCGTGAATATGGCGGATGGGGTACCTGTCCGGAATGGTTCTGGCGTTAAGCATCCTGTAGTCGCCACAGGGACGCCATCCGCTGTCCTTCTTCGGGGCTAGGTGGAGTGGTGAAGACCATGGAGACTCGGAGGGTCTGGCGGTGCCGCTCTTCAGCATCGAGTCAAACTCCTCCTTGGCGATCTTCAGTTTGTCGGGCGCCAGGCGGCGAGGTGTGCTGCAAATTGGCGGACCCGGTGTGGTGCGAATGTGATGCACCGTGTTGTGAGCTGGTGCATTGTGTATACCAGATGGGCGAGTGATGTCGGGAAATTCGCGAAGTATGTCATGGTATACAGATGCACCAGTCATTACCTTCACCGACGAAATTGCACGCGCTGAGGTGGCAGGCGAAGCCGGGGCGGCGAGTGTTGTATCGCTGTCGATGAGGCGTTGATGTCTGCAATCCACAATTAAATTGTAATGCGACAAAAAATCAACGCCGATAATAGGCTTCGTAACATCGGCCACAATAAATCGCCAAGCGAAATCGCGGCGCAAGCCTAGGTTGAGTACCAGGTGCGCGTAGCCGTATGTATGAATCGTCGATCCGTTCGCCGCGCACAACTGGTAGCTGGTAGGTTCCCGTCGCTCCTTTATTGCGGACCGGGGGAAAACGCAGAGGTCACTACCTGTGTCCACTAAAAACTGCGTCCTCGTTCGCTGGTCCGTCACGAATAAGCGACCGGTGCTTGGGCAGTCGTCAGTCGCCATTATCGACCGCCCGGTTCGTTTCCCGCCCGGAAATCGCAAGGTCTGACGCACTTTTTCGCCTGGCTCCCGTGCTTAGCGTGGTACCAGCATATTGGGAACTTCCGGTAACTTGATTGTGAACGGTTGGAGCTGGAGTGTTCTCGGGAGCGATGCGTCGATCTCGTCCGCGGTCTCGACCTCGAGTATCGACCTTCCCGCGCGGTAAGGGCCTGCACCTGCCTGGTCAGCGCCGCAACCTGTTGCACCAAAGTGTCCAGTGTGCTGCTACTGGCTGCTGGGGCTGATGCTGCTGCTACGTGGGGGCTCGGGGGCACTACGTCGTGGATCCGATCGGCGAGATCCGCTAAAGCCTCGAGCGAAGACGAGGCCTGGGACGCGACGATGGTCTGCGTAGTGTTGGGCAGACGACTGGTCCAAATGGTCCTGATGAAGTCGTCTGGAACCCCGGGGCCGGCAAGGTGCTGGAGGTGACGCAGGAACTGGGATGGTTTTCGGTCTCCCAACTCCTCATGGACAAGGAGCTGCTTGACCTTCCGCTCCCTGGATGCCGACAGCCTCTTGATGAGCTCCTGCTTCAGCTTCTCAAATTTATTCGTCGCAGGTGGGTTGGTGATGATGTCCTCCACCTCTCCGGCATATTGTTGGTCGAGTTGGCCGATGACGTAATAAAATTTTGTGTCATCCGATGTGACGCCGGCGATGAGGAACTGTCCCTCGATTTGCGCAAACCAGATGGCCGGTTTCTCTGGCCAAAACGGTGGCATTCGGATCGGCATTGGCGAAGGTGGTGTTGAAAGAGACGCCGCACTGCCAGATTGCTGCTTCTCCGCCATTTTGTGCACCTTTCTACGGTCCGTGTTTACGTGACACAGTCGTTGGGAGTCTCCGGAATCGTTGTCACTGCTCATACCAAGTCGTGTTCAGCGGGGTCACCAGTGTGGTATGTGTGTGGTGAATATTGTGGCGTACGTACGGTAGGTAGATCCAAAGTCCAGATTGTTCACGAAACAGTTTATTTATAACGCACACAGAATAAGTACATACACGAAAGTCACACAAAACACACAAAAGTCAGAAGGATTAGAAGAACAGATATATCAATAGTCCAGGCACATACACAAAACAATTAATTACAAATTAGCAAACATAAATGGCGGTAGCGGTAAGCGCGGTGAAATAATAATGTGTCTCGCAGCGAGTGCTAAACAGACTGTGTGCGGCCGGCCGATCGCTCCCGAGGCGTGAACCCCAAACTTATCGATCATTAGAAGGTAGGTCGCAAAGTCGCAAGCGCCGGGCCCGCGTACCAACAATGGAATCGGCCGGCGCGCTCACAAATGTGTTGCGCACTAATATGAAAACATTTTGTATGTTTGTTGCATTAACATTTTCGTATAAAATTATTTGACATCTTTGTTTTAATAAATGATATAATATAATTACATAATATTAAGATAGATATAATAATAAACGAATAGAATAACAATTACATAATAGAAACTTATTATTTAATAGTGGTGGAACGCCACATAAATGTTATTGTACTGTCATAAGCACTTCGTTAGATAGAGAAACTCACTATTGCATACCAAACAATTTACTTACAAAGTGTACAATTAGTTGTACAATAAGTGGTTGCTAACTTTTATTTTATTTCTAGAGGGATAAGGCAACTTCACGCGGTCTGCGTTGGGAGTCGGCATGGTGTGTGGGACTCACAGCTCAGAAAATGGAATGGCCTACCCACTAAACTCCCCTGTGTCGCCAGCAGCCAGTGGGCAGCAACTTGAAGGGACGCCGAAGCATAGGTACGTTCGCATCCCTGCCTGCCCTGGCCACCCGCAGATGACAAGCGGCCGGCAGTCCTGGCCCAGGCAGGGCGAATACCCCCACATCACATCATCATTGCGCAACAATACTACGCCGTATACTATAGGTAACTTGGTAACAGTTCAATTAACAATATTTCCAGCTTATATGCTGGTTGACGCAGAATCTAGAGCGGATATTATTCTATTTCAAAATGCCTCATCCATTTTTAATGCCGGAAAATGCCAGTTTCAATTTCCTTTGTAGGTACATATATCGTAGCATAGCATGTGTTATATTCATGGAGTTAGAGCTTCGTTTCAATTTAACTCGAAAAAAAATTTATTGTAACTATAAAGTGGGTTCAAAGGATGATTTGCTTTATTTTTACAAACATTTTTTAGAAATACAAATGGAAATTTCAACAATAAACTTGGATTTATCGTGCTCAATCCCTGCTTAATCCTAATCCTAAGGAGGGAAAAGCTATTGAGTAACGAGGTGTTAAATAAAATATTACTTTAACAAACGACTAACTTGAAACAACTCGGAAGACGAAAGGTTTCATAAGATCTTCGTGAATTTCATTAATTTTAAGTACCTACTAATATTTAACTATTTTTATTCTTAATAAACTACCAATTAGATGGATTGCATAGAAAATAAGGCCCACCGTCTTCTTATTAATAGTCCTGCTTTGGTATATTATAAATTATGAAAAACGAAATCTTTCGGGAAAATGTTAATACAAAAAGTCCGGAAAGTGCGAGTGTGGCTACGAATAGAACACCATCCCGTAGTCATACATGTTATTTACATGTTAAACTATTATTATAACTCATTATTTTTGTACGAAGTTTTCCAAAAAATACGTTTTTCAAGTTAACTCCTGACCGAACAGAGTTCTTTAATCCGTTACAGTTTACCTTCAAATTTCATCACATGGACGTGAACTACGGAACCCTAAGAACTGTCTTTAAATAGAATCGCTCCCGTAATAAGGAGACTTGTCGAGTCGAAATTTGATAGAAGGTACTTTGTTTACGTCCTAATTATAGGGCGCCTTCCAACTTGTTTTCTATACAATTTTTGCTGTTGTTTTTTTTTCAGTCCGCAAGCATTGAAATTATATTTGAAGATCCGTCACTTTCATCTCAATTCAAGTCATAAAAATTGGTTTCAAAACTATAGTTTAAAACAATAGCAGTAAAGTAATTTTGGTCTTGATCAGCATATTGCAATCCACCCACTGTGTCGCCTGCTTACTATCAGGCATCACACGTGCTCGTCAGCCGCCTCCTGAAAAAACATAGGCCTCTGCAATAAAATTGTAGGAAACGTCGAACAATGCGGCAAATAATTCAGTATGGCTGCTTTTTGCATGTTGTAATGTCTTGGTAGAGAGGCCTATTGCGTTTAAATTAGTTTTGGGTTGATGTGGTATTACTCCGGTATTAAAAAGCACTTAGGGTCATTATCACCACCAGCCTATTGTAGTCTACTGTTGGACATCTTGTGACTTCATCATCATCGTGACTTGGGCTTCTCTTTCGCTTTCCATCAGGCGCGGAGAAGCCATTATGCCGTGCTACTATAAAAAAAAAAAAAAAAACATCGGTCTCTCCAGTTGTTCCCCACTTTGGGCCAACATTTGGGCTGGGCAGGCAGGTTGGCGATCGCAGGCTGTAACTCCTCGCTCCCATGACGCTGCTGCTCTGATAACGGACAGTACGTTATACCTATTTAATATTATTAATACGTCAAGTGCTAGTACCGGTGTCACATTGTGTTTGAAGCTAATAAAGATACACCAGTCGTACAAAATAGTCAGAGGCCTCGACTAATCACATTAGCGCGGAGTTACGACCGTAATTACAGGTATTAGTGCACAGTTGTACATGTCCCGTCCCATTCTTTAATGGGCACTTGTTTGCCGTCAGACCCTCTTGTGGTTCCTGGAACATTAGTTGGAACTGATTGTGCTAAAACACTTATTCTTAGTAAATCTAATTCTTAGTCTATCTTTTTAATAACTGCTTTTTTCACGTATTTTTCCAATTTACTATTTATTTATTAGATACGATATATTAGGTAAATTATCTGTAAATAGCTCACGTGTTTATTGAATAAATTATGTCTTAGATACGTAATTGAATCCGTATAATAAAAAAAATTCTTCATTGCACAAGTTACATTATTTAATTATTGCTAAAAAGACATTATGTGCGTTGGACGAAAGCAGTGAAGCAACATTGAACAGGGGTTCCCAAACTATTAATATAACTTATTAGTAGGTTCAATTCATCATCAACAACAGTCGCAGACATCCACTGCTGGATATAGGTCCAGCCCAATGACAATTGTCATACACGACAATATTATATCTTTGTATATGCTATATATTATATTAACTACATATATGTATAAATGTATTATATTTATGTATGTGTACGTATTTTTAATGTTTAATGTTATTAACCTTCAGCACACTACCTACATTTTTATTTCTGCTTAGCCCAATGATTGACTGGTAGAGAATGCCTATGCGGCATTAAGTCCGCCTTTTGTACACTTATAATTGTGCAATAAAGATTAAATAAATAAATTGTCATTTGGGTTTACCCATGCAAGTAATAAGTACTACGGGTTTGCCATAGTCACCACGCTTTGCAGGCGGCTTGGTGACAGCTAGGTTTTCTCTGTAACCAGATAATCACTGCTGCCCGTTTCCTGATATACATTCATGGGATGAAATGGGACAAAGTTGATAGACTAAATCTGAGCAGCCTTATCTACTTGTTAGGGTTTTAAGGAGCCTCCTCCTTGGATTGTCCCTCACGTGCGTCTTAAGTAGCTTAAGTAAAACATATTATTACCAGCAGGATGAGCATCGATTAACTATTTAAGTTGCTAATGGCCGCGGTAAATATGCAATAGGAGGCTTTTAGTATAAGCCTTCTAAAATACAATGTAATTTCAAACATAAGCATCCTGGATGTAACAGCACTTTAATTTTGTCGCTTTAAAGGTTATATGTAAGAAATGCTTTATAGATTATGTAAAGGGTAGTTATTCGGAGAGAATAGAGAGGTACCAGGTTCGAGTACTGCGTTAGCCAAAAATTGTTTTTGGTACCTAAAGAATTTTCTCATTAGCAGTTCCGGAGAACGGAAGTTGGCTCACAGCGTCTTTCTTTTATATGGGCTCAACATTCTGTACTATCACCGCCATTGCGACTGCATCCACAAACGCTATATTGCGTTGCTCTAGTACCGATTGCTAATCTGTCAGGAACAGCTGATCAGCGTGACCAATCACATTACGAACTCATCAGGAGCCACCTGGGCGGTCTAATTGACTACACGCCACTTAGCCCAGTGGACGTAAAAGCGTTTTATGTTCGGCCTGCTACGTTTGATTCAATTATACCAAGCGGTGTCAAAGAAAATTCTCAATAGACGACGTCATATCAATTGGAAATATCAGGTAAAAAAAGCTGTTATGCCTAGATATTAATTTCTTCAAGCATAATTGCCGATTATGACCGTAGAAGAACTGCTGGCATTGGCTGAATGAGGGAAGGCCGGGATAGGCAAATGTAGCGTGAATTCAAGGAAGCCTATGTTCAGCAGTGGACGGACCAAGTATGTTTATTAATTGATTTTTGAGATTTTTTGGAGGGTAGGTACTTGAATGGGATGCATGGTCCATCTATTTTTTGCTCCTTTTATTATATATCAATTGTACACTTATGAGATCGTAAACACTCCATTTCATATTTAATAAAATACATGACGTGACGTCAGATTACAAAATCCAAAGAATCATAACGCTTACGTATTTTGTCAGCTAAGTTTAGTCTCTCAAATCAATGTAGACCACTATCGTGAGTCGGCAACTCTTAAAATAAACTAACCAATTACTTAGTAGGTACAAATGTTAAATGTAGGAGCGCCGAGTGGTTAAAAAAACCATTGATTAGTACAAACACCACCACGTATTTATTTCAATTATTAGGCCCTCTTACGCTGAAAGAACCTCTCGCTTTGCTAGCGTTTTTGACTAAGGTCTTACCCTCCCATTCTATTCGATATGGGGCTTAAAATCCCACAAATGTATCCCTGCCTGTCGTAAGAGGCAGTTTATTCGGCCTTTCGGCCTCCTTCGGTAAAGAAAAGCATTGTAAGATAACCTGCACACTTGGAAATGTTCAAGGTCGTATTGAAGTAACCCACCCCACACTTTGCCAGTGTTTTTGACTAAGGCTATATCATCCCACGCTCTTTGATACTATTACAAAATTTAAGAGCTTGGCTCTTGTCGGTGGAGCAATTTCCAGTCCTCCCTGGACTCCGCCAGCGCCTTCCACTCCCTGTACGTCATGACATTAACTTTTTCATTCAACTGTTGTGTAAACGTTCGTCTTGGCCTCTATCTGACTGGTGGGAAATGGTGGTACACCATGTGCGTCATGACACACCATGAAAACTATACTAGAAGGTAAAATAGAAGGCAGGAGAGGAAGCGGGAGGCTCTTCGATATGGGGCTTAAAATCCTAGCGAGATATTTCTGCCTGTAAGAAGCGTCTAAAAGGGCCTTTGTGGTGGGGCCCTGAGGAATACGTGACGATATTTGCCTTCAAACACGGTGGTCAAAGGCGTACCGCCAAAGGTACACCGCACGGTGCCGGGAGACCACACGGTGAATATATACCTAGGTATATGAGCTGTAGATGTACACTAATGTTGTAATTACTCCACTATTACACTACTTCTTCCATATGATTAAAATATAACGTTTAATGGGATCCGCGTAGCCCCTTTTAATGATTTATATAGGTCGTTGTTAATTAGTAAACTTTCGGCCAGTGAGCTAGAGGTCAAGTTTTATTCGAAACGAAACCTTTTAGAAGGGTTTATATTATTCTGAATAGCCTTATGTACAGTGTTTGAAAAGAGGGATCTATTAAAACTTAGGTTAATACAAGTTTATACGGGAACAGTAGACTCATTATAGACTAATACTAAGTAAAGGGGACTTTAATGTAGTAATGTTTGAAGTTAGATCAAAACAAAAATCATTCGTATTACAGTCCACTGCTGGACATAGGCCTCTTCAGTTGTTCGCGACTTAGGGCACACATCTGGAGGAATGTACCAATAATCGCCACGCTGGACAGGCGGATTAGCGATCGCAGGGCGTATCTTCTCGCTCCGGCGACGCTGCTGCCCGTCATCGGTATTTAGCTACGCCTTCAATTGTGATGGTTATACCGCCACCAGTCGGTTGCCAGCGCCTCGTTTGTTATTCGGCAGGATGCCGACAACGGGCATCTTTCACCGCACGGATAAAGAATTAATCATACTTCCTTTTTCCACTTTGAATGATACCAACAATCGAATAAGGAAAACGGCGCCTAACGCCAAGAGCCCGGATATACTAGCCACTTCCGATACGCCGTAAAACAACGCTCGCACATCTATATTAACCTCCAAATTGATTCGATGAAAGTATCTTTTATTGTTATTTCTTGCCCTGTTACCCACTCATGTGTGGTTCAAGATAGGAATAAGGGGCGATGTATGAATTTTAAAACAAACAAAAATGTTCATCTGTCCTGGTGACGTATCCTACAGGTTTGCCTCAAACCTCCTCAAGGCATCAGACTCTCACAACGAGTTTAGGTCACTATAGTTCCTAGAAATACATATAAATGGTCACACGAATAGTTATGTTTGTTAATTTATTTAATCTCGAACGCACAGTAAGGTAGTGTACAAAAGGCGGACTTAATGCCACATAGGCATTCTCTACCAGTCAACCATTAGGTTAAGCAGAAACTAATTTTAAGGTAGTGTGCGACAAAGTTAATTTAAAACACAATATCTCAAACACAATCATAAAATATGATAAAAATAATTAAATAGTTCGAGGCGCCAATCCAACCCAACCCTTGGTTCAGGAAGCCAGGTCACTAGCACATAACCAGTAATTTTATTACATGCTATTTCGTCTTTTTAAGCATTAGGAGTTTGATCAAAGCATGATATTTAAACTTTTTCTAAAGTAACAAATCACGTAACAAACATGCCCATTTTAAGTTAACAGGTAGGTACATAATGCAGTAACTATTTGAGCATGGCCTTGCACTTTTTGATTTGTCGTGTCAAACCCTATCAAACTATTATAACGTTCCGTTTCGCATTGCAAATATCTCGTCTTCTAACAATGCAAACTTTTCACAATTATGTGCGTGCGTAAACGTTGCGGGTCTTTTAACCCAAATTGTGCTTTTTAATGCAAAAAAAATACGTAGGCATGTAACATTCAGAAGTGAGTGACCTTTGAGTTACACCTGACTTTGATGTAGCCACAACCTTATTCCTTGTTCCACGGCATTTATTTTATTCTTTTGCCCTTCGTTACCCGCGACATCGACCTAATAGGATGCGGCATAATAAAATATGTTCGCCTTTTGGTAAACAATGCCCTTTCTTTGATTCCATTACGAGACGATCGTCTTAGACATTTGTCTAAGAATAAAAAATGTTACCCACATAGCCCAAAGACAAATACATGAATAAGTATAAGAGAAGATTTTATTTTATCTATTCAACCGAGTAATCTGGTAGATACCGTGTTCCTGACTCAGTGCGTTTATTTTGACGTCTTTTGACATCTATTTTCCTCCGCTGAAGGTGCATTTCCACAAAAACACACAGAAAACACACATCTCATGTCCGCTCTACTTTAGTGGAACAATACCATTGATCAATTTCTTATTGTGTAGAAATAATCTAATACTATTTATCAAAGCAGCAAATACTATCCTAGAACTAGAGACATTTTTTGTTAATATTAAATTATCCACATAATTGCTTGCTTAATTTTAATAATACGTGTGTAAAATTAGTCTATATCGTTATATTTAATTCGTGAACCTGAACGCAATAAATATGTCTACCTAATAAATTGCTGTTCCTACTTTATGTGTTGTGTTCAATCTTGTATTAATGTAGCATTATGTAAATTTTTCAGTTGCATAACAATTATGATTATGCTTACTTATTTTGTCTAATGTGCTTATAATTAAACTGCGATTCAGCCAAGAACGATTTATCTCTATCGTTACAGTTTCCCGGAAGCCTATGTCAGCTCACACCTATTCCTACGGCCAGTACAAACTTACACAGCATTACCTACACTCAGTGCTTCGAACAACTCTACGAGTCTTGGCAAATAATTTTATCTTCAACAAATACTCCGAGGGGAGCCGTGTTGCATTTTACGACGCGCTCCCTAAAAAGATTTCTGAAACAATAGACGAGGAATGGAACATTAAAACAGTCTTCTTTATGTCGAGAACAGTGAACACTCACTGTACCTACCTTTTATACAAAGCAGTTAAGTACAGCATAGCCAGCGATGTAAAGGATGTAAGAAAACGACGTATCATATTTACGCTTCAAGCCACTCTCACCTGCCCATAGTACACCTGCCGAACCTCTGGCATTGAAGTCGTAACTTAATACCACAGGCCGATGACGAGCAGCAGCGTCACAGGAGCGAAGCTACGCCGCGAGGCGATTTTGGCTAAAGCTTCCAGGTGCTTAGGTGGTTGCCCAAAGTTGCGAACAAGTGGAGAGATATATGTCCAGCTGTGGACTGCCATCGGCTGATGATTGGCTGCTGAAAATTGTATTCATTTATTTTGTCTTTGCATACTAAAAGTAATATAGTTTAATAAGCCTTAAGGCCTTAATCCTTCTGATTTAACTAATTCAACATCATGTACCTTCACAAATAGTAACTTTAAGTTTAATACCTAAACACTACTAGGATTGCAGTTATCAGAGCGATCGTAAAATATCAAACAGACATCTTGGCTCCAAACCAGCAGAGATGAATAATAAAAAAAGGAGTGTAAGAAACCAATCCGTTGTTCAGTGACAAAGCAACCTAGTTTCCGAATAAAAGCATTTTCATTTGTTCTTTTTAGAGATCCACTGTAAAGTAGGTTAATCGATTTTCCCGTTGTACTTATACACAAAATATATTTTGGTCATATGTTTTATAGTTACTTAGCGGGAGTTGGTGATACATATACGTATTTTATTTGTAGATTTTGTTTACGACGAGCATGTATGAAGAGATTGATGAAGTGGACGAAGCAAAAGTTGTGTGCCAGAATCGTAGCAAATGGAAGGACGTGGTCTCTACCTACCCCTATGGGAGAAAGGCGTGACGTTATTGTATGTTATGTATTATTTTACTTGCATCTAATTTCTATTATCTAGATATTTCCGTCGTTTTCGTTCATACAATAGCATTTTTGTTTACATATTTTTTAGGCTTTTATTTTTTTGTAGCACATACACTCTAGGTTTCTACAGCAAAAGAAAATTTCTAGTTTCACTTCTGGTACCCAGAATGCTAGGTAATTATTTCTAGTTTAGCACATACTAGCTGTGCCAGCGACGTCGCACGCATGGATATCGGGTCTCAAATGAACTTCCATAAAATGGTGCATACATTTCAAATTAGGTAGACCTCTATTGCATTGGTGAAAACCGCATTAAATTCCATGCAGTAATTTTTACATGATGCACGATCAAACATACAGATAATCTCCCGTTTTCCCAACACTTCTCTTCACAGCTCTGCCACTATTGATTGTAGCATGACGAAAAGTATACTATAACCTGCCCAGGAGTATGAAGTTTATTAACAAACGCGTCTAAAGTTTTTCCCAAAAATTCCATAGCCACTAGATTAAAATGTTCGCCATAACGACAGCGTTCTGTTGAAACAAGACACATGCAGTAACAAAGTTATTGACCGCGGTAATAAATAAATAAATAAAATAATAAATAACCCAAGACATGCCACGCTGGGCCACACAGCGCCACCTAGCCCCAAACTAAGCCGAAGCTTGTACTATGGGTACTAGACAACTGATAAACTTACTTATATACTTTTTTTTTTTTTTGTAAATAAATACATATTATACATAGAAAACACCCAGACCAATACAAACAGACATGTTCATGCACACAAATATTTGTACTGTGCGGGAATCGAACCCACGACCCTTAGCTCAGAGGGCAGAGGTCACTACCAAATGAGCCACCGAGCCTGTCCCCCCATAATGGCGCCCCCATCTGTTGCTCGGACAGACGCGACGCGGCTCTGGGGAGCTCATTATACGGAACCCTTCAACTCTGCACTTTAAACCCCCTCCCGGCTTCTTCAAAGCGAATTCTTTCACAGTTATGTTGATGTTACTGCTGTAAGCACAAAGTTTGTTTAATATCTTCTCTAGTGTGTGAAATATTGTTATAATTATGGAAGTCTTGTGATAATCCAACTTTAAACTTCAAAAGTTAAAATATATAGACAAATACCCTTTATTGATATAAAATTTACTTAGAACTGGACAAAGTATACAATTGTTTTATAATTTAGACAATCTTATCGCTGCAAGCGACCTTTTCCAGACAACCTTACTTTTTAGTTTATCTTATTTTAAGGGATGGTAGATTATAATGACAAATACGAACTTAGTCAAGATGGTTGAATAAAGCCTTATCGCCCTTGTTTGGGGTCCCAACGGTGGGAATTTAATAACCTGTTGATGATGGTATTACAATATTACATTTTTCGTTAGTATAACATAACTCTCAAGAACATATCTCTATACCTATAGATACGAGTATACTAGAAAACTATGAGAAGAAAGAATCATCTGTTTCAATTTATTTAATGGCCAGTCTAGCTTAACTTTTTTGGTTAGTAACAAAAGCCATTTTTTTGGAGTTTTCAGAGATTTACGTGTTTAACTAATTGGATAAAATACGACGCAGGTATAGATATAAATACTATGGTAAAAATGATGTAATGGTTTCTTCTCGATCTAAATGTGCTTGAAATAACAACACTTACTTTGCAAGTTTGCAGTAACTACCTATATTATCATAACATTGATACAACTTGTTTCAGGATGACTATTTTCTAAATAGCTAGAAGTATATTCGTTTCTAAATAGTGTTTAGATGTTTTCTGGCATTTTAAAATGCATTGAAGCCTTTCGCATATCCCAAAGTATATGTTGGAAACTCTGAATCAAGGCGCAAAATACTCCAATGCAATGAAATTGACGATATTTCATAAACAAAGACGTTAGTTATCACTCCTCTTTGTTCTGGATTTAGATTAAGGGACTTCCTGTACCTACCTATAAGCTTCACACTCGGAGAAAAACTTTGATAGCGCGATGCAGGAACCCACAAACTAGTCCCTGTTGTTACTAACAAAGTTATTGACCTTCGTAATGGCACGTCCAACGTTTGTTCCCGAACTACGCTTCGATCTTTTCAACTCTGCACTTTAGAACTACTGTTTGTACTTGTTCGGCAGCCATGTGAAATTAGGTTGTTTCCGGGAATACTTTACTACAAAGCAATGCAATTCTGTAAGTTTATTGCATTTTCAAAATACAAAATGTGAATTTTAATGTCGATGTTAGCGCCATGTTAGAGAATGTGGCGGCGAGGTCAGAATAGATGGTTCGTGACATAATTGTAATTCTGAATTACTAAACTTACATAGGTACTAAAAAGCACCGTTTTACATAGGAATATCTCGGTATTTGTTAATATTTTTCAATTCATGGATAAACTTACAGTACCTAAATAAAATTGGTCACCTTTTAATGCGTAAGATTTAACAGCAATGAATTTTATAGAAATAAATAAATAATTCCAGATAGATATCTATCTATTACAAATATTCTTTAATGCACACCAAACAGTTGACTTAATACTAGATACATAGACAAATTAAAGTACAAATTAAGCGGTCTTATCTCTCTTCTAGACAACCCTGCCTATAAATATAAAAGTTTTCATCATCATAAGCCTATCACAGTCCACTGCTGGACATAGGCCTCTCCAGTTGTTCGCTACATAGCAAACATCTGGAGGATATACCCATAATCACCACACTGGGTAGGCGGGTTGGTGATCGCAGGGCGTAGCTTCTCGCTCCGGTGACGCTGCTGCCAGTCATCGGCCTGTGGTATTTAGCTACGCCTTCAATTGGGATGATGACTAAAAAATAATTTAATGTCCATCAGATAGATTAATGAAAAATATTGGATACGTATTTTTTATTTTGCCTCTTGTTCAAAAACTTACGAAGATACATTGATTTTAAATGTCACATGACGTCACGTTAGAGTACAAAATATACTCTAACGTGACGTAGTTAGCCCCCACTCCGTAACTTTAATGCGCTATATCTAAGTATTTTCTTGTTATTTCGACAAAACAAAAAATACGGGTCTTATATTTTTTTATTATCTAAGAGACGGACTAATTATTTTCTTCATTTTCATACCTTGTCATCATCCGTATTGTGATGAAATATCCACTAATGATAACGATAACTCTCCCTATCCCAAGACAAATCGATATTAGGCAGGCATATTTCTTTATGCCCTCTAAGATTTCGCTTTAAAACGCATTTTAAAACATCGAAGCGGTAGCGACATTATCGACAATTTTCTCTGATGGAGCGAAATGGGACCTTTCACTTTTAGTCTTCGCCATTACGGCCAAGAAAATTTCACTATTCATAAAACACGACACAATGTCTTGTCTTTTTATTTTTCTTAAGTTTGTTTTAACTACAATACTACGGATCTTATACAAATAATTAGGTATATTAGGTAAGCGTGTTTAGGTACTAAGAGGACTATTAATAATTGCATTTCTTAGTATCTGTCTACACACGTTTACCTGATACATTTAAGTATTCGTATAGAACATAGGCACGGATCTCATTTTGAACAAAAATAATATATACTCGTATATTTGTTTTATTGAGCATTTTAAAAAGACTTTGATAACTTTCAACACATTTTTTTATATTTAATAAAAAATTAGAGCTTTATTGTTATATTTACCGTGTCATCAATACTATTAAACCTACATAGCATGTTTTTTATTACTTTTTGGAAATTTATTTTCAAATAAACTATGAATATACTATGTGCAATATATAAATTAGAGCAACTAAAATTGTAGGTAGGTAAGTCTAGACCATGCGCGCGAAAAGCAAACTTTATCAATAACGCTGCATTCAGACGCCCTCGTAACACTCAAATCCGTGGGCTCAATATTGGAATTCTTGAACAAACAGACATTTTGGCGTTTAATTAATATTCTCACCATAGACTCGATCGCGATCTTTGATTAAAACCTGTCACGGTTAGAATTTACTAATAAGGTAATATTAGTATTGAATTGGTAGATAATAGAAGTATTTGTTATGTTGTAACAAATCAATTTTCTAATAAGTTGGGGTGTATGACAAATATTTTGTTCGAAAACAATAAAAACAAATATGAGCTCAAAAACTTCAATTCTTTTATTTTAAGGCTTTTTTTTATTCATGCTCTGAGTTTGCCCCTGGTGTCATGTGATATTGAAGCGTACGATGGAACAAATACATGTCACTCTCGCCTTGAACACCGAAAGATGTTATGTCTGGGGGTACCAAGAGCCCGGAAGGAGTTCATTCGTAGTACGAGGGTAAAAGCGAAACGCACCTGGGTCCTTACACAATGCCTCTAGGCCGTATCTCTTCTCGTCCGAATATGTACCTAATGTTTCATAAAAGCGTGAAAACATGTATTTTCTTTTTTAATCTTCTACCCATCACTTCTGATCTATCACACTTCCTACCTATCCTCCAGTTGTTCGCCACAGGGCAAACATTTGGAGGATATACCTACCCATAATCGCCATGCTGGGCAGGCGGATTGATGATCGCAGGGCGTAGCTTCTCGCTCCGGTGACGCTGCTGCCCGTCATCGATCTTTGGTAATTAGCTTCGCCTCTAACTGTGATGGTTTTACCGTCACCAGTCGGTTGCCTCGTTTGTTATTCGGCAGGATGCACCACGGGCAGGTAAGGTTGGCTTGGAGCGAAATGTTGATAGGCCGCTCCCATACATACCGTTATGAATTTAGTTGGCCAAAAATTAAACTCTACTTTAAGCTAATCTTGTTAAATAAAATAGATATTCTTATTTAACTACATAAAGCATGTAGAAAAATAAGAATGAGGAAGGTTTATTTGTATATAAATATAGAAGCAAAGCGAGGGCGGGTCGCTAGTAACAATATTAATAAAGTAGCATTAATTAAGTAACATTTTAATACCTCTATTAAAATTCACTACTTATACTGACTACTACCAATTTCCATTTGATCTTAAAATAGGTGCTTATTGAAAATGCTAGTTCGTTCCATTTCACTTACACCCATCCATCAAACCCTAAGTGATATTGCCCGAGGAATAGTAAGTATATTTTAATATTAATCTCCAATTATATTTTATTCAGTTAAAGTGAAATCTTACCCTCTATGCTTTTAATCACAAGTACCTTTACTGTCTAGGATAATCGTACATCATATTTAAAAATACTTTTTTTTTTCAGTAACTGATTGCTTAATGTACGTTTTATTTTAAGCGAAACATACATTATTAAAAAACAATATAAATTATGTTTCATGCAAATCCTACTTATGTTGTTTTTTTTCAAATGAAGTAAAGGATTACTTCTTATTTATTCTTACATAACTCTTACATAAACTACGAGTATGTCATCTGTTTGGTGTACAAATAAAGAATATCTATCTATCTATGTTTCGTTCTTTCTTTTCTTTACTATACTAAGAAGGTGTCATCTGGTCCATCAATCAACGGATATGGCAGGCTCTAGCTTTTAACAGAGAACTGTGGAAAAGTTTGTGGGAGACTTTTGCCCAGCTGTGGGATAACATAGGTTGATAAACTATGTTTATATCACAATAAATATGTTGTGTGCGGAATGGGAGTTCGTTTTGTATTGAGCACCACAGAGCATCATCCCCAGAAAACAGGCATTATGTGAACTAATTTCAATTTTCATGAAACATAAAATGGATAATCTATACTTATAATAAATCTGTAGAGAGGTCAATTCTGTACATAAAATATTTTTTCAAAATAACTATCAGGGGGTGATAAGTGATCGATACTGATACCAAAAATGCAATCAGTAAAATTTTTGTCTGTCTGTCTGTCTGTCTGTCTGTCTGTCTGTCTGTCTGTCTGTATGTTCGTTATAGAAAAAAAAACTACTGAACAGATTTTGACGAAACTTGGTACAATTATTCTTCATACTCCTGGGCAGGTTATAGGATACTTTTCATCACGCTACAATCAATAGGAGCGGAGCAGTGACGGGAAGTGTTGGGAAAACGCGAGAAATTTAAACCTGTATGTTTGAACGCGCATTACGCGAAAACTACTGCATAGAATTGAATGCGGTTTTCACCAATGTATTGCTAGAGGTCTAACTTAAAACTTAGGCACAAGGTATAGATGGGTATTATATGGAAGTCCGTTATTTTTGAAACCCGATATCCACGCGAGCGACGCCGCTGGCACAGCTAGTCCTTCAATAAATCCATTGAATAATGATAAACTTTCGGATCTGTACCTGCCTGTGTAAGAGAAGCAGTTTTGTATTTATTTAATGTCTGTCTTAAATTTAGTTATTTTACCCGATGGTACAGTTTTTTTTTATAGATGGTCAGTCGGCAAAACATTTGTGAAGTGACTTCGGACGCGTTTCGGGGTCGGTCGGGAAATATGCAGAATCTTTTGTCGTTCTGGTGAAGCTGTTTCCCGACATCGCTACGTCTTCTATCTACATCTACGCTACGAGAAGATGGGTTAGGGGTCTTCACTAAAACGCCAATTATGTAACTCAATGAAATGTTTATCCGAAATACGCGAAGCGAAGCGAGGCGGGTCGCTAGTAAATAATAAATACGTGCTAACAATACGTACATACCAACCACCTGGGGATTAAACAATTTACAATATGGCGTAATTGAATGTCTATTGAATATTCGGCTATTAGGGCCCTAACTCACTAGAAAACCACCATAGCAGGTCACTCTTAGTAGTTGTCTTGGTGTACATACTAATAGGACCCTTGACACCACCTTTAAGGCGCATGACGAAGGGGCCGGGGTTTTTAGTGGGTATTTCCTGCCTCACTTCCATCTTCGAGGCGGGATGAGTCCCACATACCCCGCTGCTCCCCCAATGAGCGGGAATGCATAAATGCATTTTCCCCGGCAAAAACTTTTTTTTGAGGTCACTCTTAGTAGTCCTTAGTGGTGACTTGAGATACCTAGCGACACTCTTCAAATCTTATTTAACAGGAAAACTAATTATCAACCCCTAGTGGCCGTGATAGCAAATTCAAAATCACAAATATGAACTCGCCCAAAACCACTCGTATAAAGTTTGTTCGATGGCTTTAGTAAATATTGCGTCTTTGTTATTACTTTTTTTTATTTTTAACTAGCTGTGCCTGCGGCTTTGCCCGTGAAGAAGCCTATGTTACTCTCCATTCCTTCAACTATCTCCACATAAAAAATCACGTCCCGTTTTGCCGTGAAAGAAAGACAAACATACAGACAGACACACTTTTCAGACCATTTATATGAATATTAGTATGGATTTCTCATATAGTTAGAAGTAAAGGTTCTCTCTGGCAGCCATGAAAGAAACCAAACAAACTCGTAGATTTTAACGAAACTTGGTACAATTATTCTTCATACTTCTGAGCAGGTTATGGTATACTTTTCATCACGCTACGATCAATAGAAGCAGAGCAGTGAAGGGAAATGTTGGGAAAACGGGAGAATTTTTTATCTGCATCACGCAAAAACTACTGCATGGAATTGAATGCGGTTTTCACCAATATATTGCTTGGGGTCTAACTTAAAATATAGGGCATTTTATGTAAGTCCGTTATTTTTGGAACCCGATATCCGCGCGTGCGTCGCCGCTGGCACAGCTAGTAAGGAATATTTAAACAATTTGTTGGATTTTATTGACGCCGCCTTGGAGTTCTAAAGAGATAGAGCCCTCACAGCAAAATGTCAAATAGGTCAAACATACGTCAAATAATGAGATCAAATTGATATTCAATTGAACGCCATTTGTAAATTAAAGGCTTGGATCCCCCGTCTCAAGGTGAGGTACACACTTATCTTATTGCATGCTGTATTTGCGTTCAATTATGTCACTAATACGACATAGAACTATTATACGATGTTAGTTTTGGTAACTATGTGTAACCAAACCAAATAAATAAAATATCCTACTATCGAAATAAGACCATTACATGACCACAATAGTGAAAGATTGAGTTACACTTTTGCATGCACGCAAGGTCGTTCTATACTTGATACACTTCTGTGTATGAGACCTAGCAACCTATATATAGCCTGGAACAAGCTCCGGGAAGTGCCAACAGTTTTATTTTATGCTTTTTTCTAATAGAGGCTTCCCATCGCATTTATAGAAAGCAAAATAAAATCACAAGTCGGCAGCAACGAATAAGAAACCACTTCGATCACTTCTCTTTTGCCAACCCCTGGCTGGCCTGTAAGTCAACTCTGGCTATACACCGATTAATCCCGAAACCCGAAATCACTTCACGGTTGTATTTTATGTTAACCTGTTCTTTACCAACCATCCCGACCCGCTCAGAGAGAGCGCTTGTGGGGAACCATCATCAGAGTTTCGTGGTTATTCTCCGCTAGATATGAGCGAGCTTTACAAAACTTAGGTGTGCCCATACTTCGTAAACGTCGGGAATACCTATTTCCGAAAATAAAAAGTAAAATTGCCGCCATTATTAAAGATCATCACTAATTGTTTCACTTGATCTCATAATTCCGTACAACGCCTTCATTAATCGCTCTACATTTGTTAATTACTCAAAAGGGTCTTGCGAAGCTGATTTATTGTATAACTTGATACGCCATTATGCGGGATCAGGGACCAGCCCTCAGCCTGTAAATAGTCGTTTGTTAAACATGAGCTTAGACACGTTACATTTAAATTCATCTTTTAGAGCTTGTTAGGAGTTGTGTTAGAATTAAAACAACAACGTGTACATACGGGACCACTTGTACCTAAACTCAACTGTCAAACTAACCCAAAAACTAGATAGACGATGGATTCCGTGAACACTAATAGTTAAGTTTCAGTCCTCAGCGATCAAGAGAACGGCAACCGGGACAAGGAGAACAAGCGACTAAGTCTTTAACACCTATTTAAACTATAGAAAGCTTCAGCCGCCAGTCCACAGTGCGTAATAACGCTTAGTAGACTGTCCCGATGGCAGTGACCCTGCCGTCTAAGCCAAGGAATGGTAATCCTAGCAAAGTATCACCGAATAAACATTTAGGTATCATCAACCTCTCTCACTGCATGCTAAACATATATATGAAATGAAATGAAATGAAATATTTATTTATTAACATCAAAAATTAAGTCGTTCCATGTACAGACGGATACAAAACTTCCTTAACATAGCTTAACTAAAGTAATTCTTAGTTTATACAGCATAACTTAGTAGTAGTAGGAACCTTTAAACAATAACAGCGGCCGCTGCACTAGACTCGAGGCCTGTGTCGCAGGACCCATTACAATTTTTAAGGTTAAGTTTATGATATTCCAGCAGGAACAGTTTTGTGTCAACAGGAGATTCGATAAACTACATTAGGTTTAATGAATGTTATTGTGTGGGTGTTGTTTATGTAGGTGTGTGAGTGTGTGTGTGTGTGGGTGTGTGTGTGTGTGTGAGTGTGTGTGTGTGTGTGTGTGTGAGTGTGTGTGTGTGTGTGTGTGTGTTGTGTGTAATGGTGAGTATATAAACTTGCCAATTGTTTATTAAAACGTAGACGCTAAGTTAAGATTAGAAAGTCCTATGAGACTGATATTTCTAATGTGAAAAAAGTCTCCTTAATGAAAAAAAAAACATTTATCTTATGGCCAAAAGTTCGACGTATTCACAAACATTACTATGAGGTCTGAGCGCGGACACATAGGTAGGTACCCAAAAACCTATTCGTAGACAACACTTGAGTGGTGGTCAGCATTCAAATAGCAAAGTCAGGTCAGGACCGCTCGGGATGGCGACTTACTATGGACGCCTCGTGCCCCCATCCAGGAAACATAAGACAATAAGTTAAGTAAGTAATATCGGTACCCAGTAGGTAATTGAACCAATTACTATGATAAAACATTACCTATCTTAACTACCTTAACATAAATTCAAATCAAACACCAGCAAACTGAACAAAAGTTCATACATCCAATTTAATCATTCACCCTTGAGGGTCACTATTGGAAATGCTCGTCCGACCAAGCACGCGACCATATAAGGATTTACATCAGTTCACCGGGTTCAAACACAAACCTTGACATACTACTAAATAAATTGCGTTAATTGGATTGGTATAATCTGCCTTTCAATAGGAAGCCTATCCAATAGATGGGCCTGCTGTAAATCCTTGTTTTATGGTTTGGTACCTACCTTTTCTTGACTGGTGCGGTGTCTCATTAGATAGTTACCCTTACCTTTTCAACTAATAAACAATAACAAGAAATAAATAACCCTAGACATGCCACTCTGGGCCACATAGCGCCATCTAGTCTCAAACTAAGCAGAAAGTTTGTACTATAGGTACTCTAGTAGTTCTAGTACTGACGAACTTACTTAGATCCTTTTTTAAATACTCGTAAATACATATTATACAAGGCAAACACCCAGACCAATGCCAATAGAAATGCCTATGCACACAAATGTTTGTACTGTGAGGGATCTAACCCGGCCACTGATGTAGAAGCGTTCACTAACACTCAACCAAACTGTTCGTCATTAAGTTATAGTAGGGGATCCCGCCATACAACGACTTTCACCGAGACGTTAATTGGATGAAACTTATTTTAAATGTAATTAAATATGTTAATAAATATAATGCATATTGGTTGCCGATCAAATTTTGGTCCAGGGTATGATTTGATGGATGGGGTAAGCATGATTAAACATTTCACCGGTTTGATTATTAGATATATTCTATACCAATCGAAAGTATGAAGCCCATAGAATACATATGCAAACGTTATGCTGCCTATCCTTTTCCGGTCACAACTCTTGGGTAGCCAGGTATAAACAGGTAAATCGATACTTGCATTTTGCACCGGTCTGATTAATTCAATCAATCAATTAATCAACAGCCCTGGTCCTTCCACTGCTGAACGTTGGCCTCCTGTAATTCGCGCCACATTTCTCCATCCCGTTCTTCCACCATCCAGCAAAACATACCCTGGACCAAAATTTGATCGGCAACCCACATGCATTAGGTTTATTGACATATTTAATTACATATAAAATCAGTTTCATCCAATTAACGTCTCGGTGAAGGTCGTTGTATGACGGGATCTTAGACCATTACTATTTCAAATTTTCAAATCCCGAGTGTTATACATACTACTAGGAACTAATAGCTAAAGACTAGAAACAGTTGTTAATTGTAACCATTATTAGGAACTAATGTTCGTGTTTATGACTGGTTTTAATTAATTAAAGATGTTGAAACTTTTTTTTGTCAGAACCTACTCGCCTCATAAACTAAGCAGTGACAAAGGAACTTATTTCAATAGCTAATGTGATCACCCATCTCTGTCACAGTTGCAAGTATCTACGAGTAGGACAAGTTTTTCAGCAAGTTTCAGGGCCGCATTGAATAAAACAGCTGACTCATTTTTACGGCTAGTACGCGGCAGCCGCAATAATGTTCCGAAGGTCATTTTATACACTGGGGACTGTCCACGTATGTTCCATAGGCGTAGGAAAAAAGCAAAAACTACACTATGTACACATAGAATAACTATTTGTCATTTAGTATTTGATAATATCAACTGAGATGTAAGAGAGTGACGTATCATCTTTTCGCTCCAAGCCAACCTCACCTGCCCTTGGTGCATCTTGCCGAATAATTGAAAAAAATAATTAACCGAAAAAAATAAACTGACAGGCTCGGTGGCTCATTTGGTAGTGACCTCTCCCTCTGAGCCAAGGGTCGTGGGTTCGATTCCCGCACAGTACAAACATTTGTGTTCATGAACATGTCTGTTTGTATTGGTCTGGGTGTTTTCTATGTATAATATGTATTTATTTACAAAAAAAAATGTATCTAAATAAGTTTATCAGTTATCTAGTACCCATAGTACAAGCTTCGGCTTAGTTTAGGGCTAGGTGGCGCTGTGTGGCCCAGCGTGGCATGTCTTGGGTTATTTATTTATTTAATAAACGAGGTGCTGGCAACCGACTGATAGCGACATTACAATAGGGATGTTTCCAGGGTCAAAATACTTACATTATATTTAGTCCGTATTTTCGATTATAAAAATATATGGACACGTATTTTTTCTTTTTTCATTTACACGAAAAATAACAAAGATACAAAGCATCAAAATTTAGGAGTGGGGGTGTTTGATGTCACGCCGTGCGACAAAATGCTGCACGGCGTGACGTCACGCGAAACTTTAACGGGCTATATCTTTGTAATCTTTGGTCTAATTTACAAATGAAAAAATACGTATCTTTTATTTTTGAATAATCTAGAAGACGGACTAATTTTTTTTTTATGGAAACAAGCCTTTTGAAGGCGTAGCTAAATACCACAGATCGATGACGGGCAGCAGCGTCACCGGGGCAAAAAGCTACGCCCTGCGATCGCAGTCCGCAGTTAGAAAGTAGCTGATGATAAACCGCGCATTCAAAATTAATCTTGACAGGCTCGGTGGCTCATTTGGTAGTGACCTCTGCCCTCTGAGCCAAGGGTCGTGGGTTCGATTCCCGCACAGTACAAACATTTGTGTTCCTGAACATGTCTGTTTGTGTTGGTCTGGGTGTTTTCTATGTATAATATGTATTTATTCAAAAAAAAATGTATCTAAGTAAGTTTATCAGTTGTCTAGTACCCATAGTACAAGCTTCGGCTTAGTTTGGGGCTAGGTGGCGCTGTGTACCCCAGCGTGGCATGTCTTGGGTTATTTATTTATTTAATAAACGAGTTGCTGGCAACCGACTGATAGCGACATTACAATAGGGATGTTTCCAGGGTCAAAATACTTACATTATATTTAGTCCGTATTTTCGATTATAAAAATATATGGACACGTATTTTTTCTTTTTTCATTTACACGAAAAATAACAAAGATACAAAGCATCAAAATTTAGGAGTGGGGGTGTTTGATGTCACGCCGTGCGACAAAATGCTGCACGGCGTGACGTCACGCGAAACTTTAACGGGCTATATCTTTGTAATCTTTGGTCTAATTTACAAATGAAAAAATACGTATCTTTTATTTTTGAATAATCTAGAAGACGGACTAATTATTTTTTTTATGGAAACAAGCCTTTTGAAGGCGTAGCTAAATACCAGAGACCGATGACGGGCAGCAGCGTCACCGGGGAAAAAAGCTGCGATCGCAGTCCGCAGTTAGAAAGTAGCTGATGATAAACCGCGCATTCAAAATTTATCTATTGGCCTTGCACCTGATCTGATAACCCAAAAGCAATTTAATATGCCGACTCAATCGAGAAAGTAATCGAGTTTACGATGTAATGGTGTTATTATATCTTCAGAACACGAATCATCGTGGTCGTAAAGGTACCAAAATAGTGGCGGGCCAAGACACAGGCTGTAAATAACCTAGTAGCCGCAGCCCTGTAAACACGTCGTTCAGAATATTTGGACTAGGTACGACTAGAATAGCCTCCGCCCACTACTTTATTTGGGCTGTATTCTTTCCATTGTGAATAATGAAAAAAAAAGTATTTTTGTTTCGTTTCTAGCAAACTCTGAAATTATTGAACCATTTAATACATTGTACTGAACAGAAATTGACATAGGTACTCGTATCAATATTCATATTAGATGACATCACATTTATTGATCCGATTCCAAATGTACTTGATTGGTATCAGAACAAGATCCACTACATCATATTCCCTCAGCACTCAGCCCTCCACAAACACCTCAGAGGGCAGTGGAAAGCTGAAAGCCAGCGCTGCCGGGGACGCGCTCCCGCGACAGCATCAGCTGAGCTTTGTCCTATTGTCTGCCTGTACGATTGTGTAATAGTACGACTGTAAAGTCAATAAATAAATTCATATTCATATTCTCACAACAAATCCATTGTCCCGAACCAATTACAAATGTAGACAACGCTAATAACCATTTCAGTATTTTAGTACTGAGTGTATACTAAAAGCCAATAGTGATTTTCCCAATAGATTAGAATAGGTATCAAAATTTTGATACAGTGATTAAAAATCTCTCTATATACTTAAAGCTAACAAACCCAGACACGGAAATGTTCATCACACGACCGTGACCGACACGTCCCGGGTGGGAATAGAACCTAAATGTCCCTTGGATCAGAAAGCGGTGTCACTATGACCCCAGCCGAGCAGTATTTACTACTTTAGCGACTCGTCTTCTTTGTTTTCTATAACAAAAAATTATAGAAAACAAAGGTATTTCCGGACCGATACGACTCCCAAATCTTTAAGAAAAGAGCACACCTCTTTTTTAAAGAGCACACCTCTTTTTTAAAGAGCACACCTCTTTTTTAAAGACCAGCAGCGCAGCTGTAACTCCTGCTGTTGCAGATGTACATGGGCGGCGGTTATCACTTACCATGTTAACCGCTTGCTCATCTGCCCCCTAATATATAAAAAAACACTTCTGCTACTAATTTTGTCGTTCTCAGAAATGATGTTATAGATATAAATCAGCATTGTTTCCACATTGCGTATTTGGTGGGAACTTTGTTCCGTGAATAGAAATTTGCAAATAACCTCCGCCCGACCTACGAGTACCTGTCAGTCAGAATCTATTCAATGTTCGTTAACGGCGGATCTCTTTGTTTCAAGGTTCCCTAACAAAAAAAGAAAGTAAACCTATTTCACAATACGCTTATCACTTATAATAAGTATTTTTTTTATTACCATACGATACGATGATGAGGTAAAACAACCTCATCATCGTATCGTCCTCTGGCCTCAAACCACAGTGGCGAACAACTGGAGTATGACTTTTTTATTCTCAAATTTCGGAAGTCAAAATTGACATTTTAATTGAATTTTCACTTTCTTTATTTAACTTAACTAATATACGAAATTAAAGTACATGACACAGACTACCTTTTAGACAAAATTTAAGCTACAACACAGCTTACTTTATTTGTGTACCTGTGTCTGTTCCAGTTTTGCATACTAATAAGTAATTTCACAAAATAAACCGTGAGATGAGAACACAAAAGTTTCCAGTACACAATTTAACCCTACTCCGCAATTTGTGTTCCTCCCGTGAATGATATTAAAACAAAAACAGCTCATGTAATCAGCTAATTGGTTTATACGGACTATCTACTAGAGAACCAAGTCTCGAACGATGACTTGATCGGAGATCAGCACGGTTGTGGTTCAGCATCGGATCTGTCAGCATCGGAGTGTAATCTTTTCGCTCCAAGCCACCCTCACCCGCCCGTGATACATCCTGCTGAATAACAAACGGAGCTCTTTCAACCGACTGGTGACGGTATAACTATCACAATTGAAGGCGTAGCTAAACACCATAGGCCAATGACGGGCAGCAGCGTCACCGGAGCGAGCATCTACGCCCTGCGATCGCCAACCCGCTTGCCCAGCGTGGCGATTAAGGGTAAAACCTTAAGATGTGCCCATTGGCGAACAATTGGAGAGGCCTATGTCCAGCAAGGGACTAGGCTGATGATGATGCTTTACTGCCTGCACTTTTATCCTGCGTACTTGGATATTGGCCACAGTAGTCGAAATTGGGTCCGTAGTGCCTATTTTCAGAGACGAGTATGTACGCAACATACTCATTCATCATCATCATCAGCCTACTGCAGTCCACTGCTGGACATAGGCCTCGCCAGTTGTTCGACACTTAGGGCAAACATCTGGAGGATATACCCATAATCGCCACGCTGGGCAGGCGGGTTGGCGATCGCAGGGCGTAGCTTCTCGCTCCGGTGACGCTGCTGCCCATCATCGGTCTGTGGTATTTAGCTACGCCTTCAATTGTGATGGTTATACCGCCACCAGCCGGTTGCCAGCGCCTCGTTTGTTATTCGGCAGGATGCACCACGGGCAGGTGAGGTTGGCTTGGAGCGAAAAGGTAATGGGTCGCTCCCTTACATCCCAACATACTCATTAATACCCAAACATTCACGACTCTCGGCTTAGCTTAGTCGACACACAACATACGAGTAGGTAATTATGTTCTTACAATGTATAAATAAAAGCAAAAGATAAATATTTTAACACGCCTGTTCTAATTTAACTATTCCACTACGATTTAAACAATAACCTGGAACCTTTAGAAGCTACCATTAATCGGCTTGCCACAGCGTTAAAACGGCGAGTGATGCACAAAGCCAAAACAAACTAGGGCACGGCATGGGCTGGTAGTACTCAAGCGACAGCGAGAAGCGAAAGCGAGAGCGTTTTATCGTTACAGTTTAATATTTAATAATAATTTTGGAGTTGTAATGGGTTTGCGCTTGGTAACAATTCATCTCAGGTATTAAGTCATATTATTGAAGCCTAGAATTAAGAGCCGACCTAGAAAATACCGATTCACTCTCGCCTTGAATACCTGAAGTTTGAGCGTATCTCAAGGAACAAAGAGTCCGGCAACGAGTTCCATAGCTTAACCGTTATTATTATTATATTTATTATTTTTATTTTTGAACCGTCTTGAAGTTTTCGACTAGATTCTTCTTCGAGATTTTTCTTTGAACCAAGAATGCTCACAGCGACGTCTCATGACAATTTAACAGACTAACACATTATACAGACAATTTAATAGAAAGAAAAGTTTATCATTTCAACAAAGTTAAGGTTTCAATCTGTAGGTTGTAGATTAATCTAGCTTTTGAGATAAGCAAGATCGTGCGGTTCAATACATACGTAAGTGCTGTAGTACCCAGCGTGGGTTTTGGCAGCGCGGCCGGCTGGCGCGGTGCCCTGTCTGAGCGCGACGCATTGTTAAGCAGTGCAAGACATGTTGTTGGCGGCAATATTGAGCGGTTAAGTTTTTTTCTATGTAAAAGTCACATGGGTATTCTTTTATAGAAAATAATAATAACCCAAGACATGCCACGCTGGGCCACACATCGCCGTCTAGCCCCAAACGAAGAAGCTTGTTCTTTGGGTGCTAGACATCTGACAAACTTACTTTGATACCTTTTTTAACATTTGTTATACATATAAATAAAACATAGTTAATTGGCTCTTCGTAATGGTTAAAATCCGTTTCCGTGTGGTGTCCAGACTTACAATATGATCATTGATCACCCCATCCCATCTGCACCCGGATGATGGTGATGATTTGAAAAAAAAATTTTAAGTAAGTTTATCAGTTGTCTAGTACCCATAGTACAAGCGTAAACTATTTAGTGGTAACAGTACAAGCTTCGGCTTACTTTGGGCCTAGATGTCGCTGTGTGGCCCAACATGGCATGTCTTGGGTTATTTATTCATATGTGTATTTTAATTCAGCTCCAGAATTCTTATCACAGTAGGTATGCCTTATTTACAAAGTCTGGAATCCAATAGAAACAATAGCGAAACTCATTCCGCTGCGGTCAACTACTACAAAAGTGAGTTTATGTTTTGTTTACTTGTTATTGACATTGTTGTTTTCATGTAATACCTCCTACCTGAATCATTAGAAATAGATTTTATTTTAACTCAACACATGTCACGCTGGACCACACAGCATCATCAATAGCCCCAAACTAAGCCGAAGCTTGTACTATGGGTACTAGACAACTGATAAAGTTACTTAGATACTTTTGTTTTGTAATTAAATACATATTATGCATCGGTTGCTAGTGCCTCGTCTGTTATTTAGCAGGATGCACCACGGGCAGATAAGGGTGGCTTGCAGCAAAAAGATGATAAGCCACTCTCTTACATCCTAAGTATATCCGAGTAACTTTCAGACCCTATTGTTTCAGATTCTAAACTACCTCCAAATGTACAACACACACTCATTACTCAACCGAAAACTGTACTCTTTCGCAGCAAACAGTCGAGCATAGTCCTTACAAATGAGCAAATACGGTCCCTCCAACAAATACCCTTATCTGAACTAGTCTACACAGACAGACGCAATATTTCTTATTGAATCTCGGTAAAGGCCAATAATGCGTCGCGTTTACGGCTGACAGCGGGTTAATAAAAGGGCCTATGTAAATGCCCCCGAGTAGGAATGCGGCAGACTATCTGTTGATTACGTACCAAAGGCAGCGTCAAGCGGAAGTACAAAGATATACTTCTATCATCAATTGCATGTACTATCATCACAGTCCACTGCTGGACATAGGCTTCTCCAGTTGTTCGCCACTTTAGTCAAACATTTCACCATAATCGCCGGGCTGGGCAGGCGCGTAGCCGATCGCAAGGCGTAGCTTCTCGCTCCGTCGTCGCTGCTGCCCGTCATTGGCCTGTGGTATTTAGCTACGCCTTGAATTGTGATGGTTATTGCGGCACCAGTCGAACCAGTCGACCAGTCGTTGCCAAAGACTCGTTTGTTATTCCACTGGATGCACCACGGACTGGTCAGGGTGGATTGAAGCGAAAAGGTGATGGATCGCCTTACATTCCATGTACTAATCCCATGTTAAATTATTAATATATTTTATGTACCAGTACACATAGTAAATATGGATGACGGTAAAGAGTTTTATTGAGATTAAATGAATTATGAAAATAGGAGAAATAGAAAATACATTCTATGTAAATTGGAGATAGGTACAGACATGATGACGTAAGAGGGGAGAGGAAAGCCCGAGATGATACATGTCTTTTTTTTTTTTTTTTATAGTGGCTCGACATAATGGCTTCCCTACGCCTGATGTAAAGCGAAAGAGAAGCCCAAGTCGCTGTGACAACGGGCAAGTAACTGGTCAGTTACTTGTCAGTTGCCACCGCCATGCCGGCCCAACCCTAACCCCCCACGAGCTCCGGAAACCCTACTCACCGGCAGAAACACGACCCAGAGGTCATTTGACTGCGGTATTCTATAGGGTGGAGGTCCTTCCCCGGACGGGCGGCTCAATTCGAGCGAAGATTCGCTATGCCCTACCTCTCTTAACAAAATCATAACAGGTACACAGGTAGTCCATTACGTCATAAGCGTGATTTACACCGATAAGCTATAAAAACGCAAGGAACACACGTGGCGCGGCTATTATTGAGTAGATGCCGCGAAGCAGATGTGACAAGTGACACGTATTGTGCGTAAAAAAACGGCCAAGTGCGAGTCGCACGAAGGATTCCGTACAAATTTGTATGTCCAAAAAAATAAAACGTACCACAGACTCTGTACCGCGCTGGGACGGAGCTAAGAAGGCACAGAGTTGCCCAGGACAAAGGAAAAGGCAAACCAATACGGATAAAATAAAATGTGGTAGAACAACAAACATGGCAGTATCCGTATAAGATACTGATTGAAGTGTCCTGTCCGTGACTTTACTTTCTAGAAGCATTAGGCGAAGAGAAGGCCTTTATTGTGCTATTTTAAAGGGAAAAAGCAGACTATTCCCATTAGAAATGTTAGATAATGAGGTTTTGATGACCATATCTTTGATTTACATTGACTTACCTGCTTTTCTTCCATGACACATGGCATGTTTGTAGGTACTCAATTTCGCCTGGTAGTTAGTCAAAATTAGGACGACTGACGGTATAGGTAGGTATGCGTTCAATGAAATAAGTGCCACCATTTCCTTATACACCCAAAGTTTGTAATGATTGAAAAACAGACCTCGAAAGCTATCCTATAGCTATCTTAGTTTATTACAAACCAAACGATAGATCGATTACTTTGGTAACACTCTTATAGTAAAAGATGCCGTTTTTTCCTTTGTCCTAAAGAGCCCCAAAAAGCGATAAAATGTCTAATTATACCGCTCGTGGCAGCTGCTTGTCAATACGTCTTCCTTGCTACGTAATTTTCACGCGTGTCCACTATAATACTCGTATTATACTTATCGGTATATTTGCCATAGCCGAAAAGGTCGGGAGAGTACTAGGTATTTTTATCGGAGCAACTAGTACTTTTACTGAGCGAAGCAAATCAAGTTCAACAAGTGTAATACAAAATTGGTCCCTCGAAATTTGGCCTAAGTTTCAGAAATGGATAATGAAAAGGAACACAAGTTGCTAGACTGCACGCACAGCAATCAATAAATTAGGGGTGAGAGCCTTCCGCTCCCCCAACAGTTCGGTGATGATGACAAGGCCGTCCTGGCCATCATCGTAGTCATTTAGAAAAAAAAAAAAAAAAAAAAAAAAAAAAAAAAAAAAGCAATCAATAAATTCGGCCATTCCTCAAAGCATTATTTATTACTTAACATACATGTCCAACTTACTTATAGTAGATAAGTCACGTTTGCATATATTAAAACTCATATTATCTACTGAAGTTTCAGTCCAGTACGTACGAGGCAACCAGAGGCAACTGTCCTGTTGGGAAACTTTGTTGGAAGTTGCCGCAAAAATATGCTTCGCAATAAAACCTCTTCTTGTTGTATGTGACTTTGTATTTATAAAAGTTGAAGTGGATAGAAGTGTCGTATTTATAGAGATTTTAGATTTCTCTTCAACTGAAGCAGTTGTGATTCATGGGTTTTAGAAAAAGATAGTAAAATTATTCGAACTATGATGAGAGCTATACCTACTCGATGAATCAGTCACGGACTCGGAGGATTAGCAGGTGAAAGTGTAGGGTAGGCACATAGTAAGATGAGCAGATAGCCGTTAGGGCTGAAAAGTACTTTATTTTTGCAGAGCGCAAGTTTTACTGGCAAGGGAGTAAAATAAAAAATTGGTTGAAGATATTATGTAGGTACAGTAATTGGCTATGATTGAAAATTACCAATTTTTTACTTGGTATTGGTATAATAGTTTTACTCACGTAAAGCACACTAATATGAATGAAACGTATAATTATGTTCGTTGCATTATTCTTGATAATACAACGAACTTGCACTTGCACTTTATATCACCTAATTGTAATAAATGGTCCGTTCAAACAACCTATACCTACGAATATTTATAGCAAAAGAAAACATGATTAGCGAAGCAAATACAAGATGACATACTCAATTTCCGATCTCAGAAACCCCTGATTCGCGAAAGCACAAAACCAATGAACTAATGAAGGTACTGAAATAGACACACGTGGTCGTCCAATCAAATCCGTACCCAGCGGTAAATGAGTGAGAACGATTACTGGCACATACATTAGTGTTATTTCCCTTGAGACCTCGAATCAACCGAGGAAACCACAGGAAACTCTTCTAATCTAAATAGTTCTTAAGTGCTAGTAAATTGTATTAATAGTGTAGACGATTATGTTCGATTACTTGATTGCTGTCAGAAAGAACCCTTGAAATCTGGCGTATTTGAGAAATCACAACGACTTTTTGCAAAATGGGACTGCAATAAGTAAACGAATTATATATCAAAAAGAATTGTATTAAACTCAAGACATTTATAGGTAGAAAATAATTAGATATTAGATTTTCTAGTTTACCAAACGCTTACCGAAAACAATGACATCAACATATTTTATCTTATTGAACGTCATCATCATCATCCGAACATTATTCCCGGTTGCATCCGGAGGCCGTGCCTCGGAGCCCAGGGTCCGCTTTCCTGCTAAATTTCCTCCACTTTGGACGGTCGTTGGCATCCCTGGTGGTGAGTCCATTGGCGCGCATATCTTCGGTGATGACGTCAAGCCACCGCTTCTTAGGTCTACCCCGTCTGCCGGGGCCCGGCGGAGGTCGCATGGCTAAGCATTTGTTCCCAACGTAGTTCGGATGTTTACGTAAAACGTGGCTATACCAGCGTATTGAACGTATCTATTGCCATTTTTAAAACAAAATGGCTTATTTACAGTCTTCTTAAAAACATTAAAATGTAAATTTCTTTAATCAAATCCGCTGGATTAGATTCTCGCGACAAACCTGCGTACCGTTGAATATTCTCTTTATTGTTGCCACTGAAATAAATACGTTTCAAACGACCAATTGAAGCGATGCTATCAATAAAATTACGCGAGTCGTTACCCCAAAAGCATCTTTGCGTAACACTTACATAACTCCCTCTGTAATTGTCTAACGGAACCGAAACATTCGTCGTATATTCCAGTTGTTTAGAGTCTCCGCGTGAACTACTACGTGGGAACTGGCAAATGGCCAGAAGACCGCGATATCAGGACATAGTTGAATGGAGGATAGTAGTCTATGATAATTATCATATAAAAAAGGGAGACACGGCGACTGTACCTCAAAGTAATTATAAAAGTATACTAAGAGACTGTATTCGTAAGATTGTTTTGAGGTGAGAAGAAATAAAGATTTTTATTATTTATTATTTCTGGATATCTGTTTTCAGATCTTGATGCCTGGACATCGCTAAATTATTTATTATTATTATTTAGTTACCTGTCAGTCGCTACTGCCATGCCGACCCAAGCCTAACCCCCCACGAGCTCCGGAGACCCTACTCACCAGCAGAAACACGACCCGGAGGTCATTTGGCTGCGATATTCTATAGGGTGGAGGTTCTTCCCCGGACGGGAAGCTCAATTCGAGCAAATATTCGCTATGCCCTACCTTTCTTTATCTTTTTGAAGATGGTTTAAATATAACAAAAGATTTTAGATATTATCGGTTAGATATAAACGGATTTTAAATTTATCTTCAAATTGAAATTACGTAACCTCCAAATAAACATACCTACCATGATACATATCTCTCCGATACTATCCACTTATATTAAATACATAAAATTCATTATCATAGTGGACTACTTCCCATTTCTTTGTACTATGTTCAGAGTCACCTGCGGAGATTAAGGCGTAGCTATATTTCTTGACGTGTGAAAGCGTTTGTGATATACGGCAGCCTTTGGTCGAAGATACAATGGGTTTCAGAGATTTGTTTTGTTTAGTTACATGTGTATTAAACCAAACAAAAAGAGATTTTGTACCATCGCCATCTATTTCATTTATTAGTTGTAGAAAACACGACTACACTTATATTTCACAAATTGACGATTATTTAAATATACTACTAAATATCTACAATTAAATGAAATTGTTCTATAAATGTTAACTATTAATCTATCCTTTAAGAAATTAAAACGCGTTCATACGACATCAAATACATTGATAAATGAATTGTACGGTTTCGTTCAGTAATCAATAATAAATATCATAGTTATGACTGAATTATTGAAATAGGTTTAAAAGTAGAAAACATTATATTGAAAGATGATCCTACGTATGTAATTTAATTTAATTATTTAAATTAAGTAACCTATTGGCTCATTCAATTGATTTTGTTTTTTTCTTGTAATCACTTCATAGCACTGTAACTAGATGTTAGCTTTTCATGCTGTGTACACATATTTGTGGACGTGCAGCCTAATAATGTTACCCTTTTCTTTCACCAAATATCATGTATTGTTGTACTCTGTTTTGTGTACCAATAAATAAATAAAAATAAAAAATAAATTAATTTATGACAAAGGGGGCAGACGGGCTTATAGCTGTGAGTGAGGCTACATCACAATAATGTACATAGAAATACATAAATATTAAGCCAACATGTACATAGACCTAATTATCACTGTGGAGAGAGAATAAATGAATTATATTATTATAATGTATTTACTAGTTATATAGAAAATTTAAATCAATGAAAATATAATAAACCTATAATTGAAATGCAGACTTTTCGCTCGCACTCAGACGAAGATCTACACTACCAAACTGGAGTGTTGGTTTTGGATGCTCACCTAAATTTTGTTCCATTGCCAAGTACGTGAATAATGTAAAAAAAAGAACAGTCGGTGCGCAATGCCAATGCAGTTTTATAAATACTCTTCATATACATAGGAAAAGTATGCGATTTCGTCAATTGATTTATTTTGGAAGAAAATCTGTAACTTTGGCACTCTTTTATTATTAAAATTTGTAGATTTGACAACCTAGAAGAAGACCGATGAATGCTAGAAGATATTTTTTTTATTAAAAGCCGCCATTTTTATCTTTGATAATTGTTTAACTGTAGAATTCGTGATTTCTAATAAACATTGCCTTATTGCCAAGGGCCGGCAACGCACCTTAGGACTCCCCTGGTGTTACAGTATCTGTGGCCTGAAGTGATAACTTACCATCAGGTGACCGTCAGGCCCGTTTGCTCCCTCTGTCATAAAAAAAGTTTTATGAAAAGTGTTTGCCTAAAAGAGTAACAAGCATACATCCAAACAAACCTTCGCAATTATAATATTAGTAAGATTAACTGTAATAGGTAATACCTACCACTTGTTTCATTTCCTTACCCACATCTGCCGCAGTTACTCTCGACTACGTAATCTGGTGCAATCTAAAGCAATTTTCCTCTTATTTATTTACCGGAGCGGTCCCACATTATTGATCCGGTCATTATTTATCCGGACGGTATCCGGTCCGGCCGTCAACACGACACCTGCTTTATGCCGCTTTGTTATTACCAACTCATCATTTAGTCTTTGTTACTTTAAGAAGCGCAGGTTTGTTGGATGAATAATTAAGATAGACGTTGTAACCTTAAGAAACAAAGGTTATAAAAAACTAATCGCAACTTAGTTCATCTACACGTTTGTATTAATACAATGTAATAGTACTTGGTATATTTATGTTTATGAATGACTTAACTTATCAGTAGATAGTTTTGCATCAGGATACCCATCTCTTGTGAAGCTGGTTTTCTCTTCCTTTCCTGAAGGTTGTCTGGAAGAGATCGCTACTACACTAAGATTTTATTGATTTGATTTGAAATCTTTGTCTCCTTGAAGTCGTTGTACGCTTTACCCACATATATTATCACTCTGTCTAGCTGCACCCAAGAATAGCTTATTAATGAAAGTGCAGCGTTCAGGGAACGAGTATACTTACGTGTCAGACAAACATAAACATTGTCTTCACGCGAAAAGTAAGCCATGGACGCAGAAAACTAATTGGGAAAAATTCTTCGATTAACGAAATGCATTTCTAGCAATACATCATGTAAGTGACTCATAAAGTACGGGTTTCTTGAACCCATTGCCTTAATCAACTTTGATCACGTGTTTAGGAGAGATTAATTAGAAAAAGGTTTTAGAATTGATGTGTTTAAAGCAATAGGTAGAACATTGGCACTTGAAGAAAATTTATGATTGAAAATTGTTGGCAGCGTTCGCAGTTTCCCTGTTCAGTAATTTACCTAAGTGCAGATTTCTACTGCAATCACTAATAATATAAAGAGGAATGATTTGTACCTATTTTGTATGTTTGTAATGAATAGGCTCAAAAAGTACTGGGCCGAATTAAAAAATTATTTTACCAATAGAATGCTACATTCTTCCAATTTTACATAAGCTACATTTCATTTTGAAAAAAATTAGGGGTCCTTGGTATATGTCTATCCCGTACGAAGCCGGGACGGGCTGCTAGTACTTATATTGGTCAAGCGTATTATATACTCATACAGCAAAATACACCCCATATTTTGATTTTTGATTCTTGAATCGATGCAGAAACGTCCATTTTGTAATACTTCTAATAAATTTTATATTACTATAATAATAATTTTATATTGTCATCCATATATGTACACAATTGATTATTCAACATTAAATACGCATATTGAATTCTAAAATATGCGTATTTTAGAATTCGAGACGCATTAAATTACTACAAAATATGCTTCAAATTCAAAATGCAAGATCATGTTACCCGGTGGTACATGAAAAAGGAAACCCAAGTCTGTACCACAAAGAGTAGGATACTAAATTTTATAGATATACCTAATTCTTTTCAACTATTTCAACTTGAGTCTATCATTATTTTCTTTATTATGGCTTCTTATGTGTCAATATGCTGACAAGTCACGCGAGTTTCTTTCAATATCAAACCCTCCTGGTATTCAATACCTAATAACAGCTTGAATGACATAATTCATTTATTTACTTAATGACCACAAGGTTAAACAGTTTTTATATAGAGGTAATATCAATATCAAACTTGCATTACCACGTGTATTCGTCCCCACAGTGAGTAAGCTGTAAATCGATCAGATTGACAAAAATAGAATTTATTACCACCATCGACCCTGAGACCACAATAACTGTCTGGACTAGTATCCGCCACTTACTAATCACCATTTTCATAAAAATGCTTCTTACGAGCTTTGGGGACGCGATTTCTTTCAGCAAATTTATTGAATAGGATCGTCGTTTTGTCACTTTAATGGCGTTTTCATTATCTTTAGAAGGAGAACATTTTTTGGATCTATGATTACTATTATGGTACCTCTCGTGACATTGCGTCAGTACTTGAAGACTGTGACCAATATACCTATGGTAAAAATTCTTGGCCCGCACCGATTAATATGATCATAGATTGAATTGAGCGCGAATATCATGCAGGATATATATCGCGCTCATTTCAATTCTTACCATAGATACATACTGAGAGCATTATAAACATACAATGACCTATTCTCAAAATATAGTTCTCGAATTATAAGCAGGTTTGTTATGGAAATCACAATAAAATAAAAATATCTACAAATATTATAAAGTTATAAATCTAAAAATCTTAAAAAAAAAATTTAAACATTGGATAATGATTTCAATATCCAGACATCATAAGAATATTTTTTTTTATCCTTTGTGCTAGGTACCTACTCGAAACAACAATGCTCGGCTCACACGTCCGGGAGGATCATATAACATAACCTCGGATCACAACTTTTTGAGTCAAGTATACGTATATACTAGTCCACAAAAGGGTAAAGTGTTACCCACCTGCCTAATCCACCATTTAGTACCAAGATATCGGTCGTCTATATCCTGAAGATCAGTAATTTAAATGCGCTTCCCTCTTTACGAGTCCCCGCCTACCTATTCACCGGTAGGCACTCCAGGCACTCTGCACTAACACATTTCTTTTATGACGTATCGCTTTATAGCACTTGACTCGGAAAAGATGGGACGCTAATGTATTTTAAACTTGTAATGGAAAAGTAAACAGCTGTCATTCTCAAGTTTTCCGCGCGTTGATTCTTGTCAAACTAATGGCGGTTGTGTGCTGTCGTTTTCCTCTTGTGATGTCTTTTGTAAATTATTATTCGTACGCGTAATGCGGAGCGTTTGTTATCGGTTTTTTTAATGGCTTTGATGGTACGCTGAGGTATATGGTTAATTCTTGTTTCGTTTTACAAAATCGGTTTATTTCTGGTAAAGGTTGGAGAATATTTTATGTGTTGATGAAATTAAACCAATTTATTAGCAGCGGGTACACAAAACACGTAATAATCGATTGCAATTCCATCCTCATCATCTCGATGGTTAGCAATCTTCCACTGACGTTTTTGTGGAACCAACTTTCTGTGACAGTCTTTCCGAACAGCTACGACTTGGGAACCTTCAAGAAACGAGTGTACTTCTATTTTAAAGGCCGGCAGCGATCTTAGAACTCTATTTGAGTTGCATAGTAAGTAGTCAATACCACCTCAGGACACCCACTATGGATGGTGTTGACTGCTTACCATCAGGGATTGACATTTGTTCGTCTGTCGTCTCTAATAAAAAAATCTTTTGAGTCTACGAGTGGTGATTACCGTTTAACATCAAACTGATCGCTTGGTACCACACTAGGAAATATACCAAAAAAAAATATGAAAAAAGGGTACTATAAATATATAGGTACTTAGGCAAACACAATGCTATTACCAAGGACCTCTAATAAGATGTAAAAAATTGAATAACTTGAACACCCTCTCAATGTGTAGGTAATACAAAACCACCTCCAAATAATACCATACAAACTAAAAGTAATATTTCCCAAACATACGCAAAAGTAGGAGATATAGACAATTCATCATGACGTAAGGTGCGCGCTCCAACAAAGCGAATGAACAACAAAAGGAAACGTTGACAGATCAGGTGTTTTTACCGAAGCTATGCGTAAAGTACAGGTTAGGAGATAGGTATGTCACTCAAGGAAGGCCGTGATTATACTTTCATAACTTGCCGAAACGACGTTTTGCCTTATTTTACTTCACGTAAAAATAAATAACCCAAGACATGCCACGCTGGGCCACACAGCGCCATCTAGTCCCAAACTAAGCCGAAGCTTGTACTATGGGTACTCTACAACTAATAAACTTACTTAGATACATTTTTTTTTGTAAATAAATACATATTATACATAGAAAACACCCAGACCAATACAAACAGACATGTTCATGCACACAAATGTTTGTAATGTGTGGGGATCGAACCCACGACCCTTGGCTCAGAAGGCAGAGGTCACTACCAATTGAGCCACCGAGCCAGTCAAAAGTAGTCGTACATACAATGTACAAAGATTTTAAAAAAGCCCTAGAAGTTAGGGTGTGGTTGAAAATTACTTCAGCATCAGCCTATTGTAATTTGTAATCCACTTCATGACGAAAAAGACGACTTCTCCTCTCACGCGTTCAAGATCAACTAAACTAGTTGGACAACACTTCCGAGAATTGCGTCCAATGTTTGAATCTAACCGTCAACTGAAGGACCAATTAAAACTGTATGTTTTTACGTATTGTGTTCATCTTTGGAATTTGCTTGTGCGCATAAAAGCAGTGGTGGAGCGCTTCACTAAAGATTAGACGATCTCTACCTACTTTTTACGCACTCTTTATACTTTATCTATTCACATCACATCACCAGCTCATTGCAGTCTACTGCTGGACATAGGCCTCTCCAGTTGCTCGTCACTCTGGGTAAACATCAGGAGGATATGCCCATAATCGCCACGCTGGGCAGGCGGGTTGGCGATCGCAGGACGTAGCTTCTCGCTCCGATGACGCTGCCCGTCATCGGCCTGTGGTATTTAGCTACGCCTTCAATTATGATGGTTATACCGCCATCAGTCGGTTGCCAGAGCCTCGTTTGTTGTTTGGCAGGATGCACCACAGGCAGGTGAAGTTGGCTTGGAGCGAAAAGATGATGAGTCGCTCCCTTACATCCCACCTTTATCATTTCATCACCGATTTACTGGAGTGGAGGCCTAAAGACACGCGTGTGTAGCTAAATAAGCGCCTAAATATTCAAACAGATAAATATACAAGTTGTTTGCGTTCCTCCCAAAAACAAAGCTTTCATAAATATTGTAGTCGCATTATGAATGTTATTTTTCATGTAGCCGATTTTGTTGGAAAACATTTCAAATCAGTTTTATCAGTATTTGTGACTGGTAGTCTATAAAAGTATTATGTATGTATCAATGTAAAAATTCACATTATATTCAATGCTTTGTATTTTTAATGAAGCAAGGTTTTACAATGTATCTGATTTTTCAGTATCCGATATTTCGGGATGTAAGGGAGCGACCTATCACCTTCTCGCTCCAAGCCATCCTCACCTGCCCGTGGTGCATCCTGCCGAACAACAAACGAGGCTCTGGCAAACCGACTGATGGCGGTATAACTATCACGATAGAAGGCGTAGCTAAATATAATAGACCGATGACGGGCAGCAGCGTCATCGGAGCAAGAAGCTACGCCCTGCGATCGCCAACCCGCCTGCCCAGCGTGGCGATTATGGGTATATCCTCCAGATGTTTGCCCTAAGTGGCAAACAACTGAAGAGGCCCATGTCCAGCAGTGGACTGCAATAGGCTGATGATGATGATGATGATGTTGCATGTTCACGGAAGCTGTTATGTGATTTATTTATTTATTTAATCTTTATTGCACAAAAAAAACCATGCATAAAAGGCGGCATAATGCCACAAAGGCATTCACTAACAGTCAACCATTGGGCTAAGCAGAAATAAAAGTGTAGGTAGTGTGCTGTAGAGTTAATCATGATCATATCAGTCCACTATCCGTGCTGTATCCCGTATCAGTCCACTGCTGGACATAGACCTCTCCGAATAAGCTTATAATAGCGTGAGCTGAACATGGCGCTTGCAACAGTTATGTTAGTTATAATTATTTTACTTATTATTATTATAGTTCTGAAAACAGTACTTCATTGATTTCATTGATCTGAACCCAAAAGAGCCAACATGCACCACTAAGAGAAAAGTAATATATTAGTATCTTGAAATAATGTTTATTAGTAGTAAATCTAAAATATATGCCTTCTAATAACAGTACAATATCACCAATAAAGTCTTATTAGCACTAAATATAGTCATCATGCGAATGAGAAAACACTATAAAAGTAACCGTCAAATAAAAACAACTGAATTAACCGTTTAACTTGCACTTGCATGCAATGCAGCAATGCAAAACGTCCAAAGCACGTATAAAACTTAAATGAAATTAAAATAGCGTCTAGCTAACTTATAATCATTCAAGAGCACAAGCAACAGTTGTGGCCACGCGATCCACACATTTGGACTTCACCTTGGGTGACGACCTTAGCATTCACCACTTCGTTTGATTGGAATAGGTTTGTTCTTTGGAACTGCTTCGTTGTTCTTTTAGACGAAAGACGAATTAATAAATTTGAAAACGCATGCGATGAATCAGTGTCTGATTATTAATTGTACTGGACTAATCTAATTTTCAATTCTAATTTACAAAATAACTCTATGTGATTAAGTTAGCTCATACGAACAAGGACAAGATTATGAAGAAACCTGCACACCTGTGAAAGGAGTCTAAGGTTGACTGAGATCGACCAATCCGCACTTTGCCAGTGTCGACTAATGCTTATAGTTCTGGTCTAGGGTAGGCTCTTTTGAGGTCTTTATGAGCTTTTGAGAAGCCCAAGTGGCTACGGTACCGGACTAGTAACCAAATCAATCTTATCGTTGCCACCGACATCACAGCTACACTTTAGACTGTTACCTTACTCATAATCTGATGGAACTGTACGCAGTGACTGAAGAAACGGGAAGCATGATTTACTTGCAATGAACCTACGTTTTAATGCGCACATAAATAGGGATATTATTATCAACTAAAAATCTGTTTTTAGAAGGAAGACAGACAAAACAATTTAATCTCTACTATTTTCGAGGCTTACTTTTATTATAATCCAACGAAGCCTAGTAAAAAACGTACTAAATTTATTTCTCACCCCAAAAACGTACACTATACCTTCAAAGGTCGGAGCATTTTCTTTGGCTAGCGTTCAAAGAAAAAAAAGACCTCCGCTATTTTGTTTAAACACGTCCCACAATACGCCTCGTTCGTGCTCAAGGTAAGGCAAGGCTATTGTGACCGCCCAGTGTGAAAATGGCGATCAGAAGTATCAGTGTTATCGTGGTAGGTACCTAGCTTCGATATATTATGAAGGTATACCTTTTTAGGTATTCGTACCTATAAAACAGATACACCCACACCTTCACAGTATGACGCAAATGACAAAAGAATGGTCCAGTCCGCTTGACCACAGCTGAAACGTCAAACCCTATGAACGTTTGGACGAATGTAGGTAAATACTACATAATAAATGTAGCGTGTGAGTTTTTGTGACTAAGTGCGTATTCACACGACGACAAATCGTGTTTTTAATGCTTTCTTTCACGATTCTCCCTTTCTTTTGACGTGAACAATGCTTTTTAAATGCCCATGTTCAGACGCTCCACAAACTGTGAAACATGATAGATACATCTTTAATCACTTATGGTCTTTCAAAAATCATGATTCGTTAAATCTGGTTATGTCCTTCTCTTTTTCACATCGTGAAAAAACGTTTACGATTCCGATTGTAAACGTCTACCCGTCATGACGTAGATAGATACTCTTACTGTACACCAAAAATTGTCTTAGAACTAGTCAAAGTTTCCATTGTTTTACAATATACCTAGTTTTATTGTTATGAACGACCTCTTACAGACAATCTTTCAATAGAGGATAGCCTGAGAAAGGGTGAGGTAGTTCAAACGATTTAAGAAGTATTGTACGGACAACGAATTTGTCCTGTCACCTTTCAATCACTCTGTCTTTCGCGACATTCGCGAGTTACGTGTCTACAAACAGACACACGCACGGCAAACATATCTATACATAACCCCCTTTTTGCGCAGAGGTTAAAAATTAAGGTGTTAAAATGTTTTAGCCCCTTACTTTTCAACCTACGCAAAAATAGGTTTTAACCATATGGTTTAAACTATTGTAATATTCAGCAAGCTAGGATAACAAGCGCGACTGAAATTCCATCCACATCATCTCGATGGCTGGCGATCCTCGACTGTACGTTTTATGAGGAACTTCTTGCCTCGCGCCTCGATTTTGTGGAACCAACTTCCTGCGGCAGTCTTTCCGAACAGCTACGACTTGGGAACCTTCAAGACACGAGCGTATTCATATTTAAAAGGCCGGCAGCGACCCTAAACTCGGTTAGAGCTGCGGGTGTCCATGGGCGGTGTCGACTGCTTACCATCAGGCATCACCCTTGCTCGTCTGCCGCCTCTCGCATAAAAAAAAATAAAAAAAATATACGAGTAAAAGTACGACCACCGTAACATGCTGATTGGCGTTTAACTGACCTTGTTTATTGATTACCCTCCCTGTATAGATTTTAAGGCAGTTCTTTATGGCGATTTATGATCGCAGGTGAATTTATCGCGGCGCTTAATGTAAGGAATGATCGCTGAAGGTCTTTGCCACACAAGGTTGTTGACAACGTATGGTAACACCCAATGTCGTTTATGCGACTTTTTTAATTGAATTTCTTATAAGAATAATTAAGAAAGATAAAAAAGCAAGATTGCTGGCAAGTACTGGATGCGAGAAGATCGTCTAAAGTAGCGAACAATTGGAAAGGCCTTTGTCCAGCAGTGGACTGATGTGGGCTGATGATGATGATGATGAAGACCATTTTTTTTTATAAAAAAAGTAGCTGCAACAACAATCAATCACTAGTCAGTTGCAATCCTAGCATAAATAATTCACAAATAGTAAGTTAGTGGCTAAGCTACAACCACATTCCAAAAGTAACATAATAAGTACAATAACAACAAGTTCGCGACTCCAATTACTTACTAAACCGTAAGACAATCGACTTACTTAAATCATAACTACGGCAAATGAATCTCGAAACAGAAGCTACAGAATGTAGCGCCGTAGTCTCTACGAATGCTACGAAACTCAAATTGCTTGTTATTGTTCTATCCGCGGTTCTATCACACACAATGTATTGGCGAATAAACCACTTCAATTACGTAATATGAGTAGCTTTGGCGTATCTCATCGGTTTTTTCTCAAGCACTCTTAGATACCCATATTGCTTGGATTATTACAGATAAATCGTATTGTTTTTGCCATGCCTTATAAAGCTCGATTGTTTTATGCGAGGACTGTTCAAGGTCGGAGCGGTTTGGGAGTAATAAATGCCATAACATAAAGTTATTTAGACTGAAGTTCAGCGAAGTATTACCCACAGATATTTTATCGGATAACTGTATTTACTTTACCAGTTTGATTTTTATATTAATAGGAGTATATTTGTAACATTATCAACATATGCTATAACAAATTCAAATTTATTTTGCATAGATAAAGAGATTTTTACATAAAAATCTGTTCAAGGTACAAATTATTACGGACTACCTACTACTTCATCTTGCTATTTAGTTTTAAGTTAACCATAATAATTACATAGTGTGCAATAAATTATATTTATCTTGCTATTTATGGCGTTAATATAATTAGCTAATTCAAAAACATTCATAAAATAAAACAAACATTTTATTAAAATTATATAAAAAGAGAAGCTGTTTGACTTACATATCTCCTCCTTGGGTCCTTTTACAAAGCACTAGAACACACGTAGCACTATGAAAGATTTGTTTAAAATTATCCCCTAAGAGGGTAAACCAGTATCACATTGTACCCATTCAATGCCATGTGTATAAATAAATTTCACCTGGACTCTAAAATAAAACAAACGTCAGATGAAACAAATTTGCAAAGATCCAATTTATGTCATTTCTAATATTTACAACATAACATAATCATCATCATCATCATCATCAGCCTATTGCAGTCCACTGCTGGACATAGGCCTCTCCAGTAGTTCGCCTCCTAGGGCAAACCTCTGAAGGATATACCCATAATCGCCACGCTGGGCAGGCGGGTTGGCGATCGCAGGGCGTAGCTTCTCGCTCCGGTGACGCTGCTGCCCGTCATCGGCCTGTGGTATTTAGCTACGCTTCTATCGTGATGGTTTTACCGCCACCAGTCGGTTTGCCAGAGCCTCGTTTGTTGTTCGGCAGGATGCACCACGGGCAGGTGAGGATGGCTTGAAGCGAAAAGGCATAACATAATATCTTTTACATAATGATTGTCAAAATAACTAACGTTCTTTAAAAAGTCAGACAATAATACGAAGCTTTTAATATAAAGCATCCCCATTTTATAACTCCAGTGACACATCGTGCCAAATTCATGAAATGTTGTAACTCCCGCGGACGCACCATGAATATCAATGGGCTGGCTTGAGCCAAGCAAAGGAACTAGATTGCCGTGCCAACTACCGACTGTCTGTCTGTCGCATTTATAACGCTGTAAAATGTTGTAACAGAATTTTAAGTGTAATATAATAGATAAATTTGTATCTTTACTTATAAATAAATAAATTATAAATTCAGACAACATCACATACATTGCTCTAATCCGAAAGTAAGTAGCTTAAACACTTGTGTTATGGGAATCAGAACAACGAAGGTACCACAAATAAATACTCAAATACAAATATAAACACCCAGACACGGAATAAATACAAGTGTTCATCACACGAATGTTTGTCCCGGGTGGGAATCGAACCCAAGACCCTTGGTGCAGAAGGCAGGGGTCACTACCAATTGAGCCAGCGAGCCAGTCACAACTGTATAATGTTGTAAACGGAATTTAAAGTGTAAATAGTAGTCGCTTTCGTCTGTCCAGACGGATAGTCTGTCCCTATGTATGCTTCGATCTTTTAAGCTACGCAACGGATTTTGTTACTTTTTGTTTTTTTTTTATTATACTTACTTAGAGTGATTCAGAAGGAATATTTATGTATATTACATGCATAATACAGTAGTAGAGAAATACTGATTATTTTAGAAGTTTTTAATGTATTTTTTAATATTCGAACCGAAGAGAGTCGCTGCTAATAATAATAAATGCCTAAAGCGAATGAAGAGGCAGAAAAAAATACTTAAAGTTTTTTCTTCTAGAGAGAAGAAAAATTTTTAATAGAAAAGAGTAACATAAAATAAAAAAAATACTTGCGCCAGACACTGGTCTCAACCTAAGATTTTTCCTTGTATTATGACTTCCAGACAGGCAGACCAGCAGATAGATGGTCGGACGATATTAGAAACCTGGCCGAACTCGGCCTAGAGACGCCGAATCTAGAACGCTCTGGAATTCCCGAAAGAAGGCATATGTTCAGCAGTGGACACATAAGTGCTGAGAAGAAGAGAAGAAGATTTTAGGCTGTGAGGCGCATTGAGAGATCCTTACACTGCATCTTCCTGTAGTGGCGTTCTGGGCCCCCAGACACCAGATATTCCCATACCAGTGCCCAGACAAATAGCAGTGCCATCAGTCCCTGTGACCCAAAACGGTTCAGGTAAAATATGTACGAACTAACAGCTGTTACATGAATAGGTATGGAGTTCTGGCTTGTTATTTTGTAAAGGGCCGATTCAATTAGAAAGTTTAATCGCGACTTTCTGGGGACTTTGCCAAAAAATATCAACGGTACGTTTACGTACGTTATTTAACTTTCTGTAATACACATAAAAATGAAACCACCATTCCTTTTAAGTGTGGGGTATGCTGAAAACTTGAAAAATTCTAATTTCTCTTAGACTTTTCTAAAGTATCATGCCTTGACTAATTACTCGATTATAGGTTGATGAATACTACAAACTTGTGTAAATCGTTATATTTTCATAATGTACAAATAACTCGGTTTTTTTATACCATATAACGGTTTGGTTAGATTATTCAGCATGTTCGTTTTTAGATAGAAATACCTATACCTAATAGCTAGTCATGTCAGAATAATAATAAACACAAATTGCTGCAAGTAACAAAATATAATTTCACTCATTCATTTGAATAACTCCCATAATTATGTAGATAATTTTTGACCTCTAAATATTTATGGTACATTTAGATAACGTTTTATTGTTATTTATTTACGTACATCTGTTTTGGTGACGTCATGATGGCGCCACAAAATAAATTCTACATTATTCATGCACAAGATTTTTCACGGCAAAAGACTAACACCAAAACTACACCGAGCTCCATTCAAATCCTATTCAATAGCGAGTCGATAATAGGCTAACAATAGTCCGTGGCCACTGTCGAGGCCATACATTTTTCATGGCTCTTGTAAACAGGCAAGACTATTCGTGAAATGGGCAAGTGAACTTAAAATATGTACGGCATGACTGCACGATACCTTGAAACAGGTGCCCTTAACCCTTTCACAATAAGGCACAGAGCTGTGCAGTTACGTAATCACATAGGCTTCCTATATCGCGAATTGGAGAACGCTCTTAAATTATTCAAAGAGTTCAGTTTGGTCGTTACATGGGCTTTTTAAAAGCTGGCAACCAGGTACTGAATGTAGCACTGAACTGTATATAATGCCTTGGCTGCTTTGTTTCGATTAACTTTGAGGAAATTTGTTGATACAAAATAACAATAATGGATCTAATCCTGAAGTACTGTATACTTTTACATAATTGAAGGATGAGACATCAAAAATTTACGTTGGCGAACATGGGGCTCAACTTAATTTAAGGAAATCAGAAATACCAAAAGTTCCACACAGTTTAGAGTTTCTAATAGCACACAGTATTTACCTGAATTCTTAATAACCTTTTTTTTTAATTGCAAATGCCTGGTCTGCTCTAGTACCTATATCTCTTTACACATTTAATGTAAAGAACAAACGCTTATATTTCTCTTACGCCCTTTATTGGTCGAGACACAATTTATTTACGGGTTTCATTGTAGTCTGAAATTCCCCAGCAAACTCAGTTTTTGGGTTAAAAAGTTTGCCATCAAACACTCGTAAAATGGAACCCTTTTTAAGTGTAGGTACATATTATGTTAGTCTAACCTAGTATTACATTCTCTGTGAACTGTATATGCTTTTCAAACGTATATATCATTGTCATCATCATCAAATCATCATTACGTGTATCAATTTATAGTGCTCGTTCATTGCTAGCGCCCTAATCAACGTTTGGCCTAGTAGTAGAAGAAGTATTGAAATTTTGTCAAGTATTACGAAGAAGCTGTACATTAAAAAGAACATAACATAGGACAATCATAAATATTCATCATGGATGGATGGGTTCAAAAGGCAGTCATTGTCAACCGAGCCAACAGGCCAGAACGCCAAACAATACAAAAGTATGAATTCGCGAACAATACAGACTAAGTTTAAGATATTTTGTCTTTTTATTGTGGTTAGTGGCAGACGGACAAGCGGCCTGTCTGATGTTAAACAGTAACCGCTGCCTATAGACATCAGCAATGCCAGGGGCAGCCACGCCGCCGCCTACCGTGAAGAAAGAGCTCACTTTAAACCACGTTTTATAGAAGAATATGTCGTAGCGATCAAGAAATAGGTATTTATTTATTAAATTACCAACATGAAAAAGTAAACTAAACGTTTAACAAAAAGGCTTAAAATTCTGCAATGCAATTATCTCGATTACTTCTTAGGTAGGTACCAAAACAAATAAAAAGGCTAAGCTAGGTTCGTTGTAGAAATAATAGTAGTGAAAGCAAGAATAAATAGCTTATTAAATTAGACAAACGCGGGTAACTCAGTTGTTATACTAGATTGCGCTCGCCTGTGTAGTCTCCCTTGTTAATACAGTTCCGGCAAAATATACAATACTAGGACACTGCATAAACGTCTCTTAGTTGCTTCCACCTGTCCTTCTGCCATATTTAGCCTTGTCATCCTAGTTACGGTGACGGAAAAAATACATATCACCGCCCCATTTCTTTCATTTGTCGTAAGAGTCAACTAGGGGTAACTAACTCTGCTATCCATTTTAAAGCCTACTTTTGGTTTCACAACTTATTTTTTAAATATCGGATACCGAAAGTAATAGTATTCTTTATTATACTTACTACATCTGTGCTACATGCATAATATGCTACATTAACGCAAAAAGTAATACCGATTCTTATTAGGAACAGAATTTAAAGGGTCCATGTTATTACCTACTTTTGAGATTAGTAAATTATTCTCCGACCATCAAAAAGAAAAGATGTGTTCAGTTCAGTTTTTTTGTGTTATTATTTCATACTGGGTTCAACTAAACTTATTAAACTGCAGTACTAACCACAACTAAGTTATATGCTTGAACTAATGAAACGAACGTAGAGGCTTAAGGGCTCATGTGCCCAAGTATGTACCTCCTGTATATAAGTAACGAGGAAGCAGGTCACCCCACAACTAAGTAAAAACTTGCTGCGCCCTTGGGCAAGACCAGAGGTCACATACTCGTAATATGCGTCTTGAGAAAAATCTATTCTTAAAACTCATGTATAAAAGACCCCACCGGCATGAAACGGTACCGACACGGAGTCATCAAACCTTCTGCGCTTTATGGAAACGCCTTTTTACTCTGCGGGCCGAATTCGGCTGCGTGACAGTAACTTTTTAATTGTGTCTTGAATACCTACATTTGAAGTGCTACACATTAAACTGGCTGGTAGATGATGTCTGCCGTAGAACCGGCAATTGGTGGAGTGGACACCGCTTTTAGATAGATGTAGTGTAGGACGCCCCGCAAGCCGTTGGGGTTACCAGCCCAACTTGAACTTGAAAACAGAATTTAAGAAATATGACGCATATAAAGGTACCAAGGCAATAGATTTTTTGATTGCAATACCCCACTTGTTAGAAATAAATATCTAATAGAACGTTAGATCTCTTTTGGTTCCTGTAACTATTTTATATCTATTATTTGCCTGCAGTTATAAGTAGGACTTATTTACTTTCATACTATGTATACATAATCGAGATATATTTTAATGAGGCCTACTAAGATAGGTGTAACTCCACAGAGACGAAGGCGCAGTTCAAACAAATGCAACTGTTATGCAATCTCCATACAATCGAACACCCGCTCCATTTTAAATGCACAACAAAAAGACAAGCCAAACAGAACCGTTATTGCGTTATAGAGTCAGTATCGCGCTCGGATAAAACTTTCGCTACTGAAACGGCATCGAAGGTGAAAATAATCGTTTGTTGTGGGACCTTCGCGAAAGTGGATCACGTTACCTGCCCAATAGGTGGCACAGAACAATACGTGAGGGAACAGTATCGATGTCAAGCGTCAAGGCTGCCGGCGGGGGCCTTTACACGGAACGGCGCGAATCAAGCTGGACTTTTATGAGTGAGCGGGCTCGACTGTCACTCGCAGTAGTAGCCGTCAGGTAATTGATAAGTAAATCGTTTACATATTACTAGTTTCGGTAATCTATACTTAATACGAGTAAATATTTGACTGTTTGTTTGTTTGATACGAATAGACTCAGAATCTACTGGACCGATTTGAATAATTCTTTCACTGTCGGAAAGCTACACTATCCCCGGTGAACATAGGGTATATTATATTTATAAAAACGTTAGGGATCCGTGCTAAAAGTTTAATAATGTAACCCAAGGTGTGAAAACATTACCAAAAAGCTATCTTTCAAACTGAGGTGTATTGAAAACGTTACCATAGCAACCTAAACTTTTATGTCATGTAAATGAAATACCCGAAGCGAAGCGAGGGCGGTTTGGCTAGTTTTTATAAAAAGGTTTCAACATCAACAGGGTGCGAATAAATGTCTATCTATCCCACCTACACATAAGCGTCCCATGTGTTGGTGGAATAGATAGGTACACTTTATTGTACACCATAGAAATTTACTTACAACTAGGAAAGTACACAATGCACAATTAAGGTTGTCTTATCGCTTGTAATGTGGTTATTCACTCGTCCGCATGAAGCGCTTTGTTTCGCAGTTCATGCTACAAACGGCTAGACCTTCCAATTCAGCGTGTATTTTTCCAGACAGATACAATTGCAAAAGGTAAACAGCCACTTACGAAATGCATTAATATATCTATTGAAAAGTTATTTAAAAAAACCTATTACCTACCTTCTATTTCAATTCGAATCGGTAACGTTACGGCGTTACTGATTTCGATTGTCAAAAACAAAAGGAACGAATGTATCTACTTAAACTAAAGTAATAATATTACTATGATATAACAGAATGAACGAACAGACAGATGGGAGAGTGTGTAAGTTTCGCAGGTAAACATGAAGTTAATGCAAATCCATTAAACTGTTAAGTAAGAAACTTTAAGTTAACATACTGATTTATTTGGTTACTCTTAGAGTTTGGTGTCGTCCAATGACATATGGAGGGGTTTTGTTATTATTATTTACCAATGGGAAGTTTAGTGAATCTATAATTAGAATGGAATTTATTATTTACCAATAACCCCTTCAACAGCATATTACGTGTCATATGTGGTTAAAATTACAGAAAGAAACGACCTTACATTTAGCGAAACACTAGTGAAATGACTTTGATCGCGGATCAGAAGGTACTACTACTAACACCGTATTACTATAAAAAAACGTGAAGCCGTAACGAAAAAAAGTTCTATGACATACTTATAGATAATGTAATGAGGTACCTACTAACTACTCCGAAAATGTACAAAAAGCTAACCCACTTTTTAATTTAAATAAGCAACCCTCAACTTTCATCGTTGCGGAAATTTGACATATCACATATCAGTCGTGAATGCATGATGAGTTTTTATTTTTAAGTAAGAGTTCTAAAATGGGAAATGTCAAGAAAAATAAACAAAATGGCCTTTTCACTTCTGAATGTTGTGTCTGTATTAAACTTAGTCTGCCATTCCGCCGCAAGACATTTGCCACATCTGTTCCTATTCCTAGATTAGATTAGAATAGCTTTCCCTTTGTTGTTACCATCCACTTTGTCTCGTGTTATAATGTTTTGGAGCAATAAATAAGTAGGTATACCTTTTTTACATGCTTATTAAAATGTCCGTTCCGCACAAATATAATTTGCTCTAGGTATGTTATTTACAGGTACCTTAGTCTTACCTACTTATATCAGCAGACTAGCTGCAGCTCGCGATTTTGTCCGCGTAAATATAGGTGATTTGAATATAGAGAGTTATACCACAAAATGTCTAAATACCCTTTTCTGTAAATGTTTGCGTTTTCTGCAGTAAAGCATATCCACCTATCATTGAAAATTATAGCCTTTATTTTAATATGATATAATTATGACCTACTTTCATATGAATCCGTTCAGTAACTTTTGCGTGATAGCGTAACGAACATCCAAACATTCGCATAATATTAAATATGCAGATAATTTTCCGAATTATAAATGGAAACACCTTCTTTGTTAGGAAAAAATGTAAATTACAAAAGCTTTTACATTCAGATCATTCCATTCCAGTGTCACAGCTACCCGTTCGCTTCATTTTACATTCCATTCATTTCAGGCACTGCTCAATAGCGGAGTCGCGATTCGAATCAAAAGCAATCGTGATTACACGTCTTAAGACTCTCATCTGCATCATGGCGTTTCGAGGGCTTAAAGATTCTGAATAAGATATGAGTCATATTAAACGTGAAAAAGTTATGGCTAACCTTTTTTTATTGATTAATATGAACAATCTCGAATGAAATCTCGATCATTTGGTAGTGATCCTGCCTTTTGAGCCAAGGTTCGTGAGTTCGATTCTCGCACAATGCAAACATTTGTGTTCATTAATATGTCTGTTTGTATTGGTCTGGGTGTTTCCTATGTATAATATGTACCTATTTATTTACAAAAAAAAAGTATTTAAGTAAGTTTATCAGTGTTCTAGTACCCATATACAAGCTTCGGCTTAGTTTGGGGCTAGATAGCGATGTGTGGCCCAGTGTGGCATATCTTGGGTTATTTATTTAGATACCGCTAATGTCAAGTGTTTCCAGAAACATCATCATCATCGCCATCATCATTAGCCTGTCGCAGTCCACTGTTGGACATAGGCCTTTCCAATTGCTCACCACTTTGTTCGATCTTGGGCCCGCCTCCAGCACTTGCTAGTCATCCTGCCCAAATCGTCACTCCACATGGCCTGAGGGCTTCCTACACTACGTTTGCCGAGAAGCGTTAGAACTTGTTTATCCCAAAGCTAATCGGTTCTGCGGCTAATGTGGCCAGTCCACTGGAACTTTATCTTACTAGGCTCAGAGTTTACGTTCCGTTCATTCGAAATTTGTCCTTTTTTTTAAAATGGTGTATTTTCAATCAAAGACAATCTGCTTACAAGTCATAAGACGTCATTTGCATCGTAATAAATTGCTATAGAAATCAGTTACAAGGAAATGCGGTTGGCATTCTATTGGAATACTGTATTGCTACAAACAAGTGTACTTTATACGAGTATTAAGTGGGTCAGGCACATTGCAGTGCTTTATCTCAGATTATTAGAAAGGTGCTATGATTCTTAAGGTGCATTTGCATAATTTCGGGAGTGTGAGGAGCTAACAAAATTAGCCAAAGATATATTTTTACACCGAAATGTAGCTAAGATGAGATGTTTGAATTGAATAACGTCCTTAGTAAAATTTAATAACTCCGCGCAGCCCCACTTCGGTGGACGCGCACCCTTTCACTCAACATTTAAATAATCTCAGTCTCAACCTCTAATGATCTTTTTTATATAAAGAAAACAAAAGAAGATAAAGTTTTCTTAGGAACGCTATATCTGTGATTCATGGGTTATTATTTTCACTGAACGACTGATTGCGGAATGAAAACTTCTTTACTTCAAAGGGTCGAAGAACTTATTCCGTTCATAGAAAAGTTAAAAGTATGAATGCTACTTTTGGTTGTAGGTTTTGGCAGGAACAGGAGAGCCTCCATAAGAACAATTAAGGTAAAACCTACTATAAATTGTTCCTGGATTTTCCGATGTCAATGTATCCTGGTCAGATAGATTAAGGTCTTAACTTAACTTTTTCTAAACTGACTTAAAAAGGTTTTTCAGAATACCACCTTTAGTCTTTATAGATAACTAGCTGTGCTCGCGACTTCGTCCGCGTGGAATAGTTATTTTTTCCCCGTTTTTTTACATTTTCCATTATTTCTTCGCTCCTCATAGTTGCAGCGTGATGTTATATAGCCTAAAGCCTTCCTCGATAAATGGTCTATTCAACACAAAAAGAATTTTTCAATTCGGACCAGTAGTTCCTGAGATTAGCGCGTTCAAACAAACAAACAAACAAACAAACAAACAAACAAACAAACAAACTCTTCAGCTTTATAATATTAGTTAAGATGATCATAATTTACAACGGTGTTGATTTTTTAACAAGATTTAGAGATCAGGCAATCGCCGATCGCCTGATAAACAAATTAAGACATGACAACACTTTTTAGTTTCGATTATAGCTTAATTAAATGTTCATTATAATAGTTACATTGTTCATGTTTCATTGTTTATTATGTAAAAAACTATGATTATGACAACATGAATTAATGCTAATGATGTCATCTGTCCTATAATTTTCCACTTCTTTACGGGAATACAAATAAATATTATTATTTATGCATCATTTAATTTCCAGTAGGTACGTTAATTAATAATTACATTTCACTGTTGCACAAACACCAAATGTGATAGGCACGTGTGACTCTCCGTGATCAATCAATGAAAGTAATGAATAGGTAAAATGTCGCATTCACGTGAATGTTGCCGAAAATTAATTTTGGTAGTCTTCCTTACATAAATATGAAAATGCGAATACCACAACCGCAATATTCGTTAACTCATAGTAAATAGATGATTCTGGCCTGCTAATTAATAAATAGTAATATTATTAACAGCAATGCCTACACGTATTATGTTCTATTAATAAGTTTCGTATAAATTTGGTAGAATGAAATACGTTCTGTACTAATTACTAATGTGTGTCAATAAAACTTTGTGTCTAACTAAACTTCTGACCTATTTGTGATATGACTGGCCAATTGGCTCATTTGGTAGTGACCTTCTGCCTTCTGCACCAAAATTCGATTCCAACTCGAGACAAATATTCTTTCGAATGCCCATTGGGACATATGTACAAGTACCAACTCCTATGAACATTCGTTTGACCTCCACTACAATATTTCATGGAGATTATTGATTGATTAATACTTCCTGTCAGATGGTCGGCTTTACACCGAACGGATAATAAACGTTAGATATTTAGAGCTTTTATAATACGCTGCGCTCATTTGCTTATAAATAATGGTGAGCTGTTTTGTCGGATGTTTTCTATAATAAAGTTCATTGTCAGACGTTCTTCGTTATAATATAGTGTAACAAAGACATGCCACGCTGGGCCACACATCGCTATCTAGGCCCAAACTAAGCCGAAGCTTGTACTATGGGTACTAGAAATCCAAGGGTCGTGGGTTCGATTCCCGCACAGTACAAACATTTGTGTTCATAAACATGTCTGTTTGTTTTGGTCTGGGTATTTAATATGTATAATATATTTATTTACAAAAAAAGTATCTAAGTAAGTTTATGCGTTGTCTAGTACCCATAGTACAAGCTTCGGCTGAGTTTGGGGCTAGATGGCGCTGTTTGGCCCCGCGCGGCATTACATTCAAGTTTCCGCATTAAGAAACCAACATCAATCTAAACAAACTTTCGCATTTATAAAATATGTAGGTAGTAGAATAAAAACTGAAGGTTCCCGTAAATAAAAAAACAATCAAAATCTTTCAGTCCGCTTCCCTGCCGGCAGCTAGTGACGTCACAAACTAATCAAGCGACAAGGGTCAGCAATCAGCTTAGCCAGCGAACACCGGGCCACAATCGGCCCCGTAATCCGAACAAGGGAACAAATGGATTTAAACGCACTTGGATTTTTTCTTTGATTGTACAGGTGTACTGTGGATCGGTTCCCTCATTGCTCTAGTTTTCTGAAGGGAAATTATATAACGCTGTAGGCCCTGATATCAGGATTTGGCGATAAAACGGTGTAGAGGAAAGCACGATAAGCCATTGGTGTTACGCCTGATCTCTCTCCGGTCGTCGAACTATAGTTCCATCGGATTATGAGAGTGAAGGAAGGGAGAGTGCACCTGTCTTTGTATTTGTGCACTTTAGCATCTCTTACATACTTTTTTTTATGCAAGAGGCGGCAGACTAGTTAATTTGATGCCTGATGGTAAGCAGTCTACACCGCCCATGGACACCCGCAACTCAAATCGAGATCTGGGGTCGCTGCCGGGCTTTTGAATAGGTGTACGCTCGTTTCTTGAAGGCTCCCAAGTCGTAGCCGTTCGGAAAGATTGTCGCAGAAAGTTGCTTCCACAAAACCGATGCGCGAGGCAAGAAGTTCCTCATAAAGCGTACAGCGGAAGATCGCCAACCATCGAGATGATGAGGATGGAATTGCAATCGGTTACGTGTGGTGCGGTGGAGAAACTCAGCTGCAGGCAGTAAACCAAACGATTCTTGACCAGTCTCTTTAAAGATTAGTTGTTGTAGCCGTAATTCGAAACTCGTATGTAAAGCTTGTGTTTACATGGTGATAAATTGTATTTCACATTGTACGGAGACGGAACAAAAATGTATAAAGGTACGAATAGAATCTCATTACCTTTGTTATAATCCTTTTCCTTTGAAAAATATAAATACCTACTTATTTGGGCAATGGAAATTAAGTAAAGTAACATTTATGGTAGGATTTTTGTAATTTCGACGAACGCGATAAAGGTTTTCTGTGACAAAATGAAATTACAATCGCTAACCTGGGCAATCAATATCCTCGTCCATCTAGGACGAGGATACTGATTGCCCAGGTTCTGAACGGTAAGCGTTCTCTGAGGAAAGCCTACGTTCAACAGTGGACGGCCATAGGCTGATGAATTGAAATAGTTAACCATATGGTTATCTGTAGGTAATCTACTGTCGTTATCCTCCATTCTATGCCAGTAGTCGTCGAAATTCGATAGATAAAGACAAATATGTTGATTGTCCTATGTAATTTTTGTCCATCAGTCATTTTCAATTAGTTTTTTTTTTATTCCTCAAAACGAATCTGTAAGAAGGTTCATTGAAATCCCTGTTACATTTACCTAAGTCTCAGTGTGAGTAGCGATTTAAATATTGTACCTATCTGTCTAAGCTTGAACTCAAAATCGCCGATTTATTCAACCGGTGTATACCTGGCCTACCAGCGAATAGCTGTTGATAAATGAAATAGAAACCTACCTGTTTGTACGTGGTCAGGACTCTTGTGGTTCTTTTGTGGATGTTAATATCCATTACACTAACATACAGGTCCAATACGGAGTAAATGCTTACTTTCCATAGAAACAAGTCAAGTCATATGTAGCTATTAACTATATATACTCGTATATACTTTATCATCTTCCTCCTAGTGTTACGCCAGTTGCAATTTAAGAATATTTAGTAGTTATTATTAATACATCATACTAAACTTTGATTGATTAATTTGATAGTTTAGATCGACTGTAGGTCGGTACTAACTCTCAATTTGTAGACTCTACTAAGCCATTCTATTATAAGCAAATCAGACAACGTTTAATTGTAAACATGTAATACAAGTATGTAATAACAATGAAAATATTATAAAAGATTTATAGTAACCGGAAATAATACAAAATAGTATGGCATTTCCAATTTCAGAAATATTTATTGACCTATCCGTATAAGCTCTATAAAAATTATTAAATGTAATTGTACCACACCAGTTCACTTACACTTCCGTGAGGTTCGGCAGTTAAGGCTAAGCCTGCTAACCACTTAGCTTTAAGGCAACATAATTTCTACATTGTATGGACATAATTATTTCCGAATCACACAAATCATTTAGTTTTATTGTAAATCTTAAAATAATTAAATCATTTAAAAACTGTTACTGTTTATCAAAATATTAAATCGATGTCGAATGTGTAGGAATTAGTGATTCTTCTTCTCGAGATAATGATGAGTACAATAAGTAAAATAAAAGATCCTCCCTAGTGTAGGTGGTAGGTCACACAAAATGGACAGGTGTCAGCTCTGCCGTTCTATATTCGGAGATACACTCTAACAGATGAATAGTTAAGCTGAAAAAATATTTATGAATTATTATGAAAAAAAAGACAAATTTACGAAATTCGTACTACACGTTAGACAAGACACTGACTCATTCTTTTTTTCATCAATGTTAACATTAAAACTCAAAGACGACTCAATCTAAAGAAGAAATAGACAACCTAGGGAACTATATATAAACCTAGCTATAAAATATACTCAAGCACGATATACGTTCATGCGATACACTGCACGTATTGCATATAAAATTGCTATTGAATTCGGTTGCAATTTAACTGCCATGTGTATCACGTACTATCTCATTTAAATATGAAAGCAGTAGCCCGCCGCGTCCGTTCCTCGTGTTTGCTTTGCCCAAAATACACACGTCATCGTCAATATTTTTGCCGACACTTTTATCACACGAGGACATATAAACAAACCTTTATTTTAATGACTTTGCGCAATATTTTTAAGATCGCGCCATTTTTTAACAGATGGCCATTCTTGCGCTTGGTGCGAGCTTTCTGCAGCAGCGCATGAGCTACCTATAATCATTGAAAATATAGGTATACATAATATCTCTTCTTAATGGCAACAATTTTTATCTTCTGTTCAATACACTTAAAATATTTTCTCCTCAAGAAACAAACAAATATCTCATTTGCCTAAAAGCTTTTATGACATAGATATGAATAAATGTTATAAATCCTTTCGTCGACAGTCGGGTAAAAAGTCGGAATGTGTAAGAGGTTTCAAATCCAATAGGTAGCTGGATCATGGCATAATATGGTAACTATTTTCGGTAACACATCTGTCATAAAACTTTTCACCATACATAAATACCTACTGAACCCTAAAAACTTAATTTATAAGAATAATCGGTCGTTATTATTACTTACTTGTTGTTTAAATTTAACCAACGTCTGATACCAATTTATATATTTACAATTGAATTAACAGTAGGTACAGACGAAACAATTTTCCACTTTCTTCAAACGAATAACCATACTAACAATATTCAAATTAGCCATTATTAAGTTAACAACTCCCACAAACTGGATTTCGCCCTGTAAAATCCATAAATAAACCATAAGAGTTCAAAAGGACAATAAATCTAATAGCCAATTAAGAAAGTCGCCTTACCGACCAAACGTGACGGATCACCGGCATTCTTAACACCAATGAGTTTTAATTACCTTAAGAAGTAAATCCGACTGAGTACGGCCAAGTTGTCAGCACAGATCACTGTTAATTAAGTCACTGGTAAGTTATTTGTTCACAGATTGTTTTGTTTTATTCACAAAAGCGGGTAAACTTCCGAGTGAGTACGCGCGGAGCGGTGACTTTACGAACGACCGGCTCTCGTCATTGCAGTGCTGAGACTGGCTGGCCGCCTCGCGACCGACCAACGGGAATAACAACTCCTGAAATTGAATTCATGTATTAAGAATACTAGATTTTTTTGAAAAAAATGTTTAATAATGCACGTTTAATACGTTTCCCTTACCGGAATCTCGCGGTAGTCGTAGGTACATGGCTATACATGAAGTTAACTTAATATATCAAAACTTTTTGGAGTAGGTACAATGGAATCCATGTACTGGTCATTTAGTTGGAAATTGATTGTAAAATTTGCTAAATATGGATTTTAATGTGAAGTTGGTGTATTCTGCAGTAAAGTCAAATACATACGAACGCACTTCTGCCCCGAAAAAGAGCACTAATGAGCATTGGCGTATATAGGGGGGGGGCCGGGTGGGCCGTGCCCACCCCAGAATGGTCTGGTGCCCACCCCAGGATTTTAGGCCATCGATACAAAATTCTATGATGGATACGAAAATTAATACTGATAACTACACTTAAAAAAAACAATTATTTAGTTACAGCCGAAAAATTCGAAAAAATCATCCGTGTTTTCGCGTCATAAGTATTTTTATACTCATAATGACATCTAGCGGTTCCATCAAAAATTGCCTAATACTTTTATATTACTTACGCACACACCTGGACACCTGTTACTCGTCCATTCCTGTCCTTTTCCCTCGCATGACACGCTGCGCGGGTTAGAAGAGTGCGACAATAGCGCTCGCAGTATGGACTCGACCGGGACACCGGCAAACATACAAGCAAGCGAGAAGACACGAATTGACGAACGATTACTCCAGCCTATACAATCTTAGTACAAATTGTATGGCAATCACATAAATACAGCTGACCAAATTTAATTGTACACAAATATTTAGATGCACACATTAGAACTTAGATCATTTCAATTTACCTGGGTTATACCATGTTAGTTCCATATTTGAATTCTAGGTGGAGTTTATACTCATTGATTAAAGTTGGTATCTATTTTCTATACAATAGTAAGGATTAAATTGCCTTTCAAATTCAGTAGCATAATTTAGTTGCGACGTTTCGACAATATTGTACAGTTTGTGTAGTTTTTGTTATTACGGTCCTTTTATTTAAATTAAAAAACCAGATGAACGCTAGTTATATTTTACTTTAATTTCATGTATTCCTTATATAATATATTACTACACTTAATTTATTGAATATTGGGTTAAATAACGTATTGTTCTCCATTTTCAGAATTTACTGATTTTAAACTGTAAACTATAGATTCAAATTTCTGGCAACACAGCTTAAAATGGCGTGTTTTAAAATTTTCCTTTTGGTCAATATTAATTTATCAAGTTTTCAAAAGTTTGTGCTTTTAATAGAACTTGAAACTCATATCATTTTTTAAAACGGTCGTACAAGAAGCAGATTATAATGTGATTGCTAAAGTTTGTGACCAAGGGTCTAAAATCCGCAAGAAAACTGTAATTGCAAGAAACCCGCGGAAAGTTTAATCTACATTCGAAAGAAAATGTGATTTTAAGAACTTATATGATTATGAAACCAATATTTTAATTTTATAGTGGTGTGTGGTGTGTAAAAATGTGAAAGTTAATAAAAGTTTCTAAGTTTTTACACTTATCTTTTATTTTTCAAATGTTGAATGATTTGCCAATCTTAGTTTGTGTTTATTTGCCTAAGTTAACAAATGATTCAGAAAAATATGCCTGCGGTTGGCAATTCATAGCAAAAATTCATCATTCATTCCTTAATGAAATAATACTTATAATTAATTAGGTACAAGACCAGAGTATGCTGTAGTTATATCGCTGTATTGTGATTATGTATATTGACGAAAAGTTGCCGTAAGTTACCGTCAAGTGGCGCTGTATTTGTTACCTCTTTTGACAGCCAAGATTGGTCTCTATTTCAGTATATTACAAAGTACTCTGTGGATTACTCCCCGCTTGCGTTTTGCTTAATATGCTTGTTAAGCTTGTTTGCTCTTGTAAATAATTAATAAACATGATTAAGTAATATTTGTTTTTTACTTACGTAATAATAATTTACATATCCCAAAACGCTTAAAATCCAGACTAACGTTCTACCTAGTTAAAAATCATGCTCTTCCATATGTAGATTCTAACTGCTAAACTAAACAAAACAAAGTAGATTTACACAGTTAAGTACTTCAAGACTAAAAAAAATATGGCCGTGACATGTCCGGGGCCAGGCCCCCCCTGGAAATTATGCCTAGATACGCCAATGCTAATGAGTTACCTAATTTGAACGGAAACGCGAAGTCTGAGCAGTCTGAGCGCCTATTTTGCGTGAAGTAACAGTGACACTTAAACAACCTTTGTGTGATTATTCCAGGGCAATGGAATAGGAATGCATATATATTTATTTGAAATGAATTTGTGCATGATTGGAAATTCGCCTAATATTTAGCGATATTGCAGTCTAAGATACAGCGCGCTCGAACAGCAAATACCATTTCACTCTCACCTTGAACATTGGAAGATTATATCTCGAAATAACAAGGAATCCGGTAAGGAGTTCTCTGTACCTATACTCTTTTTGTTTTGGTATACAATTTTAAATAAGTAATTAAGTAGGTACCTACGTTGTATGAAAAATTAAAAGAAAAAATATTTCTCCCCTTACCACGGTCTAATTAATTAATACCCTAAAGTTATTGCATATCTAAAAGAACACGTTTTATTAATATTAAATCGCTACAAAGACTGGTTTAAAAAGGCACAGTTTCCAGAACCGGAAGAATTATTACAAACAACGACGATTATTCACCCTGCAAATGAGTATTTTGAAGACATATTCACTATTTTCCATGGAAAATTTCATACAACCATGTACGTATATATTTTCTATTCTTTCAGTACAATCGTTGGCAATGTCACATTCCATTACAATGTTTCCCGTGCAATTTTAGTATTGCAAAACTAGAATAAATTCGTTATCACTGGGTCTTGGCAAGACTTCAAATGTTTTTAGATAAAATCACCCACTCTGAGAAAAGTACGCAGGCGGAAAATTATCTTTGAGCTCTTTGTATTAAAACCGAAAAGAGTAAACAACATTTTTGTATAGCCAAGTAGGTACTTTCTAATTCCAGTAGAGGAAAAACGGATTCGTTTGTATTAAATTATTCCGACCATAGGTGAATCCGATGTCCATAACAGAAGTGCTTTATACCAGTCAAAATAGACATTGAAGGTTAGGTACCTACATTAATTCGCACAAAGCTGAAATTTGGCATGAACGGTGGGTACCCTATCTTAATCTTAATCTTAACTAATATTATAAAGCTGAAGAGTTTGTTTGTTTGTTTGTTTGTTTGTTTGAACGCGCTAATCTCAGGAACTACTGGGCCGAATTGAAAAATTCTTTTTGTGTTGAATAGACCATTTATCGAGGAAGGCTTTAGGCTATATAACATCACGCTGCAACTATTAGGAGCGAAGAAATAATGGAAAATGTAAAAAAAAAGGGGAAAAAATAACTATTCCACGCGGACGAAGTCGCGAGCACAGCTAGTTACAAATAATTTGTAAAAAGTCGCCATCGAGCCACTCAATTTGGGATCGGGTTAATGTATTTGATGGTGTCCGATATTTATATTTAATCAATAAACGTACCTACATATAAAGATGTCGTATAATTTTTTTTACAAAATAAATCTACATCGTTCTCTCTAACTGACATGACCGGGAGTTTTCTATGTAGGTAGGTATAATATGTATTTTTTTACAAAAAAATGTACGTGTAAGTTTATCAGTTCTCTAGTAGGTACCCATAGTACAAGCTTCCTTTGGGGCTAGACGGCGATGTGTGCCCAGTGTGGCATGTCTTGGGTTATTATCTATCTTCTATTACATATAATAAATCTGTGGAGATGTCAATTCTGTACATTAAATATATTTTCAAAATAACTATCAGTGGGTGATTAGTAATCGATACCGATGACAAAAATGCAATTAGTTAAATTTTTGTCTGTCTGTATGTTTGTTTTAGAAACAATAACTACTGGACGGATTTTAACGAAACTTGGTGCAATTATTCTTCATACTCCTAGGCAGGTTATAAGTAGTATACTTTTCATCATGCTACAATCAATAGGAGCAGAGCAGTGAAGGGATGTGTTGGGAAAACGGGAGATTTTTTATCTGTATGTTTGAACGCGCATCACGCATAAACAACTCCATAGAAATGGATGCGGTTTTCACCAATGTATTGCTAGAGGTCTAACTTTAAATTTAGGCAGCATTTTATGGAAGTCCGTTATTTTTGAAACCCGATATCCACGCGTGCGACGCCGCTAGCACAGCTAGTAAAAAATAAATCGTTATTTGATGACCAATTTAGTTCAGTGATAGTGAATGTTGCGTAGAGCCGCGGCCACACATTGGAGATATTTGCACCAATGTAACGTTTTGTGCCCAACGCACCAATGTGTGTATCGGTACTTTGACACAATGAAGACATCGAACGCGTTAGTATTGGCATATTGGGCAAGACAGTGATTGGACGCAAAGTTGAATCCAATGTGACCGCGACATATGACCAAGTGGTTCGCTGGTCCGATTCCCGCACAATGCAATCATTCGCTATTTGACGAGAGCAGGTGCTTGATGAGCTATGAAAAGCATTTATTTACATTGTATTAGTAAATAAAGTTTCATGAGGCTGCGAATAAACAGGTGTGCATCAATCACTTGGTCCCAAACTGAAATTTTCTTTCGTATATAAATGAGTCCCAAATAAATCGGGTCGGCTTCCAGACCATTTACTGCCGAGGTAAATCAGAAATGTTCGCTTTTGGGTTCCGTACCTACCCAAAGGCACAAAACGATTTTTCTATAGTAGCTCTACATAATGGCCTCCCTACGCCTGATGGAAAGCGAAAGAGAAGCCCAATTCGCTGTGACAACGGGCAAGTAACTGATCAGTTAGGGGAAGTACGGACAAAATGACATGGTGTTTTGTTTTTTGATCATATTTATTTATTTAACGTAATTATAATCAGTCTAATTAGTTTTTATTCATCGCTGGTTCATTAACTACCAGTATTACAGTCCTTAAATTAAGTAGGGCCTATAATAATATATTTATTAAGAAAAAATGTAAGCAATCACAAAAACCATTTTGTCCGTATAGTACGGACAAAATGACATACAAGGTAAGGACATAATGACATACTAAAATTTAAAGAGAAAAATATCCTTATTTCTTTTCAGGAAACCTCCAAGCCATTCTTTTCCAGCACATTTCTTATCCTTGTTGAAAGGGAGATCGAAACCATTTTTTTCGGTTAAATCAAAAGCAAGCTTGAAGTAATGTATGAGTCAAACCAAAAAGTCGAGTTATCTCGCTCAATTTCAGTTAAAAATGTTTTCTTGATTCTTCCCAATCCTTTAGTTTATCTACAGTCCAAGGTTTTGTTCTTTTTGAGTGCATGTCATCTAAGTGTGGCTAGAGGAATACCAAATGTTTCAGCAGCTAATTCCCATCCCATTTTATTTTGCTTCCATGCTTCAATAGCCTTATTCTTGGCTCCAAGATTGCCCATTAGTTTTTCATTCGTAGTTTCGCGGCATAGCACTTTAAAAAAAAATCGAACGTTAGTAAAGAGAAACTTTATGTACAAAATGACATACCATGTTATTTTGGCCATCGTGTATGTATGTCATTTTGTCCAAAAGTAAACAAAAACGAATAAAAACCAAAATACCATGAAACAACTTAATAATTGCAATAACGTTATTTGAAATCGTTGGGTACTGTCATGGTTCATCGATTTCAATAGAAATTTTTACAAATAACCACAAATAGCTCACCATAAAACAAGAGAAAACCATGTGTAAAATAAATTTTTGTAGGCACGAAACATGTTTTGACTCGTTACTGCGCCGCGACTGATGGAATGGTGCTCAAAATTTGACAGTATTGTAAATATGGCTACCGTCACGTGATGCAGTGCCAGAGACGTCACCAAAACCTGCCAATTTAGAAATAAGGCATCTATGTCATTTTGTCCGTATATGTCATTTTGTCCGTATTTCCCCTACCTGTCAGTTGCTACCGCCATGCCGGCCTAACCCTACCAAGCCCTACCTAACTCATTTGACAGCGGTATTCCATAGCGTTGAGGTCCTTCCCCAGATGGGCAGCTATGTTATTCGGCAGGGTGCACCATGGGCAGGTTAGGTTGGCTTGGAGCGAAAAGATGATAGGCCGCTCTTCTACATCCCTATCAAGAAGTCCTTAAAGACTCATGGCACCCACAGAAAGAGAAGGGAGGATTATTTGTATTCTTTCTTCATCACCGCACTGAGTGTAAATACCTATATATTATGTTTGATATTTAAAATGATGATTATTTACCGGTTAGGTAATCAGACACGATAATAGCTTGCCCACTCGGAAAATTGCTATAGTTCAATGTAATCTATGCGATTGTATGCGATCTGCGCTCATAGGTATAGGTAATGATCATTGTTACGAATAATAATGAGGATGTCGATTTTTTATACAAAAGGACACGATTTTTGCCACAATTGCCGAAGCGACTTTTTACTTTCAATCAGACGAGAAATGCCTAATGATTTCCTCGGCCTTTTTTTATGACAGAGGGGGCAAATGGGCCTGAAGGTCACCTGATGGTATGTGATCACTTCAGCCCATAGACACCGCAACATCAGGGGAGTCACAGGTGCGTTGGCGGCCCTTAAGGAATTTGTAGGCTCGCCTCTTGAATGAAGGTCCCTAAATCGTATCCATTCGTAAAAGTCGCAGCTGAAAGCTGATATAATTGTTGTACTATTAAAAAAACTTCAACGGCAACCCTGATAAGGAAATGTACCAACATACTGTTGAACTATTGTGTGTAAATTATACTCACAAAGACGCCTTTGTAAATCCGTGGCACTGCATAAAACGAGCAATGCATGTATTGTAGAGCCCGCATTAATTTGCTGTGATAAATTAGACCTTTCTTTGCTCTTATTCAAGTTAGCATTTCGTGCGGTGATAGAAAAGTATTTGTAATGTGTGGGGATCTAACATACGACCCTTGGTTCTTCAGAACCCCTTCAGGCAGAGGTCACTACCAAATGAGCTATCGAGCCAGTCAGTATAAGAAGCCTGTGTCTTAATAGCTGTGGATGTTTGCAGGCTGATATTGATGACTGAATAGGTATAGATAGTGGGATGTAAGAGAGCGGCCTATCATCATTTCGCTCCAAGCCAACTTCATCTGCCCATGGTGCATCCTGCCGAATAACAAACGAGGTGCTGGCAACCGACTGGTGGCGGCATAACCATCACAACTGACGGCGTAGCTAAGTACCACAGACCGATGACGGGCAGCAGCGTCAACGAAGCGATAAGTTACGCCCTACGATCGCCAAGCCCAGCGTGGCGATTATGGGTATATCCTCCAGATGTTTGCTCTGTGGCGAACAACTGGAGAGGCCTATGTCCAGCAATGGACTGTGTTAGGCTCATGATGATGATGACATAGATAGTACAGCCCGTACCGCGTCCTGTCAAGCGCTAAACACAATATTACACTCCCACTCACTTGCATAATTGTTTTTAAATTACCATTTCAGTACAAACAGGTAGGTATCGTGAAGGTGAAACTCATTGGCGGCAGTGATTAAGCAGTTGCCGGTGCCATGAAACTATGTCTAGTTTTATTTTGTACATTTATCCCTGTTTTGTATTCAGTGAAATTGAAAAGCTTTAGGAAGCAAGCCACGAGTGTAAGTACGTTTGAACGTATCGTAAAAGGAGAACTATTAGGCTCTATACATTTTGGGCTTATTAGTCGCGTAGGTATGCTTAAATTTTGTTGGCCGGCAACACACGTACTTTCGAAAAAGTCCCAAATTAAGGATCTCTGGGTTTACTTATGACATTTTTAATTTGATCGACATTACGAGTAACACCTACCTTTGAACTCGCAGAAATGAGATTTCTTACATTGTTAAAAAATTTAAATAAAGCATATGAAATAGCATTATATGCTGTAAACTCTAACATCCATCTAACATTATATACTGTAAAGTAACACTTAGCTGTTAGTTTGTGGTTTCTAGTCTGTTCGCGTTATCTTGTTGGTTTTCCTAAAAAGTCAAACAAATTTTATTGCTCTATATCCATCTCCACATAAATAAAACTCTAAAAAGCTCTTAAATACAGATGTCTTACTTTTAAAATAAAATATAATGTAAAGGTTAAAAATAAGTAGTTAACTTTAGGTAATAAAATTTTAATACTGTCATTTACGCATATACTCTGCAATATCTATTGCGTACTTCGCTAGTTCTTGGATAGTGACCTCTGTGAGGCTCCTTGTCCGAAATTCAGTCGCGAGTGTAGTATAGTACCTATTTCTATTACAGGGTCCTTATGTATCTAATTTCCTCGGCACTGAAAAATGTAACGACACCAGCTTACCACGGCTCAAGAGGTCAATAGCCTCTTTAAACTTGAGACTGCACACACATACGAAGAAAGGTAGCGTCCTTACCGGTAACCTCACAGTATTCGAGAATGTGAAAAATATTCAGGTAAAGATCATTTTCTATAGTTTTCGCAGTGTCATATTGCTAATTTAAATTATAATGATGTTATTATTTTGATTCAAAATCTTGATATTTAAGAAAGTGATGGTTTATCTAATACATTTTATTAATTATATCCTTGTTGTAATTGATTATAGAAATTGAACTTTATTTCTGATTTTAATTACATTGCCATGTTCATATTTTATCTCTTGTTTATAAATTTCAGTGAAATTAAATTATCGATGTGAAATATTTAAAAAAAAATAAGTAGGTAGGTATTATCTTCGAGGAGCGCATGCTATTCTTACACTTATTCTTATCATAATTTATTTCACAGGTAAAATCAACTGGTTACTTATGGCAAAATGGAGAATGGACTCAACGTATGACATTTCCTATTATGTCCTGCATTTCACCGCTGGCAAAAATTATTATAAAATATATTTTACCTGCGTCTGTTTTAGATGACAACTGTGATGTGAGAAAGGTGTCATTTCTTATTTTATTTCTTGCTTAATCAGTAAGCTCGTAAATAAATGAAAACAAAGTACTACTTTGTTTCAGTGTATTTACGGATTTGCGTCGGGATATAATTTCTTAGAATATATTAATACGAGTATATACCTACTATCAACTACATTTACTACCTTATACTCATAGCATCTACGTCACTACTAGCCGCTTCTTTGTACGTACATACGTCATACCTTTTTTGAAGTCGGAAATGCCTTTACGCATACACCAGGGTCCTGGGTACGACGGGACACTTGGGTGATGTGGGGCTCACAATTATTTCATCATCAGCCTACATCAGTCCACTCCTGGACATAGGCCTCTTCCAATGCTCGCAACTTAGACCGGTCCCGGGCCTCTCGCATCCAGCACATGTCAGTCCGAGGGGGGTCGAGATGCTTGAAGACACGTATCGTCGTCTTCCTCGGGGCAGCTAACCTATTATAATAGGTAATTTAATTTCAGGGCAAATATAAGATACCGTTCGTTGAAGTGAACTACATGGAACATGTTTGGAGTCAAGAAAGGGAATATGGGGAGTGGTACTGGCAAGTGGAAGTGAACTCTCAAAACCACACCGTCATGTGCAAAGGTTTCTTGGTTGAAGTAAAGCCGGCCGGACACGCAGGATAAGATTTAAATGATAAAGCTGTAATATTTATCAAAATATACCCTTTTTTTGACTCGGTATGTAATGCAAAATTGTAATATGTCCGCGTTTGATCTCGATAGTCAATGGTAAAAGTAAATAAATTTTAACTATCTTTGTCAACCATTTATTTCAACCACCCATCATAGCTTGGTCTAATTATTCTTCTTCTTTTTGAGTCAGTGACAAGCCCCTATTCTATTAGTATTAGTTCACTTACCTACACAGCACCCGACCAAAACTAGTAACCGAGATACCTCTGTCAGTTGCTTGGCAGAGATCCTCCAAAGTGCAGGTAGAGGGGTACAATGGACAGGTCTCTGGTGATCATATGCGACTATATTTATTAACGGAGTATTATCGTCCCCGACTTTTGATGCTTATATTTGTAAGCAAATGCCTGAAATACCCCACAGTTCACACACGTGGCATGACGAAATAAGACGAATCAAATTGTATTGTATACTATGACCAGAACCTGACATACACTATCTATACACCACACGACGCCGTCCCCGGAACATTAATCGCATGTTAGCATAAGTACCTAATATGTCAATAAAAAAGTTACTATAACTTGATCATAAACTTCTCTTTTAATCTCACAATTGATATAATCTATGAAATCATATTCCTTCAAAGTCAAACTGACAACACCCATTTTCTCAGTTACAATTTTGATAGTGTACCAAAAAGTGTTCGTACTATTTGTGATATTAGTGAAGCTACACGGTTTAGATGGGCCTGATTTATTATTGATATTAGTAAGTCGATTATACCCTTCCCCAGGCAGGTATATCCCATCCAATCCCATTCCGATACGGCAAAAGGACATCTATAAAACGGACGCGGTTCCCGAAATCGAATAGAACTAGGTAGTAAGTAGGTATACGAGTATATAAGGTAGATTATGTTCAGAGCACGTGTATGTATAAACAGTAATCAGAGTGTGTAGTGTACACTCGGTTAAAGTATACTTAGAACATTGTTTTTTTCTACATGACTACGATGATAGATGCCTTATTTTCCGCGTACACTCAGGCTGTGGAATGAGCTCCCAGCCGAGGCTCTCACCTCTAGATATCCAAGGATGGCTTGACTAAGGCTATGGCTTTCACATAATATTTAGACATACCATACATCTATCAACAAATGTTACGTTACCAACTAAGTAGGTAACTTTAAAAGTTTCTAGGTTTTCTTTCTAAAAGGATTTTGTTATTTGCACACAAACAGTTTGTGGCAGTAAAGTAAACAATTAACACGACATAAAGAGTTTCTAACATGCAAAGTTCAAATTAGGTTGCATTATGTAGCATACATTAGTATGTACGTGGAGAAATTACATTGTATTTACCAAAAAGTCCTTAACGCTTCCTTGAACCGACAACTTGGTTAACTAGAATTTATAATTTTGTTTGCAACTATTTATCTTTATAGGTTAGATACCACTTGACCATAATTCCCATGTTGTTGAGGCATATTGAGATGTCTATAATGGAACGCTACCACAAAAAAGCCGGTTTTTCCTTGCCTTGAAAACCGAAAGATTACCTACATTTCTTCAGGGAACAGAGTAAATAAAATAGTTACCTAACTTAAGCTTCTGCGCTATAAAGAGTACGAGTCTGGGGATTTGTGCCATAAAACGGTGCCTCGTCACCGGATCCTTTCGGATTTGCACCCGTAAGACGACAACAGGATACGTGTCTATTCAAATGTAACGTATTTCGCTATTTGGGAGCCAGCTGAGATCCGAACCTTTTTTTTAACATCGGGAATGCCATCACGCATACACCAGGGCCCTGGGCACGGGACACCTGGGTTATGCGGGGCTCACTCCTCCGGGGTTCCTAACTAGCGGAGAATACCCACTAAACCCGACGGTGGTCGACGAGCACTCGGGTCAGGATGCCCAGAGGGATTCGACACAACCCCCCACACCGCGGTTGCGCCGAACGGTGTGGTGTCCTCCTTGCATCTTGCGATGCACGACGCCACTGTCGTCGTCTTCCTCGGGGCCGCTAACCGGGGCGCAATCCTCCCCCACCCCCCCCCCCCCCCCCCTCACCTCGCCACAGCTCCGAACGCCCTTTTAGCCGCCTCCTACGACAGGCAGGGATACCGCAGGGCGCTGAGATCCGTAGCTAATTTAACATCAAATTCACAGCAAATGCCGGCAACGCAGTAAACCTTCACGATACATTATTCAGTTGTCCCTAAAACAATAACAAAAGAAGTGCGCGTTCCGTCCGTCCTCACCGACGCATGCCCAATGAGGCCCAGCACAATGCCTGCCTCCATGTATTATTTATTTAAATGTCCGTAACAAAGTGTAGGTGGAAAGACGTCATCGCGATTGGAAGATGAACGATTTTATGTGAAGTTTAGAAGTTACGTCGAAACTGCCTCGGGGAGTCGGCGCCTAGGAGGCAAATTCTCCGCCGGCGACTAATCTGCAGCGTGATAGCTACTATATCTATTGTTAAGGGAATATTGGAGCCAAAGTCGTTAAGCTGGCTCTATAACTTCTCGATTTTCTAGGGATCCTTACATCAACAGCTAAAAACGGAACTTTCACTGCATACTTTTATTATCTTGTGCAGAGTGACTGATAGCGTGTATGTATAACCTCCGACGCAAAAAGAAGGATTTTGTAAGTAAGAAGTGTTTGTCTGTGTGACTGGCTCGATCGTTCATTTGGTAGTGAGCTCTGCCTTCAGGGTCGTGGGTTTGATTCCCACACAGTACATACACCTGTGTATATGAACATGTCCGTTTGTATTGGTCTGGGGTTTTCTATGTATAATAAATGTGTTTACAAAAAAAGGTATTTAAGTAAGTTTATCAATTGTCTAGTACCCATAGTACAAGCTTCGGCTTAGTTTGTGCGGCTAGACTGCACTGTGTGCCTTTTACAAGATATAGATGATAAATGGGACGGTGGTTTTAAAATTATTACTTTTATTTATGTACTTGTTGACAACATGAATTTATGTTATACAGAAAGAGTAGACCAGGTAGGTATCTTCCAAGTTTACAAAGCGAGGTCTCGTTGATGCCATTAACAAAAATTGTGGAAAAACAGCAATTCAATATCTAGGAAACAAGGATCTAAGGATGACAATAAATGTAAAAGTACACTTTGTTAGATACGCCTCTGTTTAATATATCAAATTTCAATTTCTCTCCAGGGTTATTTCTCGAAAAGTATCTCCTTGTATATTTTTATTATTCTAACAAGAGTATCAACCTCTATTGGTTTGAAGTTATCACATAACAACCATTTCAAATTTCCAAGTAATTTCAATATAATATAACCATGTAAACCCAAGATATGACACGCTGGGCCACACAACGTCATTTAGCCGCAAACTAAGAAAGAAACTTGTACTATGGGTACCTACTAAAGAACTGACAAACTTACTTAGATACTTTTCAACGATACAAAACACCCAGACCAATACAAACAAACATGTTCATGAACACAAATGTGTCGGAAACCTACGCACATATCAGAGTGTGGGTAGATCACAATCAAACACTCATAATTGCAATTTGACGAATTTTATTGACCTCCAATAGAACTCCAATCAAGTCCAATTGAATTTCGCTTGATCAAAGATTTGATTACTTACTCTATGAATAAGTGAACAAATATGCAGCAACGCTCACATGTCAACCGTACAGACAGATGTAATATTAATGTGTACGCGGATACAAAAGCTTTTCACCATCATCATTAGGATATCGCAGTCCACTATTGGACATAGGCCTCTCCAGTTGTTCGATACTTTGGTCAAAAATATAGAGGCTCTACCCATAATAGCCACGATGAGCAGGTGGGTTGGCAATCAAAGGGCGTAGTTTCTCGCTCCCACTTACCACAGGCTTAGCATGCGGTGCCGTTGGGATAATAGGATTTTAAAAGAACACCGATATATAACAGAAAATGACGCGGGCAAAGTCGTGGGTAACAGCTATAAAAGGTTCGCAAAAATAAATGATGCCCAAAATAACTTTTCCACGCGGATGAAGTCGCGGGCACTGCTAGTATAAAATATAGTAAGTAGGTATTTCTGGATATTTAACCTGTCAAATTAAGTACTTATGTTCATTGGAAATTCGGGGCACATTTTCAATTCAAATCATATTTCGCGGTAACACCACTTTGTGTTTCGATGACCCGAAAATTCAATTTTATAGGAGATTGTTTGCCGAATTGTTTGTTATTCGGCATAATTTAGTTTTCATTAGCTCTAATACTACTTATGGTAATAATGAAAATCACTAGACGGAGGATACCCATTTTGTTTTTACTCGTTCCCTAGTTAGATATAATTGGATTCCAGACTTTTAATACCAGCTACGAGTATCTGTGGAGCTAGTAAACCCCGTTTTCTCAGTAGGTGTACAACCATTTTTACAAAATCTTCAAGATAAGCAGTTATTCGAGAGATAGCTGTAAGAAACAAACCAAAAACTGTACGCATTTCGTCCTGGAAACATCCCTATAACAAACTTGTTATACCTAAGATGCGTGTACTGTTTCGTACAGTCACTAATGTTGAGTAGGACGTATAATACATCGAATTACAACGTTGCCTGTTTCAGAGGAGCCGAGGAGCCGGCGTCACTCAGTGATGAGTCTGGCTGAGTCGTGGAGGAGCCGTACCGCTGAGTGCCACTGTTATGTGCTACGTATGTAGCTGCTTCGGATGGGTCCTTGACTTCATACAACGGTAAATATCACACAACATCACTTACATTGCTCCGACCTCAAAGCAAGTAGCTTATGCACTTGTGTTATGGGGATCAGAACAACCAAGGTATTATCACGTCACGGTCCTTAGAACTTTGTCAAAACAGGTAAACTATTTTATTGGCAAATCGTATTTAATTTGGCAATTTTTTATTTTCTTTACGTGAAAGTTGTTAGGTCTCATACCTAGAAAACTTATAATTCTAGAATTGATGTCAGTTATTATTAATTTGTTGTATGTATAGAAGTTATTGACTAGCATCTGCTCAGATATTAAGAGCGCGCATACAATTTTAAGCAACTCGAAACGCACGCGGGAGCCGATTCCGAAACACACATAGACATCATTTGTGTCTGTGTGGGTGAGCAGCGTGTCGGACACTAACTGTCGGAGACAAACATATTTTGATACTTAACAATTTATTATTCAACTAAATTATTTGAACATTCTATTATTGCTCAATATTTTATTAGTGTAGTATAGGTGCGTACTTATTAAATATATTTAAACACTTTAGAGTATATTATTCTTAAGTGCTTATTAATTAAGGTTTAAGAAAAATATAACAATATTTTTGTCTTTCTATCTTTATAATATGTACCAGGTACTTACCTATCCAAAGGTATTGTGTGAGTGATTGACATTATTAATGTTGCTTTATAAAAATCAATAATCCCTACTGTGTTTTCCTTGCCTTCTGATCATGAGTCAAAGGTCGTGAGTTTGATTCCCATCCAGGACAAACATTCGTGTGCTGAACATTTGTGTTTGTTCTGTGTTTAGGTGTTTGTATTATTATTTAAGGAAAGAGCAGTCTCCGTGGTTGCCACGATATAACTCTAACCCGTTTTATATTTTAACTTGTAAAAATTACTTTGTTCATTTTCACTCGGCAGAAATGGATCTCACAAAGAGGCTGGTTGCCATCATTCAAAAAAGATTAGTTTGTAAACAATTTGTCAATTTGAATTAAGGTCCTAAGTCTCCTATGCACTGATCACAGAGATCATGTATACCTACTGATGCTTGTGCTGAAAGTTGTGCTTGTGTTTCGTAGCAGAAACCCCAGATGGCCTACAACAACTAAAATCTCGTTCCTATCCAGCTTGACCAATCCATCACTTATTCTCGGGATGAATATTAGTCGTGACCCGAATCCTACGGGTTACATTGAAGGAGTCATTGACTACTGCAGCATTCTCTAAAATAGGTGTCCTGAACCTGATTCTGAAAGAATATATCACTACTGACCAACGCTGTTTTTTGTATAAGGCACAAATCATGCGTAGAATACTGCTTTTACGCAATTTTATAAATGATGCAATGGACAGGTTACAAAGGCGAGCTATCTGAATAGGTAGGTATGGTGAGTCCTCTTGTGTATATTCAAAAATTGTATAGGATCGGTATTTTGAAAATTAAAATACACCAGCAAGTAAAAAATGTTGTCATTATCTCGTTTATTTTCTACTTTACGGTCTAAATTAAGAAGGCTAAACTTGTAGGAAATCAATTTTTAAACAATTTTGGTTCCTTCCTTTTCCCCTATAATCGATATTTTGGAAATAAAACTCGCAAACCGCGACATATTCAAAACTGTATTATTATCTCCTATGTTGTACTTTTTACGGCATGAATGAAAAGAAACAAAGTTCAGAGAGTCAATTTCCGAAAAATTTTGGTTCCTACCTTTTCCCCCAAAATTGACATTTTGGAAATTAAACTGAATTAATTAATTACCTATTAATATTTCGAATTTAACATAATTCCAATGACGGCGACGAAGCAAATAAAAGAAATAACAATACCTATTATGGCAAACTGCTGCACTAATGAGGGCGCCCATATCGCGTGTGAATTCGCCACCAGAGGTGCTAGTGTAGCGTGAGGTATCCGAAATGTCAAATTACATAGGTTCTGTGGGTTAAACGAGTTTATTTCGGAAAATTAAATAATTTTGTGCAATTTTGGCATAGCTGGCATTAATTTTCGAATAAAATATGAGACACGGCTCAGTGATTATCTGCGCTTTAAAAGCGGAGCCGAGAAAATGAGGTGTAAAAATTAGCGGTCTGAAAGAAAAGCTAGTTCACTGGTTTGTTTATTAACCGTTAACAAACAGTTTTGCCTTTTGGAAACTTATGTCCTCCTTCTTATAACGAACAAACAGTCATCACATGCATAAAACAAACCTTAACAGCTATGCCCGAAGACCTCACTATACAGTGGCGCCCTCTGGTGATTACAAAAACGGGAACCCTCATTGGCAACGTTGCACCTTGCGACTTGCATACTGCAAGTTACATGCTCGCCCTGCTCGTCGCCATACTACCATTCAGCATACGTAGCCGGTAATTTTAACGTAATGTATGTAAATAAGTTACCGTAAAATATCCGTATCTTACCAGCCTTTTCTCTAAAATCACCCCTAGTAACCGTAATGGCCATACATTTCACAACTATCACATTGCATTTTGGTTTTACATTTTGAAACTATAAAATATAATTATTTTTACTTCTTTCTAATACTATCTGAATGAAAGTAGTAATCTCATATCGTTATCAGCCTCTCACAGGCCACTGCTGGACACTGGCCTCTTCCATTGTTGACCACTTTGATCGATTTAATTTTAATATTAGATACTTGAGAACTCTGCCCTCTGAGCCAAGGGTCGTGGGTTCGATTCCCGCACAGTACAAACATTTGTGTTCATGAACATGTCTGTTTGTATTGGTCTGGGTGTTTTCTATCTATAATATGTATTTATTTACAAAAAAAAAGTATATAAGTAAGTTTATCAGTTGTCTAGTACCCATAGTACAAGCTTCGGCTTAGTTTGGGGCTAGGTGGCGCTGTGTGGCCCAGCGTGGCATGTCTGGGGTTATTTATTTATTATTATTATTTACTTGTTATTATTGTGACACAAAGATTCACTTATTCCACACTAAACAATTAAGCGACAATTCCAAAATTGGATTCGAAGATCGATTTATCTAAATCTAAATAGATCAATTTCGTGCATACTATCAAACATTTTATCATCCATCTTTACACATATTTACATCTTTTCCATCTTTACTTTACGAACGATCGTCTCCACAAAGAACTGAACGTCAAAACTGTCAAGCAGGAAATAACTCAGTCAGTCAAAAAATACAGGTCCAAACTACAAGAACATCCCAATAGGCTAGCATCGAACCTTGTTGCCACCGACGACTGCATACGGCGGCTCAAGAGAAAGACTCCTCTTAGCCTGAACAGGGAATAACGTCAAATCTAATGTGTGGATGGATCACTGGATGCACACACTCTAAAGCCCAATTGAACCCAGAAACATCCAGATAAATGGCTCACGAAAAGCCAGAATACTGGACAAGAATGCATTAAAAAAAAAAAAATCTTTACACATATAATTTTACTAATATGAACCCAGAAACATCCAGATAAATGGCTCACGAAAAGCCAGAATACTGGACAAGAATGCATTAAAAAAAAAAAAATCTTTACACATATAATTTTACTAATAATAACTCGATTATGGGATTTCTAGGACTTTCAGCTTCATTGTATGCCTTTATTTATAGTCGTGAACATGTGACGTAGATTCCTTAAATGCTCCCTACTCAAATTAATCTCCTTATCAGTTTCTTCATGGAAGTTGTTTCTGACCATTGATGTTAACGAGCATAATAATAATCATTGGAATAGCCTTACTTTGTAACTTCATTAGTAAACTAATAAACAAATATCATATTAATTTTTTGAAATATTTAGCAAATGTGGTTGTAGATAATAATAATTATAATAATCCTGATGTTTTGATGTTTGTATTTGATACTCATGACTAAACATTAAATCATTTCATTAATTTAGTACATTATTTTAACTTAATAAATTTTCCATACAAAAATAATATTACAAAGTATCAAACTCGTGGAGTTGCACTCGCGCAGAGCGGTATACGCTCATAAAAGTGGTTGTGCGTATGTGTGCGTGAGCGGAGCAGCGAGCGGCACGTCCTCCCTCTGGGATGACCCGATTTGGACTGAATCGGCAAGCGTCGCGCGCGTGGCTTTATAGTCACTTTTAAAAAAATCGTATAAAATAACAGGCATAGAATATTAATAAAATAAAAATTTAGTGCACTTAAGAAACACTTCTTTTACATTTGCACAAAATTTCAACTAAAAGAAACAGTGTTTTCTACTAGAAAAACACTGTTGAAAAGTGTGAATTGAGCTTATTTTGAAAAATTATTTTGGGCAATTTAATAACACATTTTTGAAAGTTTTTTTATCTAGTGCACTAATAGACCATATAAGCTATTGTATAAACATATATTTAAAACATATGTATGTAATGCAATTGATATTAAGACTTTCGAAATTGACTCTGACTCGCATTTTTGCGAATCGGCTTACGGGAGATCTTTGATAGACAAAAATATACTAGTAAATGTTGTATTTTATCTAGCCTACGCACTGCTTGAAGACTTTATCTATATAAAAAACTATGTTTCTTATTTTAAAAAAATCGTTTTATATGATAATATCTCGTCCGAAAATACCAGTTTCGCCGCAAATACGTCGAATTCTGTATGCGCGCTCTTAATGGTAACTTGTAGTGTATGGAACTTATTGACATTTTAAACTGTTTAGAAGTATTTGGTCACTTTGCCTGATCCAATATATCGAACGGCGACTGTGCAGGCATGAAACAGAATAAAGGAAATTAAGTGCTAGTGTACCTACCTTCGTAATTATAGAACATTGCAAGGTATGCGTTGAGACCAATAAATAGTTATCATACTTACGGGTATAGGGTAATATGACTTTTTCGTTCTCCAAATGTGTTAATATATTGCCGTTAAAGGTTAGTATTATATAAGGTAGTATAAACACAATTAAGCTGTTCAACAACTCATCAAATCAATCAAAATTCAAGGTTTACCATGAGAGAGAACAGACAAAACGACGTATAGACAGACTAAGTCTGGACTACTATGCATAAAATATTTATGAAAATCGTCCTCTGGATTGAAAATCCCAGTAAAACCAATAGTTTACGAGTTCGGAATACCGTCTCTATTAGTTCTAACTCAACACCTAATTATCTGATATGCAGTCTAGATAGGGTTGGCAGTATGCTCAGATATTTTTTTATTTGCAATCCAAATACTCTCAGGTCAAGTGAAGTGACAATTTGGTGGTAAGTGCTGGATGCGTAAAACCCTAGATCGATCAAAGTGGCGAACAATAGGAGAGGCCTATGTCCAGCAGTGGACTGAGAGTTTGATGATGATCGATCGATCGATGATATAGATGTCAATATTCTAATTTAACATCAACATTAAGTCTTTGACTGCCGAGAAACTAGACACAATAGAAAAACTATTGTTTGTCAGTCACCGGTGACCGTCATGGCGTTCAACGTGTTAACGGATATAGGTAGTAAAATTTACAGTAATGCAATCCCGAACCTTCTAAGCCTCATACTTAGAAATTTCCGGGTTCCATTTCTCGGAAGGTTGGTTTGGATGTCTTCGAAGACCCGAATCAATTTGGAAAACTCCTTGACGGCTGTTAATGAACTTTGTAGCGCATTACGCAAATACGTTTGCCAACGTCAAGAAATATCTGAAAGCAAATTAACTTTTGGTGTGGAATAGGTTTAGCACTCTGGAAGGCACCTCCAGTAACAGTTTCAAAGTAAAATAGCCTTATACTTTAGTCTGACTGAAACCAGAGTGGTTTATGGTGTAATAACACCAGATCTGAAAGGTAAATAGTCTTTTTCGATATAGGGCGCAGGACAAGTAATTATAAGATGTTTTCGGTAGGTATAGGACGCAGGACAAGTAATTAAAAGATGTGTTGCTTATATCAGAAAGTCTGTATTCTAATAAGACAAGTCGTTGACAGAACAAAATAACAACAACGATTCTTAGAGAAGGTAGAGCTATATAAATAGGATTTTTGTAATATGCCAACAGTGTTAATACAGATTTTATTGAGATGGTATCGATATTTCTAAGAGCGTCTCGAATCATTGACGACCGAGAACTTTTAAAGAATCTAGACCCTTTATCTTTGCGCAGGGATGTTGCGTCTTTGTGCGTTTTCTACCGTAGGTATATATCACGGCGAGTGTTCGGAGGAATTGTTTGATCTGGTACCGGCTGCTATTTTTCATCATCGTACATCTCGCCAATTCTAGATTTCATCCTTATCATCTTGATAGGTCTTCCACGGTGCGTTTTGCGCGCAATTTTCTGCCTCGTGCAACCGGTCTTTGGAATCAGCTTCCGGCTGCAATTTTTCCGAGTGGATATGACTTAAGTAGGGACCTTCAAAAAGCGAGCCTATAGATTTTTCAACGGCCGGCAACGCACTTGTAGCTCCCCTGGTGTTGCGGTGTCTATAGATGGGCTGAAGTGATCACTTACCATCAGGTGACATTCAGGCCCGTTTGCCCCCTCTATCACAAAAAAAAAATCTCATTATTTTCTCAACCCTAATCCGAATAGGTACGAAATAAACAAATATAGGTGAGATTGAAGAGACCTTGATTCATTCCAGACAGACATAGCGGCACTTATCTATGCTTGTAGGTTACCTTCAGCCGCACAGATAAATCTGTTAAACTGCATAGCTTTCGTGGATTTTGAGAGTTTCATGTGAATATCTGTAATTTATACGAGGTTTTTGTGAAGGATATAAGATTTTAAACTTTCTTAGAGTTAGATTAACTCGACATTTAAGTATTACGCGTGGATTTTTTGTGAAGGATCATTAAACGTTTTTGGTATTCATCTCATAAATTTCCATTGCCACTTATGTTGATGGCTTGTACACAAATGTATTTAAAAATATGTGGCCAATATACAAATCATTTCGAGAAAGTAGGTATACTCGTATACCTATTAAGTGTAAAAACTGATTTTCTGGTTTATTTGACTGTTAAAATTATATGATTTATCACTTCATGCAGAAAAAAATAGGAATTTATATTTCACCCAAATATCCAAATAACAGCGAAATCTAAATTTCAATAAAAATGTATCATATTTTCATCGGGATATTTTTGGTAACAGCAACAAATTCGTATTCAATATTCATATAGGATACCTATCCTAAGCTCGGATAAAGAGGGATTTTGGCGAGTGTTTACAGTATTTCAGAGCAGGTTTGATCGATTGCTCGGATTCTGCCGTCGACAACCGCGAATAAATTCGACGTTAAACTTACGTGAAATATTTAAAAAGATTCATCATCATCGCTATGATATTTTGATAAAATAGTAAGTATAGCACATTATTACTAGTGTTTTCCCTAAATGACTACTAGGATAGCCAAGGCTGCTTTGTCATCAGTCATTACAGGTTTGCGGGGGAGCGGAAGGCTCACCCTTAAAAAATTTCGACAATGTACTAGAGTTGGGAGAGGCCTATGTCCAGCAGTGGACTGACACAAGCTGATGATGATGATGTACTAGAGTAAATACACCTAGCTTTGAGACAATAAATTGGTATTTATTCCTATGCCAAGTATCTGCCTGTCTGATGTTTACCGATAACCGCCACACATGACACACAGACTTAGCAATACCATACCCGTTAAAAAAAATAACTAAATACGTTCCGATTTACAAATGATACAGATAACACTGGCTAAGTAGGTATGAAGTTATGTGATCGCGTTATCGCATAAGAGAAGATAAGTATTTGGAATACGGCTTGAAAATCATTACTATTTTGTTTAAGCTAACTTACATGTTGTTTTTTTTTTTTTAATAGTGGCTCGACATAATGGCTTCCCTACACCTGATGGAAAGCGAAAGAGAAGCCCAAGTCGCTGTGACAACGGGCAAGTAACTGGTCAGTTACCTGTCAGTTGCCACCGCCATGCCGGCCCAACCCTAATCCCCCACGAGCTCCGGAAACTCTACTCACCGGCAGAAACACGACCCAGAGGTCATTTGACTGCGGTATTCTATAGGGTGGAGGTCCTTCCCCGGACGGGCGGCTCAATTCGAGCGAAGATTCGCTATGCCCTTCTCTTATGTTGCGGAAACGGTCTAACCGATGTTAGACAAACACTCGTATGAAATGCATCATGTTCAATGTAATATTGAGTACATTTTGATATAACGCGTGCATATTATTATCTATGAGAATGTCATTAATTTGGCCAAATTGGTTGGCATCAGATGCGAAGCGACAAACCACGCCGGCAGCAATTTGAGTCAATTCCACTCCGGTGGGCTTTTAAATCAATTTGTTTCGAAGTAGAGTACGCAGCCCTAATTAGAGTTAGGGTTTGCGCAAACAAGACACTTTGGACATCCTCTAAATTTGCACTTTAGAGATTTTTTGCGTCATAGATTCGATAAAGGATTTATATTGCTGCGGCGTCAGCAGAGTCTAACATACCTATATCAGTAATACCTGCTTATTTGGGCCGTTTGGTGTGGAGACTCTGGGTCCCTGGGGGCCGAACGCGTATCGTTTGCACCGTAATCTGGCCAAACGCTTAGCAGAAGCCTCAGGCGACAAGAGGGCTGGTGTTTTCAGCCAGCATATCTGTCCAGCCATACAAAGAGGAAATACGACCACCCTTCTTGGCACAATGGACAGTGATTTCGGACATGTTTTTTATTTATAAGTTTCTTTAATATTTTTTTTCTAGAGTACTTTTAATGTCTGTGACAGAAGGGCCAAACGAGGCTTACGGCAGTATTTACAAACGTTTCTATGCGTCGCGCGAACGCACAGATGCCCAAAAACCTATCATAATAACCTTTGGGCGCTGTGCGTCCGTGTGTCGTTTAGTAACGTTTTTGAATACGACCGTTAATCACCTAATGGTAAATGAGCACTCCAGCCCATAGACACTGCAACACCAGAGGAATCCCAGGTGCATAGCCGGCTCTTGTGAAATATGTATTGACTGGCTCGGTGGCTCAATTGGTAGTGACCCCTGCCTTCTGAACCAAGGGTTCGATTCCCACCCGGGACAAACATTCGTGTGATGAACACTTGTGTTTGTTCCGTGTCTGGGTGTTTATATTTGTATTTAAGTATTTATTTGTGGTACCTTCGTTGTTCTGATACCCATAACACAAGTGCTTAAGCTACTTACTTTGAGATCGGAGCAATGTATGTGAGTTTGTCTGATATCTATATCTATGTAGGCTCGCTTTTTAAGGTTCCCTTTGTTTTAGCGAGACTACAAGCGTGGGGGGTTAGGGTTGGGCCGGCATGGCGGTGGCAACTGACAGGTAACTGACCAGTTAGTCGTAGTCAAGCGTAGGGAAGCCATTATGTCGAGCCACTATAAAAAAAATAAAAAAAAACAAGCTATCTTGTATTTATTTATCTGATGCAGAGTGGTCACCTTCGTGCTGGCATGCTGGATGTCGTTCGCAGTGATAATGGGGCTCCTGGTGGCCATCGTGGCTGGCATCGCCTACGGCTACAACTACTCCATGGCTGAGTTCCTCACCTTCACTAGTTAGTCTAAAGCCTCACCAATTCACTTACATTATTATTTTAATTATCTTAACTAATATTATAAAGCTGAAGAGATTGTTTGTTTGAATGCGCTAATCTCAGGAACTACTCCTCCGAATTGAAAAATTCTTTTTGTGTTGAATAGACCATTTATCGAGGAAGGCTTTGGGCTATATAACATCACGCTGCAACTATTAGGAGCGAAGAAATAATGGAAAATATAAAAAAAAAGGGGAAAAACTATTCCACGCGGACGAAGTCGCGAGCACAGCTAGTTATCTATATTATCTATAATATAAAAATGGAACGCTGTGTTGGTAAACGCATAACTCAATAATGCCTGGACCAATTTGGCAAATTATTTTTCTTAAATGCTCGTTGAAGTTCAAGAATGGTCTTTACGGTGACAAAAATTCGAATAATTGCAACGAAAAACCAATACCGCGGGGCGGTCCGGAAAATTTTGTTAACGATTTTCAGAAAGATATCGAATCTATAATGTCTAATCAATAACTTTATTATAACTCTTATAATTGAAAAGATATTTTACAAATGTCAAATATCTTTTCAATTATAAGCATACTAGCTGCTGCTCGCGGCTCTGCCCGCGTGAATATATTCGTATAAAACATAGCCTATGTGTTAATCTGATGTACAAACTATATTGCTGTAAAGTTTCATTAAAATCCGTTCAGTAGTTTTTGCGTGAAAGTGGAACAAACATCCATCCATCTATCCAAACAAACTTTCGCGTTTATAATATTAGTAGGATCAGCAATTAAATAGTTAAATGTTTATCTCACAATTCAATAATCATTACAATCTCTTCATTTATCACTTTTATTTCTTTGCCTGCATTGAGCGTAAACAAAGCCTTCAGCGACAAGAGCGGAAATTTCTTAGAAGTCGTTACTGCCGCTTCCGATGAATTTTCTAGAATCTTGTAGACATTACTTACTGATTTCCCCACATTTGTTTACTTACATGATTGTTACAGTTCATATGTCCCCCACCACCGATCAGACACAACAAATGGGACAAGAAACCTGTTTAACGTACGAGTAACAATTTCGTGAAAAGATAATTTATGTTCATAGTGGCGTACAATTGGAGAGGCCTATGTCCAGCAGTGAACTGCGAAAGGTTTATGATTATGATAGCAAAAGTTTATGTACCTATTGTAATGGTATATTCACACCGAAGCCGCCAAGTCCGGCGTACTGATTTGCCATATTTGCCGGCTGCCTGCTGACGATACGCCTCTCCATTCATTTAGTTGCCGGGAAGGAATCTTACAAGGATATAAAGCCGCCGGGTCAATCAGCCGGCACTATCCCGCCGGGTTGAAGTCGCGATGTGTAAACTACGGTACTTAGTATTTCTGCGGGTGGTAGAAAACGTGGATGAGTCCTTGCTTGCCTCGGCAACGCAATTACACAACCATACCGGCCAACGGTCGGACACGGACTGAACGGGCACAGTAACATTTGCGGACGAGACAAGTTACTGTCAATACACTAGACATACAAATTGTGATGACCACATTTTCCATCAGGATCCGACGTAACGGTGTACATGCGACGCGGGCAGTTCTACGACCAGCCTGACGTGCGACCGCAGAGTTTCAGGAGAAGTGGCGGCGATGAAGAGCGTTAGTTGCAAGCTTCTTTTATATTTACAACTATTAAGATTAACTCATAAACACGAGTACCTACACCGTAAAATATATTCCTATATATATATATATATATATATATACTGGCCCAACTGGGAATGGGTATAGCTTACCCTAAGTGTTGCGGAGGTCTGATGGCAGTCGCTCTGCGTAAAAGCTTAACCCTCGCGAAATCTTGGGAAGCCGACCCTGAGACAATCGGGAAAAAGGCTAGGATGATGATGATATATATATATATATATATAATATTGTACCTATATTTGTACGCATTGGGAAAATGCATATTGGTTAATCATATATTTAGCTTTTTCTCGTGTCGTTCTCGTTTTAGTTGGGTATACTTTCAGCATGCTTATTAAAGGCGTCTAATACCAGTTAAAGTAAACAAAACTTAAGTTAAAAAGTTCAAAAATATGAGATGTCACGCCACATTCAAAATTAATTTATACGAAGAACATTCCAACCGATAACTCATCGGTATTCTATGACATTGAATTCTCCAATTTAACGGTGGCTGGCGCAGTAATCGTCTCTTTTAAACAAACAGACTGAAAGAGCGTCGTCGTCTAACAAATAAAAAATGGAATGTTTTCATTGAAAGAAAATACTTTCGCATCTTATCCGATTGGAAAATATTGGCGTTGGGGTTTAAATTCTGTTGAACACAATATTGTAGTTCATTTAATTGCTATTTGTACTTGTACTTTCGTGTATGTATTGTGGTAAAGAATGTAGATATATAAATTTAAAAACGGTGTTATATTAGTATTTGCCTTGATCCATATTTGCTACTGAACTATACATGTCACTATAAATATCCTAAATGATTCGAACGAACTATCTACTTCATATTACTTCAATTCACAGATTCTGATCTGTAATAACAGAGAAATAAATTAAAACTTATTTCACTGTTAAGAAATGATAAAACCATTATAGAAGCCAGATTCTTCTTTTGTAGATTGAACGTTTAATTTAGGCTTCGATAACATTAAACAGATAGGTGATTAGCTATTAGAATTAAAAATCTTCGGCTATTGAAAACAATCCCTTGTGGCACGTCAGTCTTCAAAAATGTTTATAATCGGATGAAGTAATGTGTATCTTATGAACGGAATCATAACATGTACAGTATTTAATTTGTTTGCACTCGAATGTCTCTTTCGGAATCTTTGAAATGGACTTTATAACATTGCAATAACGTGTTTCTCTCATAACTCTATTTATTCTGATTACTTTAACTCTATCACAGCATTCCCCGACACAAACCCAAACGCAGGCGTAGAGGGGGACTACGAAATGAAGAACCCTCAGGGAGAGGTCGGTCCCCCTCTCCGGGACGCCTGGCTGGAAACCCGCGACTCCAGGAAATACGCACAGAAGCTGACCAAGTACAACCCAGTGTTCAGTGGGGGGACTGACAAGAACTACCGTGAACAGGCAGTGCAAGCCGAGATGACAGAAGAGCCGATTGTACACATTAAGGATAAGCTTGTAAGTGTTTGAAAACATTTTTCACAGACTTTTTTACTTGACACAAGAAAAGTTGCAGATCAGTACAGGTCAGTTAGCTAAAACTGGCACGTTGAACACATTTACACTAGTGTCCGCGAATAAGCGCTCGGCGTGACGTCATACTGCATGTGCATCATGAAAAGTCTGCCTGTCTCTCTCGCGCGCGCTCTAGCTTATGAGTGTGAAGGGAACAGTTACAATATTCATTCATTTATTTCAATTATTATTAATTTCAATTACAATTATCAATACAGTTATAGTTTCACTTTTGCTACTGTAAAAAACTGTGTCGCTGCTGGCCTTTTAAATAGGAGTACGCTCGTTTCTTGCAGGTTCCCAAGTCCTATGTTTTATGATGACGTTTCCATATTCACAGATGTCGCCGAACCCGCTTGAATATTACCGAATGACGTCTTCACCGTCCCACCGAAACCCTCAGCCGATATCAAACCCCCCAAACGTGCTTTTATCCACAGCCGTTTATCAGAGCGGTAGTTCCAAGATCATCATGAGAAACTTCCACGTGTCCACGATGAAGAGCGTGGATATGGACAAGAACGTGGAAATGGACGAGTACGAAGAGAGGCGGCACATGGCTGAGTTGTATATGTCGAGGATGCGGAATATAGATGGCGAGCCTACGAATACGCCAGGTGTGGGTTTTGATTCCGGAGATGTGACCAGGACGTAAGTACATTATGATCGTGTGTTTTTAGCTAATTTTAATTTGATTGGTAAGTATAAAACTTTTTTTGTTGTGAAAGATCGCATCAAGAGAGTATTTCAAAATGAAATGCCGTTATGTATTGTTCTGCTGTCGTGTGATTGGTCAGTTCTATGTTAACGTCAGTGCCATGTCAAAATGAACCATTGACGAAACAGCAACATGCATCTGGTGCATTTATTTATTTAGAAAACCCTTATTATCACTTGTTAATTGGCAACAAACACAACAAAAAAGAACGTAAATAATCCGTAAGAAAATTAAATAATTTACATAAATTCGTTTATATTAAAAATAAATTGAGGTGTCTGAGGTTTTGTGTTTTAACACGTGTAATCCTCCTACCGAATTATTCTTGGATACAATATAATTTTTTAAATGACGGATTTCATAACGTTCAATTTCGTGAGTATCCTTTTTTTCACACGAACAATTGACTTTCTTTTGTACCTAGATTTCCGGGAGTTAAAAGGTTACGGCTTTATCGTCATCACCGAACAGTTCGAGTAGCGAATGACTCTCAGTCCGATATAATAAAATAAATTTGAAGTTTAGAATAATTTTGATTTGCAGCCCTTTATTTTTAATAGAAATCAGCCTAAATTAAAAAGTCTATAGATATGTATTTTTTATTTGATTATATGTAAAAGAAGACATACCTTTTTCAGTACACGTGCAGTGCCGGTGAGACACTGGGGACCGACTACGACTCCTGTATTCCAGGATTACAGCGACGAAGTGGACGAGGACAATGTTTTGTATAAGCCGGGATGAAAGATAAAGTACCAAATGGTATTATTTTTATTGTATTTTTAGTATAGGAAATCATTTTCTACCAAGAAGATGAAACGTCAATCCTTTGGAATAATTTTTAAATAACTTTTTATTAACGCCTGCTTTTTTTGAAATCATAAGGCAAACATGTATAGTAATTTATCCTTCTGCTTACACAAATTTAATCAATGATGCTAAGTGTTATATTTTTCTGACAATCTTCTCTTGTCTAACATACCTACACTTATTGCTATTTGTTATTTAATTCTTGCTTAGTTTGTAATAGGTTCTTACTTACCAAGAGTTTTTGAGTATTATTAAACTTTGATATTAATTAAATTTATATTTTACATAACTCGATATAGTTCAATTAATTAAATAAAGAGCAAGATACCTACGAGTACCTACTTGTTGCTTATTAGGTAGGTATTATAAATTAATTTAGGTGACCAATTGTTTACTACATTCATTCACAGAAATAATTTAATACCTGCTAGTTTTAAATGACATAAAATTAACTCCATAGGTAATTAGATTTGTTTTGTTTTTTAAATTAATGTCTTGCGCACAATAATAATTGTTTTTTGTTTTTGCTATGTTAGAATGCGTTCTACTCGTATCTAACAATTAAATATCTCTAACCCTTTTCTAATATAACACCTTGTTTTATTTTTAATGCAATAATGTTTTGTAACACTTTATCGTCGTGTCATCGTTCTGCCATTATATTCTATAACGTCATTCCAAAACCAACGGTTATCTGTAGGTGCGTCAAAATGTATAATGTATTTCCCGTTTTAACTAAACTTTTTCTCCTCTACCATTATTTTCTGATGTGACGATTTCAGAAATGGCGAACCCACGTCATAAAACCCTGCAACATTTCGTAGTTTTTGTCGAAGGTCGGTTGGACTTGAGCCCTTCAGTCCTTTGTTTAATTTCGTGTGCAATGCTTAATTTTGAAAGGGATGACAAATAGCGGGATAACCGTCGTATCCTACATGGACCTGTGATTTACGTATACTATAGGGATACATTTGTAGTTTTTGCTCATATCTTTTACATTACCTTCGAATTCTACCATAGTTATGAATTTATGTAGGTTGCCTTGTGGACTACTCACTCTCTCACTAATTTAGACTAACAAACTGCCTCTAATACAAATAGGTAGCTATAAATATAGGAACTAATAGTAATAAGTATGTGTAACTTGGCGATATTAAAATAACTCAAATAATAATAATTAACCTTTGCAAGTTGATTTTGGTTTTGAATGTGAAATGGAGTAATTATATCAAACTCTAATTGAAAGTATACCTACTTATCTGTTTACTATAAGCCTAATTTGTACTTTTTTTTTTATAATTATATTGTGATTGTTAAAAAATTATATTTCCGTACCTAGGTATTTGTTTATTAATCGCCCGCCGTTAAAGGTATTTGTTTATAAATATAAACCTCATAAAAATAGGTTTTAGCGCTTGCTGAAAGAGTTGGCCGGTTTACTTAAATAGCTCGAGATACAAGCTTAAGGCTGCCTGTCCTGTCCACCAAAGCGGAGCGGTGGGCAAGGTGAAAATCCACCAATAGAATCGTGAATCGTCTCCTATTAGCATAGGAGCGGAGATATTTCTGAGGTTGATCGTAGCGTCTCCCCGTGGCAGGCGCTGATGGTCCAAAGGGATTCTCCCCGTAAAAAAAACAGGAACAGAGATATATTTTTTAATAATTTTTATAATCTAAGATGCGGAATAAATATAAGTAATGTCAGTGTTTTGACCCTAGAAATAAACCCTATTCTCTTGGTACCTCGCTCATCGCTCTGCAAACTCGCTCCGCTTCTGTGGAAAAGCAGCCTTATTGTCCAGTTAAACCTTAGGGAAACAAATGGTTATTTCTCATACTCTTTAAGAGTGCAAAGTTGCCCTTTAACGATCTCAAATTTGGCACACCCGAAATGTAACGTGTAATGTTATGAATATAGTCAGTCCTGAGCAAACACAACCTGTATCGAATGTGTGTCAACGTTTGCTTAGGCCGCCATTAAGTTACCGACATGTTTAGCTAGGCTTGCCCAAAGGATTCAAAGTATAAATTTTTGTTTTAGACTACTCCATCTCCTTGCGAGTGGGAGTGAACCTCAATTAGATACGAGTAATAGGGTGTTTATTTAACAGCTGAATTTACAAGTTACTAAACAACTTGTTAAAAACTTTTTTTATAGTTGAGCGTACTGGTCTCCCGCTGCCTGTGGAGAGTGAAAAAGAGGCTCATGCTCGAGCGGCAACGGACAAGGAACCAGATCGATCATTTGTCTTTTGCAACCGATGCTGGCCCATTAGATTCATTATACGAAAAATTTGTAATGATTACTATAATGTGACGCGATAAACTTCTGGTTTGATTCGGCATGATTGAAAATAAGATCCTGATCTTGTTCTATCTTATATATACTTCTGTTTACACACAGTTAAAATGAAGGAGAAAATATGTAGAATCGTAACCCAATGAGTAAAGCCGAACTCCAATTATTATTTTAATCAGAGTGTATCTCATTGTCAGAATCGTGGGCTCTCCTAGCGTACGGTAAAGGCCTGAGCTTATTAGGGTGATCTTTTTTATTTCTTCGCCTTTTATCTTTGTTTTTGTTACTACTTTTCTTTCCACTTCCAGGATGTGCTCTGAAAACTTGTCTTCGAACTGAAACAACCGTGTAATTAAAACACAAATAACACATGAATGTAATAAATGTTATTTAAATCGACCAATCAACAACCCTGGTCCGTCCACTGCTGAACATAGGTCTCCTTTAATTCACGCCACATATCTCTAATGTTATTTAGCACCATCACAGATTCATCATCACCATCAGCCTATCACAGTCCACTGCTGAACATTGGCCTTTTCAATTGTTCGCTTTCATTTTTGTTTTCCTTTTCATTTGTTGTGCTAACCCATGATCGCCGCGCTGGGTAGATGTCACAAATTAGATAAAATATTAACTTCCATCTTAGCCCAGAATTAAATAAATTTAAGAATTATTTGTAGCAGTAAAAATTTTACACTTTTTCTACAGTACCTACAATAAGTTACTTTACTTACCATTTCCGTTACTCATATCACCAAACATGGGCTTAGCAAACATATTTTCGTCATTGTCTACGTTAATATTCTCCTTATCACTGCCCTTTTGCTTATCGTCGACTGCATCTTCGTTTCCTGATTCATCTTTGTTATTTTCTTGGCCATTCCCGTCATTCTCAGCAGATTCACCGTTCTTATTATTTCCATCAAACTTATCATTTTCATCGTCTCTATTTTCAGCATTCCCCTGATTACCTGAAGCATGTTTCGAAAATACTTGTAAGATTTCTTCTTAGACAAATTCTAAATCGAGGCCTCATATGTCCACAAAAAATTATCTAAACACACAAAGATTGCGATTACTTTACGTAAAATTCTTTTCTATTATAAAGTTAACTATGTAGCTCACATTTAAGTAATATTAAGAATGTCATCATCATCATCAGCCTCTGTCAGTTCACAGTTGGACATAGGCCTCTCCGAATGTTCGCCACTTTGATCGATCTTGGGCTTCTCGCATTCAGCACATGGCAGCCCTTAGAATGTTTGTTTCCTATAATTTGCTAAAATTATACAATACAAGTACAAGTATTTTACCATTTAAATACACATCTTCATTGTTAATATCAGCAAACATCGGCTTATCTATTAAACGCTCAGAATCCATATTTTCATTAGTGTTTGTATTAAGATCGTCCCTGTTACTGCCCTGTTGAGAATGTTGTTTGTCGTTGTTTTTGCTAGGATTTTCTTCACCAGAACCAATATCAGCATCACCATTTACAGCATCTCTATCTGACTGGTCATTATCATTATGTCCGACAGACTCACCGTTTTCGACATCGTCCTTATTTTCTAAGCAGTAAAAAAATATTAGAAATACTCTTTAAATATGCAGCCACAAATGACAAATCTGTTCCTTGATACAAGAGTACCTCTCTTACTACCGGGCCTCTCTGCCCTACCGGGCATAGCGAATTTTCGCTCGAATTTAGCCGCCTGTCTGTGGAAGGACCTCGACCCTACAGGTGCAGGGAAGCCTACTATAAAAAAAAACCTGATAAGCGGTGGTAGGGTTTATCCGCTTGGCTGGCGATCACTCTCTGTGAAACACACGTGAAGTTGACAAAGACTTTAGTTGCGTTTCAAATCAGTCAGTGTATAGCCAGAATAATCTTACAGGCTAGTATGGCGGTGGCAACTAACAAGTGATTGATTTGGAGACTTGTCCATTGCTGCAATGACTTGGACTCTTTCCCTTTTCACGATGGAGATCACTATTCTGTGATTATATAAACGCACAAAACTTATTACGTTCTATAGGAGTTTTGTCAAAAAATTGCTTAAATATACATCAGTTTGAAGTAAAATTAAGCTTTTTGGACCAAAACATTGTACACTATTTTAGCTTTACTTACCGTTTACTACGTTCTTATTATTGACATCGGCAAACATGGGCTTATCTAATAAGCGTTCAGAATCTTGTTTATCATTTTCTGCACCCAAGTTGCCTGTTCCGCCAGATGCCTTATCGTCATCCTCGTTGCTCCGGCCTTCATGACGGTTAAGAGCATCAGAGGCTCCATTGTCCTGATTATCAACTTCGCTATTTTCATCATTTTTATTATCATTTTCATCATTTTCCTGACCTAAAGAAAATTTCAAACATAATATATACGTCATGATAACTACTATGATATGTGTCTACAAATGCAAAACCAGAACTGTAAAAAGCAAAATTTGATCAAGACTTATTTATTATTACATAGCATTACAAACCATCTACAGAAGCTCCCTCATTATTTACACCAGCAAGCATAGGCTTATTAAACATGCGATCAGAATCCATATTTGTGTTAGTGCCACCGTCACGATTCTCTCTGTCACTTCCAGCTTGAGAATGCTGTTCATCAGCTTCACCATTTTCATTATGTTCATTTGACTGACCATTTGCGTTTTTTTCAGCAGATTCACCATTTCCATCATTTTTATTACCATCTTCGTCATTACCCTGATTACCTGTAATGAGTTTTATAAGTCATGACTATTACTTCTATATAATGATCACAAATTCAAAACCATCAGCGCAAAAAGCTAAATTTGGACAAAACTTATAACGTTACATACCATCTACAGAAGCTCCCTCATTATTTACATCAGCAAACATGGGCTTATTAAACATCCGATCAGAATCCACATTTGTGTTAGTGCCACCATTAAGATTCTCTCTATCACTGCCGCCTTGAGAATGCTGTTTATCAGTTTCACCATTTTCATTAGGTTCGTTTGACTGACCATTTACATTTTGTTCAGCAGATTCACCATTCCCATCATTTTTATTATTATTTTCGTCATTGCCCTGATTACCTGAAGTAAGTTTCAAACATTGCATACACGACATGACTATTACTTAGATAAAATGGTCACAAATGCAAAACCAGCACGGCAAGAAGCGAAATTCGAATAAAATTTATAAAGTTCCATACCATCTACAGAAGACCCCTCATTATTTACATCAGCCAACATGGGCTTATTAAACATACGATCAGAATCCATATTTGTGTTAGTGCCACTATTAAGATTCTCTCTATCAGTACCGTCTTGGGAATTATGTTTATCAGCTTCAACATTTTCATTACGTTCATTTGACTGACCATTTAAGTTTTGTCCAGCAGATTCAACATTTTCAATGTTACCAGCAGTCTTATTATCATTGTCACTTTCTTCATTCCCCTGATTACCTAAAGTAAGTTTCAATAATACATGTTATGACTACTACTTCTGAAACGCAAAATCGGCATCATAAAAAATCAATCAATCTTCCGATGTTCAAGGCGAGAGTGAACCGGTTTTTTGATGGGTGAGCGCGCTCCATCGTAGACTATGATATCGCTTACCATCAGGTGAATTGCAGTCAAGCGCAAACCCATATTGTATAAAAAAATGGATATTGAATAAAATTTATAACTTTACATACCATTTACAGAAACTCCCCTATTATTTACATCAGCAAACATGGGCTTAACAAACATGCGGTCAGAATCCATATTTGTGTCAGTGCCACCACCATTTTTATTATGTTCATTTGACTGACCATTTTCAATCTTGCTATCGGCCTTATTGCCATTTTGAGCGCTTTGATTTTCATTATTAACCTGATCACCACCTGCTCCTTGTTCTTCATATTCTTCTTGCATATGGTCTGCCTTTAACACAGCTTCAGACAAAAAACTAGACATATGCTGAACCATGAACATCGGAAGCTTATTCAAGAGATAACCAGTTACCAAAGCATTTGGAGCTATTAATGGTATGATTGGGGTATGGAGGTCCATAAATCTAAAACACCACGTTTATTCTCAATATTTTTCGAAAAAATAGTAAGTAAATATGGAAATGGATATCTTTATTTATACAAAAGCTGAAAAAATAAAGTAAGCACTTATTAATCGTTAAATATAGGTTGTTGTTGTAGTTGGACGGGTAAAAGTAATAAAAAGTATAATGCAAAACTTGCAATATACCTAATAAGTAATTGGTTGACCCGTTTTGGTTTGGACTAAGAATTTTATTATTATAAACACGTTTTTTAAAAAAATTCACTCATCTAAAGAAAGTACTCGTAAGTCAAAATTGGTCAAAATATATGGAACTGTAAATCTTTTGCTCAATTAAAGTCTACATAACAATGATTATCGGTACAAATTAGAGCTGGGCATAAATGGATAACCTAAGGGGATGTAAGCGTGCGAGCCATCAACTTTTCGCTCCAGCCACCCGCACCCGCCCGTGGTGCATCCTGTTGAATCTTCTTCTTCTTCTTCTCGAGTCGACGACAAAACAATCATATGTTGTGAGACCAAAACTCTGAGACGCGGATAGCTTCATCACTGGCGGCCAGCAAGTCCTCGTGCAGACAGGAGTCCTGTTGAATAACAGACGAGGCTCTGGTAACCGACTGGTGGCGGTATAACCATCACGATTGAATGCGTAGCTAAATACTGCAAGCCAATGACGGGATGCAGCGTCACCGGAGCGAGAACTTACGATGCTATGATGCTGATCATAAGATATTGTATGTAAATGTGATGATATCGGACCTCCATCCAGTGAATGTGCACCCATTCACCTTCCTCGTTGGCTCATCCTTATCCTCCTGCATCTGGATGGCTATCGACGTAAAGAACGTTACATCCTTGATTTCTCCGTAAAAAATGTATGGGTTAATTTTTACACCTTCTTTTAAAAACAGAGATCCTCGCACCTGTAATGAAAATACTCATAGACAGATTTTTGTAATGCCTTATCAGGGGGCACGGCAGTGCCCCCGCCAAGTCGAGCGTGATGCAAACACTGCCGTACCATCCTTTACAGGAACCACTTCGCTGCATTTTAAGGCCCTATTTAGCTTTGGATAAGACTAGAACTGAAAGAATGTTCAACGGCCAAGTCACATAAAATTAACTATTATAATAAAGAAATCGCAGTAAGGAACCTTAGACTTGGCACGACTTTGTCTAGATTTCATTACTTTTTAGAGATAAACAAGCAGCTCCATCGAGACTTGGCTAGTTTTTTACAGAATGTTTTTGGTGGGATTCATATTTCATCATCAAACAATTTCATAAGACTCATTACATTTCCCTAACCTCTTCAACCTTCGTTCGTTTGGGTTTCGGATTTAAAATAAGACCACCCTAAGTCATCCCATAGGTGTCGTAGGAGACGACTAATGAAATATTAAGAAACGGGCAGCAACGTACATAAATAAAATTGACTGCGGTCACCATTGGTCTGTCATCCGTGGTGACTATGGCAAATCCCCCCAAAAGAAAATTGTCATTGGAAGTGGCATATGTCCAGCCTTGGATGTCTGCAGACTTCGGGATGGCCCAAAGAAATTACTGGTTTCTTTTGCTACCATCAGACTTCTGGGAATGCTATTTTAACATTTAAGTATTATATATTATACACATAGTTATTAAAATACGTGCCTGCAAAGAAGAAAATCTTATAGTGTCATCAATAGTTGTTTTTGGCATTTTGAAGGGCCCTCCATTTTGTGCGGAATAGGCGGTATCCATGCCACTTATGGTCACATTGGCGATTGTTACTGTTGTGTCTTGAATATTCCCATTGTACTGAAATGCAAAATTGTATGAATATATTAAAACACATCATAGTGCCATACCTACTTAAAATTATATTTACCTACATTACATTTATCAGATAGAGGAAGAGGAAGACCGAAAAGGAATGGATGGACTGTGTGAGATATGATATGCATGTCAAAGGTGTGAGTGTAGAGATGACGGTTGATAGATTAGAGTGGAAGAAGAAAACATGTTGTGCTGACCCCACTTTTACACCCCACGTTTATCACATAATCAAAACGTGTCGCTGATGATTCTTGATACAGCACGAGAATCTGGCAACATTGTGAATCGGTTGTAGTTGTATAAGCGCGCTTCATCCTAGGCTCCAACATCGGACATCAGGCTAGTTGAGGTCAAGCGCTACCCATTCGTTACACCAATCAACGCGCGAGATGCGTTCCGCCACATATCACAATTTGACGTTTTCATTTTGATTGATTACAATCTATCGAAAAATAATACGTTAAATTGTAATCAGTACGTTTGTTTCACAATCTCGACGGATAGATTATAATCTATAGTGAAAGTACCTAAGTAAATACCTTGTCTTTCCAACTGAATGTCTGATCTTCCAAGGTATCTACTCCACCGTCCTTCGCAATAGTTTGTTTATTTAGATTCGTTACAACTTCACTCATAAATGCTGACGTCAACTTGAATAATTTATGTTGATGTTCTCTGTAATAGAAAATATATTTTTTAAGTAATCTGTCTATTTAGGTACTAAATACTATAGTACCTACTTTGCTGCTTATCGATGAAATCATCAACATCTAATAAATAAGAACAATGTGTCCCCAACGAGGGGCGCAGGGCTAACCTAAACTAGGGCACTGAGCGGGGTATATTGACGATGCTTGTTTCCTCTGGGATTCAGAAACTTTGAATGAACGTCAATAAAATTGACAGTAGTTGTCTAAGTGGTGCTATTCACAAATCCCTTCAGAAAGATATTGTGTATCTCGGGAACTCACGCGCACGTTCATTCAATTTTTACATTATTCTAGTATAACTAATGTCAATATTGAATGACGTTCATTCAAAGTTTCCGAATCCGGTCGGAAATCGGCATCGTGAATAGTGTGAAAGCGCTGCTGCAAGGCTATTCACGAAGCCTTAGGTATAAGACTATATTGAAACATTTTTCTGAACGGATTTCTGAATAGCCCCGCCGGTGTCCTAGACTAATCTCAAATTTGAATGAACATGCGCGAATGTTTCCGAATCCGAGTGGAAATAAGCACCGTGAATAGGGAATAGGCCTTAATCGATCACGCTGGCAAACTGCGGGTTGGTCTTTTTTATGCAAGCGGCGGCAGACGAGCAGATGTGATGGCTGATGGTAAGCAGTCGACACCGCCCATGGACACCCGCAACTCAAATCGAGTTCTGGGATCGCAAATAGGAGTACGCTCGTTTCCTGAAGGCTCCCAAGTCGTAGCTGTTCGGAAAGACAGTCGCAGAGAGTCGAGTCTTTACGCATCCTAAAATTTCTTCACAGGTTTACAGGAATCCTCACCATGTATTTCTTCACCGTAAGTCTGATTGAATCTAAAAACTATTTTAATGCAAATAATATTGTCTACCCACCGAAGCCATGGTAACTGGGGCCCAAGCAAAGAGGAAGCATTCACGTATGTGAACGTGATCCCCTGCAGTTTCGGTATCAGCTCATCTCGTATTGGCCTTGACAAAAGTAGCTCCAATTCTTTTCCTGTAAAAGTTTGGCTCAAATTGGGGCATCTCTGATCATTTCTCTTCAGATGATATCACCTACCTTTCTATTTAATTTGTGAATTTTAATAAGTACCGCTTCAGTGAGTCCGAGTGGTTTCCGGATTTAGAATAGGACCACCCCATCTCATCACTTGGATGTCGTAGAAGACAACTAAGGGAATATCAAGAAACGGGCAGTAGCGTTTACCTAAGTACGAGTATAAATAAAAGCTACTGCGGTCACCAACCCGCCTGCCAAGCATAGTGTCTAAGGCAAATCCCCCAAACGACAAGAATTGTTCCACCTGTACTAATCACCAAGGTGTTTTGACCCCTCATGTTGCTAGAAGCGTACCTAAATCACCAGCGATTGTCTTTAGTCACCTGCGATTGTCTGGGGATTTTTATGTGGGAATAGCACCAGGAGTACACAAGCAAGTGAGAAGTTAAAACGGCTATTTTAATCACCTGTGACTGTCTGACGTCATTAAGATGGAACAAGTACCAGGACTACATAATCACGTGAGTAGTTAAAAAAACGGATGTGACGTTAGGTGGACATGGTATCCGGTGTCTTGGTTACTAACTGTCATTTGAGGCTTATGTCCCACAGTTGACGTTTGCAGGCTGATGATGGTCATGAATTTATAGACAACCTTGTAACATAATGAGATGGGTGGTCCTACCCTAAATCTGGAAACCACACGGCACTAACATTAGCATAAAGCTAATGGAATATGAGGGGATGTAAGGGCAATTATTCCCAGTTGTCCCCTCTGACCCTGTCCCCAGGGGTGACAACTGGGAATTGACTTCCCGGTTGTCACCGGGGTGATAATTCGTGCCGACTGTTCCCTTTGACGGCTGACTAGAGGGGACAAATGGGACGTCTGTTTCCTAGTTGTCAGGAGCGACCTATCATCTTTTCACCCAAGCCAACCACACCTGCCCATGGTGCATCCTGCTGAATAACAAACGAGGCGCTGGCAACCGACTGGTGGCGGTATAATCATCATAATTGAAGGCATAGCTAAATACCACAGGCCGATCACGGGCAGCAGCGTCACCGGAGCGAGAAGCTACGACCTGCGATCGCCAACCCGCCTGCCTAGCGTGGCGATTATGGGTATACTTTCCAAGCCCTAAATGGCGAACAGCTGGAGAGGCCTATGCCCAGCAGTGGACTGTAATAGGCTGATGATGATGATAATGGAATATGGACGGAAGAATCGATGTCCAACGTTGGATAAAGGATTCAAATATGCTTATTACCTTGTTCTCGTGATAAATATGGTGCAATAACAGGTGGTGAGCCAGTTCCAGGACTCGATATCTAAAAAAAAAATATTATACATACAGATGAATTGAGAACCTCCTCCTTTTTTCGAAGTCGGTTAAAAAGACAATTTTAGCTTCGTTGTAGATTATAAAATAAATAAATAAATAAAAAGCCTTTTATTTCCTGCGAAGTTTTTAGGTAGGATACAGAGTTTGAAAAAAAATTAAAATATACTTAATGTTTAGTGTTAGATACATTTGAAAATAAAAATAAAGGTAATAAAAATAAAGTTTGTAAGTAAATCTTGATAATTTAACTATGTATATTTTAAATCTATGTAGGTATTTATTTTGCAAGAACCCTCCTCAGGTAGAGGTGAAGGCCTCCTCTAAAGAAGTCCATATTTCTCTGTCATGGGCAGTTTCTGGCCAGCAAGGGCCAGCTATTTTTACAATTTCGTCTGCCCATCTCATGTATGGTCTGCCTCTCAGCCTTTTGCCGTCTGGACCCTTCCATTTTGTGACTCTGCTAGTCCACCTGTCGTCTTTTTGCCTTGCGACGTGACCCGCCCATTTCCATTTTAATTTTTTAGCGTAGGTTAATGCATCTGTAGCTTTGGTGGTGTCTCTAATTTTTGTGTGACGAATTTTTTCTATTTTTCTAATATTTAGCATGCTACGCTCCATCGCCCGTTGGCAAGTAACAATTTTATTTTTTATTTTTGTTGTATATTTCCAAGTTTGACAGGCGTAGGTCAAGCAGGGTAGGAGGCATGACGTCATCGTTTTGGTTTTGATACGAACTGGCATGTTGCTTTTAAATATTTCGCTTAGAGACCAATATCTGTTCCAAGTATTTTGTATTCTTCGTTGTACTTCTAATTCATTTTGTTTTCTGTCAAAACCAATTTGTTTTCCAAGGTAGATGTATTTTTCTGTATATTTCAAAATTTCATTGTTTACTGTAATTTGTCTGTTAGTACTGTTTGTCATAATCATTGTTTTTGAAAGGTTCATTTCGAGTCCTACTTGTTTGCTAGCTGCGTTTAGCGAATCTAGCATGGTTTGCAGTTGGATACTGGATTCTGATAGTATAACCAGGTCGTCGGCGAAGCGCAAGTGGTTTAGGTATTTGCCGTTAATTGTGATCCCTGATTTTTCCCAGTTCAGTGGTTTTATTATTGACTCTAGGATAGATATAAATAGTTTTGGAGACAACGGGTCTCCTTGTTTCACACCTCGTTGGATGGGGAAAGTGGGGCCGGTAGATTCCAGTTTTATTTTGGCTGTGCTTCTCTTGTAAACGTTTCTAATTATTTCAATATATTCTTGTTCAACTTCCTGGTCTTTCAATGCCGTCCATATACTTGAGTGTGAGACGGTGTCGAAAGCTTTTTTATAATCGATAAAAGCGATGTAGAGATCTCTTTGTCTTTCCTGGTATTTTTCTATTATTAGTTCTAGTGTATGTATATGATCGATTGTCGAAAATCCTTTACGAAAACCTGCTTGCTCTACTGGTTGTTTTGCTTCTATTTTCGCACTTATTCTGTTGTTTATGATGGAAGAAAATAGTTTGTAGATACAAGAGAGTAAACTTATAGGTCTGTAGTTTGTAATGTCTTTTGAGTCTCCTTTTTTGTAGATTAGAATTATTTCGGACTCCATCCACTGTGATGGTATTTCAGCAGTTTCTAGTATACGATTAAATAGATGTGTTAAAGGTAGCGCCAGCAGCGGGCATGCTACTTTGATGGCTTCATTGGTGATGCCGTCAGGTCCTGGGCATTTATCTGTCTTTAATCGTCTTATTTCATGTATGACTTCTTCTTCAGATATTGGTGTAACATTTTTGATCTTTGTAGAGTCGACCTTATTGTAATCTGTACTCTCTTCCGGATGTGCACTGTATAGAGTTTTGTAGAAATCGGTTGCTACTTCTATGATTTCTGTACGATTACTTAAGGTTTTGTCTTCACGGTTTAAACCATCTATCCAGAGTTTACTCATTTTTAGTTCTTTGAATGCCTTTTTTGAGCTTCCCGTGTGATGCATATGTCTTTCAATATTCTTCGATCTATAAGTTTTATAATCCTGTTTTATGTATTTACTTATTAGTTTGTATAGTGCTGTTAATTCATTTTTTGTTGCTCTAGTTTTAGTCTCGGCATGGTGTAACTGTTGTCTTCTCCTAATGAGTGCCAATGTGCGCTCTCTTAGAATTTTATGAGTACTTTTTCGTGTTTCTTCTGGTATTCGTGCGTCTTGTAAACTTTGGGATATAGCCTTTATTAATTTGTCGTAGTGGGCCTGTAGCGCTGTTTCTTCTTCGCGATTAGTTATATGTTGTAGATGAAATGTGATATTCTGTTTGTAATTTATTATTTCTTGTTCTATTTTCAGTGATGAATAACTTTTATTTTTGTATCCCGTCCGTTTTTTCTTCCGTTTTGTGATGGTCAAGGTTGCTCTGATTGGTCTGTGATCTGATGGAAATCGAATGTTTAAGACTTCTATATTTTGGAAGAGGTTTGGATGATTTGACATTATATAGTCTATTTCGTTCTTATGTTTACCGTTAGGTGATCGCCAGGTCCACCTTTGCTTATTGTTTTTATGGAAGAAAGTATTCAAAATTGCAAGTTTATGTTCAAGAGCGAAGTTTATAAGCCGCTGACCTCTTTGGTTTCTTTCACCGTAGCCATTTGGTTTCATTATTAAATATTCATCTTTTCTTGGTTGTCCTATTTTGGCATTTAAATCACCCATTATTATGTAACTTTTGTGGGCCTGGTCGATCGCCATGTTTACATTAGAATAGAAAGTATCGATGTCTTCCTCGCACGCCGCCTCCGTCGGTGCGTATACTTGTATGAGTGACATGTCCAGTCCTTGGGTGTTTATGTTTAATATAGCTACTCTATCACTAATGCTCGTAAAGCTGTCAATCCATTTCTTGCGGGTTTTGTTTATAATAAAACCGACTCCGTATTTTCCGGGTGTGTTGCCTGTGTGGCATAAAATAAAGTCAGCATGTTCTTCTATCAAGGTTCCACTACGTCTTACTTCGCATAGGCCTATTACGTCATACTTAATTCCTTTTATTGCTTCGTTCAGTTCGATTAAACGTTCGTGGGTAGACAAAGTTCTAACATTGTAGCTTATTATGTAGAGCTCGTCTTTTGTTTTATTAGTTGAGTTGATTGGTTTGAGGGGTAGTGTCGTTTCTTGATTTTTTGAAAAAGTTTCCAGTTTCTTCTTTAGAGGGTTTTGGTCTTGATCTTCCACGGTGACCAGCCGGATTGGAAGATGGGATTTTGTTTTTGTTGTTTTATTTATGTTACCTGTGTTGGAGGGGGGCGGTAGTTGCTACAAGTTGTCAGTTATGTTACCTTGAGGGCTAGGCATGTTGTTTGGATTTTTATTTACTAGGAAATTTAGCATGCTTGGTTTAATCATTCCTTCAGACATACTAGAGGTTCTTCTTATTTGTGTCTGTTGTTTGTTTTTCTTGTTGGCCTGTTTTTTCATTACATCATCAGTAGGTGATTCAGGAGATAATGTGAGTAATCTCTTATTGTTGTTGCCCGCTGTTTTATTTTTAGCTTGTATGACAAGTTTGTCGTACTTAATCTTCACCGTATTTCCTTTCTCTCTCTCGAGTTTTGCCTGCTCCTGTAGTTCCTTTCTCTTTTCTAGTATTTGTTTCGGGTAGTCTTCCGTTATGTAATATATGGTTTCTCTTAGTGCCTCTCGTCTCTCTTTAAATATTTTTATTTTTGTGCCTAGTGTGGTAAATGTAGTAATTATTGGTCGGGGCCTCTCACCTTTCTTACCGATTCTCTTTACTTCTTGGATATCTCTGTGGTTTAAGTCTAGAGAAAAATATTTCTTTACAAAATTGATTATAATGGTTTCCAGCATTTGGTATGAGGTTTCAGTTTCCTCAATGCCGAAAAAGACGATATTTTTTTTTTTTTACGTGCCTGTTTTTCCAAGAAATAGATTCGTTTTTCTTGGTTTTCCAGCTTTTCGTTTAAGTTTTCGTATTTTTCATCCAAAATTTTGAATTTTTCTTCCAATATGCAGTTTATATTTTGTGTTACTGTTTCTGTTACTTTTTCCCCGCTTTTTAAGATTGTATTTTTCTGCAAGTCAAGTTCTTTTTGTATTTTACGAAGTGCGTTCATTACTTCGTCCATGTTTACTTGTAGGCTAGTGACCTCTAGTGAGATTCCACAGAAACAGAAACTCGTCGTAAGTCGCCACTTACTTAAATTAAAAAATTACTATTTTAAGTTGAGTTAAAACCACTTAATATTTGCCAGTGTTAGGATTATTTATCGCACTATACTGGTTCGATGCTCGTGATGTTGCTTCCGACTATTTTCAACAGATGGTGCTAGTATCTATGTAAACTCGCAAATCATTCTATCGAGTTATAATAATTGAGGTTATAAATACACTAATTTATGTTTAAGAATGTTTTTGATCACTAGATATTTACTGTTTTCCTGTTTTGTTGCTGATTTGATGTCCCTTATATTTTGTTTTTCCTGTAAGTGTAGATTACGTACATATAAATAGATACGAGTATGACAGTATAGGCTATAAATTAAAAAACCCCCAAGCGAATCTTCCCCGATCGCCGAAACACAGAGACTTACGGCGATGTATGAAACATTACAATCAACTGAACCGATTTTGATCAAACATAGCTTAAAGAATAGATATTGTATCTTTTGTACCCCAACGATTTTCATAATCGACTGAGGTCAACATTGACAACGATCATTTAATTTGTTTAAAAAACCAACACTTACCTCCACGCTAAACTTGCAGTTGATCAGTCGGAAGGTGTCGTGGCCCAGGCTTACGGTGGGGCCGCTCAGGGACGCCACGGTGTACCCCGTCAGATAGCACCCTTCGGCTATTATGCTACAAGCGATAATGACATTTACAACAGGTACAGTCAGCATGGAATGAACTCTCTGCAGAGGCTGCCTCGAGTCTGCAGTATATATATAAAAAGGTCAAGGTGGCTTCAAAAAGGTTCTGAAAAGGTTTTTAAAGGGTCGGCAATATGCGTGTGATATTTCTGGTACTGCAGTCGTCGATAAGCTGCAGTAATCGCTTAACATTGGGCGGATAGTAGGCCTGTGTAAGGCCTTTCGATTACATTTTCAAAATCGGTGTACATAGGTACTATATATGTATAGCGATGTCGCCCAAACTGACAAGCGCCAGAATTGACGGATTATCATAAAAGACCATGCACTTTTCAAAAGTTGCTAAACATAACAATAGTCAAAAAGCTTACCTATTAACGTTCTTCGTCTCTAAAGCCTCTGATCAAATGTTTGACAAAAATAGCATACCTACCGTTGTTTATCTCGGTGTTCGTATTTACAACAGAACCCAAGCTCTGGAACTGTGCTTATGCATGTGCCTAATAATAGGAAATGCTAACCCCTGAAACATCTTACATAACAACTTACGTAGCTTTTCCCACATTCTTGACCTGAGGCAACGAGAACGGCGAAGCCTTGTAAGGGTCAAAAGGTGTCGAGGAGTAGACCACATCGGACAGGTTCCTGAAGAGCAGGTAGTTCGTCTCGATGAACATCTTGCTGACGGCGGCGCCCACTCGGAGCACGTTCGAAGCCAGCGCTAACGACACTTCAGGAGCCCTCAGGTGTGGAAATTCGGTCAGATACAGATCTTTGAAGAGCCTGCGAGTAATTATAAAGCTGTTAAAATCGATGGAGCTGATTCGATTTATCCACCGATACTAAACGATGTACCTAAGTATTTTTTATTGTGTTTTGTACCTATGGAGAACTATGTCTTTTTTAATTATAAGGTTTCCGCCCTTATAGGACCTTTTTGACGTACCGTACTGTTTGTGTACTTCTATTATATCCAAATACCTATTTTAACTACAATGAATATAGACAAAACACCTTACACATGAACCATGTTATCTGACACAAATAATCCGTCAGATAGTTGCAGTGACTTGCCCCTCCCCTGGATGTATATGTTCAAGCCATATTCGCCATAAGTCTCTTTCAACGTCTGAAAAGTCACGATAATAGTAAAAGACAATGAAATAGTACGAGTATAAAGTAGGGGGAGTCCGGGAGACTTTATCAAGTAGGAGAGACCTTTCAAAAATCAATTGCTCTAACGAAAAGTCACGACGGTCATTGGTAAACCGCGATTGTAGACCTATCATTATAGACCGTCTTAAGTAACGTGTCCTTAGAGCAAAATTGAAAGGTGGTTCATCTCTCCCACCTTATAAAGTCTCTCGGACTACCCTCGGACCCAACAATATAAAAGTCATATAATTAGGTATATCAATCACCGCACTTATTTCCATGGATGTCCTAAGAGACTTCCTAAAATTTTCCTAAAGTAACCCTACCATGGTTTACCACCTGCCTGGATACAATGGAGTGTTTTGTATGTGATGTCCGTTGCTCAATAAAATAATCAATTTTAAATAGTGTGTAACAATAATATAATTTGTACAGCTAACAAAATCTGTTACCTGTGTTATTGATTGTTCTATCGGAGCTCGATACTTTTTCCAATGTTCATAGAAAGATTTCACATTTTCTGAAAATAATTTAATAAATCAAGAACACATGAACATTTAAAAACAAAAAAGAACAAGAACAAAAGAATTAGGATTTTAAGCAAGAATATTTTTTAACTTTATTTGCATTTAAGATGGTAAAAACAAAAATGTTTTATTGAGGCCTTATGCCATTATGTCTTGATTGCTTACAATGTACAGGCGGCTACTTATCAACCTAACTTTCTGTCAAAATTGTTGACGTGTGGCCGTGTATCTACTCATGTTTTGTAATTTCTGATTAATTCGTTAAAATATTTTTAACACTAATCAGCCACTACATTTACATTATTACGTCCTTATTGGGCATCATAATAAATTATAATGTCAAAATTTGTTCTCCAATTCTTTCATTATTATTGTCTTAGTTAATGGGTTTTTAATGTCTTATGTTCTAGAAACTGACTTAATAGGCATATTTTTCAATTTAAGAATTACAATAGCAAAGAGCAATCTTTGTCTAGGATTTTTACATTAAAGGTTATTCAAAAGAGAATAGGGCATACGTGGCAGAGTGTCTAGGAGATTTCAGTCAACACCTTCAAAAGGATAGATTAACTAAATAAACAAAAATACATAGTAGTAATAGTATACTTGTAGCGTAGGTGCTTTGAATTTTGTATTTCTAATATTTATATAAACTTACGATGATCAAAATATTCCTTAATCGATTCCTCTATAGTTTTATATTTTCTGCTAGCTGAGAAAATGACTGAACAACTTATTATTAAACAAGTAAACAATGTTTTCATTTTATTTCCTAGTTATAACAACGTTTCATTGCATTAACGAAAGTCTTGAATGTTGAGTAAGAAATGAAGAGGTAATTTTATTAAAGTTTAATGCCAAAAACTCTATTAAAGTCAAAACCGTTCAGAATAGAAATTACATAATAAATTGAAACGGACTTTCTTGATTGCAATTTCATGATAAGACGGAATGATATGACTAAAGAACTATTTTTAAAAAATTCTTTTTAAGAACTCTGTACAATATACATCGAACTGATGCAATATGTTGCATAACTATATGCTAATACATATATTTTATTATGTAACATTTTTATGCCTTTGTGAATCGACATATCGGAAAAAAGTTGATGGTATGTCTACTTATTATATATAGCACAGAGAATGTAATGTAAGATAAATAATACGAGTAAGAAGTGATTTACATAACTAATCTCCTTAGAAATTAGCCACTGTGGCCAAAATTCGGTCAAGAGTAAACCAAATAGGGCTTCGGCGAACAAACACTGTTAGGTATATGGTGCAAGTTCCAAAGACTCGCACAGCGCGTTCCGCCTCTACCTACTTTCATAGTGCGATTGGCCAAACTACGGAACTTTGCTGGCCGAGCGCGCTACATCGCTACATTGACTGTGATATCGCTTACCATTTGCAATTGAGTTCAAACCCATTTCGAATTTTAAAAAAACAGGTACAACACCATTATTTTTATACTTTGTCCTAGGACAACCTAGGTGTTAACCCTAGGATGAGTGGAAGTAGCAAACATTTACCGATGATATTGCTCCACTGATGAGCGGAGATAAGTTGTGTGATTTGAGTAATATCATCATAAATATAAAAATGTTATTTACAGCTGCTTTATAAATCCTTCATTTAACCCCATACTTATATTACCTGTTTATTTCAATACACATTTCTGATTGTAGGCAATAAAATTGGAGGACGCTCTTCGGACCACTCTAACGCGTTGAGAGCAAGAAGTTGTTGGTTACAAATGGATACTAAAACTCACATGCAGTATATGTCAGAATTAGATGGTAACTTGGTATTCGCAGAAATATGTACAATTGTACATATATGCAGATATAATTGCTATCATTTCTTATTTTCAAACAATCACAATAAGTAATGTTTCCATGACTATAGCGTAGTTTGTGCCAAAATTATAGTAAAATTTAATATACCTATTTATTTACCTAATTTTGAAAAATCAATATACTTTTAGAGATGCCTATGTCCAGCAGTGATGATTTGGGCTGATGATGATGATAAATAACTTTTATTTACTTTCAGAAAAATATGCAGAAGCTCTAAATACATTCCGTAACGCTATACTAAAGGACAACATACAATTCAATAAGCAAGTACTAGACGTAAGTTATAGTTACTTATGGGGCCTCCGGGAGACTTTATCAGGTGGGGAGATATGAACCACCTTTCAAAAATCAACTTAAACTTTGCTCTAACGATACGTCAAGACGGTCTTTAACGAGAGGTCTATTCTATAACCTTTAAGTTGTTTTTTGTGAAAGGTGGTTAATCTCTCCAACCTAATAAAGTCTCCAGGTCTCCTCCTACCAATTCTTCATTTGCAATGATCGTTTTTTTATCTGCGCCTGACCTCTCCCCGTTTGTGTCGAACAATCGTTCCATCGGGTTATTAAGGTGAAGAAATAGAGAGTGCGTGTGCGCTTACGAACACACTTATGCACTTCAATATCGCCTGCAAACATGTCTAATCTCTTTGGAGTATGACCGATGTGGCCAATGCGGTTAGGAGAGAGTAGTAAATCCAGTCAGAAACATGAAGAGATTTGTGATTCTTTTATTCAATAATTGATTATATTTAATTATATTCATTTACAGGATATAATCCAATCCCGAGGGAAAACGAACAATAGGGACCCTTACAACATCCCTTCCGGTCTAAACCTTGGCGGGTACTCTATGATAAGAATGCCTGAATCTATTCTGTGAGTTTCATACATTTGATCACAACCACACATCGAGTAAAAGTCCTTACACATTAGACAGAGTTTTTGCTCAGCCAGGCAGTGGCGACATGTCTTCATCGGCGACCGATAAAGAATACAAATCACACCTCCCCTCCATTCCCATCGGTTGCTTAAAATTTAACTAATTGACTTCTTGAATTTCTCAGCCGGCAGTGTGATCTACCAGTCTACTCGTACGCTCGAAACAGCCTTCAAGTGACTTTAGTCGCTTTTCGGTATCCATATTAGCGATCAAAACAGTAATAGCAACTGACCAGTTACATAATGTACCTATTTGTCCGTTGCCGCAGTGACTTGGGCTTCTGTATCAGGCGACGCGCTATAGTGACCACCCGTGCCGTAGATAACACATTTACTAAAAATATTGTGTTGAAGTTCCAAGATGCAGTTAATGACAATAAATTAGCCTTCATACAGCTACAGCTATATTGGTCAGAAAATCAGTTGTAGCCCTCGACTCATCGCATTACGGCCATAAAGCCACGTCGACCTATTTCTTTATTACATTATGAAATTCCGGCAAGGGCGTATAATCTAGGAGGCCGACATAATGTCCCGTCATAAGCCGGCATTTAACGAGATTGTTATCCACTTCGCTAGTACGTGATCATATAATCATGGAACAGCTCACTCATTTAAGTGTAAGCTTTCAGCCTCTATTATTCCACTGCTCTCACTCACAAGACATGCATCAACAAGGCAAGAAACAGTGGCAAACTATGAGGTGCCGAACTGGCAAAATGCCATTGACCCCTACCCAAGAGGGTCCCATCCAAGAAGCTTACGACTTGTTTATGTTTACTGGTAGGGCTCTCTTAAAGAATTTCCTTCGGGCCTCGAATTGTCTAGTTACGCCACCTATCAGTACAAGTACATTTGTGAGCATAAACATGTCTGTGTATGTTGGTCTGGGTGTTTTAAAATTACTAATGTAGGTATAATTTGTATTTATTTACCAAAAAAATCTAAGCAAACTTGCTTAGATTGATAAACTTATCAATTGTCTAGTACTCTTAATACAAGCTTCGGCTTAGTTCGAGACTAGATGGCGCTGCGTAACCCAGCGTGGCATGCCTTGGTCTATTTAAATATGACTTGAGTTTACTTTCTTCCAGATTCTTCCACCGAATGAAGCTACGCAACGACACCCATTTCCGCATCAACCAATTGGAGACAGATCTGTACCACATGCGCGTCATGGCTAGCCTGTCTCTCAACGACCTACACCTCATCGGGTCCTACAAGCGATCGCTGACCGACAAACAGGACCCCTCCATACTTTACTACACGCCCACTTATGGACAAGTCGAGTTAGTATCTTAAGGCAGTTACTCCTAGACGATGAGGGGATGTAAGGGAGCGGCATATCATCTTTTCGCTCCAAGCCAACCTCACCTGCCCGTGGTGAATCCTGCCGAATAACAAACGAGGCGCTGGCAACCGACTGGTGACGGTATAACCATCACAATTGAAGGCGTAGCTGAATACCACAGACCGATGACGGGCAGCAGCGTCCCCGGAGCGAGTCCCCTGCGATCGCCAACCCGCCTGCCCAGCGTGGCGATTATGAGTATATCCTCCAGATGTTTGCCCTAAGTGGCGAACAACTGGAGAGGCTTTTGATCAGAAGTGGACGAAAATAGGCTGATGATGATGATGACTCGTATATGGCTGACTTACTTGACTTACTCTTTTGTCCCCTGGATGGGGCCGAGGGCGTCCCCAGTACCTACATCGCCATCCCGCACGGTCTTGAGCTTCGCACTTAACTCGCTCCAGGTCATTCCTATTGCTTTCGCTTCTGCAGCGACCATCCGCTGCCAGGATTACTTAAGGCGGCTTGAATAGGTACCTGAAAAACATGTATTACACCAGGGCCAATTCTTATTGATTCGTATAAACGAGCGGGAACGGAAAAACAGGACCTTTCCATCCTTTACTATGCGTCGTTGAGTGAGTATCTTAATTTGGTTTCTTTATTAGAGAATTAGTGGTTGTTACACGAAACAATAGCTGCAGATTGATGGTCACTAATCTATGGTCATCCATCAAGTAGAGTCTCTCCCATACCTCTACATCCATCTGTCTTCTGTACCTGCACAGCAGTAAGATATAGGTACCTACTATAATTAATACGGATAAATACTGTTATAGTCTTTTTCAGATAGGATGGGTACGCTGACACATCAGTGACACTTGTCAACGAATCCATAACTAAAGAAATCTAATACATTAAATATTTCTTATCAGTAATGCTTGATGCGTAAATTGAAACGTATTTTCATAGGGATTGAAACATTGAAATCGTTATAATACCGATTTAATCGTAAAATCGCTTCACGATTTTTCAACTATTGTATAAATTTTATTAAATACTTAAATTTCTTGATAAAGGATAAGCAGTTATTGGTGTAAAATCGAAAATCATGTATAACACGACTGAGATATTACATTTAATTGGGTAGGTTAATCTTAATTCAAATAATTATCTATGTAAAATGAAGAATGTAGAGATTCTTCAAACTCAGATTGATCTAATGTTTAGTTTTACATAATTTTGGATGATAAATAAATATTTTTTTAATAAATCATGCAATTTTTAATTATCTCGAAATCGATTCTCTCTCCATACAAAATGAAATCGATAAATCATAAAATCGATTTTTTTACCTTCGATTTTCATTTTACCACATGACTATTAACTTCAAATCCCAAGTGTCAGCGTACCCATCCTATCTGAAAAAGAATAAACATATAAATATTATACGTAACTTGTAGGTGCTTACCCGTACGTACCTATTATGAAGTTGTAGTATATACCAATATATTTTGGTTTCAGGATTTTGCTGAAAAATGTAGAATACATGATAGAAGGCAGACTACGTCTTATAGGGGACCGTCCATACTTAGTTTTGATGTCTTCTGATCTAGACTTCGCAGACGCTCTCATGATCGTAAGAAATGTTTACATGTACCTATATTTAAATAAATAAGTTTTAAGTGATTTAAACCAGCAATAAGACTAATCAGAGATATGTTTCAGTATAATAACAACGCAACACACGCTGCCCAACCAACCCCGCTTTCAAAGAATAATATCGGTATGTATGTACGTACATAAATGACCTCTGCCCTCTAAGCCAAGGGTCGTGGGTTCGATTCCCGCACAGTACAAACATTTGTGTTCATGAACATGTCTGTTTGTATTGGTCTGGGTGTTTTCTATGTATAATATGTATTTATTTACAAAAAAAAATGTATCTAAGTAAGTTTATCAGTTGTCTAGTACCTACCCATAGTACAAGCTTCGGCTTAGTTTGGGGCTAGGTGGCGCTTGTGGCCCAGCGTGGCATGTCTTGTCTATTTATTTAAATGATATATATTATATTATTAATTAATAGATCACTCATCATCATCAGCCTGCGACCGTCCACAGCTGGACATAGGCCTCTGCCAATGACAATCGTCATCTGGGGAATGGCCTTAGTGCCCTTAGTCACTACACTTGGCAGGCGGGAAGCTGAACGTAGTAGTACCTAAGTTTTAATCGTACCCAGGTTTTGATATTCCCATATTCATCTTCTACGTCACCCATGGAATGAGGTAGAGAGGTTCTTTTCTAAATTCGGAAACCACACGAACATACCCACATAATTAGGTATGTGGGTATGTTACTTCACTAACTCCAATTACTATCACGATTTATCTTAATCTTAACTAATATTATAAAGCTGAAGAGTTTGTTTGTTTGTTTGTTTATTTGTTTGTTTGAACGCGCTAATCTCAAGAACTACTGGTGCGAATTGAAAAATTATTTTTGTGTTGAATAGACCATTTATCGAGGAAGGCTTTAGGCTATATAACATCACGCTGCAACTATTAGAAGCGAAGATATAATGGAAAATGTAAGAAAAACGGGGGAAAAATAACTATTACACGCGGACGAAGTCGCGAGCACAGCTAGTAGGTAAGTCTATAAGAATGACGATTTATAGTCATAAATCATATCTTTACAGCCGAGTTCATGGATCGAATAAAGTCTGACCTGGACCAATGGCTAAGAGATTATTTGAACGAGCATTTTATATTTTTCAATCGCGTCGGTGAAATTATGGGCAAGGAATTACGGTAAGTTTGTTTTTTTTATCCTTCATAATACTGGGTAAAGTCAGCATCAGATGAACATTTTACTCAAGTAGGACGATTTAAGTAAATACACATTATGATAAACAATAGAACAGTGTGTAGATGAATATTACCTAAGTAGGTAGGTATATTTCAAATCAACACTGCGTGCATACAAATTAATCATACAGTTGATAAATAGGTTCGACGTCAATTAGGCGATTTTTAAATTTATCTTGGTGCATGAAAATACAAAAGTTCCATTATCCATTGCTGTAAGCATAACTTACTTCCATGCTTGTATGTACTCGTGTGTCGGTTATCAATTGAGACACTATTTATTTATAGAAATAATAAGTACCTAATAAAATGTATTACATACATACTTAAAGAAGGTATAAAATGTATTTTAATGTATATTATTTATATATTAAAACGCTAACATTTTTTTTTTATTCACATTACTCGATTTTTTGTGTTTAACTACCTATAATTCCGATATTCTCTAATTGGAAGATAAAATTCAGGTGTAGTTAACTTTATCCATCAGGTTATTAGTCATCCCAGTGGTCTTAAAGCTAGCCATGGCGCCGTTATTCGCATACTAACAATACGTGTCCTTAGGGAATACCACAACTTAAGGAACGCGGAGCTAAACCGGCATGTACAGGCATCGCTTGCGACCCTGAAGAATAAGCTGATGGACATCAACGCCACGGCCGTGAAACTGCCTAACTTTAGCATCTACTCGGCCAACGGAGTTGTAAGTCACATTCTTATCATCATCAACCTGCGAACGTCCACTGCTGAACATAAGGGATTTGTGCCTTATTTAGCACGTTTGATAAATAACCCAAGACATGCCACGCTGGGCCACACAGCGCCATCTAGCCCCAAACTAAGCCGAAGCTTGTACTATGGGTACTAGACAACTGATAAACTTACTTAGATATATTTTTTGTAAATAAGTACATAATATGTATACATAGAAAACACCCAGGCCAAATCAAACAGACATGTTCATGCACACAAATGTTTGTATTGTGCGGGGATAGTACCCACGACCCTTGGCATAGAAGGCAGAGGTCACTACCAATTGAGCCACCGAGCCAGTCAAATAGGCGAGTTGTAGGTTTTATTTCTGTTCAGGTAAACGCTGTTGCCCGTTCCCTAATATTCCATTAGTCGTCTTCTACGACAACCACTAGATGAGGTCGAATGATCCTATTCTAATCCCGGAAACGGAACGGTCCTGCGCTCATAGCTGCTTGTATTTCTCGACCTCTGTAGGTACACCTGGCGAAACACTCGCGAAGTGGCTTCGATCGCATTTTGGTGTACAGCAAGAATAATCCTACCGGCGGTGGCAACAAGTGATTAATTTGATTATTTGTCCGTTGCCGCATACTGTCAGCCATTATACTGTGTTAGTAAAAAAGTTACCATTTTATGACCTTCATAATAATCTGATGTGACCACAATATATATGCACTTGAAATATTTTTTTCAACTTTTGTATTTAGGAACTAAAGTTGCTGAACGGTGCGCTAAGAGGGCTGGACAGCATGCACCAAGCCTCGATGGCCACCGGCGGAATCGAGGGCAACATTCGGAAGATCGATGTTACCGTTGCATTCAGCAATTTAAGGGTGAGGCATTTAAAGTTTAAAGAAGCGCGGCATAGCGCATTACAAGATCAAACTATATCTAAAGTGTTTTTATCAACTTCACCTTAGTGCGTCATCGTAATCATAATCAACCTACAGCAGTCCACTACTGGATATAGGCTTCTCCAGTTGTTGACCACCTTGGGCAAAAATCTAAAGGCTTTACCCATAATCGCCACGCTGGGCAGGTGGGTTGGCGATCGCAGGAAGTAGTTCCTCGCTTCGGTGACGCTGCTGTCCGTCATCGGCTTGTGATATTTAGCTACGCCTTTAATCGCGCTGGTTATACCAATCGGCTGCCAGAGCCTCCTCCGTTATTCAGCAGGATGCACCACGGGCAGGTGAGGGTGGCTTGGAGCGAATGATGATGGAGGTTTTTGTACTGTAGGAGTAGGTAACAAACCAAAAAAAAATTAAACATGCTACTAAAGAACTTGTTACGCATTCGTGCATCTGAAAGTTTGCTAAGCCATTGGTCCTGCGCCTGATCTCTCTTTGGTGATGCCAAGTCGAACGGAGTGCACCTGCCTAATGCTCATTCAGTTAAGAGATTGACCGCTGCAACTGAAATCCAGACGCGGAAACACTACAAGATGTTCACAACAGCAGGAAACAACTAAGGCTGGGCACATTCGGAATTTCGATACGGAACTCTAGAGCAATTCTGGAATAAAATGCTGGACCGCTTTGTATGCAAGTATAGCTTTTTTGTTGCGAACGTCAATTTCAATTCGGAATTCCGCTTCAGAATTCCGAACGTACGTGGTCAGCCTAAAAGTGTTCGGACGGAACAATTTCCTGAAACAAATACAAATTTTACAGGCAGTGTACCAATACACGGCGTTCCTGCCGACGGGGATGCCCCCCCTCAACGGTCAGATGATACTGTGCGCAGATCAGCTGACCGCGCGCATGAGCATGTCCCTGCTGGACGACCCTGAGAACATTGACCTAGAATTCGACATAATTCTTCAAATTCAGTAAGTATCACCTACATGGGGGTGATTGGGGACACTCCTTCGAGCTCGAAATTATACCTTTTTCCGAAAACCTATTTTACTATGTAGAAAGCACATCATCATCATCATATTCAGCCGTAGGGGGTCCACTGCAGGACATAGGCCTCCCCCACAAACTTCCACAACGGCCGGTTGCAAGAAAGCACATTTTATTAATCCCAAATTCGTCATTCTCAAAAATGTTGTTAAGGTTAAGCCTAAAAGCTCTCGGAAATGTTATCGTTGAGAACTGTCAAATTTGAATAGATATGAGAGAAAGTTTCCGAATCCAAGTCGAAATCAGCTGTGAATAGCCCGTTAGGTGCCATGCCAAATATCCACCGTAGAGATAATAAATTCTCGTGAGTTGTATAACGTCAGCGCAGCATGGAAGTAATAAATAGTAGTTATGCAGCGCAGTAACTATCAGAAGTTGAAGTGGTTATCATGGTAAAATCATTTATTCAATATTTTACAGACCACAATCACTAACAGTGGATGGCCCCGCCAACAGGATGATTGCCAATTTCAAGCATCTACTCGAATACCACATCATTTCCATCATGACCAACGCAATTAACCATAACATAAGATCTTTGGGTAGTTTGGTCAAATGCCGTAAGTATTCTTTACTTTAAAATTTGGTATTTGAATATTATACCTATCGACTGCGTTGTTTGCAGTATTTAATTGACCTATAAAATAACTTTTAAGAATCAAGTGTCCTTTGTAGTCAAATAAAATACTATTGGACATCTACCAAAATAATGTTCTTCTATATTTTCAGGACCGAAGTATTTTCCGTTCAATGAGCCCGAAGAAAGAGGACACAAAAAAAAATAATGGAAATTGCTTCACACAAGGTTGCTTCAAATAAATAAATTACTAACTAAATAAAAATAATGTTAAACTAGAATCGAGTTCCTAACTTTATTTCCATAACTTAGCAAACCAAGTTCCTCGTTCAAGTCATGGACTGCCCTTCCAGCTCATGTGTGCCCTTCCACTTACAATCCTGGGTTATTTAAGCGGGGCGTGAAACGGCATCTCAGTGGGCCTTCAGGGTGAGGGTCCCACGTAATGGAATTGTTCTATTGTGCCTGTCGACTTAACTTTTGGACCGCTTACCATCAGGTGGAGTGAGATCATCCTGAAAGCTCTTCCTATAAAAAAATATATTTCGTTTGCACATCTTACGATTACGAGTTTTAATCCATTTTTCACAAAACAATGGACTATAACTGCTAGTACATTTCTTCATTGCAAGCTGGCGCGTTACACGCTTTGCCCTGCGCCGCAGAGAATACGGTCAAACATTCTTTCATCACATTGTTTGTGTAGTGTACGATGTATCACTGCACCACCTGTCGGATTTGTTAGCATTAAATTGTCTGTTTAAGGCTTTATAATTTTTATTAATGGCAATACTTGAGTAAGCTCAAACGTGATTGGTTTAATTTTGACAAATATTTGACATTGACAACACAGCAATTTGCTGTCAATGTCAGTTCTTCGGGCAGTGCCAAAAATACGTCGCGGATGGGGCAATATGTTTCGTTGTTTTGAATGAATTTTATTAAAGTATTTATTGTTAGAAAATTTCTACTAATACAATTTCAAAGGTAATGTTTATAATATCATGTCGGAAGAAGGTGGTGTGGATATTGAACAGGAATTGGATGAACTCCTGACAAAAGTGCAACCGAATTTACAAGATGTTATCAAAAGGGTAAATAATAAGTTTAAAGCTGTTTTTATTAATGATTATTTGGTTTTATTATTTAAGGTCTTGTTTACTTTTGTTTTTAGAGTTTCACCAACGTTGTCTTGCAACAATCCAAGAATGGCGAGCAAGTTAAACCAGACACTCTGGAAGACACTTCCTACTTTGCCAAAAATACACAAGTGTAAGTACTCCCCCACATTCCCACCTGGAAAGAACCCCTACTCATCTGGAATTTTTGCCATTTCACTACTGTCTAAGCTGAGCCCATTATCTCGTAGACAAACATTTTCTTGACTCTCAATTTCTACTGTTCCAACTGGAACATTTATTATATCCGGTTAATCCATTTTGTTTAATAGGCAATGTATATCATTATGATATACTTAAAGTATTACAAAGATTTCATCTAATAACCAATTATTGTAGAGAATTGATTGACATAGAAATATGTATTGTCATTTCAAGTTACTGTTGTGAAATACTAATTAATTAGCATAGTTTATTTGTTTAGGTACACTACCAATAGTAACAGTAATACATTTTAATTTTTACAACGGTATAAAAATGCCAACTGCATTTTCCCTTACATATAAACACAGCATGCTATAAATTGAATTTTATTGATGTTCAGTCACTATGTGGTTATATCTTACTAATAATATTTTACGTGTGAAAGTTTGCTTGGATAGATGGAGGTTTGTTACTCTTTTATGCAAAAACTTCAGAACAGATTTAAATGAAACTTTTCATGTATACTTTGTCTAGTTTTAAATCAACTTTATGGTACAATAAAGAGTATCTATCTAAATAAGTATCTATGAGTGACTCTGACTGTGTTTCCAGTAACCTCACGAGACTGGAGCTGGTCAAATCCCCAACATTCCACATGCAGTCCCTCTCGCTGGACCTCAAGTCGATGGGGCTGAAGCTGCGCTGCTCCCTGGGAGAGGTCAATGTACGAGGGCTGTACAGCGCCTACAATGAAAACCTATACAACCTTATTCCTGTGATGGCTGAAGGACATGTATTGTAAGTTTGCTTGAAACTATTTTGTTTTAGAGAAAAGCATGTTCCTATTTCCAATAATTTCATTAAATATTAGGTTTTTGGTATATGATTTTAAGAGCAACTGACCTTGTTTTCCTCCAAAGAAAAGTTTTTTTATCCTAAATAAATGAGATGTTAGCCAAGGTAGCCTTGTCATCATCACCAGGCTGCAGGAGTGGAAGAAACAAAATGTTAGGATGTATTTCAATACAAGTGGGGCTCTGTGAAGCTGCTAGAAACTGACAAAAATTTACTAATGATATTTTTCCATTTATTTCATCATGATAATTATGTTAATTATTATCTTCAGCGAACTAAATTTTGCAAATTTTTATGAAATTATTTATTTACTAGGTCTGAACAATAAGGCATAAAGAAGGTATTTGTGTTAATAACTTGAATTTTGTTATTTATGAAATAGATAGAGTATGATGTATTAATTCTATATCAATATGTATAATGATAATATTTCCTTTTTTTTATGGAAACACAGCGATGTGACCCCCCATCACTTGATGTAAAGCAAAAAAAAGATCCAAGGCGTCAACAGACAAATGACAATTTTGTTCCTTTTCTCTTGCCACTGCCATACTGGCTAGTAAATTTAATGTTGCACTTTTTGCATATAAATTACAGTACGCATTTCATTGTACTCCATAATTACTTGTCAACCATTATACCTAACTTTCCTTAACCTTGTTATTAATTGTAGAATATCATTGTCAAACATGACTGCTGACGTAAATGTTGGACTTGTGCTAGAGGACGACGCCTATTCCTTCATCAACCCCGGCATAGACTTCATACATGACGAAGTTCTCGTTAAGGTAACTTTACAAATTAGATTTATTTATACTTTTGTTGCATGTAACTTATTCTTTACCAATACATACTACAAAAATGGGTAAAACAATAGTTATTATGAAAAGCCCGAGTGAACCGGTTTTTGCTGGGTGAACACACTTCATCGTAGACTACAATATCGCATATCATCAGCCGAGTTAGAATACAATCAACAGCAAATTCATGTCGAATAATAAATATAAATAAAAAAGAACAGATATGCTTTCAGAAATAGATTAATTTAATTGGACATAGTCTCCATTATTTACTGCCTATATTTAATGGTATATATTTGATAGTAATTAATAATTCACTTTTAATTGCAACAGCTATCATGGCCTTCGCCTCAAAAGTCTGGGGGATATGACTTTGCTACGACAGAACAGCTAGCTAAGCATATAGGTAAGTTGAGATTTATTTACACTAATATTATAAAGAGGAAAGGAAAGATGGAAACTACTTGACCAATTTGAAACATATTTTCACTGTTGGGAAGCTACAGACACTATCTCCGCTGAACATAAGTAATATTAAATTTTCAAAAAGTTAATGATCCATACTAAAACTAGATATATATGTACTTATGATATATAATCTTTACTTATGGAATATAATCTTCAGATTTTCAAGGCGAGAGTGAATCGGTTTCTGATGGGTAAGCGCGCTTCATCTTAGGCCTCAACATCGCTTAACATCAGGCTAGTTGAGGTCAAGCGCTACCCATTCAATAATAAAAAAAAACTTAAATAATGTAAACAATGGTGTGAAAAAAATTCTAAATAAAGATTATGATTCATGTCATCGCCGCAACGATATACCTACTGGGCGCCAACTAGCCTGTAAGATAACTTTCAGCTGTGGTAATGTCATTTCTATCTTGTCTCCAGACTTAGCTTGCTATCGTCCGGACATGTACCTATACCTTTTAAGAGTAGGAAAGGAAAAAGGAAGGTTTTAGTTCTAAATTAGTCTGAACAGGCATTTTCCTCGACTCGACCCAACGCCTATTTTGCGTAGAACAATGCTTCTAGGCTACTAACATAATGCGATACACAATACAAAAATGTAAGCAGGACATAGGCATCGCGTGACACGCCTTATCGGTGTACGGGAAAAGTTCGAAGACCTTAAAGTAATTAAACAAGTATTTATAACTAGCTGTGCCAGCGGCGTCGCTCGCGTGGATATCGGGTTTCAAAAATAACGGACTTCCATATAATACCCATCTATACTTTGTGCCTAAGTTTTAAGTTAGACCTCTAGCAATACATTGGTGAAAACCGCATTCAATTCTATGCAGTAGTTTTCGCGTAATGCGCGTTCAAACATACAGGTTTAAATTTCTCGCGTTTTCCCAACACTTCCCGTCACTGCTCCGCTCCTATTGATTGTAGCGTGATGAAAAGTATCCTATAACCTGCCCAGGAGTATGAAGAATAATTGTACCAAGTTTCGTAAACATCTGTTCAGTAGTTTTTTTTTCTATAACGAACATACAGACAGACAAAAATTTTACTGATTGCATTTTTGGTATCAGTATCGATCACTTATCACCCCCTGATAGTTATTTTGAAAAAATATTTTATGTACAGAATTGACCTCTCTACAGATTTATTATAAGTATAGATGTTGCTTACTGTATTGAATGGCGATAAAAGAACGATTGCTCTTGAGCTAAACCTAATATATAGATAAATCAAAGTGATGCTTGTTAGTAACAGCATTTTTAGCAAAAAAAAGAACCGTCTTCAATATGGTTACATTGGGACCAAGTACATCCTTTCGAACAAAAAAAGAATTTTCCAAATCGGTTCACAATTCTCGGAGATATGATGTAGTAACGAACATACGACAAAAAAAATAAAGAATATTCAGTAGAATTGAGAACCTTCTCCTTTTTTTGAAGTCGGTTAAAGATAAACACCAAGCATCTATTCATTAACCCTTTGAACGCTAATGACGCTTATTTATTTAATCTTTATGGCACAGTAAAGTAGTGTACAAAAGGCGGACTTAATGCCACATAGGCATTCTCTACCAACTTATATGCGTCTGTTGCGGCTGGAACTGGCCTCTGGGTATGGAATCAATACAAACTACGGGGAAACCACAAAACACTTTAATCGCACACAGCCGCGGTGGACTATGACTATCAACTTCAAAACAATAATATATCAAAAAAACCATAGCAACATAATATACTCTTAATAGGGTAATATACACTTAATATACTTCTAAATACAAAACTTTATATAAAACTATTCACATCATAAACGTATATAAAAAAGGTCGTTCTGTCCGCAACAGCGGCGTCGATCGTAATGTATTTTCTATTGACTCATTTCTCGGCGAACAAACAGTTAAAATATTTGACAAAGATAAAATATCATTTATGTTATAGTGCTTTAAAATTAACATCTGTCTCTGACCGAGGTCATTGGAAAGGCACCAAAGAAAGGATGCCTGACAGTATAGGTGACCTAAAGATCTTTTTAATGGTACAAAACAAACAATGACATATTATAGTATTGAATTTCTGGCTCGTATCTACTTGTATGAAAAAAAGGTGTGTGTAACCAGAATTACGTACGACCTTCAAAATGTGAACCACTATCACTTTCGGGATTACCAACTGGTTGTTACTAACAAATGAGACTGTACATTCATTCAGTAACAACTGCTTAAAATATTTTGCTTGTTACCGAGATAATTAATTTTGTTTATTATATTAATGTATGTGTATGTTCGTACTATCGCGATTCGAATTATACATTCGAATATTATTCGAATTATATTAACACGCTTTAAAAAATCACACCGCAATTCGTGCATTCTATTCAGCCACCACCTACGAGTATAACACCCCTCTTTGTTCATCATATATGTCCACAACAGGCTATTATGGCTAAGAATTGTAATTAGTCCGTCTTTTAGCTTATTCAAAAATAAAAGACGTATTTTTCCTTTTTTCATTCAAATAAACAATAGCAAAAATACAAGGCATCAAAAGTTAAGAGTGGGAGTCTTTGACGTCACTCGCTCCCGTAAAAATGCCTCATCGAGTGACGTCACGCGTAATTTCAACGAGCTATAACTTTGTAATTTTTAGTCTAATTTACAAATACGGGCTAGGCTGATGATGAAGTACCTATCTTACATAATATCGATTTCAAATTTGGAAAATGCATTGGTACGAGCATTTGGCGAGCTTTGTATTGCATGAGAGGAGTTTATATTGCATCACTCGTCAGCGTTTGGGATGACTAGCCCCTGACATCGTCGGCCGAGAGCGCTTACGATCGTAAAAGGTAGTTAAACTACTCACATCACTTCCAGACACAGATATCCCCAATAGATACCGCATGTTCGGCATTTTGCTTTGAATTTCGCGAGTCAACTTCAGGTGGTATGAAGGGTTATCTGTGCTTCCAGACGACCTGCCGCTCACTGCCGCGTTGTCGCTGCCTCTCTACGCGCTGCTCCGGGACAAGCTGCAGAGGCACCTGGCGGTCGTGCTGCGGCAGGCCACCAGCGTCTCCGACGTCATGTGCTGCAACCCCAGCCTTTTGGAAGCGTACAGGTATACTATTATATTGCACCAATGGTCTTCTTGGATTTAAGGATGGGATTCGGGATGTAAGGCAGCGGCCTGTCATCCATTCGCTCCAAGCCAACCTCTCCTGCCCGTGGTGCATCCTGCCGAACAACGAACGAGACGCTGGTAACTGGACTAGTGGCGGTATAACTGGCGGTATATATATATATATATATATATAGTTCTTATTTTAATTTTGTGTTGAGTGTTAACAGTAAAATGTTTTTCTATACATTTGTATGTTCTGGCGTTACGTAACTGATATATAAAACGCGACGTATTTTCCATCAGATATGTACCGACCCTTAGGCCTTGTTTTAGACCCGAAGGCGGTGTGATACCCCTCCGTTTCCCCCGAAAGGCGGGGATGCTCAAAAGCATTTAACATAACTCAGCACAACACAAAACAAAAAAGAAGCCTCGTATAGGAGACACGGCTAGTTGCGTTACGCCGAAAAATAAAAGATTATTTTACAAAATATTTCTTATTTACACTTCAAGAGACAGGGGATGCTAGCATGACATACCTACATACAAAATTATATTCATTAACAATAACGTCGCATAATAGGAAAGTCTATAAAAATATTTTAGTTGAAATTAGGTATTATTCGCGCAATATTTATTACGTTGGATAACCAGAAGTGAATCGAATAAACACTTTCGTGCAGTCAAGGACCCGCGCCGCGAGTGTCACTGTAGCCCACTTCGCCGCTCGGCCGTGACGACGCTATGTAACTGTTTACCGAAAATGCGTTTCTGCTGAAGTGGCGTTCGTCACTGATTCTACACTCAGAGGCACAATTAACCGCCCAATTCTTTATTGTGGCATACCTTTGGTTATAATAACTAAGCGCTGGATGATTTTTATCATCAATGTAAACAACACCAACATATTTTAGTGTTTTTCATCTGTAATGATGTAATCTTTAATATTGCTTTTTAATTAATTTAATTAATTCTAAAATAAAATTTTAAAGTTACAACGAAAAACATAAGTGGGCGGATAATTGTGCCTCTGAGTGTATTTTGGTAGCAAAAGATGCATTGTAAATAATAATGTTATGTAGGCGTTGGAAAATTTATTATTTTTTTAGAGGTAAAAATAAATAATATTAATTATTTTTGATCTCGAAAAACATCCATATTAAACTTCATCATCATCAGTTCACACTGCTGGACAAAGGCCTCTCCCAATGCTCGCCACTTCGATCGGTCCCAGGCCTCTCGCATATCGCAGCAGCCAATATCGCTTGCTTTATTCACCAAAACTAAGGCATTTACCTACTAAAAGAAAACGTAACTACGTTAAATTTAAATTATATTAAGTACATGTACGTTATTGTATACATGTGTATATTATATACATGTGTCGACAGTCGAGTAGGTACATAACATGAACTTACAGTAATAGTGTATGTTATCTATGCTGGACGGTTTAGATAAATAGATTTGTGCGGGGCAGCCCCGGATCTAGGGGGGGGCAAACCGGGGCACCTGCCCCGGGCGGCAGTTTCAGGGGGCGCCAAAATCATCACTATATCCCTTTGTACGCTTAAATCTTCAAAACTACGCAACAAAACTAGATCACAAAAAATGACACCTATTATACCTATATTAGTGTTAATCAAACGCTCACGGGGGGGGGGGGGGGGGGCCTATATCAAGTTCTTGCCCCGGTTCGAAAAAATCGTAGATCCGGGGCTGGTGCGGGGTATGATCGTACAGTGAAGCGAGCGTACGTAGGGTTGGTTTGAAGACAAAGCTCAACTTGCGTTCCTGTGCCAACTCCCACATTCGTCCAACGGCGACAAACGCCCACAAACAGTGCCTAAATATTAAAGCTTCAAAGACGAACGGTCGAAATCCCGTTAATAAATAAACTCGTAGTAAAACTGGGTACCGTTAAGGGGTACATCGTTTCAAGATAATTTATAGTAACAATGACGTACCTAACCTAATCACGTGACCTCCTCAGCGATATGGTGAAGCGGCTGGCGCAGAGCGGGAACAAAATAGTGGACATGATCCTGATAAACATGCGGCGGACGCTGCTGCAGAATCGGCGGGAAGTACTGCTCCTGCCGCAGCTACACGCCACGTTCATGCACAAGGTACTAAATGTACTAATGTGCTTTAAGCTTTCAAAGTCACTGTCGTAACGGAAGGCGTTGTTCTTGCTTGTGATGGCGCTTGCAGCATTGGCGAAATATCGGAACTTTTTAAAAAATATACTCCCTTTTGTTTAGCATTAAAAATAAGATTTATCACAAGCGAAGGTATCATCGTGAAAATTCGCACTATAAAAGACCTAAGAAGTAGTTGTAAACATGAAACGGAAGGTTTATTACTTTGAAGTTCGAGTTAGGTTTCTTGAAGTTAAACAAACCAGGTCTTGACACCTAGGTCCTAACCTAGGTGTCAAGACCTGGTTTGTTTCGTAACTCAAAATCAATGTTTTATTGTAATTTGTGTTAAATGGTTTATTACCACCGCTTCTTTGTTTACATAATTTCTAACGCTAGAAATAAAATATAAAAAGTTCCATATTTTTTTAATGTTTGTTATTAATACGAGTAAAATTCTTCCTTAGTAGATAATAATAAATTCTGCAATATATTTCAGATAGGTTCAATATCGTATATTGGCAAGTTCGAGACTGACACTGGGTGGGTGAAGAACCTGGCGACGATCAATAGAGTGAGCGACGTCAGCGTGACTAGGCCCGACCCTATGAAAACGTGCTTCCACTTCACGCTCAGGATAAAAGACTTACAGGTGACAAAACCTTCATGCATAATGTTACTAAAGAAACAATCCTTTTCTGTACGATTTTCATGAAACGCAATAAAGATAACTGGTTTCTCTCCCACAACTCCGCTTGAAACATAAAATAATTACCATTTTATCTAAGATTCATACATAATACATAAGTGATTTCTAAAGAATACGAAGTTATTAAAGAACTATTAAAGTTGTCCTTAAAAGTTTCAACATATACAAAATTTTTAGATCGAATATCTATTGTACTTTACATTTACTGGATAAGGCATTACTTATCTATGTAAGCGGATTTTTAAAAAGTGTTTATTCTAACCTAAGATAAATCTGTAAATTATCTTCAATATATCGAGCATCCCATAACCGTAACCCTTTATCATCAGATCGGCTATGATGACTATCGAATAAAGGCGATGGGCGTGGCATGCTCGGGGCGCATCGCAGCCGCGTTCGGCCGCAGCGCGTTACACGTAGCGCTCAGTATCGGCCTCGCGCGGTGGGAGCCCTACGCGCAGCTTGACGACCTGCGGGTGCAGCATATGGAGTGAGTACCCCACACAACACACATACACATCTATATGCTCATGGCTTAAAATTTAACGTCTTCTACGACACCCACGAGCGGGATGAAATAGGGATTCTATTCGAAATCCGGGAACCACATGGATGATAATTCAGCTATATATTTTGATTTGGATAAAACTTTCGATACAGTGTCAATTGAATTTATTGGTGTTGGAATACAAGAATATTTAGTTTGATTTATTTTCCAGTTACCTAAGTTATCTCACCCAATGTGTAAATTAAATGAGAACGTCAACAAAACTTAATTCTCTGTGACTTTTGGGTGTTCCCCAAGGTAGCATTCTGGACCCAATCCTTTTCCTGATCAACATAAATGACATTGTGTATTATTTAAATTATGAGTAGTCTTTTGGAAACAAATTTTCATGATTTCCCTTTTTAATTAAAACGAGTTTTTGGTTTTAAACTTGATCTTTGTGCATTTCCTTCTAAGAGAGGAAGGGCATAGCGAATCTTCGCTCGAATTGAGCTGCCCGTCCGGGGAAGGACCTCCACCCTATAAAATACCGCAGCCAAATGACCTTCGGGTCGTGTTTCTGCTGGTGAGTAGGGTTTCCGGAGCTCGTGGGGGGTTAGGGCTGGGCCGGCATGGCAGTGGCAACTGACAGGTAACTGACCAGTTGTCAAAGCGACTTGGGCCTCTCTTTCGCTTTCCATCAGGCGTAGGGAAGCCATCATGTCGAGCCACTATAAAAAAAAATACGGTTACTAATGTTCGTGCACTCGTGTGCAGGTGCATGGACGTGCACGTGACGGGGCTGGGTCCGCTGAGCGGCGCGGCGGGGCTGGTGGGCGCGTGGGCGCGCGGCGCGGCGGCGGCGCACGCGGCGCCCGCCATAGCGCAGCAGCTGCAGCACGAGCTGCGCGCCGCGCTGCCCGACCTGCCGCTGTGGGACGTCCTGCACTCGCCGCATTAGCTCTGTGCCGCCCACCTCCTCTCTCAGACTACTCTGCCGCTAGCTCGATGGCCACGCCCACCGGATCCACTACTTGTACGAACATAGACTAGGAGACAGAGGCTCGTTGTGACACGGGTAGGTAACTACAGCAGATCACTTTGCAAAAATTTATGTGTCGTAAGTGATAGAAAATTACCAGATCTTTCAATTTATTTATTGATAATATTATGTACTGCATTCGTAGCAGAATTATTATTCTACTACTATTTTACTCCACTGATTCCCGAAGTGGTCCAGTGGTGCTATTCACAATACCTATTTCTGGTCTGAAAGTGGTCCGTGCCCTCCCTATAGTCTGGTTACAGCCAAGGATGTGGTCGGTACCCATCCCCAATGGCAAATAGCTGTACCGACATAGCGGCCCAAGAGTGGTCGGTGGCCGCAACTAATAGTTGTTAACTTGTATTAATAATTGACTAGTAAATTATCGGTGGGCGATTCGTTGTGGTTTATTGTTGGTTCCCATTAGTGGTCGGTGACCGCTACAATTTGTACCACTCTGCCACTGACTCGCTACGCGTCTTCAGCGATTCCATACGAAACGTGTTCAATACCCTCCAAGGTATATACGAATTTTATTAACTTTTTACACGGATTTTTTATTTATTTTATTTAAAATGTCTTGTATTGTTTGAACTTTAAGGTCAATTATTTTACTTTGTTAATGTTGAAATTTTTCTTTCTTATTTTTTATTCATGTGACGTCCAATGTGAGCAATAAATGATATTACATTTTTATTTATTTCTACTATAACTAGGAACGTTCACTATTCATATAACTTTTTTTATGAAACGCCATATCGAAAACATTGTTTTCTTTTTATATCTTTGATGTTACTATGCATCTACTTATCTGAAATGTATATTTTGCTACTAGAAGAAATATTATTTTAATTAGTATTTATTTGCCCTGTGTCTAATGTAAAAATGCCTTGCTGGATGTAAAAATATTACACAAATTAAAGTTTATACTACTTAGTCAATCATGCATGATTATTATTTGAGGTCAAAGCATTTTTTAATTTAAAGTCCCATTCGGTGCCTTATTCCATAGCTGAATAATCAGTTATTGAAGTATTGTTATTGGAATTCTAAATAACTTTATTGGACCATCTGAACATTCTCATAAGCAACAGCACATACACTCAAGCTTTCTACAGCAAATAACAAGGGTGTTTTGAGATGTGCAAGAAATTGAAACTAAGGCCCGCCATCATACTTGGCTAATGTCACATCTGACGTTGATTTTGACATTTTTGTTTCACAGTAACGCCCTCATGTCTATGTCACACACGTTCCTAAAACATACTTGTTGGCCTGTATCTTAAACAACTTTATCGATTTCTCAATAAATGTTACCATGTAGGTACATAAGTATACAATTATTGTACATAACGTAAATAAATGTCTACTCTTGTTACAAAGCTACACTTCCAGAATATTTTCCTTTTAAATATACTAGTAGCATTCACGCTACCATTTTTATTACATAAATGTACTCTCCACGATTTGATGAATACGATTTGTAATATTGGTACACAGACTTACATATACTTAGAGAAATACCTAGACACGACATCACTGCGTTCGTCGGACCCGCGTATTCAACTTTTCATTTCGTGAACTCTGCTGTCAGTCGCGCGTACCTACATCAGCAAAGTGCTCTGTCATTTATGAGTAAGCAATAAGGCTTTAATTTCAGAAAATTTTAATATTCTTCATTACATTCATTAAGTTTTTTAATTGTCTACTAAAAGCACTTTTGAAGTAGAGTTTTTAGGTGATAGTGTATTTGGGTATTTCTAAATTGATGTACCTATAGAAAAGGAAACATGAAAATTTTACCACATATTACTCGTATATAAAATTTATCCTAAGACAATTATTTTGATATTACAATCATGTTATTATTATCCTATTAAACTTAATGTGAACATAATGTTTGTATATTGTTAGGTTATATATAAAAGCAAATGTGCCTTAAAACAGTATCCTCACTTGTAATTCGTTACGAAGTAAGCAATTAAACTTTATTAAACGTCCATCTTATCCGTATTTTTGCGGTTGTGAGAACTATCTTTTTTGAGACTGTTGTAATTGTTGAACTGTAAAAATCGTTGAATAAAATCATTCTTTACCTAATTGTTTTTTTATTCTCTCTAATTAATCGAAATGCCTTTAAACTGTACTACAATTTGAGTGAGGAAGATCGCCATAATGTTTTTGCCGTCCTATAATTTGCAACCCGCGGATTTGCCCACATGAATATCAGGGAGAGACAAATGAGAGGGATTTATGGGGCAATACGCGATCCGTTCAACGAACGATCGTTTTCGTTTTCTGTAGTAGGGCCCCTGATATGTGAAATACACACCTACCTACCTACATTTTTTCATATTACAGCATCTGATGTACCTATGTGCTATCTATAAAGTTTCATTCAAATATCTCCTGTATTTGTCGCGTGAAAGAGTAAATTATTATTGACTAAACCTTTTTAGACAAAAATATTGCAAAGAATTTTTAAAAATATTTGTTGACTCGAGCTATCTTACATTGACTTGACAGAAGATGAACTTGGTCGTGTGCTTTTGATGATTTATGACTGTTTTTATATTCTAAATAATGATACCGCAGACAAGTTCATTGTTTTATTAATACTGTCCTATTATGAGGTAGGTATGTGGATAACATAATTAGTTTTAAAATGCCTATTTACTTTTTCCTAAAATTCCTATTGCCTATGTCGCCCCCCTTCGACGCCAAAAGTTACCTCTTACGACAGGTAGGGATATCTCGGTAGTATTCTAAGCCCCATACCGCAGGGCGCAACAGACCAAAGCTGGGCTTACTTGGTGTTAGCTGACGGTAGACGATCGGCAAAATCTCTGCGCCCATAAGACAACAAATATAAAATTGCATCTATTTTATGTCCTTTTCAGCATTGTCGACAACATTTTTTGCCATTGTTGAAATTCAACAAGTTCCTACTGATATCAGGTCAGTGTAAAACTATCCAAGTTCTAATGTACCTATTTAAAAATTCGAATATTACTACAAAATAAATGTCTCTTTTTAGAATTCCTATACCTAAAGAAGAATCATGGGTCTGGTACAGTCAGTATTTTGTTCTATGACATTCTGTGTTGAAAGGTAACCACATTTTATTAACTTACTTAGCCTAGGTACTTAGTTAAATTTTTTTTTTTAACAATATTTCAAATTAGTACCTAACTTATTCCAGAGTTCTAACTTGGACGTGCTGCGCATTCGTGCTGATGTTGCTAATGTTCACAATTATTTTACTGATGATATACGGCATATCAGTGGGATATCATTATGCGCAGAAAGAACTGGCTTCCTTCGCAAGTAAGTTTAAACAATAATATGTACATTCTAATAGGTAGGTAGGTACAGATATATCACGTACCTACCTACGTACCAGTGCCTGTAATAGGTACTTAACCCCTCCCCTGGCCCCTCCATCTGTTTGAATTTAAGATAAGCCCCTCAAATAAAAAACAGGCACAAGTCCGAAATTTTTCTGCGGGTCGCTTGGTCTTTTATAGACCACATGGAGGGGCAACATCACTATTGTGATTTTGCCTAGGACTATTAATTATTTTACTCTCTTATGAATGCATTCCCTACTCCTGTAGGTAGATTAGGTACCTACTACTACTAGCTTCTCTTACCTCTGTAGATTACATGCACAGGTAATATTGATAGTAGGGTGTTAGTGCTCTCCGTTAGTCGTTTTTAAATTTCTATGATATAATTGTTTTATTTCAGTGTCGTCGAGATCGACGACGGAGCCGACGATGATGCGCGCCGGGCCGGAGTCGCAGCCCGTGGTGCGGCTCGTCGCCGTCAACCGGTCGGAAGTGGAGCACGCGCCTCATCCTCTGCTTGGTATGACCACCCACATTCCTTTCAAATGAAGAGTAAAATATTCGGAATTTAAAGCGCACATACCTTTGTAAGCCCGGTGTTTCCGCCATGTTACAACAGCCGTGGTCACATGGACTAGTGCATGTTACGACTCCCGTCTGCGCGGCAGAATGTTCTTCTACCCGCAAATATTTATTTCTTCAACCACCATCACACACACTAGGTAGGTAAACTAGTACGGACACGTCAGGAACATTTCATATCTTATTGCGCCTAACACACACTTTAACTAACTTTGCCACACTACGTCTGTCTCCTTTCCTCGCTACTTCCCATACAACTCTACTCGTCGAGTGTGTAGCAGGCGCAAAACATGCAACGCAAATGTTTAAAAGTTGGTATTTTACGAAAAAGTAGCTGCTACCCACGGCTTTGCACGCTAATGACAAATATCTCAAAATTAAAGAATATGTTTATCTGATGTTTAAATAAGCTACATTACTGTAGATACAGTTTCAGCATAGGTACCTAATCGGTTCAGTAATTTTCTCGAGAAAGATTAAAAAACATCCAACCATTGAAACTCTTTCACGTTTATGCCTATTATGTACCTTAGTAAGTATGAATATGATACCTCATAGGTATGATTACCTACTCGTCTCATTGCCGATCAAGTCACCAAAATGTTTCTTTACAGAGGTGTATCAAACTAAAAAACCGGGAGAAAGGCTCTATTTGGACACTACTGAAACGCCAGTCGTGGTTTTGGAGACAGAAAGGTGAGTCATTTTGCTAAATAGGTTGCTTAGCGTTAGTAGGTAGGTTCACAGAAATAGGTATACCCAACACAGAACGGGCCTTAGTTATGTACCTAAATCTTATTTTCAAACAATAATGCGTACTTATGTTCGAGTTGAACGATTTTGCATAAGTACGACATACTCGTACTTATTGCTCAAATTGCTCGCTTTAATTAGATTGAACTTGCACATGAATGCTAGAAGATCATTCAGACTACGTACCTATAGGTACTCTACCTATTTATATGTGAACCGGGTGTGTCCAAATTATACCTGTGTCCTGACTTTACAAATTAAGCACAAATAACCTAAGTTTGACACAGTGTTAACAGGCCGGTCTATCATTCCTTCCTTGATATTGATATATTTCTGTGGCTAGGCCCTTCATAAGGTCTCTGCCCACTACACCGTATCATACCATGGCCGTGCTATGAACGTGTCAAGCACGGAAGGTAATACGATACGGCTTGCTTTGCCCACTGAAACGAGTCGACGGCGTTTAATGCCCGTATGATGCCCGTATGATGCCCGTATGATGCCGGTATGGTGTCCGTATGCAACCCGTATGATGCCCGTATGATGCCGGTATGGTGTCCGTATGCAACCCGTATGTTGCCCACCCGTAATTTGTGTGACTATTCATAGGAAGCCGTTTCATTATCACGTTTATAACGGTCCTTATACGCGGTTATAACCCGTATTATCACCGTTTTGCTGCCGGCACGCATCGGTTTGGCACCGTCGCGTGCCGTGCGCGGAGCGTACCGCCACCGGCAAAATATTCTCGCCGACAATTCTGAACTGTCCGTGCATGGCACGCGACGGTGTTGGTCGGTGACGGAACGGTCTAATGGGCATCGTCTCATAGTTTTCAATACAAAGAATACTTTTTTGTCTGACACGTTCATAGCACGGCCATGGTATGATACGGTGTAGTGGGCAGACTCCTTTATACCTACTATTCCTAATCGCCAAGTAGTAAGGTATCTACCTCGTAGTTTCGTCAAGTGTTTAACTCAACAGCAAAACTATGAATCGACTGTAGGTATTCAGACTTGAAACCACTATATATGGATCTGGTACCATCTAAGTATGTTTCATTCAACGCCGGCTTAATAGGGGCTAGGTACCTACCTACCTAATTTAAGTCCTTTCACACCCGACTGAATCTACAACCCCAGTTTGTTATTGTACCTAGTAAGCTTCTCTAATTCTATCCAACTTTTTTATTCAGACCACCTAAGGAGCCAGAGTTGCTGCCACATGAACGAGAGTTGGCTCGAAGGTTGATCGGCAGATTTCGTCGGTCTCGAAACAACACTACTATGGCGCCTTTTTTCCGGCCTTTAAACAGCTCGGAACCCACAACACTATTGCACCTTACGTGAAGAGCTTCTATTAATATTTCAAACCTCACGTTTCGTCCGCCTTTAAGGCTGAAATTCAGAATACAATAAAAGATGATACAATTTTAATAAGCGTTTAATTTTTTGACCAAATTATCGTTTCATTAGAACACTTGTGAGATTGGTACCGTTCGTGGCTGGGATGCTTTGGTAGGCTGCGTCACTGTTGGTGTTATTCTGAGGAGTGGGGCCGACAATTTCTCGTCGCGCCATTCGGTGGGCGAAGCCTCGTTTGATCGCTTTGTCAAGGGAGCGCATGACGTGGCCGGGGGTCTGCGGACCGCCAGATCGGAGCGCGCCCGCCGCTTTTGCGGCCTTCGCTGTTAACGAGAATAAATGCAGAGTTAAGACTAGTTTAACTGACTGGCTCGGTGGCTTAATTGGTAGTGACCCCTGCCTTTTGAACCAAGGGTCGTATACCAAAGAACTACCTAGGCATCATTGTAAGTTATCACTTAGCTACTTTTCTACTGTATCTCGTAATAAACTTTTGAACGCCTACTTTAAGTACCTAGTAATAGTACCTACCTATCTAGAAAGTTGTAAGTAGTCGAAGAAGATAGGTTTTAAGTAAGTAGGTGAAATAACTGCCCATGATCTATGTAAAAGTGATATTAAGTATCTAACTTTTTGAAGGAAGTAGGTATTGTTGATATTAATAAATATGCTACTTACCCATTGAGTCCACAGAATTTGACACAAAACAATAATGGTAACCGATACCGATTCCCATCACCAGCACGGTAATGATTGTGAAGAGCAGACAACACGTCAGCATGGCACATACTGTGCATAGCGAGATTCTGGAAACAAGGAAAGATTAGAAGCTGAACAACAAGTGCACAGAATTGTGTATACTTCCAGTCACTGAGTAAATGCACTTAACTTACCTTTCTAGAGCATCTAGGACAATTGAAACGAAAGAACTGAGGGAACAACACACACAACCCATTTTAAACGACTAACATTGGTAATACAAGAATTTACGAATTGGCGCCTGAGGACTCATGGGGACTTAGTTATTAAACATCCCCGTAACTTTGCCGTAATATTTTAAAAGTTAACCGAAATTAACTCGCTGCTGAATCAACTACCTATCTCTGCATTTTGAAAGCGTCAAAATCGTTTAGATTCTACTGAAATTTGTCAAAAAGACATCAAAACTCAAGTCAAATACTCGACACACCAACTTTTACGTGGCGGTACACCTGGCTTACTCCTAATACAGACAGACACCGGACCTGTACTATAGGTAGAAATAACAGGCGCTTAAAATTTTAATAAGTTATTTAAACAGATACAGAATGAATATAAACCTTCCTGGATGGAATTCAAACCTATGCCTAGCGGTCCATAGTGTCCTTACCACCCGATCCTCAGGGTCAGGTGGACCAAATTAACAAGACCCTGGGCCGGCTGGCAATGTTGCTGGGTCCTAAATGGGCACAGACACAACTAGATTAGTTTATATATTTTTGCTTTTTATTGTCTTTAAGCCGGCTTTGCACGATACGAGCAAAATCGGACGTAAGATGTTTGTTTGACGTCACGATACGAGTTAACGTATCCGATCATAAATAACGCCAGTGTCAAAATGTTGCTAGCTGTCAAAGTCAACGTCAACCATTCTAGATTTTAGCTCGATTTCAGCGAAACTATGGCAGATGAAAACATTCCACAAAAGAAAGAACCGAAGAAAAATTATAAACGCCCAAATAAAAACTATGCTGTTAAAAAGAGGTTACCAATTCGACCAGTGGAGGGCGATAATGTAATATTCATAACAAAGAAGACTAATTTCAAGGTGTGTATTCGTTACATGTGGTATTGATGTGTATTGCTAAATTGCACCATAGGTACCTAATTATTTATATTCTGTCCCACAGGCACAACTGGATAAGTGCTGTGATCTATTAACAAAGGGTGAAAAAGAAATTATCCTCCATGGTCTCGGAGCGGCGATACAAAGATGCTGCAACTTGGCGCTCCAATTGGAAATACTATTTTCTGGAACTTGTCAAATTGAAGTCAACACAGGAACAGTGGATTTAGTTGGTAAGCTTTTCTCCATAATTTTTTGCTAGGATATAATAAAATTTATAATTCCATTTTTGAAACTTATAACAACAATATAATGCAGATGATCTGGAGCCTCTTACTGATGACTTGGACTTCGGAGCACAAGTAAGGCATTCATCATCAATCCACATCAGGATATTCCGAACAGCGATGTGTGGTGCCAATCAATAAACAATGTTTTTCACCCTGAATGAAATTGTGCAGTGGATAGGACTGACAGTGTTTGAAATATGGATAAACTTAATAACAATAACTATATTCTCTGTGCTGTTAGCACTGAAGATAGATGGAGTGGTTAATAGTGCCTGGTGGACAATCTTTGCTCCTTTATTTGTAAGTGATGCAATGAATGCATATTTTTGCTGTATTGTATGTATAAGAATGAATTTAGAGAACTCTTATAAAACCTCACTGTATAGAGCATCATGGAGTGCTATATTTCTAGGATTAACATTTGTTTTTAAATTCTTACTTTGTAGAAAATTGCAAGGTGATTCTGCTATAGAATACAGTGAAGTATTTGCACCTTTATTCATATTACTACAATTAATAGCTGTAAGAGCATGTCAGTTACATCAATGATTATACTGTGAGTCTTGTTTTGTACATTAAAATAAAACTATAATGAAATAATATTGAAATTATGACTTTTAATTACTTATATAAAATAATAATTGAAACAAATTAGGATAGCAAAGAGAATTACTAACGGAACATACTGAAAAGACCTCCCCTGCTTTTCTGATCACTTCCACCAAAATTGAAGTTAAAATTATTTCCTTGGTTCTGTCCACTTGTGTCAGGCTTGGACTCTGTTGCTTTTGATTGACCAAAAAATGATAGTCCAGTTTTCCTTAAACCTGAAATAATAAAATATAAGAGTTAAATACATATATACTAAAATATGAATACCTTAATTTTTCTTTATAAATCTAATTTACCTGACAAAAAATTAGGCACTTCTTGTGAAGTCACATCAACATTATCACCACTCATGGGCATTGGGAGGTCTGCCTTTGGTGATAACAGCAGACTAGAATCTAAAATAATAATTGAATTGGTCATTGTATGCTTCTAATAGTTGACTATTTATTAAAGTTGATACTATTGAATCTCCCAACTATAGAAACTTATATATAGGAAAAAAATCAGTTTGTCCTACAGCTATATTAAATTTATAAGTTTTTATTTCATTTCATATGGTATTGGTTTCCTATTAAATAATGCAACTAAAAGGTAAAGCTTTTGAAATTGATTATATTGTTTGAAATTATTGATTTCCCAATCAACTTTGAAGGCCTATTACAGTCTTAATTCTGTAAAACATTTGAGTTATGATTCCTCAAATGGGTTTCGTTTTTATGGAAATCATGTGAAATCAATCATAGGTAATTATCTACCTTATTATTTATTGTATACGTAAATTAATTTTCCATCAATATTTACCAATACAATGTGGAAAATCTGCATCACCATCTTCAAATCCAGTTGTGCTTATAGATACATTCAGTGAATCAGGAATGCCCTGATTATTATGGTTGAACAGAAGGCCTGTGACTGACCTATCAGTATTAACCAATTGCCTTGTCTAGAATTTGAAAAAGTTAAATTAGTTTTGATTTGAAATTTGAAATTTCCACCAGCACCAATTTTATTTGTATGTACCTTAGGACTTGATACAATTACTTTATCTACATCCATATCGTCTTCACATTGTGTATCAGCAATCTCTTTGTTGAATATTTGTTTATTTTCACTTTCTTTTGCTCCATGAGCAGAGTCCTCTATGTTAGTTTCATTGCCATTGGTAGTATTACATTTTTCCGATTCAAAAAATTTGGAGGTGACAACTGTGTGTTCAGCATTCTAAATAATAAAAAAAACAATGTTAATACCAACTTAGAGCTTTGATTGAGGACCTTTTAAAGATGCAAGCTAAAATTTACCGCCTGAAATATGTTGTTTTTAGCATATGTAAATTGTGGTGATAAATCCAAATTATGTTTTTTCAATATCATATCTTTAATTTTGGAGTAGCTCTCATCACAGGCTAAACTTATGTCAATCTGACTGTCCATTGTTTCATCTGCTTTGTTGATGTCATTAATATTGTTTCTCTCAACATCATTATCATTTGTGTTACTTTTGATTTCTTGTAATGTTAAAGGCAAATCAAAGGATACCCGTTTCTTATTGATGCTTTCCTGTGAAGTCTAATTGTAATGATAAAATTAATTTTGTTTTAAAAAAATAGGTTGGTAGGTACTAGGTAGGTAGGTGTTATTACAGCAAGGTATTTAATAATGGCCACATTTTATTAGATGGAATTAATTAAGAGTAGTGACCTTTAATGATTGACTCATATTTCCTGGAGAAGGTTCAGACATGGACATATGCACTATAACTTCTACATGTTGTTGAGAGTTGTTGTAAAGCTTATCCTGAAAAATAAAAATTAGCCAATTATAGTTTACATTGAGCATGATACATTAGTTACACTTTATAAAATGTTACCTGTGTTAAATCCAAAAATTGAGAAGGTGGTACAAGTAGACTACAATTATTTTTATCTGTACTAGATTTGGTCAAGTCAACTTCCTCTATTGCTTCATTTTTCTGGAAAAAAAATAGTGTAATAATGGATGTCCGGCAGTGGACTGATAAAGGCTGATGATGATGATGAGTGTAACTTTGAAGATTTGTACATCAATCAGTTCTATATAATAATAGTTTGTTACTTACTTTTTCATCAGATACCTCAGAACTCTCTTCAACTTTTTGGGTATCTGTACCAATCATAGTAACTCCTTTAAGATTATCTAAATTCATTTTAGAGACTATATTGTATGCATCATTTTTATCTAATTTGACATCATCTAAAATGTTAATCAATTTCCGCCTAGAGTATTTCTCATCTTTCTTCTCTTTATCAATTGTATTTTTATCTAAACTATGGTAATTGAAATATGCGGAAAATTCGTCATCTTTAACTCTTTTATTGCATAATTCTAAAGTAGTATCTGTAGGATTTACTCTTTTTAGAGGAGGGGTATTCATAATCTCTACTTTCATTATTTTTATCTGTAAATATAATGCTCATATTATATTTATAATGGTGAAAGAAAATAACATTAATATTAGCTCTATGTACCTGATCCAATCTAGCATTTAATGCATCGAAATCAGAATTAATAAATTGTAGTCGTGGTATCTGCAACAATAATCAACAATGTTTAAATCATAAAGTTCTATATGAAAATCTATACGAGAATAACGCTTTATTTTATATTAAATTTTCTAACCTTTAACATCGTATCTCGCTCATTACTGGTAGATATATTCATCCAGCCTTCATCAAACTTCGTTATTTTTGCTTCCTCACTTGTCTGTTCTTGCTCCAAACAAATTGTATTAAAACATTCGCCTTTAGATTCGTCCTTGCTTTTAATAATACACTCTATGTCTTTAGAGATTTCATTAATCGCAATAGCCTTTTCCCGTATAATTTTATTGGTATTTGGCAAAACATTGATCAGATAATTAGCTAGTTCTATAATACGCTTTTTATCTAAATTAGCGTAATATAACTTCTTCGACTTATATTCATTCATTAAAGAACGAGATTGATTTTCAAGCGCAAGAATAGTTTCTTCAAGAACTTGCGCTTTATTAGTAGCTTGAAGTAACTTTTTAACAAATGGTATACTTTCATACCTCTCCTTAGACTCTAGCCAAAGAGCCTCATATTTCTTCTCGCCATTGGTAACACGCTCAGCTATTTCCGACTTCTTTACTTTAGCTAATAACAATTCTTTTTTTAGCTCTGTGTTACCGGATTTTATAGCCTCATGTGCAATGATTAAGCTAAAAGAATAATACTGTGTTATATTATAATTTTCTAGCCAGCCCAATGGTTGACTAGTAGAGAAAGTCATACGCCGTTATGTCCTCCATTTTGTAGGTACTCTTTTGTGCAATAAGGATTAAAGAAATCAATGAATTATTATGTAGCTTAAATTTAAGAGCACATCGGGTCGTGTCCGATATAGGGTGAGTGCGCCAGCTCGCGTCCATTTAGCGCAGTTGGCAACTTTGAAGGAGAAAATAAAAATGTTCCAGCACCAATTTAAATAAAAATCTTATGTCATTTGTTCAGTAGAATAGTCTATTTTAGGGTAACATTTAGTTCAGTTCGAAATACCTTGTGGTTTTTTTATTAAAAATATAAACATCAGAATTAGGCGATTTGCCCAGTTTGCGTCCAAAAATTCCTATTCGCGTCCACACCTGGACCAATTCGCGTCCACCAGCTTTTATATGGAATTGAAGGATGATATTTTTTTGAGAATGTTTATTAATCTATACTTATAATAAATCTGTAGAGAGGTCAATTCTGTACATGAAATATATTTTCAAAATAACTATCAGGGGGTGATTAGTGATCGATACTGATGCCAAAAATGCAATCAGTAAAATTTTTGTCTGTCTGTCTGTCTGTCTGTCTGTATGTTCCTTATAGAAACAAAAACTACTGGACGGATTTTAACGAAACTTGGTACAATTATTCTTCATACTCCTGGGCAGGTTATAGGGTACTTTTCATCACGCTACTATCAATAGGAGCAGAGTAGTGAAGGGAAATGTTGGGAAAACGGGAGAAGTTACTCCATTTTTTAAGCTTCCGTCGCGTGTGCAGCCTTAATGGTTAAAGTTACATAGAAATTATGTATGACAGAAATATTTTACATAAAATTGACTAAAAAATATCCCGCAACAGCATATGTCTATCTTTTATGGTTGACTCACAATAACACGTGTAACTCCTGATAGCTTAGCAGTTCGGAGCATTCTGATTATATTTGTTTACTCTTACGTTTATAATACTCTCATTCATCCCTAATTTAAAAAAGTTATCATTATTACCTATTCAATAAAAAAAGAATCATAGAAATCGGTATAGAAACACCAAACTTATACATGAAATAAGCCATCGCGCCGTCGCACGTGAATACTGAATCATGCTATAAGGATTATTTTTGTGTAACGGTTGCCGCGCTCGACACGGGTCGCGGCGGCGGTAGGGTATAAAAAGGCGGGAGGTCCGAGAGCTAGCTTCATTCAATATTTGGCTGTTGATGCGTTCAGAGCGATCGACCTTATTGACAGACAATAATTGATATTGAGAAACCGTGCCAGCGCGACTTTTGGTTTTTAAATAGTTTATTTGAATTTCTTTTGTTGTTATATTGTAAAATATTCGTTCAAATTAAAAATTAATTAGCGTAGGTACTTTTATTAATTAAAGTAGTTATAAGTATTTATTTTTAAGTGAAGTAGGTATAGGTAGATAGTTTTGCACAGGCGTTTCAGCTTCAAAAATATATTTACAAAAAAAAGTATCAGGGGGTGATTAGTGATCGATACTGATGCCAAAAATGCAATCAGTAAAATTTTTATCTGACTGTCTGTCTGTCCGTCTGTCTTTCTGTCTGTCTGTATGTTCGTTATAGAAACAAAAATTACCTACTCAACGGGTTTTAACGAAACTTGGTACAATTATTCATCATACTCCTGTGCAGGTTATATGATACGTTTCATCACGCTACAATCAATAGGAGCAGAGCAGTGAAGGGAAGTGTTGGGAAAACGGGAGAATTTTTTATCTGAATGTTTGATTGAGCATCACGCAAAAAGTACTGCATGGAATTGAATGTGGTTTTCACCAATGTATTGCTAGAGGTCTAACTTAAGATTTGGGCATCATTTTATGGAAGTCCGTTAGTTTTGAAACCCGATATCCACGCGTGCGACGCCGCTGGCACAGCTAGTATAATAATAAATCACTGTTAACGAAGCTGGTTAAGCTTTGTAGCTCTATTTCAAGAAGCTCGTTAGGTAGAGAGTTAAAATTTTCAAAAAATATGTATTTTTGCTGCTATAACAACATATACCTACTATAAACAAATTAAATAAGTTTTTAAGGGGGGCTCCCATACAACAAATGCGATCTTTTTGCCAATTTTTGATATGGTCCAGTGTGGACGCAAAATGGAAGTTTTATAAATTTGGTGTTCTAATTCGCGTCCACCCTATTTTAACTGTTAATTATAAAAAACATAATCAAATTCATAATTAATATAATTCCTTGGATCATTATCCACGTCTAGAAACAGCTATGTATCCAAAATACACATAAATCAACAAAATATTGACTATCAAACACACTGCTGCCCACTATTTTTTTTCTAGCGTCTGAGCTCTTTTGGTGAAAAGCCGTCATTAATTATTTTTTACACAGGATTGATTGAGCGCACGGAACTTTTGTCAATGTGCATAAATGTCATATATATTGAGCTATTGGCGGTAATTACTTTTCGACTTATTGGTATGTTAGTTTACTTAATTTCGAGAGATTTCCGCGAAATGGACGCGAACTGGGCAGTGGACGCGAACCGGCGCACTCACCCTACAATAGAGATGTTTTGGGGGTCAAAATAATTACATTATATTTAGTCCGTATTTTAGATCATAAAAATGTATTGGACACGTACCTTTTTTCCTTTTTTCATTCAAATAAAAAATAGCAAACATACAATACAAGGCATCAAAAGTTAGGAGTGGGAGTCTTTGACGTCACTCCGTCCCGTAAAAACGCCTCACTAATTTCAACGTGCTATAACTTTTTAATCTATTTTTAGTCTAATTTACAAATAAAAAGATACGTGTCTTTTATTTTTGAGTTAAAAGACGGATTAATTACATTTTTTAGCCAAACAAGCCTAATAAAACTGCTTCGGCGATGAGGAAAATCATCGTAGGTAAATTGCACATTCAGATAATGTCCTTTAGGTACCTACATTTCATAGCCTTGGTATCTTTTTTCCTATAGGTAATAAGTTACCGAAGACTTATCAAGACATTCGTGCACTTGTAACACCGAGATCTGACGTAGGTATCTTTATAGGGTCTTCGATTCAAGAGCGAAAACTATCTAAAAACTAACTAAAAAGGAAAGTACTACCTATTGCTCTCGTAAAATGATTGTGGATACTATTCTGCTTATACCTATGTATTGCGAGTTACCTACCTTTTAATCTCCAATTCTGCTTGCTTTATCTCGGTCTGCAATTTCAAGTTGTTGCTGCTGATGAAACTGCAAATCTCTTTTTGCCTTTCACTTTGTTTCCTCAGTTTATCAACTAGAAATGCTTGTGCTACAAACAATATGGTAAGGTACCTTTTTTAAATACATTGTCCTATAAGTTGATTTCTATTGACCTAAATCATCATAACATACCCTTGATACATTGGCTTGAAAGTGTAATTTTAATTTGAGATTCTCCAACTTCTGTGGAAATTTTCTCTAACGCTTGCACTTCACAAGAATCTGCCATTATGCTTTAATTTCTAAAATTCAAAGCAAATACTTTTATAAAATCCAAATTCGCGCTCAGTAAAAAAAGAGTTAGGTGAGAAAAATATGGCGGGAAATCATATGTAGGTAAATTTTTTTTTATAAATTAAATTTATTGATGGCCATGGAATCATCATTCATGGTAAACGAGGTTCCTTTAGTTATTGGATAGATATTATTATGCCTTTAATGCTAGAATTATTTTTTGGCATAACCAGATTCCCACTACATCTATTGGACACACGACCAAATAACGTCAGCACTGTATTGTTTTAATTTGTATACTGGTACCTACAACAATTTATGTATGAACCTATGTATATATAATTATAATGTACGATACATGTGCGATATAATTATTGCAAATACGTTACGTACTAATTGCTACCTATTATTGTGTCAATAACTTGTCATAACTGCGTCAGTCTCTAATCGAGAAGGCTAGCAATATATTATTTTATTTATGGAATGTAAATAACATATTAACACACCCACAATAAAATATATTCTGTTTAATTTATCCTCTACCCTAAGGTTATTTAGAAGAGATTGCTCAAAGCGATAAGGCCGCCGAACAATTAATGTCTATTATACTTAGTTTTAAGTCAGTTATATGATGTGCAATAAAGTATATCCATCTATAGTGAGGAAGGGGACTTCATCATTATTTAAAAAAAAACAAACATATAATACCTAAAATTTATTTAACAAAATAGTGTCATACAGTTATTTAAAATAACAGACATAAATGATAATTTTCAATACAACCTAGCATCCTAATTAAACCAGGTACTTTTCATAAATTTATCACTCTAATAAAAAATAAAGGACAAACAATGACGAATGCAGCACGAAGGAATGTTGGCTAACGCTGTTGGTCAATCGTGCGGGCGGACTCGCCGCCGCCTGCGCGTACGCAGCGGGCGTGGCACAAACACTGCCGGGGAGGGCGCATACGGTATGCATTGCAGGGCGGACACTCCCGTTTGGCGGCTCTGCCTATGTTGGAGTAGCAATGCATAACAACCGGTCGGTCCGTAGCGGCCCTACACTGCGCCGTGTGCCCTCCCCCGTAGTGTCATGACATGATGCGCACGCAACACTCCACGCCACACAACGCATGCGCTTTACACTTGCATATAACTTCGACAACACGACAAGATAAATATAATTTTCACTTCAGTAGCACCGATTGAATCTGTACCACATTGTGTACAAATCGTATAATCCGAGATATATGCAAGTACATCCAATAAATAATTCTTGTACCAAATAATTGTATTTACAATCGCTCAACCCCACATAAAACCAACTGTATACTGGCACTTTATTAAAATATTTACACAAACGAACATTCCAACCTCTCACCTAAATTTTTATAATACTGTTAGCGAAAATATAACTGTTGTCAAATGTGTGCTTTTAAGTTATTATGCCGTACTTGGCACACTCATTCACAAAGATACTCAGTTTTATTGTTAGTTATTATGATTGGAAAAGCGTACACAACCTACAGTACATTTAGTTTGCAACAAACAATAGTTTGGGTCAGTTAAATATAATATTATTGGTCTAGTACATTTTACATCTACTCGGGGGACACTAAACATCGAATGGTTGTTCTTTGAACTAATTCTATATTCACTTTGGCTTCATTGACTGGGAACAATTAGTACCTTTGCAACATTAACGTAGATGATGGCGAGTGTGCGGGTTATTTATAAATCTTCTAAACGTCATACTAAATGCAAAACAAAAAGGGTCCATATTATTAAACACCACAATAGTTTTGTTTGCAACTACAAAATTTGCTTCATAACTGCCGGGGAATGTCTACTCAATATAAAAGGTAAATCATTAAAAAAATCATCATTAATCTTACCAAAATCAAACGAAAAGAGACGAATCGAACAAACCAAAAGCACATCAATCTGGAATAACTTAATAGTAATACTTAAAAATACAAGTTTTAAGAATACCTACTGGGTCCCACGTTAAATTATAATAATTTTAACATTAAAGTAAACGTATTTTGTACCGCCAACATTCACTCGGTGCAATAGTTACCGTAGGGTTACATAAAAGGAACGACTACTGCTACTCGGCTCGAGGCGGGCACGAAAAGTACAAACGAACAGAAATACCCTGCGCGGCTCCTCTTTACATAAACACACGGTAACCGGTCGAAAATTTCCTAGTTCTCGATAAAATTACATACATCAGTCGAACGGTTTAAAAATTCCTTAGCGACCGGGCGCGGCCCGCGGCCGGCGCCGCGGCCTAGGCCCAGGCCCGAGGCCGAGGCCGATTTTTGTATTTTTTTCTAGCGAAGCCGCCCGGGTCGGGCGCGCGGCCGCGCTCATTAACTGTACGGCTGCGGCGGCAGGATCTCGGACAGCAGCCGCTTGAGGCTGTCGATGCCGGTGAGGAAGCCGCAGTCGGGCCCGTGGTGCGGCGTGGAGGTGGCCAGCGGCGACTCGGCGGCCGCGCCGGCGTACGCCGTGTGCGCGAAGTCGATCATGCGGATGTCGACGCGCTCGTCGGCCGCGTCCGCTTCGGTGGTCGCAGTTCGCGCGCGCTTGCCTCTCGCCTCGGCCGCCGCCTCCGCCGCAGCCGCCGCCGCCGCCGCCGCGCCGTCCGCCTCCGCGTCCGCCGACCCGCGCCACGACTCGCTGCTCGTCGACGAGTACGCCATCCAGCTAAAAATAATTACACATGGTTAAAAAATTTGAATTTAAATTTCTTATACATTAATATATGAGGATATACATTGATGCGACGGAATCGTGGCGGTATAACCATCACGATTGAAGGCGTAGCTAAATACCACAGGCCGATAATGGGCAGCAGCGTCATCAGAGCGAGGAGCTACGCCCTGCGGTCGTTAATCCGCGTGCCGCGCGGGGCGATTACGGGCAATGCCTACAGGTGTTTGCCGAAAGTGACAAACAACTGGAGAGGATGTCCAGCAGTGGATTGCGATAGGCTGATGATAATGACGAGCATGTACATACCTGTCAGTGGAGTCGGGGCTGGGCGGGTGTCTGCGCGGCGAGTGGCCGGCCAGCTCGCCGTCCTCGTAGCCGCCCATGGTCTCCTCGCAGTGCGGGCGGAAGGGCTCGCGGCCGGGCGCGTCGATCTGGTCGTGCAGCGTGGACATGTCGAAGTGGCCCGGGGACGGCAGGTCCGTCGAGCTGCTGGACGCGTCCGCGTCGTACGCGCACACCTCCACCGCCTCCTGCGGCAGCTCCACGTCGCCCTCGTACACTATTAGTAGGGAGCTGGAAGAAGACGGGAAACTTTGTAATCTCTACTGTACTTAAATAAGCAATTTAATAGTTGAGATTGTACGCGACATTAATTCGATATTCTATTTGTGTCTCATTTTTCAGGATTAAAGATATTAATAGAAAAATAGATAAGTAGTTTCAGAAATAATTGCGTCGATCATCTTACCAATATGGATCAATGCCATCAGTCTTCTTAGAGAAAGATGTTATCCTCAAAGTTTTCTACCGTCGATAGATGTCACTGATTCGTATCCATTTATCAAACGTGTTCTGAAGTGGATTTGACAAAAGTAATGAAGTGTGTTTTAGTGGGTATCCTCCATTTTTTAGAAGTGAGTCCCACATAACCCATGTTTTGCGCACCTAGTGGCCCTGGTGTATGCGTCAAGGCATTCCAGACGTAAAAAAATTTTTTTTGTGATGGTCGTCTTGACGGTGAAGTATGGGAATCACGCTTTGAACGCCTGCCACGCTCGCAGCAGATGTGATGCGGGGGCAGGTGTCACAATATCATCCGTCCTTACGCCATCAGTAGAAGCCCGCGACTCACCACGAGTAAAACCTGTAGTTGGTCTGCTTGGCGATGGCGCGGCGCAGCGCGTCCAGGTCGCGCAGCACGCGGCGCACGACGCGCGCGCGCAGGCGCGGGCCGGCCGCGAAGAAGGTAACATGTGACTCACCACGAGTAAAACCTGTAGTTGGTCTGCTTGGCGATGGCGCGGCGCAGCGCGTCCAGGTCGCGCAGCACGCGGCGCACGACGCGCGCGCGCAGGCGCGGGCCGGCCGCGAAGAAGGTAACATGTGACTCACCACGAGTAAAACCTGTAGTTGGTCTGCTTGGCGATGGCGCGGCGCAGCGCGTCCAGGTCGCGCAGCACGCGGCGCACGACGCGCGCGCGCAGGCGCGGGCCGGCCGCGAAGAAGGTAACATGTGACTCACCACGAATAAAACCTGTAGTTGGTCTGCTTGGCGATGGCGCGGCGCAGCGCGTCCAGGTCGCGCAGCACGCGGCGCACGACGCGCGCGCGCAGGCGCGGGCCGGCCGCGAAGAAGTCGCGCAGCGCGTCGCGCAGCCCCGCCTCGCTCAGCGCGCGCCCCCAGTACTTGTCACGCCGCACGCACGCGCCCGTCTCCGGCACGTACACCTGCGATGGAGGGGAACGATTGGTTAGTTACATTATTTTTACTAGCGACCCGCCCTCGATACGCGGGTATTTCATTATACATAAACCTTCCTCTTGAATCACTATCTATTAAAAAAACGCATCAAAATCCGTTGTGTAGTTTTAAAGATTTAAGCGTACATAGGGATTAGGCGGCCCCTAGACTTATTGAAATCCCCATGTATTTTGACCCTCGATCTATAACTGAATGAGAACATAATATGATTGGAATTAAAAAGTTCCTATCGTCACCACTCAACAGTGGTCTCCCCACTGGACAATTTTTTTTCAATCGTACCACTCGGACGGACGACCGGGAATAAACTCCAGATCGCAATTCCGAGTTTATGCGGTACCCTTTTTTATATGGAGAAAAGTGCCGTTGTATGGTGCAAGCTCACACAATGCGTTTCGCCTCTACTAATAGTGCGAACGGCTAAATAATTGTTCTCTTTGCTGAGCTCATTGCTTCATGATCATTGCAAAAAAAATATAAATCGACAGATCCTTGGTCTGATCTTCGAGAAATTATAATGATTTACAACCCGTCGTCGTTAGGATTATCTCCTATGTACCTAGGTAGAATATTGCTGTACGAAACTGCGCATTAGAAACAATTTAGGTAATGGCCTCGTTTACCAAACATTGTTGTACGAGTAAAATGTTAAGCCATGATATCGACGCATACTCGCGATCTATGTATACGTACACAGTTACTAAATGCTTATTTATTGACTAGCTGTGCCAGCGGCGTCGCTCGCGTGGATATCGGGTTTCAAAAATAACGGACTTCCATATAATACCCATCTATACCTTGTGCCTAAGTTTTAAGTTAGACCTCTAGCAATACATTGGTGAAATTCAATTCAATTCTATGCAGTAGTTCTCGCGTAATGCGCGTTCAAACATACAGGTTTAAATTTCTCGCGTTTTCCCAACACTTCCCGTCACTGCTCCGCTCCTATTGATTGTAGCGTGATGAAAAGTATCCTATAACCTGCCCAGGAGTATGAAGAATAATTGTACCAAGTTTCGTCAAAATCTGTTCAGTAGTTTTTTTTTCTATAACGAACATACAGACAGACAGACAGACAGACAAACATTTTACTGATTGCATTTTTGGTATCAGTATCGATCACTTATCACCCCCTGATAGTTATTTTGAAAAAATATTTTATGTACAGAATTGACCTCTCTACAGATTTATTATAAGTATAGATAATTCATACTACAACACGTAAGTGTAAACAATAAGCAAGCTTTATTTACATTTGAACCGGACGTTTGATTGTTTTGCAATAATAGGGAATATGCATGAAAAATAGTTTCAGGTATTTACTAATTTATCGTAAAATAGATCAAAATCTACTACGAACAGTGAAAACAAAATCAAAATTGGTTGAAAAATGGGCGAGATACAGTCATTGAAAGTGAATATATCCGTCTCTCTCTCGCGAAACAGATTTTTCTATGGAGTTAGTACGGCGCTTACGGTACGTGACGTCAACTACCGCATCGGATCTCTCTGTCTAATCAATAACTTTAACGCTTTATAACTCGCTTAATAGAAAAGATAGTTTAAAAATTCTTCGATATTTATGTATCTGGAAGACAAAAGATCTCAATAAATCCATAAAAAAAAGTCATGCATATTCCCTATTGTGGTCACGGAAAGAGAATGCAAGAAGCTCACGTACGCAACAAACAACATACGTAACGCCATTCCTTAAGCGTTCGTACCTGTATACAATATTGAATGAAACCGTGGGAGAGGACTGATACGTATTTGTAATCCCAAAATGGTGCCTGAATGTCGATATCTATCCAAAGTGGCTTCGATGACAGCCTTATGAACAGTGGTTTATCATTATAATCAACGCTAAAGTACTAATTACAGAATACGGAGACTACACGCTAAGACCACGAACAACGCCAAGATTGATTCTTTGGAATAGATCCATCAGTTGATACAATCAATTCAACATTATCAATCGTGTATGAGGAATCGCTCAGTGTGTTTTGCTCGTTCAAAGAGCAAACCTGCTTGTTGTTAGGTGAACGCACTCCATCCCAAACGTCAATATGGTGGATAGCGAGGTGTCTTTAATCAGGCGCTGGTTACCTGCATGCCGCAGAGCCGCACGCCGAGCGTGGCCGACGTGCTGGCCGCGCACTTCGCGATCTGCTTGGTGCGTTTCTCCGCGGACGCGTCGTCGCCGTGCTGCCGCGTGCCCATCTTGAGGTCCAGCACGCACGGCCGCCGGTACGACGACGTTATGTTCTCCATCATCAAGAAATCTGTCGAGCAAATAAGAAAAAGTTGATAAATAGCTGAAAAACGCTCATTTGTAATGAGTCATCCTGAGAAGAGAGAAGCTACAGGGTTGCGTTGCGTCTGTACGATATACATTGCGGTTTGACACCTTAGGTTTCTGTCCTTAGTGGAAATCATATATCGTATTTATAATAAAATAACGACCTAACTCAAAAATTTCGGAAAAAATCCTATACACCACTATAGGACCGTCTTTAACATAAATTTATTCCTCAATACATAGTTGGTCCGTTACGGCGCTACACAGAGACGTTTGGAGTTTGGACTATAGGGTTTTCAGGGCATCTACGTTCCTTTCACATTTGATAAGATCTGACGCCGCTTGTATTGCAAACGCCTCTCCCTACATAGACTATTTGCCGTTCTATCGGCGCTTTCAAGTCTTAGGTATAGCATAAGTATTGTAGTGGAACTTGCTAAGTATAGCGTGATGTGTCCGCTTAACTTACCCACTATCATTATCAACAACAACAGAATAATGCAAGCTATTCAAATGCTTGGTAGTCCCAACGGTAATAAGACATAGGTCTAATAAGTATTCAGTTATAATTGAAAGAGAAAAATTAAGTTATGGGATAAAACTCTTATCAATCAAAATTGATATCATGCAGTTATTTATATAGAGTATAGAAAAAATAATGTTGATGAACAGAAACTTACACTGCTTATTTGAATTGTCCATGTGCGCAATGCTCTTTAGCACTTCACTTGCATTGCCATTACGGTGTACTTTAAATCTGCAATAAGAAAGTATTGATTGTAGACAAAGTCACAAGTCCTAAAGCTGGCCATAGAACAGATAGTATGTAGGAGCTAATTGAAACACAAAGTAGGTGTTATCTGTTATATTGTTACATTGCAATCAAATGTATAATTATTACCACGACTCCACAAGGCTAGTGATTGGCGGCTCGCAGAGTGTGAATGGGTGCACTCGTGCATCGCTCACGCGTTAGTGGGATAGTCATGTAAGTATTGCATTCGTATGAATTAATGGCGATGGCGACGGCGGGCGTCGTCGTCGTCGTACGTCAAAGCTTCTGAAATATGATAAAGGACACATGACAAGTGTCGAGGATATTCGGCGAGGCGGCCGCCGCCCGGATACGCACTTGAACACATCGTCGCGCTTGCGCTTGCCGCCCAGCGACTGCTTGCGCCCGTTCTCTTCGCGGAAACTTGGCGAGTACCGCTTGTCCAATTTGGTGCCTCCCGTGTTAGAAGCCTGCATCACGCCTGTAACAAACAGCTTCTTCATCAGCTCGTGTACACTGGCGCACACAACGGTAAACACTAATCTCATTTCTATATTTGATCAACAATTCATTTGTTCCCAAAGCGGAATGAAGAAACGAATCAGTTTATCAATTTAAAAATGAATTTAATATTGATTACTTTCACATGGTATGAAAGATGTGAAGCGATAGAAGATTGAGGATACTCAAGTTAGCCCAGCCGGGACTTGAACCCGGATTTCTGGATGTTCCAGCGTGCTATTTACACCACTGGGATATGTGAGCTCTGTAATCTACTATCTACGTTGTAAAGTCAATGTGAACTTACTATAGTGCAAGTTGCCAGCTTTTATTCTGATGAAAAAAAAGTGAAAAGGTTGACGTTTTAAAAAAGGGTTTGTATAACTTTGGTAAGATGTCTTCTGTGGGTGTGTTGTGTTTCTGGTCTCATAGTGTCTGTGGTACAGGGTGATGTGTCGATTTGATAGTGTGGTGTGTTGTGTGTGTGTGTGTATGAAATGTTTGTTCAATGTGAATGTAGTTTAAGTAAAGGTTTACAAACCCAAAATGTAAATTTACCGCTAGGGCGCTATTAGGGGCGGTTGAGTGGTGCGCCGCCGGCGTCGCTCCGCCCGCCGCCGCGCCGCAGCCCTTGCGACAACAAGGAAACTAATATTGTGGTCCTGACCCTGGCCCGCTCCCGCTCCCGCTCTCGCTCGCGACCAAACCCGCCCGCCGCCGCACCCCGCGCCCGCGCTCGCCCGCGCCTGCCGAGGCACGCCCACCTCGATATGCTTTTGCAATGGCGCTTTTTTATGAACTTTTACTATTGTTTGTATCCTAAAGACTTTTAGGTATTAAAAGATATTGAGTTCAATACCAAATTGTATAAGTTAGAACATGAGTCATTCATTACGCATACGCTTTGCAACGATGTCATCCATGTATATTATAACAGTTGCTATATGAGATTCACCGTCCTTATAGCAGTTTTATATTAGATATATATGTAGTTAGTTTTACATAGATAATTTTCTCTGGTATTCCCCATGCACTGAATCTCTCGTGCATTGTGCAATATTATGATTAGGCTTGTATTCTACATAATTATATAACATATCCCTACTTGTATGGACAATACGATACTACTTGTGATAAATATAAAGTATTCAGAAATGGAATCATAATGAAGTGATGAGTAATGTAGATTATGTATCAAGTAGGTAGATACATACATTTTTAAACAGCATATTAATATTTAAGTTTAACAATATACACGGATTACATCGTTCGTCATCATTTGACGAGACAACAAAAGTAAAAGTTCATTTACCCAGTATGCACAATATTGACAGTGTTGCAGAGAGTATTACTTATCACAATTTACCGTCTTTATCAATGTTGGTGATCTAACATGACAGACTAATAATCCAAAAACATAATAGTTTTAACAACATTTGTCATTATTGCGCATGTGCATAAATATCTTTGAATTTTGTTGAGCCCGTGACATTAACTCAATGTACTTTCATGCGAGTTTAAAACTGAATTTTGACCGAATTGTAGCGATTTCGTAATTCGTAACAGAAAAACTTTTATAGTTTTCAAACATTACAGTAAGATTGTTCCATACCTGAGAACACCTAAGCTATCGAAACTTTTTTTAAATTATTAGTTGTTCCTAATTTACAAGTTCACAGTACATTGCCATATATGATGTAAGTGGAACCATTGTTCTTTAATTGTGTTAAGTTTAACGGGCAGTGGCGAATATGTTACCAATGTAATTTGGCCGTCATATAGGTAATTGAAATCATCAAACGTTTTCAATTCGCTGTACCCTATAAAGGGTTAATTAACAATCACACGGCGATTAACGAGAGCATCCCCCATATATTTGCGGTCGGCGGGTTTGTATGACATCAACAAGCACACGTCTCTACCATCCACATTCTCTATTATGTAAAGATGATCTCGATTGCGAGCATTAAGGAAAACCCAATATTGATTTATTCATTATTTTTATTTGTCACATCGTTGAGCACAACAAATACAACAGTCAAGTGGCGTGATATTTTGGATCGATTACTTATCGCTTACACGGCAAGTGTACCTCGGTGACGCACATAGATTATCGCAAGTATCACAAATAAATTATTCATCAATCTATGAAAAATACAAAGCAAAACCGCGCCACTGACGTATTTTTAATCTATTCCAACACGATAACACAATCCCAAACATTCATAATACATATACAAAATATTTCCTTAGTGCTCTAAATGCAATAACATCAAACAACACAATTGATATCTAAATAAAAACAATACAACGTCATTATTATAAAAAATAAAATAAATGTAAGATGCAATGAATGATTATGATGCATTCAACGAATCGTAAAAAGCGTTTCGAGCATTAATCAAATGGATTGTAAACTAATTAAAATGATGCTCACCTTTGTATCTGGGTACAAAGTTCTGGATATCTTCGGGAATGTTCTGATAGAAATGCAACTCGCGTATGTTGAGCGGTTTGATGACGGTGCTGTCGTTGAGCACCAGCAGCCTGGTGTGCCCGCCCACCTGCGGCAACAACGCAAACGTTACCTCACACTCGGACCCACACCCCGCCACGTCACACCACTCCACGCCACATCACACCACACCTCTCCTCGCCTCGCCTTGTTGACACTTGGCTTGCATTCTGTCCCCTGCCTACGGTGACCTAGTTCGGTCCCGTCATTATTATGTGAAAATCTTATTCTATTTATAGGACTTTATTATCCTACAAGACGAATAGATAGACACAAAATGTGCATGAACCTTATACTTGATATACGTAAACCTCTATCTGTGACTCTATAACTCTATAAAGTGCTTTAGATACTGCAATTCACCTAATGATAATAATTAAAATGTAGTTCAAAATATTTCTTCAGAAACCTGCACGTTTATAAAATGAATAAGTACCTATATTCAGTTACTAGGATAATGCGAATCGCATTTATGAGAGTTATAGAGACGGTGTCATCAGCGAGAGCTGAGCGAAAGTCCTGTCGTACCCAAAACTTTAGCATAGTAATAGCTGTAATTATATATTGTATCCCTAATATTTAGTAGGACTAGTCGTTGCATGATGTAACACTATGTACATTTATGTCATGTCAGATCATATAATGTACTTATCATCCAAACATGGTACGATCTCCTCTTAAAGAATAATAATAACATCTTAATACCTAATGTTATTTGAAAAATATTTTCTAAAAGAAATATAACAAATGAACGCGGCTCTTTCTACGTAAATAGTATGTTTGCGTAGGTAAACGTTTTAATATGCGTGACGTCTTAACATATCAGTGAACAGGCTCGATGACTCCGAGTTAGTTTCTGACGGATTTATTGCGTATCTATAACGTCTTAATTTAAACATATCAACTGTAAACACACGTACTATTATGAATGAAAAGATTGTAGAGCTGATTACACTGTGAAGGCAGTCGATAAAAGTTAAATGATTATAAAAAGCGAACGGAATTTATAGATATTGCATAGGTACAATGAAATAGTATGAGTACACTTTTCTCAAAAATAGACAACAACGATATTATCATGTTGAGGAAAAAATATACGAATAAATACTGTAGTCATGATTCGAATGTGTGAAATAAATGAAACATTTACCTACTCATAGTGATGTAAATAGACCTACAAAATAACTCATTGTTATTGACTGATAATAAAGTCAGGCCACCTTTCGAGAATACAACGACCTTCAACCAGCTATTTCGAAACGTAACGTCCGATTAACTGTGTATCTTTCTCATATTTGTGTTATCAGTCGTCGTACTATTATACTGCCTCAGTTGTCAATGTCGTATCGTATGTCTATTCACAACTAAAAAAATGCAAAGTGTTACTAATAGACAAGTTTATCAGTATCACGTTATTTATCTAGAAGTATTCAGAGGACGTTTTATTTTTGTATAATTGTAAATGTTAAAACACTATTATTACCAACAAACAAAGAATCTCGACGATAACTATATGTGCTTACGGACTACGCGATGTAAAACAAACAAAAACAAAAGCCTGTCTGGATACTTTCGTATCGTGGAAACATGGCGTGCGTTTATTGCGCTACAGTGTCGAGTTCTTTGTCTCGTGCAACCGAAAACGGTGCAGTACGCAGGGCGCTAGCGATCGAATTACATTCGACTGAGAAAAAGAAAAAAAGTTTAGTGGTGGTGGAGCCGTTGACCTGGCAACGGGCAGTGCGTCCACCTGACTGGGCGCGACGACCCTACGACCGCGCTCCACACGAGACGAGGGAATCCACAAATCACCGTTGGTTTTTTATTCGCCCTCTGAATCGCAGGTACAATTTTGTTCGCCTTCATTATTTCACAGTAAGGAATACTGTTCTGTCAATAAAAATAATGGTCTATCTCAATGGTACATGACTCTGTGTAAGTAAAGTAATAAAGTCTATACAAACATTAATAGAAATCTTAAGATATTTACAACCGCCGAAATTCTCAACTATAAACCTTTACATGTCACATAAATGACAACCATGTAGGAAGCGTTGTATTTGATAAATGACCGTGTGGCTAATACAAGTAATGCATGTCCGGCACAAAGTTATCGCCAATATAATATGTACTATACTAATGTCTTCTCATCTAGTCCATCATGTAAGCTTCAAATACTGCCGTACTGCAGCGGTAGCTATTCATCATCTTTAATATATTACAATGAACCAGTTAAGAAGTTCTACGCACCTGTTCAGCAGATTTCATTCGGGCACGCTCCGTTAGTCATGCAGACCACGATTACATTGAGTATTGTCGGAACACTTATTAATGCCAGTGTTTAGTGTTGTCTTGGCAACAACATTGCAGTGTCGTCGTACGCAGAACAAGTGCACGCCCTTTGCTATCGCGTCGATCTCGCCTCGTCGATCCCATCGACCGACTCACCTCATCAGCCTAGAAAGATCGCGGTGATCCGAACGTTTTTGCGTCTCGTTAAGTTAATATTATGTGTCTTAGTATCTTGTACAAATAATGAGCAATTTTATCAACTGATATCTCAACTAATACAAATATAAAATTAGTTTCGTCCCGTAGAAGCAGAAAGTTAGCTTGTAACTTTCATACTCGTATTTGTAGAATTTTGTAAATGAGGACTATCAGAAATGTTTATAATGCTCGCCTTGCACGCAACATGAAGATAATACAGCAGAGAATTCGTAGTTGCTAAATATTTAACCTGACCTACTTTACTAAATGAAGGTATTTTGCTCCGCTTTGTGTTAGTAAGTTCACCTTTCAAATTATAATATTCAGCGATCCACGTTAACGAGAAAGTCAGGTTTTGAAATACGCGAGTTTTCCCGTGCCGTAATTAATAGAGCATAATAAATGGACATGTAGTAAATTTAACTCGTATTTCAAAGGAATATATAAAATTTATATATTATATTATAAACTCTAAGGACGTAAGGAGCAGTTCTGAAAGAAGAACCATTATGATCGTATTGAGCCAATGACACCACCGCCCCAATCATTTCATAGCTGTCATGTTAATTAACCAGCAGCGCTCATCTCGTGTGCTCTGTTGAATGTCGCCTAGCCTTGCCTCGTCTGCATACCGGCCTCGTGACGTTTAAGGTAATCTTACGAAACGTTTTGGGTGCGTTATCTATCAGCTTATCATATTGTTGACCGTATCATTGGTCACAACCCCAGCTGACAACTAAGTCCGGGTTTGAAACGTGCCGACCAAGCCAAGGTAAATATTAAGTATTAGGTTACTTTAGGCATAAATTGGTGCCAGTAACACAGTTGTCCAGAAGATCGATACGGGCTACCAGAATTAAAGGGGGAAAGCCGTCCACTCCCCCAACTGTTCAGTGATGACGACAAGACCGCCTTGGTTATCATCGTATTCTAATAGAGAAAAATAAAAGCACTCCATTGTACTAGCCTTCCAGTCTGCCATCTGCTCGGTATTGATGACAAGGCCGCTTTGGCCATCGTAGTAGCTTAGAGAAAAATAAAAAGGCCCGCAAAAGCGAGAATTACAAATGAGGCACACAGAACGCGAAAACGTTCGTCCGTCCGTGACGTCAGTATGTCAACCTAAGGCGGTAGTTGTAGGTACCGTCTGGAGGTATTACCTGATTGTGCAGCGGTAGCACGTCGACTTCATGTCCTTCGTCGGGCGACAGCGGCGAGAGCGCGACTGGGGGCGGCTGGGCGCGCTTGCGGTCCGCGCCGCGCCGCTCCGGCTCGCCCATGCCCCAGCCGAGAGAGTACACCATCACTTCGGCCAAGCCACCGCCGCCGCTGTCCACCTGGTAACAATAACAACTTTTAATAAGGGGCTCAAAAACGCGTTAACGACTGAGGGGGAGACGACGAAATGTGGGATTGGGAGAGGTCTTAAAGTAGAGTCACTTTAAAAATTAGGGGGCCGTCTATACATTAAGATGTTGCACTTGCCCTTGCAGGGTTTATGTGAGGTCCATGTCTGTATATTAAACCTTCTGCAAACACATAATGCAATGAACGATCATGATTAGGGACGTCAACGTAAAGGGCGGAGGAAACGACGACGTGTGGGATTGGGAGAGTGATCCTAAGTTGGTATCGTAGGTAACTTCCATAATTATAGTGTAATAATAGTGTGTTGTGTTAGGAAAATTGGCTTTTACCATGAAGTTAACTAATTTCGGAACTGCTAATAGGTATACGTAATTAATAATTTCTACACGTAAAATGTGATATAACGTACCTACATAATCAAAGTAAAATGTTTTAACCAACATCAAAATAAATACAGTTGAATAAAATGTACAAGCACTCAGAAAATTGACACTAGCAAATGCTATTCTAGTATTTCATTGCACTAAGAAAATACAGTTATTATATTTACTCAGGCGTATAAAAGCTAATAAATGTATTACGTGCGACGGACGCGAAGCAATTAGTGAATTACACGTTGGAATGCATTGCATCCATGTCATGCGAACTTGGACATACAATCAGATGTAGATGGGAGATCTACTCTTTCTGATGCGATATTGTTATTAAACCGTAAGGTAATAACCTAACTTTGTTTCATTTAATTAGGGGTCCACTCTGCATTTCCTCCCACATGGCTCATCCAATATCAATTCGAGGGTTACTCCCACTATATTCATATCGCTCCCAACTCAATTAGTACAAGTAGTTAGGGGGCGTAAATTCAATAGAGCGCACAATGTAATCTAAAACTTTAAATTGGCCACGATTGATCCCAGACTGTTTTACAGCAACCTTACTATTGCAGTTTTAAAAGCTACATAATCTTAAATTTACTGTTGCAAACGGTATAAGGTACCTATCAATGTAAAATAGATTACAATGGTTAAATTCTAGAACTTCCAACATAAATTTTACCTTTAAAATTATGTTATGACTAGCTGTGCCAGCGGCGTCGCACGCGTGGATATCGGGTTTCAAAACTAACGGACTTCCATAAAATGATGCCCAAATCTTAAGTTAGACCTCTAGCAATACATTGGTGAAAACCACATTCAATTCCATGCAGTACTTTTTGCGTGATGCTCAATCAAACATTCAGATAAAAAATTCTCCCGTTTTCCCAACACTTCCCTTCACTGCTCTGCTCCTATTGATTGTAGCGTGATGAAACGTATCATATAACCTGCACAGGAGTATGATGAATAATTGTACCAAGTTTCGTTAAAACCCGTTGAGTAGGTAATTTTTGTTTCTATAACGAACATACAGACAGACAGAAAGACAGACGGACAGACAGACAGTCAGATAAAATTTTTACTGATTGCATTTTTGGCATCAGTATCGATCACTAATCACCCCCTGATACTTTTTTTGTAAATATATTTTTAAAGCTGAAACGCCTGTGCAAAACTATCTACCTATACCTACTTCACTTAAAAATAAATACTTATAACTACTTTAATTAATAAAAGTACCTACGCTTAATAATTTTTAATTTGAACGAATATTTTACAATATAACAACAAAAGAAATTCAAATTTAAAACTATTTAAACACTAAAAGTCGCGCTGATAAGCACGGTTTCTCAATGGGCCTGTTTCCGTAAAAAATGTAATTAGTCCGTCTTTTAGATTGTTCAAAAATAAAAGACACGTATTTTTTCATTTGTAAATTAGACCAAAAATAATAAAGATATAGCCCGTTAAGATTACGCGTGACGTCACAGAGTGGGAGTTTTTTCGCCACTAAGTAACGTCAAAAAACCCCACTCCTTAAGGTCTCTGCCCACTACACCGTATCATACCATGGCCGTGCTATGAACGTGTCAAGCACGGAAGGTAATACGATACGGCTTGCTTTGCCCACTGAAACGAGTCGACGGCGTTTAATGCCCGTATGATGCCCGTATGATGCCGGTATGGTGTCCGTATGCAACCCGTATGATGCCCGTATGATGCCGGTATGGTGTCCGTATGCAACCCGTATCTATGGAACTAACATGGTATAACCCAGGTAAATTGAAATGATATAAGCTCTTATGTGTGCATCTAAATATTTGTGTACAATTAAATTTGCTAAACTCAGAGAAGGCACGCGTTTATAACGGTCCTTATACGCGGTTATAACCCGTATTATCACCGTTTTGCTGCCGGCACGCATCGGTTTGGCACCGTCGCGTGCCGTGCGCGGAGCGTACCGCCACCGGCAAAATATTCTCGCCGACAATTCTGGACTGTCCGTGCATGGCACGCGACGGTGCTGGTCGGTGACGGAACGGTCTAATGGGCATCGTCTCATAGTTTTCAATACAAAGAATACTTTTTTGTCTGACACGTTCATAGCACGGCCATGGTATGATACGGTGTAGTGGGCAGACTCCTTTAATTTTGATGCCTTGTATCTTTGTTATTTTTTGTTTAAATGAAAAAAGGAAAAATACGTGTCTAATATATTTGTATAATCTAAAATACGGACTAAATATAATGTAATTATTTTGACCCTGGAAACATCCCCATTATCAATTATTGTCTGTCAATAAGGTCGATCGCTCTGAACGCATCAACAGCCAAGCTCTCGGACCTCCCGCCTTTTTATACCCTACCGCCGCCGCGACCCGTGTCGAGCGCGGCAACCGTTACACAAAAATAATCCTTATAGCATTATTCAGTATTCACGTGCGACGGCGCGATGGCTTATTCATGTATAAGTTTGGTGTTTCTATACCGATTTCTATGATTCTTTTTTTATTGAATAGGTAATAATGATAACTTTTTTAAATTAGGGATGAATGAGAGTATTATAAACGTAAGAGTAAACAAATATAATCAGAATGCTCCGAACTGCTAAGCTATCAGGAGTTACACGTGTTATTGTGAGTCAACCATAAAAGATAGACATATGCTGTTGCGGGATATTTTTTAGTCAATTTTATGTAAAATATTTCTGTCATACATAATTTCTATGTAACTTTAACCATTAAGGCTGCACACGCGACGGAAGCTTAAAAAATGGAGTAACTTCTCCCGTTTTCCCAACATTTCCCTTCACTACTCTGCTCCTATTGATCGTAGCGTAATGAAAAGTATACTATAACCTGCCCAGAAGTATGAAGAATAATTGTACCAAGTTTCGTTAAAATCCGTCGAGTAGTTTTTGTTTCTATAAGGAACATACAGACAGACAGACAGACAGATAGACAGACAGACAAAAATTTTACTTATTGCATTTTTGGCATCAGTATCGATCACTAATCACCCCCTGATAGTTATTTTGAAAATATATTTCATGTACAGAATTGACCTCTCTACAGATTTATTATAAGTATAGATAATTTGACAACCACACCTCAAACGTCATAAATTGTGCCATTTGCTTAATCCCACAGACGCCGTTTGATTACATAGTTAATGCAATGTTTATATTTAAACGAACAAGTTCTATAGATATTAGTTTAGTCCCATTTTAAATGATTACCACAATTCATTTATCAGAATGTTGTTGTTTTATTATGTATTCCGGATTTAACTAGTTATCAATATACAAACAATGTGATGTGAATAAATACACGATAAAATTATTTAGACATTCAGCCTTGTCGTGGTAGCATACTAGATTATTGATTAGTAACGATATCTAGTTATAATGATGGAGAAAATCACAATATGAGTGATGATACTGATGATCGTGCTAATGCATGCAAGAGTTACTGACTCAGAATGGGCAACGCTTACATAGTGGTTCCCTGTCTTGATGCTCTTCACAAAGAGAGCGATTAATCCGAATACAAATGTTGGAAACAATATCCAAGGAAGAGGCTGTCCCCTTGTGTCCCCTTGTCCCCACTCGATAAAATAATAACTACTTTAGATATACTTATTACAGTTCGTGATCGCCGCGTGCATTCTGTGCTCATTTATTTATATTAGAAGTAGGTAACATTACTGACCTGCTACAATACACGTAACAATAAGAACTCGCTAGTAAGATTAGCATTTATGCTTTCTTCAATACAAACAAACGTTCGCCGCTATCAATTACACACGAACAAGCAAGCTCGGCGGTCGACTTTTGCACCTAATTAGATGCGTGTAGGCATGTAATTAATTTTATCGGTCACTGAGAGGAGCGTGATACGATATTTCAAGATCAGTTTGACCTTTTGATGAAGTGGTTAGTCATAGTTTAACAAAGAGAGATTGTTGTGGTTGCCACCGGTGCATTCGCTTAAAACTAGTTGGAGTCAGTCGCGTCGCGGCGACAGGTCGGGAGCGGGCGGTGGTGCCGCGGTCGTGATTGGCGCGCGCGCTCAACGCACTCGTTTGTTTTTAGCCCGCGGCTGTCACGTCTCGGGACAAGGGCACGCTGGAGAAACGTCCAGAATGCAGCCGTCTTTTACTTTTGTTAACAGAGTACAACAAATCTATCTCGCCCACCACAGTTGCCCAATAAAATAACCTAGATCTGTCAAGGCGTCAACGAAAATGTAAAATATTTAAACTTGTATAATATCTACTTTTTAACACGTCGCTTTAGCTGAGGCAAGGGTGATCTAACTAAATACGACAGGCTCGATGGCTCGATTGGTAGTGACCCCTGCCTTCTGAACCAAGAGTCGTGGGTTCGATTCCCACCGGGACAAACATTCGTGTGATGAACATTTGTGTTTGTTCCGTGTCTGGGTGTTTATATTTGTATTTAAGTATATATTTGTAGTACCTTCGTTGTTCTGATACCCATAACACAAGTGCTTAAGCTACTTACTTTGGGATCGGAGCAATGTATGTGATGTGTGATATTTATATTATATTATATTATATTATACGTATTTTTCTATATTATTTATTTACATATAAATATAATGTTAAAGAATCCCAAATAAATAGAGAACATTTTCGAACTGAGCTGATAAACAGCTCACATGATGGCGAACAAACATGTTTTGTGTTTTTTCACGTTCATTGCCAAAACGCACGTGGTACGCTTCCCCCTGTACATCGTTGAGCGTGTGTGACGCACGAGCGCACTCCGGCCGGAGGAGGGACGCGTCGGCGTCGGCCGGCGCGGTTGCGTCGCTCCACGTCTCCCATCGAGTGCCAACGGCCACCAGCGTCACCAAATTAGAAGCGATCTCGCGATCGCCATGGATATTTGTGACGCGCAAGCCCCGCCCCGGTTATCCCCTGCCGCCATGTCAGCGAACCACAGTGCAACACCGGCCGGCCATACGTCAATACCTAGAACTACGAATATATTCTACGCCGAAAATAAACGAAGAAACCAAAACAATAATAATAACCCACAAAAGCGTCATGACTCAAAGCGCAAAGTTCGGAAAGACAATTATGTAAAGAGATAGAGATATGGTGTGTACATTGTATGCGATTTGTCTAAATCTAATATCATATTATTAATTTAATTATGTAACGAGTAATTATGAGGAAGACCTTCAAATGCTATGAAGATAAGAATGACTGAGACATTGTTATTTCCCGTGCATCTCACTTGTTTCACGGATGATCAGAAGACAACTACGTGATACTATCAATAGATGTTTGAAAACGCAAGATAAAGAGGTCATGTGTGACAAGAACCGGACAGAGCGTGTTCCGAGAAGATCTGAACCTGCTCTTACAACACAGAGCACAGAAGCAAACGGTTAATTTTATCACGATCCGCAGACAACAGCCGTGCTGCTGTGTGTGACTGAACTATGAGTTTCTGACGTAATGTAATTTATGTTGTTGTACGTGTGTAGCCACTGTTGTCTATTTTTCGATGTATAGCTACGGAAACAGGCGATTTTACTTGGCAGCCAGACTGAACAAGTAGTTAATAAGGAAATAGGAACAATGCCCGCCGAATTGATTCAAATACCAAGGTTGTAGGGAAATTGGTTCCAACTCGTCCTAATCATCAATAGAATGCTGGTTTTTAGCAAAAACGCGATAAATTGAATTCTTTAACGATAGATAAATCAATTGCTTTTTATTTCTTTACATTATAATGACACTGTTAATAAAAAATAAATGTAATTGCAAAAGTAGATAATTTTCACTTTTCGGTTATACCTAATGTCTTACGGATATTACCGAGTAAATCATAAAGTTTTTGAAGTTAACTTGTTTAATTAAACCCTAGAATCTGTAATCTTAATCCATTTTCCATTTTTCCACATACAAGTCATTATATAAGAATGTCCCAAAAAGCAGCAAACGATTTAAATAATGACATTTTAGAAGTCCATAAATTAAATAATTTCAACCGCCCATCGAAATTAAATTTGGTGGGTGCAAACCCGCAGTGTTTACGGCATTCCTTAAAAAGTATTTTCGGTTCATACCTACTTACATTTTCGAATGCGAATAAATGCGAACCACGCAGTTTAACTTTATAATTAAAAAAAAATAATTAAAAAGCAGTTTATTTACATTGCTTTAAATGTGTACAATATCTTTTCTGAAGACTAATTTCTGTTTTTAACAAATAGTCAGACAGAATACACATACATACAACTGGATTTCGCCAAAGGGTGCGGGGACGTGCGGGTATTAGAAATGGGTTACTGTCGGGTCAGTGGGTCAAATAAAACACGGTTACACATAACGCAGGCGAGGCGAGCAAACTGACTGAAGACGGTCACGAGACACCAGATGCAAATCATTATGAAATGGTAAGCCTGCCAAGTAAATAGTCGTCATCAAAACCCCGGGATTTAAAAAAACAAATGAAGGCAAGCCTAAAGTAATAGCACCAATCAATCCGTGTAGATGATTCACAGGTATAATCGGGCCACACATATCTAATAATATTCAGCACAGCTAAGATTGGTATAACGATTTATTTATAGTTACGAACTCTCAAAACATTCCAAGAATATTAAAATGGCGAGGAAAGCCGCCCAAATATTCTCTTTATTTTAAAACATCTTCACTGAAAGACAAAAATCGTTCATCAAGTCATCCTTGGCGAGAATCAGAGTGTCGGTATGTAAGTACATTGTTGATTTCAGTCGCCTGTATTTGAATGAAAGCAAGCGCCAGCCAAATACCTGACTCATCATTTTCATTCATGGAAACTAGCATATTTTCAAAGGTAATGTTGTGAAATAGATTAAGCTTTTAAGAATATTTGCACGCTAACATTACTAGAACAAATCATTCAACAATTATTGTAGCCTTAAAATTTTCTCATTTTTATACAGTCTGCTGTAAATAAGGAATGAGTACATACATATATTTTAGTTTGCAAAAGAGAACACGCAACTTTTTAATGAATAGTACATACCTACATTCATTCACGCAGAACTACTTTCTTTAATACCTTGAGCTTGACCGAACGAAGGTCATATGTAGCAGAAGCCACTGTCAATTGAATTATGTAACGCAAACTAAGACGTATGGAGTACACACAGTAAAAACAAAATGTAGAGCAAATTTATTTTGTTATTTTAGGTCTAGATTAGTATTGAAACTGGTTATTTAAGATTCCCGTATCAATACATCAGATAACATCTCACACTATGACCTGTCCAACACAAATGAAGATACCAATAACCAACCAACGGCCAGACACAAAATAAACACAAATAATGTTTATGATATAAATGTTTGATGTTTGTTCTAGATTTGGAGCTACGAACCTCGACTCGGAAGGGCAGGATCACTTCCAACTGAGCCAACAAACTGATCATTTAAATAAAATATTTTTAATGAACTACCGAAGTCAATGACTAGAAACACAAAAGAAAGTGTTTTATATGGGCATCGCAAATCTTTAGTGTCGTATACGGGTGTGAGTTGTGCTACTGCTGTTGACAGATACGACAAACAGTTGAAATTAACTATAGCCTGGTAGTCTAATAGTAGCTCTATAATGAGCAATCACGTGGGACAGGCACGCGCTCAATGTGGAATCACACGCCAATGGCCGCGTGTGTGCCAGCCATCAATTACTTAACGATATTACTATATCGAGATGATTGCTAATTAGTGCACTCGATACAGTTATAGTTCCTAGTAAGTAAGCTTGCGAGGGTGCGGCATTTATTGAAAAATATAGTGAAGGGTATGATAGCATTACCGTTTAAAGGTACGTACTCGATTTTTTTACGATGAAAGTCAAAGATATTAATGTTTCTTTGAATAGAAAAGATCAGTGTACCAGCGCAAGAGCGAATACAAAATAATATAGAGCATATCTTGACGCTTTAATTTAGGACCTAATAGAGTTCTGGTGTCCTTTCACTAGATATTTTCGGAATACTTAAAGAAAAACAGGCTAGGATATAGATAATAATTAGAAACTGCGCCCGATTACACGATAGCGTGCTTCTTATCATAGAATATACAAAATATACGCACTTGTGTGTTATGATGATTGTAGCACAAAATAACGTAAGTTACGAAAGCAAATGGATCAAAATAGGTTGTGATTGTGAACTGCGTGGAAAATTCCATCGAGCTTTCTAGAGCCCCACGGACGAACACAGGCTTGCGACACTTGCGGCCCCAGCGGGCGCAGCGCGGATCTGCGCAGGGGCACTTTCACTGCGTATGCGCATGCACGCCTGCAGAATTTTTTATAACAGATGCCAACGATGGTATTATCAGTTTCAACGAGAAAGTCTAAGGACCGGTTTCAATAATTGCTGAAGAAGTTACCGATAGTTGTCTATCAGATAGCGCTATCGTCTCTCATCTCTGATGGTTTATCCATCGGATAAGTTTCGAACCGGCTATTTAAAAAGAACCGTGAATATAATTCTAAATCATCCCTAGCATACATTTTCTGGTATTGCGTATCAGTACTTATCAATTGAATCATTCAGATAGAGATTCTGACAATTTGGTCTTTCCACAAGATAAGCCAAAAGTACATACAAATTAATAAGTGTTTTGTCAAAAGTAAATCTGACAAAAAGACTTTTACACGATAACATTATGTCCGATAAAAAAAATTAACAAATAGCTAATTGAAAATTAACTCTGTTCAAATCATATCTTTTTTAGAGGGTTTACGTTGCATCGAATACTGCAAAAACAATCGCTCCACATAGTAACATTGGACATGACCTTACAAAAGTTTGCAAGTTTTCAACAGCTCGTTTACTTATCATGTACCTACGGAAAGTCGCAATAATGCCTTTGAGCAGCAAACCGGAGACTGGTCGGCGAGTTCAATGCAGCGAAACGACGTGATATATGCACGGCAGGAAAAGCCAACATTGCGAAGAGAGACTTGAATACAAATGGATTATTATTATCAAAAGATACGAAGAGAGAACTTATATTTAGCATCTTTTTATGGTTGCAATATCAACGCAACGAAACTCGAAAGATTAGAAATGTATTATATGTGTATAGTTAGCAGATTAAAGACAAATACAAACACAAAACACAGTATAATGGTAGCACCTCATACAATATCCATTTAAAAACTTACCGATACCGTATTCCTTTTAATCGTAATACGTAGAAGAGATTTTACAACAGCTTCCCTGTATTACCATACCTACATGTTATGTTAATTTGCCATACATTTAACAGAACATGCCTATAGATTATAACATGTAATGATCACGAATAATTATGGCATTCGGTCCTAATAAAGGTATATAACTGGATGTAATGATAAGCAGAAATCGCCATACCATTGAGAGGAGAAAATAAATACTAGTACTTGTTGACAAGAGTGTGATCGACAGGCTCGAATGATTTGTTGATGATGTGCATCGTAAATAAACAAAATTACGTAACCGCTGACCTTCGAACGTTTAACAGAACATCATAAAATGTATAATACAAGATTGTGTGCTTGTCTGAAGTGAGGAGTATTGATAATACATTTTTGTTTTAAGACTATGTTCAAAATCTACCTGTCGGCAATCATATGTATGATCATCATAATGTAATTGAATTTAAAAATTGATTTTATTATGGTAAAAATTAAGTTATTAACAACAAGTCCAACAACAATTGAGGCTTGATGATGTATTATGATCGTGGTAGCAGTAGAGCTAAAGCACAAAAGCGAAAATTAAAGATGCAAATGGGACGATGCGTCTGGTATGGTGTTGTGTCAGCAAATAACAAAAGTACTGTAACTAGTATTACCTACGGCCTTAACTAAAAACGAATTCAAGGTTTGTCTGTATTTATGACTGCTCTTCTTGCTTCACGGGCCGCGCATTTGTTGTGCATAAAGTACCGTTATAATGAAAATCTATTTCGGGCGTCAAAATTTAACAGCAATGCCAAAACTTTACGATTCACCCTAAATTTGGGTCGAAAAGCTTTCCTTAGCCCGCATATAACATAGATAACACATTACCGCTGTGACAAATTAAGGAAGCGATTTCTGAAAGGTTACGGGAAAACGTATAACTCTTTATATTTAAAGCCGACCGTCGCAGTAAAATAAGGTTCTTAATGCTCTATGAGGCAAATCAACGTCCCAATTATATTAGCATATCCGGATTGTGGTTTATTTAGCATCGATTTAATGACCCGCTTCACATCACGGAACGTGGTTATAATTATAAGGTGTGTAAAGTTAGATGTAATGTAGTACGCTGTAAGCATACATGTGTAAGTGTAACGAATGGTTAGAACATCAAATTGATTCGGCAGTTACGAGGGAGCCGAGGTCGGGCGAGATAAGAGCGGGTTTAGAGCGGCGGCGGGCGCGCTCCGGCCGTGACGTGGTGGAGCGACGCATGCATCACCAACCAGCCACTACATCGCAGCACTCGTTACGTACACACTACTAAGTAAACACATATGCACACGACTCACCACATTTGACAACCAAATTAATCAAACATAAACCAAAAGTTAAGAGAAATATAATTGAGAAAGTTTCCAGTAAACACTTATCATTCTAAGTAAAATAGTCACAATAAATAGATAACGTATTGATAATAACAACTCAGATGATACCAAAAACATCAACAGTTGGAGTTATAACTCACTTGACTATAAACTTCCTTGAGCCCGCTCGTGGTGAAATCCCAAATTGGAACACGTTCGCGATGAAATCGTCTGATTCTATCACAAGCACAAACACTACAACTGACACAGAATATTACTCAACACACAGGAACCGAAGTAGGTAGAGAGCAAGCGATGTAACACGACTTTACGATAATAACAATATGCTAATCTTAATCGTTCGCAGAAGAATGAAACATTGGCAATTTAAAACAGGTTTTCTTTGTCGAAGCTCAGTGTTGCACAAAAAAAAATTAACGCAAAAATAAAAGTAGCGCTATTAAGCGCGAAACACTTGCTTCTCGTGGCGTTGCGCACTGGTGACTGAGACGATCGCGCACGGACCACGAATCAATGTTGCGCAGCGGTTCACTGTGTGCTGTGGCGGCGGCGAGCTCGCACCGTCGCACCGCCCCGGCACAGGCGATGCCTGCTGGCTGCCCGCGGCCGCCGCTACGCGCGGCGCACGTCCCATTGTCTCGCCACGGGGGCCCTGTCTGGAACATACCTGTTCGACCACTACCAGTGAATGAACTCCATTTGACCTATACGCCTTTAATATAAGTAGCTCACAGATGCCGACAAGGTATATGTCTGGAAAACCTTTGGAACTACGTATGCTGAAATAATTTCTTACCAAAAAATAGAACAACGCATAAACAATGTCCGCCAAATCTATGAATCCAATAACCCGAACAACACTTTTGTCACAATAAAGACTCGCATGATTCAAACACCTCGAACCAACAATAAACGTCTCAAAAAACCATCTGGCACGTTGAAGAACCGGTTAAAACCAAACAAGCCATGCGAATAAGCGCGTGCGAACTTTTATCTCTACACTTGATTAAATTAAAACTTCATTTAATAATAAACATAATCTAGAAGTGTGCTTCCATAGCAGCGATTGTTCTCAATGGATCTAACCATAAAATCATAATGCTTTTAAATAGGTTTATGACGAATTAATTACCTATAACATACGAGTACATCATTATGTTTTATAAATTTATATTATGAACGACATAATATATTTGAGAGCAAATTGTTGTGACAGTAAACTACACCATAAAGACGGAATGATGAAGACGGAAATTTTATCACTGCCAAAACAAACATTCATCGCAGGTAAACTCTAACAGCAGGAACACATCAGAAACTAAATGTGCTAATAATTACACAAGGCACACACACTGTGCTCAGTCCTTTTAATAGACGAAATCCAGAAACAATAACAAATAAATCAAGTGTTATTTATTTGTACAGCACTTTTGGGAATCAGTAGTGCTATTGTGCAACTTGTTTGAAAGTGCTGATCTTCAATATTTAAAAAAATGGAAGCTTTGTATTTGACGAATGTATTTCGTGCCAAATAACGTTATGGGCCAAGTGTACAATTAAACTAATTAAGGTATATGTTCTTAACAATTAAAACTACAAATAATGGAAAAACCTCATGACTTTGTCTTGTTATTTCACAAAAGCTTTTTCCCGAAAAGTGAAGATAATAGACACAATAATAGTCTCCGCAAACAGAAACGCTTTTAGAATTTTATTACATAATTCAAATAGCAGACGTATGTAGAGCATTCCATATGAACATAAAGAAACAACTCTCGATCAATAACACGCTAATATTATTGATGGACAGATAATATAATCTCGATAAATAATTCAATAAGTATATTGCCACTGACGTCATACACAATAAAGCAATGCTCATTTAACAGTCGCCAGAAATAACACAACAATAGAGTGGATGTACCTACTGTATCTATTCAAACAATTTCGTAAAGCAGGACAGGAATAACTTTCAATTTCACATTTGTGATGTTACGCTTACCAGACTATAAGGCATGGTGGTGTTAATGTGAAACACAATTCAGTAATACGATATGTGTCGAAAATGTAAACATCTAACGAATTTAATTAACGATTTGTAACGTTTATCAAAATCCGATTATTATGTAGATATAAGCTGAACACATAATTTATTTTTAACTCGTTTGATAAACAAACAATGATAAAAGTAATAATCCCAAAATTTTGGAGCTTAATCTGTTAGTGTAATGAAACTGATAATATTAGCTTTAAATCAAAGATATCTTTGAAACGAAACCTTATTGGTTTTATTTTCAATATACATATTTATGGTTCAGTATGTAGGTAGGTTCACATCAAAAAAAATTTGAAAACTTTATGTTTTTAAATTTTACTTTTATTTTGCAATATCACATAGAAGCCAAATTTAACTATTTCGTATTCGTAGCAGTAATTTTAAATAATATAAGTGACATAACATTTTAAGAGAGCAAAAATGAATTAAATGGAAAATAATAAACAGAATATTTACCTTGTTAAAATGTCCAACCCAAGATGCACTCGTAGAACCATCCGAGTGGAGAACGGCCGGCAAGGACGTGCGTCGTGGACCTGCGACCAACATGGTATACTGTATCAACAACGGAGTTCTTGTACTATGTAATGCATAGAACTTGCTACTTTACAACAGATAAGATAACACTGTATACGCTTCTTAGTGCCAATACAGCAAAATAACATCCACACAACTATTTCAATTCAGTGTGCGTACTGATTGAAGCGTCGTTGCAGACTATTTAGGATTCAAACTAAGTGGACATCTCCGAGCAAATCATGGATCGATAAGGCTAACCTTTTTATCAGCCCTGATATGGAATGCAATATCAAGATAATTTCAAATCACGTTATGGAAATCGAAATAATGATATTTAAAGTTCATTTTAAACAAAACTTTTGTTCAGCTTACAATTTTTTACATAATTACAGTATTAAAAACGAAACGAGTGTGGACGTATTCCAATATCATATGAACTCTATAGGACGGGAACCTAATCTACATATTATTGAGACAACCCATCTTGGTTTATAATGCTTTCGCTTGGGCCTATTCCATTGTTTTAGGCAATAAATAACGTTAGATTATCTGATTATATTTTCAGATACAATTAATCTCTTATCTATACAAAGAACAAATGTTTACGCTACCAGTTTTAGACCACTTGCGAGAAACCCAATATTTGTGGTACAATAAATTCTTCTCGGACGCAACGCAAGTTTTCCACTATTTCACAATAGACTTTACTGGCTTTGTCCAGATTAACAACTTTACCCACAAAACATGTGGAGGTCATAATGATTTCTATTGTAATTTTCCTTAAAATACATTTAGATTGGTTATTTTACGAAACGTTTATGAACTTTATGAATTCAACAGATATGTATATCACTTTGGTTTGTAAAACAAAACATAGCATCATATATATATATATATATATATACCTTTTAATTACTGGGTTGTGATAAAGATTTAAGATACAATTTGGCAGCTGAAATGAACGAATTTGATGAGTTTCTTTCTTTGTTGAATCGCAATGAAACACTTATTTTAGGAAATTAAGTTTATTGAGCAGCAGTTTGTTCTAAAATCATGCATGTATGTATAAATATATAAAACATAGATGCATACAGAGGAAATTTTACACCTAAATGTTTCTCGTAGTACGTATGTAAAGGTTATATGTAGGTGTATATCATATTAGTAGCAAAAGCGCTACATAGCTGCAAAAAAACAACATACATTATTGCATATAGCAAAACAAAGGTGAATTGATACATTCTCAATGGTTATAATGATTGAATATGGACTATTTCTACTATGTACTAAGTCTTTGTAATTAATTAGATCACTAAAGATCATCAAATAGCTGACCATTAATGTCAAGAAAATGCGAATTACTTGATTTATGCAATAATAAAAATACTCAAAACTGGTAACAAAGTATTTCCAACGCATATTTGGCGTTTGACCAAATCCCTCCCATTCGTGTTAATTAAAGTATGTCGACGCAGCTACCGTTCCCGGAAATAGTAAGGGTTATAATTTTCATTACAGAAATATTTGAATTTACACAAAAGGTTTTGTGATTTATCAGGAACAAAACGCTTTGTGCCCTGCTATGTATTAAACATCGTGAAATTTTCCACAACTCGCGGTCGATGACCACAGCTAATTATACTTTATCCTAAAATGCACATTCGTTTGCAAAAATAAATTCCCGCTCCTCTGAATTTACAAATAAACAGTATCTGCTTTGTTTATGCATTTCAATCATCACATCACCTGAAAATCTACTGCCGCATTTATCGAAACTTTGCTATGGCCTCGAAGTTGATAATAAGAAAGCGCGCGAGGTGCGTTCCATCGCATGTCGTTTCACAATATGACGTTTTCACTTCGATTGATTACAATCTACCGAAAGACAATACGGTAAATTACGTGGTGTTCACAATTTAGCTGAATAGGTTCTAACGCTTTTATGGTGACATATATCTTAACTAATATTATAAAGCTGATGAGTTTGTTTGTTTGTTTGAACGCGCTAATCTCAGGAACTACTGGTCCGAATTATTATCCTCGATAAATGGTCTATTCAATAGAAAAAATCTTTTTGTGTTGAATAGACCATTTATCGAGGAAGGCTTTAGGCTATATAACATCACGGTGCAACTATTAGGAGCGAAGAAATAAAGGGTAATGTAAAAAAAAACTGGGAAAAAATAACTAATCCACGCGGACGAAGTCGCGAGCACAACTAGTAGGTTAATAATAATAAGCTTTTAAGTAAACGGTGACTAATATACTCAGTTGAAATTAAAAAGTTTTCTTAACATCTGCAAGGGCAGTTTGCCGTCCTAAAGGTTAGCAAACTAAGAGACGAAAGCGCCTGGGAAAGCGAAGTAGCTCGTATGTAGAGCGGCGAGGACGGAGGCTGAATATTTCATTGAGTAGCGCCGAGGAGCTCTGAAGCCGATATAGATACGTATTATTATTCGCCGCCGCTTGCCCTAGTTCCCTTTACTTGTGTAACATTCTCTATTTACATAATACAATGTCCTTATCATTCTGCGGTACGTAGGAAAATGTTAACATCATCAACTCTTTTTAAAGAAAATTTAAAGAGCAGCTGAATTTAACTCACAAATAGAATAGATTTCCTATTAGGTATAGGGTTATATAAGTGAGAGGGAGTATTCAACGCTCAAATGTGCGACCCCGAGGCATGTCTACCGCCCACGTAATGCCTACGCAAAAGCCTCACAGCCCACGCAGCTACCCCTATTAACTGCAAACTTGGATAAAGCTCGTTTAACGAAAATTGCTAACTAATCATCTTCTCGTACGTGATTAAGAAGGGTACTGCTGAAAAAGGCAAATTTATAAGTATAAGAAGGTCGGTAGCGAAAAGATGAATGATAGCATGGTACTCTCAAGGCCACTCCCGAGAATGCCGCATTGCGTTCCCCGTCTCCCGATAAATCAGACTGAAGGTCAAGTGAACGTTATCCCGCTGTTCATCGAGTGACTAAGAAATCCGTGCATTAGCACTGACGTCGTTTTTATTACAAAATTCAAAACATTGGTGTATCATTATTATTCATATCAGTGTAATATGGTTCCGATAAGAATGATTTAAGCAACCGCTTATCATGACTTTTATGGCATGATCTTTATCACAAGGGTGGAGTGTACTATAAAGAAGCAATGCCTGATTTAGTAGCCGCTGAATCACGTAGCTTAGCCATAGAAACACGTCATGTTTGTTTAAAAAAATTCCGTAAAAACATAACAGTATGTTGCATTTGAAACGGTTTCGTGACTGTAGCCACAGCGGCGCAGGCACGCTACGCTTCTGATTTCAAACACATAATATTTTACGATTGATTCGATGCTTGATATAAGCAAGGTAAACCTTTTTGAATCACCTTCACCTTCCAATATAAAATAGAAGTGCCTCGTCCATACAATGTCAAGTGTAGTTGAGGGTCGAAGTACCTACGTAAAACCTTGGCCTCGGGGTGCGTAGGGAGTGTCGTCACGCAGTGGATGACGTCACCTATTCAAGGACTGCGGGACAGGCGCGCTGATGTACCAGACTACGCGACGCCCGAGCAAACAATACCAAATAATTTCGAGCTTACATACCTAAAGTTGCCAGCCGCGTCTATGTGAATGGTTATTTTAACTGAAGACTACGAAAATAGCGAACGAAAGGCCACACACTAGGCCTCAGCGAGTAAGTACCTGCTCTTAAAATATGAGGTTCTAAACATGCACACGAATGTGCGCAGTATTTTCTATTTTGAAATTTTAAAATACGCACTTACAAAAATAGATCAAGCGTGGCTGCGGTTGCGTATTCGTTTTGCGATCTGTTTGTATTGGCGATAATAATATATTACCATACCAATTCTGGAAATAGAACCTGGAGTGAAGGCATGTGCCTAACAAATTATCGAAATGTAACTCCGAATAAACATTACTATAAATAGGTATTAGCTAATAACGAAACAAACATTATTAGAGACATACCAATTAATAAATAACCCAACCCAAAGCATGCCATGCCACGCTGGGCCACACAGCGCCATCTAGCCCCAAACTAGGCCGAAGCTTGTACTATGGGTACTAGATAACAATTGCTTAGCTACTTTCTTTCTTTTTTGACATTATTTAACATAAATAAAGAGGAAATAATATAAACGTTATTAAACCCAACTACAGGCTGTGTGAAAACAATTTGGCTTCGGATTTCAGCTCCGGACATGCTGGTAAATGTTGTTAAAAACTCTACTTTTTCATACGCTTCACAAGAACTTATAACATGATTCACGTTTCATTAGAATCATCACTTTCCTCGATAATGCTTGTTGTCATAACATAAGATCATTAATGTGTGTTATAAAATAGCACCAATTAAATGCTACAAAAATAAGAGTCATTTCAGAATATAAAGATATCACACATCAAGTACCTTTCACAGATTCAGACAACATCACATATACATTATCTCATCATCATACTGCGATCTCAAATTAAGTGTAGCTGGAGCACTTGTGTTATGGACATCGGAACAAAGAAGGTACCTCAAATAGGTACGAGTACATAAATATACTTAATGGTAGACATGGACTTGTATCTTCCTTGTATGTCACGCTTCACGGACCTCTCCCTAAGTGTGATGTAATTTATAGATGACCCCTAGTCTGTAAATACGACCTGGTGAACAATTTGAAAGGAACAACTTTGTTAAAGGAATCTAATTTAAAATTTAAGACATGCGTTTTAATATTTCCTTAAGAATGGCCATACTTTTTTGAGGATTTTACTTTAACCGTTATCTTTTGAACAATAGTTTTATTAATATTAATCTAAATTCTTAGCGCTAAATTAAACTGAGGCAGTGCTTTTTATTGCTTTCGTATTGTGCACATAAACCTAACACACAATAACGAATTATCATAACCAAGTAAATAATTTCAAGTTTATTAGTGAAAATGTCTTTTTGACGTGATGTTGTCTGTCTACACAATGAGTAGCTGCAGAACAGCAACGGCATATAGGAAGACTTATTACAACAATGGCCAAGGCCCACCTCGGATCATTGAGCCAAACGCCAGGCAACTATAATATCAGCAAAACGGGTACTACATTACAGCCACGATTAATGGCGTCGACACCAATAACATATTCAGATGAATTGATCTATCTCTAGGCGAGCCATCGAACTTTGACTTTCTTTTGGCATGCATCAAAGATTTGCCACTGTCGAACGACAACTTGGCATAATTCCAACGAAATGTAATAAATAGCAATCGCGGGCGCCAGCTCCCATCACACATTGAACGATCGCGACTGAAATAGTGCACTTTTCCGTAAAATTATAACCCGACATCGTAAACAAGCAACACGCCAGGTGCGAGCCGGGTTTGCCTGACGAGGGGTCTTTATCTAAATTATAATCCTCTTTTCTTCACCCTAGCCTTTTTCCGGTTTAGAACTAGGATCCGCTTTCCTAACAATCTCCTACACTCGGCCTATTTTCAGCATCCTCTGATGTGAGGTTATTCTCTGCCATGTCCGCTCTTAGGACATCTAGCCAGCGTTTCTTGGGCCGGCTGCGTGTTCTAGGGCCTTGGACATCTTATAATAATTATCATCTCTATCTACTTTATAATGTGCTAGAACTTACAACTCCGAAACATGGTGTTTCCTGGTATCTACGTGGTATAAAAAGATCTCCTTCCATACGGTAGGCAGCGGATGTCCATGGGCGATTATTTCAACATTAAAACAGGCTGCTTGCTAATCTCCTATTAGTGGCATTCCAATAAAAACAAGCTATTTATTTATCTTTGTTGATATTTAATATAACATAACAGACTTTTGTATGTGTAGAAGTAGACGGTGAATTAATTGAGCTAAACCACCAAGCCAAACCAAGTGGCAGTCAAGTAGGTAAACGTGTAGACGAGTCGGTAAAGCCCCTATTCAATTATTATCTTCGATTAGATTCAATTCTACCACAAGAATGTTTTCCTGGTAGGTACGTTAGTATTCATCTATCACAATTTAATTACGAATAATTTATTTCAACATCATTATCATCATCAGCCTGTATCAGTCCACTGCTGGACATAGGCCTCTCCCATTGTTCACCACCTTGTTCGATCCCGGGCTTATCGCATCCAGCACTAATTATTTATTTAAAAGACATAAAAACGAGATGGAGAGAATTCTAGATTCATCTCTTTCAAAAGTAGTTAATCATCTCTTTTAAGGTAGGATGGAGTAAGAATATTACAAAAATGTTACGGATCTCAAAATTATTATGACTAATATTTCACTATAAGATACAGACGGGAAAATACCACGAAGATGACGCATTTTAAATACACTAATAGTAACTACATACCTACTGGAAGATATTTTATCTCGTTGAAGTGCCAACGTTACAAGAATTACGACAGCATAAAAGCGCAACTGATTATAAATATAATTTCATCTTGCAAAGAAGAAAGGTAGTCCAGAGATACATAGCAAACATTTCTAATACCGCCTAAATTTACAATTATACATACCTAAACGACCTACGAGTATCTCACTAATTCACACAACAGATTTGAAGTGTAACAGTAAATAATATTCGTTATACCCGTAATAATTGATTGTTCCGAGTCATTAATAAAAAGAAAACCAATAACAATAGACAGACAGTCAGAAGAAAGAAGTAAAAGCCTTTCGTCTACAAACATTGGTAACAACTTAAAATATAGGTATAGATTACTGAGATAGAGCATGCTAACTCATACACAAATAACATTTATTATGTCGTCAGTCTAGTTTACCACCAATAGGCAGGGCTTGGAATACCGGTAAAAATATGGTAACGTTACTTTTGCCTCGCCGAGGTATCGATACTATTTTAAGTAGCGATACCTAAAATAGTGGTAATTTTTAACGTTATAAATTACCGCTACCTTCATGATGGTATCGGTAAAAGTATCGGTAAACGTTTAAACGTTACTTACTTAATTTTGGATTAAATTCATTCTCTGTCTCTATCGCTCCCACCCAACATGGTCTCATGCGTCTCGTGTCGCGAAGTTGCCGCTCTGCTATAGGTAACCGTGCGGAGCGGCAACGCAGCAAAGTAGCGTAATAAGTATCGCTACTTTTACCGGTAACTAAAGCAGGTATCGATACTTTTAACGTTATATTGCAGTATCGATACCTGAAACTTAACGTTAAGTTTGCGTTCCGGTAAAAATTACCGTTATAATTTACCGTTAAAATTTAGTATCGCTACCGACTTACCGGTAATTATTTTACCGGTAAAAAAAGTAACATTATAAATTAACGTTACTTACCGCTATTATAATGTTAAATTGGTAACGTTACCAAGCCCTGCCAATAGGTACTGACTAATACTATTGCTTTATGGATGTGGCACAATCCCCTGTGTTTATTTTTTTATGTTTTACCGTTTACAAAACAAAAGATAGGTATGTCAAATAAATAATTCTTAGTCTAACTGTCAACAGCAGAGGTAGACGAGACAAAATTACGAAACAATTTCTACTAATAAATAACAGCTGAACAAAATGGATGCCAGTAACGGATTACGCACGTACAAAAAAAATATGTTAGTAACCTTGATACTAATTTTATCATCGTTTTGTAAAGCTGGTTGCTAAGCCACAAAGTCCACAATTAACTACGCTGCAGTTTCCTCCTGATAACCATTATTTTAGTTAAAAATATTATTAAACTACATTGTACTGACTATCCTATTTATAAAAACAATCAGTAAATACGCGAACTTATTTTGTAAAAAAGTATAATAATTCCACCTAAACTAATAATCACATGGGACGTTATAATAATTTAACCGGACCACTTGAGTTTAGCAAAACATTATTAGTAGACAATTTTTTGTGTTTTTGTTATCATATAGGACAATGTTTGCTTTTTTAAAAATTTTACTCTTTTCTTTATTTTGTCACTATCTAACACTATTACATACTCTTTTTCTTTTTAAAGTATGGACTTTATGTTAGGCGTGTAGAGTTAACGACGATATTTCGCCAATAAACCTCAACATTTGACCTGTCTAGGTCGTAACAACTAATAAAATATTTAGAGAAGTACTACTTTACAATGTTAAAACAGTCACTTGCCTGTAACATGAAGATAGCAAATTGATTAGTTAATATAAGTGACTGTATGTAACCGGCCAATATTGTGGACCAGGTACTTATTTACAGTAAATGAGTACTAGCACACACGTGTCTAATTTTCACATTGTTCCTGAACAAGTAACCAGTACTTAAGCGACACATGGATAACAATGTCGCAGTTAATAATATATACCCCGGAACGTGGGTACAACAATGGTTCGTAAACAAATCTATGTGCGACTATCGCTATCACCATTTATGCAAATTTGTCCAAAATAGACACGGAATTTAAATAGAAGGTCGCATTGTTTACAAACATTTTCCTTACAAATTATCCTGTCTTGATATGTGGTTGCGGCTTTTTAGCACAATGAGGGCACTCGTGTTCTACGCGTGTAAGGAGAACACTCGATCATTTATAAGAATAAGTAAATGGCCTAGTCTATCAGCCGTAATTAAAAAAATAATCTGTCCAATTTACAACATTACTTAGTAGTATTGATTAAACGAAATAACCTATGCTGTATTTGTGTCTTCGTGGGGGGGCTCTAAGCTTTTATAATCTGCCTCAGTCATGCATGACAAGAAATTTATTATGGAAAATAGAACAAATCATTTCATGCATTATTTTATGTGTAAAATATTATATTACTAGCTGTGCCAGCGGCGTCGCACGCGTGGATATCGGGTTTCAAAACTAACGGACTTCCATAAAATTATGCCCAAACCTTAAGTTAGACCTCTAGCAATACATTGGTGAAAACCACATTCAATTCCATGCAGTACTTTTTGCGTGATGCTCAATCAAACATTCAGATAAAAAATTCTCCCGTTTTCCCAACACTTCCCTTCACTGCTCTGCTCCTATTGATTGTAGCGTGATGAAACGTATCATATAACCTGCATAGGAGTATGATGAATAATTGTACCAAGTTTCGTTAAAACCCGTTGAGTAGGTAATTTTTGTTTCTATAACGAACATACAGACAGACAGAAAGACAGACGGACAGACAGACAGTCAGATAAAAATTTTACTGATTGCATTTTTGGCATCAGTATCGATCACTAATCACCCCCTGATACTTTTTTTGTAAATATATTTTTAAAGCTGAAACGCCTGTGCAAAACTATCTACCTATACTTACTTCACTTAAAAATAAATACTTATAACTACTTTAATTAATAAAAGTACCTACGCTTAATAATTTTTAATTTGAACGAATATTTTACAATATAACAACAAAAGAAATTCAAATAAACTATTTAAACACTAAAAGTCGCGCTGATAAGCACGGTTTCTCAATATCAATTTATTGTCTGTCAATAAGGTCGATCGCTCTGAACGCATCAACAGCCAAATATTGAATGAAGCTAGCTCTCGGACCTCCCGCCTTTTTATACCCTACCGCCGCCGCGACCCGTGTCGAGCGCGGCAACCGTTACACAAAAATAATCCTTATAGCATGATTCAGTATTCACGTGCGACGGGACGATGGCTTATTTCATGTATAAGTTTGGTGTTTCTATACCGATTTCTATGATTCTTTTTTTATTGAATAGGTAATAATGATAACTTTTTAAAATTAGGGATGAATGAGAGTATTATAAACGTAAGAGTAAACAAATATAATCAGAATGCTCCGAACTGCTAAGCTATCAGGAGTTACACGTGTTATTGTGAGTCAACCATAAAAGATAGACATATGCTGTTGCGGGATATTTTTTAGTCAATTTTATGTAAAATATTTCTGTCATACATAATTTCTATGTAACTTTAACCATTAAGGCTGCACACGCGACGGAAGCTTAAAAAATGGAGTAACTTCTCCCGTTTTCCCAACATTTCCCTTCACTACTCTGCTCCTATTGATCGTAGCGTAATGAAAAGTATACTATAACCTGCCCAGAAGTATGAAGAATAATTGTACCAAGTTTCGTTAAAATCCGTCGAGTAGTTTTTGTTTCTATAAGGAACATACAGACAGACAGACAGACAGACAGACAGACAGACAGACAGACAAAAATTTTACTGATTGCATTTTTGGCATCAGTATCGATCACTTATCACCCCCTGATAGTTATTTTGAAAATATATTTCATGTACAGAATTGACCTCTCTACAGATTTATTATAAGTATAGATGTTAGGATTAAAATCGACAAAAAACAAAATACATCTTGCACACTGATTAATCAAATGTCAGGTGCCTTTCTCAGTTATCACCAATCACAACAGTTCACAATTTTACGTAACCGAATCCATAGATAAAACCGAACAGATTGTGAAACCAACCGATGAAATCAGGTTCTTTCACAATTTGAAGATATAGGTAACATTGAACAGTACCAGATAGATGTAAAATAATAAATTATTTCGGACATATTCTAAATAAATATATAATATAATAAATAAACGGAGAAATTATGATGAAATTGATGAAGGATAAGTAGGTATAAACGAGTTACCCAAAGGACTAAAAGAATCAATAGAATAAAGGAAGCATTTATTGCCTACCCACATAATATCTATTGCATCACTTCAGTTAACACTCCGCGTTTGTCCAAAACTGTAAATAGACCCAATTAAAGCAAAAGAAGAAACTAGCTGACATAACAACAAATGGAAGCCAGCCAACTAGGCCAGGTCTCAGCTGAGTAGATCTTATTTCTAACTTTCTTTTTACACCAAAGAACTTTAAAAGGTGAAATCGACACAAAACACAAGCATGATAAAGCAGTATACAACGTTATTGTTGTTGAATTACACACGATCGTTTGTGCGTCAATAGAGAAATACATTCAATTTATAGAAATAGACACAAATCTTATATATCTGGAAAAACTGGCTATCAGGAAAAACTAGACCACGTCAAATTTGTAGCTATAAAGATGTAAGAACTCCAAAACTTATGAAGAAGTTATAAATGCGTACCTTTTTGGCTTTTTTATGTAAATTGGTGATGATTGACTAAATCATCTGTAATTTTTGACTAATTCCACCCTTAAACATTTACTTATTTCATACATAACCTTATAACAAGAGCTGTTTTTTTTTCACTACATTTTAGATATTTAAAAAAACCGGCCAAGTGCGAGTCGGACTCGCGCACGTAGGGTTCCGTACCACTGATTGAATGAAAAAAATTAGGTAATTTGATTTATGATGTTTAAAAAAAACTACTGTCTAGATTTCATTAAAACTAGTTTCGATAATAGTTTACATAGTAATACACATCATATATTTTTTTCAGTTTTATAGTGCCCATATTTTAGAATTACTGGGGGGGGGGGGACGGGGGGGACACATTTTACCACTTTGGAAGAGTCTCTCGCGCAAACTATTCATTTGAGAAAAAAATTATGTTAGAAACCTCAATATCATTTTCAAATACCTATCGATAGATACGCCACACATATGGGTTTGATGAAAAAAAATTTTTGAGTTTCAGTTCCATGTATGGGGAACCCCAAAAATTTTGGATTTTTTTCTGATTTTGCTTTAAAATTTTAATGCGGTTAACAGAATACATCTACGTACCAAATTTTAATAATGTAGCTCTTATAGTTTCGGAATAAACTGGCTGTGACATACGGACGGACGGACAGACAGACAGACAGACAGACATGACGAATCTATAAGGGTCCCGTTTTTGCCATTTTGTCCGCTACGGAACCCTAAAAAAGAGTTACAATATTTCATCTAAATTATCTAAGGAGTTCTTAAAAGTTGGTAGCAAATATTTAAATAGCAAAGCGAAAGCACTTAATTTCTAGTAAAGTAAGGAGATAACGGCTTATTCCACTGTTCTATTATTAAAATCATAATTCCATAACCTTTATCGTTTTACAGTTAAGATAAGATTGTATCTTTGTATTTCTTGTAAATACCAGAATTTCGAAAACAAAATATGAATCTACCTAACTTCACCGAAGACAGAAACAAGATTTACAGAGATAGGTTATTTTATTACTTATAATTTTATCAATATTATAATTATCATTTAAAGCAATTGTTTCTATGCATTATTAGTGTTGTATCATCATCATAGTTCTCCCTCAGGCCAGAATCGTCAATGATAAAACATAATTTAAACTTTAAACAGTCAATTTATTCGTTTGTCTGTACCTATTCTTAAAATAATGGAAATTTATAAATAAGAAATAATTTAACCTGAGTATCTAATGTACTTGCGATTTGATATCATTATTTTCTAAAAAATAATGATATCAAATAAAATATCGTTCTCCACGCTGCGAAATGGAACATGCATACGCATACAAAAAGCAATGTATTTTCAAAATCACCCCGAACATCACTATTGAAAACGAAAGTTTATCTAACTATACTCGTTTTTCGGCCAAATGAGCAAATAATAGATATGAGAATTAGAATACAAATAAAAAAAATAGGCGGAGCTGAGCTAATGATTTAGGAAACTTGACTCAATGAAGCACGCTTTAGTGTTTCATGGACGACGAGCGTATCTAACACAGAGACGTAACTGCATATTAGTTGGTCTGTGTAATTATGGAAAATCACCGCACCTCGGCACTCGAGAGCACGACTTGAGAAATACGAGAGTGAACGGCAAAATAATCGTCGATGGTTTTGTAAATATTTAACGTGATCGTTACGTGCAATATCCTGCACATAAACGATATCCGACTCTCTGAAAACTATATAATACGTTTGGTAGAAATTATTGACACTTTCCAAACAACCATAATTAATTAAAAACCCGTTGAATTATACAAACAAGCACTAAAGGCATCGCATTTTCCAAGTACTATTAAACCAAGACTATAAATAGATTATGTGGGTTATCAAATAACGCTTAGAAAGATCAGCACGTGTACCAGTATTAGTATTCAAGCTATGTTAATTAACACCTGCCTTAGATGAATAATTACAATAATTCCGATATTTACCTGTAGGTATAATGATTTTGTTATTCGAGAACACTTAAACATCAACATAGAATCTCGCACCAGTGGAATCTAATAAATACACAACGTATTGTGACATCTATTATTATTCATTAGAGAAGATTTAATCGTCTACTTGATTTAAGTATTAACCTTACCTTTACTTATACTTTATCAGCGAATTATGTATTGTTTAATACCTACTGTATCTTTCACATCTATTGTTATCGGGAATACCTGAAGTAAGCACATTCACATGATAATAACGGAATTCTACATGGGCGAGACGCACAAAAAGTTCTTTTTTATAGTCCATAAGATAAAGTTTAAAAATAGCATCGACTCATGTGAAGGTAAATCGAGACTTAAGTTGGATCACGCTTGCCTATAAAAAAAAAGCTGTCATACTACATTGATACGCTGCTGAACTGATTATTTTCGTAGGAACACGATTTTCAACGCCGGATGTTATTCGTACTAATTACTTATATCAATTCCAATATCACGAGTATAACACGTGTTGCTTCGAGCTTATTAATTGAATGTACAAGCGAAATAAAGAGGTAAATTATGGGAGCAAGCGATGGACCGTAATGAGATGATAAAACTACAGTTGTTGTGGAACAAGCGGAACTTCCGGCCTAAGATGCAATATGCGCTGATCCAACTCTATCATGGAAGAAAATATAGTGATAATTGTCCTGACCATTGACAACGGGCGCCGAACAATAGGCACTTAGTCACGGCATTGATCGGCAATGACGACCAGTGTCGACCAGCCAGTTTGTCGCCACTCAGAAACTACCGAAGCAATGGCGACTGCTCAAGTGGATAATAACAAAAAACAAGTTTTTATCGTCCTAGCCAACTGTATAATCGTTTGGCGGTCATTAGAACGAATTTATCTGATATTAAACTTTGAAAGAATGAAAGCGCGTTGGTATATCAGTTATCTTCATGAAAACGTCATTACGATTGTGATTGTTGTGGACGACTACAAGTAAACATTTATTTGTTTGAAGCATTTGCTTCAAAGAATGCACGCCAACCACTTAGTACCAAGAGAGAGCCTTCCGCTTAGAGGTGAGAGCCTTCCGCTCCCCAACAGTCCGGTGATGATGACAAGGCCGGCCTGGCCATCATCGTAGTCATTTAGAAAAAAAAAAGTACCAACATGCCTTTCCCTTGTATTATAAGTTCCAAATAACAGAATACGATTGAGGTACGATCTCCGAAAACACCCAGAACCGTGATAGGTATATTTCGGCTTCAAAATCGGTTTTTGAAACGAACGCGGATCTGTAAGCACCGCGCACTTTAATCGACATACCTATTACACAATGCGCCACCGAGGTCATCAAATACACCCTTGTGTATCACTTTCAACGTGCCAATTAGTATTAATTAGACTAAATAATTACATTTGTTTAATAAACAATTACATGTCAGACATCATTTATCTATCTCAAACAGGTATTTATAGATGATATATTTCATCTCAAATTACCTTTAGACCTACCTTTACCTGATCTTTATAAATTCTACATAAATAGCGCTCTTAGTCCTCTTACAGGGTGTCATATTGATTAAAACATAAATGAGATAAAACTACCGTTGTTCGCTATATACCTACCTACTGTAGTAGAGAATACTGATCTGGATTCATAATAACAAATAAAGCGCTTAAAAAACGACAAATTTCACCGGATTTTAGTTTCCATTATCGCTTTCTTTGGCAGGTTTGCCAAGCCCAACTCTAATGTGACAAATTGCGAAACTCAACATCCAGCGAAATTAACAAACATCCAGTGGAACAAAACTTTGGGGAAAAATACATTCAAGAATATCGTATAATGTTGGAACGGAAAATTTTCAGTATTTGTTATCTTTGATTAGATAGGTACTAGTATTTAAACTAGTAACATACGTAATGACTCGTAATACCTTGAAATAGAATTCGTAATATCTTAGCCGGTAACTTACCATCCCATACTAAGTTATAGGTACCTAACGTAATACAATAATTGGCATTGCGTCATCGCCGTCATTCAGTGGTCAAAAGCAACCTGCCTGTTGTCAGCCAACGTCTGAGCCACTACATGAACGCCGAATCAATAACGTTTATTAAAAACCCGTCAATTTTGATGGAAGCCTGCCTATAATTTGATGATCAACATTTAGTAAGAATTCATTATGGTACAGTTAATAACAAAGATTAAATCATAGTCAGCGTATGATGCTAAAACCGCACAAATGCGTTAATACAAGTCATAATAAACAAAAGGTGGTATTACACATATTACAGAAACCTTATTAGTACAGAAATATAAAAACTTCAAATGCCGTCTAAATTTAGATTCTCCGAATCCGTTAGATTAGCACTCAATGTGTACGAATATTGTGTATTTAAATTAGTATGTAAAGAGGCATGGATAAACTAGTGTGAACCGCGTACGTCTGCTGGAAATCAGTAAGACATAGGTATCTAGTTTATCACACAAAAGTTTTCTATAAAGTATTAAATAATCGAAGAACGATTTATCGACTTCTCATGAATTCTATCACGAATTATTTCATCAGAAATGTTCTCACGGCCTCCCACGCCAGCCAGTGCAGGCGGATTGCAGAGGCTGCGATAACAGTAACATGAACACTACTTATCTAGCACTAATTATGTCGACCTGCAACTTAGTGTCGAGTTACATCGACAATGACATTATTAAGTTACCGAGACTTGCATACCTGGCGTATTTAAACACATTTGATGATATATAATAATTACGAAAGTATACCTATATATTATGTACGTGTATCGTTAAACGCGTCTGCTAATAAAGTAAAAGGAAATCACCTTTTGAACAGTTAATTTTATTTATAGTAGCTAGTTGCTACGAGAACATTCCATAATTTCGGATTTAAAGACATACATAAATACTTCTAATAAACTAAATACTTAGGCGACGCAAATATGGATAGTATTCTTAGAAAAAACATTTATAACGAGGCAATAATTCTTGAACTCATAAACTAAATAACCATCATATATACGGACTATATCGCAGCGTAATTAAAATAACGAGGGAATTCAATGAATCATCCCTTAGTGCACAATATTACCACACAATACACAATGCAAACAATGATTATGAACATTTCTATTGCCCGCATTTCAAGTATGTAAATAATTCTCAGTGCAATTGTAATGTATTCAATTGTAAGCAAACTAACTATGGAACAAAAGCATTTTCTTTTAGAGACAATAATGATTATGTGGTTGATGCTTGTAAACTTTAAACTGACTTATTGGCAAAAAAAATCACCCTTGCTATAATAGAGCAATAGTGTTTTTTGCCAATGGTCCTGGTCCTAGTAAGTATAGCGATGGGACTCGTAAGAGTATACGATGTAAATGTGTACAAGCTATACTCAACATGGATAACACAGAATAATCAAAGAAGTTTTGACTTCCTGTTAAAACATGATTACTTCATATTATATTGTTTAAGGAATTTTGCCATTCAATTAACTTAATATTATTTAATAAGTAAGTATTAAGAAGCCCAAGACCGAGAAATCTGGCAAGCAACTGGAGAGGCTCATGACCAGCAGTGGACTGCGAAGGGCTGATGATAGATTGATTGAAGTATTAATGTGTAAGTAAGCCAAGGTATTCTGATATTATACCATGTCTTTCTTTGCTAGATTGATATTTGGGAATTTCTCTCCTTTAGAGTCCAGTATCCGAAACCTTGTGTGTGTGTCTCTGTCACAAGATATGTCATGTTAGTAACTTTGGATTATTATTTTACTTACTATGTAAGATATACATTATCGTGTTAAAAGTGCTTTCTTTATAAACGTGTCGTGAAAGCGAAGTCGTGTGCACGGAATGATGACCGCGTAATGTTCACTTTACAACTAAATAAAGTTCTATTACTCAGTAAATGCAAGAATCACGTTGATAACTTCCTATTGTGCTTATATACCCAGTCACATGCCAGCAATACATAGTGTTGCAAAATATGTTCTCGAGCCAATACAAACTAAATGTAAGTGACACGACTCGCGACACGACACATGAATCCCACCAAACGGTTTGCTTAATTAATAAGCACGGTCTAAGAATACCTACTATAGGTACCTTATTAAAACACAACTGAAGTTGTGACGCTCCTTTAATGTAAGTTTATGAGAAATAACAATTGAATCTACGCACTACAAGTAGGTAATAGTAGGGGAGCCCAAGGGGGGATTTCGGGAGTTACTAAAGCGCGGCAGATTAACATATAGGGAGATACCTTGTACCCGATTAAATACTTCCACCAAACATGAGTCCCGTAAATGCGGCCGCCCGTCAAGGATAAAGGATCAGATTAGTAAAAAAAAGTTGATCATCAGAAATTCTTGAGCGCGTCAGATTAAGGTAGGGTGAGTTAGTTACATGCTAAAAAGTATATATTCCACTAATCTGACAATTTCCGATTGTCGTTAAGAAGTAGGTGGGTTACAAACTTGTAAAAAAAAAACGTCATCTCGACTTTCTCGAGCGTGGCTAATTTTTTTTTTATTTTGAAGGAAATAATTCAACGTTCACAAAAAATATATAATCTGACGATTTCCATAAGCCGAAGTAAGGAAAACTAATTAATAAAGTTTAATGCGTGCAGCTACGTAATCCCTGTATTCCCCACTCCGCTTTTCTATTCCTCTCTCACTTTTTCTCTATCTATGACTCTCTCACTCCGTCCCCACTCTGGTTTCTGTTGCCATGACGTCATGACGCCAAAGATTTGAAAAAATAAAAAAAAAATTTTTTCAATTGTCAGATTAGGCGAATCCCTCTAGATAATCGTCAGATTATGAGACAGCACGTCTAGGGTATATAGATGAACCATATATATCTTAATCTGACGCGCTCGAGTATTTCAAAATGGCGATTTTTTTTTACACAGTTTAAAAATGGCCGCGAGTTTGGGTCACATCCAAATCGTCAGATTATTATATAAGAGCTTTTTTTTAGGTTCACTTAACACCCCCTTAGAAAATCTGACGCGCTCGATTAAGTTTTTTTTTTATCGATTTCAACCCTTACGTATGACTACCCCCATCATGGAAACAATCAGATTAACATACGTACATCTTCCAAAATACGTAAAACATTGATGCTATCAATATCTGACGCGCTCCAGTATGTCCATGCATCGGTTTTTTTTTACATTTTTGAAAATGTATAGCCGCTCCCCCCACCAATGAAAGTGTATATATTATATAACATTTTTTTCTTCTAATTATCTAAGCTTCGCAATCGAATAGGTCTCTAGGATGCTCGAGTAAATCCCGATTTAGCATCCCGGGCTCCCCTACCATAATAAATAAATATAGGTACATTTTGATTTCACAAACAAAAGGAATTACCGTCACTCTACATACCTATTGCTGATGTAACAAGTGTAGGATGACTTTGCCTTATAAATTTAAATTAAGTATATGTGTAAAGTGCTTCGAATATAAACTGACAGAAAAATAAACTAGAATAAACACAGTGCGGAAAATACAAAAAAAAAGCTTTATTTAGGTATATTATTCTGTTCGGGGTAATTGACATCAACAACATAATCCCACTGATGCGATCGGATTTAATTATCGTGTTATGAAGGTGGTAGTGTCGACGACCGAAGTTACAAACATCTCTCGTCTCTTTTTAGGTCACCTGCTTATCTTGTACATACAAAAGATTTATTAAACCTTGAATACCTTAAAACAACATTACAGACTGTGTAAACTTAAATTTTGCCCGTAAAGTCAATTTAAATAAATCAACATTTCTTTTAGATATCCCATTAAGAAACCTTCAAGACTACTTGGCGTGACTCAAAAAGCACCAGTGAGACTAGACCACGTCACCACAATCGCCTGTAATGAACCGAGTTGATTCTTAGAAGTTTCTAAATAAATGAAGACAAATTAAACGTCTTCAACGTGGTACGATGATGCAGAAGTTTTACAATAGTTTTCCTCTTAATCAGTTGATCATGAAAAAAAACAGATTCAACGAATTTAAATACTAAGAACTTCAACGAAGAAAGCTTGCTCGGCATTGGGCAATTGCATGAAAATATTGAGTAACATCGATTAGCCACGAAAACAAAAATACCTAGGCGTTGTGAAGCTCACTTTATGGTTTCAAATTCGGCTGGCTGGTCATTTATGGTTGGATTTAGACTATAATAACCCGACGTTTTTTTATTACTTTTGTGGCAGACGAGCAAGCGGCCTGTCTCGTTCTAAATACCGCTGCTGAGATCAGCAATGCTGGAGACACAGTCATGCCGCTACCTACAGTGAGGAAAGAACTCTTTTCAGACGCCACGTTCAAAGAAAGACACGTTGCAGCATGTATTAACATGAGATTTATAACATCATTCATTATGAATCACTTTATTTCAGTACAGCCGCATCCATAAGTAGACAGAAGGGTAGGAATGCGTGGACTTTGGCAGCAGGCCACAAGAGTGGGATACCGGAAAATATCATTTAGTTTGCACATTGTCCAATCTTTCATTGATGTTGTTCTCAACTTCAACTTGATAATAATACATTTGTTTGTCATTCAACCTTCCAAAAAATCCTGCAGACATTCCTACATTTATGAACCTCACAAGGTACGTACAACTTGTACATAATAGCCAAATCAATTCGTTATATAATACTTCTGAAGTAAATCTGTAAGTTTAAAAGTTAAACTGTGACCCACGACTGATTTGGTTACACTGTCGATTCGCGGTGTCGACATATCATTCGTCGTTTCAGTATGATAAAACCAACCTGTCTGTTCTAGGATCTTAATCACTTATTGTTGTCCCTGGATACAGACGCGAAAGCAAAGACAGCCCTAACATAATGATACTAGCATTGATAACCATAAATCCTAATGTATCTGAAAACCTAGTTCAAGCTGGATATGGTTAAATCATTCAACTGAAATTGTCGACCACATGATCAAACTAAATTGTAGCAAATTGGCTGCAGCTTACTAACCACGTGAGGTGATAAGCGATTTTCTTTGACACATGCCGCTGGTCTGCGTCAGAATGGACAAATAAGGAGGAGGCAATTGATAGGGGTCAGCGAATGATGTAAGTAATAACCGCCAGCAATGAGGACTTTCTGAAAAAAAAAAAGAAATCCACCAGATGCAACCACATACGCATCAGGTCCGACTGTAACGGAATTGGTTCATTTTGACATGGCACTGGTCACATGATAGCTGGACCGCAGGCCTAAATAACGCCATCTATCGGATATTTCATTTTGAAACACCTTTGAGCTTAGCGCTACCCTTGAGAAATAGAGGGATAAGATTATTTATTAGTAGGAATGCCGATATTATTCTTCAGGTCAGAGGTTCGTGCCATGTCTAGCATAGTAATAGCAGAAATCGGCTCCGGTAAGGTCTGACCAGGAAACTATTTTGGTTACGCTGATGACCTACCATCGACTTCAATTTGTCCAATTATAAGTATGGGATAGCCTCAGAGAATGAAAAGAAACCTCAGTAATACTATAGGTAATCCGTGTAATCAGTATAATAACAATATTCGACACTCAAAAGCTTTTACAACACCCGTCTCATCGCCGGCTAAGAAAACGAATGACATACATAAAAAAGGACTTGTCAATCAATACACTTTCTCAATAAATATTAATATTGTACAAAATACTATTCCCATGTGTTATTGGGAATAGTAATCTATAATTTTACGAAAATAACTATTAGCATGTATTTATTAACCATCGATATTTTGCATCAATACTTTATTTTACAATGGATCAATTAGTAACAGTTATATTATTGCTATTGCAGGAAGTCAACATGACAACCATTATCTAGTGATTTACTAAGATTATCTATTAAATGTAAAGTATCATACATATTATATTAATTAATTAGGACTACATTAATAATTAGGCTTACAGCTCGGCCTTCCTGCTATAGCGAGTCCCTTCGCGATTTGTTACTGAAACTTAAAATCTTATGTTAAGTTTTACCCTATATTCTTAACAACAAACAGATCTATAACCTTATAATGAACAGCCTTTCAACAAAGTTTTGTATAGTTATACATTGATTTTTTATACAATACGCGCACACAATTACACAACTTATAAGTGACAGATAATAACAATAAAATGCAATAATAATACAAGTTTCTACTTAGTTATTCATAGACTACGATATTAATTAATACAAACAATTAAATTAAGTTTTACTCCTCATCTGTTTTCTTTTTATCACAACCGCTTTCTTAATCTCGACTGAAATATAGCCATGGTTGCATTTTGTCGATTGGTACAATGGCTTCATAATGACGATTGCTTTTGCGCGATAATCAAGTATCTTCAATAGCATACCTCTCATTGGGGAGTACCTACTCTAATACGCGATATAGACCTTGATACTTAACAACCAGCTTTTGTGACTGTCCATCATTAGGAACCCGCCACTCGACACGTACTAAACCTCCTATCGAGTAGTTCTTCGCAGGATTCCGGTGCCTATTAAACTGTTACATATTTTTACACTTATGGTATAATCTATTATTTTGTTATAAGTAGGTATGTGTATATAATATAATTATATCATGTATAAAGGTATTGAAATATTTATTAGTTTATTCTATACATATTGTATGTAAAATTATATTATGTATACTCGTATATGTATAAATAAGTATATTTATAGATTTGTATTTAATTTATATATTATTATTACTATACATTATATTAGTATTAGTCTTTTTTTTTCAAACTTTTTTTGGCACACTACCTTATTATTATTTTCTGCTTAACCCAATGGTTGACTGGTAGAGAATGCCTATGTGGCATTAAGTCCGCCTCTTGTACACTCATTTACTGTGCAATAAAGATTAAAGCCCACTTATATATATATATATATATATATAATATTATAAACGCGAAAGTTTGTTTGGATGGATAGATGGATGGATAGATGGATGTTTGTTCCCTTTTCACGCAAAAACTACTAAACAGATTTTAGTGAAACTTTACATGAATATTGTTTATGCATCAGATTAACATATAGGCTATAAATTACAACGATTCATCATTTTTTTCATTTAGAATTTCGGGAAAATATGTTACGGAATGATTAAAAACTTTTTGAATACACCATAGATACTGTCATTTCTTGACTTTGTCAGCGAAATTGTCCATTTGACATGACAGGTACTGCCAGGTAATAATTGTGAATTAAAATTGTGCGGCTTATTTTCGGAATGAAATTCTTCGGAAAATACTATATGCAAACTGCTATAACTGAAAAGACGACCAACGTAAAGGGATAACCACCTGCGTTGTCTACTAGAATATTGCTCAGTTTCAGAGGCACCTCATTCAGCAACAAATTGGAACAAACTTTAGGAATAAAATTGTGTACAGTCAAAACAGATCTAGCATAACCCGTAAACAAGGCGGCCTGCATCTGATAATGAGTCGCAGTGACCAAGAACCAAAAACCTTACTGCAATCTCAGAAGGCTCACAACGGGCCACATGTCTAGCTCGGATGCGACGAAACTGCGATCAGTGTATGCTTAATAAATATTTTTCTAATCCAAATTGTAATTTCTGTCCTCAATATACTAATATTATAACATTTCAGCCTAATAAAATCGTTTTAATTACGCATGTCGGAAGAAAATAACGCTTTGATGTACGTTAAGATTCAATACACTGGCCAAGTGGTCGCTTTTTGGTCGGCGTGATACTTAAAACCTGTGTACTAACATGTACAATTATTGTACATAGTTAGGTAACACCTATAATTAAAAAATCTTAATTTTATCGGTAAATCATTTTCACATTATTTTCTTAGGGATGCTCAGTATGACATAAAGAAAAATCGAAATAAAAGATACTTAGGTAGTATTTTTAGCGTGGCTTCTCAAAATATGTTCATACACAGGATATCCAGATTCTGTTTTAGTTGTATAGATATAAGATTATTAAACGCACTTATTTTCCAAAAAGTACAAAATAAGTATCCGTATTTCTATATTGTATGGGAGTGACCTATCACCTTTTCACTCCAAGCCTTCCTCACCTGCCCGTGGTGCATCCTGCCGACCAACAAACGAGGCTCTGGCAAACCGACTGGTGGTGGTAAAACCATAACGATGGAAGGCGTAGCTAGATATCACAGGCCTATGACGGGCAGCAGCGTGACCGGAGCGAGAAGCTACGCCCTGCGATCGCCAACCCGCCTGCCCAGGTGGCGCTTATACCCATAATATCCTCCAGATGTTTGCCCTAGGTGGCGAGCAACTGAAGAGGCCTGTGTCCAGCAGTGGACTGTAATAGGGTGATGATGATTTCTATATTAATAAATTTTAAACGTATCGCGCCGACGCCATCCCTCTCCTGGCCGAAAGTTGGCCACAATGACCATTCTCCAAGCAGACCGGGCAAGCATGCACGAGATATTGAAGTGTACATGTCTATGCCCATACACAAGTGCATTACGTGCGGTTGCTCTGTTTGAAAGAATGAGAATTCATAGTAGTAACTAGGTACGTAGGTAAGCACCATTTTTGATACCTTAAAAAGACTAATTGACTCAAAAAAAGTGCGGACGCGACATAAAAATGTGATAACTGCTGACCCCAGTGGCGCATTATATCGGTTTCCGGTAGGATTCAATGTAAAAAAACGAACCTTTTTAGATAACTCGAATAAATTCAGGAAGACGTCGCTCTGGATAAGTCATCACCGGAACTTACAGTTAAGAGAACCATAGCTTAAGACCAGGTGATTCCTGAACAATGGGCCGCGGCTTCCAATGGCCAACCAGAGGCCAACATGATGTACCTACATTGTGTTTGTCCTGTGTCAACCTAAGTATGTTCAGATTTCTCAGCACTCAAATCGAATACCTATATCTTCATCATCTTTTGAGCATCCATTCGTAAGCGCGTGTGATAAAATAAGAGACAAAGACGCGTACATGCATGATATAATGACAGAGTAAGCTCTTCATGACAAACCGATGTTCACGCAGGCAAAGCCGCGGGCAGCAGCTAGTAAATAAATAAATCTAAAATCTCGCTCAAAACGCCCTCGTTCCTCTTATGCCCCTGAAAACTGGTAAGTCTTCCCGAACCATAATGTTTAGGATCGATTACATATCTTTCGTTAGTTTAGTTTAATTAAAAGGTTAACTTTAACGTCCAACATATACCTATTAGGCGGTCAAGCATTCAGCCATTTACAACTGAGCCACTTGTTGCTCGTTCATATTAGTACCTTGACTAGTGTCCTTCTCGCGATCTTTGTTCATATGATTATTTTTAAAACAGTACAAAGGCATATGGCCCAATTTATCACAAGTGGTACATTTCGCTGGAGGCTTGTCACACCTGAAACTTGGGTGACCAGCTTGGTCGCAGTTGTAACACGTCATTTTCAAAATACCAGGCCTCGCGGTATTAGTCGCACCTTTACTATCACCTCGATGCCTGGCGTTTGAGTCTTGACTGTCGCGGCTATGTCCTACCTTCACTGTTCTAAAATATTTTAACAACTGCTCAGGTTCCGAAAATTGCGCAGCCTGCGCTCCGATTTTTACAGCCCTATCATCAACGCCACATAGTAAGCAATCGACAGCCTGACGACCATAAATTTTACACCTATTCAATAAATTTTGGCATAATAGTAGTGTTCAAGTGAATCACCATACTTAACTCTTTTAGTCAACATTTCAGTCAAAAGTTCCGCATAGTCTTCGCGAACAGGAAAAGATTCTATTAGTTTCTTTTTCCATTCGACCCACGTATACAACATTGTTGGCAAGCTTTGATACCAGGACTTTGCTACCCCCGTCAACTTAGGTAGAGCGTAGTGGATTATTTCCCGGTCTTCCCAACCATAAATCTCAGAACACTCTTCTACCTTTGTCAACCAAGTTAAAACAGTTTGTTCCTTTGACATTGGGTCAAATTCTGGAATAATATTAGTATTGAAAGGCAGTTTTACTTTGTCCGAACTTTTGACTGATTGCAATATCGACAAGAACTTATCTAACACATCAGTAGAGTCTACAGGCCCGCTCTCCTTAAAATGACACCGTTGTTGTTGTTCACCATCATTCCTCGCCGGACCATGACGCCTTTTCACGTCGTTCCTCGGCGCCGATGTTCTGTCTCGATCATTCTCCAATCTACGTCCTCGTCGATAAGCCCTCGTTGCGCTCTCACAGCCACTTGACTCATCGCTCGAAGACCGGCCACGCTCCGATCTTGAGGGCGTACGGAGAAATCTCTCCTCAACTCTTCGTGGACGAAGCACCCTTCGTCCTTGACGCTCTCCGTCAACATCATTATAGGCACTGAAAATAACCTCAGCATCGCGCACCCGCGATGCCCCTGGTTGCTCAGAATTTTGCCTTCTGGCCTGACCCTCGGGTCTCCCTGGCCAAGTCGCAAAACTAGATTGCCTCCTGGCCTGACCCTCGGGTCTCCCTGGCCAAGTCGCAAAACTAGATTGCCTCCTGGCCTGACCTTCGAGTCTCCCTGGCCAAGTTGCTAAACTAGACTCACGTCTCAAATCCAACGCCTCTTGAGCCTGGCCTTCACCTCTGGGCCTCCCTGGGTCCGGACCAAAAGGCCAGTAATCTCCATTGTTCTCTCGCTCCATATTGGGAACTGAAACTGACAAATTAGACCTTTGTAAACTCTTAAATATTATCTCACAAACTAAAAAGGATTTCTTTGCGTATGTGTAGCTTTTTTCTCAATCATTCATCATTGAGAAAAGGGAATAATATAACCCGTGTTACCCGCACGAATGTTGCGGACTTAAATAAATAATAACCACTTGCATTTAAATGCGCCCGAGAATGCGTACGATCCACCTGATCTCAGACCAAGCGCATCCCTCACTCTTTATTACAATTAACTACTGATAGATAACCCAGGGCTTTCCCCTGAACACAATTCTAAGCATATAAATATAAAAATTACTATTTTTTCTTTAACTGACCCGACCGGAAATCGAACCTGGCACAATCGAATCTCCTCCCAGCATACATTACTAAACCCCACTGACTCTGGAGTTAAATAATGTATCGTGCAAACATACATTTATAAGTAGGTACATATTTATTATCTCTAGTTTTTATCAATATATCAATTTGACATTAATGTGTATTCAGTACATGCCTAAGTAATGTTTAACTTTATATCCATTGACATTCAAAGTAGGTACAACGTTTCCAGTTGTATTTATGGTAAAAATAACAACAAATAGGTACCCCAATATTTCACATATTCATTCTCGTTTACTACATAAGTTATACTGTAATAGGGGTATTGATTACGAAATGTCAGATATTCTTATCCTAAATGTTCTGATCAATAATTTTGCATGACAATGTAATATGGATGGCTCTCCAGAAATCTCAACACTGCGATATTTTTAAACTATTACCGCCATCTATTGGAAGTCAACAAACGCAGTGTTGTCCAGCGACATCTATTAAGCGGCGACAACTGCACCTTCTGTCGCTCAATAGCATATAGGTACAGCGCCCTCTATCTTGTCATCGTAACAACTCTAGCGTGTTACAGTCAATCGTGCAATGATATTTAATCAATAGGTAATAAATACTAATAATAAAAATGTATTAATTACCATAAAAACACAAATTACAATAATAGTTATTTACACTGGTCCCCACACTAGGCTAAGCCTGTCCTGGGGAACATTCACTGCGCGCGCCATTTTGTTACCTTATTTGAAATAATACGAATTCATAATGTAATTCGTTTACAGTGGAAAATAAATGAAAAAGAATTCGACCATTATTTTGTGCTTCCACAAGTAACCCAACAAGTTTATTAGACAAATTACTGAATGAAACGTTTTAAAAATAAGTAATTCTCACTGTACTTACGTTTGTATTCCTCGTAGGCGTAGGGCAGAAAGTATAATACTTTCCGTCGATCCCGCTTCTGAAGCTATGGGATAGCCTCAGAGAATGAAAAGAAACCTCAGTAATACTATAGGTAATCCGTGTAATCAGTATAATAACAATATTCGACACTCAAAAGCTTTTACAACACCCGTCTCATCGCCGGCTAAGAAAACGAATGACATACATAAAAAAGGACTTGTCAATCAATACACTTTCTCAATAAATATTAATATTGTACAAAATACTATTCCCATGTGTTATTGGGAATAGTAATCTATAATTTTACGAAAATAACTATTAGCATGTATTTATTAACCATCGATATTTTGCATCAATACTTTATTTTACAATGGATCAATTAGTAACAGTTATATTATTGCTATTGCAGGAAGTCAACATGACAACCATTATCTAGTGATTTACTAAGATTATCTATTAAATGTAAAGTATCATACATATTATATTAATTAATTAGGACTACATTAATAATTAGGCTTACATAAGCCTAGCCTATAATTATAATTAACACCAATTTAAAACTAGTTTTGACTAGAACAAAGAAAGTCCCAATTCAAATTTTACTTTGCAGTACATTGCTTATGACTAGTTAAATCGATTTTTAGATTAATTTATCTATTGAAGTAGTGGTTATGTATGGTGGCCTAACCTCATTTAATGTTGACTAGAATAGCATTGTCATACCAACCAACACAGTTCTGTCGAACAAGAACGAAGCGTGTGAAAACTATAGCTATAGAACCTAAGCACAATGAATGCGACTGAATTAGAAACAAAATGATCGATAAACGAAGTCTGTTCCGCGTCGGCATCAATGATAATGGCGCATGGGAACATTAATGAACTTGGTTCAGTTGGAATTAGTTGGATGCTCCAACGCGGAAGCGATATTCATGTAATCGATACTGGAAGACTTAGATGTGCAGTTCTGATGCACAAAGGGCTCTGTGACGCGAGCAGTCGTGACGTAACTAGCAATTAGAGACCGTTATGTAAGTTACCTGCTACAGTTAGTACCAAAGCTTTGAAGAGCCTGCTATCTCACGTAATGAGCTTGCCGGGTATAAATGGGTACATGTACCTGTGAAACCTCCCTATTGGATCATTAAAATTTGTGAAATGAAGCAGCCCACACACAATAGTACCTACTCTGGATGATTTTTTTTTACATGGCTCTATTTTATATAGCATAATGGCTCGCGTACGCCTAGAAGCCGAAAGAGAAGGCCAAGTCGCTCTAAAAACTAGTAGACAACCTAACAGTCCAGTCAACCGTCAGTTGTGACCGTCCCATACCCGACCGTAAGAAGCTTCTTCAAGTCCCTTTTAAAGAACTAAAGGATTGCCTTTTGAATAAAGTATTGATTGTAATTCATAAAACTTAGTGAAACCATAAATAAATAAAAAATAAGATGAATGAGCCAGACAATGTACCTACTATGAACTGTATGAATTTCCCTACGAATACGAGAATGAATTGATCCGAACGGGAATCGAAACCGCCATCTACCGCGCTTTAGGCGATTATGCTTTACCCAATACGCCACCGACTTACGTCTTACCTGATACACACTCAAGGATAAAGCGAATTTCATTTCAAATTTTAATTAGGTTATTAGGAGCATTATTATATACAACTCAGTGTGGTGTCATGTAACAATATTTCCTGTGACAACAAAGGACTAAAATAATTAATATTGATTATGTCATTATGGCATGGATTGCAGTAACTTGGGCTTACGGTAAGATAGTAGGCAATTTAGTAAACTATTATACCTACAATGCAATCGAGTGGGGGGTCAGGAAAGGGAGTGCACTAAACAGAGGTGGTGCAATAGTGAATGGTGCATTCATGAAGTACACACTGCACAGTACATACTAATAAGAGGTAACCTTGCATTGAGGGGCGATGCAAAGTTTGCTTGCTATTGCCCGCGACTTCGGTTGCTTGGTCTCAATAAATAGTAAAGATAAACACAATATAGGTACCCACCCCAATGTTTCACACACTCATATTATAAGAGAAAAAATAGGCAAAACTTTGACAACAAAATTTTCAAATAATATAAAAAGTATAATCAAATATATTACATGTACCTTATTTTTTATTAATTAAGTATAAACTACTGTACATTCTACTCTGTACTTATGGTGAGAAATAAACGTTTATATTATTATTATTATTAAATATTTAAAGTCCTTTTAAAATCCTAATCTATTTTTAAGTCTATTGTGTCTGGAAGTCTTGGTCTTACAAGGTTAAGATTTTTCTATATCAATATTCTTACTGTCTATTCTACCATAATATGTATGTAATACTGTACTCAGTAGCAGACTTTCAAGAATAAAATTAGGATTTAATATAGGTCCATATATTGAGAAACTGTGTAAGTCATAAAATATTCAGTTGAACTGCTCTTTTAACCAGATAAATTGTATGACAAATTCCAAGCAAAACTTACATCAGCATCAATTACTTGATAATAGCTCCATTGTAATTCTTTTATCATAATAAAAATAACAACAAATTAAGTGTAGGGATACATCCGAAAGATAGAGACAAGTTGGTACAAGGAATTTTATTGAATCTCACACTGTACAACTTCAAATGTGGGTATTCTAGAGATAATTAAAAAGTAATTGTTATCAAGCCAAATTCTTCCACAAATTATTTTGTGATGCAACAACTTTCCTCTAACACACAAAACTTCCAACATGACTTACTCAAAATCAATTATTTTCCCTTTAGGGCCCTTTTTGGTCAACCCCTCTTATATAGTTATTAAAAAATAGGTATTGCACCTTTTGCTTGATTATACCATAATGAGAATAAAAAAAAATTAACTTCATAAAACTCTGTTTTTATTTGTTTCTTCTAAGTAGACGGTTCTTATGGAAACCTTTTATGGACATTGGAAAATTCATAAGCCTTGAATAACTATTTTTGTGTATTAAAGATAGATAGTTTGCATACTGATAACCTCCACAAAATATAATAAAATAAATGGCATATAAAAATAATAAAAATGATGAGTCAGTGGCTCATTGTACAAAGCATTTTGATTATTTCATACTATGATTGTTAAAATGGTCCAACAGCAAGCATTCCTCCAAGAGTGGATGCATAAACCAAGTGTATAACATGATTGATAAATTAATTGACTGGCTTAATGGCTCATTTGATAGTGACCTCTGCCTTCTGAGCCAAGGGTTGTGGATTTGATTCCCACACAGTATTTGTACTGACATGTTCATGAACAAAAATTAGTATACTTTTCATCATGCTACAATCAATAAGAGCAGAGCAGTGATGGGAAGTGTTGAGAAAACGGAAGAAATTTTTATCTGTATGTTGGATTGCGCATCACGTAGAAACTACTGCATGGAATTAAATGCAGTTTTCACCAATGTATGGCCATAAGTCTAACTTAAAATTTAGGTACCATTTTATGGAAGTCCATTATTTTTGAAACCTGATATCCACATGTGGGACGCCACCGGCACAGCTAGTAATAGATTAAGCAAGTACTCACCTATAAAATAGAATAACATAATGAACCTACATTGTTCCTGCTATAGCGTCCTTGTCAAGTAGTTGTAAATTGTTATTGAACCTATGCAGAAGAGTTAACCTTCACTTACAGAAACCCAGGAAAAGATTGTAAATTAATGTCACGAGTTCAATAAATAAATACGACTTTATTTTAACTTCAATTAAAAACTATTTTAACTTCAACATATATTTTTATTACACTTTTCTTGATCTATAGCGGAATTATTAAATGTTTCTTACAAGACTGAACTTTCTTGTAAGTATATTTCTCTTATTATTATGTACAAGTAATAACATTTATAAATAGCTATGCATATCTACTGAACTGAAATGAATGAATAAATGTACCTATGTATTATTGCAATGTTCAGACTGAACGTACTCTTACCTTTGATGAAGAATTTCAGCAATCTTTAAATAGAAGTATATAACACTTAAGTCTTGGTCAACATGAATTCCACTTCACTTTATAATCAATAAATAAAATATTAAATAATTTAAACAAAACTGTAAACAATGGGAAGAAAATTACAAATTTCTCCTTTTGCAATTTGCATGTCTGAAAAAAAGTTTTTTTTTCTGATTTTATGTACATGACATTTGTTTTTTTAAGATGCTGTTGTCGTTTGTCACAGATTAAGTAGCTATGGCTATTTAACGCTGATTCAAGCGCTGATTTGTACAAAATCAGATATTTTTTAATCTTGTAAAAGAGAGTCATATCCTCAACTCGATCGAGCATTTATAAGACTTTAATACGCCACTTTAATACGTTGTGAGTCTTTTAATAAAGAACTATTACTTATACATATTGTTTGCAAACCCCTTCAATTATTCTAGGACCTAAACTTGAATTTACTTGACAAAGGTGTTGTGGTTGGTTGTGGTCCAGGTCCATTGGGCAAGTCATGGAATTTGAAATACGAATACGGTTACTGACACATTACACTTCAAATCAAATGTTCCTTCAAAATGTCGGGCTTCAGAAACATCAGATTAACGCATTTGTAATGTTTTATTTCACAAAATAAAATGCCTGCAGATATTCCATGTGCTTGCAGCACCCCAAGTGATTGTCAGGTTAGAGCAGTTTATAAACTTGGTGTGGTGAATTTCCAAAATGCGATAAGTATCGCAGTATAATCAGCGTGTTTAGTTTGTAAGGTCGAGTCAGTAAGGTAAAGCATGAGATTTTGTAGAAAAAAAATGTGAATAATATAGAGCCCTCAGTCTGCATGTTTGTGAAACCAGGAACTGATTAGTATAGTAGTTAGCTGTGATAAGGCAATACATTTTTATACTACAAAGGTGGGCAAACAAATCTACTACGGCCCCGCCGGATGTAATGTTAAGCCACAGTCTATGGATGGACGCCTGCAACATCTGGGGCATCACACGCGCGTTGCCCACCCTACGGCTGCCGATGCAGAATTCGCCCGGCGAGGTCCAGAAATCTTGCTCACCGGCAGAAAAACGACCCGGACGTTATTTAGCTGCGGTGTTCTATAGGGTACTTCCCCGGGCGGCGGGCGGCTCAAATCGAGCGAAGATTCGATAGACCCTACCTCTATTAGCGGTGTGACAAAACCAAAACGTCCAAATCTGAAAAATCGATTGATCTGATGGCGCGATTCACGCGCGCCCACCAATGCGTTCCTTCCTGGCCTAAATCTCAGTCTCTCTACTCTCTCTACCAGAAAAAAAAAGAATTTTACTTTAAGTAATGTTGGCAGTACTGTATATCTGTCAAAAAAATAAAGTGTGCCTGGCTGCCTCTTTGTGCGTGTGTGTGAGAATTGGTTGGAGATTTTCTTGACATAATTTTCATCGAATAAAAACTGCAATCACGTTTTTCATAGTCACATTAGACTTCTAAACAAAATAACTATTTTCCGTGTAAAGAGTCGTGTAACATGATAACGGATCTGACTGATGAATTGGATCAGAGCGACAGCGGAATGGAATCACTGATTGCGAGTAAGGACGATACCCCTGAACGTAGGCCTGAGGAAAGTTTCATAACCCCTTCGGTACGTAGTTCGCCTTTTGTACATACTCCGCCTGTGAATTCAATATTTGTCTCTTTAAACAATAAGTGATGTTCCTTTTGTTTGTAGCTAGGATCGTCGCCTAGCGCGGGTACACCGATAGGTACTCTCAAAGAATACGACGATGTGAGTATCGAATTTTATTTCTCTACATAGAACTTCCCTTTTAAATGCTTTAAAATTGTGTTATCATTTTAAAAAAGTCTATATTAACCAAGTATTGCATGAGATTACCTAGTTTTATTTGGAGGTTATATGTATGTAGATTAATATTTATTTGTGATCAACAGGAACCCGACGAAACTCTTACTGAAAGATTATGGGGACTAACGGAGATGTTCCCGCAGTGTGTCCGCAATGGCACTTACACAGTCACCACTAAGACTTGGTAAGCCTTTTCATATTTGGCCAATAAGTGTTTGAGTTATATGTGTTTAGAATAGGGCAATCTGCAGTATTTTTGGGTCAGAGTCTACACTTTTAAACAACCCTACGGTTGTTCTATTATACTGCTTCAAAAGATGGTAATTGAAGAGGTGATTTGTTAAAAATGGTCACAAAAATATTACCATGCAGTTAAACTGCTGTTCTGGCAGTTCAAACAGAATTTGCATATTTAACAAAATGTCTTTTTCCAGGTCTGGTGTAAAATCTTTATATGGTCTTTCTCGCTCAGTTATGTGGGTGGTGGCAAGTTCTTCAGTCATTCTATTTGCACCAGTCATATTTGAGGTTGAGCGAGCGCAGGTGGAAGAGATGCAGAAGTCACAGCAAAAACAGGTAACCATTACATTTCTTACACATGTTATTCAAATATATTGAAAGGAATAACACATAATGTCCATGACCATGGAAGAACTGAAATCCTTTTTCAAATCTGGACACCATGATCACAGTAGACAGATATACAGTGGGGATATTAGATACATGGGAAAAAAGTTCTGTAACTGTATACCTATTTTCTGACATGCTATTCATGTTATGATGATTCAAATTAATTTGTAACCTTAACTTGTTCCAGGTCTTGTTGGGAACCAACACTGCCCTGTCGGGCCCAATGCCTAACATGCCACCAATGCCACGATAAGCCAAAAATTATAAATATTTGAACTTGCATGTTCACCTACACATAACTATGTTAAACACAATATAGGACAGAAAACTTCAACCTAAATGCTTTAATATTAGTTTGTTAGATTAATTAAATAGGAACTTTTATTGTAATATTTCAATTATTTTATTGGAGTTTATTTTCCTGTTGAAAGCAAATTTTAGTGTCATTCAATGTATTTACTGTGGACTAATTGCATTTAAAATTAAGATAAACTATTATCTAATCACTGTGCACCCAAGTACCAGGGTATACTTATGAGTTCATTTCCTATCTTTCTGTTGTTTAGACATAACTATTTACTATCCTGTTTTATTTTAATGGTTGTCAGTGTTGGTGTATGTACCTTAATGGAATGTATAGGATAGACATTAAAACAGTCATGTTAGATAATAAAAGTACTGTTAAACCAAGTAAGATTTTTCTTTTGTTCCTCTCCAAACATTAGGTGTAATAACACAAAGCTATTGCTACCTAAAAGCAAAAGCCCTGACCCATAACTGTTTCAATCCATAGTCGCGAACGCATCGCTGCAGTATGCACGCATGAAAATCTATTTTGAAAACAAATTGCACGTTAGCAACCCTACTATGGATGAAATGTGGCCGAATACACAAATTCCATGCCGTGACATAAAAAAGAAAAACATTTTATTCCACTGTCTTTATAAGTGGGGTGAATTAATAAACCGGTATTTATCGAAAAATTTATGAGAATGACAATACGTGAAGTGAGGCAACATTTTTATTATTAGGTTGGTTGAACCGATTTCTAACAAATGTCAAATCTCAGCTGTCGTCTGGTTTCTCCAGCCAGTCGTCTCGTCAGTGTTACTGTCAGAATCTAGTACATCATGAAAAGATTTTTAATATTTCCCTGAAATCAATTGTTAAAAAAATGGCAAATACAGGTTTATTGCCATTTGTTCGTGGTGTTGATTTTACTAGTAATGATTTTAGTGTAAGTAAAGCTATATCAATTGGTTAAATCGATGCGAGAAGAAAAGATGATATCATATCCCTAACCTCTGTTTACTATTTTTATAATTTGCCCTAAATGTTTCTTTTCAGGATGAGAAATTTCCCGATGCCATTCGGTATATGACTGGCCTACAATGGCTCAGGCTAGATAAAACTAACTTGACGGATGTACCAGAGGAGTTGGGAAAACTTATGAAATTGGTAAACATTCTTTGTGTATAGAAATGGGTTAATATAAAGTTCATCTATTTTTATCATAATGTGTTTGATTATGCTTTGTTTTTAAATAATTATGAATTCAGATGCTTAACACAAAGTTAAGTATAACAAATATTCTGATATGGATGATGATGGACATTTGTGATGGAAAGAAGATTGAAAATAATTAAACTAAAAATTATATTGTATAGTTTTTAATACTTTTTTACAAGATGTTTTCATGAACAAGAGGATCAGAATAAACCTGCTAAAACTGAAGTATATTATCATAACGATCTTTTAGGCCATTTAATATTCCAGTAATTGTAACATTTTATTTGATATTGCAGGAAAATTTATCCCTAAAAAAGAATAGCCTAGAGAAGTTATTTGGAGAATTGACAGAATTAAAATGTCTGCGTTCATTGAACGTCCGGCACAACAAGGTGAAGAGCTCAGGCATACCTGCGGAGTTGTTTCATCTCGAAGAACTGACCACTTTGGATCTGTCCCACAATAGATTAAAGGAGGTCCCGGAAGGCTTGGAAAAAGCTAAATCATTGCTTGTATTGAACCTTAGTCACAATAAGTAAGTTTTTTAAAATGTATTTTGTTCCAGTTTTCTACCTTTATTGGGACTCATTTCCCTGGATATTTCTTTTTTTTTACCTTTGTAATAATTTTGATATAATAATATTTTTTTGTTAAACTTATTAGTATTATATATACATACTTGCCGGCATGGATATTTATTGGTCAATTCAATTCCATTAAAAAAATTATATTCTTTTAAATTTATAGCTTTACATGTTAATCTGATGTGGGATACATATTACTGTAAATATTTATTTATTCAAAAATAGAAAATACTTTATGTACTTTATCTTACTTTGAATGTATTTGGATTAGAGTGCCTATCCTTGTTGAGATTAGTCATTACAATACAGAAATATGAATTTTAAGTCCAGTGGACAATAATGATTATACCTGTACAAATAACCTAATACAATAGAAATATGTTGATATACTTTAACTTTAAAGAGTTGAAGTAATTAAGAGTAAGTCATTATGACAACCTTAAGATAGTTTAATTATACAGACTATTATGTATGCATAATTCATTAATTGCCTAGGTAATTAGTCACTCCTTAAAGGTTTAAAAGGCTTAAGTGGTTTGAATGTATGAATGATCATTTATTGTTTATATTTGATCCTGTCCTTGTTGACAGAATTAACCTAAGAAATCTAGTTAAAGGATCTTTACTTTTCAATTTTTTTGGAAAATTACTAACAATGTATTGGACCATGAAGTTGAAAATTGTTTGGGGAAAGGTAGGGCCTATCACTATGTGATGATATATGAATTATAGATTATTTGGGCCAGGAACACCTTACCTTTTAGCCAGGCTTAGAACTACCAGTGCCCCGAGTGGTATATGATTAGATATAAAAATATTCTACTGAAGATGGATATTCATACCTCATTGTGTTTTGTTGTAGAATTGAAAGCATACCCCCGACCTTATTCGTTCAACTGACAGACCTGTTGTTCCTGGACCTATCCAGCAACATGCTGGAGACTCTGCCCCCTCAGACGAGGAGACTGGCTAACCTGCAGACTCTTATACTCAATGACAACCCCCTTGGCTTGTTTCAGTTGAGGTAAGTTTTCTGTAAATTATCTTTTTTCCAAGTCAGTGCACCGAAAAATATAATATAAAATATGTGTAATTTTTTATGTGTGAGATGTCTTAAAGCTCCTGAATGAGTGAATAGATTATGATATTTAGTTTTATGAGTTAATCTGAGCAGGCTATTTTTCATAACCCAAAATCTAAGTGTCTATTTTGTATGTTTGTATTGCAATAACATTGCCTCTTAATAATTTTCATTGAAACAAAGCATTTCTTGTTTCTCAATCAAGCTTTTTTAAGTATATTAATAGACTGGAAATCATCGCTATCTGATCTAATCATCGAATATTCACAATGTTATAAATTCATCATTATTATGCATTAACCCTTTAAGCAATCGCAGCAGTTATGTAACTACGTTAAATTACTCTTAATTAAGAAAAAGCAACCATTATTAGTTGAATATCTATCAATGAAGAGTCTTTCTAGATTCCGTTCTAAGTTCAACCATTACATGGTTCAACTTGCTATGCTAGTTAAGGGAAGGAGAGAGAAATTGGATCTTTGCATTTCAGGCAACTGCCATCGCTACAAAACTTGACTACGCTGCACATGCGCAACACACAGCGCACGCTGGCCAACCTGCCGACAGCGCTGGACACGCTGTCGAGCCTGGCCGACGTGGACCTGTCCAAGAACGCGCTCACCAAGGTGCCCGACGCGCTGTACTCGCTGCAGGCGCTCAAGCGGCTTAACCTGAGCGACAACGAGGTCACGGAGCTGTCTGCCGGTAAGCGCCGCTGTTGCTGACCCGCCGACAGTGCTGGACACGCTGTCCAACGATCTCTCCTGTTTTATTGTTGCTCATTTCCAGGATGACTATATGCCTTAATGGTATATAGCAAATGGGGCATCTTGCAAGAACTATAATTTTTTTTTGAAGTATCGAAATCGAATCACCCGAAAGTTGGCGTCTCAGATCGAGTCATACCGTATACAAGTAATGATCTAGGTTCTATATAGATCAGGAGTTATCCGCGAAGCCCATGTTACATCATTGAATCCCCAGCTTATGTAGCTGATTAAAATTATCATATCCTTTGATATGGATGTCAATTTCTGTATGTGTAAGTCATCATCGTCAGCTTGTAAACGCCCACTGCTGGACGTGGGTCTTCCCCAATGACAATTGTTATTTGGGGGGATCGGCTTAGTCACCACGCTTAGCAGGCGGGTTGGTGACCGCAGTAGGTTTTATTTGTACCCAGCCAGTTATACACTGCTGCCTATTTCCTAATATTCTTTTAGTTCGCCAGTTCCCGCAGAGTAGGTGGGTAGGTAGGTATAAGTTTAGCAACCCCTGATTCAAAACCAAAGTATCTAATACTCGTAAAGATAGAGGACTTCTCTCCAATAATGGTGGCTAAACGTTTTCATAGTCAATGAATTCTCATTCACGAGTTGATTACCATCGACATGCATAGTCATGCATATTTTCACTTAATTACATAGACGAGGCGGTTTATTGTCTATGCGGCGCAAAGCAATGCATGCACCATTGCATTATGCAATTATCTTGTACATTATATGGCTAACCATGTTATTAGCATCTACATTTTTAATACTTCCCTGGTAAGGGGAAAATCGAGTTTGCCTCTTCCTTGTTTTACAAACTACTTATAATTTGTTCCCAGCGATTCAATGTACTCGTAATATAATAGGCACATTCTGTTATACGTAGTTCACAGTTAAGTGATTGTCTGAAGACGTTTGTTGCCATCAGCCATTGTATAGGTGGTGGAACAACCTCAGGTTAAAAATCGACGCCATGACCACAAATCTTGATTCTGTCCACTTTCAGCAAATTATTATGGGCGTAATTGTGAAATTTTGTAACTAATGTCTTTTTAAAGCACCTAAGGTTGCATTGAACGGGTTCAGCTGTGGACCCAATTCAATCCTTATGGCAGTGGACTGAGATATCCTGACTGCTGAGGACATAGGCCTCTCCAGTTGTTCGCCACTTTGGTCAAACATCTGGAGGCTTTACCCATAATCGCCACGCTGGGCAGACGTGCAGGCGATCACAGGGCGTAGCTCCATGCTCTGGTGACGCTATGCTGCCCGCCATCGGCCTGTAGTACTTAGCTTCGCCTTCAATCGTGATGGTTATACAGCCCCCAGTCGTTTGCCAGAGCCTCGTTTGTTTCGAAGCAACCACGGGCAGGTGACAGGATTTGAGCGAAAAGATGTTAGGTCGCTCCCTTACACTCCTTATCGAAGTAATAAAGTGGATAAACCTCAAATCCAAAGATTAATTCTAAACCTTTACCATTGGAACAGCTATGGACATCTGACAGAAGCTGGAGAGCCTGAACATAATGAATTGGATATGTCTCAAATCCGAAGATTTCTAAACCTTTCCCATTTGAACAGCCATTCACATCTGGCAGAGGTTCGACAACCTGAACACATTAAAGTGGATATGCCTCAAATCCGAACATTAATTCTAAACCTTTCCATTGGAATAGCTATGGATATCTGGCAGAAGTTAGAGAGCCTGAACCTGTCTCGCAACAAGCTGACGGCGCTGCCGGCGTCGCTGTGCAAGCTGCAGAGCCTGCGCCGGCTGCACGTGGACGACAACCGGCTGGACTTCGACGGCATCCCCTCGGGCATCGGCAAGCTCGGCAACCTGGAGGTGTTCTCCGCCGCCAACAACCTGCTCGAGATGATACCGGAGGGGCTGTGCAGGTTAGTTTGATGTAGCTCCTTTTGGCGTTTCAATAAAATCAATCAATCAACAGCCTTGGTCCGTCCGCTACTGAACGTAGGCCTCCATTTGGCGTTTGCTCATTGGCAAATTCTGTAAGTTAACCTTCTAGGATATGCCCTCGGTGCTCATTGGCAAATGCTATAGGTTAGGGGTTATGTATATGTAGCTCCTTTTGGTGTTTGTTTATTGTTTATATTTTCTAGGACATGCTCTGTGTTCTTCCTAGGCAAATTGTATAGGTTAGTCTTTACGATATGCCCTCGGTGCTTTTGGCAAATGCAGTAGGTTAGTCGTCTGGGACATGTCCTCGGGCGTAGTAACTTGGAGGTGTTTTCCGCCGCCAACAACCTGCTCAAGATGATACTGGAGGGGCTGTGCAGGTTAGTTTGATGTAGCTCCTTTTGGTGTTTGCTCATTGGCAAATGACAGGCTCGGTGGCTCATTTGGTAGTGACCTCTGCCCTCTGAGCCAAGGGTCGTGGGTTCGATTCCCGCACAGTACAAACATTTGTGTTCATAAACATGTCTGTTTGTATTGGTCTGGGTGTTTTCTATGTATAATATGTATTTATTTACAAAAAAAATCTAAGTAAGTTTATCAGTTGTCTAGTACCCATAGTACAAGCTTCGGCTTAGTTTGGGGCTAGGTGGCGCTGTAAAAAAAAAAAAGTTCTGTAAGTTAGTCTTCTAGGATATGCCCTCGGTGCTCATTGGCAAATGTATGCTGGTTAGGGGTTATGCAGATGTAGCTCCTTTTGGTGTTTGTTCATTGGCTAATCCTGTAAGGTAGTTTTCTAGGACATGCTCTGTGTTCTTCCTTAGCAAATCTATATATATAAAAGGAGAAACTGACTGACTGACTGACTGACATATCAACGCACAGCCCAAACGGCTAAACGTAGGCACTTGAAATTTGGAAGGGACGTAGCTTAGGTACCGTAGGGGTGCACTAAGAAAGGAATTCCCGAAATTCCCACGGGAACGGGAATTAGCGGGAAAATCCTTTTGTATGAAAAATCTAAACCGCTTAAGTTAGACGCTTGAAATTTGGCATGCAGGTACCTTAGTAAATATAAAGTTTAGTTATGGTTGTATTTTGAGAAATTCCCACGGGAACGGGAGTTAGCGGGAAAAAACTTTTGTAAGTATAAATTTAAACACGCGGACGAAGTCGCGGGCAAAAGCTAGTCCTATAGGTTAGTCTTTACAATATGCCCTCGGTGCTCATTGGCAAATGCAGTAGGTTAGTCGTCTGGGACATGTCCTCGGGCGTCGTAACCTGGAGGTGTTTTCCGCCGCCAACAACCTGCTCGAGATGATACTGGAGGAGCTGTGCAGGTGAGTCCATGAATGTAGCTCCTTTTAATGTACGCGGCATTGACGCTTAGGCCCCTTCCCCTCTAAAAAAAAAGTCCTTTTGGTGTTTTACTATCATCATCAGCCTGCTTAAGACTATCCCGGAAGAGCTGTGCAGGTAAGTCACATTAATGGTTTAGTAGACATTGGACTTAATCGCAAAATAGTTTGCGCCTAAAAACAACATGTTCTTGAAATCACCTATTCTTATTTCATTCTGGAAATAATTCATTTCTACAATGCGGAGGAGACCTGGCGAGCGATGCTTGCATTCTAGAAGGAAGCGGCGGAAAAAGAGCTTGAGGCCGCGGTAGATCGCCTAATATTGCCACTATGGTTATTGTACACCATATTGGTGAATACCAATATGAGAATTCATAAATAATATTATTTTCATAGGGAAAATAAAGATAATTAATAGGTTATATCACGTATATAAGGATAATGGTTTACCTATGTATAATAAGTTATTGATGTTTAACATGCAATACTAATACTATTTGAAGCTAAACTATTGCGAGCCAGTGAAAGTTGATATGCAGATTATGTCGTTTCTCTTTATTTACATCACTGCACTGAGAAATTATGATGTGAGAATAATTTATGTATGTTCCATAATGTAGAACCGTTTCAGTTCATTGACTTATCGCAAAAACAATCACACTTTCGATCTTGTACCTTGTAGGATGCATTTTATTAACTCTTTACTTAAGAATCTATTTTAAGAAGAGTCCACAGTTAATTAGAGGATAATATTTGCTTAATTAATCTATACCGAGTTCGTATCTCAATGTGGGATAGCTTCTAACACAAGCTTGCTCACCAAGAGCGCTAGCAAAACGCGGGATTTTGAAGCACATACTTTATTTTGTTTATTTACTTTTTATTATATGTCTAGCATTCCATAACTTTTCTTTAATTTTCCTTTTCGTGTCTGGGAGGCGCCCTCAAGCGTAGTCATCATTGAGTACCTTTAGTAGATAGTAAACTTGTTCTTGAGATCAGATCAGAGAAGTCGGTTAACCTTACCTTACTAGACGCTTTGTCTTTTTCTAAACGATTTGACAGTGGCTTAATATAGACCTGTATCCAAAACGTTACTGACGTTAATGATTACGCCTCAGGATTTCTTTTCTAAAAAAGGAGACGTAATAGAGTCTCGTTCATTCAAATACGATTCAAATTGTCGAAAACAAGCGAAAGTTTTCGATTGTCACAAAAACTAGTGTCAAATTTGAATGAACGTGCGAGAAAGTTTCCGAATTCGAATTGTGAATGAATGGCATTGTCTCCATACACTTATCTCTTTCCAAATTCCAGATGCGGTTCCCTCAAGAAGCTAAACTTAAGTTGGAACAAGCTGATCACGCTCCCGGACGCGGTGCACCTACTGAGTGACCTGGAGAGTCTGCAGCTGCACGGGAACCCCGAGCTGGTGATGCCTTCGAAGCCCGTGGAGCGGCCGCGGGGCGACGGGCTGGCCTACTACAACATAGACTTTTCGTTACAAGCGCAGCTGCAGCTCGCGGGGGCCGCCACCAGCGAACCGACCACGCCTAGCAGTAAGTTTTGAACTGACTTACTAGTTCCGCCTACTAGCAAGATGGCGATGTATCTCAGCGGCAAGCAGCCTTCATACATTGAGAAAATGCATGGGGATCATCATCATCAGCCTGAAGTCCTCTAGCATCCTCTAGCAGAGGACGTCTACATAGGCCTCCTCCAATAACATTTATCATTTGTGGGATTTGCGCTTGGCAGGGGCGGGTCGGTGACCTTAGTAGCTTTTATCTTCACCCAGTTAAACGCTGCTGCCAGTCTCTTGATATTCCCTTAGTCGTCTTCGGGACACCCAAGGGATGAAATCCACCCCATTTCCTATTGTTTAGGGGATATTGTGTGCCAAATCATCTTCTTTCATTGCTGTAACTGCTATACAGGCGTGAAGTCCGACCCGATAGCGCGCAAGCTGCGGCTGCGACGAGGGCGACCGGAGCCGCAGCAGCACGACTCGGCGCTGATCCTGCGCGGCATGCAGGAGCAGGCCAACACGCAGCACGACGCCAGCCTCGACCAGCGCAACAGCGAGCTCAAGTCAGTCAGCACACATACACATACATACACATACACATATAGTGACCGGAGCCGCAGCAGTACGACTCGGCGCTGATCCTGCGCGGCATGCAGGAGCAGGCCAACACGCAGCACGACGCCAGCCTCGACCAGCGCAACAGCGAGCTCAAGTCAGTCAGCACACATACACATACATACACATACACATATAGTGACCGGAGCCGCAGCAGTACGACTCGGCGCTGATCCTGCGCGGCATGCAGGAGCAGGCCAACACGCAGCACGACGCCAGCCTCGACCAGCGCAACAGCGAGCTCAAGTCAGTCAGCACACATACACATACATACACATACACATATAGTGACCGGAGCCGCAGCAGCACGACTCGGCGCTGATCCTGCGCGGCATGCAGGAGCAGGCCAACACGCAGCACGACGCCAGCCTCGACCAGCGCAACAGCGAGCTCAAGTCAGTCAGCACACATACACATACATACACATACACATATAGTGACCGGAGCCGCAGCAGCACGACTCGGCGCTGATCCTGCGCGGCATGCAGGAGCAGGCCAACACGCAGCACGACGCCAGCCTCGACCAGCGCAACAGCGAGCTCAAGTCAGTCAGCACACATACACATACATACACATACACATATAGTGACCGGAGCCGCAGCAGCACGACTCGGCGCTGATCCTGCGCGGCATGCAGGAGCAGGCCAACACGCAGCACGACGCCAGCCTCGACCAGCGCAACAGCGAGCTCAAGTCAGTCAGCACACATACACATACACATATAGTGACCGGAGCCGCAGCAGCACGACTCGGCGCTGATCCTGCGCGGCATGCAGGAGCAGGCCAACACGCAGCACGACGCCAGCCTCGACCAGCGCAACAGCGAGCTCAAGTCAGTCAGCACACATACACATACATACACATACACATATAGTGACCGGAGCCGCAGCAGCACGACTCGGCGCTGATCCTGCGCGGCATGCAGGAGCAGGCCAACACGCAGCACGACGCCAGCCTCGACCAGCGCAACAGCGAGCTCAAGTCAGTCAGCACACATACACATACATACACATACACATATAGTGACCGGAGCCGCAGCAGCACGACTCGGCGCTGATCCTGCGCGGCATGCAGGAGCAGGCCAACACGCAGCACGACGCCAGCCTCGACCAGCGCAACAGCGAGCTCAAGTCAGTCAGCACACATACACATACATACACATACACATATAGTGACCGGAGCCGCAGCAGCACGACTCGGCGCTGATCCTGCGCGGCATGCAGGAGCAGGCCAACACGCAGCACGACGCCAGCCTCGACCAGCGCAACAGCGAGCTCAAGTCAGTCAGCACACATACACATACATACACATACACATATAGTGACCGGAGCCGCAGCAGTACGACTCGGCGCTGATCCTGCGCGGCATGCAGGAGCAGGCCAACACGCAGCACGACGCCAGCCTCGACCAGCGCAACAGCGAGCTCAAGTCAGTCAGCACACATACACATACATACACATACACATATAGTGACCGGAGCCGCAGCAGCACGACTCGGCGCTGATCCTGCGCGGCATGCAGGAGCAGGCCAACACGCAGCACGACGCCAGCCTCGACCAGCGCAACAGCGAGCTCAAGTCAGTCAGCACACATACACATACATACACATACACATATAGTGACCGGAGCCGCAGCAGCACGACTCGGCGCTGATCCTGCGCGGCATGCAGGAGCAGGCCAACACGCAGCACGACGCCAGCCTCGACCAGCGCAACAGCGAGCTCAAGTCAGTCAGCACACATACACATACATACACATACACATATAGTGACCGGAGCCGCAGCAGCACGACTCGGCGCTGATCCTGCGCGGCATGCAGGAGCAGGCCAACACGCAGCACGACGCCAGCCTCGACCAGCGCAACAGCGAGCTCAAGTCAGTCAGCACACATACACATACATACACATACACATATAGTGACCGGAGCCGCAGCAGCACGACTCGGCGCTGATCCTGCGCGGCATGCAGGAGCAGGCCAACACGCAGCACGACGCCAGCCTCGACCAGCGCAACAGCGAGCTCAAGTCAGTCAGCACACATACACATACACATATAGTGACCGGAGCCGCAGCAGCACGACTCGGCGCTGATCCTGCGCGGCATGCAGGAGCAGGCCAACACGCAGCACGACGCCAGCCTCGACCAGCGCAACAGCGAGCTCAAGTCAGTCAGCACACATACACATACATACACATACACATATAGTGACCGGAGCCGCAGCAGCACGACTCGGCGCTGATCCTGCGCGGCATGCAGGAGCAGGCCAACACGCAGCACGACGCCAGCCTCGACTACACATACACATATAGTGACCCGATAGCGCGCAAGCTGCAGCTATATGTATAAGGGCCTATCATTTTTCGCTCCAAGCCACCTCACCTGCCCTTCGTGCATTCTGCCGAATAACAACCGAGGCGCTGGCAACCGACTGGTGGCGGTAAAACTATCACAATTGAAGGCGTAGTGAAATAGCACAGACCCATGACAGGCAGCAGCGTTATTGCAGCGAGAAGCTACGCCCTGCGATCGCCATCCCGCCTGTCCAGAGCGTGGCGATTGCGTATATCCTCCAGGTGTTTGCCCTAAGTGGCGAACAACGTCTCTTGTCAGAGCAACTTGCGCTTCCTTTCCAACTTTCTATTAAGAGGAAGCAAAACACTATGCTTAGCCATTATAAAAAAAATGGACGGCCACGCTTTAACCTTGTAAGACCCAATGTCCTCAATAGTCCTCATCATCATCAGCCTTTATGAGTCCACTGCTGGACATCGCCCTCTCCCAATGTTCTCATCTGATCCCAACTATTGTTTTATCTATCATGTAGAAGTCTGGGCTTTACGTCTTTAAAGCAGAACACCATACATAATGCGCCACCGAAATTAGTCACACATAGCTTGTATGAAAACAGATGCTGCATTAAAAATGTTGCTAAACTATTAATTGTTTATTTTATACAGTTGAAAGTCGATATTGTTTATTAAACAAATGTTTGTTTACAAATAGCATACACAATAATAAAACAACTCTAGTGGGTTTGCTTTATTGTTGAAATCAGAATGTTAGTGCCACCAACGGGTATGAATGTGTTTCTGTTTATTTTTATTAATTTTATTTTTTATCTTTGACAGTAGTGTTTTGTAGAACCACTATTAGGTTTTTAAATTACGGCTATTTTATTTGATCTGATTTCAAAATCAAGCAAGCCATGTAGGCTGTAGAGTGGGCTAAAACTGCTAAACAATATAATATGTACATACATACAGTAGGTACAGTCAGCCTCAGATATAATCGAGCACGTAAGTTATACAAATGGATATATAAACAACCAAAAATGTCTACGTAGGTAGAAAACATAATCTAGGTGTGTTTCTTCGGCTACAAAGAAACTCCACATTATGGTGACGTATTCTGACTAGCTTCTAAGATACCAACGCACCAGTGACAACCCCTGGTGTTGCAGTATCTGTGAGCGAAATCTTCACCGATCTTGTATTTTAGTTTCGAATCCTAGGATGTGTTAATGAATGTACGCTCGTTTATCAGGCCGAAACGTTGGGACGAAAGCCTGGAGAAACCCCCGCTCGACTACTCGGAGTTCTTCGATGAGGACACCGGGCAAACCCCCGGGCTGCAGGTCTGGGAGATCGAGAACTTCATCCCCGCGCCTGTTGATGAGGTATTTATACTTATCGAGAAGACTCGAGTCGATCACAAAACTAATACACAATGTGAGACCTATACTCTGAGACGGGGATCTATTGGCATCAATTGCACTTATTGACAGAGGGGTCGATAAAACCCCACCTGAATAGATTGTTCTTACATCAGCCAATTTGGGTGCACACTTTGTTTAGTGACTATACTACACAATTTTATGCAATAAAAGTTTGCCTTTCCCAATACTCAGCAATAAATTATGTAATGGACCTTTGTGGCCATCCACAAATTATTATGTCACACAAATTGCATGATACTTTGACCCGTCCTGATCACTTTTGTGGGACTTCTATCTACCTGCTTGTCACAAGTCTCCGTTACGTGTGACCAGGGCCGTCTTTAAACTATTTGAGGCCCTGGGCACATTAGGATCATGGGGCCCCTATGACCTAAATATCAGTTATCATTTGGTAATCTGGCAGGAACTAGGGGGGCCCCTTTCATCACGGGGCCCTGGGCACGTGCCCATAGTGCCCAGTGGGAAAGAGGGGCCTGCGTGTGACGTAATTTATGATTGGCCTCTTTGGGCTGAAGTATTTGCATACCAACACGTGACTTTAAACTTTAAAGCCCGTTTGTCTCCTCAGTCATAAAAAAAATATCGTCTTTTTCTGTTGAGCATAGGTTTCGAAAATGCAGTGTTCGAAAGTTTGTTTAGGTATAAAGTTTTTAAATACAATAATTTCCACAGGTGGCACACGGGAAATTCTTCGAAGGCGACTGTTACATCATACTGAAGACGTCCATCGAGGAGCAAGGGCAGTTGTCGTGGGATATACACTTTTGGATCGGATCGAAAGCAACGGTAAATATTTAAAATTCGTAACGTATCGCTGTACTGCTTTTTTCAGATATCTGTTGCTTTTTTATATAGTAGCCAGCATAGTGGCCTTCCGTCGCCTGTTAGCAACGCTGTGGCAACGAACAAGTTACCAAATCAATCAATTCAGTTGCCACCACCATATACTGGCCCGTTCAATTATTCTGGCTTTATCTATGTACTAGCTGCTGCCCGCGGCTCTGCCCGCATGAATATTCGTATAAAACATAGCCTATGTGTTAATCTGATGTACAAACTATATTCCTGTAAAGTTTCTTTAAAATCCGTTCAGTAGTTTTGGCGTGAAAGTGGAACAAACATCCATCCATCTATCCAAACAAACTTTCGCGTTTATAATATTAGTAGGATTGTAATGTTTACCATATCTTTATTTGTTGTTTTTATGTAAACTGTACATCGTCGTGTACACGTGTTGTTTGTTATTCATCCAGCTGGACAAAGGCGCGTGCGCAGCGATGCACGCAGTGAACCTGCGCAACCTGCTGGGCGCCAAGCGGACGCAGCGGCACGAGCAGGCCGACGAGACGCCCGAGTTCCTGGCGCTGTTCGCCACGCCGCCCGTCTACATACAGGGCAGCCACACGCCCTCCGGCTTCTTCACCGTCGACGACCCGGTCAGTGACCCCACCCCCACCCCCCACCAGGTACCAAGCGGACGCAGCGGCACGAGCAGGCCGACGAGACGCCCGAGTTCCTCGCGCTGTTCATAATAAGGATACGTAGCGGCATAAGCAGGCCGCCATTGGACACACAAAGACCTGGAGGATTTACCCATAATCGCCACGCTAGCTCCTCGCTCCGGTGACGCTGCTGCCAGTCATTGGCCTGTGGTATTTTAAATACGCCTAAAATTGTGATTGTTACACCGCCACCAGTCGATTATAGCCTCGCCTGTTATTCAGCAGGATGCACCACGGGCATGCGAGGGTGACTTGGAGCGAAATGATGAAGAAGCAATTCCTTCAATATTCGCCAATCCAATATTTCGCCACTTTGATCGATCTGTGACTATTACCTAATGATGACTAATTTTATTAATTGTTTATCTAATGTAACATTTGTTGACTACAGCATTACGTGACGCGGCTGTACCGCGTGCACGCCGCCGGCAACAGCATCCACCTGGAGCCAGTACCGGTGCGCGCGGCCTCGCTCGACCCGCGCTACGTGTTCGTGCTGGACACCGGCCTCGTCATATACTTGTGGTAAGCGTCGTAGCCGCAGCGGCCGTATGCTGCTGCAACAGCATCCACCTGGAGCCAGTACCGGTGCGCGCGGCCTCGCTCGACCCGCGCTACGTGTTCGTGCTGGACACCGGCCTCGTCATATACTTGTGGTAAGCGTCGTAGCCGCAGCGGCCGTATGCTGCTGCAACAGCATCCACCTGGAGCCAGTACCGGTGCGCGCGGCCTCGCTCGACCCGCGCTACGTGTTCGTGCTGGACACCGGCCTCGTCATATACTTGTGGTAAGCGTCGTAGCCGCAGCGGCCGTATGCTGCTGCAACAGCATCCACCTGGAGCCAGTACCGGTGCGCGCGGCCTCGCTCGACCCGCGCTACGTGTTCGTGCTGGACACCGGCCTCGTCATATACTTGTGGTAAGCGTCGTAGCCGCAGCGGCCGTATGCTGCTGCAACAGCATCCACCTGGAGCCAGTACCGGTGCGCGCGGCCTCGCTCGACCCGCGCTACGTGTTCGTGCTGGACACCGGCCTCGTCATATACTTGTGGTAAGCGTCGTAGCCGCAGCGGCCGTATGCTGCTATACATCATATTGTCTCTGACATTCACCTTTGAGCCACAAGGGCAGAGCCCGAATTGTAAATTCAAAAATTTAAAAAAAAATCTTTATTTCATAACATACCATTTTCACAAATCAGTTTTGGTGTACCTACCTTTTAAATATGTAAAAATACTTGTATTAGGTGGACATCGCCCGTCCAGGCCTTATTTAATTAGGACTGAAGCATAGAGATTAGCAGACAAAGACAATCCTATAACATAATTTTAATTGGGTTTTCACTAAAGAAAAGATGTAAAAATCAATTTATGTAAAAGTGATAGCCTGTATGCAACAGCATTTCACGTTCATCAAGCTTGTCAAGTTTTAACGTTTTATATGAAGCTCGCCAGTATGCCAGCGAGCGAGCTATTTAAGAGGGAGTCCATAGTCCATGGATCTTATACCAATATCAGAATGTATCATCATACAGGAACGGCAAGAAAGCAAAGAATACGCTTAAGTCGAAAGCGCGCCTCTTCGCCGAGAAGATAAACAAGGAAGAGCGCAAGAACAAGGCGGAGCTGGTGGCGGAGCCCCACGGCAAGGAGCCCGCCGCCTTCTGGAAGACGCTGGAGTACGACGGCGACGACCCCTTCGTGCCTGAGGTAACACCCTCATCACTATTGGTTAACATAAACTGCTACATAAGCGTGACGTAATGTTTATGTCGCAGTCATCTGGTTCAATCTCCTATTCAATTGAATCGCTAGCGCGTTCATTGAATGACGACATTCAATTGAATGACTAGACCGAACGTTGACTAAACACGCGTCACTTAACGTCCAACTAGGTAGCGGATTGAAACATAGCCCTTTGAAAAGAGCGGACGTAAAAGCAGTCAAGTGATTGTAATTTAGTTCATTTTTTTCTCGCGCGGCGTTAGTAGTCACTAAAACAAATATGGCGTCGAACATGATCACCTGAGTGTTGATATTTTTTTGATTAGATTTACTTTAAACTGACTTATCTTAATCTTAACTAATATTATAAAGCTGAAGAGTTTGTTTGTTTGTTTGTTTGTTTGAACGCGCTAATCTCAGGAACTACTGGTCCGAATTGAAAAATTCTTTTTGTGTTGCATAGACCATTTATCGAGGAAGGCTATAGGCTATATAACATCACGCTGTAACTATTAGGAGCGGAGAAATAATGGAAAATGTAAAAAAAAACGGGGAAAAATGACTATTCCACGCGGACGAAGTCGCGAGCATAGCTAGTACGTAATAAAATAGTACGACAGCATGGATTTACCTATTAATACGCCGCCTCCGGATACTTTTAAAGAAAAATTAAAAATTAAACAGTCGGCTTTTACCCATTTAACGACTATGCTAAAATGACGTTCAGTCAAGACGTTGAACGTTTCATTCAATAACTTGACGAGTTGTCCTTTAGGCATTCAGGTAAATGTCGTCATTCAATGAACGCGCTAGTCATTCAATTGAATAGCAGATTCAACCAGATGACTGCGACATTTACATTGTGTGGTGTTTTAGTCTAAGATCCCTCTGTACAACGACCTTCACCGAGATGTTTAATTGATGAAACTTATTTTATTATTAATTATTAATAACTAGCTGTGCTCGCGACTTCGTCCGCGTTTTTTTTACAATTACCATTATTTCTTCGCTCCTAATAGCTGCAGCGTGATGTTATATAGCCTAAAGCCTTCCTCGATAAATGGCCTATTCAACACAAAAAGAATTTTTCAATTCGGACCAGTAGTTCCTGAGATTAGCGCGTTCAAACAAACAAACTCTTCAGCTTTATAATATTAGTTAAGATTAAGATTAAATATTTTAATAAATATTGGTGATGTATATGGGTTGCCTATAAATTTTTAGTTTATACCTGGCTGGCTACCCGAGAGTTGTGACCGAAAAAGAATAGGCAACGTTTGAATATTCTATGGGCTTTATACTTTCAATTGGTATTGAATTTATTTAATAATCAAATCGGTTAAATGTATAACAATGCTTCCTTTGCACGTCGCGCGGGCCTTGAACCACGGTTATTTTGCCCGGGATTTTTTGGGATACTTCCGTACTGGGTGTCTTCCTTTCTTTCCTTTGAAATTCTAGCAATGTCCCCTAAATTCTTATTATGTGTTGGTGTAGGAGCACGTGGAGGAGCCGTTCGTGTGGGCGGCGCCGCGACTGTACCGCGTGGAGCTGGGCATGGGCTACCTGGAGCTGCCGCAGCCCGAGGCCACGCCGCTGGCGCGCGACGCGCTCGCCACGCGCAACGTCTACATACTGGACGCGCACACCGACGTGTTCGTCTGGTCAGTATACCGCGCCGTGCGGCTGGTCAGTGTACCGCACCGTCGGCTGTACCGCGTGCAGCTGGGCATGGGCTACCTGGAGCTGCCGCAGCCCGAGGCCCCGCCCACGTCTACATACTGGACGCGCACACCGACGTGTTCGTCTGGTCAGTATACCGCGCCGTGCGGCTGGTCAGTGTACCGCACCGTCGGCTGTACCGCGTGCAGCTGGGCATGGGCTACCTGGAGCTGCCGCAGCCCGAGGCCCCGCCCACGTCTACATACTGGACGCGCACACCGACGTGTTCGTCTGGTCAGTATACCGCGCCGTGCGGCTGGTCAGTGTACCGCACCGTCGGCTGTACCGCGTGCAGCTGGGCATGGGCTACCTGGAGCTGCCGCAGCCCGAGGCCACGCCGCTGGCGCGCGACGCGCTCGCCACGCGCAACGTCTACATACTGGACGCGCACACCGACGTGTTCGTCTGGTCAGTATACCGCGCCGTGCGGCTGGTCAGTGTACCGTACCGTCAGTATACCTAGTGGAGTTTGACACCACTGTGGCTGGACGCCCACTTAAATACCGAGAGCCCACTTGGAGCGCGTGGCTCCGGACTCTAGGGAGAGCCTCCGCTTCTACTGCACCTTGGTGTAGGCACCCTTAACTCCAGGTGATCCAGTTCACACTCCAGTTCGTCAGTTAACAAAACGAACTGCGAACTGCGTAGATACGTAATCGCATCTAGTCATTCGACTAGATTTGTTTAGTAATCTGACGAAATGTGTATCTGACGACATGCGTATGATCCGTATGCTACGCTTGTGTTTTGTGCATTAAAGAATAAGATTTTATTATAATTTTTTTTTATAAAAATAAAATTTTATTAAAAAAAAATTATAATAAAAAGAGCGTTCAGGATGCCGAAAGTATGTGTGTGTGTCTGCTTAGCCCAATGGTTGACTGGTAGACAATGCCTATGTGGCATTAAGTCCGCCCCTTTTGTACACTTAAGAGAGGTAGGGCATAGCGATACTTCGCTCGAATTGAGCTACCCGTCCGGGGAAGTACCTCCACCCTATAGAATACCGCAGCCAAATGACCTCCGGGTCGTGTTCCTGCCAGTGAGTAGGGTTTTCGGAGCTCGTGGGGGGTTGGGGTTGGGCCGGCATGGCACTGACAGGTAACTGACCAGTTACTTGCCCGATATCACAGCGATTTGGGCTTCTCTTTCGCTTTCCACCAGGCGAAGGAAGCCATTATGCCGAGCTACTATAAAAAAAAGATACTTTTTTCTAAATACATACATATTATACACTAGCTGTGCTCGCGACTTCGTCCGCGTGGAATAGTAATTTTTTCCCCGTTTTTTTTACATTTTCCATTATTTCTTCGCTCCTAATAGTTGCAGCGTGATGTTATATAGCCTCGCCTTCCTCGATAAATGATCTATTCAACACATAAAGAATTTTTCAATTCGGACCAGTAGTTCCTGAGATTAGCGCGTTCAAACAAACAAACAAACTCTTCAGCTTTATAATATTAGTTAAGATAACAGATATATTTGTGCAGGTTCGGCAAGAAGTCGTCGCGGCTGGTGCGCGCGGCGGCGGTGAAGCTGGCGCAGGAGCTGTTCAACATGGTGGCGCGCGCGCCGCACGCGCTCGTCACGCGCCTGCAGGAGGGCACCGAGACGCAGGTACGCCTCGCCATCATCATCATCATCATCAGCAGCAGCCTATTGCAGTCCACTGCTGGGCCCCTACCACCATCATCGAAAACGATCGTTCGGCGTTCGTTGAATGGCTCGCGTACTTTTGAAATAGAAATAGAAAAACGTTTATTATTATTGGACATCACAACGTACACATTAGACAGACATTATACTAAAACATAAACAAAGATAAACACTTAATAGGTACACGATAATTAGACCGGACAAGACCGTTGCGACGTCCAAAACAAAAGGGCCTCACTCAGCATTAGGCCTTAAATCCCTCTCATTTGTCCCTCCCGTGTATATGAACTAAAATTAGTCAGTCGATTTTCATTAATTAGTTAAATTCATATATTTGAACACGGGTGGGATTTATTGTGCAAAAGTGCGCGATCCGTTCAACGAAAGCTCGTTTTCGATTTTGGTGGTAGGGGCCCTGGACATAGGCCTCTCCAGTTGTTCGCCACTTAGGGCATACATCTGGAGGTTTTACCCATAATCGCCACGCTGGATGGGCGGGTTGGTGACCGCAGGATGAAACGGGGTGGTCCTATTCAAATCGGGAAGCGACACAGGCCATAACCTTACGATCTTATGAGTAGAAACACTGTTCTGGCACCAGTGAATTTTTGACTACGATCGCTTCGGTTCTCGCTGCGTAAAGAGGTAGGTTGTTGCTAATAGCTTGGTCCATCGGCAGGTGTTCAAGACGTACTTCCTGGGCTGGGAGGAGGTGATCGCGGTGGACTTCACCCGCACAGCGGAGTCGGTCGCGCGCACCGGCGCCGACCTCGCCAGCTGGGCTAAGCAGCAGGAGACCAAGTGAGTGACGAGCAAATACAAACTACGTTTATAAATGTTGTAACCAATATTTTTTATGAAAAAACGCGCGTCTTATAAATACCATAGACATAGACCGATGACGGGTAGCAGCGTCACCGGAGCGAGAAGCTATGCCCTGCGATCGCCAACCCGCCTGCCCAGCGTGGCGATTATGGGTATATCCTCCAGACGTTTGTCCTACGCGGCGAACAACTGGAGAGGCCTATGTCCAGCAGTGGACTGTAATAGGCTGATGATGACGGGGGGAGGGGTACCTTCTTCCACTGTATTATTTTTTCACTACAGTCTATAATGTTCATCTGCCGACTATAAGCACAATTTCTCTCTTGCACTAGATGTCAAACAGTTTTTTCTTTGATGACAAATCTGAACAACATAATAGTTGTGCCTATCCTAATTACGACCCTGGCTGGCATCTTGACTAAGGTTCTTTACTTTGGCACACACTTATTTTTTCTGTTCCGAGTGGCATTCAAATGATAAATGTCTCTGCAGGGCGGACTTATCTGCGCTATTCACGCCGCGCCAACCGCCCATGCCCTTGGCAGAGGCGAAGACGCTCGCCGACGAGTGGAACGAGGACCTGGAGGCGATGGAGGCGTTCGTGCTGGAGGGCAGGCACTTCGTGCGGCTGCCCGACCACGAGCTCGGCGTGTTCTACAGCTGCGACTGCTACGTGTTCCTCTGCCGCTACGTGCTGCCCGCCGAGGTGAGTCCTACCTAACGGTTCAGAGTCCTAACGAGGACCTGGAGGCGATGGAGGCGTTCGTGCTGGAGGGCAGGCACTTCGTGCGGCTGCCCGACCACGAGCTCGGCGTGTTCTACAGCTGCGACTGCTACGTGTTCCTCTGCCGCTACGTGCTGCCCGCCGAGGTGAGTCCTACCTAACGGTTCAGAGTCCTAACGAGGACCTGGAGGCGATGGAGGCGTTCGTGCTGGAGGGCAGGCACTTCGTGCGGCTGCCCGACCACGAGCTCGGCGTGTTCTACAGCTGCGACTGCTACGTGTTCCTCTGCCGCTACGTGCTGCCCGCCGAGGTGAGTCCTACCTAACGGTTCAGAGTCCTAACGAGGACCTGGAGGCGATGGAGGCGTTCGTGCTGGAGGGCAGGCACTTCGTGCGGCTGCCCGACCACGAGCTCGGCGTGTTCTACAGCTGCGACTGCTACGTGTTCCTCTGCCGCTACGTGCTGCCCGCCGAGGTGAGTCCTACCTAACGGTTCAGAGTCCTAACGAGGACCTGGAGGCGATGGAGGCGTTCGTGCTGGAGGGCAGGCACTTCGTGCGGCTGCCCGACCACGAGCTCGGCGTGTTCTACAGCTGCGACTGCTACGTGTTCCTCTGCCGCTACGTGCTGCCCGCCGAGGTGAGTCCTACCTAACGGTTCAGAGTCCTAACGAGGACCTGGAGGCGATGGAGGCGTTCGTGTTGGAGGGTCCTTAAAGGCGTCTATATTTCGCTGAGACTCCTTAAACGAGTCACGACGAAGTATCGACGTTAAAGACAGTATGTTACATTGGGTAGGCAGACGGAGGAAGATTTAGAAGCGGCATTGATAACCCTACTGTTCGTAATTATTTATATCTATTCCCATCATGTGCTGGTCGCTTCATGCATAACGCTCTAACCATGACGCCATAGAGACCTTCGATTGCAATGAAGGCCTAAAAATTGCGATTGAGGTTTTCTATAGATAGCTGTTAAGAAATCACAGGTTGCGATTAAGAAAATTCAGTTGCGATTGGAGTTTTACAGATTTTTGTGTAAATTTAAGGGTGAAAGAAGATGCGGAGGCGGAGGAGGCGTGGGTGGTGTACTTAAGGCTCTATAGATCTTCTCTTATAGATGGTTGCTATTGAAAACTTTCAAGTTGCGATTGAGTTTTTAAAGATTGTTATGTAATTGAAACGAGTGCCGCATGTGTAGTGCACTTTGAGGCTCTATACATTTCCATTGAGAACTTTCAAGTTGCGTTTGACGTTTTAAAGTTATAGTACGCGAATAAGGAGGAGAAGGGCACAGGTGCCGTATATGATGTTGTCTGCTTTAAGGCTCTAACATTGCCATTGAGAACTCACAGGCTGCGATTGAGAACTTTCAAGTTGCGTTTGAAGTTTTAAAGTTATTATGTAAATTTAAAGGTGGAAGAAGACGCGGAGACGGAGGAGGGCGGCGCGGACGCGGCGTGGGTGGTGTACTTCTGGCAGGGCCGGCGCGCGCCCAACATGGGCTGGCTGACGTTCACCTTCGGCCTGGAGCGCAAGTTCAAGCAGCTGTGCAAGCGGCTGGACGTCGTGCGCACGCACCAGCAGCAGGAGAGCCTCAAGTTCATGGCGCACTTCCACAGGCGGTTCATACTGAGGGACGGCAAGAGGAATCAGAAGCCGGTTTGTAGTATACACACTTTAAATCGATCACAATTTACCGAAAAATCAAACGTTAAATTGTAAGCATCTGTTTGGTTGACAATCTTCCGACAGACAGTCGCCAGATGGATTATAATCTAACGGTATTTACATTTTCGAGGATACAGTCATCATTAGATATATTTATGGAGGCACGTAATCGCTTCACCCGTGGGGGAGTTACTACGGAAGGCCAGACGAGCACGTCAAACTTATAACGGCCCTCTTTTGAAATCAAATTCAAATCTTTATTTGCTTACCAAGTGTACAATGTAAGGAACTCACTACCTACTTAAAGTTAAAGATTGTCTGGAGAACTTGTGTGAAAGGACGGCTGGGGGGTTCTTCAATGAATTCGGTTATTTTGAACGATTAAGATTCGTTTATTTCTCGTTGAAGGAGGTACAGTAAACGTGACGTGGTTATTTAAAAATCGCATAATGGATATCGTCAAAAAGTCGCGACGGGGGCGGCTCGCGGCGACTTCACATTGGCGCGCGTCAACAGATGGCGTTGAAGAAAGATAATGTTGGTCCTTCCAGGAGGGTGGTCGGCAGCCGGTGGAGCTGTTCGAGCTGCGCAGCAACGGCTCGGCGCTGTGCACGCGCCTCGCGCAGGTCAAGGCCGATGCCGCGCACCTCAACAGCGCCTTCTGGTAACTACACGCTCACTACTCATCATCATCAACCTGTCCACTGATAGTCACAGGGGTTCCCTGACGGCAATGGTCATTTACGAGGGATTTGCCGTAGTCACCTCCTTTGGCAGGCGGGTCGGTGACCGCAGTAGGTTTTATTTGTACCCAGGTAGACGCTGCTGCCCGTTTTTTGATATTTCCTTAGTCGTCTTTTACGACACACGGGATAAAACGGGGTGGCCCGTTTCATCCCGTGTGTCCGTCCTATACTAAATCCGGAAACCTCATATCGTCTTTTCTAAATCTTTATGAGAATTTATAAAATTAATGCATAGTTTTGTATCATGTTTAATTTTGACCGAATAACGTTTTTGCTAAAGCTACATCCTAACACGGTAATTTTTACCGTTTACTTTCTTACCAATAAATACTGTGACCTTACACACACAGCCCTAAGTTCGTGGCCGGAATCGAACTAACGCGCGGCCTCATACAAAATGTCACCTTCGACGTCGACTTTTGACATTTTTGTTACGCAGTGTTAAATATATGTCACTAAATGTATTCTATTCTATAATGGGCATTGGTTGATTATTAATTATTATTTCTACCAGTTACATCCTAAACGTTCCGCTCGAGGGCGGCGACAACGACACCTCGTCGGCGATCGTGTACGCGTGGATCGGCAGCAAGAGCGACGCCGAGTCCGCGCGCCTCATCGAGCAGATCGCAGAGGAGAAGTTCAACAACCCCTGGGTCAGCCTCCAGGTAAGTACACCAGTGACCTCCAGCGACGCCGAGTCCGCGCGCCTCAGCGAGCCGATCGATCGTTTCAATAGATGTTCAGCAACAAGACATGCCACACTTTAGCTTTGTTATTAAAAATAAAGATATTTTCCCTACTATTTCATCAGGGTAAATGAACAGAAGCCGACGTCATGGTCATATGTTGAGAGCACCCTGTAGTAGAACCGCTTTAAAGAGTAATAGCTTCTTCAGTATGGCCCCTAGAATCTATAATAAATTGGCTAAACACATTAACGACACTAATCCGAATATATTTCGTAAGAGAGTACTGAGCCTATTACTCGATAAAGCGTACTATACACTGACTGAATTTTTAAATGACAAATTGTAGTTGACATGCCTCATAATAATATAGGCGTTTTACCTACCATTAAAACGCTTATTAAGTTCTTACCTGATTCAAATCCCAATAAAATATATGAGAGGGCAACACTGAATTCCTTCTCTTTTTATCTCATTCGTCTATGACATAGTGCTGTCTCGCTCGCACATTACCCCACCACCATCATGCAGTTTCGTACCCGAGGTAGGGTTCGACGTTCCGCATTGCAGCTCATATATGTTATGTATTGTGGTTTAGACCAGCAAGCAGAACTGATATTATTGGGATTTGAATCAGGTAAGAACTTAATAAGCGTTTTAATGGTAGGTAAAACGCCTATATTAAGTTATGTACCGTGATTCAAATCCCAATAAAATATATGAGAAATGTTTGTTATCGCTGCTGGTGGTGGATGCCAATGTGATGATTTAAAATGAGTGTAAATAATGAACCATTTCAGTGGGTTGTTGAACCTACTAGGTTGTGGGCTTGTGCGAGCAGGTATACCTTAGGTACCTATTATGTGTTAATCAAAAAATGAAACGAACTTATAAAAAATAACCAAAACTGTTTATTCTTCATTTCACTGTTAATTCTAAATACGAATTGAAAATCATAAATGAGATTTATGCAAATCATTAGACATGTATAATGTAGGTATTGAAACTTAAAAAGTGTAACATCTTTACTATAATAATGCTAATCGACAGGAGTAAATAGTTTTGATGTACCGCAACTACTGTGGGTTGAGGTAGCTATTTCTCTTCGGTAAAATTTTCTGAATGTATCCTCAGAGCGCCAATTACCTCGCGCTAAGATATCATCAATCGAAAAGTTTTCAGTCCAGTTTTTAGACGCCACTGCAGATCTAATGCTACCTGGTGTGGCGGCAATCTCAGCGTCTTTTAATACTGATCTCACCCATCCTGCAATAACTGAGCGTGTAGCGGCCTCTGCTGGACCACTTATTCGCAGAAACAGTTTATTGCACTTTGCCACCATTCTGCGTTCTTTGGAGAGAGTTATAAGTCTTTGTATCCAATAAATTGGGTCTAAAGATTTGTTACTTTCATTTCGATTCAATCTCCACCCTGACTGTCTGTGGTTAGCTGAATCAGTTTTGGAACCGAAGGATGGCCAAAATATAATACTGTCTTCTGACATAGTCACAAAATGATCAGGGTCACATTGTAGAAGCGTCAGATCATGGACCCTTCTACCTGAGCATAATAGTAACAGAGTTGCTGTATGTCTCGAGGTGTCGTACAGATTACAATTTGGATTTATCTTGGCTAGATGTTTCGCTACTAGGTCGATATCCCAAATAGGAGGTTTTGTTTCCTTGGGTTTTTTGATTGCAATACCCTTTAACATCTGTTTCACTAGTATATGAGAACTTATACTATTAGACGACTCCGGGTTGCAGAAAGTGGATATTACTGATTTGTGCACAAGTATGGTGCTGTAAGCAAGACCCTCAATATTGTGCAAATCGGCCAGATATCTGGCTACATCGCCTCCCGTAGGGTTGGTGATTTTTACCCCATTTGTTTGGGCCCAGCGAGTCCAACGAGCCCATGCGGGTTTATATGTATTTATAGTGGAAGTGCGCCAAGAAGATTTGAGCAGGTTTTTCTGAGAATCTGTCCAGGTGCTTATGGTCTTAGACCACCCCCACATTTCCATACTTCCAGGGTTATCTCGTTGACATCTGGGGGAGGACTTTGGGTCGTCACATCCAGAAGTACTTTTTTGAGATTTCTCACAGTGTAAGGTGCCGATATTGCGCGATTCCGAAGATCCGCTCTCCAAAATACGCGTTCCCATCGCGGAACCACAAGCAGGAATATTCCGGTCGCCTGGTTCATATGTGACAGTACTCTTGGGATCAGATAAGGTGGGGGAAAGACCCACGCTAGACGATAATCCCATGGTTTCGCCAGTGCGTTGAAAACTGCCGCATTCCTGTCGTTCCTGTCGAAGGTTCCGTATGTCGGAACCACATGAGCATTTTTGGACGCGAACAAATCTATCACCGGTGTTCCCCATTTGCGAAAGATCTTTTGAGTCGCTTCTGGAAGTAAATGCCATTCTGGTGGGACTCGTTGTCTTGACAGACCGTCGGCTTCGGTGTTGTAAATGCCGGGTATATGGTGAATTGTAAAATGAATCTGGTGTGTTTCTGTAATTTCGAATATTTTGTATGCCAAGTTCATTAAGATTGAAGATCTCGTTCCCCTTTCGTTGCGTAAGTATGCAACTACGGTTTTGTTGTCCGTTTGTATCAATATTGAACTTTGTTTCAGAGTGTGGCCGTGATTTTGTAGGCACTTCAAAATTACAAGCATTTCTTTCGCGTTGCAATGAAGATTCTGTTCTTCTACTTTCCAGGTACCGGTGACGTGCAGGTCGTCTAATGTCGCGCCCCAAGCAATGCCTGATGCGTCTGTGCTCAGATAATGGTCTGGGCAAGGGAAATGGAGCAAGGATGGGCTCCGGCAGTTTTCTCTCCACCATTTCAGGTCTGACATCGCTGAGAGCGTTAGAGGAAAAAAATTTAGTGGTTGTTCCTCGGGCAGCGTGCTGAGTAGCCTTTGAAGGCCTCGGCAATTCAGCCTGCCCCTTTTCACGACAAAACTTGCAAAATTGAGTAAGCCCAACAAGCTCTCTAGCTGCTTCCTGGTAATGCTTCGCTTTGACAGTGATTCTGATACCATCGTGATTATCTTTTGACACTTCCCTTCTGGAAGCAATTTTTGATTCAGCCAGGGGTGCCATGCTACGCCCAGGTACTCCACACTTCTCTGTGGAACTAATATCGATTTCTGCCAATTTATATGCCAGCTCAACTTGAGGAGGTTTTCTATCACAATAATTATGTGACTGTTTAAAACCGTCAAGTCTTGACTTGCGATCAGAAAATCGTCGAGGTAGACTATGATTCTGATGCCTTGGTCTCTTAGTGTCTGAGCAATCCAATTTGACATTACGGCAAACGTCTTTGGTGCTGTACTGAGGCCGAATGGTAGGCATCTCATTTCGTATAGCTCTCCCTGGTAAACCAGCCTCAAGAAGCGTCTGTGTGACCTGTGAATTGGTAAATGGTAGTACGCTTGTGATAGATCAACCTTGCATAGCCAATCGTTTGGTTGTAGAAAGTTTGGTACTTGGTACATGTTTATCAGCTTGAATGGACTTGTGTCTAGGTATTCGTTCAGCGCTCTGAGATCGAAAATTGCCCGTGATGTACCATCGCTTTTCGGCCTCAAGAAGAGGGTAGACAGGAAACTTGGACTTGTTTCCACTTTTTCGATAACACCCTCGATTTCCAGTGTTTGAATTATCTTGGTCATCTCTCTGGATGTTGGTGTTTGAAAGGAACAGTTTTCGAGTTTTGGCATCAGTAATAGTGGCTTTTGATTGAAAGGTATTCGGTAACCTTGAATTATTTTTAAAATCATTGTCGGAGCTCCCATTTTTTTCCACTGAAAGTGGTATTTGTACAGTTGCCCCGCACGGAACTGCTTGTAGTCAGTATTTGCGTTGTTTATTATACGATTTATCTTTGTATGATGGAGATCCTGCTCGCTTGCGTCCACCACGGGATGTGGACCTGTGTCCTCTTTTAGCTTGGCCGCTGGTGCGACCACGAAAGCTAGTGTCACGGTAGTAGTTCGGGTGCGATCGCCCCATATCTTGGTGGTAATTGACTTCACACTGATGTCCTCCTCTGCAATTGCAATGTGTGGTGCTACCGCAAGTACCTCCGGGCTCTGGTGCTTGCGGCTTATTTTTGTTGCCACCTTGCGCAGGTGCATAAGTATTGGTTCCCTGCGCGGGATACCTTACGATTCCACTTGAACCTGGTTGCGCACCAGGTTTGTTAGAAAATGCCTTAGGTTGTGACCAGAAGGCTTTCTTCATGCCACCAGCTTTTTCTAAAGCAGAGCAAAAAGCGACAGGTTCAAACAGGTATGAACATGTGGGTGGAATCTTGCGAAGAGTATTCTTGATGAGTATGTCTTTTGTAGACGCCAGAATATTGTCACGGCGTTGTTGGACAAGGTCTGCCCTGTGACCACATACCAGCTGCAAGATATCCGTAGACACTTTATGGAAATCTCCTCCTAAAATAGAATCATTTACCTTTTCCTGAATAGCTTCGAAGGTTAAAGTACTGTCGGCAGAGCTTCGTATCCAGGATAAGAAATTTCCAATTCCCGTCTGTAATGACTCTTGCTGCTTAAGGAGCGCAAGGGTTAAAGCGGCATATGACCGTTCGGACAATTGAAGGTGACGAGAGCGATCTAATGATTTGACCTCCTCATTGCACTCTAGCTCGACAAATCCGGGTGAATAAGAAAAAAGCTTCTGAGCCTCCGCATATCGAATGTCGCTCCATTCGGCGTTTCCAAATCGCTGAACACTTTGCAAAGCCGCTAAATATTCTGGGGATGCCTTGGGTACAGATGGCTCTTTAACACTAGTGCATAGCTTCATACTAAAGTCACTTGGGATAGGCGAGGATATTTTTGATACCGTGTTCACCTCATTGAATAAATCTCTACTGATATCGAGATCAATGTTAGGTGCATCTTGATCCGGATATGGTGAGCTGGTTTGGTTGTGACGAAATAAATGATTTTGCAAGTCATTTACCTGTTTTGCCAGCTTTTCTAAAAGGCTGTTGTGCTTGCGCCGTTTAGCCTTTTTGTTTCTGCTTCGACGTTTACGACCCGACGAAGATGAACTTGAACTCGAGCTAGACGAAGACGTACTCGGCGAGCGCGTCCTCTTGGTGCGAATTTCGGCACTGTTACCTGCAACTTGATCAGGATCGTTATTGTTTTCCATTGCAAACGAAGTTAATTTCAACAGAAAACTTTTTACTTAAAATTTTCAACAGCACTAATTTATTAATAAAAGTGAGGGTAAACTTGAACTAATTTTATAAGATTTTTTCTTCGAACGTTAAACGTTATGATTTAAGAATATATTATAGACGAATGAAATATTAAAAATTAAGTATGAAATATTAAATATGGTCGTGTTTTTTTGAATTTGTAAGTGAATTATTTTCACGACCGCACCGAGCAAGGAATCGGATGCCAATGCGGAACGTCGAACCCTACCTCGGGTACGAAACTGCATGATGGTGGTGGGGTAATGTGCGAGCGAGACAGCACTATGTCATAGACGAATGAGATAAAAAGAGAAGGAATTCAGTGTTGCCCTCTCATATATTTTATTGGGATTTGAATCACGGTACATAACTTAATATAGTTTTATTTCGACATTCTTATTTAATAATTATTTATTTTGACTCTTCATCTCATCTTGACATCTTATTTCAATTTGACTGCAATCTATATAATTATGATACATGAATTTTATTGGTCTTAAATGTTTAATAATCTTAATATTATTAGTATGCCTATTTTAATTAATATTTGTATGCCTATACGGCAAAACATAGTGATACTATAATAAATATACCATCTTATGAATGTTCTACCTATGTTCCACAAATAAATGATTTGATTTGATTGATTTGACACTGAGCTACACAGCGCCATCTAGTCCCAAACTAAGCCCCAAAATGGGCACTAAACAACTGATAAACATTGTTTCAACAAGACGCACAAGATATTTTTTTTTCGTAAATTTTATACATAGCAAATACCCAAACCAATAGAAACAGACATTTCATGCTCACGACTTTGCGGGGATCGAACCCGCGGCACTGAGTCAGAGGCGGCGTTCACTAGCGACGGTAGCGACATGTAGCGACGCGACGTGGAGCGACTAATTACTTCACGAGTTACTCAGTAACGCGACTACATAGTCCACTATTTCACACAAAGACTACTTGATATTTTTGCCGCGTTTGTCGACGTAGGCTTTGGGTTAACGTGATTATTACCGTGGCGTGCATATGTGCGCAGGTGCTGACCGAGGGCAGCGAGCCGGACAACTTCTTCTGGGTGGCGCTGGGCGGGCGCAAGCCGTACGACGCGGACGCCGACTACCTCGGCTACACGCGCCTCTTCCGCTGCTCCAACGAAAAGGGCTACTTCACCGTCTCCGAGAAGTGCACGGACTTCTGCCAGGTTAGTTTGAACCGGACGGTTTCTGCAAGTCTACGACTATGCGCCTATTTGCGAAGGTGGGATAGTTCCCTACACATTTACTGCTTATACTTGCCCTACACTTTATATAAAACTGTGGACACGCTCGGCGTGTTTGCGAGTTGAAAAAACAGTAAAACATATCCTTGACGTTGGTTAAAGGTAAATTTCGCCCTGATCGTTTCTGCCTTGTTAAAAATTATTTGCACAGAAAATCTAGTCTAGTTTGAGAAATGTTCAGTGACAGTGGATGTGTATTATGATTGGCTATTTTGGCTAACTTAATAACTCCGGAAAACTTAGCAGACCTTTCAGCTTTATTTCCAGGAGAATGCTACTATATAGTAGTAGTTCAAACAGCAGCAATACAAACTTGCCACTATGTATTGCTGCTGTTTTAAAAAAAATAGATCTACAACACAGAGGGACCACCAATCTGAAGAGAACTCTGAGTATAGACAGTCATGTCCCCTTGAACCCATATCAGCGAATCATCTCTATTCTATTCTTACCTTGTGCAGGATGATTTGGCTGACGATGACATCATGATCTTGGACAACGGCGAGCAGGTGTTCCTGTGGCTTGGCGCCAAATGTTCCGAAGTGGAGATTAAACTTGCATACAAGTCTGCTCAGGTAGGTGGTGACAAAGCAAAGTTTAGCCAATATTGATTTTATAGAGAAATATAATATACGCCCCAAAAAAGAATTATTTATCGGCGAACACTTCGTCCAAACAAAATCATTAGGAGAACCACTCCATTCAGATTCATTTCAGATCAAATCAAATCATTTATTTGTGGAACATAGGTAGAACATACATAAGATAGAATATTTTTTATAGTATCACTATGTTTTGCCGTAGATAGGCATACAAATATTAATTAAAATAGGCATACCAATAACATTATGATTTACAGAATTAAAAACCAATAAAATTCATGCATCATAATTATATAGTTAAATTAAATTGAATATAATGTCAAAATGAGGTTCATTATTTAGTTATCAAAAGTCAGACATAATTAGTTTACATTTCAATTTCACTTTTATGTTTTCTATTTTGCCCTTATTTCGTAAAGGCTTCCACTATAATCTTCAGGCATGTTTTTTTACCAATCCTTACCTGCACCAATGTATCATATATCTATGCACCATTTGTCTATTCCCCTTACAAAGTAACCTGATCTTTATTTTCTAAGAGTAAATTAATTTATTTGCATGATATACTTTGAAGGTATATATCCAGCACATGAAGACGATGCAGCCTGAGAAGCCCCGCAAGCTGTTCCTGACACTAAAGAACAAAGAATCTCGCCGGTTCACCAGGTGCTTCCACGGCTGGGGCGAGCACAAGAGGCCCCCGGAATAAGGGCCAACGGTCTCTCTTTCACTGATATGTGAATGTTAAGTACTTGATAAGGTTTTTCTATGTGGTCTGATTGATTAAATTTTTGGACATGATTTGTTGTGATATTTAAAACAGTATTGATTGACATTATGTATATTGGAATGGAATTGTTGGACTATCATTTATTACAATATGATTTTATAACCAAACATTAACTGAACCAGGTTATTTTGTGTACTACATGGAACTTGTGGCAGATGTCTTCAGACCACAGTATTTTCTTTTCAGTGTTGTTTAATTTGTGTTGTTTCTTCTATTTGTGTAAATTACTAGTATGTATTTGCCATTATAAAACAGAAATTGGCCATATAATAAACTGGGAATATATTTTCTTTTACCTAATTAGGTAGGTACCTAAATTGCAGTATTATAATTTTTCTTACCATTTATTTATATCTGTTAATGACTGAATAATGTAATGTGAATGCTTTGCACTATAAGTTTCTAGATGCACATGTGTTCTTATGGGCTTCCATATCAAAAGACATTGAAGGGATATATTGTTAAAAATGAAAGACTGAGTCATGCCATTTATCAAGTCATTTATATTCAACACTTTACTTATCAAATGTTTAAGCACAAGTGTGGAGATTACATTGTTACTCATTTAATTTATTGCTACAAATGGGAGAAATGTTTGACTAGATTAGCAGAGAGAGGATGTCACTCTAAGAGAAAAATCTAACGCATTTTAGATAATGCATTTAATTATAACTTGATAAGGCTAAATTTAAAAGCTGTACATAGTATAATGTTGGTGTAGATTGATTCACATATTGTATTAATGTAAATCATGTAAATATTCGAGTAATTTTTTATACATAATGACATTAATATATTGATAAAATATTATACAATATTCATAAATAGATGTGCGATGATTTTAATAAATGTGAAGGCATAACATAAGCACAAAATGTTTTCATAGATTTTTAACAGTTCAATAATAAAATTTAATAACAATCTTGACTGTTTTTATACCCGCATAATTTACCTGTAACAACAAATAACATAAAAATAATACAACACTATAGTTAATTCAGTTACCCTACCCTACTAGCAACATGCTTTGCTTTGGGTATTTAGAAAAACACTTTAGAAACCTTTAATTGATCTGTGTTTCTCTACTACAATATGCATGTATTGTACATATGAACCTGCCTTTTGATTCACTCTATAAAAAACCAGTGTCGAAATCCATTGCATAGTTTTAAAGATCTAAAGCATATTATAGGGACAGACTGAAAAATGACAATAAAACAGAACAAAAACAAGTTACTTATAACTATTTGGAAACATTGAGTAAAAGAACTAAGATAATTACAATTCCAATAAGAAATGTTGGTCAGAGTGTAGGGTTGGAACTACACATTTCGTTTAGTTCAGTTCTTACTAGAAAAGAAAAAAAAAATTCTAATTAGAATTGAACTGAAAACATTTTACAATATCCTTTAATTGATATCATATCACATACAAATCGCATAGTATATAAAGCTGCATACCTAGGAAACGAATTCTTATTAATCATCGTCGTCGTCGTCATCCGAAGGTACAAATAGTTCGTTTTCTTCTAAGAAATTGGCAATATTTTTACTAATCGCTGCCCCGATGAGTAGGCCAGGCACCACTGCGGCCACCACGCTTAGTAATCCCAGGGTCTTTTTTTCAGGTTCTGGTAAAATCGCTCCAGAAGGAGTTGTGGTCGCTGTTCTCTTCGGCACCATGGATTCATGTTTTGCTAAGATTTTAGTTTGCGTAACTAACCGAGACAATCTGGAAATGGACATTTTGCGCAGAACTAGTTTGTTGGGACCGTAGAACAGGACCTATTTTTAGAATTTTGTCGTTTTCTTCTCAATCGTTTCCTTCCTTCTTACAATGACAATAAATTGACATTTCGTCGACCTGTCTTGACAGCTTTAATGACATTGTCTCAGTGTGTAATCTTATAGCCCGTTTACACTCGCGTGCGAGTGACGAGGCGAGGCGCGAGGCGTGCGACGAGGCGAGAGTGTGAACACTCGCTCGCGCCTCGCCTCGCGCCTCGCCTCGTCACTCGCAGCGCTCGCGTCGCGAGCGGTTTTTTGGTCACGAGTCAAAGGGCCTCGCGACGAACGCGAGCGGGGTGTTTACACTCGCGCTCTCGCTTCATTCGCGGTTCAGCGTTGTGCCGCGCAGGCCGTTAAAATGGATTAGTCTTATGAGGAAACATTTAGATTTATTGGAGCATTTCAAAGGGAACCAATAGGCTATTATGGCTAAAAATTTTTAATTTGTCCGTCTTTTAGCTTATTCATAAATAAAAGACACGTATTTTTCCTTTTTTCAATTAAATAAACAATACCAAAGATACAAGGCATCAAAAGTTAGGAGTGGGAGTCTTTGACGTAACTCGCTCCCGTAAAAATGGCTCACCGAGTGACGTCACGCGTAATTTCAACGGGCTATAACTTTGTAAGTTTTAGTCTAATTTACAAATAAAAAAATACGTGTCTTTTATTTTTGAATAAGCTAAAAGACGGACTAATTACAATTTTTAGCCATAATAGCCTATTCTGTGGAACCCAAAAATAAATACCATAAAATGAACCAAAAAGTAAACGATGCGTGGAAGAGGTTGTCATTACAAATGAAATGAATAGACCTTTAATTGATTTAAAACATAAGACATTTTACTTTTTTATTTGTATTTAATGTGTGTAGTTCAATAAACCATGACTTGTTGCCGCTAACATTTCGACGTCCTCCATTGTCGCGAGCTCAAAGACAACTGAACTCGTGACGAGAGTGTAAACACCAAGCTCGTTTCGGGGGGCGTGGCGCGAGTCACGAGGCGAGGTAGGAGGCGAGTCGCGAGGCGAGAGTGTAAATGGGGTATTATAGCCCGTTTACACTCGCGTGCGAGTGGCGAGGCGAGCCGCGAGGCGAGCGACGAGGCGAGAGTGTGACCACTCGCTCGCGCCTCGCCTCGTCACTCGCAGCGCTCGCGTCGCGAGCGGTTTTTTGGTCACGAGTCAAAGGGCCTCGCGACGAACGCGAGCGGGGTGTTTACACTCGCGCTCTCGCTTCATTCGCGATTCAGCGTTGTGCCGCGCAGGTCGTTAAAATGGATTAGTCTTATGAGGAAACATTTAGATTTACTGGAGCATTTCAAAGGGAACCAATAGGCTATTATGGCAAAAAATTGTAATTAGCTTATTCAAAAATAAAAGACACGTATTTTTCCTTTTTTCATTCAAATAAACAATAGCAAAGATACAAGGCATCAAAAATTAGGAGTTGGAGTCTTTGACGTAACTCGCGCTCCCGTAAAAAATGCCTCACCGAGTAACGTCACGCGTAATTTCAACGGGCTATAACTTTGTAAGTTTTAGTCTAATTTACAAATAAAAAAACACGTGTCTTTTATTTTTGAATAAGCTAAAAGACGGACTAATTACAATTTTTAGCCATAATAGCCTATTCTTTGGGATCCCAAAAATAAATACCATAAAATGAACCAAAAAGTAAACGATGCGTGGAAGAGGTTGTCATTACAAATGAAATGAATAGACCTATAATTGATTTAAAACATAAGACATTTTACTTTTTATTATTTGTATTTAATGTGTAGTAACAGAAGTTCAATAAACCAAGACTTGTTGCCGCTAACATTTCGACGTCCTCCATTGTCACGAGCTCAACGACAACTGAACTCGTGACGAGAGTGTGTAAGCACCAAGCTCGTTTCGGGGGGCGTGGCGCGAGCCACGAGGCGAGGCACGAGGCGAGCCGCGAGGCGAGAGTGTAAATGGGGTATTAATCTCCTGAATTTTAGTCCACCAATCATAAATATATCTGAAGTTAGCAGTATTACGGATAGACCAATACGAAGAATATGAAAAACCGGTTATGACAGTAGTAGTGATGTGAAATAAAAATATGGTGGTGAATACAGGAAACGTATACGTACGTTTCTTCTTACACAAAAAAAATTTCAAAATTGACATCTTGTAATTTGTGTGTCAGACTTGTCAGTCAACTGTCAAGTCAACCTATCCAGTGTCAACTGCGAAACAGAAATAAGACGAAATGTTTAAATTATTAAAATGTGCTTAAATATTTTATAAAAATGAATGTTACTTTAACAAGTCTGGAAGCCCTTATTTGTAAGTATATGTGTATAACAATTCCGTGTTATTAGCGTACGACGGCGGTTATCTAGTCCATAAAGGGGTGATAAACTTCATGATATATTTTGCAGTAAAAGCGACACACGAATCGTTACCATGTCCGGACACTGCCGCCCTGGAGGCGTTCTGCGCCGTGATGCGGGACGCGGCGGAGGGCCCGCAGTTCGCGGCGCAGGCCCTGGCGGCGCGCATCCACTCGCCGAGCGCCCGCGAGGCGATGCTGGCGCTCACGATGCTGGACCGCTGCATGCGCCGTTGCGATGCCAACTTTCACGCTGAAGTCGGAAAGTTTCGCTTTTTAAACGAGATGATAAAACTTGTCTCACCCAAATACTTTGCTGATAGAACTGCACCGGAGGTGCGAACGAGAGTGAGTAAATAACATGTAACATAAACAGAAGATTTTCTCTATTATAAGATAAATTGTGAATCTCTTGAAACCCTACAGTCTGACCAAAAGTCTCATTACAATTTAACAGTGATGTTGTGTGATGCTCTTTTTTTACTACATATGCTATAGTAAATACTGGTTATGCAAATTTGAAATGCAGCACCATGACTAAATACCATTAATATTTCAAAGGCTGGTTTTAAAAATATTAATGCTAAAAGTTATTTTGTATCTGGTGGAATCACAAATTATATATAAATTGATAAACTAATTATCTAAAAGAACAATAATTTTCCTTATACAAAATATATTTCCTGCTAGTAACATGGCTGTATAAAATGTACAAAGATTTTGTATTTGTACTTCTTTTAGGTATTGCAGTTGCTCCATGCTTGGTCAATTGAATATCCAAAGGAATCAAAATTCAAAGTGGCATATGATATGCTAAAGAATCAAGGCGTAGTGAAGGAGACACCGCCTCCACTCCCTCCTGAAGACTCACAGCCTGCTCCTCGGGTTAGAGCTAAGAGTGCAATATTTGAAGATGAAGAAAAATCAAAGTTACTCCAAAAGTTGCTGCAGAGCAAAAAACCTGAAGACCTGCAGCATGCCAACAGACTGATCAAGACTATGGTCCGGGAAGTATGTGGCTTATTCTTACATACATGTTATATATATTCTATTCTACTGCAAACCATACATTATAACAATAAAATGTGGTTTTGTTAGCTAAATGTTTGTTCTAGAAAATTAATTTATAATCATTAACTATCTGTGCTCGCGACTTCGTCCGCATGGAATAGTTATTTTTTCCCCTTTTTTTTTACATTTTCCATTATTTCTTCGCTCCTAATAGTTGCAGCGTGATGTTATATAGGCTAAAGCCTTCCTCGATAAATGGTCTAATCAACACAAAAAGAATTTTTCAATTCGGACCAGTAGTTCCTGAGATTTCAAACATTCAAACAAACAAACTCTTCAGCTTTATAATATTAGTTAAGATGACAATAATTCTGAGCTGGTGGTTACTGATGCTTGTTCTGAGTAAATATTTTTTGTAGCACATCATCTGGATGTTAGTGTTTGCACTTAAGTTTAATAAATGTTGTAATTTATTATTGTGTACCTACACTGACATAATATGTGCAAAAAAAAATTTCTCTGCATAGAGGAAGTTTGCAGATTATTCAAATTGTTTTGTTACTCAACTAGCCAACAAAATGGACTGGCTCGGTGGCTCAATTGGTAGTGACCCCTGCCTTCTGATCCAAGGGTCGTGGGTTCGATTCCCACCCGGGACAAACATTCGTGTGATGAATACTTGTGTTTGTTCCGTGTCTGGGTGTTTATAATTTGTATTTAAGTAATTATTTGTGGTACCTTCGTTGTTCTGATACCCATAACACAAGTGCTTAAGCTACTTACTTTGGGATTAGAGCAATGTATGTGATGTTGTCTGATATTTATATTTAATTTATTTATTTAACAAAATATATCGAACGATATCCGTTTGTCAGGAGGAGCGTCGCAGCGAAGCGAACAGCCGGCGCGCGCTGGAGGTGGGCGCGGCGCTGGACAGCGCGGGGCTGCTGCGCGACATGCTGCGGCGCGCGGCCGACGCGTCGCGCGACGAGCGGCAGCTCATCCACGAGCTGCACGCCTCGTGCCAGCGGCTGCGCCCCGCGCTGCACGCGCTCGCCGCCGCCGACGCGCACCAGCACTGCCTCAGTGCGTACTCATTTATAAGGGATCCTTACCCAAAGGGTTAAGGGACTGTCTAAATTGGTTCTAGGTGGTAAATGAAATGGACTGTAGTTTGATAGGCGCTGGTTTATTATAATCCCGAAGATACAGCTGACGACGTGATATTACTATATAAAAGGCGGTTGGAGGTTCCCGTTCGAGATGGTGCGCGGTAGCCGTCTGGATGTCGTGAGTGTGTAGGGACGACTGTGCGATGACTGCCCGCGCGCCGACGTCAGGACCCTCCGCCCGCGCGTCTCCTCCCGTGCGTCGACCGGTCCGCCGCGACAGGGACCCTATTACTAAGACGTGATTTTATGCCTATTTTTGCCCGATATTGGTATGGAACCCTTCGTGCGCGAGGCTAATTCTGATCTAGCCCTGGCTCTACATCTAACTCTACATCGCTACAACGCATATGCGAAGTTTTTATCACTGCTTAGCAAGATGTGAAAATATATCATTTCACTTTCTTCTTTCTGGAGATGGAGGTTCGTAAAACGGAATTACGGGATGTCTACACCCTGAAAGAAATTTACCTACCAAATTAAGAGTTGGTAGGTATTATACTTTCTGAAATTTCATGAAGAATCAGTGAGTGGTATTTCACTTTCAAATATTATTGATATGGGTATAACAACAATATTTATAGCGGTTTATGAGCTATGTGCACCCAAGATATGCTATGTGTATGGTCGATTAAGCAAATATAAGTACAAATTATGCAAACCTACTAACAGAATGACGGATAAGGTCCTGTGAGCTGACCATAAAATATGTTTTAGTTTAAATATGGATTAATAAAAATAGTTGACGATTTCCACAGGTGACATATTGCACGCAAGCGACGTGTTAGATGAAGTATTCGAAAAATACGATCAGTTTGTGAACGAGACGAAATCGAAGGCTACCACTGAGACGCCGCCGCTGTCCCCGGCGGGCGCGCCGGCCGACAGCCTGCTGGACTTCGCGGGCGCCGGCGAGCGGCCCAGCGCAGAAGCCGCCGCCGCGCCCACTCCCGCTAACGTTATAGACGAGCTGGGCGACATATTCTCGACGGAGAGCGGACCCACCAACATTGCTGAGCCGTTGAAACCCGTCAATCTTATGCCCAATGGTGAGTCTCGTTTCTAACCATGGATCCAATGTCGTGAGCCTCTATTTTGCCGTAGTACTATAGTAGCAATAGGGATTTTGCAGTTACTATATAGCAAAGATAAGCTTTTTTTGTTTTCGTTTATGACAAGAAAAATGTTTCTTTACATTTTAATCCTATATGTATAAGGAATCCTGTTATTGGTTATCACCAAAATGTTAACAATACTCATATGTTATGTTTGCAGATGATGTTGATCTCTTAGGAAATAAAAAAGAAAAGGCTGAAGGATGGAATGAATTAGACTCTCTAAGTAAACAGTTGCTAAAGGAATCGTTACCAGACAACGCGAAACATATTGAAAGTTTCAATGGGTAAGAAAATTCATTTTTATATGTACATACCACTCTACTAAGCAAATGGAATTTCTACTTTCTGAGCTTGGAATGGGGAATCTGACCAAGGAATCATGGCTGCACTTCCAGACTCTTATAAATTTCCATAAACCAAGCAGGGTCCATTGACCTACTCATAATCCCTGTCTCTGTGCAGTGGGGATTGCAGGTACGACCCTGGGTTCAGAAGAAAGGGTCATCTATGAAATGACCGGTCCATTCAGTTAGGAAATACGAACGAATTCCCTTAGAATATACATATGGGCCAATTAGATTTTTTTTTTAATTATGTGTACCAACAGATAATAAGAATTATTATTGTTTTATACATTTTTAATAAATATAGCATAATATTTCTTTATGATACCTATCATAGAGAAATACCACTTTCTTTTGGAATTACTTAACCACACTACGGAATCATAGGTATCTAATACACAGTCTATCTTATTACAGCAAGTCCGCAAAGAAGATCCCCATGAATGCACTAGACAAATTGTCACCCAAGCACGAAACGCAGGCTTCCAACGGTCCGCTGTTCGACCTGGACTTCTTCACCAAGCCGCCGGAGCGCGCGGCCACGCCCCCCGCCGCCGCCGCGCCCGACGACGCCATGGTCGACATCACCACGGACCCGCCCACGCCCAGCGACAACAACAACCTGCACGAGATGCTGGACCTGAGCCTGACCATAGACAACACCAAATGTGATAACCCGGAGACGGAGAGCAGGGAGGGCAATGAAAACGGGAAGGAGGTCACGAGTGAGGTCAAGCCGTTGACGGATATTGAAGTGAGTAAAGAGTGGAATTATTTAATAGATAAATAGATAGGTATTCTTTATTGTACACCAAACAGTTGATTTAAAACTAGGCACAGAGTTATTAAAGTACAATAATTATGTGGTCTTATTGCTTGAATTTGAATTTGATCACTTGCAGACAACCTTTGGATAGAGGATAACTATCAAAAGAAAGAATGGGCAAAGTGTCGATTATTATTAAGGTGTAGAGTTATTTAATTTACAGATAGGTAAGTATCACATATTTAAGACATGACAGATATATAAAAAAATCTCTTAAAATTGACAAATAAAACAACGGTATGTTCGCAAGCGCATCTATTCGTGAACTGGCATGGCAACAATATTCACAGCGTTATAAGGTACGAGCCTATAAGTATTGATATACCCTCATTCATACATAACACCTCCACCCTTAGTTACTACAATTCAGAACATAATTTAAAACCTTTACATAAACAATGTGAGTTTACAAGCTCTTATTATCTAATCGACAACAATTGCATCATTGTAGGTGTAAAAACAAAATAGGTACATTTAATGGTCATTATTCACAGATTAGGTACATATAATAAAATCCGACGTTTCACTAACCATTCTATTTTTAAACACATAGGTACAATTTATCACGATAACAAATTAGGACTATAATGTTATAGGTAGGTATGAAATAACAAAAGTAATTATTTAAGAGTAACCATATCTCTCTGGGGGCTTACGATTGCGAATCGGGTGACGAGCTTCACTGACGGTGGGTTGGGAATCTGTGGGCTGTACAGACGATGTACAGGTGTCCTGCTGAACAAGCGTTTCATTCGACCCTAGCTTTTCACCCCCGATCGCGGCGCGGGACGCCGCCTTCTCGTTGCTCTCAGCACACTCCGACTCCGACACCACCGAGCCCGTCCCGTCTCGACTCAAACACGCCACCGGTGACAAAAAAGGTGTACTATCAGATCTCAACGGGGCTGCACCTATGCTGACTACAGAGTTTGGTGATGTTGACTTTGATTTTAATCTTATTTGGTCTACGTGTCTATGTAAACAAGTACCATCATCTAGCTGAATATTGTAATCGGTTTCACCTAGCTTGTCGACAATACGACCACTTAACCATTTACGTTGTCCGTTGTAAACACGCCCCCAGACCGAGTCCCCCACCTCGAAGGAGCGCCACGAGCCCCCCGCGGCCTCCTGCTGCCGCCTCTGCGCAGCGTGAACCAGCTCCTCCCGGGGTGGTTTCAATCTATCTAATCTGGTTCTTAACGACCTACCTTGTAATATCCGCGCTGGACTCTCATTCGTAGTACCGTGTTCAGTAGTGCGATAAATTAATAAATATCGTTGCAGAGCCGATTCTACATCTACTCGTTGCGCAATTGCCTTACTAATTACCCTTTTACATATTTTTACCGCGCTTTCCGCCAAGCCGTTGGAAGCCGGGTGGTACGGCGCTGAGAAAATATGTTCCACTCCGTTACTATTTAAAAAACAATTAAATTCGTCACTACTGAACGGCGGGCCGTTGTCACTAACGACCTGTCTAGGTATACCGAAACGAGCCCAGATTTCCCGTAATTTTGTTACGACCGCCTTAGCTGTGGTGCTTTGCATCCTACAGACCTCAATCCACTTCGAACAGGCGTCGACAATCACCAAATACTTCTCACCCCCGATGGGTCCCAAAAAATCAAGATGTAACCTGCGCCAGGGGCGCGCCGGCCAGGGCCAGGGCACGGGCGCGTGGTGCGGCGGCGCCGCGGCCGCCTCCGCGCACACGCCGCACGCGCGGCACTGCGCCTCCACGGCCTCGTCCACGCCCGGCCACCACACGTAGCTGCGCGCCACGCTCTTGGTGCGCACGATGTGCCATGTGCGTGTCGTGCAGCTCCCGGAGCACCTCCTCGCGACACGCGCTCGGAATTACGAGCCGGTGGCCCCACATTAGACATCCTAGTTCTATGTATAGTTCGTTTCGTCTATTAAAATAAGGTTGCAGTTCGCGTATTTCTACTTCGCTCGGCCAACCGTCCCTGACGTAACTCAGTACCCGTCCTAAGATGGGGTCTTTCCTAGTTCCTATCCTAATATCTTCATACTTTAACAGTAACGCTTCAGATGCAAAATGCATGTACGTCTGCTCCGGTTCGTCCTGCTCGTGATCGGTCGCGTTTAACGCTTTATATCCGTCTATCATACGCGACAACGAATCCGCCGTATTGTTTTCACTGTTAACATATTCAATGGAAAAATCGTAAGCGGACAACAACAACGCCCACCTCTGGAGCCTACTCGCAGTCATACTCGGAACGCCGGTATCGGGTCCGAATATACTTACTAGGGGCTTGTGATCCGTGCGCAAAATAAAACGTGTGCCGTATAAATACTGATGATATTTCTTAACAGCGAAAACTATCGCGAGTGCCTCCTTGTGAATCTGGCTATAGTGACATTCGGCCGGGGTGAGCGCCCGGGAAGCGAACGCCACGGGCCGCTCCCGGCCGCCCGCGCCGCGCTGCGCCAGCACGGCGCCGAGCCCGCGCGCACTCGCGTCGCACGTGAGCACGAGCGGCAGCGACGCATCGTAGTGCGCCAGCACATCCGCACTCACCAGCAATTTTTTTACTACATTGAAAGCTCGTTGGTGTCCGGGCGTCCAACACCAGTGTTTCCCTTTTTTAAGTAGTTCATAAAGAGGTGACAAATAAAAACTTAGGTTTTTAATGAATTTACCATAAAAATTTATCATCCCGAGAAATGATTTAAGTTCGGAAACGTTACTTGGCGGGGAAAGATTGATGATCGGTTTAATTTTATCAGCATCAACTTTCACTCCTTGACTGTTTATTACAAAACCCAAATATTTAACCTCGGTACAAAAAAAATCACACTTTTGTTTTTTTATTTTTAAACCATTGTTTTGAAGAATTTTTAATACTTTATTTAATGTTGCCAAATTTGAGGATACAGATGTGCCTCCGATCAAAATGTCATCCAAAAACACGGTGACATTAGGTATGTTTTCCAATAATTGCGACATAATTCTTTGAAAAATGCCTGGGCTGGACGCGAGACCGTACACCAACCGATTATATTTGAAAAGACCTCTATGTGTATTTATTACTGTCAAATTTTTCGATTCATCTAGCAATATTTGGTTATAGGCCTGTGATAAATCTGGCTTAGTGAAACAGTTATTACCCCCTAACTTAGCCAACAAATCCTCAATCTTTGGCACCGGGTACTTGTCAACTTTCAACACTTTATTCAAAGTCATCTTATAGTCAGCACAAATGCGCAAAGCGCCGTCTTTCTTATGTACGATTACCAGTGGCGTGGCCCAGTCGGAGCAGTCGACGGGCTCGATGACGCCGGCGCGCAGCATGGCGTCCAGCTCGGCGTCCACGCGCGCGCGCAGCGCGTACGGCAGCGGCCGCGCGCGGCAGAACACCGGCTCCGCACCCTCGCGGACGCGCAGCGTGGCCCTCCCGCCCGTGAAGCTCCCCAGCCCGCCGTCGAACACCTCCTTATACCTATCGACGAGATCGTTAACCAATTTATCCCGTTGTAAATCGATAAATGCAATATTTTGATTAGAATTTACCATTTTATCTAAGCCTACACTATTGACAGGAATAACGGGAACTGACATATTCAATTCTGCCAACCATTGACGCCCCAAAAGAGATGTGGCTCCCTCCTTGAAAACATATAAATCTAAATTTTTACAAAGGCCGTTATGATTAACAGTAACTTCTAAATACCCCAAAGGTTTTACTTTACTGCCATTATAGAAGCTAACTGACAATGTACAAGTTTGAATTGGCATTTCACTAAAATACGATTTGTACGTTTGAAATGATATGCAAGATAAAGGGGATCCCGTGTCAATTTCCATAGGCAACTTAACCTTATTTACATTCACTGTTATGCTCACCGGTCGATACTGATTTAGTGACATCTGATACATCGGCTCGTCCTCGATGACATCGTCCGTGGGAAAATTATCATAATTTTCATCTTGCTGCACCCAATGAGTCTCAGCGCGACTCGTGACCTTTGACCCCGGGCGCGCCCTTCTGGAACGTTCGCCGCCGTACCCGCGCGAACCTCGGCTTCCGCCACCGCGCCACTGCGCGCTTCCGTTGTCGCCCGATCTGCCAGGCAACATCTCGTTGAAATTGGTATTCTGGTGGCACACACGCCTGAGATGGCCAACTTTCCTGCATCGACTGCACTCGTATGACCGGAATTTGCAGTCATTCCTTCTGTGTCCATAATCCCCGCATGCTAAACATCCTCCGTAAATGTTTAGGCGGTTTAGCGATCCCGCTAAGTCCAACCCGGCTGCACTCCGGCGCCCGCTCGCCCCCGGCTGGCCCGCGCGCTCGGGCGGCGCGCCCCGCAGCCCGGCGGCCGGGTCCAGCGCCGCCGGCGCCGCACCACCGCGGCAGCCCACCGCAGCTGCATCCCGCTCCGCTGCTTCCATGGCCGTGGCCACGGCCACCGCCTTCGAAAACGTTATATTTCCCTCCGCAAACAACCGTTGTCGAATTCCGTCACTGAGTATTCCGCACGTAAATTGGTCCCGCAAATTGTCGTCCAAGTTAGTCTCAAATTCACAAAAACGTGTCAGTTTTTTTAAATCCGCAACGTACACTGATATGCTTTCGCCGCCATTTTGACGCCTTTGTCGAAATTTATAACGTTCCGCCAGAAACGATGGACTAGGTTGTAAATGACTCCGCATCACAGTCTTAACCTCTTCCCACGACAATTGGGCCGGTTTTTTGGGACTACATAAATTCACCAACAGTTCGTAAGCCTCCTCCCCCATAAATGTTATGAGCGTTGGTAATTTAAGTTCGCTTTTCACGTTATTCACCAAAAAGTACATCTCCAATCTATCACAATATGATTGCCAATTTCCGTCCGTCACACTAAATTCACTTAATTTCGACATTGTTCCACAATAATTTGAACCCGACGATCAATTTAAAATCCACCCGCAGTCGCCACTGACAAATAAAACAACGGTATGTTCGCAAGCGCATCTATTCGTGAACTGGCATGGCAACAATATTCACAGCGTTATAAGGTACGAGCCTATAAGTATTGATATACCCTCATTCATACATAACAAAAATGTACATAGTAATGTACCTACTTAGTGTGCTTGTCGCGTTTTGTACTATCTCAAACGACTGTTTTAGTTAGTAACAAAGATTCTGTGGAAGGCGGTCGTCTATTAGTTGCGCCACTAGTACAGTTTGACCTTGACAGTGTTCAGTTGTTCCGGTAGGCTGCTGTAATTATTTGGCGAGTAAATGTTGGTTTGAAGAAAAATTGGTCGTTGCGGTGGCTATAAAGTAAATTTTCGTGCAAAGAATGCCGTACCGCGACTGATGCGACTATAGACAAAGTATGAAAATTTACTTTTCGGTGTCGGTGCCAACCAATCTCTAGGTTTTGTATGGCTGGCATAATTTGCTGTCGGTATGTATCCGTGCTTGGTAAAAAGTAGGAGGTTCTCAATACCACTGAATATTTTTTTTTGTTGTTGTATGTTTGTTACCACATAGGAGGTACCTATTTGCGAGAATAGTGAACTGATTTAAACCAATTTCTTTTTTTGTTCGTACCTCCTAGTTAGTCCCACTGTCACCATATTGAAGTCGGTTTTTTTTTGCTACAATTCAAATTCAAATTATTTATTCAGTATCTAATTTTTACATTTATTTGTTGCGATAGGGGATTTCTTTTAAGTAAATGAATATTTGTGTTTTTCCTAAAACATGCTGTTATTTTTGTTAACTCTCGCCAAGGCCGGATATTTTCGTTAACCTTTCACCTAAAATAAGTATCGTCAATAAGTTTATCTGTGTGCCTAGCACGAGCACTTTCGAAAAAGGTATGCGTAACGTAACCGTAAACAGGGCGATAATTTTCACTACGTTAACATACGTAAACGTAGTACCTCTTACGCACGATAGGGGCGCTGTATCAAGTTTCATACAAATGTTTACGGTAACGTTACACATACTTTTTCGAAAATGTTCGTGTTAAGGTGTGGTCATTCACGGTCATGCCATCGCGTCAAATGGCGCGATATACATCCAAAATTTGATCGTGAGTGTCAAATACTCATGGCGTGATGTAAAACTCTGGATTTCCAATCGTTCCATAATCCACTGCGTCGCGCCATTACTTGATGGCGTGGCATCACGCCGACGGCTCGTGAGTGGGGAATTCGAACTCATTGGAACGTCTGTACCAAATCACGTCAACACAAAACTGAAAGCCAGTTTGGAGTGACCGTGAATGTGGTACGTAAATGGCGTCAATCCAATTGGATTAACTCATTTGGAATGGCTCCAAACGGAGTGATCGTGAATGACCACCTTTAGGCACATAGTTGTCTAGTACCCATAGTAGAAGCTCTGTTCAGTTCGGGGCTCGGTGTTATGTTATTGCCTCCGTCCGGCGTGCAGCTGAGCCTGTCGTCGGTGCGGCCGAGCGCGCTGGCGCCGCTGGCGGCCTTCGCGGAGGCGGGCGGGCTGAGCGTGCGCCTGCACCCGTGCCGCGACCGGCCGCGACCCGACGTGCGCGTGCTGGTCGTGGCCACCACCAGCCACCGCGACACGCCCATCGACGACTACAAGTTCCAGGGAGTCGTGCCCAAGGTGACTATACTTCTATGTATAATATGTATTTATTTACAAAAAAAATTATCTAAGTAAGTTTATCAGTTGTCTAGTACCCATAGTACAAGCTTCGGCTTAGTTTGGGGCTAGGTGGCGCTGTGTGGCTCAGCGTGACATGTCTTGGGTTATTTATACTACCGATTATTCGATTATACTACCGGTTAATGCTTATGGGATGTAAAGGAGCGTCCTAACATCTTTTCGCTCCAAGCCAACCTCACCTGCCCGTGGTGCATCCTGCCGAATAGCAAACTCGAGAGAGGTAGGTAAGGCATAGCGAATCATCACTCGAATTGGGCCGTCATGTCTGGAGAAGAACCTCCATCCTATGGGATACTGCGGTATTCTATAGGGTGGAGGAGCTATTGGCTGCGGCCAAATGACCTCCGGGTCGTGTTTTTGCCGGTGAGTAGGGTTATCTAAGCTCGTGGGGGGTTAGGGTTAGGCTGGCATGGTGATGGCAACTGACAAGTAACTGACCGGTTACTTGCCCGGTATCACAGTAACTTGGGCTTCTTTTGCGCGTTCCATCAGGCGTAGATCGAGCTAACTATAAAAAGAGCCTCGTAGATTGCAAGATCTATATCAGGACCAACCCAAAATCTACCCGCGACCCACACTTAGGGAAATACTGGCTTAGACAATCTCTAGTTTATCATTATGTATGTGTGTCGTGCAGGGCTGCAAGCTGCGCCTGCTGCGGCCGTCGGGCACGTCGCTGCCGGCCTGCACGCCGTTCCTGCCGCCGCCCGCGCTGACGCAGCTGCTGCTGGTGGCTCCTGCCGACCGCGCCGTCGCGCTCAAGTTCGCGCTCAGCTACGCCGCCGACGACGACCTGCGCAGCGAGATGGGCGAGGTGACGCTGCCGCTGCCCGACATGTAGGCTGCACCGTGTCTAAGGATCCGCGAACCGCCGTAAGCCTTGCAACTAGACTTGAAATAAGGCCTCTAGTACAGAATGGGTTTGTTCAATTATGCCTGTCGACCTGACGACAATGTAATAACCAGACTCGCTAAATCTAGGATCATGGTCAAAGCGGACCCTGGGCCTAGAGGCACAAACCGGGACAACGCTAAGGGGATGATGACCCTATACAGAACGACAAGGATGTTTTCGCACTTGGATAATATTGACAAGACGGCGTCAGCACGAAACAAAAATGTCAAAAGTGACATTTTGCATGTGGGCGCTATTTCCAATTACGGCCAGCTGCCAAACAGGCTTGTCTGTCTGTACAAGACCTAACCATGTTTAATCGGTGAGATGACTCATCCATTAAGTATTTCGAAGTCGAATATTACCGATTTATAGGCAAGATAACAATTTTCGGTCAATTGTTACACAGTCATTTGTGATTCTTATCAACATGTGCTCGACTTACTAATATTTAACTTCGTGAATACACATACCTGTTGTAAAACAAAGAGTTCGTAACAGAGTAAGCCTTAAAAATGCAAGCACTTCTCAGTGCAACTTAACTCGATACAGACAACTTAGAATATTAAGAGAACTGTTTTCAGTAATTAGCTATGGGGGCGAGATTATGGTACTTATCCGGCGAAGTTAGCTTAATGGACTATCCAAATATGTATGTTTTTAGTTGAAGTACCTATAAGTGCAAATGCGCCATCTATATAGTTAATTGATGAAATAACATTGGTTAGAATGGATAGGTTTTGACAGGTTCAATCTTTTATATTCCAGATAGATCTGGCATGACTGAAACTAATTCTTCTGAAATAAATATCTACTTACTATGACATCACATTGGTCTTTTTGAAATGACAGATGAATGTACACACTGAGATTTGCTAATAAATACGAAATATGTTTTCTTGATAAATATATTTCATCAAGAAAATCTGTTGGTAGGTTAGCTAAAGATGCACTTTTATAAGCGCAAACGTAAAATACTCAAAAATCAAAAAAGTATGGCCTACAGAATGTTTGTAGAAATAAGTATAACCAATTAATTACCGTATTATTAGGTAATTGATTCACAAAAATTACTAGATAGATGACGCATTTGTACTGTTTACTGGCTGATGCTTTCTAGACTTAAGTTAGTGAGATAATGTAAAATTCGTTCTAGTCGGAAATCGTTATTTTGGACAGATATAATTGCATTTATTGTTACATTCCATACTTAATTCCCATGTCGGCGGCACCGTCCGACCGCAGCCCTAGTGCCAGATGTTTGTTTTGTTTCTATACTACCGCAATGTAACGTATCTATACGTAACTTGTTGTATCTATACGTATGTACGTATTTCGTCTAATGTTTACAATATTTTTTTCGAACAGATGGCAGTGTGCTTATACATACACCTAATATTATCACATCACAATGGGCGCAATCATTTAAACGTATTGCACAAAGTACAATAAAATTGGTAAGAAAAGCCATTAAATAATTTAAATCAGAAATTTTCAACATCACCTTAATACATATTGCAAAAAGCATGGAGAGGTAAAGCTTGATGTATTTAAAATTGTAATTTTATTGAGATTATTACTGCCACTGGGATACACGCTGGTGGTGTTGTCGATGTCCAAGGGCAATGATTTTACGTACTTAAGATCAGTTATTTGTGTTAGAATATATGTTGAAACGCTCGTACATTACATATATGTAATATCGAAAAGATCTGACATTTGCGAATATAATTCAGTATTATTTCCATGATAGCTCGAAATTTAAACCATTGTAATTATAAATGACATTTTATTGCATTTAAATGTATTATGACATGTAATATTATTGTCTGTTGCTGTGCAATACATACAAATATTTTACAAATTATTTCGAAAATATAATACAAAATAATAATCATTTGTGTTTTATTTCTGTAAGATTATAAGTAATTATTCGCAATTATTTATATACAAATGAAACATGCTATCTTTAATTATAATTGATTTATTATCGTATAAAACTTATATATTGTACTATTATTTGTAACATTTACATAGTAAATGCAATGAACACATATCTTGAGGTGAACAAAGTCCGTTGTCCTATTATGAAAAACAAAGATTTAGCAGCAACTACTATAGAAGCTTAACATGAATAATTAACCTGTAACCGTCAATTAAAAACCAATTAGTGGTTCAAAGACAATATGATTTTATTACATACTAAAAGAAAAATAGGACAAGGAATGGTATTGTGGAACAGATTGAGTTTGATCGTTGAACCACATTCACATTATATAGTATAGCTTAAATAAGAACACGGCATGCTTAATTATAATATTTGTATTCTACAAATATGTTCATAATTCACAATAAACTAATTTCTTTTCAGTCACACATGAGTCACATGTCATGTTCACGACCATTTAGTGCATTCATCTTTTAGCAGATGTCTCTGAATGACAATAACAGCATGTGCTGTCATTTTGTGTCATAATACTTATGAATAGTTCATAGGTACATCGCATAGATGGCGATGTACCTATTTACAACGCGATATCGTTGTGTTTCTTCAACTATATATAAGGTCACCGGCATTTTCATTAGGCAGTTCAAAAATTACCTCGGAAGAAAGATCATCAGTGAAAGTAGTAGTTCAACAAGTGCAATAAAAGTATCTTCAAGTAAAAAGTGTTTTAGTTCAGTGTGAAAATCATCGACCAGCCAGGACAGTACGCCAGTACTGAACAAGGTCCTTCAGAGCGGATTTGGAAGACCAATTTTTGAGCAGTGGTCTGTGTGACCACAACCCGGTAGTGGACCGCGGGGCTCCGCGGATGAGTGCAGCTCCAGCACTACAGCACCAAGTGCTGCTGGAGACAGCCAAGGTGGACTGGGCTGCGACCATCGTGCTGGAAGGCTCCAGTTCTTGAGGTGGAGTAGAAGCTGATGGTGGTGACGTGCTTCCAACGTCACAGGAAACCTCGCTGGAGTGGCGCCGCGGCGGCGACGTCGACGTCACAAACGGTGACGTAGTAGTGGACGTCACACTAGCAGGAGCACCAGGTTTGGTTCAGGGGTCAAGTGCGAGACGCGGTCAAGTGCGAGACGTGGTCAAGTGTGAGACGCGGTCAAGTGTGAGTCGTGGACAAGCGTGAGTTGCAAATTTAATTGTAAATAGTTCTCGAGCGACTTTGAACTTTATCGGACTCGGAATATTTGTAAATAGTTTAGTTGTAATTAGTAGTTAGATAATGTTAGGACAATAGATTTTCTTAAGTTCGGTTTTTTAACATTTTAGTTCATTGTATATAATTAAGTTTTACTTTACGTTTTAAAGATGGAAGGCATCTTTAATGTACAGAAGCAATTGTCAAAATCAATAGAGAAAGGTATGATGAATTTCGAGAAAAGTCCAAAAGATAGAATTACGTTAGAATATTTAGAAGCAAAATTAGAAAATTTGGAAAGAAATTGGCAATTGTTTCATAGTAATAACATAAAGTTATATGAATTGTATTTATCGGAGGACGTAGAAGAGAACAAATATGTAAGTGAGGACATTTACGATAAAACGGAGGACAAATATGTCATTTACAAATCGTTAATGAAATTAGAAATTAAAAAACTTTCAGTAGGGCAGAACCAAATCGTAAGGGAGTCAGTCACGAGTGAGTCCCCTACTTCCTTCGTGAAGTTGCCTAAGATTGCCATTCCGATATTCTCGGGTAAATATTCTGAATGGCCTACTTTCAGAGATTTATTCATATCATTGGTTGACACAAACAAGTCTTTGGACAGTGTACAAAAGTTACACTATCTGAAGGGGCATCTTAGCGGAGAAGCCGAACTGTTGTTAAGACACACGCCTATTACGGGAGACAACTATAGTCAGTGCTGGGAGTTATTGGAGAAAAGATACAATAATAAACGCTACTTGTCAAATTGTATTTTAAAAAGATTATTAGACCAGAAGAAACTAAATTTTGAATCGGCTTCCGGATTGAGAGAAATATTAGACAACACCTCTGATTGTATAAGTGCATTGCGTAAATTAAATATTGATGTGAGTTCATGGGATGTAATTATTATACATATTGTCGCATGTAAGTTAGATCATGAAACTCGAAAACATTGGGAGTTACATGTTTCGAATACCGATATAAGTGAACTGCCAACACTTAAACAATTTCAAGAGTTCCTAGAAAATCGTTTTCGAGCCTTAGAATTTATAGATCCCGAAAAACCTTTACCTCCTCATCATGTTAACGTTCCCCGTGAAAGGCCAGTGGTTTTATTTTCAAGAAATAGCAATAATAGTACTAGTAGTATTCCTATGAGCTGTGAGTACTGCTCTGACAGACACAAATTGTGTTTCTGTAAAAAGTTCACCAAGTTAAGTACCGAGAAAAGACGGGAGTTTGTAAAAAGGAATCATATTTGTTTTAATTGTTTGGGGGGGAATCACATCATCTACAACTGTAAAAAGTCATCAACATGTAAAATTTGTCGGAAACGTCACCATACACTCTTACACTCAGAGTTGGTGAAGAGTAATGGAAGAGAGTACAATGGTCGCACTAGTTCGTCGACTAGTGTTGCGCCAGTCTCAAAGTGCAAACCGATTTTTAACCCAAAAGTATCGGTCATGCATGCACGTATTAACGAGGACGGTTTGTTAAAACCATTTTATAAAATTAAAGGTCAAACATTGAGTACAAATAGGAACAATTTTGAATATCATTTACCTTTACGGAAAAAACAATCTCGTTGCAAGGGTTATTATAATAGTTCACCGCAAATAGCTGTAAAGAGGCCAACCTATCCCGTGTAGTCGCTATTTGAGTTAATTTATCTATACTTTGTTATTATTATGTTTTGTTTATTAATGAATGTTGTAGAAATGTTTTAGTGCACATATTATGTTAATTTTAAGTAAGTTTTATATTTGGTTTATATTTATGTTTTGTAAAGTTAGGTCATGGTGGGCGGTCGTGTACATATTATTTTTTGGTTTTTAACAAGGAAGTTCATTTAATTTTAAGTTCAGTACATTTATTTTGATTAAGGCCATTTTTTTCATAAATGTCCTTGGTGGGCGGAATGTTCACGACCATTTAGTGCATTCATCTTTTAGCAGATGTCTCTGAATGACAATAACAGCATGTGCTGTCATTTTGTGTCATAATACTTATGAATAGTTCATAGGTACATCGCATAGATGGCGATGTACCTATTTACAACGCGATATCGTTGTGTTTCTTCAACTATATATAAGGTCACCGGCATTTTCATTAGGCAGTTCAAAAATTACCTCGGAAGAAAGATCATCAGTGAAAGTAGTAGTTCAACAAGTGCAATAAAAGTATCTTCAAGTAAAAAGTGTTTTAGTTCAGTGTGAAAATCATCGACCAGCCAGGACAGTACGCCAGTACTGAACATCGTGACATTAAAAATAATCTTCAATATAATTATTTCATACTCAATTTCCCAATATTTAAGGAATTGGAATTAATTAAACCAGACACGTCAAATAATAAAAATAAAATCTTCACTACAATCATTAGCTCTATACACAATCATACAGTTTACATTACGTTAAAACTTAAGTCATTATTATTTATCATTGTCGACCCACTTTATTACCGTCCAGTTGATAAGTGCAGTAAAGGAGTCTCGCTCATACCTGCTGTTCTGATACAATCATTAGGCCTTGCGACTACAAAATGGCAAAGCGATTAAAACATGAATCGAAGGCGATTACACACTGCACCGCGCGACCGGTTTGGCAAATACTGCTCCCGCGCGCAGATTCTAACCATTGGGTTTGGCTCGATTTAACCCGTACCGCGACGGAGCACAGTGCAGTGGGTGAACCGCCTTAAATGTGGTATAAAGCGAGAGCCCATTTCGCATTAAGGGGGGAGAGGGGCAATGAGGAAGTCGGCTACACCGCCTGATCCTTGAAAGCCAACGCTGTGATCGGCTTCTGGTGGCCGCAGTACTCCCGCTCCAGGGTGCCCTTCTCCACGTCCCAGAGGCGCGCATAGCTGTCGGATGAACCTGTAACGTACAAGACGTAAGGACTATTGGCTTGGCTAAGGCATGAACTAACAGGAAGGAATCTTAAAGTCCTGGGTGCGGTGGCACTTGCATAAGACTGACGGCTTCACATGTTTTCGTGAGGGATGAGAGTTACAGCGACTTGGGCTTCTCTTTCGCTTTCCATCAGGCGTAGGGAAGCCATTATCTTGAATTACTATATAAAATAAAGTTATCATGCTTCTAGTTGGTATTCCCCTGACTGGATCAGTTGTCCAGCACCCATAGTACAAGCTTCGGCTTAGTTTGGGGCTAGACGGCGATGTGTGGCCCAGCGTGGCATGTCTTCGGTTATTTATTTGACGATCAGTTCGGTTCAGCGCCAGTGATCACAACCGCCGACACAGTGGTTAAGGGTTCCATCCGTTTGTATTAGTCTGGGTATTTCCTTGTAGTTAGTCGGTTAGACCTGTTTTCTGCAACTCGACGTCTGTGCGCTGTTTACCATAGTACTAGCTACCATAGTACCGGCTTGGTTCGGGACTTTCGGTTCGGTTGACTGGCTCGGTGGCTCAATTGGTAGTGACACCTGCCTTCTGATCCGAGAGTCGTGGATTCGATTCTCACTCGGGACAAACATTTGTGTTGTTCCGTGTCTGGGTATTTGTATTTAAGTATATATTTGTGGTGCCTTCGTTGTGCTGAGTCCCATAACACAAGTGCTGAAGCTACTTACTTTGGGATCGGATTGCTCCGTATATGTAATGTTGTGTAAAAAAGAAGCTGAGGCTAATGAAGGTGGTCGTACCGGTGAAGAGGTAGCGCGAGTCAATGCTGAAGGCGGCGTCCCACACCCAGCGCTGCGTGTCGTGGCGCAGCTCGCGCAGCAGCGACCAGTCGCCGGTGCGCCACACGCGCGCCGAGCAGTCGCCCGACGTCGTCACCAGCATGCTGCCACACACACCACACGCTTACCTACACACGTATTCACACACGGCACTATGCGGGGTAGGGATGTAAGGGAGCGACCCATCATCTTTTCGTTCCAAGCCAACCTCATCTGCCCGTAGTGCATCCTGCCGAATAACGAACGAGGCGCTGGCAACCGACTGGTGACGGTATAACCATCACAATTGAAACCGTAGCTATATACCAGGGGCTGATGACGGGCAGCAGTGTCACCGGAGCGAGACGCTACGCCCTGCGATCGCCAACCCGCCTGCCCAGCGTGGCGATTATGGGTATATCCTCCAGATGTTGGCCCTAAGTGGCGAACAACTGGAGAGGCCTATGTCCAGCAGTGGACTGCGATGGGCTGATGATGATGACTATGCGACACAAGGACGCACAGTGCCCAAAATACTATAAGTTTGTGAATACGGCCGCTAGAGTACCTATGTTCAGATAATAGGCGTACAACGCGCGTTTAAGAAAGCGCACGTCGCTTGTGCCATTATGTCAAGCTACTATGAAAAAAAAAGTAGGTATCATTAGGCCGCCCTGACCTTCATCGTAGTCATTTAGAAAAGAAAAAAAAGATACTGCAAGGGTGTTGTACTGACGTGGAGTCGAGGCTGAACTTGCAGCGCAGCGCGTACTTGGCGTGCGCGGCGACGTGGCGGCGCGGGACCGGCCGCGGCGGCGCGCCCCCCAGCGACCACACGTAGCAGTTGCCCTTGTTGTTCACGGCGGCCATCATCTTGCCCGACGGGTCGATGGCGATGTCCTGGATCGACGCCTCAGCTTCTGGTATCTGGAGGCGTCCGCCCACTCAGTTAATATGTACAGTCGGCCGTATTCACAAACGTTACTCATGCGACGCGCGCACACACAGTGCCTAAAATACTATAGGTTTTTGGGTTCCTGTGCATTTGCGTGAGGCATAAGTAACGTTTGTGAATATGGCTGTGTGACTGGTAAATAGAGGTAATCCTGTCAAGAGCTAATAGGGTAACCAATCTGTATCCTGTGTAATACTATAATAATAATACCAATATGTAATTTTCAAACCACAATATTTTCAAAATTTTCCATGTACCTAATCCACTTTCTGAACTCAGTGGTAAGTCCTTTTCATTTGTACCTGAACATTTATAAGTGCTTGTCGCAAGCCTTTATGAATAAAGATATTATTCATTAAAATATTTTAATCTACAGAATTAAAAAAAACTTCTACAGAAACATAACATTTAATTAAAGTAAAACAATCATCAAAACATCAATACAATACCAATTGCTCGTTCTTGTCTGTCCGTAGGTCCCAAATGTGTATGATGCCGCTCTGGTCGCCCACCATGATCTGTGTCTGGTCTGGGTGCAGAACTACGGCATTCACGGGTGCAGGCACTTGAAATATCCTCTGACATTGCAACTGCCGCCCGGCTCTGAGGAATTATTGGGATTGCAATCATGAATATTTCTTTTATTCAAAATGATTTTGTGATTCGCAATAGTCGGTAAGCAATATCATTGTCTACGATGAAATGCTGGTCAGAGTGTAGGTGCTCTCACCCAACAAAAACCGGTCACTCTCACTTATTATATTATATCTCTAATAGTAACATTTTTAAATTATCAAAACAAATTTATGTAAGAACTATAGACTACTGAAGAATAAGAATAGAAAATATTTATATTAGGTAATATAAGATAAAAAGATCATTGGTACTACCACGATGCATTGTTACTATGTAAATACCTTGGGTCCCAAATTCGGGCAGTACAGTCCTCACCACCTGTGTACATCCATGTCCCGTCTTCCTGAATGAATTAAAATGTTCATTACACACTTTGAAAAATAAGAAAATAATAATAATTGCCATAATTTTTGTTATATTGTGAAAGTTCTTACATGAAAACCAACTCTAGAGACGTTTTTAGTGACCCCCTCAAAGTTCATGACTGGATCTGGGTTTGCGCTGGCCAAATCATACATCCGAATGTGCTGGTACCCACAAGCTGCCACCATTTGTCCACTTGGTGTTATTTCCAATGCATTCACTTGCTGAAAGCAAAAATGAAACATGCAAAATTTGCCTTCTTGTTCTTCAATTCATATAGGTAACTAATATTGATTCATTTATCTGCATTGCAATGTAATGCAGTTACATGAATGTTGGGTAAAAGTAATTGTGAGCAAGTATGTTTGAAAGTAACACAGTGGTTATCTCATATCTGATAGGTTTCAATGCATTATACCAAATAATCTTGGGTGTTGATATACCTAACTACTCTGAATTACAAAGTGTGATTAAGTACATATACCTACTTAATTTGTCATTTAAGTATCATGCTAAATGCTCACTGTAAATAAGTCACTCTAATTTAAAGTCAAAATGAAAGATAAAATTTAATACAAGTGTAGGTTACCGAGTCCGGATGCTGCATAGTCCTCAGGCAGACGCCACTGTGCGCCTGCCACAGCTTGATGGTGTGGTCGTAGCCCCCTGTGACCAGCGCCACCTGCGCCCCGCCAGCACTGCTACCCTCCAACGCCATGATCAACCCTTCCTATTCACTACAACACACCTTGAATACACTTTATTAACTTTAGTACTCCACGGTCGAACCCGAAAATATAGACGTTGAATGGCACGTGCTGCCTGTAATACTTACCCTCAATATTATATCAAATACTGGATGTTACCTTATATTATACGGAGGGTAGGTAACAAAAAAATTAACTTTAATTGAGCAAGACCAATTTTGTTTACTTCTTGGCTTGGTGCAGCTTGGTGTTGAGTTTTCGAGTGTTTTGACATAATGACATTTGTTTGGCATCTAGGAAACCTTTTTAAATTGTAGTAGATTAAGGCATGAAAAAATATACATCCAAAACAGTAGCTATAATAAGCGCCCATAGACTTTTAAAATATGATGCACCAACTGGATTTATGCCGAAATACTGCTTGTTGCAGACAGAGCTGAACTCGAATGGGGGAGAAAATGGAGTTGGATCGAGTGGCGACCGTTGGCCTCTGTCAACTAATTGACAAGACCACACCTACGCGTCCAGGATGGATGGATGGACACAAGTCGCCAAGTCTCATTATCATCTCCCTTATCAAGCCTTGTAGATCGGATCGTTCGAAACCACATCTCTCAAGGCGTTCAATGAACGAGTTAAACAATACGTACATAATAAAGGTGGGTGCAATAAGGTAAGTCTGGTGATTTGGTAATGTGCCTTAATATCACTAGATATATTCAAACGCTTGATGGACGTCAGCGTAGGGAGAAAAACTTGGCACTGCATGGGCTTAGTACTCAGGTAGGGGCAAGGGGGCAGCTGTTCCAGCTGGACCTATCAACGAAATAAACACGGCGCTTCCGTCGTCGCGCTCGCCCATGGCACAGATTAATAAATAGTTACTACGTTAATGCTGACCATTACAACAGTACAGGTATGCCTGCGCGGGTAGATCGGAACGTGTTTGGGAATAAACAAGATCTGCGCCAGTTTTTTTGTACCTGCGAAGGCGACGACGGCAGACCTGCGCAGGCATAGGTACACCTGTACAGGTAAACCTCTCCGGTAGACCGTAGCGTATGTATGGCCGGCCTTTAGCATCGTCAATGATGCTGTCACGGGTTTTTGAAAGTTCATAATTTATTTCACAATTTTTTTAGCCATTTATTATGGCTAAAATTGTAATTAGTCCGTCTTTAAGCTTAGGTACCTATTCAAAAATAAAAGACACGTATTTTTTTATTTCAAATTACAAAGTTATTGCCCGTTGAAATTACGAGTGACGTCACTCGGAGGCATTTTTACGGGAGCGAGTGACGTCAAAGACTCCCACTCCTAACTTTTGATGCCTTTTATCTTTGCTACATACCTATTGTTTATTTGAAAGAAAGGAAAACTACAGGTCTTTAATTTTTGAATAAAGACGGACTAAATACAATTTTTAGCCTTAATAGCCTATTACCGTAAACCGGGGTCAATAGAAACGCAGGGGTGAATAGAAACAAAATCAAAAAAGTTTTTCTACTTAATGTAGCCAACATTTTTCAAAGAAAAAATATTACTAATTTGTGTTTTTAGAAAACTGCAGTATATTTTTTATTGAAATAGTAACACTGATTTGACATTAGGTTTGGCCAACATATTATAGCCCGTTTACACTCGCGTGCGAGTGACGAGGCGAGGCGCGAGGCGAGCGACGAGGCGAGAGTGTGAACACTCGCTCGCGCCTCGCCTCGCGCCTCGCCTCGTCACTCGCAGCGCTCGCGTCGCGAGCGGTTTTTTGGTCACGAGTCAAAGGGCCTCGCGACGAACGCGAGCGGGGTGTTTACACTCGCGCTCTCGCTTCATTCGCGGTTCAGCGTTGTGCCGCGCAGGTCGTTAAAATGGATTAGTCTTATGAGGAAACATTTAGATTTATTGGAGCATTTCAAAGGGAACCAATAGGCTATTATGGCTAAAATTTTTTAATTTGTCCGTCTTTTAGCTTATTCATAAATAAAAGACACGTATTTTTCCTTTTTTCAATTAAATAAACAATACCAAAGATACAAGGCATCAAAAGTTAGGAGTGGGAGTCTTTGACGTAACTCGCTCCCGTAAAAATGGCTCACCGAGTGACGTCACGCGTAATTTCAACGGGCTATAACTTTGGAAGTTTGAGTCTAATTTACAAATAAAAAAATACGTGTCTTTTATTTTTGAATAAGCTAAAAGACGGACTAATTACAATTTTTAGCCATAATAGCCTATTCTGTGGAACCCAAAAATAAATACCATAAAATGAACTAAAAAGTAAACGATGCGTGGAAGAGGTTGTCATTACAAATGAAATGAATAGACCTTTAATTGATTTAAAACATAAGACATTTTACTTTTTTATTTGTATTTAATGTGTGTAGTTCAATAAACCATGACTTGTTGCCGCTAACATTTCGACGTCCTCCATTGTCGCGAGCTCAAAGACAACTGAACTCGTGACGAGAGTGTAAACACCAAGCTCGTTTCGGGGGGCGTGGCGCGAGTCACGAGGCGAGGTACGAGGCGAGTCGCGAGGCGAGAGTGTAAATGGGGTATTAAAAAAAGGTTTTGAAGTGAGCTCCTCGAAAGCGCGTAAAATGAAGTCCTGAAAACTTATTAGTTTTTATTGTGAAAATAAGTGTTTTGTGCCAACATATCTTGTTATATATCTTCTTTAGTTTCTTCAGAACTAAATTAATGCTAAAGTAAGTGCGTTAGTGATGCAAATTTCAAAATATTTGTAAAATTGTAAACATGTATGCTTTCTATTTTGAAATGAGGTTAATAGATACGGGGAAGGGGCGAATAGATACGTAGTATGGGGTTATTAGATACGTAGTATGGGTTCAATAGACACGAGAACGGGTTCAATAGAAACGAGAAAGAGGTGAATAGAAAGATATGTGCTAGGGCTGCTACATATTGAAATATGTTTTTTTGTACGATATATAGAGGATTTAGATATTATATTAATGTAATGTAGGTTCTTAAGTTGCTTTTCTCATATACAAACCGCCATAATTATCTGCCAACCCGATAGGGCCGTTACTACTGCTTAATCGAGATGTGGACTTTTAACTATTTTGGGAAAGTGTCATCCCTACCATTTTTTCTATTCACCCCATATGCCGTTTCTATTGAACCCATTTGCGGGTCAATAGAAACGCCACACATTTTTGCATATAGAGCAGTAATTAGGGAATAAATTGCCGTTTAGATGGCTCTAAATCATTGCTCGCCCCGGCCTCCGCGGCGGCGGCGGCGGAGGCCGGGGCGAGCAGCGCGCGGGTGCACGTGGGCTCTCTGAGTCTCGAAGAAGTCAGGAAAGCGCTAGTTAAACTTAAACCAAAAAGATCATCCGGTCCAGATGGTTTACCAGCGTTCTTTCTTAGGGACTGTGGTATAGTACTAGCAGCACCGCTCCTTCATATCTTTAACACCAGTTTGAAGCAAGCGACATTCCCAGATCGTTGGAAGATCACACGAGTCGTTCCAGTCCCAAAAGGTAAGTCGGGTCCTGATATCAGTGGGTACAGACCAGTGGCTGTACTCTCGACACCAGCTAAAGTATTCGAGTCGGCCATCCAGCGATCCCTGCAGGGACAAATGAACAGTCAGTTTTCGGATGCGCAGCACGGTTTCCGGCCAGGGCGCAGCACTACCAGTAACTTGCTGAACTTCACGACGCAAGTGGTACCGGCAGTTGATGCGGGAGGCCAAGTGGATGCGGCGTATTTTGATTTTAGAAAGGCATTCGACACAGTGGACAATGACGTCCTACTAAGGAAACTTGCACAAGTTGGGTGTACGCCGCATCTACTACAATTCCTGGTCAGCTACATGAAAGAGCGGCAGCAATACGTGGACTACAAGGGATACGAGTCTGAGCCGTACTACACCAGGTCTGGGGTGAGTCAGGGCAGCAATTTGGGGCCTCTCAAGTTCATTATAATGGTAAACGACTTGCCAGAAGTCGTGAAAAATGGTAGTTGTCTATTGTTTGCAGATGACCTAAAGTTGTTGCTTAAAATTGAGAATGAGTTTGACTGTAAACGCTTGCAGGATGACATAAATAGAGTGGTAAAGTGGAGCCATGAAAACAACCTGTTATTCAACGCCTCTAAATGCTCGGTGATGACATTTACTCGTGCGAGGACCCCTTTACGCTACGAGTACAATGTAGAGGCGACACCGATGCAGAGAGTTACGCAAGTACGAGACCTAGGTGTGAACATCACTCCGGACTTAAACTACCGAGACCATATAATCAAAATATGCAAAAAGGCGTACCGGAACCTAGGTTTCGTACTAAGGCAAACACAGGGCTTCACAAATATTACCACTCTAAAAGTCTTATATGATGCGTTGGTCAGGAGTTATCTGGAACACAATGCAGTAATTTGGGCTCCGCATGAAGCTAAATACAGCGTCATGCTGGAGCGTGTCCAAAATAAATATATGAGACACCTGTACTTTAAACTCTATGGGGTATATCCATTTTACCCACTTATGTACCCCACACTGTTTGTGCTCGGTATGGTTGGGTATAACCAGTTGAGGGTGAGAAGGGAGTTCGCACTCGCTATGTATGTGGTGAATCTACTACGGGGAGTCACGCATAACCCGGGAGTACTGCGACACCTGCAGCTGTGCGTGCCGGACCGCTACGTGTGGCGGCGGCGCCGCCCTCCCCTTCTGCTGGTGCCCGCGGCCAGAACCAATCTGCTCGCGAAAGCACCGCTCAGCCGTACCATCAACGTGGTGAACGAACTCCACGATAAAATAGACATTTTCGTATTGCAGAACTCGAGTGAGCTCGCAAAAATCCTATTGTATTTAATCTCATATAGATATTAAGATATGTAGTATAAAAAGATAGGTTAAGTTAAAATATAATAGTTTTGTGTAATTTTAAAATTAGTTTTAGGCCAAACTGTTGCATTAGGTGACTTACCTGTAATGATAGTTTAAGGTTTTTGAAATAAATAAATAAATAAATAAAAAAAAAAAAATAAATAAAAACGTCTAAGAGACGTAACTTATGCACAATACTTGTTGTTCGTACTAATAAAAATATCCTTAAAAATTAAGTCAAAGTTCAAAACTGTGTCTATTGACCCCGTTTTACGGTATATATAAAGATCCTATCTCCCCGGGCCCATGTCCCAAAGTCTCCCACCGCCTAGTGTCAAGCGTCCCACCAGGTCTAAGGATTCAGTTGAATAAAAAAAACGTTTTATATGAAATTACTTTATTGAACATGTAAAATCCGTATTGACATGAGGAATGCAATTCTCATTTACAAAATAACAGTAAAATTTGAGAGACAAATCACGTCGTAAACTTACGTATTTACTAACTAAAAATACAACATACAAATCAATTTCTTAAAGTATTTTAATTGCTCAGCTTACATAACCGCTCACACTGTTTGTTCTTACAAGTTTAGTATTGTTTCAGAAAAAACTTAAGAGGTAGTTTTAATTAACAAGTCATAATCTTTCCATGAAGTCTCTAATTTTACATGTTGTTTCATACAATTTGCCCAAAACAATATTATCAATGTCCGGAAATTCATAAAACATTATATGGCATATTATATTATTCAAAGCACAGCTTCAAATACCAGTACAGAAATATTGGGAGAGCTGCAGACTTACAGTTTTTGATAACACCAGTACAGGTGCATCGCAGACATGAGCATCCAGCAGTCACAGCGAACTTAACGAGGGAGGGCTAACTGTACAATTCCCCAGTGTATACATGCTAACACTTAACATTATTTTTAGGCTTAAAAACCTAGTCCCTAGCCTGTGGTAGAACTTTCCAAACTCTGCAGTCATGTTCAACTATTACTTTATAAAATGCATCATTTTTTATATATTGGGAACTGAAGTTAAAAGTAAAGAAATCCACAAATTTTAATCCAAGTTGTTACAATATTGAGAATAGAGAATGTGGATGATGGTTTTGCAGACTTTGGAGAGCCAGTCCATTTTTTTACTTTGTAATAAATTAAGTCCAAGTAAATTATTCATTATGAACAGAATTATTTTGATGTTTGGGAGATCATTCGCTTTCTTCATCTTCATCATCATCACCTTCTTCTTCATCTGATTCCTCCTTCTTCTTTTTAGATTTCTAGAAATAAGAAAAATATATTTATTTACATTTTATGCAAGACTAACATACAATAAGACTTACTGAATCATAGATCATAAAGTTACATAATGTAAACATACAAAAGTAAAAATATAGGTACACTTACAGCTGGTGCCGCCTTCTTGCCCTTTTTGCCGCGCTTCTGGGCCTTTTTGCCGCCGCCCTCGCCGCCGCCACCGTCAGCGTTATATGACTCCAGATCTTTAGTATACTGCTCCTTGGCTTCTGCTGCTTTCTCTTCCCACTCCTGCATAGAAAAAGCCAAAAGTTCGTTTATATTTAATTGTTATATTTCCAATGTCGATATTATAAATATTAATATCATAGATATTAAAAAATAAAGCTAGAAAATATACATACACTCTTGTCTTTCATCGACCTCCATATCTCGCCTCCTTTTTTGGCGATTTCGGTTACTTTGAGTCCCGGATTATCGGCTTTGATTTGTTCTCGTGCGCTATTTAGCCATAGCATATAAGCTGACATTGGACGCTTAGGCTTGTCCGTCATTTTAACTTTTTTCCTGTGAACAAAACGTCTATAAATATCAAGAAATATCTAGGGAACTAAGGCAACAGGTTACGGGAACTGCGCTGGACGCGAAGTAAAGTGTTAGGCAACGCTAGTCCCACACAGCCACCACTAGGGCGGCATTTTGGCGGGAAATGCTTTTCCAGCATACTTACAGCTAAATACAGATAGCCAATGTTATTTATTTTCAAAACTACATTAAATCTCTTTAAATCAACACGTTAAACAATTAAAATCATCAAAAATCATTATCGCCCATACATCGAGTTCACTGGCCTAGGCTTGGCTTCTACGAGCCATTTTGTTTTCACGTATTGCGTTGAAAATACGTATTAAGTAAAGATGACTCAATTAGCAAATAATCCCGTGATAATTGTTCTAAAAGTTGTAGAAGAACTATTTCAGACCTCCAATGCAAAAGATCGGAGAAATTAATTATTTAATTTCGCCTTAGCATCACCCATACCCACGCGTACTAAGGAAAGTACGACGATGCATATAGCCATGTTTGAACGCCAATTCCAACGTGGATAAAAATATAATCTCACTAATTATCGCTTTGAGAACACTATTAAAAATATAGAAAGTAGTACACTTAATTCGAAAAATGAATTGACTTACCTGATGGCAAAAATTTTGAAATATTTTTATACTCAAGTGCACAACCAAACTGTAGACGTAGAGATCAAGAAGAAATAGCTTGGAGCTTGAAGCAAAATTTGTTCCCCTGTGTGGCGTGGTACACCCGTCAGTTCTTTTCGTTCTGTTTCGTCGTTGTCTCTTTCGCACTAGTTCATTCGTAATATAGCTGTTATATTCTAACTTCCTTCATTCTAAAATAAAGAATGAATGACGACTATAATCAACCATCAATGAATGAGGTATCATTGTACCTACGTCAGTCACTCAAAGGGGCGATTCTTTTCATTTAAATTATAATGACTGCAAAATTGGTGATTCGAGTTTTTAAACACGTGACTGCTGTGTACATGTCGCAGTCATCTGGTTGAATCTCCTATTCAATTGAATGACTAGCGCGTTCATTGAATGACGACATTTAATTGAATGCCTAAAGGACAACTCGTCAAGTTATTGAATGAAACGTTCAACGTCTTGACTGAACGTCATTTTAGCATAGTCGTTGAATGGGTAAAAGCCGACTGTTTAATGTTTAGTTTTAAATTTTTCTTTAAAAGTATCCGGAGGCGGCGTATTAATAGGTAAATCCATGCTGTCACACTATTTTATTACGTATAAGTCAGTTTAAAGTAAATCTAATCAAAAAAATATCAACACTCAGGTGATCATGTTCGACGCCATATTTGTTTTAGTGACTACTAACGCCGCGCGGGAAAAAAATGAACTAAATTACAATCACTTGACTGCTTTTACGTCCGCTCTTTTCAAAGGGCTATGTTTCAATCCGCTACCTAGTTGGACGTTAAGTGACGCGTGTTTAGTGAACATTCGGTCTAGTCATTCAATTGAATGTCGTCATTCAATGAACGCGCTAGCGATTCAATTGAATAGGAGATTCAACCAGATGACTGCGACATACATACATTTTTTGTCTGTCTATGTAATTTATTGGTGATATCTTTTCTAAATAGTAATTTATTTAATTCCATATTAGTTTTGCCGGGAAATAATAAAGTAGTACATAAGTACTGATCAGAAATAAAAATATTTTACTCTCTGCAATTTTAATCTAAATGTTGGCTTCGATGGAATTTTTTTAAACATAGTTTAATAATAAAATTTATGTTATAATAAAATAACAAACTGCCACAAATTAACCTATACTTCTGTTAAATTTACAACTACATACCTATAAACATGCCTTTTGATACGGCCACATCAAATAATGTGGATAATAGACTCTTTGTAATGGACATTCAGATGGAAATTGTTTGTGGAAACTTGTCAGAAGCAGAAGGGGGTAGATTAATGTGTGCCGATTCTTTTAATCAGGTCATTTTTTGAAATAAAATGTATTATTCTACCTAAGCACATATTACGTCGACATGCGTCGACATTATGCACTCGCGATCAAAGTATGTATCAGTCAATTTTTCCGAAATATTCCACGCGCATAGCTCAATCACTGATTTTTATTTTATTTGGCAGGTACAGTCAGCGTCAAATACCTAATTTATAGGTTAAGCCCGAGCACTGTTGGCTACCACCACCACTCAACTCAATCAGAGTCACATCTTATTATTAGAGCGTAGTTCATAGGTATTCATAACGACGACTGGTAGCTTCGACGATTTGTGTTTTTTTAAGAACCAAGAAAACAAATAAAGATTATTTTGTATTTGATAATAACAAAATACAACCTGCTATCAATATTAAGTAGTAATTACTTAAGCAAAATAAAACCTTGTCATTATATTGCATTAAAACATTTACTGTGTGTGAAACAAACTACGACAAAATAATACCTACCCGTTTGAGATTTCTTACCTACCTACCTAGGATAGGTACCTACCTAGCTCTCGTGTACAGTCAGCATCACATCACATTTAATATGCGAGCACGTAAGCGAAGCTACCGACACAAGCAGGTGTCGTCGAATAAAAAAAAACAACGAAGGGTGCTCTCAAAATGCATAATATTATTTTAATAACACAACATTGGTCACGATTGCATAGTATTCTTTCAAACACTATGTCCTGTTAAAATTTGTATGTTCTTTGACAGTAAGATAATAGGCCTGTTGCCTTAAAAAATGTAATTACCTACCTACCTAGTCCGTCTTTAAGATATTATTTCAAAAATAAAAGACATAACTATTTTTTCATTTGTAAATTGGACCAAAAATGACAAAGCTAAATAACCCGTTAAAATTACTCGTGACGTCACAGAGCGACGTCAAAGAATGTTCATTTCTCAAAAGGGGCACTTCTCAGAATGCGTAGGTACTTCGCAAAATGCACTTTCCTAGGATAATCATGGACGTAGAAAATAAACGGACGGAGCATTGGTTAAATAAGGAGTGAAGCACAACAATGGCGGCGACGTACGGTTGTGTGAGTTGACGGAGAGTTGCCATACGCGGAAAATTACCCAATAATTACAAAAATGTATTTCAATTCAAATTCAAAATATGTTTATTTTATTTATTTATATGTTTATTTCAATTACTAAGTGTATTTTTTTTTGCATATTTTGGCATTTTGTCTGTTGCATCAATTCGTATATAATGTAATTTTACACTTTTTTATCAAACTAAATAAAAGGAAAAATAAAACGATCAGTACTTTTAATCATTTATTCGAATATTACAAATATCCGTAACTGTTTCATATCATACAGAGGCTCATTATCATTCTCTTATAAATTACAGCTAGTATCGTACAATGCGTTCCTTTTCCACCTAGATGCCCACCACACCATTATGCTAAATGTGGCCTTTGGGTCGTAAGATCCTAGGCTCTGTCTACCCCGACGTGATAGCACAACAAATGTACAAAGATACAGAACATACAGAAATCTCCCACGTTTTAGGGTAATTTTTATATTCTATAAATGGCAACACCGGTAATCATAGAAATGTCAGCTAATTTTCTTACCTACAAATTATGTATTTTTTGTTTAATTATTAAAGATAAAGTAATTGACTGACTTACCTATGATAGGTTATCCCCTAATTTTTTTTAGTTAAACCACTATTGTTTCGACAGCATTTAACAACACAGGATGGCATTATAATTTTTCTACAAAATACGTATGACCGTGTGTCAACTTCAACTCGCGCCGAGACAATGGCGGCCGTCCGTCTTACTTTGCTGTGAGTGTGTGCGTGCGCTCGTGTCGGTACGATACGCCGTCTTACTTTGATTGCTTCACTATTGATGTTACTGAAGCGGTGTCCGTTTATTTCCTACGTCCATGAGGATAATATGACTAAATGTCCTGCGTAACAAAGATGGGTCCCAAAATAAAATTTAAAATCAGAATCATTGGATTTCTATTATTTTGTACTCTAACAAAATGGAGTAAAAAACACATTACAAACTAATAAGTAGAAATAAACAATATTAATTTATATTAGGTAGGTACCTACTTAGCGCCGGTTTCACTGGTTGCAGATACCGTTACAGGAGTACCTACCTAGGTAATCTTGTCAGTTTATTTACCTAGGTACCCTCATATGAAAAGTGCTTTTAGGTAGGTACCTACATATTGCCTTTTTTTTTTACTATAAACTGTGTAAAAAATGTATTTTGGGACTCACCTTTGTTATACATACCTACAGGACGTTTTAGTAATATCATAGGAAAGTGCACATTCTGCGAAATTTGCTTTTTTGGGCGTGTGCTCATTTTGCGAAGTGCACATTCTGCGTCAGACCCATCTAATATAAAAATACGGACTATATATGTACCTACATAAGTATACCTACCTAGGTAATTATTTCGACTCTGGAAACATCCCGTTGTTTTCATGTAGGTTTCAGAGATGAGGATTCCAGCTTTATTTACAACATGCCTTGATAATGTTTCTCATTTCCGGTGCGTAGAAATTTGTTTGTTTTGGTTTAATCTGGTTTTATATTATGTGTACCTATTGAGTAGTTTACATAATATATCTAATGCCGACTGTACCTATGTAGTGTATGAGAAAACAAGTAGACATTATCAAATTATAAAGTAAAGATGAAATACGTCTATGATAAAACTAGAGAGATCTATAAAATGTAAGTAGGTACCTCTGTACTTTTACAGACAAACTAGGTAGGTACCTAATAGAAAATGAAAGACATAATTGAAAAATATCATATTTTTATGAAATTACTTTATTGAACATGTAAATCCGTATTGACATGAGGAATGCTAATTCTCATTTACAAAATAACACAAATGTAAAATTTGAGAGACAAATCACATCGAAAACCTACCTATTAGCTAACTAAAAATACAACATACACATCAATTTCCTAAATTATTTAAATTGCCTGTTCTTAGAATAAGTTTGGTACCGTTATCATATTAACAATGCAATTTACAATGAAAAGAGGTAGGTTTAATTAACAGTAAGTCATATCTTTCCATGAAGTAGTCTCTAATTTTACATATTGGTACATAGCTTGATCAAAACTGTTATGTCCATCAATCCATTCAAACATATTGACAATACATAATATTCCATTCAAAGCACAGCTTTAAAAATAATACATTACAGCATATTGGAGTTACAGACATAGAAGTTTTGATAAAACCAATAAAAGGTACATCTCAGATGTGAGCATCCAGCAGTCACAGCGAACTTAACGAGGGAGGGCTAACTGTACAATTCCCCAGTGTATACATGCTAACACTTAACATTATTTTTTTGAGGCTTAGAATCTATACCCTAGCCTGTGGTGAAACTTTCCAAAATCTGTAGTCAAATTAAATTATCACTATGACTACATACTACAAAAACAAGTAGTACCTACAGGGACATAATTCATCCAATAATTTCAATACAGACCAATAAATTATAATAACTATGAAAGATAAAATTCATATAATGAAAAAATACCACAAAATTGTAAGTTAATACAGGATACAAAAAAGTAAACAGACTACAGATTTTGGAAAGTTAGTCCATTTTACTTTGTAATAAATTAAGTCCAAGTAAATTATTCAATATGAACAGATTGTTGCTGGTTGGGAGATCATTCGCTTACATCATCTTCATCATCGTCACCTTCATCTTCATCAGATTCCTCCTTCTTCTTCTTGGCTTTCTAGAAATAGAAAATAAATTTGACATTTAATAATTGGATTATTATTTATAATGCAAACAGACAAGCAAGCTCTTTTTAAACATAGGATAGGCGCACATGAAGATTTCTGTGTCAACATCATCCTGTAAAAATGCAGGTCTTTGAGAAACTAAAAGAACTATTATACTTACAGCTGGTGCCGCTTTCTTGCCCTTCTTTCCTCGCTTTTGTGCCTTTTTGCCGCCACCCTCACCACCACCGCCGTTGGCGTTATATGATTCTAAATCTTTTGTATATTGTTCTTTCGCTTTGGCCGCCTTTTCCTCCCAAACCTGATAACACAATAAGTCATTTATGTCATTATGTAGCAAAAATTGAAATTTGTATTGAATATCATTATTATTTATTATGTATACATACACTTTTGTCCTTCATGCCCCTCCATAATTCTCCTCCTTTTTTGGCGATTTCAGTTACTTTTAGACCTGGATTATCTGCCTTTATCTGCTCTCTTGCACTGTTCAGCCACAGCATGTAAGCTGACATAGGACGCTTCGGTTTGTCCGTCATCTTATATTGTTATTCTGTAGATAAACAAAGAAAAATCAAGAAATAGCTAGGGACAGGTTACGAGGGCATGCTGCACACTTGACAAAATGTTCACACAACGCTAGCCTCGCACAAGGTTTAACTAGGGCGGCGTTTTGGCGGGAAATGATTTTATAATCCAATTACCACTAAAAATTGCTTTACAATGATAAAACATTTTAAAACAACGTTGAAATACTATAAAATCACATTCAAAATATACGAAAACATCGAAAATAGTTATCGCCCCATATATCGAGTTCACTGGCCTAGGCTTGGCTTCTACGAGCCATTTTGTTTTCACGTATTGTGTTGAAAATACGCAATAAGTAAAGATGACATAATTAGCAAATAATCCCATGATTATTGATCTATAAGTTGTAGAAGAACTGTTTCAGACCTCCAATGCAAAAGATCGGAGAAATTAATTATTTAATTTCGCCTTGGCTTCACCCATACCCACGCGTACTAAGGAAAGTACGACGATGCCTATAGCCATGTTTGAACACCAATTCCAACGTGGAATCGAAATTAATTCTACGAATTACATCGTAGTATTCACATTTATACATATTAAAACAATCGGGTTTAATTAGAAAAATGATTAGACTTACCTGACAGTAAAAATTTTGAAATTATTTTTGAACTGATGCACAACCAAACTAGACGTAGAGAACCTGAAGAAATGTATGGAGCTCGAAGCAAAATGTTCCCAGTGCAAGCTAGCTTGGGGTCGTCCGTCTCGCGTCGACAATACGGATGGCGCCATCTACATCGTCCGTGATTGGGTGAAATCCCCACTAGTACCAACTGCACAATAGCAACGAGGCATCTTGTACTACGTGTATCCGTGACGTTTTCATACCTTTCTTTAAAGGAATATTAACCTTATCACATTGTAATAACGTATACATTTCAGTAGAATTGATATTTTCATACATTGTCTTCGTAATACGTTTTTGCTAAATTTCTTAGGAAATATGGTGAGATTTGACTCGAAAACTAGGATTTAAGACACTTAATACCTAAAAAAATATTTAAAGCATTTATCTCCCATACATATATTTTAGAAGTATATCAAAAAGTGACCCAGTCCTTTGAAGGCTCCCCTTACCAGACTTCTACCAAAATTAACTCGCGCCTTATTTTAAATGCCGCCAACGTTTAATTCGAAAACGTAAAAAGCGCGGCAAACGTTAGCGCGAAAGGGACGCCAATAAAACATAGCGCATGAATGGCAGCAGACACGTTTGTTTACGATTTGATATTTCGAGGGGACCAGAGAAATAGTTTTTATTTCTTTGAATATAAGGGTGTGTTGTTTTTAGCACTTAAGGTTATTGGGATAAAATACATTCTTGGGCAACATTTACTACCATGATTTAGGATACTACAATGGGGATGCATTATTGTCATATTTTTAATGTGAGCATCAAAGCTTTGTTGATGCGGTTACGCCGTTTACGCGTACCTAGGTCATAGGTATAATATTGATGTGATTGATACCTACATCACAGAATTGTTACTTGGTTGGTATTCTTTTTTAAGAAATAGATACATAATATCTACCACCTATCCACATTCATGTACCTACTTACATTAGTTAAGAAGGCACGTCCTTCCTAACCTCCTACCTAGTTTTTTATCAATAGGTAGCCACTGACCTTTTAGGTATCTATCTACCGATAAATAGGTATTAAATTTGTCATGAAATTTATTTAGGATACAGATATCAGGATCTAGGATTTAATTTAACAAATACCTATCTACTTATTTGATACCTACCTACCCTACTGTGAGTGATTTCATGTATGTGTATCGTGGGTTCGATTCTCGCACAGTACAAACATTTCTGTTCATGAAAATGTCTGTTTGGGTGTTTTCTATGTAGAATATGAAGGTAGGTAGGTATATCAGTTGTCTAGTTAGTACCTACCTAGTTAGTAGTAGTAGTAGTATGGTACAAGCTTCGGCTTAGGGGCTAGATGGCGATGTGTGGTCTAGCGTGGCATGTCTTGGGTTATTTATTTATTATTACATACATATCTACCTACTTACATAGTTATGGTGATTATCGAATAATCGGAAGAAATAGGTCTGTACTTAGAGTTGTCTGGTGGGAGCTTTCACGCTGCTCATAGCTTAACTAACACAGCAGCGGTACTAGGCACCAATGGAAAATAAAAGTCTGTACCTAGCCTACAATAGGACTGTAGGCTTAGAATAATAACACATGTGTTATTATTCTAAGACTGTAGGGATACGTATCTACATTCATGTTAATCTAAGCATATAATCGACTAAATCAGCTTTTGACCGCGGCTTCACTTAAGACAGTTAAATCTGATAAATGATTAATTAATAATAATTTCAGATATTCGTAGATTAGTATCTGTAGTCTGTAGGTATCTATGTCACCGTTAAATGGTAAATACCGTTAGAATATAATCTATCTCGCGAGATTGTAAACTGTCAAAAAATTGTGAACTGTAACATAATATACCTACCTAGCATAGTTTACATTTCAACTAGGTACCTACATTATTTTTCGGTAGACTTTAATCGATCGAAGCGAAATTCTTAAATTAAAGCTGTAGGTAATGCGTTTAATTATCAACAGTTCCACTTTGATCTATCAAAATCTACCGAAAAATAATACCTACCTAACTACTTAGCAACTTAGCTAGGTACATTGAATTGTTAGCACTCGTTTTGTTTTTCAATCTATCGACAGTTTACAATCTCGCAAGATGAATTTACCTATAATCTATAGGTATAGGTGACATACCTATACACCTAGACAGTGTTACCGATATTTCAGACAGTGTACCTACCTACCTACTTAGTGGCATTCTTTTCGTAGCGCATGCCTACTACGTTTCACCGTTTTTAAGAAACCTGTGTAGGTATACCTACCTATACAGGCTTCTTAAAGGTAAAGGTAGGGTACCTAAAGCTAAAGCTGTTCCAAAGCTATTTTGATGAATGTGTGAAATAAATAGCTTTCAAATGGAGAAGGAAGTACGAAAATCGGAAGAGTAGGTAGGTACCTACGTAAGTAAGTAGGTAGTTTCGGGGGGCTACTGTTCAATAGAAACAAATAAATCTTTCCTCATTTATTAGGTATAATACTTAGAATAATAACGTATAATATTAGCAACAAAATATTACTCTTGGGAATGGCTTGCTTGACTATGGGAAACAAAAATATTTCTTATTCCCTCGTAATTTATAATCTTGGGCAGGTAGCTAGGTACCGATCATAAATAAGGGTAAAATACCCTAGCCTGTATAAGACGATTCATACCTATAACCCTTACCTACCTCAAGACCGACGTAGATGGCAAAGACCCGTCTTGTTATTGTTATAACGATACAACGCTTAGGTACTTACAACAAATAAGCATCCTTCGTACAAAAACCATGCCAAAATGATACCTTTTTATTTGTAGGGTGCGTCTCCGAAAAAGATGGCATGGGACGATACAACAAAAAAATCTCAAATGTGTTGTTCCTTCTACGCGTTACATCGATGTTCAGAGGGCTATGTCTATGTTCGTGGTATTTTTCAATTGTTCAATTAATTTGTTTGATTTATTATATTATTCGATCTAACGATTTTCATACGACAGAGAATACAAAATAAAAGGGGGTGAAAGGATGTTTCAGAGTCAGCTTATCTTATATTTATGTTTTCCCGCGGTCCACCAACTATATACTCGTACGAGTACCTGTCTTGGAACCGTGTTATTTTCATAAAATACATTCAAAATTAGCGCTGTAGGTTAGGTAGTACGTACGTTTGTCGCGTTGCGTAATTCCCAAAGCCTTAGTGCTTGCAAGTACGGTATTCGTAGCAAGCCCTTCAGGGTTAAACAATGGCAGCCAGAAAAATGATTCTCTCATTCCCATCCTTATACTCGTAGGTATTAAGGTTTAGCACTAACCAACATGTTGCAGCTAGTTAAATTGATTGGTTGAAAACAAATCTATCTAGTTGTAGGTATATGTCCCTCTGAGTACATCACAGCTCTACTAGTTCCTATTACAAATATTTTAAACTTATGTACCTATATTACTTAACATTACAAAGTGCGCATTGTAATGCTCAGCTCTCCTCATAGGTAGGTATAGCAGATGTTGTATATCTACCTACCTACTCACTTTGATTACAAGGTACTAAAAAGTAAGTAGGTAGGTACATAGATGCTGGAATCCCGGTGAAAGTGAAATAATTAATTGTTGATTCTCATCATCATCATAAGGATATTTATTTAATTAACTGCCTTTAACTAAAGTCCCTACACCTACAGACGGTTTGCAATTTCAAAATACATAGGTACCTACCTAAGTAACAACTTGCACTCAATCTACTAACTTGGAGCCCTATTTATTAGCGCATCGTACAAAAAATACACAGACTTCCAAGAAACCCCTGCCATCCGACTTTCTTTCTCCTTCGTCCCTTGTTTTTATGATTAGCAAAAACATATTTAGTTATTACTGTGGCTCCTTCATTGTTAGCGCAGGTAACCTACTAAAACCTAATAGCTTTTGTATTAGATACATTGTAAGTAAGTACCATAGTACCGTTATGAATGTGGAAATGAACAGAAAAAGACACGCAGGTACTTGTGTGGAAATAATACGCTCACTAAAATAACTTCCTTAACTAGATCATTCATGTTAATTTTATATTCCGTAGGTATTTTGTACTCGAACGACAAAATAAAAATTAATAATAGTTTTATGACAAATACTTATAACTCAGTTACATAATAAATAGGTAAGCACCTGATTACGTACAATTTGTTAATGTTCGATTTCTAATTACGTAATTTTTGGACATTATCAGGACCTGTAAGTAAAGTGTTGACGCCAATATGCGCCCCCAAACCTCAGTCCGTCTAGTAGGTGCTAATTAATAACAAGTATAAAACAGACACAGAAAACAGATAATCCTGTCTTACTACCTATAAAATTGTGATAACATAATTTTTGAGTACCTATGTGTTAAATCTTTTCGACTGACAGACTATCCGTGACGCACTTTTTAGTCTGTGATGCAATTATTATGCAGTAACGCACACGACGCGCAAAAATCAGTCGCGGATATTTCACAGACTCAACGCACATCTTCATTCTTCAATCATTCTGTCGGCAGAGCTGTAGGGACCTAGATGCTCTTTTTAAATGTCTCAGACGCAGACTCTATCGCACAAAAAGTCTGTCGTGTGCGCAGCCGCAGCAGCAGTGTAGTAGCGAAAACCGTTTTCTCAAAATTGTATGTGTGAGGCTCAAGCGTGGGCCAAAGCGGCCACAAAGATACCTTTGTCAAAATATCTCGATGCATAATACTGGTTAGTACCTACTCTATGCGTTCGACATAGTAAATGAGAGTAGGCGCTAGGGGTCTACTTCGCAAATAGAAAACTTCTCTTTATACCTACTTCGCAAATGGGGGGTTGGTAGGAAGTAAGGATTAGCTAACTACGCTTCTAGCGTAAATTGGTATACTAGACTAAGACATTCTTGAATAAATTTTAAAGTTAAAAATCAATTTATTATTTCAAATTAAGTCTGCTTAAAGTTATAACTGAGGTTCCGTCCGCCAGGGTATCAAGCCTTGCCGCCACCCGCGATTTACTGGGTTGATAATATGTGTAGGCTACCCATATCAACCTAGTAATCGCTACACAGTGTAGCAGTCTGCTATGTTCTCTACATAAAAATCAAACGCGCTCATATTCTGCTGCCGGTCATGTCATGTGGTATTTTTTCTTTGCGATCGCGAAGTTGTAGGTACCTACACAGGTTATGATATTTTCCGATATCATTTATCGTTAATATAGATGAGAATAAAAACAAGCATTCAGTGAGTGAATTTTTATTTACTTTTGACACATTTTATGAAAATAATCCTAAAAACTATCACATCTATTATTTACAGTGTTTATGTACTAAGTTCAACATTTTAATGAGACCGGTATTATAATTGGGAATGGATTATTTAAAAATATTACAATTTATGTCCTAATGTAAATACAATCATCGCTTTTTACAGTAAAGTCGATAAGCGTTAACTTTTATTTATCAAATTTTAACATAAAACAAGTTTCTGGTAAAATATTAACAATTGATTTTAATTAAGTTGCAGAATATGACCTGCAATTTTAAAAATGATATCAGTTACATAATTAATTAGATATTGCTTCTTTATTTTTCTTGTATTTTTTTTCACGTAAACAATATGTAAAGGTACACAATTTTTAGTTGTTTGAAAAATAGTGACATTAATTTGTCAACTTATCTTTATCTTATTTTCTCGGCAGTCAACGTTTATACAATATTAAACCGTAATTACAGGGATATCGTTTTGTAACATAATTACGTATGTATTAAATCTAATTGTAAAATTAAAATGACAAAGAAAGAAAAAACAATTTACACTTAATCACTTATTATTAAAACAGAAAATAGGTATACATCTAATAATATTTTTCATTGTATTATAAAGGGGGGAGCCCGCCCCATTGTGAATTTGGAATCAATTATGTACGTAACCAGTGGTCAAAATAATCAACCAAAACGGTCTCGCGATACAGCGATCGTTCGCCGACGAGCGCTGGGTGACGTAGTTACGCCTCGTACAGAATTTAAAAGGGATATCGACACGAATTCGTAAACATTTAACACTGAAACTAATAATAGCTATCACATTCACCGTTCACTTTGAGCGCCGCGTGTATCCTTTTTTCAGACGAACAATTGATTTTCTTTTGTCTCTAGAATTCCGGGAGTTCAATGAGCTCCGAGGCTCTCGAAAACCATGACGTTCAGATCGACTTGAAGAATGAAACTTCGCAACGGAGAGATATCTATCTGAAGCATTGTGAATAGCCCAATAGATAAACTAAAAAGTAGGTAGATCGTCGAAGCTGAAAAGACGCGCCCCACCACCGCATTTACGCGCACAATCTAATTTCAAAGATGGACACAATACAGATATACCTACATGCAATTATAATTGGTTGTTCAGTTGTAAGTAGGAGCAGCACAATTCTCGGATTTGTTGTCCAACTAGTTTGCTTGACAGTGAACGCGCGAGAGAAGACGTCTTGTTTCATACAATGTGATGGCGTTGCTTCATAGAGAGCGAGGGTTGTCGGATTTATCACTCGATTATTCCGTCATGGGCACATACAAATCATAGTTCACCGAATAATCAGCAATCCCACATAGATGAAGTTTTTTTTTTAGTAGCTCGACATAATGGCTCTTGGGGGGTTAGCCCCCCATGAGCTCGGGAAACCCTACTTACCGCTAGAAACCCGGAGGTCATTTGGCTGCGGTATTTTATAGGAGGTCCTGCTCCTGCTGCGGCTTAATTCGAGCGAAGATTCGCTTTGCCCTATCTCTCTAAAGTGCCGTTATTAATATGAATATAATTAAGTAGTAGGGCGCGTCAGTTCAGCTCAGACAATCACTTAGTCGCTTCCGCTTCCGCTGTCCGACCCGGAGCCCGAGCCGTCCGCTTCGGCCTCCGACGATGAGCTCTTCGATTTGCCCTTCTTGCTGTCTTTGCTCTGTAATCATAATACAAAAAACGTAAATAAGCAGACATCGCTAAGTTAGAGCTGTCCCTGAAAATTATATTACAAGCCCGTCAAAAATTTATATTACGGTGTATAACATACGTCTTCAATTTACACCAAAAAGCGATCCTCTTTTTCGGTAAACACTCAAAATATTCCTAATTTATTTTATTCATTAACATAATATTTTTTTTTTCAATACACATTGATTTATTTAATCTTTATTGCACTGGGTTACTGATCTGTCTGTATCCAAATCCAGGCAGAAATGGGTCTGCTCCTCGAATTCGAAAACTTTGAGGTGAACGTCATTCAATTTCGACAGCTGGTGTGTTAGACTGGTGTCAAAATGAGGGTTTTTTTATATACCACTAGGGTGACACAGAAGCTTACGCCCCGCCTAATGTTAAGCGGTTACCTTACCGTAGCCTATGGAAAAAACTTTTTGAAGACCCCCCGCCTCAGGTCTGGACAATCGGTGCACTCACCTCCTTGGCGTCCTTCTTATTGCCGCCGTCGGAGTCGCTGCTGGAGTCGTCGTCGACGTACTCCTTGCTGTGAACTTGCCGCCGGAGCCGCCCACCTAGTAACCTCAGCCTAAGTAAGGGTCTGGACAATCGGTGCTCTCACCTCCTTGGCGTCCTTCTTCTTGCCGCCGTCGGAGTCGCTCCTGGAGTCGTCTTCGATGTAGGTACTCCTTGATGGTGAACTTTAGCGGCTGCGACACTACAGTCGGCGCGGTGCACTCACCTCCTTGGCGTCCTTCTTCTTGCCGCCGTCGGAGTCGCTGCTGGAGTCGTCGTCGACTTACTCCTTGCTGGTGAACTTTAGCGGCCTCGACACTACAGTCGGAGCGGTGCACTCACCGCCTTGGCGTCCTTCTTCTTGCCGCCGTCGGAGTCGCTGCTGGAGTCGTCGTCGACGTACTCCTTGCTGGTGAACTTGCCGCCGGAGCCGCCCACCTAGTAACCTCAGCCTAAGTAAGGGTCTGGACAATCGGTGCTCTCACCTCCTTGGCGTCCTTCTTCTTGCCGCCGTCGGAGTCGCTCCTGGAGTCGTCTTCGATGTAGGTACTCCTTGATGGTGAACTTTAGCGGCTGCGACACTACAGTCGGCGCGGTGCACTCACCTCCTTGGCGTCCTTCTTCTTGCCGCCGTCGGAGTCGCTGCTGGAGTCGTCGTCGACTTACTCCTTGCTGGTGAACTTTAGCGGCCTCGACACTACAGTCGGAGCGGTGCACTCACCGCCTTGGCGTCCTTCTTCTTGCCGCCGTCGGAGTCGCTGCTGGAGTCGTCGTCGACGTACTCCTTGCTGGTGAACTTGCCGCCGGAGCCGCTGCCGGCGGCGGCGGCGCTCTTGGTCTTCTTGGCGGCGGGCGCCTTGGCCTTCCTCTCGGTCGCCTTGCGCTCCTTCTCCGCCTGCTTCTTCTTCTGCTTGAACTCGTCGGCGGCGCCGCTGTCCTTGTACTTCTTCATCGCTTGGTTGTAGTCCTCTTTCGCTTTGCTCGCCTTCTCTTCCCATTCCTGTGGAATATAGTGTACACAGGATTAAATACACTAAGTATGTTACGTTTTCTTGCAAATAAAACTATTCGATTCTAAGGCTAAGGTACTTTTCTCTGTGGTTCCTATCTGTAAGTAATGTTAGGACAAGGTTTGTGTAATATAAAAAAAAAAAAATAGTGAATGACCATGGCGATACTAATTACGCATGGTCAGCTAGTTTCGAATAAAATACATAATTTTTTAACAAAAAAACCCGACTTGAGACAAACAAAAAAGTTATTATCCAAATCTGTTACAGTTCGGAGATATCTGGTAACATAATGAAAACATAAAAAAACAGTCGAATTAAGAATCTCGTTCTTTTTTTTTCTTATTTATTATCAAGAAACCGCCGCGACGTAACGTTATGTTAATGGAAGTACATTCAGTTAATAAGACTAATTATATGTGATGTAGGTATACACATAGATACATTGAACAAAAAGTACAGAAAAAAGTTGATTAAAAAACACTAGTTAGTGACTGACCGACTTGTCCTTGAGGTCGCGCCACAGCTCGCCGCCCTTCTTGGCGACCTCGGTGACCTTGAGCCCCGGGTTGTCCTCGATGATGCGCTTGCGGTTCTCGTTCAGCCACAGCATGAACGCGGTGGCGGGCCGCTTCGGCGCGTTCGCGTCTTTTTCCCGCTTCTTAGACTTCTCTTTGCGCTTTCTTGGCGCTTCTGACTGTAATGTGGAGTGAATTTCTTTTAAAAAACATCAGTCCAGTAACAAAGTACATTGCGAACGGAATTTTAGTTAAATGCTTCTGTCTGACTGAAATTTGGAAAGTGAATTTTTATTAAATAACATCAGTTCAGTAACTTAGATGCTTAAAATTAATAGCGAAATGTAAAAAAGTGCATTTCAGACCGAAATTTAGGTATGCGTTTAATTGCTAACTCCTAATGTACCTCTAAAAAGGATTCCCACATTTTACCAATAACATTTTACTTAAAAAGACGTTTTTTAAAAGAAATACACACCTAACAATGACATTAATAACTTTTTGTTATCTAAAAACACTATGATAATAATATATAGGGCGTTTGGAACAAGTACACCATCTAGAGCATTCTGAGGCAAGAATTTTTTAGCACTAAATGGGCCAATTTAGAGGTTTTCGAACAAATTCCGTAAAAATTCGCTAAAAAAATACAGACTTGCTCTAAAAATTGTTGCCTGAGAATGTTTTAGGTGGTCTATTCCAAAACCCCCTGAAACATAACTTTCCATATACCTGTATAATTATGTTATTATACCTATCTTTAATGAATATCAACTTACAATGGTAATAGTTTTCTTTGGTTTCTTCTCCTTCTTCTTTTCTTTCTTGCTGTCTTTGGACGCTCCGGACGCATCCGACTCTTCAGACGAGGACGGATTCGTATCGTATCTGTAACACAATATTTACTATTGTAAGGTAAAATTATCGCCTCACATCCCGACTGACGGCGCCTGTTTTGAAACACATACTAAAATTAAAGGGTTTGTTGCTTAAGTGTAAACCAATTCTTCCGTGACCGTAGTGCTTGCAACTGTACCGACGTATTTTATTTACATACCATAAAATTGTTTCTGGGTTCATATCAGCCCGGAGTTAACAGTTGGGCTCCATAGCGATACACCTCGATGGTGTGTGTGTATATGTGTGCGTGTGTAAGTGTATCTGTAGTGTATAGTATAGAGGGCGGTACTGACTCCTCGGCGACGTCGCTCTCCTTGGCCTTGTCGGGGTTGAAGTCCTCGTCGGTGCTCTCGTCGCTGTCGCGCTCCTTGGCCTCGGCCTTCACGCGTGTGTGTGTATGTATGTATGTGTGTGTGTGTGCGCGTGTAGTACAGAGGGCGGTACTCACTCCTCGGCGACGTCGCTCTCCTTGGCCTTGTCGGGGTTGAAGTCCTCGTCGGTGCTCTCGTCGCTGTCGCGCTCCTTGGTCTCGGCCTTCACGCGTGTGTGTGTATGTATGTATGTGTGTGTGTGTGCGCGTGTAGTACAGAGGGCGGTACTCACTCCTCGGCGACGTCGTTCTCCTTGGCCTAGGCCTTCACGCGCGTGTGTGTGTGTGTGTATGTGTGTGTGTGTGCGCGTGTAGTACAGAGGGCGGTACTCACTCCTCGGCGACGTCGCTCTCCTTGGCCTTATCGGGGTTGAAGTCCTCGTCGGTGCTCTCGTCACTGTCGTCGCTGTCGCCGCTGTTGCGCTCCTTGGCCTCGGCCTTCACGCGCTCCAGGTACGCGTCGGGCTCCTTCTCGGTGTCCGAGTCGCCGAAGTCGTCGTCGTACAGCGCCTTATCCTGAAATACGAGTATTACAGATTATGTTTAACCGACGAGCCTGTATGAAGAGATTTATGAATGTGGACCAAGCAAAAGTTGTGTGCCAGGATCGTAGCAAATGGAAGGACGTGGTATCTGGCTTCCCCTCTGGGAGAAAAGCGTGACGTTATGTATTCATGTATGTACATACAGTACACATTACGTTACTGTTGATAAAAAGCCTGGGCCTTTTAGGGTCCATACAACACTGAGGGCCCTAGCGAGCCCCAGCGGCGATCACGCTGCGAGGATTCTCGTCGGAATCCATTCTGTCACTAGTATATAACACGCGGATCGCAGGCCGCGAACTCGCTGCGCATCCGCGGATCTTGCGCACTCATCCCTCTATCAACTTGCTAGTGTGATAGGGCCCTAACTGCCGGCATACGACACCAACGCGCACCAGACGAACAGTGTCATATGACAGTGGGAACTGTTCAGTAGTCGATAGAACTATTTACGTGAAATAACCAAATCACATTGACAAATTAAGGTCTAACATTATTAATTGACTTTGTAGTATGGTACGGTACGCGGCTGATGTTACTGCGTCGCCGTAGCCTGGTCGCGTCGCGCTCATCTGGACTAAGCATGAGTATATACCCATTATTGTTGGATATACATACCTATATGATCATGTATAGCCGGGCCATACGATTGAGGCTACCATGGCGTTCGGCATAGCAATGGTAGCTTGCAAGCGATTGACGGGTCAAATTAAAGAGATTCATAATAAAAGAGAATCATAATAATACTGTGCTACACTAAAAACAGGCATAACTTACATTCTTGCCAGTGTTCTTGACATGCAGTTTCTTGGAGGTAATGTAGTCGAATAGCTTGTCGTATTCGCCCTTTTCAATACTACTGAATGTGTGGATACTGCCTTGCTTCAGTTCAATCTCAAAGTCGAAGGATCTGAAATTAGTAGTTGGGTAAGCGCGTTTCATATATATTATTTCATAGCATAGGATCTAATATCGCTTAACATCAGGCGAGCAGGAAACAAGCCCCATTCAATCATTAAAAAAAACCTGTAATGTACTTTTTAGGCCAAAATACAGTAGTATCATCATGAGGCGCTAGAACGGAGTCTAAGTTACCATAAGAAGTTAATTATCCTCGTCTCATTGATTTTTTATCCTGTACATGCTTTGTCCTGGTGCAATAAAGAGTATCTATGCTTCAATGAGGTGTCTTTGACGATACTAACTTGGTGGAGGAAGCGCCGCCTCTCGCGAAGTTGACGGAGGCGATCTCCTCGAAGCGGATGTGCACGGGCGGCTTGTGCACGTAGATGAAGCCCTTCTCCAGCGGGTACAGGTAGCCCGCCGCCGCCTTGTACGAGCACGCGATGGCCGGCGTCTTGTGGTGCCTGCCGAATAAGCAACAGATAGATAAAAAGTTTATTTGCAAAGGTACACACATTTACAACAACGAACACAGCATAAACACACAAATCGTTACGAACAAAAAAAAAACATTTGGTCGAATTGAGAAACCTTCCTCCTTTTTTGAAGTCGGTTAAAAACAGAAACGATTAAAGTCATGGGTATGGGGATACACTTGCATCCTAAGTTTTGTTAGGCGGGGCGTGTAGCGGCATCGCTGTGGGCCTTCAGTGTGAGGGCGACAGGCGCGGTAGGTTTGTCCTATTATGCCTGTAGTGTCGACCTTACTTTTGGACCTCACGACCGCTTACCATCAGTTGGGAGTGAGTCATCCCGAATGCTTTTCTTATAAAAAAAAAACATTTGAAGGGGGTGCGATGCGAGGGTTTTATTAATAGACTAGTTTGCTTCAGTGGTAGTGAACTCTGTCTCAACAGCGGTCGCGGGTGATTTTTTAATGTATAATATGTAATTATTAACTTCTTGCAACATTAACTCGGGCTATGGAATGAGCTCCCGAGGCTCTTCCATAGACTACAGTATGGGGGAAGGTTGTGAAGAGGTTTTTGAAGGATCAGCAACACACAAAGTGGAATCGCTCGAGTGGCGAAAGCCACCTCTAATCAACCCATTCGATTTGGCATATGATGCACCAAACAGACTGTGTAACGCATCCTGTAACATTTGAAGTACATAATATGGATATGTTACCCTAAGAAATCTCCTGGGCCTGTGACTCTTCTGTTAATGATGACCTTCATAATTTTAGCCAGCACTTCATATGTGGGTCCAGACAGTTCTTTGGTTATTTTGCCTTCATATTTTTCTGTTAATTCCTCCCTGGAACATAGTAATAATTTCATTTAGTATGTGTATAATATATTTTAAACTTGAAATTTTAGAGATAAACATCTTTCATTTCATATGTACACTTGTATAGTACATGTATATGTACAGTATGTGAGAGTTTATAGACAAATGTAATACATACTCTGTAAACGGTAACTCCAAGCTAGTCTCCTCCTCAATTCCAAACAGTAGCACCAGATAATGGTACCGCGTCTGACCCTGCTTGATGGGCGGGTCTAGCGAAACCACGAAGAACATCTGCCTCGTGTCCTTGTGCGGTAGCAGGAATAGCCTTAGCACAGTTGACATCGGGATCTTGTAGTCAAACGTTTTACCGTGAAGCTGGAAGAATGTCTGGAACACTTTGATGTCATAGCGACCACTGTAACAAGAAATAATTTCAATTATAGTAAATGTTTTAAGGAGTTAGAGGCTTTGCAACATTTTAGAATTTCGCTGTCATCGGACATGTACATTATTCTAGTATGTTGCAAAACTGATTTACGACAATGAAAGAAACCCACAAGTGAGCTTCGAGCGTACGGCATCACTACCCATGGACACCAGCCGGCCTGGCCATCATCATAGTCATTTAGAAAAAAAAAAACCATGGACATGTGTGAACCTTCACATGACAATTGGGATGATGACTAAAAAATAATTTAATGTCCATCAGATAGATTAATGAAAAATATTGGATACGTATTTTTTATTTTGCCTCTTGTTCAAAAACTTACGAAGATACATTGATTTTAAATGTCACATGACGTCACGTTAGAGTACAAAATATACTCTAACGTGACGTAGTTAGCCCCCACTCCGTAACTTTAATGCGCTATATCTAAGTATTTTCTTGTTATTTCGACAAAACAAAAAATACGGGTCTTATATTTTTTTATTATCTAAGAGACGGACTAATTATTTTCTTCATTCACATACCTTGTCATCATCCGTATTGCATAATAGTGGCATCTCTCATGAATCTACGCAGACTGCTGAACCATTAGGCTGTGGAACTCTTCCTGAGCATGTATGGGCTCCATACTTAAATGGGTAGGGAAGCTATACACTTATGCAGGTTATTATAATGTGATCAATCTGTTGTACTAATTAGGTGTGCTGCGGATTGCTAAATTTTTTTTTAAAACTGCTAACATCAGGATACAGTTGTTTAGATGTATGTATGTCTAATACAAAAAAAATCTTTACATGATACTAACCGAGGAGTAAGACACTGGAGTTCTCTGAAGATCGCGATAGCGTCTCCCGAGACGGAGATGACGCTGGCCTTGTTCATGACCTGCTGGTGGAACGCCTCCACCGCGTCCATGTCGCCCGCCAACTCGTTTGTCGGGATGTGGAACCTCATCTCCATTAATGACACAGGTGTATCATCATTCTGAAATTGAGTCAATTTATGTTAATAGTAGAGGATCCCGCTATACAACGACCTTTACCAAGACCACCCAGACGGAAGGATGAAACTTATTTTATATGTAAAGGTCGTTGGAAAGCAGGATCTTAGACCATAAGTCATCAGATTGTTGGATTCAGCTATGCCTTAGTTGGAAGGCTATATTGCCACCAGTCAGCCACCGGGGCCCCATTTGGACAGAGATGTTGGTTCCTTCCTTTACACCCATAAGTACAGTCAACGTCAAAAGTTCAGCAGCTGTTTTAAATATTCCACAGTCATATTAGCATTAGCATAAATCTAACACATCATTTTGATTTGCTGTTAACCTATGTGATATTGTTTATGCTTGATGCTGACAACTATTTTCCCAATTTTGACTATAACTGGGGAGGCTGTTTGCAAACAAACTTCTCCACCAAATTCCTACATAATGGATATTTTGCATTGAACTTAAATAACAATAAATTGGTATACATTCCCAATTTATTGTTATTTAAGTTCTGTAAACATAGATAATTTTAAACTCAGTTTATTATTGACCTGATGAAATTCAAGGGTAACTTCATTTTTTCCAGTATTGCACTGCGAGACATAGTGCAGAGGGATCTCAAAGGCTGTGTTGGTGCCCACATTGAAGCTTAGGACTGCTCCGTTGAACTTGGCTGTGCCCCAATTCCAACCCTTGAGTGACAACTCTTTTTCAAGCATGTCTTTATTGTAGTTGGATTTGAAGAACTTTGCCACTTTCTCTTGTTCCTGTAATTAAAAATAAGAAAATCTATAGAATAGACACAAATTTTTCTCAACATGTTGATACATACAGTTGTATATTGACATTTGGTTTTTGATGTGGTTACATATACCAGGATTAGAACCAATGTTGTAAAGCAAATGTATTTATATCTAGTATGTATCTATAAAACAAACTGTTTCAATTACTTACGCCTTCTTTGAATCCACCGTATCTGTGTAAAGTGCCGTTCTTCATGAACACTCTCAATCCCCATGAGCCAATGAATTTCTGGAAGTTTACCAGCTCGATGTCATTGGCCGATACTTGCTCCACTTTACCAGTTTTGCTGTTTTTGAAGATTATGTTCTGGTCTGTCATCTTCAACCTCCCAGGAACCTGTAAAACAATGTTACCTCCTATTGCGAAATTCCATGTTGCCTAGTAAACAAAGCTTTTAAAGTCCGAAATGTGTAACATACCATAGTTCCCTTTATTTCAGCTGATACATCGTTATATTCAAGAAACTCCATTGCGTCGCCTAAATACACGATATTTGCTTTAGCTAAATTACTTAAATGTTTATTAAAAATTGTAATCCACGCGGAATCGGCAATTTCTGTCCCCAGTCCCTCGTAAAAACGCTTTTATTCCACTTCAACAAACGTCAAACAACAAAACCACCTGCCCTGGCAGCCGTCAATGTCAAATTTAGTGATGCACCACTATATAGTTCCAGGTTGTCTTACGTTCCACATGACATGGACGACGCAGTGATTGATCAAGAAATCGATTTTAGATGATTATGCCTATTCACACATCCATTCGGAAAGATTTCTATCTAAGGCACGTATGTTCATTCAAATTGACTCTAATCTAGCACAAATAAGGTTTAAATTGTACTAGATTATTATTTAGAGTCGAAATTTCTGAATCCGAACGAATCCGGCATTGCGAAATTTGCAAATAGCCCAACCTGTTTCGGAAATGAAAAATCAAGTATAACAGCATGAATAAGATCAAGTTTGGTTTATTATTATTGGCAAGCAACATGGTTTTCATGTAATACACATACGTCATGTGAGTAAGGACAAAATTATTGATAGTTAATTGATTTCTCGTTTCAACAATGGGAAACTTGTAGTGGTGCAACACTATGCAGCGGCGTTTTTGACAGATTTTGCACGTTTGACATTTGTTGACAGTTCTCTCAGTTCAATTAGATTTTTTTTGCAATAGGACGTGAATTTGCTACGATTGTGTAAATTATTTTTACGATTTATTTTATATCTAAAATTGTAGGCGTCAGATATTTTTGGCCGAAATTATACCTTTTATTGTAAACAATATCAATAGGAGTAAAACAAAGGTGATAGGAGTGGTCGTGCATCCCATTGATCGGCCTCATTCTAACTAAAATATTATCGTGTTCGCGATCATAGTGGGTATTATTTTTTTCGCAAGTGTTTTGTATGTGTGAAATCTATGGCGTCGTTATCACTGCCGCGAGTCCTTCAGCTCAAGAAGAACAGTCTGGATGCTGAGCGTGAACAATTTGAAAAGTTCCAGGTAAGTTCTTTACAACTTTGTGAGCCTTTAGAGTTGACTGTAAATCAAAATTTGTTTAAATTTTGTTGAAGGTATAATTATTAGCTCGTATAATATACTTCCTTTTGTTGACTTCTATTACTTATTCTGTGTATGTATATCTGACATTATGCCAGCAGAGCTCTAGTAAAAATAAATGACTCCTAGTTATCCCTTTTTGGTCAGAGTGTTTTTTTGTTTCACCGGGGTTAATGCATTTACACATCCCTAGGGTATGTGGGACTCACTCTGCCTCTAGATGGAAGTGAGATGGAGAATACCCTATGTGCCTTGGGTGAAGGTGGCGCCAGACATGAGAAAAAGCCAGAACACTGCACCACTGCATCAGTGCCGTCTGCTAGGCAAACCAGCTACTACGCCCACCCACTTCCCCAAGTGCAATAGGGCAAGGCATGAAGGCAACAGGCTTCTGACGATACCCAAGCCAAACTGACTGGCTTGGTGGCTCAGTTGGTAGTGACCCCTGCCTTCTTAACCAAGGTTTGTGGGTTCGATTCCCACCCGGGACAAACATTCGTGTGATGAACACTTGTGTTTGTTCCGTGTCTGGGTGTTTATATTTGTATTTAAGTATTTATTTGTGGTGCCTTCGTTGTTCTGATACCCATAACACAAGTGCTTAAGCTACTTACTTTGGGGTCGGAGCAATGTATGTGATGTTGTCTGATATTTAATATTTATTTAATATTAATTAAAAACAAGAGTAAAAGATCCATTTTAATTTAAACATATTGTAAGTCAGTCTATAAGGTAATTCCTATGTAATAATTATTAAGTAATACACATAGTCCTAGATCTGCATTGCTAAGGTATTCATAGATTTGCATTGACTGAAGGCATTGGCATATTTACAGCATAATACTTGTGATCTGTATGATTGAGGGTTCTTTCAGATACAAGATTGTATAACATAAATACATGTTCTGTCTACTTATATATAGTATATTTTATGATATTAGTTTATTGTATGGCTGCACCAGTATCTTTACAATCATGAGCACACACAAGCTAATGACCAACTTGTCACAAATTAGATATTACCCATTTTCAATTATTTTAAAAACAACTCTTTCTTTACTTTCCTATAGGGCCTGAAATACTTCTATGCTATGCCTCTGTTACTCCCACCATACCACACCATGCTACCTGCCACCATAGTTGGTGGTCCCCGCCCCCACCAGTGGCATTTAAATTGAAATGTGAAACTATTGAACCCATATGTATGGTACCATCCTTCATTTCAGACCTATAGATATGACAAATTAAAAAGTGTCATGATTGTTAATATTATTATATCAATTTCAGATTGATACTTAGTAACAAATATGCCCTTAACCCAAATATATGCAATTCTCACACACCCAGGTTAATGTAGGGTCACAAAATCTTGTACACCCAGGTGTTCGAGAATCATTTGGCGGGTTAAGATGGTCCTGTGTGGCCTAATACTTAAGATGCCTGGCAACATTTTTTATTTTGCATCGGTTTTTTTTTATTGTTATAGGATGTCTTTTTGTTGAGTATGTATTTCATTTTAAATGTATAAACTGTACTGATAACATTATGAAGGTAAAACTAAATTTGTATAATTATAAAATGAACTATATTATACTCTTGACATAATGTAATATCTATTGTGTCTAATATCATAACATAATACATGGCTGTTTGCTGCTGATAAAGGTTGGATGAGTTAAGGCAATGTGAATAATTAAATTATGATGATCTCTTTATTGTGTGTCAACATTTAATCTTATAGATGTTGGGTATCTACTTATAAAATTCTCAGAACCTAAATAAAGTAAAAAAAGAAGCCCACTAACTAGTAAAGTATATTCTCTTACTGGACTTATTCATTTGCCTGGCCTTTTTTTACTTGATACTAGAATATCTTGGACAGAGTGACGGCCTTGGTGGCGCAATGACAGACGATCCTAAGTTCCACATTTTAATTGACCTGTCTGAAGTGAATGTCTGGGTGTTTAGGGAGACACACTTGGGGATCATTTAATACACATAGTATGAGGAAATTTAATCAATCAATCTCAATCAGCTTGAGACCAGGTCTGGTGTATTTATTTAGTCTTTCCAGGCGCAGGGATACACAATCCTCATTCATGGACTACGTTCATGCGCTACGTGGATACTGCGGGCGGAAACGGTTTAAATCGAATGAATAATATCGTTATTCGTTCCAATTCCTTACATATCTCGTTTAAACGATACCCCGCATGGCAAGGGAAACAGCTTGTTACGCCACTGTCACGGATGGGCAGGCGCAACTCGCACGCGTGTCGCAAACGATTACGTCACCAATAGACGCCGTCCGACACCTGAGCATACCGATCCGACGCCGAAATACCGGGACCTGCCACAATGCTGCTGTTTGTTCAGATGTATACAATGCGCGAATTAACGGCTTTTGTTCTTGAACTGTGAATAGGTAGATATCTTGAAACTTAGGTAGGTACATTCATTTGTTTTTTTTCGCCTTCAATGTGGCCTATGGTTTGAGATAAAAACCGGCCAAGTGCGAGTCGGACTCTCGCACGTAGGGTTCCGTACCACTATACAGCTAAATAAATGTTTTTCTTTACGTTTTATTATATTGGAGTTAATTAAATGAAAAAATTAGGTAATTTGATTTATGACGTTTAAAAAAAAACTATTGGCTAGATTTCATTCAAACCAAATTTCGTTAGTAGTTTTTATAGTGATACACATGATATATTTTTTTCAGTTTTATCATGCCCATATTTTAGAAGTTACGGGGGGGGGGGACACTCATTTTACCACTTTGGAAGAGTCTCTCGCGCAAACTATTCAGTTTAGAAAAAAATGATGTTAGTAACCTCAATATCATTTTCAAATACCTATCCATAGATACCCCACACGTATAGGTTCGATGAAAAAAAAAATTTTCAGTTTCAGTTCTATGTATGGGGAACCCCAAAAATTTTGGATTTTTTTCTGATTTTATTTTAAAATCTTAATGCGGTTCACAGAATACATCTACGTACCAAATTTCAATAATGTAGCTCTTATAGTTTCGGAAAAAACTGGCTGTGACATACGGACGGACAGACAGACAGACAGACAGACAGACAGACAGACAGACAGACAGACAGACAGACAGACAGACATGACGAATCTATAAGGGTCCCGTTTTTGCCATTTTGGCTACGGAACCCTAAAAAGGACCAAAAGACAACAGTCTTTTCCAAAAACCAGTAGGCAACAGTCTTTTTGGTACTCTCTCATCGATTTCATCCATCAGTTTATTTTTGTTAGCTTATACGCCAATCGACATCGTAGGGAGCTGCTCCAGTGAGTGCCTAATTTACCTACAAGCTAATAAAACTGAAGCCACGGTGCTAGGATCACGTGGTTTATATTATAGCAGCAGTTATTTTTGGGAAAGTAGGTAGTGCATTTAAATAAATTAGGCTCTGGCTCACGTCCTTGCGGTACTTACTTACCGATTTTGAATTACCTGCTTCGCAATCTATAAAAAAGGATTTTTTATGATTCTTTTCCTATAAGTACTACCAATTGGAAAATTAGCAATTTGGCAGTCATCCTGCCTTCCGAACTTCGTGTGTTCAAATCACACTGAGAAATAGCGCTTTAAAGTTTGTTTCAAGATGTTAGTGGTGTTTTAATTACCTAAGTTTGTGGTGTGGCATGTGTGGCTGTAGTAATTCCTGCTCTTCCTGTAGGTATACCTCAGAATATGAACTGATTGGTAAACGATTACTCAACTTCCCACATTCGTTAGTTGAACTTTTCCGAAATAGTAGGTAAATAGTTAACCTACCTTCCATAATCTACGAATATTTATCGTATTCAAAGAATTCATTTTCGTCTATCTACGTGGTTTCGCTAAATTTTAGTTATCGTCATCGAAAAGTATTGGAGATAGCGACTGTTATGAATACTCGACGTTGTCGATATCTTATCAATTTGATGTAGGAGTGTTGCTTTAGTTGTGTTGTGCTTTTTGATAACTACAAAGGTCTCTCTCTATTTATAAAATTCAAGCAGTGTTTTAAAATCATTGTGTGCACCTACCTCCGTGAAATTCTAAACCTGTTATCCATAAGTACCTATCAAATTAATTTCATTTAGGTAAGTAAGTCCCTACTTTTTTGTACACAAATTATCTACAATAATGATTTCACCGCGACGAAATTCTTGGTAGGTATGCCTCTGTTTGATAGTCTCAAAACTCTCAAATAAGTAATTATCTTCTTTGTCTTTCTGACTGCTTTTTTGAATTAGTTTCATTTTACAAAACTCTTTGTCAAACAGATTTAGAGCGACTAAGCCTTACGAATGGTTTTGTTTATAACCAGGCATTAAATGTTATCATTAGGAGAAGGTTGTGATTTGTAACTGGTGCGGAGTTCAGTAAACTGTGACATAATTGTCTCATTGCAGTCTAGGTATAGCCACTTGCGTGTAACGTAGCCGTAGTAGTATAGTACGTACTATACTACTATGGGCACAGCAGATAGTCTGCTACTCCGTGTGTTCGGCGCAGGACGTACCTAATAGGTATATTATTTGGTTCTACAATAGTTATTAGGTAGAAATATGTACGACACAAGTTTTCCCAAATTCTCCAATCTCCGAAATAACTCCGTAAAAGTAAGCTGTCTACACAGAAATAGTATTCTAAATGTGTAAAGTAAATTACTGTAATCAGGACTGAATAAATCGATTACGCGAATCAGACCGAGATAATAATTATTGTAGTCAAATTAGGCATGATGTGTGTACAGGCCATGAGTCACGCTCTACTTGAAAATACTATTAAATGATACTTTGTGGTTTCTTTGTGGAATGTAGTATTTATACGGGTTCAACATTGCCTAAAAAGTGAAAATTGCAAAAGCCATCATCAAATTTTCCTGAATCATAGCCGATAAAAAGTGTTATTTCTATCTAGGTACACCTTACAATACGTGGGAACATATTATCTATGAATAACCCTTTATAACAATGACCATCCGTTATTAATGCCCTCTGTATCTTTGATTCATCCACCGGCTCCACAGTCTCCAACTTTATTGAAGTCAATTCGTATAATGCCGACTGATAAAATATCCCATCATGCTATTGTCGTACAATGACAAGTGATCCATTACTACAGTCAACAACGATGGAGACAAACGAGTAATATTGCATCGCCCTCGCTCTGTGGCTTATTTGAGGTCGTGACATTATGCAGGCAACAGGGCCTCCGAGCGGTTTCCTTATACGTGTGTACTAAGTACCTCCCACTGGTGAGACCTCGATTGCACTGATCTCAAATGTACGCGTTCGATGGTTTCTCGAATATTCGATATTTTGAATCTGCTTTCGTATTCCGAATGCAAAACACGCGTTTTACTTGCACACTACAGTATAAACACAACCAACTCATACATTGCAAGAATTGCAAAAATCCTCGAAATGCGAGATGTATCTCAGTCACAATAGATTCACTATTGTTTTGCGGTCGAATTAGAGCACATCCACCGGATAGTGGTAATGGAGTGAACAGGCTAAGCAACACGTGTAATCTGCACGCCATATAGAGGAGTTTTCCTTCACGGGCTTGATGACTCAGCGATCGTAAACATTGTACGCGATGACGCGAGAAATAGCTTTATACCTACGTGCATGCAGAACCAGCTCGATATGCGAAGTAAAACTGGCTGACCCACTGACTCGATTGCAGTAATACTTTATGTTTGTAAACAATGCTTCAAAAGGTCCTACCAATTTAACTAGGTGCCAACAATCGTACGTTCAAGTTTAATTGAGCAAGAAACGAATGAAGCTCTATTAGTCAGCCTTCGCGATATCATATCATGTAATGCTTCCACTCCAAACGGTGTTCTGCTTAAGCCTTCATTAACTTCCAGTTGTGTGTAGCCTTCCTCGTCATTATGCTCAGTATCCAAGCCTTTTACAATATACGAAATCGATCACTTTATTGCACTTCCAGTTTAACTCTCTTTGGACCTTTGTGACCCTCCTCCTTGCAAATTTTAAGTTGGTTTTTGAATGGAGGTTCAACTCTCTCACCTGAGCAAGTCTCCCGGACTCCCTCTACACTACATATGACGCTTTTTGAACAAATGCAGAAAGTTTTATTCGATTACGGCTTCCACGTTGCAAATCCCACCTCTTGTAAGTGTGGGAAAAACGTTTCACGTACACTTTTCTCCATACAAATGTTGATTAAATTAAGCCGTGAAGCCACTTTCATTCTATTTCACATCCACTACTTGACCATATAAAGCGATCTTTTACTGCATTGACAAAAAGCTTTCTAATTGCAGTCGTTTTCACACATGTTAGATTTTTATTTCATTTACCATTTTTACGTATATAGTTACGGTGTTATCCTTTGTAATTCAATGTTATGAATATTAGCAGGAACATGTTTTTAATAATAAGTTCTGAGTCATGGACATTATATTGCGTGCTTAAATTTATTGGTTATTGAAATAATAAATCAGGTTTATTATAAACAGATTGACTTTGGAAGCAAAGAGTTTTCTAAACTTGCGTGGATCAAATTTATTTCAATAATGATAGACAACTACAATTATTGAAATAATGTGAAGGATACCTGAAGGTATTAGCAAATAGAAGCAGTTTTCTGTCGTATCTAGAGTATTACTGCTTGTTGTCTGAAATTATTCATCAATATTTTCTGTTATCGTAACAATAAGTTCATCTGGTCTGCAATTATAATCACAGCATTACGCTAACATCGTCGCCTGCAAAAATGATCAATGCTATTACTAGATCGGTTCATCGAACTGACTCACGTTGTCCAATTACAAACATTGTCTTAAGCCGTATCTGCTGTAATAGGGAATATGCATGAAAAATAGTTTCAGGTATTTACTAATTTATCGTAAAATAGATCAAAATCTACTACGAACAGTGAAAACAAAATCAAAATTGGTTGAAAAATGGGCGAGATACAGTCATTGAAAGTGAATATATCCGTCTCTCTCTCGCGAAACAGATTTTTCTATGGAGTTAGTACGGCGCTTACGGTACGTGACGTCAACTACCGCATCGGATCTCTCTGTCTAATCAATAACTTTAACGCTTTATAACTCGCTTAATAGAAAAGATAGTTTAAAAATTCTTCGATATTTATGTATCTGGAAGACAAAAGATCTCAATAAATCCATAAAAAAAAGTCATGCATATTCTCTATTGTGTGCAGTTTGATAAGGTATTTTCTTTTTACAGTTATCTGATACATTGCAGTTACGCCGGGCACCGTGCGTGTCCATACTGTGTCGATTGTTATCGTGCTTGCTGGGCTGAATTGGAATTCAGAATACCATACACCACTTTTACATAACGGGTTTTCATTTTAGTACTGACAAACGTGTTGGTGTTTTGTTACTGAGATATTCCTGTATATGGAAGTCTCGCTGAGTAGTGCAGCTGCCAAAATTTCGCGATAGGTATATCTTTCTGATAAAGTTCATTGGTACTGTTATTTGTTTACAAAAATACATAGTAGGTAGTCTAGTGACGCTACTGATAAGTGAATGTCAAGTTTTTATTTACAGCATCAATGTAAAGTAAGCATTAGAATTAGATTTATTTTCATAACGTACCAAAATAAGTCGTAAATAGGGAATACCTTTATCTTCCAGTTTATTCCACTAAAGGTGAATGTTCTTGGTTGAAACTAACTACAATATCGCTTGCCCTCGATTTGCTGCAAAACTGATTAAGAAAAAGAACCATTCAGCTTTATGCATGCTCATTTAATCTTGTTGCAAGGTTCGACATCGAGCAGTAGGTAACTGTGGCGTAATACGAGTAAATATCACATTCCTGCAACGAGCGCTATCTGGCCAACATTAGCATCATACATGAATGTAAACAAAACAGATAGTGCCGGCATATGGGAAGTGGGCCGTCGCGAGTCGGTACGGCCGGGGGCAATCACCGCGTATCCTCTTCCGCCCAGCCTCCCGAATCTCGTCTCGTAAGCGCCTTTGTGTAAGTAAGATACGTGCTAACACGTTTGATGAAAGGATGTTTACAACTTTACAAGAAGCTGACCGTGAGTAGATGTCTAATGTCATGTCATTCGTCGCTCGGCTGAATTTGTATACGCATGCCTGAGGGGTTATTGTCTTCTACGAGTAGTTCTTTAGAGTCTATAATAGAGATCTGCCCTTCGATTAAGTAAAATACCTGAAAAAGGTAAGATGACGATAATTAGTACGAGTTAGTTGATATTTGTTCCTTAAATTACTTAAGGTATACCTAGTTCAATTAGAGTTAGGTGCAGTATTAATTATTTCTTTCTACAATTTTTCACATCGTCAATGAGACGGATCTATTGCGATTTGGGAACACATAAATTCAAAAGTTTTATAATAACGGAAACATTCTAAAGTTTTGAATCACCCATGGTTGAATTGGCTGGAGTCGTTTCGTTACCTATGGATCAAAATAATTTTGTATTCAGATTCCCCGAATCATGCTTGCTGCAACTGATGAACGGAGCTATACTTGCTACCCATGAAAAAGTAATGAAAGACGAATTCCTTTTTTTTGTTATTTTACGATTTACCTTATTGCAAAACAATTACGAATTTACGATATCATTTGTCAGATGGTCGCTCGGATAGTGAATGTTCCATCTCCACATGAATGGCCACGCGCCAGTCTCGGTCGGATACGCGACTCATAAACCGTAAACCCCCTAATACTTGCACTTGCTGCGATAATACACGGCTGACGACCGGAGCATAAACGCATTATACGGCCGCAGTAACCTAGAACAATAATGAAGTGTGACTTAATTCGAGAACCAGTTTTGTACCGTTTCGTTCGTATAATTGTTCGTTTTAATGGAATCGACCGCGCCAACTTTAATTATATCTAGTTATGCGTTCTGCACAATTTGCTATGCACTCCATTTTACGATTGTTAAATATGCTTTCTCTATATTAGGAAATTTTATAAACTTCCATTTCGTACTTTTTGTTTCATAGCAGCCGATATAAAAGCGTAATAATAAATTAATAGATCGCACTCGCTTTCAAAATAGTTTCCTATTATAATAATATCTGCCGCGTTGCAATTATTTTTTATTTCTGTCTAGAATAAATGCGCGTTTTAAATGAGCTTTGCTAAAATATACTTTGCTATATATAACAACGCATGTACTCGTAGGGATTTTTTCAAATACTTCATCATTGACTAGATAAATCTTTTAATTTTAGTGTTCCATACTCCAAAAAAATCCATAATGTGGGATCGTTTGATAGTCCGTAGGTATGTCCATTTTCTTCAGGTACAAGGTATCAAGCCGAAAAGTGGAAATTGATATACCTAACCGGTCAGATCTTTAATCTCTATGAACTGTGACCAGCCAACTACAGCCATTTCAATGTTGCAGGGTAGGTTCAATCTGGCACTGCTAAATAGACTGCAGACAGAACAGCCTACGTCTTGGTCTAATCAAATCAAGGTAACCGTAAACGCTAAACAATACAGGTTGTGCTCTTTCAACTTATAAATACTAGCAGAGCGACTGGATGTGATCTATGATACTCACTGATACATGAAGTTTTTTGTTACAACAGAAAAAGTATCAATGAAATATATAAATGACACGTAAGACCAAGCCCTAAGTGTGTTAGTTGATTGAACTAGCAAGTTTTTATGACATTCTCCACCGAGTTAGTAGCGTAGAAAACGTCTTTTGTTACGTTTTATTTACTTGTTATTGTAGGAATTCTCATATTAAAACGATTGGCAATTATTTCTTTAATGAATAACATTCCGTTGATTTCTGTTTAATATTATGTGTGGAACATTCTTAAGGAACGTTTATTGTTGGCTATAAATCGTAGCTGGTGTAGGTAGCCTTCGCGAAACAGTGCCACAATCGCAGTCTTACCTTCGTATCAATCACAATGGATTGTGAAACTGCTGTTTGTGTATAGGCCCGTGGGTTTCCAGTACACCATTAAATGCTTAGGGAGCGTAGGTGAATCAAGTTTGAGTTTCTCTGGAAGTTACATTTCTTTTGACAGGTAGCAAGATTTCCTCTTTAACTGTTTTGGCTTTTCTAAATTGGTCATAACATAATCCATGAAAGTAATTTGTCAAGTACAAGTTCAGCGCATTAGTATATCTTCATCTTAAATCCTCAGCAGTGTCTGGTAGTCTGCGCCTTAGACTACATAGTCAGGTAGGTGTATTTGCGTTGCTGGATGTCTTTTTAATAATACTAGTAACAACATAAGCAGAATAATGAAACGGAAATAGACATAAGGCATCATTGCCTTCGTATGGTTTACCGAGGAATCTCCATAGCTCAACGTGTGAATGTACGTACAAAAACAAATGCGGAAATGTTCCTTAGCTTAGGGTATTTATTTTACCTGTAAAACAAAACAATACAATTTTATAAACCCAGCAGCAACCGTATCACGGTTGGGGCCTACATTTTCTTTCGCTTCAAAAGGCGGAGATCCGAAAATCTGCCCTGAAATTTATTTAAAATCCAGAGGTTTCTATTAGGGCCGTACGAACAATTACCTAATAGAATAGAAGCGATTCTTTTTACCTATTGGGCTGCGAAGACTTACAGTAATAAGGAGTAAATACAGAAACGGCACATCAAGGCATAACAAAAACACAACAGTTGCACTCGCTTCCGTCGCGGCTCGTCGTGTTTATTTTGAACCGTACGACGTACGGCAGATGCAATCTCGTAAAGTGTAGTATCCTGATTTAGCAGCGCGCCCGCGTGGGAGACCCTCGGACGGTCGCGTCGACCGGCTGTCAGGGTTGCGTTTAGCCGCCGACCGCTCTACTTACATTGTATGAAATGAGAACTTAATTTTCGCAGTACTAAAGTTAATAATTGAATAGGTACGTTATTAGCAATACTGATGCCACTTTCACTTCTTGTGCGTTCACAAGAATCATCTAAAATTTTATATCTGTCACAAAGATTTCCATTTTCTTAGACTGCTCTAGTGGAAACTGACTTTTCGCAATACTAAAGAAAATTATTAAAAATACATTATTACTATGTATTAGCAAAACAAGCACTTTTTGTGCATTCACAAAATCATCTATAAAATGCTATAATATCTGTCACAAAGATTTCCTTTTTCTTAGATTCTTCCTATTTGTTAAGGCTAATAATGTAGGTTGTATAAAAGGGCATGCCCCAAGAAAGGAAGATTTATTTTTGTTTCATTTCTAGATGTGTCAATGAATGAAATCATTGTTCTGACCCTCTATTGCTTTACTTCCACTAAAAAGTTTCCTACGTGGTATTATATGTTTCAGAATCTCGATTAGCTTTGCTACAAAAATGAATTAAAGAATATACATAAGTTTTGTAGCATACCTACCAAGTGGTAATTGAGACAAATACCAGTGCCTATATTATCACAATTAATTACGTTAATATTAATGAAAAAAAAGAATGTTGGGTAATTTGATACGTTTATAAATATGTACTAACTTACGTTTTAATTTTATGAGCCACCTACAGTAATTAGTAATTTTATGTATTTTTTATGGTTGCTTTATCACGTTAAATTTTAAGGTGTATGTAGTGTAACTTAATTATTTTGTAATTGTTACATTATAAAAATAACTTTCCTAACGTTATTTTTGTTACTACGTACCTTTTGACCAATGTGTAATACAGAGTGGATTATTATTAGAATTGTAATTCTGCTATGCTCTTGTTGATAATTAGGTACAATATACCTATAGATTACGTACAAACAGTAGGTATAAAATAGGCACATTCGTGTTCGCAGTTGATCCAACTTCAAATGAATATGACGTGCATTCATGTGACACTGTACCTAATGAATTTGTGTTCCGTTCGTCCTTATTATTCGGCCTTAATTTGTCGGCGGACATACAATGATAATCCCGCCACAGTTTGTACCTAGCTGACTAAAATAACCAGAAGCCATACATACGTGTTAGTGAGGTGGCCACTAATGTATTTTACTTGCGGATCAAGTTTGGATATGTTACAACGTTTAATCGTCTGCTATTTATTGATTAGTGCTGCCCGGTTTGAAACTTCAGGAATTTGAAATTGGTACACTGTAATTGCTTAGCATGAAATGGGTCAGCTAATATTATAGACAAACCTTTTATTTATTGTATGTTTCATTAATTTTAATTTGGTATGTCTTTTGTTCCAGGTAAAAACTGAACTGGAGTGATTTCGAAACACGTAATGCTTTTTGCTAACAAAATGACTTCTGCATGATAATTTGCTTGTTAAAACAAAATAAGAGAGCGTCCAACCAAATATAATTCGTACATAAGATTAGCCAGCGCTAGTAATTTATTTTATACTTAGTAAACGAGAGGTTTACCTGTTATAATAAGGTAGTTTAACCCCCATAGTTGAGTCAGTTTTCAGTCAGTTGAGATGAAAAACTGGCCTTGTCCTGAACCTTTCTTCTATGATTTCTATATCTATTAGTTCATGATATACTATCATTATCAACACATAAAAGATCTGCTATATTAAATGTAAAATAAGGTTACGTCTTTGAGGATACACCAGATATTAATGCGGTTTTATGACTAAACGTTTCTTGGTAATGTGACGCGCGTAAATAACACACAGAGATTGGAAACAAACCGTTATCTACTGTCAGTATGTGACATTGTGAATAGTTAGACTATTGTTATCTGTGTTTTATTTTCAACTTTTGTGTCCCGACTTTTTTCCATTGTTCTTCAGTTTTATATTGAAGCGGATGTTACATACATTATGTCAAATGTCCGCCAACATAACTTCAGAGTTCCTTGACTGCTTTGTTTTCTACATAACATTTATAGTGATTTTAAACATCCTGAAGTGTATTAAAAATTTAGCTAATTTCCTAAATGATATAGCACAATTTGTTGAATGCCAATGCCGAATTAGTTGACCTTTTGCTATTTTATTGTGGAATAGGTGAAAATAAATAAATATGGGGCTGATTAATTTTATATTTTTGTGTGGGCACTTAAAAGATCACAGAATACAAATACAGCTGATTTAACAATTATACCTACACGTTTAAATCTTTTACAAGGCTATTTTTCAATGTCACTCAGAGGCTGTATTTAAAATCGAGAATTGGTTCCAAAAGGAAAGTTTAAGTGATGGTGATAGTGATAAAGATAGATAATAATATGTTAGTTAATGACACATGCTTTATATCTGAACTGTAACGGTGTATTTAGGAGTCCTTTATCCTATACTGTAATATCCTCTTAATGGTTGATGGCGCTCCACCCACGCTGCACATAACGAATTAAGTTGTCATTTGTCATAATGTTCCATGCATGTTCTCCGTGCGCTACTGATTTCTCACTAACAGTACTAAAAGTGTGCGCTGCCCCCATTCTCTTTCAGCATCACAACACGTCCGCACTAATCTAATGCATGCAGCTGACTGAGCATCAGAGCACTAACACGTTGCCATGGCGACCACAACCCACAACGAAAAACGATTCTATCAATTGGTAAGTTTTACTAATCTTGTATTGAACTTTATAAAACTTCTTTGCTACTGTATAATACCCACCAAACATACCAATTTTATTATTTTTGTTAAACATTTATTTTTCCTAACCTTCTTTTCCTGCGGCTTCATCCACGTGTACAAACAACATAACACACCAAACATAGGTACAATACCTATTTTGAATACTTTTGAGAAGTACTACGTATCTAATATTTTGAATCAAAAACACGAAACAGTTTATAAAATCGCCTTATATTCAAATAAGTTTTAACTTTTTACACGGCTTTTATTGTAGAAAGACACGCGATGTACTTTCAAAATACTGAAATTGTATATCATAACTAATTGATAAAATATTTTTAACGTCATTCGAAAGTAATTGTTAGTATAGGTACAATTGAATAAATCTGAATCTAATAGGGAATATGCATGAAAAATAGTTTCAGGTATTTACTAATTTATCGTAAAATAGATCAAAATCTACTACGAACAGTGAAAACAAAATCAAAATTGGTTGAAAAATGGGCGAGATACAGTCATTGAAAGTGAATATATCCGTCTCTCTCTCGCGAAACAGATTTTTCTATGGAGTTAGTACGGCGCTTACGGTACGTGACGTCAACTACCGCATCGGATCTCTCTGTCTAATCAATAACTTTAACGCTTTATAACTCGCTTAATAGAAAAGATAGTTTAAAAATTCTTCGATATTTATGTATCTGGAAGACAAAAGATCTCAATAAATCCATAAAAAAAAGTCATGCATATTCCCTATTGCGAAACTGTGTGAACTAAAAGAATTGCTTTTCGGTGTCAAGGGTTAAAAAATTTGTGATTCTATTACTCTTCCACTTTTTTAAATTCACCAGTTAAGCCAGATTAATTAGAATGAACCAGATTAATTATTTAGGGTAGCTACCCTGCACCATTCTCATGCTAAATTACTTTACATTAAATTAATTTACATTTCCGATATTATTATTATCATAACAAGCTTGTTATGATAATAATAATATCGGAAATGTAAACCATTTCTAATAAAGAGATTTAATTCAACCCAAGAAACTAGATCACAATCTGCTACAATCAATTCCTTTGCGTGTTCGTATAACTGTGGTATAACATAGCATAACAGTTTGCTCTTAAGTTTTTTGCCGCGAAATGGCCTTGCAATCGTATTATATGCTAATCTTATTCAGTAATGCATTTTAACCTGCAGGTAATAGAAGCGTGCGCACAATAAGTCGCTCATTATTTGAAACCAATGTTGCAGATCTTTGTATCAAATGTACGGTGCGATATAAAACATTGCTCTTGATAATTAGATATCTAGTTACTTATCTAACCGTTATTATACAGGAAGTATATATTTTAGCCGTGGGAAATAGTAAAATCATCATTCATCAATGGATACAATTGTTAACCTTGTACAAAACCGTGACGATGCGTTTTTAGTTTATGGAGAAAGGGGGAAGTCATTTAACAATTTCGATATGATTATATGTTTTATTGGCGTTTGGTCTACATAATTTGACTAATTACACGTATTATGTCAAAGGATTATTACTTTTAAGTTCTTTTTACGACCACCACATCTTTAAAAGGGTATTTTATTTTCAAGGCAAACACAATTTACTTTGAACGCACTTTCTTTCTTGGTTTGCTCTATAAATATCACTATTCAGCATGGTGGTGGTAACACGTGTGTTGATAGATACCAAACACATGGTTCTTGCTTATTTTACACTTTTGTTTGCACTTGTTTATATAGTGCAGGTCTCTATGTTATATTCAGGAAGATAGTATGTTGCGTACGTCACTAGTTTATTCCGATCTATCTATATAGTCTGTATGGTCAATGAGAAGGCAAAATCTTTTAGAAACTTGTGTCCTAAGGATACTTTATGTATTAATAAAATACCTGGTGGTTAATGAATTCATGAGAAATATATTTCCTGTAGAAGAACGTATTCTATTGTACATTCTGTTCCAAGTCGGCTGTTATTCAGAGTAATAAAATATGTTACGTGTTTGGGAAATTCTCAGTTTCATAAACGTATGACGTGATGGAAATAAATAGTTTATTTTAAAATTTTGTTAATCTTTCTCCACTTCTTAAAAAGATAAATTCATTTCAAACCCATCGAATTCTTGGAAGTGCCTGCCAAATTACATCTTATAAATCATTACCTTCAATGGGATTTCATTTAGATTCAGAAAATGTTTATTTGGTTATCGGCTACACAAAGCTGACCTGTACGATTTATAAAGTTAAAATTGTACGGAATCTTATTCAATTCATGTTATAAAAATCTTTTAGCTTGAACATCGTTTATGTTCATACAACCCCCTATAACAAATCGCCCTAAATTCAACAACTCTACCCTTTCCAGTTAAGTACCACTAAAGTTTAATTTCTTCATGGTATATTTCACAGACACTGGCCATACAGAAAGCGATCAACGCTATCGAGACACCGGTGAAGGAGAAACATGTCCGCAGCACAATCATCGGTACCTTCCAGGAGCAGAGCGCCATCACCTACTGGGTACATAATATTAATCATTACCCATAGTAATAAGCCAAAAGGGATAATAAGGATAGAGCTCTCTTACGCTTTCCATCACGCGACGAGAGGTTATTAAGCCAATATACTGTGCTACCATAGAAAGGTTTGATTCTTTTGCTGGTGCAATGAATCTCGATGGCTGGCGATCCTCGACTGTACGTTTTATGAGGAACTTCTTGCCTCGCGCCTCGGTTTTGTGGAACCAACTTCCTGCGACAGTCTTTCCGAACAGCTACGACTTGGGAACCTTCAAGAAACGAGCGTATTCATATTTAAAAGGCCGGCAGCGACCCTCAACTCGGTTAGAGCTGCGGGTGTCCATGGGCGGTGTCGACTGCTTACCATCAGGCATCACACTTGCTCGTCTGCCGCCTCTCGCATAAAAAATAAAAAAAAAGAAGACCGACAGGTTTCAGGTTATCGAAACCAGGATCGGCCTAAAAATTGTTACTTGGGTTTTCTGTTGAGAAATTACTCAATAGCAGTGTCCGGAAGTTGGCGGTGATACACCCTGGGTCGTGTTTCTGCTGGTGAGTAGGGTCTCCGGAGCTCGTGGGGGGGTTAGGGTTGGGCCGGCATGGCAGTGGCAACTGACAGGTAACTAACCAGCTACTTGCCAGTTGTCACAGCGACTTGGGCTTCTCTTTAGCTTTCCATCAGGCGTAGGGAAGCCATTATGTCGAGATACTATAAAAAAAAAAAAAAACCCATTTGCATCCGAAAGCACGATATGATGTTAATGATGTCTCGCGACCGATGTTTCTCTAGTTCTGTCATCGAATCGCTGGAAAAGGGAGTGCGCCTGTGTTCCACAAACACTGGTGATCTTGGCTCTTATCCTGATACTTGGCTAGTTTTTCAGAAATTGCCCACTGAATTGGTCTGCTGGAGTATTCCTATCCTAAAGCATAACTACCTATACATCATCATCACAAAAATCGACCCACCATGTCTTTGCACTATCACTTAATATCTTCTCAAAGTTAAAGGTGTGTAACACGAGTTTTCGTGTAAAATGTATTTGCTTGTCTCCCGCTTCTTGCATAAGAATTTAAAAAAAAAGTAATGTCAGTCGATTTTTGTGATGACCAATATAATAATGTTTGACGTTTCCAAGATGGTGGCGATCCGGCTGCCGCTCCAGGACAACCGCATCGTGGCGTGGAAGTTCTGCCACGTGACGCACAAGCTGCTGCGCGAGGGGCACCCCGCCTGCCTCGACGACTCGCAGCGGCACATACAGATGATCGAGAACCTCGGCAAGTTGTGGGTACGTCTCTAGTTGCCACTGACTGTGATATGTAGGTGGGGCAACCCGGATACTCTGAAACACTTTTAGGTATTGACATTCATCTATTCGCTCCTAGCCAACCTCACCTGCCCGTTCTGCATCCTGCAGAATAACATACAAAGCTCTGGCAACTAACTGGTGGCTCCAGTTACATCACAATTAAAGGTGTAGCTTAATACCACAGGCAGATGAAGGGCAGCAGCGTCACCGGAGCGAGAAGCTACGCCCTGTCATTGCCAACCCGCTTGCCCAGTGTGGCGGGGTAGCCTCCAGATGTTTGACGAAAGTGGCGAACAACTGGAGAGGCCTGTGTCCAACAGTAGACTGCGGTAGGCTTTACACTAAGTCCCATTATGTACACACGTTAGTCTTCTATCGGGTCTTCGCTTGTGTGCCGTCGGTGAAAAGTGCCGATGGTGCACGCGCTCTGTCCATCGGTCGCTGCTGACAGCTGCGACGTAGCTCGCACACTGGCCCATATGTAACTGACCTTTTCCTGCAGGTGCACCTTCGCGAGGGCTACGGCAGGCTGGTGCACCTGTACACAAACCTGCTGGTGTGCAAGCTGAAGTTCCACGCGCGCAACCCGCGCTTCCCGGGCAACCTGCAGCTCACGGCCGAAGAGCTGGACGCCATAGCCGAGAACGATGTTAATAACTAGTGAGTAATGATGATTGTTTTATTGGCCTTGGTGTTTTTAAATTTGAAATGGGTTTACGTTTGACTGCAATTCGCCAGTCTACGATGGAAAATGAATGAACATCTGAAGATTATAGAACAAGGAGCCTAACTTAACACGCGTGATAGAGTTCATTTAAATAAAACAACGGGCAAAGTTTCATTTGGCCATTCACACTCTGAAAGTAGATTCGAAATGCACTGTATAAGTCTTTGCACCATATAACTTTGTCTATTATTATTGCCTCCTTCGATGATCGTAATTAACTCTGCTAATTTGTTCATTTATTTTGTTTTCAGTTTCCAACTCTGTGTGGAGCTCTTCGATTATATGGATGACATTCTCAGTCTCCAAGAAGCAGGTCAGAATTGTTTATTTCACTGGTTATAAGGTGGTGGATTACAAATGTGCTTTATACCACAAAAATAAATCGTCTTCGACCGTGCAACGGATGTCGATCGACTTGTCGCGTGGACAACTTGTTTGTATCTGATGACGAATTGAAACCTGCTTAGACTTGTATTGTAACTTGTACATTTTCAATAGAGATTGGCAGAAAGATCATCAGCTGGCAAACGTTCACTCCAGACGTAAACGCTGCTGCCCGTTTCCTGATATTCCCTTACTCGTCTTTAATGACACTACGGAATGAGGTGGGGTGGTCCTACTCTGAATCCGGAAACCACACGGATAACCTCGTCGGTTCTCAATAATTAATGAAACAATATGTGTCCACAGTTTTCGACAGCCTCGGCAACGCGCGCGCCAACTCGATGACGGCCAGCGGGCAGTGCCGGCTGGCGGCGCTGATCCCGTGCGCGCAGGACTCGTCGCAGATATACGACTGCAACGTGCGCCTGCTGTTCCGGCTGCACGCCGCGCTGCCGGCCGACACGCTCACCGGCCACAGGGAGAGGTGCGTGCGCTGACACAACTGGCGACTGGCGTCAGCACTGACAGGTGTCACGTGACGCGCAGGCCTCGTCGCAGATATACGACTGCAACGTGCCTGCTATTCCGGCTGCACGCCGCGCTGCCGGCCGACACGCTCACCGGCCACAGGGAGAGCTGCGTGCGCTGACACAACTAGCGACTGACGTCAGCACTGACAGGTGTCACGTGACGCGCCGACACGCTCACCGGCCACAGGGAGAGGTGCGTGCGCTGACACAACTAGCGACTGGCGTCAGCACTGACAGGTGTCACGTGACGCGCCGACGCGCTGACAGCCAGCGGGCAGGACCCGTCGCAGATATACGACTCACGAGACAATGGGAGAGGTACTTTTTTATGTCAGAGTGGCCCACGAGCTTGAAGACCACCTGACGGTAAGTAATCACTTCATCAGCCCATAGCACCACAACACCTAAGGAGTAACAGATGCGGGGTCTTGAATTTGTAGGCTCGCCTTTTGAAGGTCCCTAAGCCATATCCATCTGGAAAAATTGCAGCTAGAAGCTAATTCCATAGAAACGTTGCAGGTGATTGCGCTCAAAACGTACTGTGGAAGACGTTCCAACTATCAATATGAAAAGGATGAAATTTCGAATTGTGCACTGAAGCCTAGAGGATGGAGCTCAAAATGGAGCTTCTGCTACCATTACTATTGTTTAGAATTGACTTGCAATTACTTTATACATTGGTCGGTTACTTCATACATCATTATATGTTTCATTGACAGGTTTCGACAGCAGTTCAGAAAGTTGAGCTCCTTCTACAAACATGCGAGCAGCTTGCAATACTACAGGAATCTGCTAAACCTCCCCGTTCTGCCATCCAATCCGCCCAATTTCCTTCTGCAGGTATACTTACTTCTAATATTATGTATTTACAAGCAAATAAGATTAGATATTGTCGCACGCTTTAGGATGATTTTCAAAATACCCGTGGGGTTACTATTGTGCACCCAGGAAGAGATTTTCACAGACGAGTGGTTTGAACTCGGCCAAAAACAAATTGTCAAAATACACAGTTTAAAAATGTTTAAAAAATACCTTATTACGTCAAAGCGTTTACTCGAGCCGAAAGGTTACCTGATGCTTTGTGATCACTTCAGCCCATAACCACCAAAACTCCAATGGGGTCTTAGATGCGTTGCCGCTCCTAGAGAAATTTGTAGGCTAGCGTCTTGAAGGTCCCTAAGTCGGCAAAGTCGCTGATGGAAGCCTATTCCAAAGAACTCTTGACACTTCGTTCTTAAAGATGTAACGTTTCCAGAGCGAGTTCGGGACGTACGTGGCACCTGTAGTGTCGATTCCTGAGCCTCCCCCGGATGAGGTGGACGCCGTGGGATCGCTTGTAGACACCTCAGACTCGCAGGTATGTACGTACTGCATATGTCAAGGCGGATATATTTTTATAAGGCGGCAAGAAGAACCTAATGTTCCGAGACCTGTTTAGACTTCTGCAACACGGATTTTGGTTCCATGAGTCCCAGAAACATCCGGCTATATCTCCTTAGAGGTAAGCGACGCGAGTTGAACTAGAAGCTTTTCACTTGGCTCATATTAACTTTGCAAGCTTTCGATTATAATAATAAATAAATTCTCCATTTACGAAAATACCTTCTAGGCTCATCAACCTTTTGCAGTTCACTGCTGGACATAGGCCTCTCCAATTGTTCGTCACTTTGATCGATCTTGGGTGTCTCGCATCCATTGACAGCCATTTTCCGTCACACCGACACCTTCGTCAAACCCTTCCTTAATCCTTAAAATTGGCGACTGAGCAACATTAGAAGTCGCTGTTTTTAGTCTTTTAGAAACACTTCGGAATTCTAAATCTTGCTTGCCTATAGAATATCTATTGTAATTTAGCTTACCTATATAGATTTTAACGTCATTACTTTCACATTAAGTACCAACATAAGTCAGTAGGTTTAAGTACATAAGAGTTTTCCCATACAGAGGCAGATGCAAACCGAGCCGCCTGTGTATACCCCACCCGAACCGGTACCCGCACCGAGGGTATGTCTAAATGTCAGGGAGAGGGTCTGTGTATTGTCCGTCCATTTCGTTCAAGTTGCTATAGTTGTAGTTCTTATGCTAATGTAATAGAATTTAATATTGAATGTAAGATAGACACAGAATTTAGGTGTTATTTTGTTCACACAGAATCAGCCATCAGACCATGTCTTTTTCACGACTGAAGCTGAGGCTACAACGGCGGTACGTAGGACGTTGAGGGTTGGTTGTGGGTGTCCGTCCTTTTGTGTGTGTGTTTGTTGAAACGTGTATCCAGGTCGCTATATAGTGTTAGGTTAAACAAGAGATGTGTTCAAACCTATGAGTGTGGTAAGCTAGTTTAAATTTTAAGAGTCGATTTAAATGTTTTGTATTTAGTTTCGCATCATTTAGGCAGTAAGATGTGCCGGTTTTGCTCATGTGTTGTAAACATATTTTGTCCTCTAACGGCTTGTGGAACTTAGAAAGTATTGTAGGTGCGAGGCTCCGAACTCAGATCTTGGTACGCATCCACGCTTGATCGAGTATTGTTGACTGTTGAACAACCTCGGATGATTTTATGTATAAATATGCATACAAATAAATGTTTAATAGTTTATTCTATAAACAGAGTACGCCAGACCATTTGGACGCGTTCGACACGCGGACGACGCCCTCACCGCAGCCCGACCCCATCGTGGAGCGGGACAGGCTCATCGACCATCTGCAGCATGAGCTTAAGAGGATGAGGTGAGTCTGGGGACGGTTAAAGTGCAACAATACTTACCTGCGTTAGGTACTGAATTTCCGTCACTGGATCTATCTCTATCTTCAAGGAATATAGCCCTGTATTCAGAAGATTCCAGATTTTTTACCGACTTCAAAAAACCGGCCATGTGCGAGTCGGACTCGCGCACGTAGGGTTCCGTACCACTGATTGAATTAAAAAAATCAGGTAATTTGATTTATGACGTTTAAAAAAAACTACTGTCTAGATTTCATTCAAACCAAATTTCGTTAGTAGTTTTTATAGTAATACACATCATATATTTTTTTCAGTTTTATCATGCCCATATTTTAAAAGTTACGGGGGGGGGGGGGGGGGACGGGACGACGACGACGACACACATTTTACCACTTTGGAAGAGTCTCTCGCGCAAACTATTCAGTTTAGAAAAAAATGTTGTTAGAAACCTCAACATCATTTTCAAATACCTATCCATAGATACCCCACACGTATAGAGTTTCAGTTCTATGTATGGGGAACCCCAAAAATTTTTGATTTTTTTCTGATTTTATTTTCACATCGTAATGCGGTTTACAGAATACATCTACATACCAAATTTCAATAATGTAGCTCTTATAGTTTCGGAATAAACTGGCTGTGACTGTGACATACGGACAGACAGACAGACATACATGACGAATCTATAAGGGTCCGTTTTTGCCATTTTGGCTACGGAACCCTAAAAAGGAGGGAACACTCACCCTAATATATTTCCGGTCGCGACATATTATTATCTATACTATTTTCGAAAGTGGTGTAACAGAGTGTCAGAGTGTTTACATACTAAGCTCCTGTGGACTTTATTAGTCTCCTGAAAAGAGGTTTTTGGCCAATATTCGCTCAGGAGAGTATTGTACTATAATGCAGGCCATACATGCTACGGTTTACCGGTGAGGCCGCCCGCGCAGGTCGACCGTCGCCTTCGCAGGTACAAATAAATAAATAAATATCAGACAACATCATATACATTGCTCCAATCCCAAAGTAAGTAGCTTTTAAGCACTTGTGTTATGTGTATCAGAACAACGAAGGTACCACAAATAAATACCTAAATACAAATAAACACCCAGACACGGAACAATCACATGTGTTCATCACACGAATGTTTGTCCCGGGTGGGAATCGAACCCCTTGGTTCCCCTTGAGACCCTTGGTTCAGAAGGCAGGGGTCACTACCAATTGAGCCACCAAGCCAGTCAAATTGCACAGGTCTATTCCCTTCCCACACACAATTCCGATCGACCTGCGCAGGCATACCTACAGGTGGACCTCTCCGGTAGACCGTAGCGTGTATGGCCGACATAAGATAGTGTATATTATTAATGCTTGGTATCGATTGCGCAGGAGCGAGGCGTCCGCGATGGTGTCGGAACGGAACACGATGCTGAACTCCATGCGCGAGCACTGCACGCGACTCGAGACGCAACTGCAAGCCGCTAAGGTAACTATAAAACACACACACGCATACACCATCATTGTACGCTACACAGCCCTGGGCGTACACTACGGGGGTTTGGGGTCGTAGGACCAGGTAGTCTTCCGGGATCTCCGGCAGTAAAACTCGCGATCCTTCTTCCAACTGAAGGTTTATTCTTCTAAGAGTTTACATCCAAAACTACGACTACGTCTATTCTATTGCTTACCTATGTACAAATCTTATACTTAGAACTATTGACTATTAAACTGATCATAGTAATATTTGGGGATAGATATTGTCAGGGACCGGCGGTATTTTTTAAGTTGCGCAAAGTAAATTACCTTCGCTTAGGTGTGCGGAGGAACGAGACGCCAAGCGCCTCCGTCCCGCTCGCACCTTACTTGACGCCTCATTATTGGCCTACCCTCAAGGAAGGTGCGGGCGAACGAGACAGCCTATGCAGCCTCTCCCTCCCACGAAAAAGACATCTACCGCCTCTGTCCGTAACAATCAACATCAGCCTATCGCAATCCACTGCTGGACATGGGCCTCTCCAGTTGTTCGCTACTACTGGGGCAGGTTGGCGATCGCAAGCCATAGCTTCTTGCTCCAGTGACGCTGCAGCTCGTTATCGGCCTTCAACCATGATAGTTATACCGCCATCAGTCGTTTATCAGATCCCCGTTTGTTATTCAGCAGGATGCACCACCGGCTGTTGAGAGTGGCATGGAGCTAAAAGATTATAGATCGCTCGCTCCCTTACATTATAAAACAAGCATGTTTACATTTGAATACGCAAATACACAATACATTGTTTTTTTTTATTGCTATGGGTTGGCAGACGAGCAAGCGGCCCATCTGATGTTAAACGGTTACCGCCGCTCATAGACTCTGTCATACTCACACACTGTATGACAAATGTGTAATTATAATTGGTAAATGTTTGATAACTTCGGGCATATCCGCTTCTGTGTGGAAACGTGTCCCAACACATCGTAATTGCTTTATAAAGCTCATTTCATAAATTTGTCTCTTGACTCTTTGTTACAGACTGATTTAGACGAAGAGAAACAAAAAGCCGATACATTAATAGCACAGACGCCGGAAATAAAACGTAAGTATTCCAACTAGTAAAAAATGTTCGTTGAAGTCCAAGGATGGTTCTTACGGCGAGAAAAAATCGAAAAATTGTAACGAGAAACCGCGGGTAACACCGCCGGGCGCAGCTAGTCACTTATATTTATGTATTAATTTTAGAGAAACTTGCCGAAACGGAAGAGAAAGCCAAAATAACTGATGAGAAATTCCAAAAGTTAAAAGGAGCCTATACACAGCTTAGAGAAGAACACATCACGCTGATAAGACAGGTATGTGTAATAACTACGTCTAGATAAACAGCTTAATTTGTGTTAATAGCTTAAAAAATGTACATCATCATCATCAACTTAAGCTTAATTGCCAAGGTCCACTGCTGGACATCGGCTTTCCCCAATGACAATTGTAATTTGAGAGAATTTGCCTTAGTCACCATATTTGGCAGACGGATTGGTAACCGCAGTAGGTTTTATTTGTATCCTGGTAAACGCTACTGCCCGTTTCCTGATATTCCCTTAATCGGCTTCTACTATATCCACGGGATGAGATGGGGTGGTCCTATTGTAAATCCGGAAACCACACGGGTTGTAACCCGCACATCCCCGCACACCTACAACAAGCACGATATGATTTGTCAAATTTCATTTCCCTGAACTCACAGTTAAGAAACACATTCCTAAAGTCTGAGTTTCAAAAACCTTTTTCAATACAGAAAGCGGAGGTGGACAAATTGTCGGCGAGCTTGCGGGCGGCGGCGGCGCAACACGAGAGCGCCAAGACCGCCTTGCAGCAACAACTTAACGATAGGATGAAGTAAGTGCAACTCAGTCTATGCAATAACTCGGCATGATGTGATCTCATGTACAGACCGATATCGTTAGCCTGTACACGTCTACTGCTGCCCTAATGATAATTGTCATTTGGGAGGATTCGCCTCAGTCACTACGCTTGGCAGGCGGGTTGGTGACCGCAGTAGGTTTTATTTGTACCCAGAGAATCGCTGCTGCCCGTTTCCCAATATTTCCTTAGTCATCTCTTACGACACCCGCGAGATGAGATTGGGCGGTCCTGTTCTAAATCCGGAAACCACATGGACCTTTTCAAATTATATTATTTACATTATTTCTTAGGGACGTCGAATTGTTACAACAAAGCGCTTCATCAAGCGAAGAGATCGACGCGTACAAGAGCGAGATAGCCAACCTCCGCTCTGAACTGGAACAGTCCAGGCAAAAGGAGCTCGAGCTTGAAACACTACGTGCCTCCATGGAGGCGCTGGAGATAGAAAACAAGACTGCCAGGGTGGAACAAGAAGAGAAAATGACGAGTTTAGCCAACGAATTGAAAGAAACCACCGAAACGCTCAATAGAATAACGCAGGAGAAAGAAGATAGGGAAAGTGAACTCAGTAAAGTGAAAGAGGAGTTAGTGGGACTGAGAGAGAAGAGTTCCGATCAATATACAATAGTGGTAGAGGAGAAAGAGGCCGCGCTAAAGCAAGTTGAAGAGTTAACGAGGCTACATCAACAGGAGAAGGAGGTTTGTATTGTGTTTGTTTATATTTATTGTTAATATACCTGCTGTATAGGAATGCATGATCATCAAGGATATCATAAAATTAACACTCGAGAGTTAATAATAATTATGCATGTGCATCATTCTGTATATAAAGTAGCATGATAGTTTAACCAATAACAAAATAGAACTCATAGTATGCTAACATCTCGTAAAGGTAATTTGATAGATTTCTGTTATTTTAATATTATTACTTACCCATATTACTCATAATAACATTTAACCCCTATAGAAGCAGGAGTTTGATATAAGCAAGATGAAATCAGAGTTAGAGAGTTTGCGACAGAAAGTAGTCGATACAGAAATAGACTTTTCCAATCGGTGTGTACAATTAGAAGAAGAACTAGGCCTCAAAGATAAAGAATTAGAAAATGTCACCAACGAACTCGCTGATTTGCAAAACGATTCGGAAAAAGCGAGGATTTATGCTGAATGCCAAATACAAGAAAATACTGTAGAAATTAATAGGCTTTTAGTAATTGTTAATGATCTTAATCAATACAAGGCAGACGGTGATGCTGAAAAAGAAATCATGCGATCGGAATTAAATGAAGCTGTCAAAAAAATTGAATCACTTGAGAAAGAGGTGACAAGTAAAACAGATGATGTAAGCAAATTAGAAGAACAACTGAAAGCACTTTCTGCTAATAATGAAGACAATATTATTCTTCAATCAAAAATAACAAACTTGAACCAGGAAATTGAAGAGCTGCGATTTAAATTAAATGATTGTTTAAGTTTATTAGATGGACAGAAAGCGGTGTTTGAAAATCACCAAAAAGATAAAGATTTAGAAATAACCATATTAAATGAAAAAATCAAAAATTTAGTAGAATCTAAAGATGAAATAATTGGAAGTTTAAAAAGTATGGTTGCGGAAAAGGATGCACAAGTTATTTCACTTAATGTGGAAGTCACTAAATTATCTGAGAATGTTTTAAGGCTTGAGGAAGAACTTAAAGAAACTCATGCCGAACTCGAGATTGGTAGAAACGAATTCATAGTTCTGAAAGAAGAACATGACCATATTGTAAATAGAAATGAAAATAATTTGATGATGAAAAACCAAGAAATGCGGGATCTTCACACGGAAATTGCCAAATTGAAAGAAGAATTAAGTTCAGAAAAAGAGAAATTGAGCATTGAGTCAAATATACAAAAACAGGTTGGTGATAGTTTATATGTTGTGGCGTATTTATACAAGTTTTTTTCATTTATTTTAAATGTGTTTGGTAGGTCTTGGATAGTGTTAATAAAGAAAGAGAAGAAACAATTGAACAAATACGCAACGAATACGAATCAATGGTTAATGAAAAAGAAGTAGCTATGCACAATGTTTGTGCCTCTCTGGAGACATTAAAATCAGAGTATGCACAATTCAAAGAAGAAAAAGAAAGTGAAATGAATAGTCTATGTGAGAAACTCGAAGAGCAAAGGAATCGTTTGAGTCTAGAAATAAGTGAACGGGATGCCAACATATCTCAAGCACGCGATGAAATTGAAAAACTCAAAACTGAACTAACTGAATTGCAGAACGATAAAGTAAAACTAGATGAGGAGATGAGTGAGGCAATATTGCAGAAAGAAAAAGAGAGACAGGTTAGGCAAATTGTACAGTTAGTTGGTTGTTGTGGAAACATCTTGTGTCTTCAATCATCATCATCATCATCGAAATTCACTTGTCATATTATCACTTGGTGACTGTTCATTGGTGAAAATGTTGATCATACTGAGTGTTTACAATATGGGACTAGATGTGTTTTGTCTGTCTTGTTTTTTTACAACTGTGTCAATAAATCTTTTCCTTTTGTCAGTTATTACAAAGCAAAAAATTTTCATAGAAATGAAATATCAATGGATTGCTAGAAAGAAGTGTTCTAAATATAAAATTTTATTACTAGCTATATGATTATTTATCTAATTAAATGAAGAATATCTTTAAAATATATCCTATTCCTACAGCTACAATAATTGTGTTGCACGTCTTGTTAGTTTAGCGGCATGACTTTTCTAATGGCATGTTTTATTTTTATTTCTTCCCTCAACTCCGACTTGGCTCTGCATCTCTGACCGCTCTGCCTCTGCATCCTACAATATTCCGCATGCTCGACTTTCCTGACGTCTGGAACTGGACGGATGCTGCCTTTGCGTTAAGTACCTCTTATTATTCCTTACTATACCTTCTTTCTCTTTATACTTCGTAACATGTACCGTGTAAAGATGTTAGAGGCTAGATTTGAAAGCGCGGAGGGAAAAAGACTGAATGCCGAGTGTGAATTGCAGGACTTATTGCAACACAATACGATACTAGAAGCGGACGTGGCTGCGCTTAGGAGGCAGCTAGAAGACGCCAAGGTTCAGTTAGAGAAACGTAAGTATGATTATGTACTGTATTTTATGATCTTGTACAATCGTAGAAACATCAACTGTGTAACATCTACTACAACATAATATCTTATTTCTAAGCGATTTAGGAATGATAAAAAGCCTAAAATTTTGCTATCAAACTAGGCAATTTTTTTATCTTGAAATGTGTTAATTCAAAACACCCTACAGGTCAATGTTTACAGATTACTTGCGCAGGTTTGATGGATATCCGTGACTACAGCTAAAAATAGCTTTTAAAAGCGAGATAATAATTTGGCTCCCTCTAAAGATAAATAAATAACCCAAGACATGCCACGCAGATGACATAAATGATTATAGTGCATGATTATAAAATGAATCACAAGCAGCCCTTATAATTCAACTGTATCCCTCGCCTCGAGTTTTCGATTCATCGCTTTGTGTTTACGTCCAACACTCCCTCTACCATTCCATTTGAGGTCCTTGAACCGTTCATGGTATATCCGGGAACATTCGGTAAACTAACACTCGTATACCTACTATATGTACCTTGTTATATGTTAGAGAGTACAAAGATAGTGGAATGCGCGGGCGCCGCTGCGCTAGAGGTGACGAGCGACGCGCTGGCGGCGCTAGAAGCAGGCACCACGCAGGAGGCCAATGCCGCTGCCGCACGCCGCGCAGCAGACGCGCTTAGCGATCTAGCTAAGCATTTGCAGGTAAGAACGTAGTAGTTACACGGTACTATTGAGGATTAGACGACCATTTAGTTCAGTGGTAGTCAACGCTGCCACTGATACAGTGGTCGCGAGATCTTAGATCGAACTAAGTACAAAAAAAGTATCTGTAAGTTTAGCAGTTGTATAGGTCGTACAGGCTTCGGCTTGGTTTCGAACTACTTGTAGTTGGCGTTGCGTGACCCAGCGTGGCAGCGTGGTTATTATCAGGGAAAATTTGGCATATAAATATAAATAAATAATAATAAATAAATAACCCAAGACACGCCACGCTGGGCCACACAGCGCCACCTAGCCCCAAACTAAGCCGAAGCTTGTACTATGGGTACTAGACAACTGATAAACTTACTTATATACATTTTTTTTTTGTAAATAAATACATATTATACATAGTAGAAAACACCCAGACCAATACAAACAGACATGTTCATGCACACAAATGTTTGTACTGTGCGGGGATCGAACCCACAACCCTTGGCTCAGAAGGCAGAGGGCACTACCAAATGAGCCACCGAGCCTGTCATATTGAAGACGTTAGTGTGATACAAACATTAATTCCTTAGTCTGTCCGAAGAGACGGTTTTATATGTGTGCACTGTAGACCACCCACATACACATGTACTTGTAGACCAATTTTGTGTGTAACTTTTTTTAAATTATTTATTTATTGTTTAAAAATTACAATAGGGATGTTTCCAGGGTCAAATTAGTCCGTATTTTCGACAAAATGCTGCACGGCGTGACGTCACGCGCAACTTTAACGGGCTATATCTTTGTAATTTTGGGTCTAATTTACAAATGAAAAAATACGTATCACTTATTTTTTAATAATCTAGAAGACGGACTAATTTATTTTTTTATGGAAACAAGCCTATTGACAAAGGTTTAAGTTCAATATTCGAAAACCACTGCTGAGGTTTATGCTGATATTCCAATCTTTCTTATTTGCAACAGGTGAGAGGCAACGAAGAGTCTTTGGCGCGGTCGGCCATATTCGCTGCGCACAACACTGCGCAGCTGTCCGCGTACATCACCGAAGTGTCTAACGTATCTACCGATATTGAGTTGTCTGAAAGTGAGTATCTTCAAGTTATGTTTTCCTACATAATGTTTTTTTTTTCTTTCAAAAAACTATCGTCGATGTTGGTTCTGCTGCCAAGCTGAGGTTTAACTTTTCTGCGTCGACCGATGTGAGAACTAAGCTTATGCTGAGATGGGAGGGCAGTTGAAGCAGACATAGGCGCTTTCTGTTAGTGCGACGCAAGCTACACAGACCAGTGGTGTGTTTCCATGTCTTTTTTGAATAGCCTTGAGGATTTGTGTGTGTAGTTTCACAGCGGACGTAGGTCTCGGATGTTAGAAACGACGTCCCAGCATAGGCTTATCCTAACGTAGCTGGATGTTTTAATTTTTTTTTAAATAGATCTGCCTATACAAGCGTTTTTGCATTTCAGAACTAAACACGGAATGCAAGACAATGCTGACAGCGACGCAGCAATGTCTAGAGTCGTTGAAGAACGGAACGCTAGAGAGCAAGTCGTATGCGGACGCGCGTAGCCGCGTGCTGACCGCGAGTCAGGCCGCGGCCGCCGCGGATAGGGTCAGCGGCGGGACCAGCGTGGACGACGAGCTGGCCGGCATGGACCGCGCCATAGAGGAGGCCGCGTCGCAGATAGACGTCAGTGTCCTATGTATACTTAACTAGCTGTGCTCGCGACTTCGTCCGCGTGGAATAGTTATTTTTTCCTCGTTTTTTTACATTTTCCATTATTTCTTCGCTCCTAATAGTTGCAACGTGATTTTATATAGCCTAAAGCCTTCCTCGATAAATGGTCTATTCAACACAAAAGAATTTTTCAATTCGGACCAGTAGTTCCTGAGATTAGCGCGTTCAAACAAACAAACTCTTCAGCTTTATAATATTAGTTATGTATTAGTTAAGATGAATGATACATGAAGGGAACTATGCAGACGGCCAACACGCATGCCGGACCGCAAGTCGGGCCACGGTGAACGTGAATCCGCTACACTTCCCATCTACTGTTGAGCTATGGCTCCGTGGCACAATATTTCACTTGAGAAAATTTGATACCGGGCCGGGTCTCAATGGGAAATCTTAGTTTGAGAGTGTTCGGAATGGGCTTGTGTTTGGAGTAAATAGTCTGATGTATTCATTTATTTATGTCACCGGAAAATAGCAAGCACCGCAAAATAATACATTACAACTATACCGTTTGTTATATTCCGAAAGTTAATCAACTACCAAGAAGTAGATCAACTTACGACTTACCGGAAAATAACAAGAATCCTAAGTTGATCAACTTACGATTCTTGCTATTACCCGTAACAAGACAATAATTTTGACAAATGGTCCTTTAAGTCTGAAAGGTTAAGAACAACTGATCTAATCCATTCACAGGAAATGCTCGCAGCGAGTCGCGCAGGCGACTCTGGTGTGAAGCTCGAAGTGAACGGCAAGATCCTGGACGCGTGCACGACGCTCATGGGCGCCGTGAAGGTGCTGGTGCAGGACTCGCGCGCGCTGCAGAACGAGCTCGGCGACCCGCACACGCGCCAGAAGATGTACCGCAAGAACCCGCAGTGGTCTGAGGGACTGATATCCGCTGCTAAGGCTGTTGTCTTCGCGGCGAAGCTGCTGGTGTAAGTAGCTTTGTCAACAGTAACGCTAGCAAGATAGACAGAATTTAGTATAATGTGCCAGATGTGTACCGTAGGAAGCCGCAGCGGTCTGAGGAAGCTCTACTTAGCGACTTAGGCCGTGGACTTTGTTGCAACGCTGCTGGTGTAAGTAGCGGTTCTGACTCATTTCATTCAAACCTGTTCCCAAAAGCCAAAATCATGCACTGCTCTGAGGGACTCGGTCTAGCCTCTAGCCCCGCACCCAAGCGCGTGGGCGCATCTTAATCCGCTTCTGTGCGCTACAAGCAACGTTAGGCACGCATTCACTCGCTACGCTGCGTGGCGTGTCGCTGGTCACGACGCCGATGGGCGCCGTGAAGGTGCTGGTGCAGGACTCGCGCGCGCTGCAGAACGAGCTCGGCGACCCGCACACGCGCCAGAAGATGTACCGCAAGAACCCGCAGTGGTCTGAGGGACTGATATCCGCTGCTAAGGCTGTTGTCTTCGCGGCTAAGCTGCTGGTGTAAGTCGCTTTGTCAACAGTAACAGTTGTGGATGGATTCACGACGTGGAGTGACGATTTGCGCAGGACAGCTGGCAAGTGCTGGATGCGAGAGGCCCAAAATCGATCAAGGTGGCGACCATTAGGAGAGGTCTATGTCCAGCAGTGGACTGACACGGGCTGATGATGATCTATTGTTATAATAACGTATGTGGTCGGGTATGTGCAGGACGTCGGCGGACGAGGCGGTGGGCGCGGCGACGCGGCTGGAGGGCGTGAGCGCGGCGGCGCACGAGGTGGCGGGCAGCACCGCGCAGCTGGTGGCCGCGTCGCGTGCGCGCGCGCCGCCCGCCTCCGCGCCGCTGGCCCGCCTCACGCGCGCCTCGCGGTCCGTGGCCGCTGCGACCGGTGCGCTGGTGGCAGCCGTGCGAGCCGCCGCCGCGCTGCGACACGACCAAGGTAACAAGACGAGCACAGGTGGCGGGCAGCACCGCGCAGCTGGTGGCCGCGTCGCGTGCGCGCGCGCCGCCCGCCTCCGCGCCGCTGGCCCGCCTCACGCGCGCCTCGCGGTCCGTGGCCGCTGCGACCGGTGCGCTGGTGGCAGCCGTGCGAGCCGCCGCCGCGCTGCGACACGACCAAGGTAACAAGACGAGCACAGGTGGCGGGCAGCACCGCGCAGCTGGTGGCCGCGTCGCGTGCGCGCGCGCCGCCCGCCTCCGCGCCGCTGGCCCGCCTCACGCGCGCCTCGCGGTCCGTGGCCGCTGCGACCGGTGCGCTAGTAGCCGCCGTGCGAGCCGCCGCCGCGCTGCGACACGACCAAGGTAACACGACGAGCACAGGTGGCGGCAGCACCGCGCAGCTGGTGGCCGCGTCGCGTGCGCGCGCGCCGCCCGCCTCCGCGCCGCTGGCCCGCCTCACGCGCGCCTCGCGGTCCGTGGCCGCTGCGACCGGTGCGCTAGTAGCCGCCGTGCGAGCCGCCGCCGCGCTGCGACACGACCAAGGTAACACGACGAGCACAGGTGGCGGCAGCACCGCGCAGCTGGTGGCCGCGTCGCGTGCGCGCGCGCCGCCCGCCTCCGCGCCGCTGGCCCGCCTCACGCGCGCCTCGCGGTCCGTGGCCGCTGCGACCGGTGCGCTGGTGGCAGCCGTGCGAGCCGCCGCCGCGCTGCGACACGACCAAGGTAACAAGACGAGCACAGGTGGCGGGCAGCACCGCGCAGCTGGTGGCCGCGTCGCGTGCGCGCGCGCCGCCCGCCTCCGCGCCGCTGGCCCGCCTCACGCGCGCCTCGCGGTCCGTGGCCGCTGCGACCGGCGCGCTAGTAGCCGCCGTGCGCGCCGCCGCCGCGCTGCGACACGACCAAGGTAACACGACGAGCACAAGTGGCGGCAGCACCGCGCAGCTGGTGGACGCGTCGCGTGCCCCTTCATATCTGTAGCCGCTGCGACCTGTGCGCTAGTAGCTGCTGTGCGAGCCGCTGCCGCCCTGAGACACCACCAAGGTGAGGCCATGTGACACTGGCTGCATACACATTGGTGACTGAACGGGCAGCACCGCGCAGCGACCGGTGCGCTAGAGTGCCGAACACATCTTCGCCCTTTTTCTCTTTTCACCGCGACGCATATGCTGCGCTTCCACAACCTTAAAGATAGCGCTTCTAACACGCGTCTCTTATCGCAGAGGCCCTGGACACGACGGCGCTGACGCTGACGGCCACGCGGCGGCTGGAGATGGAGAGCAAGGTGCGCTCGCTGGAGCTGGAGAGCGCGCTGGAGGCCGAGCGTGCGCGCCTCGCCGCGCTGCGCAAGCGGCACTACCAGCTGGCGCAGCAGGAGGAGGTGAGGCGACCCTGCACACACATGCACACACACACACGTATGCGCGCGCACACACACACACACACACAGACGCACACACACACAAACACGCGCACGCACGCTAGCACGCACGAGCGGGCATCGCGACTGCATCGATGCTAACGCGAGGCGTGGCGTGTGATGACTGCAAGTGGCAAGGTCAACGCGCGTCAATGCTAAAAATCCCAGTGTGTATAGAGCCTTATGGCCTATAATTCATGTGGTAAAATCGGGCACTAAAATACTTGGCACATGTTTAGGATTAGATATCTCTTTTGTTTCAATATTAAGTAGATAAAAATAAATACATTTTCATGTTAAGGTATATAAAAAATAAACACAATAAATTATTTATCACATGTAATCTATAAAACTGTTATTGCAAGCTATTTTTGCTATATACATAACAAACAACTCTCATCGATTAAGCCGTGATATCATACACACAGATAAGATTGTTTAACGTTAATCTTTCTTGATTCAGAATGGGAACATGACAAATGGCAAGGAGTGAGTGGCGCCCGTCACAGCGGCTGATAGCGGCGAGTGATAACGAGACCAAATCACGAATAAAGAGTACACATAGGTATATTTAGGCTGAATACTTGAGAGGCTGGACGAGAATGTGGACAAATTACATCAGGTTTGTTGCGTAGTCCGTAGGAGAGGAGCAGAGGTGCTAGAATCGGGTAAGGCCTTTTGAACATGCGTTTTTTAGCAGTCAAAATGTACGAACAAGAGGCATAAGAGATAGACTATGGTACATTAACATTAAACGTATATGAGTGATGCAAAATCGAGACCCAAAACTACTACAGTATTGCGTCATTCTTCTGTGTAAATGTCTCGCTGGAAAGGGATACCTATGCGTAGTTTGTCCCGCTTTAGCCATTTGCCCTACTATTAACTTTAGAGAGTTTTTTCTACCAGATAGGCACCGGCTTAGCTGTGCCTCTGATATTATAGAGTCTATGAGCGACGGTAACTGTTTAACAACAGACGGGCCGCTTGCTCGTCTCTTCTTGTAATAAAAAAAAACGGCGATCGCGTGACGAACGGCAAACATGTGACGAACTGCGCATAGCTCTTTCAACAAGACTGTGGGTTGAACGTCAACAAACCACTCATTTCACAGGGTAATCTAAATATCTTTCATCAACTAAATGTGCCAAACAGAAGTTTTCTGTTTCATTGCGCCCTTTGCTCCTCGTCTATGAACTTCTGAGTTGGGGAAAATATTAACTCCATCCACATACGCTCCACTTATACCGTTAACGCCACATCACGCTGGGCATTGGACTGTCGTCCTTAAATCGAACTACATAAAGATTAATATTGTTTGTAATTATATCGACAGTTAGAGTATCCACTGACAGTATAATGCCGTGTCTAAGACTTGTTTTTTTTTATTTCGCGACTAAATGGAGAAGAGTCTTCTCCAGACAATGTGATATGCAATAATATAAGTAAATCACCTACATTAAACGTTTGCTTGCAATAAAATACTTTGTATTGGTAGCCTTTCAGTTCATATGCAACTTTGCATTTTATTAACGTAACATTCTTACTGCATTTGTATACAACGAAATCTACTTAATAAGGATTGCAAATAACATGAATGCTGCACACAGGATCACTTCACGTTTCTAATAATAAAATGATGTTTTTTTTTATTTGTAATAGTTTTATTAGCTTAGCTAACTATTTAAGATCCTAGTTGTGATTAGATAAAAGCTCATAATAGCAATTATAACGTTTATATAATAATTTATGAAGAATTTAAATGGCCATTTTTATAGTATGTATCTAAATTATAAATAACAATTAAATCGTGTCTTATTTTGTATGTCGTATATTCTGTATGTCCAAAACATGTTATATTGACGAGTATAGCACCTACCTATTCTTATCAATTTGTTTGTAATTTTATAACGCATAGGAGTAAGTGAACAAGCTAATGTCATAAAAGTGAACATAACAATGGATTATTCGTTTGTTTTGAATGAATCAGAATAAGAGTAGGTATCAAGAATATCCCAGACAATACCTACACTACAGGATTGCCGACAATTGTATTTTATATCCCCATGTAAAGTTTAGCACTAAGATTATTGATCACGAGAATATAAGCTTTAAGCCATAAATCTAAGGTTTCATCGTGAAGTGTATAGGTACGTTTATATGTATGTATAGAAATTTTTATATAATTTAACTTTATTGATGTACACATTAGTATATAGGCTACATTTATAGATTGCCTTAGTACAGGTTAGTTAAGCAATTTTACTGCAAATAAAATATTAATCATGTCCTATGTTAATATTATATATTTACAATTAACTTAACTTGACTTTCATCAACAGATTAATATTTGATATTTGGTAATAAACTCACCATGAAACATAATCTCCTTTTATTTTTGCCATACTTCAATTCCAAATCCCAAAGCTTTTTTATAAGAAGAGCATTCAGGATACCATCACTCCACCTGATGGTAAGCGGTTGGGCTTATATCAAATTAATAAATTCTCAGGTGATTGCTCTACTAAATATTTACCAAGAGGACGGTAGTTCTATCAACCTAAAGGCTCTTCTGTGGGCTATCAGATCGTCAATTCAAACATGTGTAAGAATTAATGCATGTCGTCCAGACGGATGTTGCATTTTTCATAGTTCCAACCTTATTTTGATTGACGATTCAATCCACCATAATAATTTATAATATGATATATTCTATAATAATAATTTATAGAAGGATTTCATTTTGTGTTTTAAGATGAACTAACTGTGCCAGCGGCGTCTCACGCGTGGATATCTGGTTTCAATAATAACGACTTCCATAAAATGGTTGGCCTAAATTTTAAGTTAGACTTCTAGCGATACATTGGTGAAAACCTCATTCAATTCCATGCGTGATGCGCGATCAAACATACAGATAAAAATTTCTCCCGTTTTCCCTTCACTGCTCTGCTCCTATTGATCGTAGCTTGATGAAAAGTATACTAAAACCTGCCCAGGAGTATCAAGAATAATTGTACCTACCAAGTTTCGTTAAAATCCGTCCAGTAGTTTTTGTTTCTATAACGAACATACAGACAGACAAAAATTTAACTGATTGCATTTTTGGCATCAGTATCACGATCACTATCGATCACCCCCTGATAGTTATTTTGAAAATATATTTTATGTACAGAATTGACCTCTCTACAGATTTATTATAAATAAATATAGATAAATGAAAATAGAGTTATTAGAAAATAAAAGAATAGAATGCTTACACATATCTCGTTTAATTCGCTGTATCAATTAATACTGCTAATAACTAAAAAAAGCATGGCAATGTTTTGTACATGATTACATCATTACAAATCTAACTAAGTACATACTTAAAAACAGGAAGTGTAAAAGTGAAGGACAGTACAAAAACATAGTGACATTAGTCAGAATCATATTGGTGTAACAAATGCTCTAATATGGAATGATACAATAGGATTACACTTATATGGTTAATCAGGAAAGTATGTCACGACCTGGATCAGTACAATGTTGGCAGAATATAATCCAAACTCCACACAAATACAGTAAATGCACAAACTAGAAAGATGACTTATCTGATCTCATTCTAGTCTGTACGTAAGAAGTCTCTTTACCCAATGTAAAGCTTGATCCACAATGTGGTGATCCATTTATTCAACAATTATAAAAGCATACCTATGAGATAGAATTCATCATGAACCCGTGACTCTTTGTGCAAAACATATAAACTATCGCTAAATACTAGCAAGGGCAAATACCATACATACTTAATACTCGACAACGTAAACATCTCTCAGGCGACTGTTATAAAGCTAGGCCGATATTTCATATTATCCCTAATGATGGTGTAAAGCTAAATCCAATGTTCCACTGCAAGTGAATGAGTGCAATGATGGGTTATCCACAAACTTAGGCAATTTATAAAAATATCGTTTTTTTTCAGCATTGTTATCATGAAATTATTTCATAAACAAACACCATTCAGCTTGCAGTTGAAATTGAGTATACGAATAATACGCAAGAAGCCATCATCCACTCACTGCACAACACTAGAACTGATATCAAAATCTTAAGACGATGGTAAATCCTTCGAAAATTTAGCACCACATGTTGGCTTCTCACTTTCATAAAATACTGAATTTCATTTAAAAATAATACTTTGCTGGTCAGAATTCATAATCTGATCCTATTAACTTAATTTGACAGAAATCCCCTTGATTTACAATCCAGATTTATATGCCATTTTAAAAAAGTACATATTGCAATATGAAATCATTTTCAGATTTAATCTAAAAATATCTTTGTAACAAACCTCAAGTAAATTGAATTGCCATTTGCAGAGCTAAAAAAATCAAAATTAATAAACAAAAAATTTAGGCCGACTAAATCATACATAAAGAAAATTTAAAAAGGTGAAACAAACTTCTGTTAGGAATCTGTCAAGTGGGACTTTTGTCACAGAGCATTCGAGTTTAAGAAGACAAGGGAAAGAGCAATGATATTATGAGAAAAGATCATAGGTTTAGGTACATTTGTGCATTGTGGAGGATGTTACAGCGGGGGCTCGTCCCACTTGAGGTGCTTCTCCGGTGTCAGGTGAACTATACGAACATGGACTGCTTGGTTCTTCTCAAACTTTGGTGGGATCGGGCAGAGTCGGTATATCACTTCATCGCCTGGTAGAGGAACATACTCACCTTCAATGCTGGAAAAGTTTATTTGACATTAATTTTAGGATCATGGAGACGGGAGTTACCCATCAAGGATGGACCATGACACAACTTTGGTTCTAAAAATGATCATGCTAAAACAGTACATTCATTAGATGAACACCACCTTTGGCACTCAGTGAATCTAGCACACAAGAGTTAAATTATGGCCTCATTATTTGGCCTTGTTCAAACTACAGACACTGTGTACATTATAAATTAGCACCCACATTTTGGGTAAGTGACTTGTTTGAAATTAATGTCTCTTGGAGACAGATCAATGAGAAACCTATAGGAACAGACAATTTATGAGCATTGCTAAGAGTTTTGTGTTAGTTAATGTTATGTATTAGTGCTACAAAGTTTGCAATACTTACTCGGAAATATGTACGAAAAGATCTTCGCCCCCATTTTCAGGTGTTACAAATCCATGACCTTTTGCTCGGCAAAACGATTTGATTTTACCGCGTTCCAGCGGATTACCTAAAGCCCTTTCAGACCTGCAAAAGATAAATATCTAAGTTCATATATCTTTGTTCTTAAAATAGGAACTTAGATAGAATTAATTACAACAAAACTTACGTTGACGCAGTACGATTTCGTCGCGTTATTATTGGGCTCGGAAGTTGTAAATGCGAACTAGTTTTATTTGGCGAATCATCGCTATTGAAACCATAATCATTAGACATGATTATTAGAACATGAAACCAAGCGCCAGAAGTAGTAGATAACTGATAAAAATCGAAAAGTGCACACGAGAAGGAAAACAAAATGTCAGTCGACAGCGCAGCGCAGTTATACAAATGTCAAAAATTTACGTCAGACTCCGACAGACCGATCCAAACTCCTAGTGATGTACGCGCATGTTGTTGTCGTTCCTAAGTTCTTGAAGTCGCTAAAGTTCAGTATTACGTGGTAGTTCGGGTAAATTAAATACAGGTAGGTATATTTTATTTTAAAATATAAAATAATTGTTTTACAAATAAAATACCATTTCTCAACAATGGTTTATTTTAATAGTTGAGGTCATAACAACCTCTTTGCTACGTGATATGATAACATATTGTGGTACTGTTTATATGCCAAAAGCTCTTTTTAACATTAATAAATTAATATACAGATATCTATTTACGTATTACAATAGTCACAACTTGTAATGCTAATAACTTTATTTATTTATTAATATTATTTAGAGAATCTGGACAAATTCTTGGGTTCTCAGGAAGAGAAAATTTAACTTTCGGCACCGGTATTCCTTCCCAATCACCCTGTAATATCAAAGATAACTCGACATTAATTCTAGAACAAGGAATAATATAATAATACTAATAAGACAGTAGTTATAAATGAGTAAATACCTGAAATCTATTTCCATCCGACTTGTTGCATTGCATTGATATTGTAGATTCGACGTACAATGCGTTTAAGGCATTTGATCTCAATGGTGTCCAAGGATTGATGGATAAATAATTTTCACGTGGAGTTGCTTTGTAGGATATAGACATATTATCCAATCTGCAAGAGCGAATCAGTAGAAAATTAAGTACATATCTTGGGCACTGTTCAATTAACTGCATCTTGTGGCAGCTAGTTTTTATCAATATCTATGAAAAAATTGCATTCAAAATACTAGAAAAAATTACAACATACCCTTTTTCAAATTTAAAATAGTTTTCCAGAGCAAGGTTGGAAACCGCACTCTTACAAACTTCCAAATCAGTCGCTGGATAATAGTGCATATAGTTAACACACATTTCATCGGTAATAGCATGTCCTCCGATTGTAGCATTAACTCTATTTTGTGTATTGTAAACACACGTTGTTTGAAGATAATCACCCTAAAAAAGTTTTGCTTAAATTTACGAACATATCTAGAATAGGTATATAGGCGAATCCTATCGCTATGTAATTGTAATTTACTATAATATGTACATACATATTAAATATTTCAAGGTTTGAAAAAATTTTTATTCACCTAACATATCTTTCAGATCAATAATAATACATGGATACGTACGGGCAAAATTTTCACAGGTCGATGCAAAATTCTAATCTCTTGAAAATGTGTTGAATAATGCATATCTTTATTCAATATGGGCAATTCCAACGATTGTCTGAAATGGCGTGTCCAAACAGCAATTCCAGTTAAATGCGTATGTAGCTGACTTCCAAATACAATGATACCATTGAGAGGTATGCCCTGAAGAAAGATCATACTAAATTATTGTGGATTCTAATAGGTTACAAAATAAATACGTGTGAAAATTAACTCGTCAATCCCTAATTTGCCCAGTATTGTATTGAGTTGAAGGCGCTGTCGGAGTACAGGGAGGAGTGGAAATTGCTCCCCCGACAAGTGCAAAGCCCTTGTAATTAGAACAAGAACGGGAAACATAAGTTTTTTTGTAGTTTCAAGAATAGGGGTAGGTTAAGAATCGAAACAGTATTACACACAACAAATTATTTACCACTCCAGTGCACTGTGGTATGCAATGACCAGTTAAAGGAAATGCTGGCTGTCTCCCTGGAATTGCCATTTTATCCGTATATTCCAAGCCAAGTTCCATTATAGCAGCGTCATATCGGCGTCGTTTAGCTGTTATATGAACTGTAATACCGGAGCTATCTACCCAGTCTGCAAAAGTCAAATGCCGATTAATCAATAATGTTATTATTATGATTTATGTCTCTAATAAAATCATGGTTAAATAATACCATTTCGTAAATCTGGATTATTATAATGCACTTCAAGCATGACATATTTATTTGCATTTGGACCTCCAATAGGTAAACCAGCTTCTTCGGGATAGGTGAATGGTGGAGCCCCCATTGCCCACGCTGATTTTACCTGTAAAAATAGAAATGAAAACGGTTCTATAGGTACCTACTTAATCAACTATGAGCAAAATTGTTTTACATATTATATTGCAGTTATAGGTTTACCTTTGAGCATTTTTTAGTAATTTCTGGTCGATCATCAGCAAAACAATTTCCGTCATAAAGAGGAATATCTGTATTCGGACCCGCATCGCAATAAAAGAGTTCCATGTGATGAACTAGACCCTCATTTCCTTTGGTTATCGTGGATTCAAACTAAAACAGAATTATTATGCAATTGTTATATACGAATATCATTGTAAATAAAGCAAATGCTAATGTTGAATGTTTTAACCTGAGTAATGTGGTGTAAACGTTGAGTAACATCATCTGGAAGCTTGACAACTTTGCACCAATACGTGGTATCTCCTTCTGGTACTTTTAAATTCTTGTTAGTAATGCTTAGTTCATGACCACTGACTTTCGGCATGTTAGGTGTAGTTAAAAGTCGAACTCTGATGAATCCATGATCTTGCTTTGGAGCACCAGTTAAGCACAGACCTTTGGACGAAAATAACTTATCGATGCCTCGAGCCCATACCACGTGAACTGTTCCATCCTGGACAATTAACAAAAAAGCATTACTTTACGTAAAATCTTTAATACACACATTCTGATAAACACGCATAAAATAGGTTTCAAAGGCAATAAAATGTGATACTACCTCTATAATGTAATCATCATTATCACAGGTATCAAAATATCGCTCAAAAATTATGCTCCTACTGTTACTATCTACATAAAACCCCTCGCAGTCTTGCTTAGCATCAGGAAATAATTTTCCAAGATCGTCTGCATGCATATCCTGTTAAAAGTAATGATATTTAAATAAAATGTTTGCAAATGAGATTTGAATCAAGTATAACTTTTAAATCTTGCTTAAAACTGTACCTCAAAATGATCTCTTCCTTCATAGTCTGTCCACAACAGGCAAACATCTGATTCCGATAATTCGCCTCTATCAGAAAATCCCAAAGCAAACCAGTTAAATTCTGGTGCTTTCTCCGATATAATAATCTCGAACTGGATTTTGCGAACTAAATAGTCAACTCTCCATTTTAACAATAGTTCGCCGTTGGGGTCCAGCACTGATTCGCTGTGAGCCAATCGCCTTTCTATATAAAAAGCGGCAAATTTAAAAAAAGTTTTAGTTTATTAGATTACCTACTTTCCTTACTACCTTCTTGTATTGGATAGGTATTAAAGTACATAATAGAAAAATCATAATAATGGCTTACCTGGTTTTTCGTAAACTAATAATGTGAAATGCGAGCTTATTAGTGTGGAGAACACAAAAAATACAAATTTAGCACGCATTTTCTTCACTTTTGTCTAGATTCAGCACATCTTCCGTTCACTTTTCCGCGTTAATTCAAACTAAGACAAGTGGTTGGCTCAGCAGCCAGCGCAGTAATGAAGAGAGCCATCAGTATAACTTAATCTGGGCCGGGATATTACGGGCCCGCCATCGCGCCACCCTTAGCATCTGCCGCCACGGGGTGAGAACAGAATGCGGTGCAATCTGATAATAGGTCTAGGTACAGTCAGGTGTATAGTTTTGAATACCTACAGATTAAAAGTATTATGGAAAGGAACGGGCTGTTTGTGTTGAATAATACCTAACTCTGGCACCAATTTATAGCTAAATTTTACAGAATTAATGGATACTAGCTGTGCCAGCGGCGTCGCTCGCGTGGATATCGGGTTTCAAAAATAACGGACTTCCATATAATACCCATCTATACCTTGTGCCTAAGTTTTAAGTTAGACCTCTAGCAATACATTGGTGAAAACCGCATTCAATTCTATGCAGTAGTTTTCGCGTAATGCGTGTTCAAACATACAGGTTTAAATTTCTCGCGTTTTCCCAACACTTCCCGTCACTGCTCCGCTCCTATTGATTGTAGCGTGATGAAAAGTATCCTATAACCTGCCCAGGAGTATGAAGAATAATTGTACCAAGTTTCGTCAAAATCTGTTCAGTAGTTTTTTTTTCTATAACGAACATACAGACAGACAGACAGACAGACAGACAGACAGACAGACAAAAATTTTACTGATTGCATTTTTGGTATCAGTATCGATCACCTAACACCCCCTGATAGTTATTTTGAAAAAATATTTTATGTACAGAATTGACCTCTCTACAGATTTATTATAAGTATAGATCTAACTATGTATATTTTACCTAAATCAGTTTTAACACTGACTGCTACGAATCGACGGGTAAACAGCAAAAACGATTAAAATTTTATTGAATAGGTACTTAAATGGTAATCATCTTGGTAAATGTCGCTATTTATTTTAAGTACCTAGTTACTTATTCCAAGACTAAAATTTAAGGGATTAAGTTTGGAAAGTGTAGGTCTAGTCCACTAAAACAAGAGACACAAAAACTAGTCACTTCATAACGTGTCTTAAAAAAAATTGTCTTAAATTAAAATGTGTCCACTTCAGTTGTTAGTGTTAGGTAAAATTCGCCCTGAAATTCAGTACCTACTTATTAGTGGTACTTACCTACCTACTAACATAATAATTATTGAGGATCTGACTAATGGCTTAAAAATTCAAAATATACTTTCGCGCCATTTGAAAATAGAATGCGCACCGCATACCTACCTGCTACTCGGGGACGCAGCGGGTTATAGAATCCGCACCGGTAAAATGCAGGTAACTGTACATAAGACGCTGAATTATGTCACCAGCTATATGTACCACAACTATTATAATCCTTTTTTAATAAAATTGGAAATGTGGTATGCGGGGTGCGCTAGGAACCAGCCGACGTGCCCGGACGAGGAATGCAGGCGCTACCGCCCGCCCAGTTATTAAATTCCAGCGGCCATGGGCGGGGATTCCACAGTAAAGCTAAGTTCACAGTAGGAACGAAAATCAAAGCTAAACTATTTATTTGTTAAGTAAAGCTATGTAAATAAACTCTGAAAATCATCTACAACTAGGTATTGAGTTTCAGACACGAATAATTTTTCGAGTTTTATCTTTACCGGTCAAACGGTACCTACCACTGAAAATCAGCGCCGCGGCGCTTGCGTCACGGTAATGCTGAGTGGTTACCCTTTTGGTGCATTGAACTATTAGTGTACGTTATTTTATTACGTTAGATATGCCTACCTGTGTAATACCTTCGATTTACATATTTGTTAAAACTGGCATGTATTGTTTTGCACTGAATAAACGTTTTTCTTTCTTTTACCTAAATCAAAATATTTCATCTTGACTTCCTGACAACAGTATGGTTTTTGACGTCTATGATCCCGTGGTTTCAGGTTCGCAAAAGCATTAAGAGATGGTGGGTGATTCCGCAGAAGGAGGCCATCGAAAGAGAACGGGAGGCCGCGATAGACGCGCCCACTATACGCCGCCCCAGGCCCGGGAGTAACTGGAGTGCATACCTACAACTTATCGTAATATGCCCTCTGAGCATCTCCTTCGTGCTCCCGAGTGGTGTGGTGGGTCACACTGTTGCATCCTGGTCACTGGTCCTTCTGTCTATGGAGATAATGATAAAAATCTATTGTATTCCTGCCCACCTGGCTCGGAGGATTATGGAATCATCACAGCCAGGTGGGCAGGAATACAATAGCTTATTACAATAGGTACATTACATTACCCAAAAAGTATGGAAAATTCCAAGCATTCTTTCTATACTGGAATGAGCCTTTCATGGCACTCGTCGTATAATAAATTGGAATTTCTATTTAATTCATCGAACATTAAACTGATTGGAGGTGATTTTTCGTTTGCACTATACTTGGAATATTGAAGTGTACATTTAAATGTACTGACAGCCACACATCGCCTATCTCGGGGTGACACGATACTTATCTATTGGCAAATTTTCTCAAACAATTTTCAAATAAGTGACCCATGTACAGAGTCCATTATTCATCTGGTCTTTAATGAGAAATTGCCAGATAAGGGTAATCTTTACGTGCGCTTACAAATAATTAATTAATTTCTTGACCTAAGTTAGTATTCTGTACCGAAGGCGAGGTGCAATTGAAACCAATTCATGATGTAATTTTTTTATTACCAACAGTAGTAGTATTAATTACCTATTTACATAAAAAAGCTAATAAAATAAACAAAAATAGTTAAAAATTATATTCTCTACTCTGCATTTGCGCTAGCACTCTCTTCTTGATTGCTTTCTTCGATTTTGACATTATTTTCATCTGTGTTTTCTTCAGGTTCCGATGTTGATTCCTGTAAAAGAAATTACCTGATTAATCGTTCGTTCGTTCTCAGTGCAGGTACGATTAAGGCACGATGTCATCATCATCATCATCAGCCTATTGCAGTCCACTGCTGGACACAGGCCTCTCCAGCTGTTTATCACTTAGGGAAAACATCTGGAGGATATACCCATAATAGCCACCCTGGGCAGGCGGGTTGGCGATCGCATGGCGTAGCTTCTCAGGTGACGCTGCTGCCTGCTGCCCGTCATCGGTCTATGGTATTTAGCTACGTCTTCAATTGTGATGGTTATACCGCCACCAATCAGTTGCCAGCGCCTCGTTTATTGTTCGGCAGGATGCACCACGGGCAGGAGCAGGACGGAGCACTCACCTGTCGCTCGAACAGCACGGCTAACTCCACGTGGCGCGTGTGCGGGAACATATCCACGGGCACCGCGCGCACGGGCAGGAAGGGCGCCCCTCGCAGCGTCTTGGACATGGGCCGCGCGAGGTCCACGAAGTTCTTGACGGCCGACGCCGGGCTGCACGATATGTACACCAGCCGCTTCACTTTGTCCGTGTTGCGCAGTTGCGTTACCGCGCGCATGTCTGTAATGGTGAAATGCTATGACTTCCAGTGGTCTCGTTCGTAGAATGGTGTCACTGGGTGGGGTAATTGATAATTTAGGAATACGTGCGCTAAAATACAGTGTCTATTATTACTCTTTTGTCCTTGAAATACAATTAGGTAGTAGATTAATGACAAGGCTTCGGGGTGCAGTAATTATTTATTATCAATCAGCAGGATGCTAAGAGTTTATAAGCTAAGAAGCGGCCCTTTGGCACCACCCCTATAGGTGCCCGAAGGAGGGACACGAGTTTTAGTGGGTATTCCCTGTGTCTCATCTATCTTGAGGCAGCTCGTTTTTGAGGTTGGCTTGAGTCCCACATACCACATTCATAAAAAGGAAAGGCTGCTGATACATCGACATCAGGTTTATCGCTGTATCACTGGGCGGGTCCACGACGGCGACCAGGTCGTCGCCGAGGGCGCGCGCGAGCAGCGACGGCAGCGCGTCCTGTGTAGCAGTCGCGGGCAGCAGCTAGTCAGCCGCAGCGCTGTACTCACGCAGGCCGGCCCTGGGCGGGTCCACGACGGCGACCAGGTCGTCGCCGAGGGCGCGCGCGAGCAGCGACGGCAGCGCGTCCTGTGTAGCAGTCGCGGGCAGCAGCTAGTCAGCCGCAGCGCTGTACTCACGCAGGCCGGCCCTGGGCGGGTCCACGACGGCGACCAGGTCGTCGCCGAGGGCGCGCGCGAGCAGCGACGGCAGCGCGTCCTGTGTAGCAGTCGCGGGCAGCAGCTAGTCAGCCGCAGCGCTGTACTCACGCAGGCCGGCCCTGGGCGGGTCCACGACGGCGACCAGGTCGTCGCCGAGGGCGCGCGCGAGCAGCGACGGCAGCGCGTCCTGTGTAGCAGTCGCGGGCAGCAGCTAGTCAGCCGCAGCGCTGTACTCACGCAGGCCGGCCCTGGGCGGGTCCACGACGGCGACCAGGTCGTCGCCGAGGGCGCGCGCGAGCAGCGACGGCAGCGCGTCCTGTGTAGCAGTCGCGGGCAGCAGCTAGTCAGCCGCAGCGCTGTACTCACGCAGGCCGGCCCTGGGCGGGTCCACGACGGCGACCAGGTCGTCGCCGAGGGCGCGCGCGAGCAGCGACGGCAGCGCGTCCTGTGTAGCAGTCGCGGGCAGCAGCTAGTCAGCCGCAGCGCTGTACTCACGCAGGCCGGCCCTGGGCGGGTCCACGACGGCGACCAGGTCGTCGCCGAGGGCGCGCGCGAGCAGCGACGGCAGCGCGTCCTGTGTAGCAGTCGCGGGCAGCAGCTAGTCAGCCGCAGCGCTGTACTCACGCAGGCCGGCCCTGGGCGGGTCCACGACGGCGACCAGGTCGTCGCCGAGGGCGCGCGCGAGCAGCGACGGCAGCGCGTCCTGTGTAGCAGTCGCGGGCAGCAGCTAGTCAGCCGCAGCGCTGTACTCACGCAGGCCGGCCCTGGGCGGGTCCACGACGGCGACCAGGTCGTCGCCGAGGGCGCGCGCGAGCAGCGACGGCAGCGCGTCCTGTGTAGCAGTCGCGGGCAGCAGCTAGTCAGCCGCAGCGCTGTACTCACGCAGGCCGGCCCTGGGCGGGTCCACGACGGCGACCAGGTCGTCGCCGAGGGCGCGCGCGAGCAGCGACGGCAGCGCGTCCTGTGTAGCAGTCGCGGGCAGCAGCTAGTCAGCCGCAGCGCTGTACTCACGCAGGCCGGCCCTGGGCGGGTCCACGACGGCGACCAGGTCGTCGCCGAGGGCGCGCGCGAGCAGCGACGGCAGCGCGTCCTGTGTAGCAGTCGCGGGCAGCAGCTAGTCAGCCGCAGCGCTGTACTCACGCAGGCCGGCCCTGGGCGGGTCCACGACGGCGACCAGGTCGTCGCCGAGGGCGCGCGCGAGCAGCGACGGCAGCGCGTCCTGTGTAGCAGTCGCGGGCAGCAGCTAGTCAGCCGCAGCGCTGTACTCACGCAGGCCGGCCCTGGGCGGGTCCACGACGGCGACCAGGTCGTCGCCGAGGGCGCGCGCGAGCAGCGACGGCAGCGCGTCCTGTGTAGCAGTCGCGGGCAGCAGCTAGTCAGCCGCAGCGCTGTACTCACGCAGGCCGGCCCTGGGCGGGTCCACGACGGCGACCAGGTCGTCGCCGAGGGCGCGCGCGAGCAGCGACGGCAGCGCGTCCTCGGCGCGTCCGGTGTAGAAGTCGCAGTTGTCGAGGCCGTTGAGCGCCGCGTTGGCGCGGGCGTCCGCCACCGCCTCCGCCACCAGCTCCACGCCCAGAACTTGGCTGCAGTGCTGTGAGTGTAAGAATATCCTCGAATATCGAACTCGCTCCTCAATATTGACTACATCTACTTTGCCCCACCTTATTAAATTGCCTAAATATTTTTCGAGGTTATCTACTTCCCATATTGCTATGCTATCCTGGTACTGTTTAAAATGCAAATACCACAAATAAATATCAGACAACATCACATACATTACTCCGATCCCAAAGTAAGTAGCCTGAGCAATTATGTGTTATAGGTATCAGAACAACGAATATTACAATATTAAGTAAAAACCGGCCAAGTGCGAGTCGGACTCTCGCACGTAGGGTTCCGTACCACTATACAACTAAATAAATAAATGTTTTTCTTTACGTTTTATTATATTGGAGTTAATTAAATGAAAAAAATAGGTAATTTGATTTATGACGTTTAAAAAAAAACTACTGGCTAGATTTGATTCAAACCAAATATCGTTAGTAGTTTGCACAGTGATACACATGATATATTTTTTTCAGTTTTATCATGCCCATATTTTAGAAGTTACGGGGGGGGGGACACTCATTTTACCACTTTGGAAGAGTCTCTCGCGCAAACTATTCAGTTTAGAAAAAAATGATGTTACTAACCTCAACATCATTTTCAAATACCTATCTATAGATACCCCCCACGTATAGGTTCGATGAAAAAAATTTTTTTCAGTTTCAGTTCCATGTATGGGGAACCCCAAAAATTTTGGATTTTTTTTCTGATTTTACTTTAAAATCTTAATGCGGTTAACAGAATACATCTACGTACCAAATTTCAATAATGTAGCTCTTATAGTTTCGGAATAAACTGGCTGTGACATAAGGACGGACAGACAGACAGACAGACAGACAGACAGACAGACAGACAGACAGACAGACAGACAGACAGACAGACAGACAGACAGACAGACAGACAGACATGACGAATCTATAAGGGTCCCGTTTTTGACATTTTGGCTACGGAACCCTAAAAAACCCACCTGTACTCTAAGGTGATGGCCCTAGTGGGGCAGAATACACACACATAAATAAAAATCTGTGTACGGTGGCCCACTAAATCGTATCAGTGGTGGGGCTACACACAATTTTTAAGCGATCTCCTTTTCCCCACTGGTGGGGCGCTTTGGTGGGGCAAAGTACCCAGAATATGAGTCTTTGTATTCTCAAGTTATGATCAGTACATAGGCAGATGTTATATAGCCGTACAGGTAGAGAAAAGGAGAACGAACAGCTGCCGCGGGAGCGCGTCCCCGACAGCACTGGATTTCAGCTTTCCCCTGCCCTCTGAGGTGTTAGTGGTAAGCCCTACACTAACACCTTAGTATGTATGGCTGAGTCGTGACATGTGAGCAGGTGGTAGTGTTTGTTCATGTTGACTCGCGGTCACACAATATCAAACACATAGAAATGGATTATTATCATCGTATACAATACATCAAATTCATTAAAACATGTTATGTTAAAGTTGTCAAATATATGCAAATATACCAAAGTAAGTAATTTCTATTTTGTCTATGGCCCCGGTCGCGAAAATGGCCGGCGCGGACATCTCTCATGAAAAAGAGCCCGTTCATTCAAATTTGACATCATGTCTAGTACATCTAATGTCAAATATGAATAACTTTCAGTTTTGAAGTGTATGCAGTTTTGTATAATGCGTTGCCAAACAGGCAGTTCCCTTCCACGTATTCTTCGCAAGCACTTCATTATGTAAATATATTCTTCTGGAAACTGGACTCTATCATTTACCACACTGCGCAGAGGAACCTTTGCGTAACACCCAGTACTCACCTTAGCAAAGCACAGTCCTATAGTGCCGGTGCCGCAGCAGATGTCCACTAGTGTGGTCTCGTTAGTGACCTGACTCATGTCGATCGCGCTCTGGTACAGGATACCTGCCCCCGCAGTATTTACCTGCATTCAAATTATTTTTATAACTTTTTAGGGTTCCGTAGCCAAAATGGCAAAAACGGGACCCTTATAGATTCGTCATGTCTGTCTGTCTGTCTGTCTGTCTGTCTGTCTGTCTGTCCGTCCGTATGTCACAGCCAGTTTATTCCGAAACTATAAGAGCTACATTATTGAAATTTGATACGTAGATGTATTCTGTGAACCGCATTAAGATTTTAAAATAAAATCAGAAAAAAATTCAAAATTTTTGGGGTTCCCCATACATAGAACTGAAACTGAATTTTTTTTTTTTCATCGAACCTATACGTGTGGGGTATCTATGGATAGGTATTTGAAAATGATGTTGAGGTTACTAAGATCATTTTTTTCTAAACTGAATAGTTTGCGCGAGAGACTCTTCCAAAGTGGTAAAATGAGTGTCCCCCCCCCGTAACTTCTAAAATATGGGCATGATAAAACTGAAAAAAATATATCATGTGTATCACTATGAAAACTACTAACGAAATTTGGTTTGAATGAAATCTAGCCAGTAGTTTTTTTTTAAACGTCATAAATCAAATTACCTAATTTTTTCATTTAATTAACTCCAATATAATAAAACGTAAAGAAAAACATTTATTTAGCTGTATAGTGGTACGGAACCCTACGTGCGAGAGTCCGACTCGCACTTGGCCGGTTTTTTTTGTTTGTTCTGATGTGAGTGCAATCATTCGCCAGATTATAAACGGGTGTGGCGTTGGAAAAGCAGGTCATTGGTCTATAATAATAAGGGAACATGCCTTTACCTACTACTTCACCATTTGATTTCTGTTCAATATTTTGAAACGCAAATAAATTGTCTAATCCAAAATCGAGTGAGTACAAGGAATACAAAAGGTAGAATTAAAAAATAACTGTTTTAAAAAAGATGGTTTCATGGTCCTAACCACATAATTGGTTTCGAGTTATGTATTAAAAAAAACATAAAATTTATTTATATATTTAATTCATAGCCTTTAAGAGAACATCTTTCTGGTCATTGATGTCATATGTAATGTACTTGCTTAAGAGTGCAGTCTAAAGGATATGAGAAATAGATTTACATATAAAATGTACTTTACCTGGAAGAAAGCTTCTGGAGATATCCTGAATTGCAGTCCTAAGATAGTATCTGTAATGTGGGTTGACCCCATCAAGTGCGCCAGTTTAGAACCCTCTTCGCCAACTCGCCTAAAATATCGAGTTAAGTTAAAATTTATTAGAATCAGCGGGGCTTTTCACAAGTGCGTTCGGAATGATCTCTTTCGAAAACGAGAGATCCGAGCGGAAACGTTCTCGATCGTTCATTCAAATTTGACAGTTCCCATCAATCAAAACTTATCCGAATGAGATTCAAGGTCAATTTGACTATTCGATCGAACATTTGAATGAACGATCGAATGTAAATAATATAATGTTTCCGATACAGATAGCCCCGCTGGAATCTTAAGAAGTTACTTTGGTCAAATACAATATTGGATAGGTAGTTGCCTAGAAAAATTACAGGTTGATTCTTAAAAGTAAAGAAACATACTTTACTTATTTATGTAGAGTACCCAACTACCCACAGTTATAGATGTTTTTACTTACTGCTTAGTGACGGGACGGAAATATAACGATTTGATGCCACATTCTATTGCAGCTTCTGAACTGAAATGTTCCACTAATTCAGCTTTTATTTTGTTTATTTCTTCTTCTGATAATTCCTGTAAGTAAAATTAATTTAGTATACCTACTACAAAAATTTTCAACAGAAATATAACAGTGTGTTATATAATAAACTTGCGACCCGCCCTGGCTTTGCACGGGTGCGATACTATTTTTTATTGTTTTTGTTTCATTCAATAGCTATAACGCATTCAGTGATCTTGGATTTTTCACAGGATCTTGCTTGTGGCTTATCACGGCTACTACACATAGTAGCCGTCATAAGCCAATGTGTCTATGACACATGTGAAGATTGCTCACAAGCAATCTTCACATGTGTCATAGACATTGAAACAAATAAGTTAGCAAAGTTACAAACTGTGTAGGTACTTACAATTTGTGTATCTCTCAAGCAATTTCAATGGTTCAGTCAATGGCCTGACAATTAAGGTGAGACAAGTGTTACTAATTACCTGCGGGTGCATAGCGACGATCAGCATGACTTCGCCCGTGGAGGTGGACTGTCTCACAGTCAAGTACCTCCAGTAACCGGAGTAGTCGGCGGGAGAGAACGGCGCCAGGTTTGATTTACGTATGTATTCTTGAAATAACTGTAAATTATGGATAGGGATAAATATACTATTAGTCTAAAACTTTACATAATGATTGCTTTATTGCAAATGGTTCTATGTACCTACTATGGAGATCCATTCTGAGGGTAGGTATACTTTGTATTAACAAAGTATTTAAAAAACTACCCTCCTAACTTGTACTTGCGCAATTGTCTGTAGTGGTCTGGATGTTTGTTTTGAATAATTTTTTTTTTTTAATATTGCCTAGGCAAAATCCTGTAAAATATGCATAGTTCTTCACAGTATTACTTTTTAACCCTGATAATTATAATTAAGATTACTGGAAGACTGGGGATTTAAAGCTAACAAAAAATGGCAGGACATCAGGGGCCAAATACATACAAAAGATGTATAAAAAATAGAATGGATATTAGGAATCACCTAAGCATGTACTCACCAACACTGCTTTCTTCGTATTGTCACAGACATGGCTCACAGATTGTATAGGAGCTACCCCGACTGTACCCTTCACATAGCTGCCCAGTCTGAATCCCACTGTTGGCAGTTTAGTCTCATCATCAATGCCTACTGTGAACTCACACTTGTTTCTATACCCTTCTGTGACAGGTGACGCTTTGATAGGCAATAGATCAAAACTAAGACCATTGTGCGCTTGCCTGCTCGCTTCTATATCACTCCTTCTCCATCTATCAATCTTCCAAATTTCATTATCAAATTTCATCAGAACATTTAGTACTTCCTTTTCTTTGACTTTCAACTAAAAGAGAACAAATATTCGCATTAATATTATCTTATAATACCTTATGATGCTCTTGGTTTCCTCTACCTGAAGGTTATCTGGAAGAGATCGCTATAAGCGAATAGGACAGCCTAAATTGTACTTTGTTTTTGATTGTAATGAGTTTTCCTGTAATGTCTGTGGTTTTGTGCAATAAAGAGTTTCCATCTATCTATCTTTAATTTTTCTGTGGTTGTAATTCTAAATCCAGAAGGGCATTAGAATGGAAACCCATGGAAACAACATGAGGGTTTTTTTTTTCTAAATGACTACGATGATGGCCAAGCCGGCCTTGTCATCATCACCGGACTGTTGGGGGAGCGGAAGGCTCTCGCCCCTAGACAATATGAGGAAGAAATTGCCCACCAGAAAGATGGGTCAATAACATTACAGGATGTGTGAGTTTGAACTGGATTGAAAGGGTGAGACCAGGAGGCAAAAGAAATATCCCACTACTCCCTGTCTCTTACCCTTTCCATCATAAGGAGGCCTAATTCCAAAGTCAGTCTATTTAAGTGCTGCAATGATTACCTGTTCCTCATAAGGCATATTCCAATACGGAGTGATGGCATCCTTCAACCTTGTTTCCTGGTCCTTATCATCCTCTTTCCTCTTCTTATCTTGCACCACACTATCTTCCTCTTGCTTTCTCTTTCTAACTAATGGGTCTGGAGCTGGTTTGGCTATCTCAGCTTTGAGGGTTTTGCCTGTAGAAAACCAAAAACTTAGGAATAATCATAATAATTTATTAGTTGTTAAAGATAGATATTTTTAATTGCACATCAACTTTAAGCTAGGCCAGTAAAGTGGTGTAATTTTAAACTTTATTTTTTTTTGTCTGCTAAGCATGCTGGTTGCTTATAATTGTAAAGACAGTTTAGTTAACAGCCTAAATACTATATTAAGCTCATTTATTACTGTAACTTATGTTCATTTCAATAAATAAAATCTTAAAAGCCAATGAAGAATCAAAGTCTTATTTTATACACAAAAAATAATTATTAATTTCAACCTTTCCATGAGTATCCATCCAGTGCAGTTATTGCTTTGGCCCTATCCTCATCATTCTGGAAGCATGCAAAGAGCCAGTGGCTGCCGTTCCTTGGCCTCTTGATCTTGCTTGTGTTCAAGCCTAGCTTCTGATTCATAAGCTTTTTCAATTCCTGTAAGACCACAAAATAGTAGGTAGCATACAACAGTATTTAATTAAGCTATATAAATAAAGGCAGCATTTATTGTTCCTTGACAATCAGACACTTACAATATGTATAAAATTATTAAATAAGAATGATGCAGTAGTTGTAAAAAAAAAGCAGAAGTACAGTATTAATTCATGGTCAGTGTTCTTTTAAGTTTTAAACAACAACTGTTTAATTTTATTCAAGTACATGATGTAAATTAGCTGACTAAATAAATACTTCTATATAATAAATAATCTTACTGCAATTCCATAAAATTTGGGTAAGCCACGAAGTTCAATTTTAAATTTCTCAGACGAGAATCCACCGCGATCCAGGTATGCATATTCCTCACTAACTGTTTTATCCTCTTGAGCCTGAGAATCTGTTTCATTTAATGGTTCAGGCACCTCCATTATATTATATTGTAAATAATTAATTACGCTTACATCAAATAAATACTTTATTTTAGATTATATTTAAAAGTCTTTTCGAGGTTATGTTTATTTAGATTTTTGACATGTGTCACTACAGCATGGTCGGACAGATTATTTTAACGTTTATCCTAAACGCCAAAAAGTACCTGTCTTAAGCGGGGCTTCCACCGCGAGCAGAGTGGACCTATAAATAAATGATTTCGTCGTGCTAGCGGGCGCGATCTTCATACTTGCATACTATTTGTTGGTGGAAATCATGGACCAATATGTACAGACTGGTGGAAATACAAGTATGCAGTTTGCCCACGGAATATTGTGTTTAATATTCCGTGAGTTTGCCAGTTGTATATTATAATGGGGTCCGTTCCACTCGCGGTGGAAATTGTGCGTACAATTTTTTTTAAAAAAAGCGCATTAACAACTTGGGTCTCGAACCCTGGAACCGACAAGGCAGTCAACCTGCTCCACCATGGGGATTAACTCGAAGATGCATATAGGCGGTTTCATACAAAACCTGTTACATCAATCTGTCTGCAATAACCAGTGCCTGTGATTCTTGTGGACGGTTCGTTAGCACGAGCGTTCATTGATAGGTCACGGTAATAAAATTATTGGAAACGAACATACATATTTATTTACAGTGAAAATAAACTTAAATTTCTTTGAATAAATAACCTTATAACTAAAACTATAGTGTATAATGGAAACAAATGGTTTTAAATTATATTTTCTTCATTATAGTATACAAAAGTCCCTGCAATCTAGTTGAAAAGGCTGTTCTAATAAGACTGTAAATGCTTGAACAGTAAATGAAAAGCATAGGTAATAAAAATTACTCCATATCAAAAAACCCATGGTGACAAGCAAATATAGTAATTCCCTAAAGTTGCATTAAAAAACTAGACAGGCGATTATAATGATGTTGCTCAATGAAAGGGCTACCTAGATATATAACTACTGTTTTAACTGATGTGTTACAAAACATCTAGGAAGTAGGAGATTATTTAAAGCCATTAATAGTCTTTTGTTAGTACATACTTGTAAATTAGTAAACTGTCAATTAATTACATTATAAAAAAATGTTTTAAAATAGGTCTACCTAGTGCATAAAAATCAGTACAAATGTATAATTACTTCAATTAAATTATACCTAGTAGCTGTAATCAAAACAAAATATAGTGACTTTTAAAATATTATTTTCTATAATATCTGGAAGGTAGTTTTCATTTTACTTAAGTACAAATTAGAATTGTTTTACATATATCAATATTATATTCTTGACTAAATAAGGGTAACTATACACTTTGGTATAAACAGCTATCCATATAATGTTCTATTATGTAGTATTTTCTTTAGTAAATAACTTTTTGAGGGCCTCTTTATCAGTTTCCTCCTTTTGCCTTCGCATTTTCTTTAGGTTCTCTAATTCCTTGTCTGCTGTTGCAGCCATAGATGGGTTCAACATTTTCAGTTTCTTGAAGTCTTCCTCAGCCAAATCAGGATTCCATGCACCAATGTGAGCCTTTGCTCGTCTGTACAAAGCTTTTTCATTATCTAAAAAATATTTTTATTTTAAACTCAATGGAAACTCACGAGTGAATAAAATAGGTTAGAAAATGGTACACACTAGACTATGTTTGGTCTCATCAAATAATACAGCAGATTTAACGATGGGTAACAGTGTTTAATTTTATGATTTTATGCAGTAGAGTAATCTACATTCTTAATGGTACTGTTATTATAATACTTTTACCAGTTACTTGCCCGTTGTCACAGCGACTTGGGCTTCTCTTTCGCTTTCCATCAGGCGTAGGGAAGCCATTATGTCAAGCCACTATAAAAAAAAAAAACTTTTATATGACATACCTTTATCATATTCCAACACAGTGCTACAGTGTTCGATTACAGAATAATAATCTTCATTAACTAGTTTGCATTGTGCAAAATTCAGCAATATGGGAAGCTTGATTTTGTTTAGTTTGATCCATTCATCATCTGCTTTCCTTTCTCTATAAAATTAAAATAATATATTAAGTTAACAACCCAAAAAACAACTAAATATAGTTGTTTTAATAAAGTGTTGCTTATTATTACACCTTAATGTATTGTGTGTAAAAGTAGTTGATTATCAAGTCATACCTTATCATCAGTTGCTCCAACATACCTAGGGCTTGGCTATATGAATCTTCTGCATCTTTGAATTTTTTCTCACCATATAGTTTGTTGCCTTTATCCTTGAGTACAGGGATTAAATTCAATCTCTCATTAACATCCATTTGCCAAACTTCTCTCTCATATTCATCTGATCTTTCCACTTTCAACAGTTCTAAAAGGGAAACAACCGCATAAAAAAATTGCCTTACAATTTTGTAGAATAATCAAGCATTTGAGAAGTTAGTACCTATAGTTACTATATACATAACATATAAAGTATGTATGTGCAGCTCTAGCAGTATACACTTACATAAATGTGTATGTTTACTCACAGGTTTAAATTTATAGACAACTAAATATGGCAAATTTAAATAAATAAATAATAACCTATTACAAATTCCAAGTCACAGGGTTTACTAATGATTTCGTCCAGGTCTGGATAGCCAATCCCTTCAGTTTGCAGCGTCATGGTGCAGGAGTGCTTGATGGTGCTGGCATCCCGGCCGAGTTCACGTAATGTTTTTGACACAAATGGATAGCTGTACACCAATTCTTTTTTTACTTGAAAACTAGCAACTTCTCCAACTGCCATCATTTTTACTATAGTTTCCCACACTTCCAATTTAAATTTATGTCCTATTACCAATACCATGGGTTCTTTCTTCCCAATCTTTTTGCTGTCATCTAAAAGCGTTCTCTCCTGTCCCAATTTCCATGTTTGGAAATGAAAATGCGCCTACAAATAAAACATAAGTATTTTCTCTTTAGGAATACAAATATAGGCGTGCCATAGAATAAATAGTTTCAAGTTGGTTACGGTCAAATCTAAAAGAGCAAAATGAAGAAAATTTCATAGATGTTTACCTTACTGCCGTCAGCAATAGGAACATATTTTTGGCCTGCATAGATAACGTTTTTGAGAATTGGGGCTGTATTATTAGTCATATTAGGTAATAATTATTTTCCTTTTCGTTTAGAATATTTTTTTCTTTCAATTTACATTCAAGGCGACTCCGTTCGTGATCGTGATGTTATCTTATTTTGACATTGTATGACGTTTGACACTTGACAATTTGTCTTGAATTTGTTTGTAACTTAATGAATTTACGGCCTGGAAACACCTAAACCTTCTTCTGGGGGTGAATGAATACATCCTTTTAAGTGGTGTGTACATATATAGCATTAATGGTGTATAAGGGATTAAATATTTTTAAAATGGCAACAAAAGGTATTACCAACATTGCCACGCTTATAATGAACGGAACGAGTGAATGATGAAGGCCACTGAATGAACGTAATTAGTGTTGAAAAGTAAAGAAAGCTAGATAATGCGAGTTGACTTTTCTTTTCCAAACAGTTAGTGAAAATACCATCTATTCTGTATTTCTTTACGTAGATTAAGTGCATTAAAACTTTACTTTGTTAAAATAATTATACGTAAGTGAATATGGCAGATTTTTTCGAATCCGAGGCAGAAGAGAGCGAGGTTAGTAAGAAAATGAAGTTTGGTGATTCGTCAATAATGTGATTGCGTCGATTTCTGCACCGTCTACGTGATGATTCCTACTTTTACTGTGTAGGTGGAGTCTGAAGAAGACGAGGGACCAGCTGAACGTAAAAAAGTGAAGCGCAAAGCAGCGGTTCAGAGCGACGATGAAGACGACGAGGAGGATGGTATTATGATCTTATAATTACCACGTTATTAGCATTTTAAATAGCTTTCTTGCCTTACGGCTTATTTCTTGGTTAAAGTAAGGTAAGGAGTGTTAATTTAACTTCCTAACAGTTGTCTTCCTTGATTATATGCATAACCTTATTGGTTCTAGGCTATTGACACACTTTTCATATTATTTGGCTGTTAGTGTACTAATCTCGATTCTTCTTTAGATGACGAAGACCGGCTGCGGGAGGAGCTAAAGGATTTGATAGATGATGCTCCTATAGAGGAATCTGGGAGTGATGGAGAGGATTCAGACGCCAGTGCAGGCCCCAAAAAGAGAAAAAAAAGTGATGATGAATTAGATGATAGGTTAGAAGACGAAGATTATGACCTCATTGAGGAGAATCTTGGAGTGAAAGTAGCAAGGGTAAGTTTTTTTACTATATTAAATTCTAAAGAGACTGAGCAGCATTGATCCTTCAAACCCTATTATCATGTTATTCTCGACACAATATAAAGGTATCATGTTATAATACTTGATACATTATATTTGATACAAGATTAATACTACGGAATATACATTTTGTCCATATTTTGACCTGGGTTTTCTTTCTTATAATATTTGTATATCTTTTTGTACACAAAGATATAAATTATGTCCATATTTTGACCTCGGTTTTCTTTCTTATAATATTTGTATATCTTTTTGTACACAAAGAAATTATATTGTAGGGATTTTTATGTAAAATGTTGGTTGTTTTCTTCTAGAATAAATTCAAACGTCTCCGTCGCTTGGAAGATGACGACAGTGATAATGAAGGAGCTGATGATCCTGAATTGGAAAGGGAAGTTATCGCAGAAAAGCTATTTGTTGGAGGGTCGGGGGATGAGGTTTGTGTGATTTTATAATATTTAATTCATTAAATGTGAACCACTTATAAAAAAAGTAATCTTTATACCAATACAATACTTTCAGGCAAGAAATTAGTTGTTTACATTGTAGTATATTATTACTAGCTGCTGCCCGCGGCTCTGCCTGTGTGAATTTATTTAAAAATTTATATAAAACATAGCCTATGTGTTAATCCAACATATAAGCTGTATGTATGTGTATTACTGTAAAGTTTCATTACAATCCGTTCAGTAATTAATGTGTGAAAGAGGAACAAACATCCATCCACCAATTCTCGCATTTATATTATTAGTAGGATAAACAAGTTTTTTTATCGTACAGGAAGATGAAAATATCTCTGAATCTGCAGCACCAAGAGAGGCTGAATATGATGATGACAATGAGGACATGGAATCTGATGCCGATGACTTTATTGTGGATGATGACGGCAAGCCTTTAGCTAGAAAGAAAAAGAGAAAGCCTATATTTACTGATGCGTAAGTATTTTCTGTGCTAATGATAAAGGTTTGTTTCGACAAATGTGGGGCTGTGCAAAGCTAAGCTGAGGCTAAAATTAACTAAAGATATTGATGAAATCACATGTGTTGTCTTCAGTGGAACAAATCATTGGCTTTTTATCAGTGTTTTTTCACACAGCTTCACACAGCCAACTTCTGTAGAAATGCACACTTAATTCCACATTATTATAAAATATCTGGCAATATTTTTTTTTAAATTTTATTTGTAAGTCAAATATTTTTTAATTTTGTCCCTATTAGCACTTTGACTAATGGACATTGATTGATTTCAGGTCTCTTCAAGAGGGTCAGGATATATTCGGTGTTGACTTTGACTATGATGAATTTGAGAAGTATGGTGATGAGGATTATGAGGATGAGGAAGAGGAGGACCTGGATGAGTACCTCGAGGATGAAGAAGAAGAAGGTGAGTAGACATGAGTCTAACACCTGTATTCACAAACATTACTTATCTATGAAAACTAACAACACAATGCCAAGTAAGGCATTTACAATGGGTACCACTCCCAAGACATGCCACGCTGGGCCACACATCGCCACCTAGCCCCAAACTAAGCCTCAGTTTGTACTATGGGTAATAGACAACTAATAAACTTACTTAGATACTTTTTTTTGTAAATATATACATATTAAACACACAGACCAATACAAACAGACATGTTTATGAACTCAAATGTTTGTACTGTGCGGGAATCGAACTCACGACCCTTGGCTCAGAAGGCAGAGTAGACTACCAAATGAGCCACCGAGCCAGTCATTTTGTGAATGCTGGTGTTAAGATGGAAATGCATGCATAGGAGTGGGTAAAGTTAATTAAATCATGTCTTTTCTATCAATTCAAAAATTCATTGTCACAAGTATTTGCATAACATTGATCATATAAATAACATTTTCTTTTTAGGTGAAAGAAGAAGAACCAAAAAAGGAAAACCAAAGTGTCCAAGTAAAAAGTCTATATTTGAAATATATGAACCAAGCGAGTTGAAGAGGAGCCACTTCACAGACTTGGATAATGAGGTGCGTTGACTGTACATAATTGTTGTCAACTTCGGGACTTAATACACTGTTTTGTAATTGGTTGACGGGATAACACCACATGAGTCATTGAACCAACCATTCACCTTGCCTTAGTTGGATTATTTAACGGCAAAACCCCGTAAATTAATCAATTTACGAAAATACATGTGTTGAATAATATATTTGACCTGCCGTTTGTTATTTTCCGGTTTTCATTAACTATCAACTACCTAGAAAATTTATCAATTTACGAGTCTTGTTATTTTCCAGTGACATATCCACCGAACTCCATACAATATGTCATTAATGGTTGTTTCCAGATCCGCAAAACAGATGTTCCCGAGCGGATGCAAATCCGTGAAGTGCCCATCACTCCCGTAGAGGAGGGTAGCACGGAGCTAGACGACGAGGCGGAGTGGATCTACAAGCAGGCGTTCCTCAAGCCGCCCGTCTCCAAGGCAGATTCGCAGGAGTCCCGCGAGAGGTCGCGCAGGTATGTAGTCCAGTGCATTTAAAAGCAAAATGGTATGCCCCATCGGAGACTAGAATGTCTTAGTCTGTTTTGATTGATGTTTGTATAAGTAAAATATGAATCTGATAACCAATTTTTGTAACTTTATTTATCCATAACACCGAATAAATCGCCTGTTTATTTACTATCTGGAGAGTAAATTTGCGTTTGAGCACACACTTGTATTGGAAAACTCATTTATACAAACAAATCGGGGAACCCTAGTTAGTCAATTAGAACGGGCCGATTTTCACGTGACGACTGAGCGCCTCTTTTGCGTAGGTTACGGGTGGGGTACCCTAAGCATTCATCATTGTTTTTTTGGTAGAACATCATCCATGCAAAGATATAAGATAAGGATTTTTATTGAAATTGACTGGAATCAAACTCGATTTCATCATATCTTATGGATCTTCCATGATAGCATTAAGGTCTCTGCCCACTACACCGTATCATACCATGGCCGTGCTATGAACGTGTCAGACAATAAAAGTATTCTTTGTATTGAATACTATGAGACGATGCCCATTAGACCGTTCCGTCACCGACCAACACCGTCGCGTGCCATGCACGGACAGTTAAGAATTGTCAGGCAGAACGCCGTCGATCCGTTCAGTGGGCAAGGTAGACCGTGTCGTATTATTTTCGTGTCTGACACGTTCATAGCACGGTCATGCACACTCAGCCCTCCACTAACACCTCAGAGGGCAGGGGAAAGCTGAAAACCAGCGCTGCCGGGGACGCACTCCCGCGACAGCATCAGCTGAGCTTTGTCCTTTTGTCTGCCTGTATGATAGCGTAATATATGCCTATGTACCTACTGTATATGACAGAACTGTAAAGACAATAAATGAATTCTTATTCTTATTCATGGTATGATACGGTGTAATGGGTAGAGACCTTTATATGTTATCAAAATCTGTTGCTTACTGTGAAAATAATTGCACAGGAGTTCAAGCACCATAACGAAGATCCGACAAGCGCTGGACTTCATGAGGAACCAGACCCTGGAAGTTCCCTTCATAGCGTTCTATCGCAAGGAGTATGTGCAGCCTGAGCTGAACATCAACGACCTGTGGAAAGTCTACAAGTATGACGCTAAAGTGAGTAAAACTTCATTTGATAAAAATAAATAAATAAAATAGTTTATTTCTGCAAATCGATTCACTAGTAATACTTTTGCACGTCAAACTTTTTTCCTACCAGCACTTCGACGTGTAGCCTGCTCCTGCTATCTCAAACTCAACAGTTAGCCTTGTTTAAAATATATAATACAATACAATAATATCGTTTTAAAAAGCGCAAGCGAGCAGACTATCATGTCCATGTAATATTGTCATCCATATAATCTTGTACTTTATAATAACCTTTTGACATTAAAAAGGACTTAATCCACTGGGTCTTAATGGACTGATATCCATTAGGGTGTGTTACTACAGAAGCGAGGGTGCGTGCACCCGACAAAAATTTACCAATGAGGGGTTACAGAGGGGCGGAAAAGCCATGTGTGATTTGAGCTATTAATATTGGTAATTCGCAGCACCGCTTCTGTGAAAGCTGTTCTGTTTCTAGCTTTTTCAAATTATAAAAAGAACCTGATGTGAATAGGTTCTAAGAGTAAGGACAAGAGGCCCTACTTTGAGTATCGAAGAACCAAAAAAAAAACCGATCGTTCCATGGACGGATCGTGTGGTTTTGGGCCATAAAAAATTAACTACGATCTCTTGCGAATCCGTCAAAGTCGATCATCAATAATTTAGTTCATCTAACGAACATGGGAGGGATTTATATTACAAAAGTATGCAATCCGTCCATAGAACTAGAGTTTTCGATTTGTAGGGCCGATGTGTGAGTGGGTATTTCCTCATATTGTGGGTTCGATTCCCGCACAGTACAAACATTTGTGTTCATGAACATGTCTGTTTGTATTGGTCTGGGTGTTTTCTATGTATAAAATGTATTTATTTACAAAAAAAAAAGATGTATCTAAGTAAATTTATCAGTTGTCTAGTACCCATAGTACAAGCTTCGGCTTAGTTTGGGGCTAGGTGGCGCTGTGTGGCCCAGCGTGCATGTCTCGGGTTATTTATTTATTATTATTCTGGAAGATCTCTAGAAAAAAAAGCTTTATTTACGGACGGTTTTCAGTGGTGTCAACTGAAGCAACGCAAGGAGAACCTGCTCAAGCTCCTGGAGAACATGCGCGAGTTCCAGCTGGACAAGGTGATGCTGGACCCCGACGCGCCCATCCCGGAGACCATGCGGCTCATCAGGGACGAGGATATTGACAGGTAAACGAACTAGTGGCCAGGTGTTGTTAGACACATTTATAACAGACTAGCTGTGCTCGCGACTTCGTCCGCGTGGAATAGTTATTTTTTCCCCCGTTTTTTTTACATTTTCCATTATTTCTTCGCTCCTAATAGTTGCAACGTAATGTTATATAGCCTAAAGCAGGGGTCGGCAAGTAGTTTTCGGTGGGGTCCGGATACAGTGGGAAAATTTTAGCAAGGTCCAGAAAAAACAAGTGACAATAATTAAGTCTTATTTATTGGGTTAAAATCAAATTCTGAATTACAAAATACAAGACGTAAAATTAATGTGAGAAATTACTCCGACAGTTTTGAGCCAGTTTTTAGGGTTCCGTAGCCAAAATGGCAAAAACGGGACCCTTATAGATTCGTCATGTCTGTCTGTCTGTCTGTCTGTCTGTCTGTCTGTCTGTCTGTCTGTCTGTCTGTCCGTCCGTATGTCACAGCCAGTTTATTCCGAAACTATAAGAGCTACATTATTGAAATTTGGTACGTAGATGTATTCTGTAAACCGCATTAAGATTTTAAAGTAAAATCAGAAAAAAACCAAAATTTTTGGGGTTCCCCATACATAGAACTGAAACTGAAAAATTTTTTTTTCATCGAACCTATACGTGTGGGGTATCTATGGATAGGTATTTGAAAATGATGTTGAGGTTACTGACATCATTTTTTTCTAAACTGAATAGTTTGCGCGAGAGACTCTTCCAAAGTGGTAAAATGAGTGTCCCCCCCCCCGTAACTTCTAAAATATGGGCATGATAAAACTGAAAAAACTATATCATGTGTATCACTATAAAAACTACTAACGAAATTTGGTTTGAATGAAATCTAGCCAGTAGTTTTTTTTTAAACGTCATAAATCAAATTACCTAATTTTTTCATTTAATTAACTCCGATATAATAAAACGTAAAGAAAAACATTTATTTAGCTGTATAGTGGTACGGAACCCTACGTGCGAGAGTCCGACTCGCACTTGGCCGGTTTTTTTGTACTGTGGTTCTCGAGATGAACAGCAAATTCGAAGTGTGTCTTCTAGGTGGGCGTCCGTTAATCTCGATCGATATTTGTTTTTCATGAAATTTAACTTTGAGAAAGATGATTCACACACATATGTCGAGCCAAACATAGTGTTCAACTTTCGCGCGCACTAGAAAGAGCTGTTATTTTATGCGACCAAATAAAAGAGACGATGTCTATGTATTAATTATTTAATTATTGATAGGTACTTGTAATACATTACAATATTTCGCGGTCCGAGATACGACCATTCGCGGTCCGCAAACGGACCGCGGTCCGCCTGTTGCTGACCGCTGGCCTAAAGCCTTCCTCGATAAATGGTCTATTCAACACAAAAAGAATTTTTCAATTCGGACCAGTAGTTCCTGAGATTAGCGCGTTCAAACAAACAAACAAACTCTTCAGCTTTATAATATTAGTTAAGATTAAGACTAGCGACCCGCCCTCGCTTCGCTTCGGGTGTTTGAGATAAACATTTTTTAACTAAATATAGCCTATGTTACTCAGTGATAATGTAGCTTTCTCATAAAAAAATAATTATTAAAATCGGTACAGTACTTTTTAAGTTTATTTGTTATATACAAAAATACAAATCTTTCCTCTTTATAATATTAGTATAGGCTTCAAAAAAAGAAGGAGCTTCTCAATTGCATGGTTCCCCGTCTTCGTGTAACGGGCGTGAGTTCACCTTTCAGGCCGCTCCCATCGCTCACCCAACGGGAGGGCGATTTGGGCTTGCTAAGGCAGCCAGCGTTTGTGGTGTCATGGCAGTTTATTTATTTACTATCTGTGCTCGCGACTTCGTCCGCGTGGAATAGTTATTTTTCCCCGTTTTTTTTTTTACATTTTCCATTATTTATTCGCTCCTAATAGTTGCAACGTGATGTTATATAGCCTAAAGCCTTCCTCGATAAATGGTCTATTCAACACAAAAAGAATTATTCAATTCGGACCATGTTCCTGAGATTAGCGCGTTTAAACAAACAAACTCTTCAGCTTTATAATATTAGTTAAGATTTAAATTATATTATTTAAATAAGGTACACCAAATAAGTTATAGTTCCTGTGGCCCCATGACACGACCCCATAAGGCGCTTGACGGAGGGACAGGTGTATTTTAGTGGGTATGCCCTGCCTCACCACCATCTTGAGGCAGGCGAGTCCAACATACCCCGCCACTCCCCCTGATAGCTGTCCCGCCAGTTGACACCATCCATACTTTTTTTTTATGCGAGTGGCGGCAGACGAGCAAGTATTCCTTTGAAATAGAGTCCTTTACTCATGTTTTATTCCAGACTTAAAAACGTCCAGACGTCTGAGGAGCTCCGGGACGTGCACACACACTTCCTGCTGTACTACTCCAACGACCTGCCCGAGATGCAGAAGGTGCAAAGGGCCAAGGAGAAGAAGAAGGAACTAGAAGATAAGAAGTAATTTACTTTATCTAATAGTGCGCGGGCACTAGCAGTGCCCGCGACTTCGTCCGCGTGGAATAGTTTTCCCCTTTGTTTTTACATTGAAACTTTGATAATTGTGGAGGGTTTATATTCGGAGCGCGTGGCAGTTGCGTCTGCGTCCTCCGAGTTCCGTCGTCGACTCCGCTCCCCGGCGTACCAGTGCTCCAGGCGGCTGAGAGGGGGCGGTGCGTGGCAGCGCGGGGCATCGCGGTCGCCGATCGTTTCCCCCCGCCCCACCGCGTTGACTAACACACCGCGCTCACCTTGCGCGCGAACATACATTTTCCATTATATCTTCGCTCCTAATAGTTGCATCGTGATGTTTTAAAGCCTAAAGCCTTCCTCGATAAATAGTCTATTCAACACAAAAATAATTTTCCTATTCGGACCAGTAGTTCCTGAGATTAGCGCGTTCAAACAAACAAACAAACAAACTCTTCAGCTTTATAATATTAGTTAAGATAATTCTAATTTTATATCATCATGATCAGCCAGCCTATTTCAGTCCACTGCTGGGCATAGGCCTCTCCAGTTGTTCGCTACCTTATCCAAACACCTGGAAGATTTACCCATAGTCGCCACGCTGGGCAGAAGAGCAGGCGATCGCAGGGCGTAGCTCCTCGCTCCGGTGACGCTGCTGCCCGTCATCGGTCTGTGGTATTTAGCTACGCCTAGTGTACCTATAACATCAACATTTTAATACAGAAAACTAGCTCGCGAAGAGGCCGAGAGGAACGGCGAGGACCCTGACGAGGCAGCCGCGGAGGTGGAGGCGCGTTCTACCACGGAGGAGGAGCTTCAGGGAGATGTCAAGTACGCCGTGCGCTCCGGACCCTACGAGCTCTGCAGGAAGGCCGGGATAGGTGAGCTCCTTGCTAAAGTAATAGGCAAAGAAAACTCTTAAGTAGCTGTGGCAACGGGTAAGTAATGAAATCAATGAAATTACTTGTCAGTTGCAACTATCAATTATCAATTGTTAATTTTAATCCCAATTTTAATTTATTTCATTTTCAGTAATTTATTTCATTTTTATTTTTGAGTGATAATTAACCTAAATATTTATGATAGGTGGAATTTGTGGGGAACACGATAACACATTAGGAGCAAACACACGTCACAACAATATTATCAACATACAGAATGATCTGGATAACGCCTCCATAGCTAATGCTTCAGTGGTAGAACCTAGCGATTTGTCTAACAAACTTACGAGTATATCTCCGAGAAAAGGCCTAAAAATTATCACACATAACATAAGGAGCATTTACCGGAACTTCGATTATTTCCTTGTTTTCCTGAATAGCCTACATACTGATTGTGATATAATTGTTCTTACTGAATGCTGGCTATCAAGTAACAAACCCCCCCCTCTACTAGACAACTACAACCTATATTACTCTTCCATAAACCACAATCAAAACGATGGGGTTGTTATATACGTCCATAAGGACATAAAACACACTGCTGAGGAGCCGGCCTTCTGTGACGCAAACTGTTTACTCATCAAAACACCTGATGTGGCGATTCTAGGTATTTACAGATCACCCGCTCAGAGAAATATTGACGACTTCCTTAACTCTTTAGACGCAAACCTTAAATCCATTAGAAGCTACAGGAATATAGTCGTAACTGGTGATATTAATATAGACATTAAACCCCAAAACGAAGATCCCAAAAGTCACCCATACCTGAATCTCCTAGCAGAGAACGGCTTACTCCCAGCACACGTATTGCCAACACGAGAACAAAATTGTTTAGATCATGTTAACTTAAAAACGAATTGCAAAGCCCAAATTCTTGTTATTAAAACATACATAACTGACCATTTCCCTATTTTATTAAACTTAACTAGTACAAAGAGGAGAGACATTGACGTAGTATTTAAAAGAGTCACAAATTGGGATAAAGCAGCAGATGACTTTTCTAACACAGACTGCAAAAGTATTCTCGAAACCACAGATCCAAACAAAGCTACAGACACATTAATAAATATTATGAAAGAAGTAATCTCCTCGAATACAATGATACGTAAAGTCCCAAACAGGAAATATTTATTAAAGCCATGGCTCACTACAGGGCTACTGAAGTGTATTACCCATCGCGATGCCCTCCATAAGAAAGCCAAAGCATCCCCAAACAACGATATACTCCAAATTTCCTATCGACGATATCGTAATTATTGCACGGACATAATAAAGAGAGTAAAAGAACAATATGAAAGCGCAGAAATAAATAAATGCCAAAGTCCCAAAGACACCTGGAAACTAATCAGAAAATTCACAAACACTACAGTAAATAAAAATCCTGCCCAGGAGCTGCTGAAACTCGATCAAAATGATGCACAGTCTTCTGTAAACCGAGTAAATGCATATTTTGCAGGTATTGGCCAAAAGTTAGCTGACAACATAAAACAAAATGATCCCCAACCTCACTGCAAAATAGCTAGTACGCCACACCTAAAATCTTTTGTAATGTTGGACACGGACGAATCGGAAATCAGCTCACTGATATCTGGTTTAAAAAACGACTCGGCATCAGGATGGGATGGAGTCTCGGTGGCTTTCCTAAAACGTGTTAAAGATGTCATATGTCCCATCCTAAAGCACATATTTAACCTTTGCTTGGGTAGTGGTATATTCCCGGACAACTTTAAACGCTCCATCATACACCCTATTCATAAGGGAGGGGATGGAGAGCGCGTCGAGAACTACCGCCCAATCTCTGTGCTAACCGTCTTGTCCAAGATTCTGGAAAAACTCATCAATAAGCGTCTGATGACTTACCTAGCAGAGAACAAACTTATCGCCGATACGCAATTCGGATTCCAGTCCAAAAAATCAACTGAAGACGCAATAAACGATCTCACTGGTGATATTGTCGGTAGCCTTGATGGGGGCCAGAGATGTATAGGAGTCTTCCTAGACCTGGCGAAGGCTTTCGACACGGTCTCTATCACCATACTTCTGAAAAAGCTGGATCAGATTGGAATACGCGGGGTTCCGTTGACCTTGTTCAAAAGCTTCTTAACAAATAGACTCCAAACCACTAAAATAGGAGACCACATTAGTCATCCTCTCCCCGTCACTTGCGGCGTCCCACAAGGAAGTGTTCTGGGCCCGAGTCTCTTCCTGATTTATATTAATGAGCTCTGTCTATTAAAACCACTCAATGGCAAAATCGTTTCGTACGCCGATGACACAGCTTTTGTATTTCGGGGTGAGACTTGGGCCGAAGCACAGTCATATGCAGAAAAAGGCCTACTGCAAGCCTCCTCTTGGCTAAATAAAAATCTCCTTACACTGAATATACACAAATCCAAATACGTAACCTTCTCCATAAATAAAGCTACCCAACCCAAACTTAACAAACCTACGCTGAAACTCCACACATGCACTAACACCAACTCATCAAGTTGTTCATGCGCACCTCTCCAAAGCGTTGATGTAATCACCTACCTTGGTGTCAGACTCGATGAAACCATGACTTGGAGTCCCCAACTCGACCTTTTGGCCACACGTATCAGAAAGCTAATCTGGGTATTCGGGAAGCTAAGAAACATACTCAAACCTAAATTACTAAAAACAATCTATTTCTCCCTTGCACAATCGGTCTTAACCTACTGCATATCGGTCTGGGGCGGTGCCTGTAGAACAAAAATCATAAAGTTGGAACGTGCGCAGCGATCATTGCTTAAAGTAATGCTTAAAAGACCATTTTTATATCCCACGAGCATGCTCTATAAGGATGCGGAAGTGATGACGGTGAGGCAACTGTTTATCCTACAAATCATAATACGGCAACATAAACTCCTTAGCTTCAACCCGACTCAACACACCAGTAGCCGGAGACAGCCCAAAATATGCAAAACTAGTAAGCACCGCACCATATTTTTCAGGCGACATCCAGTTTTTCTCGCGAAGCATCTATACAATAAGCTTAACTCGGACCTAAATATTTATCCTAGGATATTATATGAATGTAAGAAGATACTAAAGACCTACCTAATGAAACTGAACTATAGCGAAGTGGAGGCGCTGCTTGAATGAAACTCAGTCACACACACTCTCTTTTAAAACAAGATTTTCACCAAACATAAGGCAAGCGATCAAGCACCTGTTCAATAATACACACACACTCAACAATATGCCAGCCACCTGCTAGGGTGGGGGTCCTGGAGTCCTGAAATACAGGAATATCCTACATTAGGCTCCAGTCCTCCCAAATATTATGTATTATAGGCCTCGGTTGCAATCTTTGTTATCATAGTGAGAATTTGAATAATTAGTTGTAGAAAGTAATATTGTGGTTAATTCGTTTGCTCCAATGGCTTAGCAACTAAATGTTTCTAAATAAATACTAGTTCTTAAGTGTAATATTGTAGTTAATAAACTGATGTAATGCATGATATTTTGGTGGAAAATAAATAATTTTATTATTATTATTTTTATTATTATTAACTGTCATGCCACATGCCTCTTAGTAACTCTCTCCTCTTCTTAGTGACTGTCTCGGTTGCTCAATTTGTAGTGACCACTGCCCTCTGAGCCAAGGGTCGTGGGTTCGATTCCCGCACAGTACAAACATTTGTGTTCATGAACATGTCTGTTTGTATTGGTCTGGGTGTTTTCTATGTATAATATGTATTTATTTACAAAAAAAAAAGTATCTAAGTAAGTTTATCAGTTGTCTAGTACCCATAGTACAAGCTTCGGCTTAGTTTGGGGCTAGGTGGCGCTGTGTGACCCAGCGTGGCATGTCTTGGGTTATTTATTTTATTTTTATATTTATTTATTATTTATTAACATAAAATAAAATAATTTATTTCTGCAAATAGATTCATGAGTAATACTTTTGTATGTCAAAGTAGTATGTTGAAGACTGCCCCACACACTTATCCGGCTTTAATTTTCCAACATAATTATAACTAACTTATTTATTCTACTAAGAACAAATTTATTCATGTCATCCAAGGTACCTATGTCGTCCGTTACCTTGCTCCACCAGGGCATTCCATCAAAATTGTATGGCCAGTCATTTTGGTTTGGTGGCTAGAAACCCGCTTTCAAATCCAATCAAATAGCCGAAACCCGCTTTCATTCATTCAATGTAAGAATGAAAGCGCCCCCAACACATAAATGTGAATGAATGAATGAATGAACTAAGTTATCGACGTTATCTGGCAGAGCCGCTGGTGAAGAAGTTCGGTCTGACGCCGGAGCAGTTCGCGGAGAACGTGCGCGACAACTACCAGCGCCACGAGGTCGAGCAGCAGCCCGTCGCGCCGCTCGAGGCCGCCGCGCCCTACGTGAGTAGCCGAATGTGTACCCATTTTTTTTGGTTTTTACGGTTCCGTTGATGATGATGATAGCCCTTTTAATCCGAGACTAGAGAATGACCCTTATCTCGGCGTGTCTCACGGTTCCGTTATTACAATGTAAACTTCCACCGAAAATTGGTCTCATGGCGCTAACATAAGACATGGATTTTTCATATTTATTACTATGTAAGTGTGCAAAATTTGTTCAAGGGGTACCTCATCTGCAACCTTATATAGAATGGAATCACATACAATTTAGATACTATACATTATCTCAACCGTTTAAGTTTGAAAAAGACAGTATAGATATCGCATTGGGCTATGTCTTTGAAGTGGTCCGGATAGGGGGTCTAAAGATAGAAAGGTAGCACACATGAAATGGAAACATTTAAAAATTTTCACACTTTTGGACATGTTTAAAAAAGTGCATATTGTGTTTGTATACGTACTACATTTGGTAATTGTTAGTGAGCATCACAATATGGCTGTGTACGGGCAAGCCCATCCATTATGTAGGGGCTCCGCTTAGTAGACCACGAAGCTCCGTACATGAGTAGTAGTTAAGTAGAGTAGAAAAAGTTTTTCTGCCACTGATACTTTGTTAGGAAATTTCTAATGCTAAAAAACCTATTATGGTGTTTATAACTAAGTTTTATGGTGCTGCATCAGTCGGGTAGCATCGGATCGAGTGCGGAGGCGGTGCGTCGCGCGGTGTACATGTGCGGAGTGCAGCTGGCGCGGGAGCCGCTGCTGCGCGCGACGCTGCGGGACGCTCTGCGCGAGCGCGCCACGCTCACGGTGCGGCCCACGCCGCGCGGCCTCAAGGAGATCGACGAGAACCACGCCTGCTTCGGGTGAGACACGTTATACAGTGGCTTTGGCGCGCAGTACATATGTATAGATTTATTGTCTTACAAGATAAAGACATAAAAAAACATCAGCATAACGGATTACAATAAAGACAGTGGGAATAGGGAATATGCATGACTTTTTTTTATGGATTTATTGAGATCTTTTGTCTTCCAGATACATAAATATCGAAGAATTTTTAAACTATCTTTTCTATTAAGCGAGTTATAAAGCGTTAAAGTTATTGATTAGACAGAGAGATCCGATGCGGTAGTTGACGTCACGTACCGTAAGCGCCGTACTAACTCCATAGAAAAATCCGTTTCGCGAGAGAGAGACGGATATATTCACTTTCAATGACTGTATCTCGCCCATTTTTCAACCAATTTTGATTTTGTTTTCACTGTTCGTAGTAGATTTTGATCTATTTTACGATAAATTAGTAAATACCTGAAACTATTTTTCATGCATATTCCCTATTGGCTCAGCTGATGATGCCGTTGGCGTCATGTAACTTATATAACAAATTTCATTAGTTTGTAGATAGTATAGGTATACTATAACCATTAGTAGGTACCACTAAAGTTGTATACACGGGTGTAAATACCCTATTCTGAAAGCCAAAACATAATTTCCATAAATAGAAATAATATAATCAGGTGTGTATTTTCAAATTTCGTTATCTTTCTAACAGGCTGAAGTATCTAAAGAAGAAACCGGTCCGGGACTTGACCGGTGACCAATACCTGAAGCTGTCGATGGCAGTGGACGACAAGCTGCTCGAAATGAGCATCAGCGAGACGATAGAGGGCAACACCAGTCCCAGCTACTTGGAAGAGCTGAAGCAACTCTATCAGAAGGTAAGTCTTTATTCAATATCGTGGATATGTGACGGAAACCTAAGTCACCTGGTGTGACGAAGCGTGGATTCTTTTAAAAGCAAAAAGCAAAGGAAAGCTGCTCGAGATGAGCATCAGCGAGACGATAGAGGGCAACACCGGCCCCAGCTAATCGGAAGAGCTGAAGCAACTCTATCAGAAGGTAAGTCTTTATATATCGTGGATACGAACGGACGGAAACCTAAGTCACCTGGTGTAACGAAGCGTGGAATCTTTTAAAATGATGATGCCTGATGATGGTGATGAAGTTGAGTTGTAGCGCGACGGGAACAGTAAAGTGTCTGGTGGGTACTACATATATTATAGACTAGCTGTGCTCGCAACTTCGTCCGCGTGGAATATTTACTTTTTCCCCGTTTTTTTTTTTACATTTTCCATTATTTCTTCGCTCCTAATAGCTACAGCGTGATGTTATATAGCCTAAAGCCTTCCTCGATAAATGGTCTATTCAACACAAAAAGAATTTTTCAATTCGGACCAGTAGTTCCTGAGATTAGCGCGTTCAAACAAACAAACTCTTCAACTTTATAATATTAGTTAAGATTAAGATATAAGATTTAAATTAATCAATTGTCACCTTACCCCTTCTTTTGATTAGATATCCTCTACCCAAAGGTTGTCTGGAAGAGATCGCTTAAAGCGATAAAACCGCCTAACTTGTACGTCAATATATCTTTGTGTTTAGTTATAAGTCAAATGTTTGGTGTACAATAAAGTGTATCTATCTATTTATTATTTTTTTTATACTAATCACATTTTCTATTGTCTCCTAGGACGAGTTCGCGGCGACCGTCCAAGCGTGGAACGAGCTCCGCGCCGAGGCGGTCACCATCGCGCTCAGCAAGATCGTGATGCCGGAGCTGCGTCGCGAACTGCACTCGGTCCTGCTGCAGGAGTCCAAGGATTACGTGCTCAAGTATGGGAAATTTGACTTTTTTTTTCATGCAAGAGGCCGCGAGCAAATGGTAAAGCCTGATGGTAAGCAATCGACACTTCCCATGAACATCAACACTTAAAACTGTTCTGGGGTCGATCTGCAGGCCTTTTAAATAGGAGTACGCTCGTTTCTCGAAGGCTCCCAAGTCGTAGCTGTTCGGAAAGACTGTCAAGAAAGTTGATTCCACAAAACCGATGCGCGTGGCAAGAAGTTCCTCATAAAACGTACAGTGGAGGATCGCCAACCATCGAGATGATGATTGACTTTTTGTCACCTCTGTAATTTCGACCATCGTACTTAATGTCCAGTGGACGACGTAGTTAAAAACATAAATTTTAACTACGAGTTTCCTGCCGGTGTCTTTTCGGTTGAATGCTGCTTCCCCAACCGGTGGTAGCTTATAGCTTTGACGATTTGTAAGTGTTTTTTTTTTAAAACCTAGGATGAATAAATATTATTTTGACTCGACTTGCTCGAGTGTCGCGGCCATCTGTTCGTCACATGTACTCGACACATTGCCACTACTGCTGTTAGTCATCTGTGCTATGTCTAACTTTATTTGGGTTGGCGATCGCAGCCCATATTGAAAGGCTATACTTAATTTATACACCTCATGTAAAAATGTTTGTTTGCCCACAGGTGTTGCCGCCGGCGTCTATACGACTGGCTGAAAGTGGCTCCGTACGAGTCGAGGGTGTCCGACGATGATGACGAAGAGTGGGATACCTCCAACGGTATGTTTCTTATTATTTATTGACTACAGGTTGATTCTATATTTGACAGATTCTATACTTCTTGTTGGAACGTTTACATTTGTCAAAATGACCAATTTGATGAATGTGGAGTACTGCTCTCATCTGTGGGCTGGAGCACCTCGATACCAGCTGCAGCCTTTCGATGCTGTGCAGAGACGCGCCATGAGGATGGTCGACGATCCCGAGCTCGCAAACGGCATTGAGCCGCTAAGTCTGAGGAGAGATTTCTCCTCATTATGCGTGTTCTACCGTTTGTATAATGGGGAGTGTTCCAAGGAGTTGTTTGAGATGACGCCTACGGCGACATTTTACCACCGCACCGCTCGCCGTCGACAGGGGATTCATCCTCATACCCTAGAGCCTGGGTGGTCGCGTACGGTACGTTTCAACAGGAACTTCTTGCCGCGCACACTCAGGCTTTGGAATGAGCTCCCCGCCGAGGCTCTCCCCCGGGACTACAGTATGGGGTCTGCGGTAACCGCTTAACATCAGGCGGGCCGTAGGCTTGTTTGCCACCCAGTGGTATATAAAAAAAAAAATGTAAAATAGATCTGTCAAATGTAAGAAATGTCTAAATAACGTCCACCCTCATACAAAGTGTCAGTTTTGATGTAGATTTTTGACGTTTTTGTTTCACACTAACGCCCTCACGTCAATGTCACCCACGCTTACCAAAACATCCTTGTCTATCTGTATGTACAAAATTGTCATAAGTCTTTATGAAAAATCGGTGTCCAATCGTCTTGTAAACGTGTTCTCCTCGTCTCCTCTCGTCAGGTCTGAGAGTGCTGTCGATCGCGTACGTGCCGGACAGACAGCACTCTGCGTTCGCGTGCATCGTGGCCGGCGGTGGCGAGGTGGCCGACCACCTCCGCCTGCCGCACCTGCTGTACCGCCGCAACGCCTGGGACGCGCTCGAGCGGAAGAACAAGGAGGCCGACATGACTGCGCTCAGGAGGTAACACTCACTGACCTACTGATACTGGTCTTGGCAGTCATGACAGTCCACGCCCCCACAAACATCATCATCATCATCAGAGCGATTTGGGCTTCCTTTTAGCTTTCCGTCAGGCAAAAGGAAGCCACTATGCTGAACCAATATAAAAAAAAGATCCGCAAAGCGTGCTTAGACAGGGAGAAAATAGCCGCACACATTTTGTTAGAATGCACCGGTGTGGTGGACGAAATACCTAGGCGTGCCCAGCACACTCCAGGGCATTTACGACAAGCTGAATGGGCTGAATGTAGAGGTTTTTGGATGAGTTGGGTATAGTATAGACTACCTCACGCGAAATAGGCGATCAGACTTCGAGTTGCCCCTACTACTGTAGGTTTAGTTCTTTTCTATTTAGGGACCCCACGCCTACTAGCGTCTTAGTGAGTTTTGCCAGCGCTCACATGGTATTCATTCGGGTATTCACTCAGCGTTAAGCCGATGTTAGCTGCGGCGCAATGACCTTTCGTATTTGTGATGTAATATAAATACATTTTTGCTATCGAAACAGCAGTTTCCCTACGGGAATAATATAATGTTGTCCAAGCTGTAAAATTTTTGTTTTGTTTTCATATATTTCCAATAAATTCATTTTTCCTACTTGTAACTGCAATAGAATCCAATATAACGTACATTTGTTATGTAGCTGTAGAATATTGGGGCTTATTTATTTATTTATTATAGGTACACTTACAGATTACTGTCATAACATGTATAATAGCCATGATTAAATATAGTGGTGACTAGACGGCAACCTAAGATTTGTGTACACAGCATGTTTCTTTTTTCAACATACAAGGCACTCAAACAATGAAACAGACTACATTTATATCAGTAATACCTAAACAATGAAGCATTCAAAAATATATTTTTTTTTTACCTTACCAATTACATGTTACAGCGTGGGGCCGAGAGTGACTCGGCCTCTAGGATCTTTGAAATTCCACTGTTGAAAGTACTAAATTTACTATTAAAAACAGCTATTAGCTTAACTGACGGTACTCCCCCCAGGTTCATCCTCCGCAAGAAGCCCCACGTGATAGTGATCGGTGGCGAGTCGCGCGAGGCGCTCACCGTGAAGGCGGACGTGTCGGAGTGCGTGCAGCAGCTGGTCGAGGACGAGCAGTTCCCGCGCATACCCATCGAGATAGCCGACAACCACATCAGCAAGATATACAGCAACAGCATCCGCGGACGGGTACGTACCCAGCTTCTTATATGTCGACGCCATGTGCTACTATAATAAAAAAAGAGTCAATCCGGCTCGAAGGACCAATATGTACAGGCAAGAGCGGTGGTTGTAAGGCACCGCATCCTGCCAGCCTAAAATATATGGGGCTAGGAAAGGAGCCTAACTCCCTAACGCTTGGTCCATTGGTCAGGTCGCTGCATGTAGGTCGCTGCTGACGGTTTTACTATGTACGACGTAGCTCGTACAAGCTTCCGCGGGCGGGTACGTAACACCTAGCTCCTGATGTGTCGGCGACGTGTGCTACTATAATTAAAAAGAGGTCGGCTGCCAACATGATGCGTTGCCTACATGCCGACAACGTGCCGCCAACATACCGCAAGTCGCTCACCGTGAAGGCGGACGTGTCGGAGTGCGTGCAGCAGCTGGTCGAGGACGAGCAGTTCCCGCGCATACCCATCGAGATAGCGGACAACCACATCAGCAAGATATACAGCAATAGTATCCGCGGACGGGTACGTACTCCTGATGTGTCGACGCCATGTGCTACTATAATAAAAAAGAAAGTCCAATCCGTCTCGAAGGACTATTTTGTACGGGCAGGAGCGGTGGTTGTAAGCCTAAAATATATGAGGCTAGGAAGGGAGCCTAACTCCCTAGCGCTCGGTCCATCGGTCAGGTCGTTGCATGTAGGTCATACTGCGGTTGCACCATGTCATGTGCATGACGTAGCTCATACAAACATCGATGGGTATGTTACACCTAGCTCAAGATAGAATTGTTGCCAACCGTACTTTAAAATATTTCTTCTAATAAAATTGGCAGCCCTAGGTGCGCTTGATGTCAACTATAGTTCATTCGCGTTAAGAAAATAGTGACTCATCACCGACTGCCGGCCAAGCCACACCCCCTAGCCAATTAAAACGCTAGAAATTATAATTTCTAGCGTTAGCCACACCCCCTAGCCAATTAAAACGATAATTTCTAGCATTTAAAATTATAATTTCTAGCGTTTTAATTGGCTAGGGGGTGTGGCTTGGCCGGCAGTCGGTGATGAGTCACTATTTTCTTAACGCGAATGAACTATAGTTCCGCGCGCACTATAGTAGTCTTTTGATACATTTTTTTTCCTATTTAGCACGACTTCCGCGAGTACCCCGACATACTCCGCCAAGCGGTCTGCCAGGGGCGGCTGTTACAAGACCCGCTGATGGAGATCTCCCAGCTGTGCGGGCCGGACGAGGAGATCATGTGCCTGCGGTACCATCCGCTACAGGACCAGATAGCGAAGGAGGACCTGCTCGAGGGCATCGAGCTGGAGTTCGTCAACAGGGTCAATGAGGTCGGCGTGGATATGAATGAGGCTATATTGACGGGTGAGTAACGATGATGAAACTGGAATTTATAATCATAAATATATGAATATCACACAACACCACATACATTGCTCCGATCCCAAAGAAAGTAGTTTAAGCACTTGTGTTATAGGTATCAGAACAACGAAGGTAGCACAAATATAAACTTAAATATAAATACAACCACCCAAGCACGGAACAAACACGAATGTTCATCACATGAATGTTTGTCCCGAGTGGGAATCGAACTCGCGACTCTTGGTTCAGAAGACAAGGGTCACTACCAATTATTATTGAGCCACCAAGCCAGTCAATTTAGTTCAACAGAAGACTTAGCTCTGATGGAATAAGCATAATACCTATTTCCGTTCAGGTTCGCAAACTTGAATGAACGTGATTCAAATTTGACGTTAGTCTAGTACAACTAATGTCAAATTTGAATGAACGTTAAGGAAGTTTCGCTTTTACTTTTATCATGAGAATCAATAAAAAAATACAACATTGATAGATAGATAAATCATCCTATTGCACTCTAAACAGTTAATTAAAAAAAAACTAGGCATAACTAGATGCAATTCAAAAAGTCAAAAAGAAAGAATAAATGTGTACGTACATAGGTCTTTTATAAGCTTATAATTTAACAGCGTATAAAAAAACCTATTTTGGGGTCAGTCTGACTTTTAATTTCTTATTTTATAGGTCGAGGAACAGAATTACTCCAATACGTATGCGGCTTAGGGCCGCGAAAAGCTCAAGCGCTCATAAAACTCTTCAAACAAACGAACCAGAAGCTGGAAAACAGGACGCAGCTGGTCACAGTCTGCCACATGGGGCCCAAGGTGTTCATCAACTGCTCCGGGTTCATCAAAATAGACACGAGCAGTCTCGGAGACAGTACAGAAGCGTACATAGAGGTGTTGGACGGGTCCCGGGTACACCCCGAGACTTATGAGTGGGCGAGGAAAATGGCTGTCGATGCCTTGGAGTATGAAGACGAAGATGCCAACCCCGCAGGCGCCGTAGAAGAAATCCTAGAAGCTCCAGAAAGACTCAAAGATCTCGACTTAGACGCATTCGCGGAAGAACTGGAGCGACAAGGCTTTGGAAACAAATGCATAACTCTCTACGACATTCGAGCCGAATTAAACTCTAGATACAAAGACCTTAGGGTTCAATATCGCTCGCCGACGCCAGAGGAGCTATTCGACATATTGACCAAAGAGTCTCCTGAGACATTTTATTTAGGGAAGATGGTGTTGGCCTCCGTGGTCGGCATCTCGCATAGGAAGCCGCAGAGAGAAATGCTGGATCAGGCTAATCCTGTGAGGAACGATGAGACTGGATTGTGGGAGTGTCCCTTCTGTCACAAGAATGACTTCCCTGAATTATCAGAAGTAAGTCTCACACATAATTAATTTTCTATTCTACTTATGTTGTTAGATACATGTACAAGACGAGTCTTAGCTCTTGACTCGCTATGACGGGTATGCCTGACACCGAAGGCGTTACTGCGTGTGAAAATGTTTTGTAGTAAAGTAAGGGGCGAACCAAAAAGTATAGTAGGTATCTGGAGTTGAATGTTCTAGGGTCCAACTTGGTTAATATGGTCCTGTATATTATGATCACATTGGAGGTTTTAAATAACATACATGTGGGATAACATAAGAATAGTAGTAAGGAACTTGTGATAAGAATAACTGAAAGGGAAAGAATGTGTAGTAAGAGAGAGAGGGAGAGAGGGAAGACTAATGGCATAAGAAAGACGTGAAGATGTGCAGATGAAATCTATCTTCTATACTTATAATAAATCTGTTGAGAGGTCAATTCTGTACATGAAATATATTTTCAAAATAACTATCAGGGGGTGATTAATTAGTGATCGTTACTCGATGGATTTTAACGAAACTTGGTACAATTGTTCTTCATACTCCTGGGCAGGTTATAGTATAGAGTTGTTTTTTGAGAGAGCTGGCTCAGAGCTGGTTTTTGTTCTCTACATAAATAACCAATTTGTAGGTATGGAACCACTTCGACGCGGGCGCGTGTCCCGGCCAAGCTACCGGCGTGCGAATCCGGCTGGACAACGGCCTCTCCGGCTACATCCACATCAAGAACCTGTCGGACAGACACGTGGCCGACCCCACGGAGCGCGTGCGCATCGGCCAGACGGTGCACTGCCGCATCATCAAGATTGACGTAGAGAGGTTCTCGGTGGACTGCTCGTCGAAGTCTTCGGATCTGTTGGACAAGAATAAGGAGTGGAGGTGAGTCTTGCTGTTATTATAATAGGGGAGACGAACATGGTTGAGTTTCTATGTTATTTGATGGCTGCCAGAAAGAACCATTAAAACAACACTTTTTTGAGAAATCACAACAAAATTATTTTGCAAATTGAGAGCGCGATAGTCCTTCAAAGTACATCGGGAGAGTCAATTTCGAAAGTGTAAAATTAATCAAAAATCATTATAACACTGTTTAAGGTACATTAATTAGAACATCTTTTGATATGAAACCCATAACATAAACGCACTATTTGATATAGCCGTCGAACAAGCTTCTTAAACGAGGCATACAAATCGTGACGTCACGATTACGTATCAGTTTGCATGAAGCGTTTTTGGGCGAGTTCATATTTGTGATGTTTCTATAATTGGGTAATGCATCAATATCAATCCAAAACAAAAAATTGTCGTCATGCCTATTGCGAAAATGTTGATGGATGAATGTTCGTTACCCGTCGTTCTTGGTGAGCAAAGGTACGCAGTGACGCGACGTAAAGCGACCAATACTTCACGCGTACTGAATAACGCCTAGGCCTATTTCAACCAAGACTACTTGACAATATCGCGTCGCATCGTATCGCGTTGCGTTGCCGCGTTCGTATTACACGTTGAGCGCCATGCCGGTCACCGGTGACCGACAAACAATAGTTTTTCTATTGTGTCTAGTTTCTCGGCAGTCAAAGACTTAACATAGGACAACAAGTTACACTTTCATACATAAATTACTTGACGTATCTTAACGAAACTTTACAGTAATATAGCTCCATACATCAGATTAACACATAGCCTATGATTTACCGTGTAGTAAGTATACCGTCCGTAGCTCCAACATCCTGAGGCAGGGTGCCGCCGTCCTTTGCGGGCGGCGTGAGTGCCCCCCGTTTCTTCGTATCTGGGAATGCGTAAATGCATATTACCCGGCATATAAAAAAGCCACAGAGCAAGTACAAAGAGGATTTGTTGTAACCAATATATCCCTAACTTCATCTCCTGTTCCAGGCCATCAAAAGACCCGTATTACGACCAAGACGCCGAAGACAAGGACGTGCGCAAAGACAAGGAGGCGAAGCAGACGAAGGAGCGCATGCAGTACGTGAAGCGGGTGATCGTGCACCCGGCCTTCCATAACATCTCCTTTGCGGAGGCCGAGAAACTGATGGAGAACATGGCGCAGGGCGAGGTCATCGTCCGGCCGAGCAGCAAGGTATTGTATATCATCAAAATCATCATCATGAACATTATCATTATCATCATCATCAAAAGAATCATCATCATGTTCATCATCAGCCTTTCGCAGTCCACTGCTGGACATAGGCCTCTCCAATTGTTCGCCACTTTGATCGATCTTGGGGCATCCAATGAAGGTTTTCTGAAAAAAAAATCCACCAGATGCCACCACATAGGCAGCTGGTCCAATTGTAATGTAATTAGTTCGTTTTGACATGGCACTGACATTAATTCACATAGGGCGACAGACCTATATCTTGTTTACATATATGAAAAGTTTACAAAAATCAGAAGGATTGTTCTTGCAATTTTCAAGACATGATTTGTTCAAATTTTTCCATGTAGCTCAGTTAGACACTCCCGCGCTTCACTTCAGAAATAAAGCGGTAGGGGAGGGATGTGCCGTTGGCGAATGTTTCTCAAATACTGTTTTCTTGAGAATTGATTTCATTATTTGCTCGAATATAGTTATGTAGAATAGTGTGGTAAATAAAATACGTTTTGTTTTGCAGGGTTCGGACCATTTAACAGTCACGTGGAAAGTGGCGGAAGGTATCTGTCAGCACATCGACGTGCGCGAGGAGGGGAAAGAAAATGCATTCTCGTTAGGTTTGTACTTCTTGTGAACAAGTTACTATTAAATATGGTTCTATTACTATGTTTATGCTTGTGTATTTACAAATATTTCATTTCCAGGTCGAAGTCTCTGGATAGGCGGCTCCGAATTCGAGGATCTCGACGAAATCATCGCGCGCTACGTGACGCCGATGGCCGGGCACGCGCGCGACCTCATCGCGTACAAGTACTACAAGCCGCTCGGCGGCATGCGCGACAAGGCCGAGGAGCTGCTCAAGGAGGAGAAGGCGCGCAACCCGAACAAGATCCACTACGTGCTCTCCGCCGCCAAGAACCACCCCGGCCGCTTCCTCATGTCGTACCTGCCGCGCGCGCGCTGCACGCACGAGTACATCTCGGTCACGCCCGACGGGTACAAGTTCCGGCAGCGGCCGTTCGACTCGCTCGGCGCGCTGCTCAAGTGGTTCAAGGAGCACTTCCGGGACCCGCCGCCGTCCGGCACGCCGCTGCGCACGCCCGCGCGCACGCCGCACGCGCTCGCGTCCGCCGCCTACCGCACGCCCGCCGCGCACACGCCCGCCTTCCACACGCCCGCGCACACGCCCGGGCCCGCCTACCTGACCACGCCCTACACGCCGTCCGCGCAGACGCCGTACATGACGCCGTTCGCCGCCACGCCGCGCGCGCCCGACTTCCTGGCGCCGCCCGCGCGCAAGCCGGCCACGCCCGCGCCGCCCGGGCCCGCGTACGCCGAGCCGGCCGACTGGCAGAAGGCGGCCGCCGACTGGGTGCGCCACCGCGCGCGCGACACGCCGCACTCGGCGCACTCGGCGCACTCCACGCCCGGCACGCCGCGCCGCCGCCACCACGCCGCGCCGTCGCCGCTCCGCACGCCGCACTCGCCGCACCACGCGCACGCGCACGCGCACTCGGGCCGCGCGTCGCGCGCGCACTCGCTGCGCTCCACGCCGCACACCAACACGTCGCCGCGCTCCATGTCGCTCGGCGACGCGACGCCGCTCTACGACGAGAACTAGGAAGACTGACTCGGGCCCCGCGCCGCCCGCTTTTATTTTCGTCCCGCCGGGACCGGCCGCTCCCCGATTTGACCCATATTATTTATTGATTATAGAAAAATTGCCCGGATACGACTTCCGATGTAGCGAATGTTCACTAGCAATAATCATGTATAAAGCGAGAGATCTATATTATATTCGTGTTACCATTGCAGTTTTTCACTATTGTACCGAATTCTATAGCCGATGGGCGGGGCCGTATGTTTGCGGGATATTTTGTTATCCAAGTGGGCTCATCTCTATATGTATTATATTATATGAATGAAATATTTAATTATTATCGATTATTATAATCGCGAAGCTTGTGAATTTTACCAAGCGGTTGGTACTTTTATTGATTAAACGTTTTGTTACTATGTATGAGCGTGAATGTAGTCTTATTAATAAAAATAAGTAGTATAAGTCGCATCTAATTATTTACTGATCATTTACATTTAGTAAATATATTAAGTCGAACTCATCCGAATGGTTCAGAATATTGATGCGTCTGATGGAAAAGCGACGGTTCATAGTGTTCCATTCTGTCAACTTTATCTCTTTACTCTTTTGTTCTTTTAAATATTTAAAAAAATATCAAACTATGTTAAGTTGCTCCATCAGACGTAGAATAACATTAAAGATTTTATTCATTTTGTCAAGGTCATGTCATAGGCGCAGCAAGCGTCAAATCGATTTCAATCTAAATCAATCACTTCAAACGACCGATAAATAAGTTCAGCTAGACTATTCACAAATGTGTTTGGAAAGGCCTCTTTCATTCAAATTTGACATTATCATGTCAAATTTGTATGACATTCACTAAAAATTTTTCTAATCCGAGCGGGAATAGACATTTTGAATAGTCCTGCAGGTTCTAGTGAATGCGTAAGCGCCGGTTTTCACCGTGCTTTGATTATGGTAGAACGCACACTATGTGATCGTGCGGTATGTCCAGATATAGCAACGTAGACATCTATTTTTACGCCTGTACATTTTTATTCACATATTTTTTTGATTTATTACAATAATTAAATATTATGTATAGATTCCATTCGCATTTTTTTTAAAGGCAAACATGTTATAAGTCTTACATTCGCGCCCATACAGTAAAGGTTTTCGCTGTGAATCATATGTTATTTATTATACTTTGTTATAATAAAGCGTTTTGCCGTAATCCGATGTTTGACGCATGGCATGCCTTAGGGATGGTTAGTGAACAATGGGATCTATCATTAATCACAACCGTTCTCTGTAACGTAATCTGAATAAAAACTGACAAACAAACTGACATGTGTATTTTATTAAACAGGTTCCTACAATTTTATTATCCGTGGCTTAGCCTAGTGATAACACTAAGATAACATTAATCTGATTCCAAACTAAATAGGTCAAGGAAGTTGGAAATGACAGCCGGAGAGAAAACCTTTGAATTCAAGTGGTACGATCCACATTAAAAGTCAGTCAGCAGAGCAATTCTCAAACCGAATTTACTAGTTTCGACTGGAAAACTTTCCGATGGGAACTCCATGTGGAAAGTTCATGAAATCCATGAACTTGATTCCTTGAAATAAGACATTTATTTCTAAAGAAATAGTCTAGATAATGTTTGTAAATGTAAAAACGCTCAAAGTCATCATTGATGAAAATCAAGATTTTTTATACAACACATACAATAATTTAATTTGAGAAGCGTTTAATTGTCAACAAAAATAAAATACCTACTACAAAAAATCATACAAAAATTTAAGCTTTCGTCATTGCGTGGCTTAATATGATGTAGATATTATATTGTTATACCTTGTAACATGTGCTTTTGATACTTATCAGCTAAAATAAAGGTAACACGAAACAAAAACATCGTGTTTAGCCATAACATAACTCCGATTCTTGTGCTTATTTTTTATTGGTAGCTCATATACTATACATATTTCGGGGTTGCCTTTTTGGTGATATTTACTATACCTATTTTATTGTTAAACCATTGGTGCACATTTCGTTCCTGTCGATTCTGGATTTTTTTGGTCCATCTCCTTTACTGGCCATTTTGTAAAACATGAATAGAATTACAACACAACAATTATATTATTATAATAATAATCGTAAAACCTTTAATGGCTTTTTCAATGAACATACAAACACATGTGTTATTATCGGCATAATATGTAATATGTTGACCTTGCCGCCATCCAACATTGTTTGGGCTTCATTGGATTCGGAATGCTGTATGATGTCCGAATCCGGTGAACATCAAGATATATAATATATAGTAGGACATATAATAGGACATAATAGGACATAATATAATTCCATAGGTATATAATAGGACATAATATAATTCCATAGGTAATACACAGACAAAGGAGGTACAATATAGGTTAGCCTTTTAACATAGGTAAAATTTACACATTACATAAAAAAAAAACCGACAATACAACAAACATATACTAAGCTACGGGACATGCAGCCGAACCCACCGCGTCACAAAAGGGCAGTATATTCGACTCGCTACAACGCGCAATTATATATTGCGAACATATATGAACGGTAGATCATGCCGTCTTACTATCTTTGCTCACTCGTCTTAACTCCTCTCCCACGACCATTAAGTGGTTTTCGTCGTATCTCGGTGACCGCCAGCAAGCTGTCAAAGTTGATCAGGCTCTTTCTCGGTGGAGTAAGCTTTCTGTTGGTGTTCCCCAGGGCGGAATTCTATCTCCTCTTCTTTTTTCTTTCTTTGTAAATTCAATTACTACGCATCTTGTCTCTTCTCACCATCTGTACGCAGACGATTTGCAGCTGTACCAGCAGTGCACGGTAAGTAATATCAACGCGACCGTTGGGAGTGTCAATAATGATCTCCGACACATTGCTGATTGGTCGGATCGGTATGGAGTGGCTGTGAACCCTAACAAATGTCAGGCTATTATAGTGGGTAGTGCACACCAACTTCGAAATCTGAACATTACTACTGTTTTGCCAATCCTGTATCGTGGTGCTACTATTCCGTATTGCGCTACTGTGAAGGATCTTGGCCTACACATCGACTCCACCCTTAGCTGGTCTAAACATATCGACGAGGTCAGCCGAAAGGTTACCGCTGCGTTGTGCTCTCTCTATCGTTTTAAGCATTTTTTGCCTATTAACACCAAAGTGACACTTATTCAATCTCTGATTCTTCCCATAATTGACTATGCCGACGTGTGTTGTCTTGATCTTAATCAAATTTTCCTCAACAAGCTGGATCGTATCCAGAACAACTGCATACGGTTCATATTTGGCCTCCGTAAATATGATCATATCTCTTCCTACCGTCTACAACTACATTGGTTACCTATTTCCTTTCGTCGTGAAATTCACATTCTCTGTACTCTCTACTCGATTCTTCACAATCCAAACTTTCCTACCTATCTTAAATCTATGTTTCAATTACTCAGTTCGACACATACTCGGCAGCTTCGCTCTTCAAGCAACTCTATCCTAGCCATTCCTTTACACCACTCTAGCTTCGTCACTAAGTCCTTTTGCGTGCAAGCAGTCAGACTCTGGAATGGACTTCCTGAAGGCATCCGTAGTGCTCCAAGCAGGGCATCATTCAAGATAAGGCTTCAAAAACATTATCGACTCCAACATTCAGTGAAATAGTTTCTACAGTCGTCGTCCTATTTATTTTATATGTATGTGTGTATATTATAATATTTTGTAAGTCTATTATATATTTATTAGTTTATTCTATTCGTATTATAAGTAAGATTATGTTCTGTTCCTTCTTGTGTATATGTAGGTATAATATATATATATATGTGTGTATGTATTTATTTGTATCTTATTTTTATCATATTTTATTATTGTGTTTGAGATATTGTGTTTTAAATTAACTTTGTCGCACACTACCATAAAATTAGTTTCTGCTTAGCCCAATGGTTGACTGGTAGAGAATGCCTATGTGGCATTAAGTCCGCCTTTTGTACACTACTTTACTGTGCAATAAAGATTAAATAAATAAATAAATAAATAAATATATCATCAGCCTATTGCAGTCCACTTCTGGACATAAGCCTCTCCAGTTGTTCTCCACTTAAGGCAAACATCTGGAGGATTTAGCCATAATCGCCACGCTGGGCAGGCGGGTTGGCGATCGCAGGGCAGCTTCTCGCTCCGGTGACGCTGCTGCCCGTCATCGGTCTGTAGTATTTAGCTACGCCTTCAATTGTGATGGTTATACCGCCACCAGTCGGTAGCCAGCGCCTCGTTTGTTATTCGGCAGGATGCACCACGACGGGCAGGTGAGGTTGGCTTGGAGCGAAAAGATGATAGGCCCTTACATCCCCTTTTTGCATTGCGAACATATATATTGCGCATAAATATTGCGAACGCAATGCTACTGAGCTGAGGAGGCATACCTCGGAAGGGCGGTGTGGTGTACGATGTACTATCTCCAGGGTACTTATGATGTCACTGATCACTTGTGCCCGAAGACGCCACGTGGGCGGTCGTCTTCATCAAGGATGGTGGTAGGTCTGAATGAACGCCTTGAGTAGGTACGCCTACAACAAATGTGTGATTATAGGTAGGTATTTGGTTGGGGATTTTACAAAAGTGTATCTACGAGGAAAGTGTACCTTAGAGGAATGATTCGGATATCGATTTACCTGTATTTCTTTATCTTGTTCTCGATTTAATGAATGCACAAAATTTTAATGGTCTAGCATACCATCTTTTTTTAATGTAAGTTTTAAATATTGCTGATTTTATGATCATGATATTTATTTGGCGATATCTGTCGCGTTTATGTAGGTATGTGTAATATTATATACGTATATTTGTTTGGCGTTCAAGTAAGGGTGTTTGTGTTCCACTACAGTGGAATCTTCATCATCAGCCTGCAAGCGTTCACTCCTATGACAATTGTCACTACATGGATTTGCCTTAGTATCGCTTGGCAGGCGGGTTGGTGCGGTCACCAACCCGCTATTGCGGTCAGTAGGTTTTATTTGTACTCGGGTAAACGCTGCTGCCCGATTCATGATATTTTCCGAATGAGATAGTGAGGAGTATGCGGACTATACTTAGAGCTCTATAGACTTAGTAAGAGAGACAAATGGTTATTGTTTACGTTTTCTTTAGCACGTGTATTGAAAATTGCGAGGCGTAACTCATTATTCCACTGTCAATTTCAATCGCTATCTCAATTGTGTCTGTGACGTGACATTGCAGGATGTTTCGTTTCTCCACAATGCTAGGGCTGCCCAGAGGTATCAACTTCATGTGTCTTAGTTATTGTTATTTACCTATTCAAAATTAAGGAGCTTCGCTCTTGTGAATTTTCCCTCTGGACTCCGCTTGCACCTTCAACTAATGACATTAATCTTCTCCTTTATATCTCTCTGTGTATTATGTCCGTCTTCGCCTTCCTCTCCTGCCTTCTATTTTGCCTTCGGGTATTGTTTTCGTTAGTCTGTTTTCAATAGTTTGCACCAAGCACCATTTTTATAGTCGACGCCTAAATGTCACGGTCAGTTTTATCTTAGTGTGACACTTTAACAGCCCTGATCGTCTGCCGTGCTCGAGATAATCTTCCGCTGTTAGGCCGAGCTATCCGCGAGCTGCGCCAATCAGTCGATAACACGGGCTCCGACGCTGCGCCTGCGCACCGCAGCCGGTACACGCGCGTTTGCTCGTAACACACGAGGAATTTGTTTATTTTTTTAATGGTTTTTGATCACGTTCTTATTAGCATTTTCATTGTGATATGATAAGGTTTAATTAAATATGATTTCCCAATTTTTCCCCACTGGTAATGCTCCAACCTTGTTTTGGCAGTTTCATGGGTTTTTATGAGCCGTAAACAGGTAAATGACCAGACCATACCAGTGTTTCTGAACTTGTGGTCCGCGGATCACAGAGATTCGATTTACCGCGGCACCGTCGGGTTCAGGATCCCTGATAGATCCCATTTTAGAAAGCTTCTTTAATGTGGGTCTTCGAAATTTTGCTTGATGTTTTACAGGCCATGTTTAGTGTTTTAATAAACTCTGGCATAATTTAAACTACCTCTATCTGTCCACATTTACAAAAAAAAAATAGATGGATAAATAAGAGACTATAAATGATGTGCGATCATCATCATTTTATAGCAGATTTTAATTTACGTTTTATTACATTATTAGGTATAGGTAATGTAATAAAGTGGTTAAAATTAAACTGAAAATTAACTACTGACCTTAGCATTTAAATGGTTACCTAGACCTAGATAGAATATAGCTAGGTAACTATGGGTGTACCTAGGTGAGCACTTTTCACGAGTATAATCGTGGGTCTATTAATTATTATTTTTTTTTTTTATGCTAGAGGCGGCAGACGAGCAAATGTGATGCCTGATGGTAAGCAGTCGACACCGCCCATGGACACCCGCAACTCAAATTCTCAAATTCTCACATAAGTAAAACCTACCTATACCGAATCCTACTATGTATCTACTTATTTATTAATTATTGACGCTATTGTTGATATGTTATTAGGTAATACTAACATTTTAACCAACACTTTGTAAAACTGAAAATAAACGCTAACAATTAAGTGCCTCATAAGAGTATTTTTTGTCATCGTCAAACAATGTGTAAGGTAATTTACTTAGGCACGGAACGAAAAACCCATTCTTAAAATCATTAAAAGTGCCTATACTCGTAGTATGTATGAGCTAATTTTGTATGCGGGTTCAGAAAAGGAAGTGGATTTGTTACTTATAACTTTTTATTTCTCTACGTCATTTACTTAAGTAGATCTGAATATAGGAGTAACTATTTATTAATCTGTGATATAGGTAACACATTTAAATGAATAATGGTCTTTACACAGACGTACGGTAATGATAGTACCTACTTGAACTTAGGTTGAGGAAGAGGGTATGAAACAACTCTTTTAAATACCTACCTATCAAGCATAAACCTGCGTTATATATCTAGTAGATTATAGATAGATTTGAAGTAGAGCCTGTGTTCATAATAAATTTAACTGGTATGTATATTACTGGCATGCGCCTCAAATAAATCAGGAACTAACTTATGAGCCAAAACTCTCTTTTGGGGCTAAGGGTGCTTTTCCGTCAGAGATGTTGTTGTGTTGCTAGGTATGGATGCGTGTGACATTCACCAATGATATAAATTTTTCCATATACCATGGCACTGGTGGTAAAATGTAGAAGTAGGTATGTGTGACATTGGGGTGCGTCCACATCTGACGAATGCGCCCCAAATGGACAGCTGGCGACCAGCCCATGAAGGTGAGCGAGATCCCTTTCAACCTGGTCCATCCAGCGATACCGGGGCACTCCACCGGCCGCTTCTCAGCGGGTTGGTAAGATCCACTTCCTCACACGTCCTCACACACAACCACATCCTCTTTGCCGTCATTGTGACAGTGGGTCGGAGGACACGGCAGAGCATACGCTTCAGCATTGCTCTGCCTGGGCCTGTGAGCGCTCCGTCCTCGTCACTGTCGCACAGGACCTCGATCTGCCGCAACTCTCGCGGCAGATGACGGCGTCGGAGGAGACCTGGCGAGCGATGCTCGCATTCTGCGAGACAGTGATCTCGCAGAAGGATGCGGCGGAATCTCTTTCCGCGAGCGTCCGCTCTACGCGCCCCCCTGCCTGGGCGTCGCCGGAGGGCATACAACGCATCGTATGCCCTCTGAGTCTCTCCTCCGTGCTCCGAGTGGTAGGCGCAGGGGCGCGAACCACTCAATGGGGCGTGGTGGTGTGGTGGGGGCAGCCACACCGTTACACGAGGACCGCCCGGGGCGCACTCCAACGCTCCCCAGAAGCCGGGGGTAGGGGTATTTGCCTTCTCCGGACCAGGAATGCCGGCCGCTTGTCATCTGCGGCTGGCCAGGGCAGGCAGGGATGTGGCCGTATGCTTCGGCGCTACCCGTGTCCCCTCGCGCTCCCCCTGCTACTTGCTGCCCACTGGCGACACAGGGGGGTTTAGTGGGTATGCCCTCCCATTTTGGGAGGTGTGAGTCCCACACACCATGTCACCTCTCCCCGGAGGTTCGCCATCGAGGTTATCATTCCTTTTTACTATAATACTAGCATAAGAAGAATAGTAAAAGTCCAATTTAAATTGATTTTATATATAAGAATTGTAGGCATTGTTTGCTTTTAATTCTCGGCGACGTTATTTATAAAACATTATCGCCATCTTCATAAATAAAAAAAATTAAACCGACTTCAAAAAAAACGCAAACGACTAAAACTAAAAAGCGATAAATAACGTAAGTAATTCTATCCTTAATACATAATTATTTAAATATTACAATTATCACTTATTTTTGAAGTCGGTGCCAGCCTCTCGGTACCTAACGTAGACTGCTATATGACGCGCGCGGCCGGCAAATCCACACGACAATATTATACATTTATTTGTTTGACTGGCACCGACTTCAAAAATAAGTGATAATTGTAATATTTAAATAATTATGTATTAAGGATAGAATTACTTACGTTATTTATCGCTTTTTAGTTTTAGTCGTTTGCGTTTTTTTTGAAGTCGGTTTAATTTTTTGTTAAAAAATAATTTTATTTCTCTATTTTTAGTTGCGGTAATGTGCTGTGACCTTGAATAAAGGCTAATTAATGTCCTTAAAAGTTTTACTTAGGAATGAAAAATGTTGCTTTAAGTCAAGTGAAGACTTTGCGATCTAGAATCAAGCGATATTACCAAATCACCTGCCCTATTAGCCCTGCATAAGTACATACTACTACCTAGTTTAATATCGACCAATGTCAGTACTTTCCCCTAACTCCTAACCGTTAAGGAGTTCTGTGGCTTCATCATCAGCACCAGATGTTGACGCCCGGAAGCATAAACCTGAGTAAAATATGATTACGTAACAAAAACACCATATGAGCATACAATTTTCGGTTGATGCCCTCAATTTCTCCAGGATCCCATCATCAGATCCTGACTTGGTGATAATGGGACCACCTCGGAAGTGTCATCTATCGAACTGTCGAAAAATTTTTTAAATCCATCCATAATTGACGGAATTATCGGTGAACATACATAAAAAAAAAAAAAAAAAAAATATTATACATACAGACGAATTGAGAACCTCCTCCTTTTTTCGAAGTCGGTTAAAAAACAGAACGGGCTTAATGTCCTTTTGACCGCGGCAACTCGAACTCATCTTATTCGTCATTAGGCATTTATTCTTTTAACTCAAACATATCCTACAAGAACGAGTTTCTTTTTATTATTGTAACACAACATACGGATTCACCTATTTTTTGGTTTATGCCTATGTAATTAAATGTATCTTCATTACTTTTAAACAACATTATGAACTCTCGTGGTCAGAGTAAATAAACAATTTTTCATTATTTACTTTTGTCGTTTAGTTAAGGTCACGTCCCCTGTAATTCCATTATTCAGGTCTCAGGTAGCCTGAGTAGGCACATAATGCCTTTCTGTTCTTTTTTTTTTTGTGGTATTTACTGTTTTTATTTATTCATGTACTTTATTATTTTGTGTATTTATAGTAATTATTTATATTAATATATACTATACATTTGTATTTATTTATATATATTTATTTAATTAAACAGTTTGCACGACCTTGCCCCTCTCTTCAGAATAGCACACTTCCTCTACCTGAAGGTTGTCTGGAAGAGATCGCTTAATAGCGATAAGACCGCCTAAATTGTACCACTAGTTTATTTTAATACCTTGTCTGTAAATGTTTGTTTTGTGCAATAAAGAATATCTATCTATCTAATGCCACGTGACTTTGCGGTCGCCTTTTGTGTCATCTCTTTAATACACAAATAAACTCCTCTGTTGCCGTGGCGTTGCCACACCCACCCGCATATATCCCACAGCAATCAACGAAAATATTTAAATACTTTGGTGCTTAAGTATTGTTAATCACGTGTAGTCTACACGTGAATACGCAAGGTAATCGATATAAAAACGAAGAAAAATGATCTATGTTACCTATTACTAACATGTTATTTAGCTTATCTAACCTTGCTTTTTATATTTGATTAATTTTCTTTTGGTCTAGAGGCAGATGGTTTGCTTACACTTTTTAAATTAGAGATATGAATGAACCTGATTTAATTAAAATTAAGATTCCGTATCCGTGTTTAACTCCGGGACGAGTAAAGGCTTCAAATTGCGCTAAGTGTTTCTTTATTTACAACTAGGAATCTTAACAATGTATTTTTATAACAATCGTACACATAACTTGAAAACGTATGCATATCTATGGAAAATAGAAACGAAAAAAAAATGTAGATACCTAAGGGCAAGGCCACTGACAAGCGGAAATACAATTATTATAAACAATTGGGATACTTCTTATATTTAGCTTTGAAGTATTAGTACTTAGGTAAACTAAAATATTGTACAGTTGTGGTAATCCACAACTGTACAATATTTTAGTATAGAATCCTACATAATTTTGTATAAACCATTAGGTTTAAAATTAAGTAGGATTGATTACATGTAATAACAATGTTTGTTTATTGCCTAGCAAAAAGTATACGGATGCTTGCATGTTAAAATTAATATTAGTTTCATTGCAACATTATACCTATTACATGATGTGTAGTTTTGGGTTAGAGTAGAGTTCTGTCCACTGACAGACGACGTTACATACCTACCTATATAAATTATAGTTTTATATTTGTGCTGATATAACGTTGTTTTTTTAACACAGTTTAGTAATTTATTATATAAATCAACATAATGCATATCTACCTAATCCGCTGGTCCCATCTTATTTCCTCCCATATTAAGTAGGACGTAATGAGAATGAATTTAGACTTATTCCAGAACTAAACTGATCCTAGGTTCACTTTCGAACCTGCCGATTGTCCGCGCTTTATTTTCTCAAATTGGTATCTGCTCAATCGTTACGGATAAATATAATGATTTTTTTTTTAAAATAATTATTAGACAACATCACATACATTGCTCCGATCCCAAAGTAAGTAGCTTAAGCACTTGTGTTATGGGTATCAGAACAACGAAGGTACCACAAATAAATACTTAAATACAAATATTAACACCCAGACACGGAACAAACACAAGTGTTCATCACACGAATGTTTGTCCCGGGTGGGAATCGAACCCACGACTCTCGGATCAGAAGGCAGGGGTCACTACCAATTGAGCCACCGAGCCTGATTTGACCTCGGAAAGATCTATTCATTCACAATAAGTTTTCTTCAGTAATTTGATGATGGGCATTAGGTTCATCGTCATCCTCACTGTACCGGAGAGCGAATGATTCTCATCTCTGTCGTATTATGATGGGGTCTAGTAGTAGTAGTAGTATTATAAATTAGTAGTTACCTAACCTCCTGCTTAACGTTTTAATTTAATTACAAGGTGAGGATCTACTTCCGTCTTCCGAGCGAACACCGTGATTGATCTCTTTAAGTATTTTTTGTAGGAATGCATTAGTTTAATGTACTTTTTTCTAATATCGGCTAAATTATTTCTTATACCTAATTGATAATGTTATTTACAGATTCGTATCACGATTAGGTTGAAATAAGTAATTAATGGATTGATATTTTTTATTGCATAACAAACAATTGGTTTAAATTAAGTCTGATATGGAATAGGTTCTTATTTAAGAAAAAATATCGTAATTTAATTAGGTAATAACATAACATTGTTTTTTACTTGTTTTAGGATGAAGAATACGGATGATGACAAGGTATGAAAATGAAGAAAATAATTAGTCCGTCTCTTAGATAATAAAAAAATATAAGACCCGTATTTTTTGTTTTGTCGAAATAACAAGAAAATACTTAGATATAGCGCATTAAAGTTACGGAGTGGGGGCTAACTACGTCACGTTAGAGTATATTTTGTACTCTAACGTGACGTCATGTGACATTTAAAATCAATGTATCTTCGTAAGTTTTTGAACAAGAGGCAAAATAAAAAATACGTATCCAATATTTTTCATTAATCTATCTGATGGACATTAAATTATTTTTTAGTCATCATCCCAGTTAGTAAACGAAAATGTATATTGTAGTTACTTTTTGCGTATGCGAGTTAATCTACACATTGATAAGTGTCTTTATGACGTGTATGACGTGGTCGTAGTCAAAAGTATAAATGTGATAATAATATTGTAAACACCATTTTGAAAAGAGCAACTACACGAGTTTCTTGCCGGTATCTTCTCGGTAGAATGCTGCTTTCCGAACCGGTGGTAGCTTCGACGATTTGTAAGTGTTTTTCATAAAAACCTATACAAATAAAGATTATTTTGACTTTGACTTTGACTTTGACTTATGAGTAGAGGTCATTGACTAATTTACTTACTTAGGTACGTCATGAATACGGCCTTACACATAATAGTTGTTACATAAATATTGTATGACCTGTTGTGTGTGGGTATTGGTAGTGTATGTAGCCAACTTGCTTGCAAGCTTACAATTGCGGGATTTCAACTTTCGTTAATTGACTGCATAGGTCAGAGCCATGTCAATACCAAGAGTGCTCGGGTTCAATGTCGGGTTAGGTTAAAATTTTCTAATCGAGTCTGGGATTTCTAATTAGGAACAAAATTATTTCAGATAGCATTGTATCTTCAGTCCTGTGCAACTTTATTTCAGATGTAGGTACCTCGATATACCTACCATCAGATTATAAGAGTAAAACAACAGAATGTGCACCTGTGTTTGCGCACATAAGTATACGGTATACGTACCTATTACTTTGCAGTTTAAGTACGTATACCCACGGATACAATAACCTCCACGGAGACTCATCCAGCACGCTAGAGTATGTACGAGTATCTAACATCTACATCTACACTAATCACTACATGGTACTTATAAAAAAAGTCGATTTTTCTGCCCCTAAATCCCTATGTGCGCTTAAATCTTTAAAACTAAGCAACAGATTTAATATAATTTTAGATATAATTTTTTTAATAGATAGAGTGATTCAAGAGGAAGGTTTATATACCTATAACAAAATACCCGAAGCGTAGCGAGGGCGGGTCGCTAGTATTACCTATAAAGAGTAAAGTTTTATATTTTTTGTGCGTGTGTTTGTAACGAATAAACTTAAAAACTGATGTGCCAATTTGAAAAATTTGGAAATGGAAGCCTTTCACCATAAGTAACATAGGCAATATTTATTTTTAGAATAGATTTGGGATCCTTATTGAAACGGCAATAATGTAACCTAATAATAATTATACATATGTTTATCTGGAATACTTACCTGAAGCGAAGTGAGGGCGGGTCCCTATTACATTATTATAATGAAGAAATACCTATTTGCGCAAACGCAGACGAACTCTCTGTTCCGTCACAATAGGACGACATTCGACTAAAATTCGTTTATTTAACTCGTACTTATACAAAAATTCTACGAGGATTATAATTTGGCTTCTCGTTTATAGCGCTATAAACGAGATTAGCCGATGTGTTTGTAGAAGCGCACACAATATAAAGTGCTTTATGGGATAAGCTAGTTAAACATGGCGTTTCACTATGGATTTTAACAGCATGTCATTATTTGCATTTTTAATTAAATACTCGGGAGGACAATCAGTTTTACAAGGTATGGTTATGTGAAGGATTCGCTGTGTAAAGTGTGGTGAATTTCCGTTGCTGCCGTGGATTTGTCAAGATTGAAGCAATAGTTTACTTACTTACTTACTTTAAAAAGAGGTCATGTTATATGTAACTTTTGTATTATTAATCGTCACAAGCAGTTGCTTAGGTACCAAGGGCGTAAGCGGGGCAGTGCCTCAGGGCCTTCCAGCTCAGGGGGCCCTCGAATCCCTGAAATTATGGAAATTTCTCCCATTTTCCCAAGAAGATTCGACTATTAATGCAGTTGGAGTTGAGGTATCCCTATTAGCCAACGAACACCTGTCGTACACAAAAAAGTGCTGATGATAAAGTAGCCGAGGATTTTTAAAGTAGGTATATGTATATTTAATATTTTTACACGATAAAAGAAAATCAGTTTAGTTATCTGTGGGCCCCATTTGCCCCAGGGCCCCTCGTTACCTAGCCAACCCACTGGTCACAATTCCTATATTTCTTATTCACTCTACAATGTTTACAATTGTGGTATTTTCAGAGCACAATTAAAATAGGTAATCGAGTATAATGTCATTAAACGTTTTTCATGACAAATGGTCACGTTTCTTGCTAACATGTACGAGCACACAAAAGAAAAAAACCTTGAGATTTGGCACGTTTTCTTAAAGCATGTATGTCAGCTAATGTTTCTTTTAAAGCCTCCGTAAGTCAATACGAATCAGAATTGGATAACTTCTCAAACTTAAACCTATTGAGTACAAAGTTGTAAGAGGCGAGTATTGGAGAGGCCTTTGTCCAACAGTGGACTGCGATGTTGATGATGATGATAGGTAGTATTATATACTACTTAGAAGTAGGTAGACTGAGTAGTATGAAATAACTTCGAGTAATAACTCGCATGACCTTTGCCAAGGAAAATGGTACTTACTCGTACATAGGAAATGATAAGAATATGATTTAATAATGTGTGAGCTCGCACGCTTAAGTATTGAATATTTAGAAATAACACACAGAATTAGTAACAAACATGCATATTGTACATAGGTTGTTCTTTATAGAAACAGGACCAACTTTAAAAGGCAAATTGCAGTTGTAAAACTCACTTTAATCCTTTCTAAGTCACGAAATCCGAAACATCAGTGATAACGCGGGTACATTACGCACATAAAATAAGTACAATATTTAACTTTTTATAAAAAAAATCTGCAAAGTCCTACTTATCTCTTACGTAAAAAAAGTTAATCGTCATGGAGATAAACTCCAATGTCTAGTGATGTCGCTGCGCACAGTGCGTCTCCTTAGGGACATAATATGCGGAAGACCAGCGTCACGGCGTCTCTTGTCGCCGCGACATAATCTGAGCATTTTGTCCTTTTCAGTGACATGTTATTTTATTATGAATGTTATTGTATTAGCTATAAGTCCTATTATTTGTCACTGAATAAACATATTTTCTTTCTTTCTTTCTTTCAATGTTGACTCATCAAAATCCTTCTATAGGTTTGCGAGCTATACCTTCAAATACGGTGCAATTTGTAAAGACTGGCACAGCACGTTTCACCTCTACTTTGATGGAAGTCTTTGCCGGGCTTCTTGTTTTCCGAGAGTTAAGCTTCCAATATTCAAGGCGAGAGTTAACCGGTTTTTGCTGGGTGAGCGCGCTCTATCGTAGAGTCCGGTATCGCTTAACACCGAATTGCAGTGAAGCGCAAAACCAACTTCGAATAAAAAAGTCATAGGCACCTAAATTAGAACCCTCTTCCTCGCGCCGGTAAACTTCTATCATAATTGGCAAATAAAATAGGTTAATCAAACGTACCTAAAAATTAGAACCCTATTTTTCGAGCCGGTAAATTTCTATCTTATTTGGCAAATAAAATACGTTAATCAATTACTTTATTAGAGGCATGTAGCAGTTACTGTATACAGTTTGCTATGATAAGTATATAAGTAAATACAAGTAAGTATATGAATGGAGGCGATATTTAAACGATGTTAGAAGGTGGTGACGGATTTTAAATTAAGTAGTTAATCATAATAAATGGACATGCAGCAAATAGGTTTCTGAAGGTGTGTTTGATTTATGTGTTAATATTTCCATGATTTATCATAGTTTTAGCATTCACCTAAGCACATATACATTCACTGCTGAGATTGGCACATAGGAATGGTCTTCTATCCACATTTTATTTCGCTCATTTTTATGGTTTGTACTTTCGCAATTTTAAGACAGTTGCTCTAAGATGCGGATTTTCTGAGGCATAAATATGCCTGCCTTCAACATATACCTTCAATGTCAAGGGCAATAGAAAGATATGTAACTAGTTCAGTGAAGCTCACACAATTATTCATAGCTACGAGTATAGTGTCAATGTTGCAATTACTAACGAGTCGTCACGACAACTCAGCCATTAAATTCTATAGAATAAGTTATGCATGCAGTTTGGATATATCCCATCGAAAGATACTTACCAATTGTAATTATTATTTAGGTAGCCTGAGTAGCCAACATTACCTATATTCAGTTATTTTTTGATCATTAATACCTAAATAGTGTTATGGACTGGCCACATGGCGGCCAACCTCTTTTTGTTACTTTATTTATTTATTTTTTCTTTTCCATATTTTTGATTGCATTTTGTTTCCTTGAAAACTCCTATCCTTGTTCCTTTCCAATCTCTAGGCTGTGCTGTGTGTCTTGTTTTTTCTGTGTTTCTATTTACTGTATTTTATATTATTTTTTAATATCTATATTTAATTTCCTTTGGGCCCGTTTCTCTTTCCTTTTTTTTTATAAGATGAGCTTTCAGGATGACCTCACTCCACCTGATGGTAAGCGGTCGGGATGTCCGAAAGTTAGGTCGACAGGCACAATTCCTTTTTCTCTTTCCGTTTTTAATAAATAGTTTTCGGTTATATTTCTTGCCAGTAGGTATACATTCATAATGCACAGGCAGCTGAACAGGCAATCTGTAATACAGAAATAATTATACAGTAAATATCCGGAAATATAAAAAAACAACAATGAAGAGGCGGAAACTAATTTATCGTATTTGTTCAATGGTATTGAGAAAATTACTGGTTACACACAAAATTATCATTTTCCCACATTGGAAACAAGGAAAAAGTGGTGTTTTAATAATAAACATACCAATTGAATAATTGTTCTTCTTTACGAAGTCTAACAATAAATACTTAGATTCTTGATGTTTATTTCAGAAGTCCTATCTCTATGCACAGAAATGCAATATTCTGAATTAAGTATAACATCTTAATTGGATATCGAATAAAATTCCATAGAAAAGATTACCTAAGTTTGGTACGGTACTGAAGGTAAAAGCAAGGAAAAGTTATAAAATAAATGATAAGCTTAATTTCTTGTAAGAATAGTTGTATGTAATAATAAATAATAATTGATGAAAATTATCTATCTACCTTCAGCACCTATGAGGAACTCTTTTGTTACAGATTGAAAAGGTCAAATTTTGTATTGAACTGATGACCATAATGGTACAGAAAAGGTTGACCTTCTCACATAATGGGTATAGGCAAAAACTTATACTTATGTATTTTACTGTAGGCACTAGCACTTAATTGTTAACATGTTAGATGTTATCATTAATCAATTGTTTTGTTTGCTATTATTAACAAAGAAATAATTTATATATAGATATGGTTATTTTTAAACATATGTTTTAAGAGAGGTAGGGCATAGCGAATCTTCGCTCGAATTGAGCCGCCCGTCCGGGGAAGGACCTCCACCCTATAGAATACCGCAGTCAAATGACCTCTGGGTCGTGTTTCTGCCGGTGAGTAGGGTTTCCGGAGCTCGTGGGGGGCAAGGGTTGGGCCGGCATGGCGGTGGCAACTGACAGGTAACTGACCAGTTACTTGCCCGTTGTCACAGCGACTTGGGCTTCTCTTTCGCTTTCCATCAGGCGTAGGGAAGCCATTACGTCGAGACACTATAAAAAAAAAATGCCTGAACTCGTATTGATACTGCAACAATTGCCTTCTACGATGCTGTGGCCAATTATTTAGTAATATTGCTTTAAATACAACAATTAAAAAAAAAATTAACATTAAAAAGACAAAGATAAAGTGCTTAAGGTCTACTGTACACACTTCCTAAGATTTAACACGTTGACTGTCCCGTGCACTATATGTAGTGCAGTCACTGTTTCACCTATTGTGTCTGCTTTGCGAACAGCTAATAGGTTAATAATATCCAGAAAATATACCTAGAAATGTTGGTACTGGTCATCTCATATAATTACTTGGAAAATACTTTGGTACCTTTAATACTGTAACAGAAAAACTTATCTTTAGTCAGAACTGCACCTGTAATCCCACAAACCCACACGGAACTAGGTTTTTGGAGGCAATATTCTCACACTGGTTTCGCAATGGGCCTCTACCCATCCGGCATGATAGACACTGACAGTTAATTGTTGATCTTAGATACCGATCTTCAATCTTATTGTACTCTGCAAAACTATGACTTTTAGGATTTTCAATAACCGCACTGTAGGATGTGAAGCGCCTTTTAATTCGAATGGGATTTCCATGTATTATTTTCGTAACATGATTCATTATTAGATTCCAATCAGATAAATTAACTTACTTATAATAGACCTATGCTTTTTATTAATTGTGTACACAAACTTTGTGTAAAAAATTCGCGGTAGTTTTTGAGTGATGGCATTTAGATATAAATTATGTAGCTCTTTACTATCTCAGTTCAGTTCAAGTTAAGCCGCACGCGTAATGGGCAGGTTTTACAGAAATACGTGACAATGAGATTATAGAGGCTTTAATATTATAGTAACCACATTATAAAGTACATATAGGTTACTACGAGTACGTTTCAAATACAAAAACAAAAAAAAGCATGCAATTTTAACGTGTTTTCAATAATTTTCGGAGACCTTACTTAGATAAGTACTTTATTTGTTTTATCTACTTAAAAGGTAAACAAAACAACATTGCCCCAGTAATTAAACACTGCCTTATGGTTTTTGTGATAATAAACCTGTTATACAATTAAAAACTAATAAAATAGTAGTTTAAATTCATCAATGTCAATTTTTTCTAAGAAGTTGTGAAGACGTTAAACAAACATTAGGTTCAGTGACATCGTGAGAAAGTGTGGTGACTTTGTGGTTGTATAATGAAGGACGAAAAGCCGGTGGTGGAGGCGTTGAAGCCGCGGGAGACGTGGAGGATAGTGAAGAATGTGGTCGTCATCAGCGTTGCCTTTATGGTGCAGTTCACTGCGTACAGTGTGAGTGGATTTTATATGTACCTACCTACTAAGTAGTTCAATTAACACGGTGGATTTAATCTACATTGCTCAATAGCGGTCGCTATCTTTTCCTGCACCTATTTAAATAATTGAAGGCTTGTAAGTCTATAGGGGAATGATCGCAACGTTGTGCAACCATTGGCGCGGTCAATCCGATGATGGGTGACCAAAATTTGACACCGATTTCCTCCGTGCTTCGGAAGGCACGTTAAGCTGTTGGTCCCGGGTGCTATCTTTACCAACTCAGATAGCAGTCGTTACATCATATCAGAGATAATGATAACTCTGACGCCTAAACTGGGAATGGGTATAGCTTACCCTAAGTGTTGCGGAGGTCTGATGGCAGTCGCTCTGTGTAAAAACTTAGCCCTCGCCAAATCTCTCAGTTTGGGAAGCCGACCCTGAGACAATCGGGAAAAAGGCCAGGATGAGGATGATGATATCTCTAAATATTAAAATTGGCTTTTAGACCCTTTAGACTTACAACCCTTCACTTGTCAAAATAATATTTTGTCGCAGATATTGTAGCGCTTCGCTCTATATTGATGTTTAAATATAAGTTTACTTAACTACTACAAATCATTGATCCAAAAATAAGTTTTAAGTGCAAGTTACTTCAATAAAAAGAAAAACGTTTCACTGATCACTGAAGTAATTTTCGCGATCTCATTACAGAGCGCTAGGGAGTCATTCGTAACCCACAGTCATATTCACAGTCTATAGAGCCATTTCAGTATAGCACTTAGACAATTCGAAATACAGTACAAATGTTTAAAAAATTAACATTTTGCTTTTGTTTCATTCATACAGGGCGCTGCAAACCTGCAAAGCTCGATAAATGCGGAAGAAGGTCTCGGTACCGCGTCGCTGGCGGCGGTGTACGCAGGACTCATTCTGTCCAATATATTTCTGCCAGTTCTCGTTATAAAGTAAGTATAAACCTATCCCTGTTAGACTAATGGTCCTGAAACTACCAGGAGCGGCGGTCGCTTGTCATCTGGCCAGGGCAGACGGGTAGCCTCAGGTCTTGCACGGCCTTACCTCTTGTTTTTTGACTGGCTCGGTGGCTCAATTGGTAGTGACCCCTGCCTTCTGAACCAAGGGTCGTGGGTTCGATTCCCACCCGGGTAAACATTCGTGTGATGAATACTTGTGTTTGTTCCGTGTCTGGGTGGTTTATATTTGTATTTAAGTATTTATTTGTGCTACCTTCGTTGTTCTGATACCCATAACACAAGTGCTTAAGCTACTTACTTTGGGATCGGAGCAATGTATGTGATGTTGACTGATATTTATTATATTGTTTTTCAATTAAACATGCCTACATTTCCTCCACTTGAAGGTTGTCGGGAGGAGATGTTTATTATACCAAAACTAAGTAATAATGTGCTCCTGCTATTCTCTACCCAACTGTATAAATGATACAGTTTGAAGTTTAAGCTTTGTGCTCTCTGCGCCATTTGTAGATTTCAGAGGAAGTTTTTTTCATGCCCACTTGGTTACCAAGGCAATTAAGTTTTTCCGCAACAAAGATAACCTTTGACTTTTTTAAATGTTGCAAGCAATCGTACCTAAGGTACTTAAAAATGAACTACTTAGATGACGAAGGTACTTCCTTTAGTCGTGATTATTTTATATGATGATGTGATGGCTTTGTTTTTGTATAATGATAATGATGTCTATTCATTTTCGCTTCTTTGCTTGTGTTGAGAAGCTTGAATGTTGTACGCACTAAGCGGCTACCCTAATACAATACAACTGTAGGTTTTAGAATTATAACTGTAGGTTTTGGAGGATTAAATCACTCATGGGGATGGGAAAAGAACATTTTATTTCTTCTACGACTATCACATCTATACCTACACTAGCTAACAACGCTAAGTACCTACCTAAGGGAAAACATTGCTTTAAATCTTACCTACTAAAGTAAATATCTCGTAACTTTATCGGCCCTAAGAGTTATACCATACCTAAGCGGTAATGAAATAATAAATTAATTTCCACCCGAGAACGTTGCGTTTGTGGAATGCCGATGTTTTCTCAGGGGAATACAGTATGGGGCACTTCAAGTCGAAAGTAAATAGGTCCTTAAAGGGTCGGCTAAACGCATGCGATGCCCCTGGTGTTGCAGGCGCCGAGGCACCCATGGGCTACGGTAATTGCTTACCATCAGACAGGCCGGTAGCCATTTGCCACCGTAGTGGTATATAAAAAAAACTTTAAAAAATTCACGCCTCGTTTCAATATGGTAGGAAATAGAAAACAGGCAACACATACGCAGCGATGAGTTCCCTTTTCTGCACAAATTATTATAGTCTATCGCAGCACTGCTGCCTCTGCTGCCTCTCCAGTTGTTTGCCATTTAGGGCAAATACGCGAAGGCTTCACTCATAATCGCTGGACAGGCGGGTTGACGATCGTAGCTCCTCGCTCCGGTGACGCTGCTGCGTCAAATAACTTTCAATAGATAACTATGTATTAACCATAAGGTTATACCGCCACCAGTTGCCAGAGCCTTGTTTGTTATTTGGCAGGATGCACCACGGGCAGGTGAATTAGAGCGAAAAGTTGATAGGTCGTTCCCTTACATACCCAATGTGCACAAATCACACACAGCACGTTTCGCCTCTACTTTCACAGTACGAACGGCCAAAATATGGAACTCTTTGCCAGGCTCCTTGTTCCCCGAGACGTACAATCTTCCGATGTTCAAGGCGAGAATGAACCGGTTTTTGATGGGTGAGCACGCCCCATAGTAGACTGTGATTTTGCATAAAAAAAAGATATTATATGGTATTTTCCTCCGTTCCAGTTGGTTCGGTACAAAGTGGGCGATAGCTATATCGTTCGCGACGTACATGCCGTACATCGCCGCGCAGCTTTATCCTCGCTTCTGGACCCTGATCCCGGCCGGGCTCATGGTGGGCTTCGGGGGAGGGCCCCTGTGGTGTGCTAAATGCACTTACCTTTCAGTGGTGAGTACAAACGTATTATGTACAGGATAGGCCTCTCCTAATGTTCGCTTTGATCGATCTTATGCTTCTCGCAACCAGCACTTGCCAGCCGTCCTGCGCAAATCGTCACTCCATCTGGCTTGAGGGACTCGTACACTACGTTTGCAGAGTGAGAGAGCAGAGTTTGATACGGTTTGATGATGATGTACAGGATGTCTAAAATTATGCATCTGATAAGTCACGTTAGCCTAGGCAGCTTCAGTCTGCAATGCATTAGTTATTAGTACAAACCTTATTAGAAGAGGTGTCGTTTTAACGACGCGTTACGCGTCGATTTTGGCGAGTTTTTTATTCAAAATGGGTTTGCACCTAACAGCAATACACATGATGGTAAGCGATGTTGAAGTCTACGAAGCAGCGCGCTCACCCACAATCGGTTCTGAACGTTGTAACTCACAGATAATATTAATTAACTCAATACATGGTGCTTAACTTCCACCTACCTACTAATAAAAAGTAATCTTCTTATAACTTCAGGTCTCCGAGGCGCATAGTAAAATCTCAAAAATATCGGCAGAAGCTCTTCTGGTGCGGTTTCTTGGATTATTCTTCATGATTTTCCAGTTGAGCCAAATATGGGGAAATCTAATTTCTTCCTTGGGTAAGTTTCTAGTACCAATGGTTAATGGTACGTAAATACTTGTAGATTTTAAACATAAAATTTTAATAAAATTGTATAGATGTCCTAAATACCACTACCTATATACTTACCTAGTACTAGGAAGTTATTACATACGTGAGGTTCTATAAAGAGGCGCAAAGTTTGTTGTAGTTTTTGCTATATTTATGCCAAATGATCTGTGCGAGTTATAGGTACATACAGAGTGCACAAATAACTGTTTTGTTCAGGTTACTGACAAGATTGTTTACCTCACCTTGGTAGTGGCCAAACAAATTCCTGAAGAAATAACTGAATACCTACAATGGTATTAAAATATTAACTAACTTATGGTTGCAGTCCTATCTTCGGGAGACAACGCAGCAGCGGTGACGGCTGTCAACGCGAGTGTCATCCCTGAGCTGTGCGGGGCGAGCTTCCTGCCGAGCGCCGATGCTGGAGAGGCCTTGCAGCAGCAGCCTCCTGAGAAGATACAGATGATTGCTGGTTAGTCGACATTGAGTTTAAACAGTCTTTTGTTTTAATAAGATCGACGCAAACGGTATATGGATTGATTATGACCTGCATGTTTCTTAACACGTCGTCTGCCGTTGCTGGGTCAAAAGTGACCGTTAACCCATTCCGTGTCTACCGTCCAGACATAATAGAATTTTAATTGTTATGTATCAAATGTGACACACTTGACAGGGAACCTGTTAAATAAAACTTTTTCAATTGTATCTGGATTCATAGCAGTTAAAGTCTTAAAGAATGGCGACTGTTAAATAAATAAATAAAATATTTATGTCTTTTCCTACAATTAACAAAAAAACATCTATGAAATTCTAAACTTAAGGTTTTTCTTCAGGAATTTATTTGGCGTGCATGGCTGGTGCTGCCCTTATTGTCGCTGTTGGAGTTGATTCTATGAAAAGGTAAGCGAGTTAAAGTGAGAATCCAGATCTTCAGTATAGGTATTGGTACTAAGTTACTAGGTACGTACTAATGATTGTTCCTATGTTAGAATTACCTGCATGAATATTGGCCAATATGTGAAATATGAAAGCCTATTTATGTTAATCTGATATATGAGTTATCCTGATACCATAATCCTCTCTAACCTTATCAAAAGTCTTGCATAACATCATATGATCGGTTTGTCTCTTTAGGTACGAGTCCGCACGGACTGAGAAGAAGTCTGACACTTCAGGGCTGGCGCTCCTCGCCGTGACGCTGAAGCTGCTAGTGGAGCCGCACCAGGTCATGCTAGTGCTCATCAACATCTTCATCGGCTTCCAACAGGCCTTCTTCGGTGCTGACTTCACTGCTGTTAGTAATAAACTATACTTACCTTCTTTTATAAAATGAACCGGTCCCGACTGGTTCCAGGGCCTCTCGCACCAGCTCTTGCCAGCCGTCCTGCGCAAATGGAAATTGGTCTATCCATTTATTCGCCAGCTTACTCGATCCTAGGCTTCTCGCATCAAGCACTTGCCAGCCATGTTAGGCAAATTCATCATCATCATCAGACCGTGAGTCCCGGTTGCGTCCAAAGGCCGTGCCTCGGAGCCCGGGGTCCGCTTCGGCATCCCTGGTGGCGAGTCCATTGGCATGCATATCACGTCAATCCAGCGCTTCTTGGGCCTACCCTTTCTGCCGTGGCCCGGCGGAAGCTGCATGGCTAGACATTTGTTCCTGGTTGAGGCAAATTGTCACTCCATTTCGCCTGAAGGCGTCCCACACTACAGGGTGTCACAATGAATCTTTATGTTCCAGGCGTTCGTGTCGTGTGCTGTGGGAACCGGGACTGTGGGTTTCGTCATGATGACATTCGGACTGTCTGACGCTCTTAGCTGTGTCGTCACGGGCTATTTGGCTAAAGTGAGTAACTGTTATCTACAGAGAAGCTTCTTTAAAATACACAATATTTGTTTGTACAGGGCGCACAATGCAAATACTTTACGTAAGCTGGTACAGGGTGACATAAGGTCGTATACAATTTGGTATACGTCTGTCTCCGAATAGGATCGGGTGTGTTCTGGAAGAGGCAAGGGAAGGCAAGGGATTTCCCTAATAATTAATCTTAGTTCATTCGGTTTTCACTTAAAGACAATATTGCTGCCACTGTAAGATCAGGAGTTTTATTTTAATCGTATGGGTATGGGTGTTCGGGGAGAAGCCTCCATTCATTGTAATAAGGCTTCTGAGTGAGTACCCGGGTGCCCGGGTCGAGTGAAATAGTACCTGGGTAGTAAACATTGTCAATAACTGGGTATACCCGGATCCGGGTACCCGGGTTCTGAGATACCTTTGATGGAACTAGGGGGATAAAGTTCATTTGTTGCTGGATTAATGTTATGTTTACTAGGTACAACTGTCATTACGTTCCAGCTAAGCGGTAGGTTACCGCTGATCTCCTCTGCAGCCGTGGTGCACACGGCGCTGTTCGTCACGCTGCTGGCGTGGAGGCCCCAGGCGGGCCAGGACTACATCCTGTACATCATCGCGGTGCTGTGGGGCATCTGCGACTCCGTGTGGATCGTGCAGATCAATGGTCAGTGTGAGGTACACGAAGGCCTTGAGAATTCGGATATCTATACTTATAATATATCTGTAGAGAAGTCAATTCTGTACATGAAATATATTTTCAAAATAACTATCAAGGGGTGATTAGTGATCGATACTGATGCCGAAAATGCAATCAGTAAAATTTTTGTCTGTCTGTCTGTATGTTCGTAATAGAAAAAAAAAACTACTGGACGGATTTATACTCCTGGGCAGGTTATACTCGTAGTATACTTTTCATCACGATACAATCAATAGGAGCAGAGCAGTGATGGGAAGTATTGGGAAAAAAAGCGAAATTTTTATCTGTATGTTTGATCGCGCATCACGCGAAAACTACTGCATGGAATTAAATGCGGTTTTCACCAATGTACCTATTTCTAGAAGTCTAACTTAAAATTTAGGCACCTTTTTATGGAAGTCCGTTATTTTTGAAACCCTATATCCACGCGTGCGACGCCGCTGGCATAGCTAGTACTACATAAGATCCTGACTCTACAGTCAGGTCTACACCTCATTATATTAACTGACTAAGGCTAGGACGGTTGAAATATCCCACAGCAACATTACGTACCCTATGAAAGGTCCCTGTGTCCTTCTTAGTACCTACTCCTAGTTTTATGTGCCAGTTTCAGGAAAATTGGTTCAGTAAATATAGCCCTCTTCGCAGGGCACAAATATATCTATAAATTCACTTTTATATAGGTATAATAACGTTTGTATTTTAACTCATCCAGATTCTATCAAGAAGGGGATCAAAGTTGATAGCTCACCTCACCCTTTTTATCTATCCTCTACCCGAAGGTTGCCTGGAAGAGATCACTTATAGCGATTGCGATATTGTACAACATATGTCTATTATACCTACCTAGTTTATAAGTCAACTGTATGGTGTGCAATAAAGTATTTCTATCTATCTATCAAACAATTGATACAACTAAGAATCCCGGTATTGACAGTATAAAACAGTCTGTAGATAAAAAAAAAAATTCCGGCCTACTTTGTTTGTTCATTAATTCTTCTGTCAATTCAAACTCTTCTGTCTCTATTCCAGCATACTACGGCATACTGTTCCTCGGCAGAGAAGAAGCTGCCTTCTCTAACTTCAGGCTATGGGAGTCTGTCGGGTACATCATCGCTTACGTCATTTCCCCCTACATGAGGATCAGTCAGAAGACTTACCTCATGTTCTTCATGATGATCGTAGGAGTGTCTCTCTACTTCACAGTTGAGTACAGAGAGTATAAGGCGAAGAAAAGATTGGAAATGAAGAAAAACGAGTTGGGTTTCGAAAAGGGTTGTAACAATCTTGCTTTTCAGAGTATAGAATGATCAGTATTAGAAAATGGAGTAAGTGAAAATGATCTGTTCTATAAAAGTAGCTTACAGCATTAATTATTATTGCATAATTTTTGGCAAGAGCCGAAAATCATACGTGATATACATATAGGATTTCTACCTTTTGGGTCCCATTACAATTAAAACTTAATTAACGGGAAAGGAGCAAAATATTTTAGGTATTCATATCCATAGATTCTTAAATTTTGAAATGATGATATTGTTAAGCCAAAAAGTGAGAAAGGTTAGGTATCCCGAGTGCTGGTAACACGAGAAGATTTGACGAGTATACCTACCGCAGTAATGATACTTTATACAAGTATATCGTGAAGTAAGTGTGTATAATATATTTTAGTTTTATAAACTTAATGTAAATATGGATGTGCCATCCGTCCTAGCATCACCTATAGGTGGAAAAACCTAATTAAATAGTTAAATATAAGTTTACACGAACACAACCATTGTTAATGCCGTTAATTATTTTAAGTTTATGATAATAAAATATTCCATTAAAAATATATTGTTTTGAATGTGACATACACGAATGATCCAAAGACTCCGGGTTTCACTTCCAGTCGGCTGTCGGAATAATTTAAACGACTCAACTAATTTTGCAATATCGTAGCGGCGTAAATATAAACTATGTCTAAAGAGCAATAAGTAAAGCCCATGGCTTTTAAGCAAAGCTCATTCTAGAGTTTCTGGAGCTCGTGGGTTGAGTGCTGCATTGCATCGGCAGCCAAATGGTAGGGAGGGCAACGCGCGTGTGATGTCCCTGGCTTGGTGGCTCAATTGCTAGTGACCCGTGCCTTCTGAACCAAGGGTCGTGGGTTCGATTCCCACCCGGGACAAACATTCGTGTGATGAATTGTATTTGTTCCGTGTCGGGGTGTTTATATTTGTATTTATTTAAGTATTTATTTGTGGTACCTTCGTTGTTTTGATACCCATAACACAAGTGCTTAAGGTACTTACTTTGGGATTAGAGCAATGTATGTAATGTTGTCTGATATTTATTTTATTTATTCACGATCGTTCGTTTAACTAAATATAAATCGTTAAAGTCGATTTTCATTAATTTAATTCATATATTCGAACATGGGAGGGGAAAATGGGAGAGATTTATGGTGGAAAAATACGCGATCCGTTCAATGAACGATCGTTTTCGATTTTGATAGTACGGGCCATGGAGTTGCAGGCGTCCATAGGCTGCAATAACCCGGGCCGTAGGCTTGCTTGCCCACCTTGATGGTATAAAAAAACAATTACTTGTATTTTTTGCCGGGTGGGAGCAGGGCGGTAAAACTGTGCTAGGACCTTTAGGGTATGGCGCGGTTGGGCGACCGCCAAGGGTCCATACATAAGGGCGACGCGATGGATCGGAAAAGAGCGCCCTAGCGTCGTGTTTCCTCACTTATTATGAAGAATAGCTGTGCTCGCGACGTCGTCCGCGTGGAATAGTTATTTTTTCCCGTTTTTTTTACTTTTTCCATTATTTCTTCGCTCCTAATAGTTGCAACGTGATGTTATATTCTCGATAAATGGTCTATTCAACACAAAAATAATTTTTTAATTCGGATCAATAGTTCCTGAGATTAGCGCGTTCAAACAAACAAACTCTTCAGCTTTATAATATTAAGTATAGATGAAGATCTGGCTACTTTAATTTTCTTCTTTAAATCGAGGGCGATATATAAGCTTCGCCCAGCGCGCTAGTAGTTAAATAACTTGGAAAATCAAACACAGGAAACAATTTAAGATTCTACAGCTCTATGATGCATTGTTCAGATTTGTTATTATAATTTCATAACAAGCATTAGTGTTGTAAATCACAGATGTTATAAAATCGGTAGGTATTTTACCTATTCCAGTTTATCCAGTACGTCACTGCTTTGTAGATCGACATAAGTTGATAGACTTTAATGTCAAAGTAATAAAGCTTAATTTAATTTGATCGTGGTTACCTTCATTAAAATCGTGTTATTGGTTATTTGTTTATTGATTGGTTTTGTATACGTATCTCTGCGTAAATGTTTCCATTATATTTTTTTCTGTCACATATATCCATTTTCCTTTAGGCAATACATAGAAGGTCAGGGTGAGGGCGACAGGCGCAATGGGTTTTGTCGTATTGTGCCTGTCGACCTAACTTTTGGACCTGACGACCGCTTACCATCAGGTGGAGTGAGGTCATCCTGAAAGCTCTTCTTTTATAAAAAAAGGTAAGTAACAAGTACAATATAGATACATTTAATATACTAGTCTACATTAAACCTTTCCTTGTCCTCTACTCAAATGCGTTTTGAATTTGGAAATTTATAGGTAGGTGTGTACACATAAAGGGGGTTTGTAAATGTAAGACAACCTCGTTTGCGTGAATGTCGAACGACCGGAAGGTTTCGGGTAGAGTCAATTTAAGAATCGAACTCTTTAAAATAGGGTCTGGGTTGGGTGTTTTCGGATACATTTTGGTAAGTCATCATCAGACCAGTTGCTTTCAGTTTCGATTGTTGAGTCAATTTAGGAAGCGAACTTTTCTAAATTGACTTTGGTCCGTCTGGGTGTTTTCGGAAACGCTTCGGTCACTGAATGTTAGACCATTATTTAGTATGTTGTCTGGCGCATAATTTAAGAATTTATTGACTATTACTTGGTGTTAAGGTTTCCCAGAATGAAGGAAGGGAGCAACGCACTGATCCAGTTCTAAATTTCAATCAGCGTAATTATACTTTAGGTGATCAGGCAATATCGTACAAAATTTAGACTAATATAACGTAACTTATTTTGACAATTAAGTAAACTAATAGAACCGGTACTAGCTAGCGATCCTAGGTGGTGCAGTGGACACGTGCTCGCTTACGCGCCGCGCTCGAGACCTTCGGAGTCATAGTTCGGTCACACTGGCCGGTTGGGTTACCGCGCGTTTGAAAAGGTCCCCAATAAAAAAAAAGAATACTTTAAATATGTAACTGGCTGTATATAAAAATTCCTATTACATGGCATTAGTTGGTGATTCTTTTTTTAAAATACGAATTCCATAGTCGATGTTTTAGCGCGCCAAATGTGAATTTTGAATGTGAAAGGAATCTGTGATTTAAAAGTTGTGATGCTAATGACAGTGAATTAAATTCTTGTTTTTTTGCGAAATTAAAACAAAAGAAGTGCTTTAGGTATTAATTTATATTTTATTAAGGTAAGTTATAATAATAAGTCATCTATTTATTTATGAGGACAACTAAGTATAATATTTATTATTAGAACCAAACAATCTGTCCAAAGAGCAGTCAAATAATACAAATATTTAATCAAAAGAGTAGACATCCATTAGTTAAAATAAATATTTACCTTTTCTAAGCTAAATTACGTAGTACCGATGGGTTGAAGAAATTGATTGGTTTGTATAAAGAATTAAAACAAAATTTGTTTATTTATATAGTGATAGGTGACAGTATCAACAAAACTGTTTAAACATACCTACATAGATAACTATTAGACAACATCACACAATCCGATCCCAAAGTAAATAACCTACCTAACCACTAGAGTTATTAACAATGCATTAACAAATTATTACCTATATTAACAAATATATTGACCAGCCATGGAAAGAGGCAGAGATTATAGCTTAGCTCAGACACCAGTCTCTCACAATCCATGTAATTTATGTCTGATCAAACTTGATGTACCTACCTAACTGATTGATTGTGAAAGAAAAATAAAGAAATTTTATTTTATTTATTATTATTATAATCAAAACACACACATTATGATGATATAATATGTGTTTGTGTTTTGAACCCAGTACAGTACACACAGTGGCTCAGTACGCAATAAGCCTCTATGCCGATCAATTATCACACATCACAATCACATTACTTGCTTTTGATGTGGCAGTGGGCTGGCCGTTATGAGCCGATAGCTGTGGGAGTGAACGAGTAAGTACGGTCCATATTGGATATACCGCTTCTCGGCAAACGTAGGGAAGGACGCCCTTAGGCCAGGTGGAGCTACGATTTGCGTAAGATGGCTGGCAAGTGCTGGACACGAGAAGCCTAGGATCCAGCAAAGTACAATCATGTTTTTTTCTAAATGGAAGCTTAGATAAGTTAGCTACTTCTACTCTTATCAGGATGCGCTTAGGAGACGTGTGTACGCCTGTTTTCCTGCGAAAGGCTGATGACGGTACGAAAAAGAAAAAATGTCTAGCTTGGAACTGGTGAAATAGATATTGACGTTAACATGTTAAAAAAATGAATTATTTGTGCACGTGAGATATCGGTATGAGGAAAACGTAAAGATCGGTATGTCAATGAACCTTTGTAAAAAATGATAGAGATGCATCTCCAACGACATGAGTATATTATGTTAGTGGTCACATTATACTAAGTTATATGTATAATTTACTATGACATTATAGTTGATTGGACACATTGATACCATCGCACAAAGTAGCTAGAGCATGTCGTCTTATCTACACTAATATTATAAAGAGGAAAACTTTGTTTGTTTGGTTGTAATGAATAGGCTCAAAAACTACTGGACCGTTTTTAAAAATTCTTTCACCATTCGAAAGCTACATTATCCACGAGTAACATAGGCACAATTTTATTTTGGAAAAAAAAACTTTACGCGGACGAAGTCGCGGGCGGAAAGCTAGTTGTATATAAGTAGGTACCATTATTCTTTTTAATGTGTTTCTTTGTCTAAATGTTATGATATATATGGTACAAAACAAAACTTTACTCATTCTTATCATTCTTAAGGCCTAACAAGGTCTATCAATTTTTCGGCCACATCTCCAAAAAAATAATTTACTAAGTCTTTTAGATGAATGGTCACTGATGGCTTTATTTATTTAATCTTTATTGCACAAAAGAAAAAGTGTACAAAAGGCGGACTTAATGCCGCAAAGGCATTCTCTACCATTGGGCTAAGCAGAAACAGATGTAGGTAGCGTGCTGCAAAGCTTGGATAAAATTAAACAGTGTTAAAATACTTAAATAGATACATATATAGATATTATAAAGTACATATAATAAAAATAGATCACATAAAATACACATATACATATATTATATATATATAAAGGACGACGACAGAGTGGCTTTATGCCTTTTGTTAATTTTAAAGGTAGTGTGTCACTGTTAATACAACGCTAGTTATATACTATTGCTGCTTTTGATACCTTTGGCTTTTTCGTATAGGTAAGCTACAGGACATTTTACAATTGTTGGATTTTACGATTAAAAACTGCCGACTGTGAAATCCCACGTCGCGTTTACTGAATTGTCGGAACTACTTAATGATAGACCGAAACAATTTATTTATTTATTTTATTTATTTAATCTTTATTGCACATAACAATTTGTACAAAAGGCGGACTTAATGCCGCGTAGGCATTCTCTACCAGTCAACCATTGGGCTAAGCAGAAACAGTAAGAAGGTAGTGTGCTACAAACTAATAGGTACATAATTATAAGAGACTTATAGGAAGACCCAAAACAAAAAAAAAAAAAAGAACTAATAAAGAATAAAAATGTTATATGTTGATTCATAGCTTACGTAATTACACGTACATAATAACTATTACTATGCTGATACAAATAATATGTATATATATATACTTTACTTTTATATATATATATATATAAAAGTATATAAATATGTATAAATAAATATAAATGTATAAATAAATATAAATACATAAATAAATAAATAATAGGACGACGACGAGATGTGAAGAGAAGCCACTAACGCGCGGAAAGTTGGAGCTGATAATATTTAATAACCTTAATCTTAAACGATGCGAATTTAGTGAGCGTAAGTAGTGAAGGGCCACTGAGGCAAAGTTTACAATACCCTACCCTACAGACCCTATCCGTTTGGGCTAGTTTTAATAAACTATAGCCAACTGATGTAAATTTAAACGCTATTAATATAAATTTAGTAATTTTTACCTTTTTCTCACGACTGATAATATAATGGGAATAATGTAGATAATCTTAACTAATATTATAAAGCTGAAGAGTTTGTTTGTTTGTTTGAACGCGCTAATCACGCTGCAACTATTAGGAGCGAAGAAATAATGGAAAATGTAAAAAAAAACGGGGAAAAAATAACTATTCCACGCGGACGAAGTCGCGAGCACAGCTAGTACAAAATATATTTTTTTTCTTTTTATTGGTTTTTATTACTTTAAGATGATAACTTTTGCCGAATTTTTGAGATCGGGAATTCGCGAAGAAAAGAAGATTTGTTTTAAATGATATTAAAAAGTACCTACTTAGAGGCAATTTTGTTCATTATTAATTTTGGTTACCAACAAACATGGTTGTTTCGTTTAAAGTAAATTGCAACGTTAACGATTAGTACTTTACTAATTAAAACATAAAACTTCCATTAAGTAATTACTTTCTGCGTATTACCAACCAGAATCATTTTGTTGACTTACCTAAATGCTCTATAAATAATACAATTATATTCACCCAAAAACAGTAAGTCATTCAGCGAAACCTGTATTGAAATTTAATTGTTGGAAGTTATTGCATAGGTAATATATGCAATACCTATAGGAAGGTATGTCCTATAGAAAAAATAAGGTAATCGTTAAATCAACACACTAGGAAATTTTATATCTCCATTAGCAATTGGGAATTAGTAGTAAAATAAGAAGTTGGATAAATATAGCAAACTACGAATGTTTATTTCAGCAAGTTTAATATGTTTTATTTAGTCTTTGATCCAACTTTCTTGACGATTTACTTCATACAATCTAATATGCTTAACCTTTTCCTCCCATTATTTTAACCAGTAAAATTATCTAGTCAAACTGAGTTTCAAAATCGGGCCCATGATTCATTTTTCGCGCTACTATATCAGATTTCCAATTTCGCAGCTGTGTATCGTGATGATCACAATGGCTAATTGGCTACGTAGTCCTGAAGGTTTTACTTTTCTCACAACAATTAGTACCTACATAGTTATCTGTTAATGGCGATAATTGCTTTAACAAACTTTCGATAAACGGTTTGCTCCTAATTAGCAAAAGCTTTATTGAGTAAGATGGACATTTTAAGTGGAAAAAAAATAATTACAATAACATTTTTTTTTATTTTTAAATGTATTAAGAAATTATAATATGTAACTAAGTAAAACCTTGCAATTTGCACTTAAAATGTCCGTCTTACTCAATTAATTTTTTGACGAGGTGATAACTATAGAGTTATTGTACTTTTATTCGTAACTTAAGCAAATATTATACTTGTGCTACCTGTTTTTATTTAAATTACTAAAAAAATACCACATTATGTAAATAGACGACTCCATTACAGGAGAAAAAAAATGTCAACGTAATTAATTTAAAGAATAGGTAAAGCATGTTTTCGATACTTAAAAAGGAACTGATTAAAATCTAATTAAATTTTATTACTTCCTGTTGACCTAGAAGTATGAAATTTGACAAAAGGCAAGGTCTAGCAATGTGTAACGTGACAAAATCAGAGAACCTGTATTTTCGCAAAACTATTTAATTCTCATGTTTCGGAAGCTATATAATTTTTTCTAAACATACGTAATGTCAAACATGTTTTTATTATTTAGGTAAGCGGTGTGGTACTGAATTCTTATCATGTTAGAACTTCTACAAGTATAAGAACCCAATACGCACATTATTGCTACATTAGGTCGATGAAAAAGGTAATGTTTGTGACAAAAAATCCTTAGAATGCGCTATAATAGTAAGACTATGCTTTAGTTTACATTATTATCCAATGGTGTCTCGTTTAAACTCTCTAACTCGTTTAAAATTTTGGCTCAACCATGTTGTCCCTAATGTTTTTATTTATTGAGAGTTTCGTAATGTTCAAAATTACGGAGTTTAAAAACAGCTCCAATGTACTAATTATGCGATATCACACAGTGGTCAGCGATTTACTGGTCGTAACTGGTTCACATTGTCACAATCGGTTTAACAATATCCTTGAATAGCCACTAGCTGTACTAGGAGAAGGGAACCGACGCTTTGTTTCCGCTTCTAAAATTACCATGCTCTGTTGGTGTCATTTTTTGTATAGCCATTTTCCTGTGATTTTGACAAAGGTCGTGTAGGTGAGGGTAATTAAGTAAGTACGATAGCAAAAAAGGCGGTAATAGTTTTAACTAAAAAGGTAGTTCTAATTGTGTGAAGCGTTCAGTTATCACGTCGTCAATAATTGTGCACCTGTGGACGAATGAATGAGTACATTCGTCCTTGTGTTTCCGGACTTAAGGCCGGGACAACCCATTTCATCCCGTGTCTGTCCTTGAAAACTAGTAAGGCAGCAATTTTCCTGTGATTTTGACAAAGGTCCTAATTAGGTGAGGGTAATTACCTACCTACCTACATAGTAGGTACGATAGCAAAACCAGTCTGTAATAATTAGTTTTAACTACAAAAGAGATTTGTATGTAGGTAAGTTATGACTTCGTCAATTGTACCTGCGGGGTTATTCATACTTCCGTAGGGTTTCCGGATTTATAATAGAACTTCACCATCTCTACCCTTGGCTCTCCTTGAGGGAATATTAGCAAGGGAATATTAGCAAGCGGGCAGCGTTTACCTGGGTACAAATAAAAGCACCTACTGCGTTGGTGACTAAATCAAAAAAAATCTCATTATTCATATAGACTTGAGAAAAACACTTAGGTACTTGTAAAACAAAAAAATTACACTAAATTAAAAAGAATTACAGTACCACTGGATTCAGAAGGCAGCTAGGTATCGAGAAGAACAGGCAAGAAATTCGATAGTTGCTCTTTTCAATGGCAATTTTTCATATTTCATTAAAATTACCAGCGACTAGCCCTCGCTTTGCTTAGGTATTATGCGTATAAACCTCCCGCTTGAATTACTATTTTAAGAAAAAAAAACGCATCAAAATCCGTTGGGTAGTTTTAAAGATAGGGGATAGACACAAACAGCAACTTTGTTACTACGAGTAGGTAAGTATGTAGATTTCCTCAATTTCTCTCTATCAAGGCAAATAACCCTCCAATTGTCAATAGCGTAGATGTCTATCTTCCAGAAAGAACCATTAAAATCGGACTTATTTAAAAAATCACAGCAGTGGTCGTTTTAAAGCTAACGATGATGTTTACCCAATTTCATAGATTCCAAATACCAAGATGGCGGAATCGGTCGCGTTCGGTCCAGACGAGAAGTTCCGCATCAACCGCAACATCCTGGTCCTCGGGTTCGCGTTCATGGTGCAGTTCACGGCGTTCCACGGCGCCGCCAACCTGCAGAGCTCCGTCAACAGCGACGCGGGCGCCGGCGCCTTCACCCTCGCCGCCATATACTTCTCACTCATCCTCTCCAATATACTGCTGCCTGCTGTCATTATAAAGTACGTACAGTCTATGTTTCTGGATTCAGAATAGGACCACCCCATTTCATCATAAGCACCATCAACCTTTTGCAATCCACTGCTGGATATAAGCCTCTCCAGTTGTTCGCCACTTAGGGCAAGGTGGTGGTGGCGCGCACCAAGACGTTTAGTTCCTCCTGCCCCGTGCCATTAAGTCATGGAATACCCTTCCAGCTCATGCGTTTCCTTCCTCTTGCAATCCTGGGTTCTTTAGGCGGAGCGTGAAACAGCATCTCAGTGGGCCTTCAGGGTGAGGGCCACAGGCGTAATGGATTTGTTTTATTATGCCTATCGACCTAACTTTTGGACTTCACGACCGCTTACCACCAGGTGGAGTGCGGTCATCCTGAAAGTTCTTCTTATATAAAGAAGAAACTCCATCACATCCCGTGGGTGTCATAGAACCTGCTATTATCATAAAGTAAGTACAGCATATGTGGTTATGGAGTCAAATACATTTCGGAGATCCATTTTTATTTATATACGAGTAAGATAGTCAGAGATTAATAAACACAAAGCTCACCACGAAGCAAAGGTGACAAATATTTGAATTCATCACAGTCATCCATCATGAGACATTTCATATTACTCAAACTGTGCTATCATATTCATCTAAATATATAAAACTCAAAGGTGACTGACTGACTGACTGACTGACATAGTGATCTATCAACGCACAGCCCAAACCACCGGACCGATCGGTCTGAAATTTGGTATGCAGGTAGATGTTATGACGTAGACGTCCGCTAAGAAAGGATTTTGACCAACTCTACCTCCAACGGGATGAAACTCTATTCCACGCGGACAAAGTCGCGGGCACTGCTAGTTCTAGTAATAAAAGGCGGAGGCTGATTGTATGACCTTAAGATACAAAGGTGGATCATGACACGACAAAGTAGCTAGTTAGGTATAGATATCAATAAACGTCAAAGGTCATCTCAATAGATCTCATAGATATGAAAACAATTCAAGGCGCAACCGACTTAATAATATGTGTTACTGTCGACGATGCTAAATATTTCTTGATTAAATTGCGAATAAAACAAATTATTATACTCTTAATATAAGCTTAAGGCTGCGGTTCCACTGAAGCGGAGCGGAGACGAGCTGTGCCCGAATTCACCAATCATCATCATCGTCATCCAAGCCTGATGGCTGGATGATCAGCCAAACAAAATAATGTATTTTATCGTGTGGATTTGTCGGCTGCGCACGTCATACAACATAACAGTCAACGTTACCTAGAGGCTGGCACCTACTCCAAAAATAAATGATAATTGTAAATATACCTATTTAAATAATTATAGATAAATATGTAATACTAGCAGCCCGCTCCTCGCTTCGCTTCGGATAAATCAATTGTTTCAGCTAAACATTTCATACATTACAGTTTTTGTCATATTAAAGTTTTTGGTCGTTTGTGTTTTTTTTAAGTCGGTTTGATATTTTTTTAATTTGAAAATTAACCAATGATATCCCATTATATCATTAACTAGCTGTGCTCGCGACTTCGTCCGCGTGGAATAGTTATTTTTTCCCCGTTTTTTTTTACATTTTCCATTATTTCCTCGCTCCTAATAGTTGCAACGTGATGTTATTATTATTCCTGAGATTAGCGCGTTTAAACAAACAAACAAACAAACTCTTCGGCTTTATAATATTAGTTAAGATAATTTTAGCACGATTTAAAGAACCAGATTGAAGTCTAATGTCCTTCGTTCCAGATGGCTGGGCTGCAAGTGGACGGTGGCGCTGTCTTTCATCGCTTACATGCCGTTCATCGCGTCGCAGTTCTACCCCAAGTTGTACACCCTTATACCCGCTGGGATGATGGTGGGCTTTGGAGGGGGGCCGCTCTGGTGCGCTAAGTGCACATTTCTCTCTGTGGTGGGTAAACTATTAAGTTGTTCTCTATTCATATGTTCGTTTTTAAAAGCATCAGAAAAATATTAACTTTTGTTACCTTTTTTTGGTCGCGAGACAATAGTTTTCCAAATGTATCTGTGTTAAGCTCTATGCTTGCTTAACTGCCAGTCAAGAATGAGAAGAGCTTTGAAGATAAACATAAGAAATAATTTAACAAGATCCAACTGTCCATAGACTTAAATTTTTTGTGTCTGGAATCCGAAATAATGATAAGAATATGAAAAATTAAGATAAATGTCGCACATTTCCTTAACATGTAAATCAATACCATCGTTTCATAATATCAATCAAATTCACAGCCACATACAATAAGTTTTGACGTCAGTTTAGTCCGACGTCTTGACACAAAGTGACGATTATACGCTCGATTTATTGCTCACACTTGAGCGTTAATCAAATGAGCGACTGTTTATATATATGAACACTATTGAATGTGTAATAGCTAATGATTGAATATTATTAATTATTATGCATTAACAGTCCGTATGACTTCCGTAATTAGAATACCTAGGGTCACCCCATCTCATCCCGTTGGTGTCCAAGAAAACAACTAACTAAGGGAATATCAGGAAACTGGCATCAGTGTTTACCTGGGTTCAAATAACAACTACTGCGGTCGCCAACCCACCTGCCAAACGTCACCACGCTAAGGCGCTAAGGTTGCTTCCCCAAATGATATGTCCAGCAGTGGATATTTAAATATCAGACAACATCACAAACAGTGCTCCATCCCAAAGTAAGTAGCTTAAGCACTTGTAATATCTGAACAAGGTACCACAAATAAATACTTAAATACAAATATCAACACCCAGACACGGAACAAACACAAGTGTTCACACGAATGTTTGTCACGGGTGGGAATCGAACCCACGACCATTGGGTCACTACCAATTGAGCCACCGAGCCAGTCACCACATTTACCTACAGGCTAATGTTTTTTTAGGTCGCAGAGCCGTATTCTAAGCTGTCTGGTGTGTCAGCTGATGTGCTGGTGGTGAGATTCTTCGGGCTGTTCTTTATGTTCTATCAGATGGCACAGATATGGGGAAACCTGGTATCTTCGGCTAGTAAGTATTATCTTTTCTTATTGATTATTATTTTCATCTGAAAATTGTAAGGTATTTTTTTTTATGTGTAGCATTACTTGTAAGTAATGCCAATGAAATTTTAACGGTTTTCAACAACTATAGATACAAACTGAATAGTCTAAGTAATGAAGGTAGCTTTTATGATTGGATAGCGCTTATCTAGTAATTAGATTTGATCTAACAATCCGCCGCACAATACATGATTGTCGCTAACAACTGTTTAAATAAAGTTAACGGACAAATTACGTTATTTGATCGCATTCAAATTAGACAACAGTGCCGTTAGAATACAAAATATGACTTCGGAATGTGAAGGCCGACTACATCCTTATTTTGTTCTGATGCAGATGTTACCATATCTAAAGCTTGTTGCTAAAGTAGTAGAGCAAGACCTGCGAGGTTTTCAGCTTAACATGCTTCAATGGAGTTAACAAAAGTTGACGAATGATATTATTCCACTGAAGTGGATCGGAGATTAGATTTGAACTATGTCATTGATAAATTTTTGTTATACCCCGTCTGTGGAAACGCACCTTAAGGGTCGCTTGCAGCTGTAGGTAAAGTCTAGGGCGCAAGCCACCCTGTAGCAAAACCAACCAACGGGGATGAAAATTTGTAGCAGAGAATTTAGTTCAAATGTATATTGAAGACTGTATGAAGATAAATCGCTAGATTTTCTTTATTGTACACCAAACAGATGACTTAAGCCTAGGCAGACTGGAGATATATTAAAGTAGAAAAGGCAGAGTATCTACTTATATAGGTAAGTTAAAAGTTGTAGAAGCAAAGTAGAACATGTGAAAATCTATATAATGTACTTATTTGCCGGAAGTCAGGTAAAAGTACCAAGCAATTATACTATTTGTGGTGGTCTTTACACAAATAGGAGGTTGCAGATGATAGCCCGTTCATAGGTACTCTGCACAATAATAATCAATACTGGGGTAGTAAGTACATTTTTTTAATATCAGAATTACATTTTCAGTTTTGTCGTCTTCGTTGGGAGAATTGCCAGACCTAAACTCAACACTTTTAGAAGCGTCGAGCTTTGTTAACGCCACCTCGGAGCCAGCGATGGACTTCGGAGCCACCTGTGGCGTCAACTTTTGCAGTGGAAGCGCTTCTCATGTAAGTTTTGTTATTAAGGCAAACCAATCACTTAGTCTCAAATTAAGCTCGTCGATTGTTTGACCGGGAATCGAATCAAAGGCCTTCAGATCGTTGACACTAGGCAAGTACCTTCGCAATGCGCTTCCGTGGTTGTTGTGATCGCTTGGAAACTATAGATATTTGACCATTTCTAATCTTCGACCATTTCAAAGCTCTAGATGCATGCATTAAAGAATTAAAATTAAAGTAGTGCTAAACAGAACGTAATGAAAATGACACATGTAAAATGTTATATTCGTAGTATTTGACGTTTATTAGAATCGATAATGTGTAGTATCACAAATTAATTACATACTATTAAACAGCAACGCAGAATTGTGTAGAGGAATAAATTATTCTATAAACCGTGAGCCAACACTATTCCGCATGCCTCACTAATTTGCGTTTCCGCACTTGACACCGCATTTTGAGGAAAATACGCTCGGTCGATACAAAATTGTATCATACGGCAACGGTGAAGAAGTTTTTTTTAAACGGTTAAGTAGGTGGATTCGGACTACGAGGTTTGCCTTCGAACTTACTTTTATACTTTAAAAAAATGGTTCATACACTGAGATAGTATAGGCCGTAGTAAGTTTGTCGTTTCGTCGATATCGGAGTTTATTCTTCAATTATGCCTTTTGTCACGAGCATCAAACAGGGAGTACAATTGGTTTCGCCACATAAGTTGCTTTTTTTAATACTTACATCTTCACTTACTTCTAAAAGAAATAACTCTAATAGAAATAAGGACATTACAGTACCTATAAGTGTTACCTATCTTATAAAGGTTTTTTTGTTTGCGGAACCCTTATAGATCAGGGTGATCAGATTTTCCGGAATACCAAAAATACGACGCAATTTAATCTAATTATAAGAACGCAATAAGGTAATAAATAGTATGATTTAATTTATTAGTTTTATTACATAAAATTTATAATATTATAGTGACCTTGCAATGGTCATGTATGGTAGACTGTACAGTACCTATAGCCGTACTTTGCATTTAGCTGTGCCCGTGAGTTTGGCTACGTAGAAAACACTTCTTTTTCGCATTAAAATGTGGCTTATTTCCGTTCTCAAGCTCTAGACTATCAGTGTATCTACTAAATTTACAGAAAGAGAAATCCACACATATAGACAAGAGTTACTTTCGCATTTATAACATTCAAGGATGGTACTTTATCTTCTTTCCATGTAAATATTTTTCTTTCCTTTTCAGGGAAACGCAAACCTGGCACCTCCTTCCCCGTTGAAGATACAAGTCATAGCTAGCATCTACCTGGTGTGTATGGCTGTTGCAGTAGTGCTGGTCGCTTTGGGCGTGGATTCCCTCTCCAGGTCGTTTTTTATTGTTTAATAGCTAGCTATCGGTTATATGTAAATGTAAAATGATAATGTCCGTTCAAATGAGCCTATGTGTTAATTTAATGTATGAGCTAATCTGTAAAGTTTCAAGTAAGTCCGTTCAGTACTCAGTACTAAATAAATAAATACAGTACCTCTACTATTTGTGTGAAGGAGTAACAAATATCCACCAATACAAACTTTTCATCATCATCATCTGATGATGGCTGATGCCTATTGCAGTCCACTGCTGGACATAGGCCTCTCCAGTTGTTCGCCACCTAAGGAAAACTTCTGGAGGATATACCCATAATCGCCACGCTGGGCAGACGGGTTGGCGATCGCAGGGCGTAGCTTCTTGCTCCGATGACGCTGCTGCCCGTCATCGGCCTTTGGTATTTAGCTACGCCTTCTATCGTGATGGTTTTACCGCCACCAGTCGGTTTGCCAGAGCCTCGTTTGTTGTTCGGCAGGATGCACCGCGGGCAGGTGAGGATGGCTTGGAGCCAAAAGGTGATAGGTCGCTCCCTTACATCCCACAAACTTTTACTCTTATAATATTAGTAGAGTGACTATATGGTATGTATGATTGTCTGCCTCGTCGATTTTATGGTTTTCGACCACCCGACAATCAGAAGGCTTTGAATCCCAGGTCTGGTCAAAAATAGTTAGTGTTCTTTTCTTAATGACTCAGTATTAGCTCCGGAGTCAAGGCTTGACGGCGATACACGCCCGTGCATCAAAAATACGTTATGCTGTTGGTCCTACGCTTGATATCTCACAGGTTAAGTCTAACTAGCATCCCATCAGATAATGAGAGTAGAGGAAAAGTTGCACCTGTGTTTGTGGAATTATGGATTTTGTGCACTTTAATACATCCTGCCCAAAGCAAACTAGCTGTGGCTACGGGCAGGTTTTCATAGTTTCCTGCCAATTGTCACTTAATGCCTTTCTCGTAATAGTGTTATATTATTCAGGTATACTGCAGGGCGTACAACCACAATCAGCGGGGAGTCGGGACTGCGGCTCCTGGCGGTCACGCTACGCCAACTGAGGCACAGGTACGATTAATGTCACCTGAATGGTAAAATGCCGTCGACATATGTAACTGCAGCCGATGTCAGGAGGCGGCAGCAAGCTATCGACTAGCCGTCGACATGACTTCGACACTCTTAATATGACATGGGTCATTTAGCGCGCGTTGATGTCTTTTGGCCCATTATATCGTTTTGATCGTTATCTGTATACTAGCAGCCCGCCCCGGCTTCGCACGGGAGACTCGTTTTTTTTACACCTTCGGTTACATTGTTCAAATTTTACCACGGATCCCTAATTTTTTCAAAATGAAATGTAGCCTATTGGAAGAATGTAGCATTCTATTGGTGAAAGATTTTTTTTTAAATCGGCCCAGTACTTTTTGAGCCTATTCATTACAAACAAACAACAAAAATTGGTACAAATCTTTCCTCTTTATAATATTAGTGTAGATAAGTAGTCCGTTTTCACTTTGTTTTCTCATATATATTTTTTTTATTTCTCTTCTTTTTTGGAAGAAAGCGGTAAAGCAACATTGAACCGGGGTTTCCAAACTAGGCTATGCCTGTATCGCAAGCAACAGCAGATGCCGGCGTTGTTAAGCAAGACAAAGCCGCACAATCCAATGCATGTCGGGCATAAGATGTATCTGAAGCAGATTTTATTGGACGAGTCGATCTTTAAGTCAAAGGAAGTGAATCCAGGCTCGGTGGCTCATTTGGTAGTGACCTCTGCCCTCTTAGCCAAGGGTCGTGGGTTCGATTCCCGTACAGTACAAACATTTGTGTTCATGAACATGTCTGTTTGTATTGGTCTGGGTGTTTTCTATGTATAATATGTATTTATTTACAAAAAAAAATGTATCTAAGTAAGTTTATCAGTTGTCTAGTACCCATAGTACAAGCTTCGGCTTAGTTTGGGGCTAGGTGGCGCTGTGTGGCCGAGCGTGGCATGTCTTGGGCTATTTATTTAGATTCACTTCTTATCGGATACACAGTAACGGATTACAATACAGTTAGTGTTTACTACACAGGTACCAACTGCTGCTGCTACCTGTGATCGGGTACATCGGAGCCGAGCAGGCTTTCATGGCCGCTGACTTCACGCAGGTGCGTAGTAGTATTGATATCATTAGTCATCATCGTCATTATATTCAGCCGAAGGGGACTAACTGCAGGGCATAGGCATCCCTCAAAGACTTCCATAACGGCCATCTTGTTCTTCTCGTCTCTTTCGTCTCTCTTCGTCTCTTTTAGCATGTCGTCAGTCTACCTCTCTCTCTGGAGAGCGTCCCACGCTTTTCGATTCGATATCAATAGTAATGCCAATTAAAAGGTTTATAGAATACTTGAGTAGTAAATATATGTGTTATAGGTCAAGCAAACGCCAGTAAATTGAGTGATGTTAATACCTTTTTATTGTAAAAGATGAAGTAATAAAAAAATTCTTTTTGTATGATAGGAGAGATAGATGAGGAGAGTTTTACTTGAAAATGAAATTAGTATGTACGCTTGATTTATATCCAACTCCTGCAGTCTTATATTAGCAAGTATACCCGTCAAAAGATTATTGCTAAGAAAGTTACGTTAGGTCTGCTTGCGAAAGATGTATACGGCACTGACTTTAGGAACATTATCCTATCCACTGTATTAACTTTATTATAATCTGACATCTCGGAGACTGGCTCAGTGGCTCAATTGGTAGTGGCCCCTGCCTTCTGAACCAAGAGTAATGGCCCATCGTGGGTTCCCACTCGGGACAAACATTCGTGTGATGAATATTTGTGTCTGTTGGTTGGTTGAATGTTTATATCTGTATTTAAGTGTCACAAACACAAGTACGTAAGCTACTTATTTTGGGATCGGAGCAATGTATGAGATGTTGTGTGATTATTTATCATTTAAAATGTAGCAAAAAAATTATACATAGGTACATGAAAAAAAAGGTTCTTAAAACCTAACAAATGAAGGATATGTATCCAGGAATTTAAAAAAGTATTTTGTAACTGTTTAGGCGTTTGTTGGATGCGCGTACGGCATCAACAACATCGGCTACGTGATGATCTGCTTCGGCGTGTTCAACGCGCTGGCGGCGCCCGTGGCCGGCGCGCTGGTCAAGCTCACCGGCCGCTACCCAGTCATGGTCACCGCTTTGGTGAGCAGTCTTGAGTAGTTATACGGCGTCAGCAACATCGGCTACGTGATGATCTGCTTAGGCGTGTTCAACGCGCTGGCGGCGCCCGTGGCCGGCGCGCTGGTCAAGCTCACCGGCCGCTACCCAGTCATGGTCACCGCTTTGGTGAGCAGTCTTGTGTAGTTGTACGGCGTCAGCAACATCGGCTACGTGATGATCTGCTTAGGCGTGTTCAACGCGCTGGTCAAGCTCACCGGCCGCTACCCAGTCATGGTCACCGCTTTGGTGAGCAATCTTGTGTAGTTGTACGGCGTCAGCAACATCGGCTACGTGATGATCTGCTTCGGCGTGTTCAACGCGCTGGCGGCGCCCGTGGCCGGCGCGCTGGTCAAGCTCACCGGCCGCTACCCAGTCATGGTCACCGCTTTGGTGAGCAGTCTTGTGTAGTTGTACGGCGTCATCAACATCGGCTACGTGATGATCTGCTTAGGCGTGTTCAACGCGCTGGTCAAGCTCACCGGCCGCTACCCAGTCATGGTCACCGCTTTGGTGAGCAGTCTTGTGTAGTTGTACGGCGTCATCAACATCGGCTACGTGATGATCTGCTCAGGCGTGTTCAACGCGCTGGTCAAGCTCACCGGCCGTTACCCAGTCATGGTCACCGCTTTGGTGAGCAATCTTGTGTAGTTGTACGGCGTCATCAACATCGGCTACGTGATGATCTGCTCAGGCGTGTTCAACGAGCTGGTCAAGCTCACCGGCCGCTACCCAGTCATTAACTCAATCAATTCGAAATTATAGTTAGCTTACAAAAAATGCCACGAGACTACAGGTAAACACTCATGCAAACACGTCAATTTCTCTTGGTTTCGTCTGGAGTTAAAAACTGTTTTCGAAAAAGTTCATCAGTTTTGGACACAGTATTAAAGCAGTAAAGTTCAAATTTAATTGGCATATTTGTCCAATGTTTAGCGAAGAATTGAGAACAGTATCTCATAATGTTATCATACCAGGTGCTGAACCTGTGCCTCATCACGGCGCTGCTGCTGTGGAGACCAGACCCGCAGCAGTGGCTGGTATTCTTCGTGCTGGCGGCCGTGTGGGGCACCGCTGATGCTGTCTGGCTCGTGCAGGTCAACGGTAAGATATTTTGTTTCTGCGTCAGAGAAGAGACATTGCATTGGGATTTTTTCTACATGAGAGTAGGTACCGTGGAACGGCATTTGTCGTCCTGTCTGGTAAAACGGCGTCATCTACCAAATATGTTTTCAAATCAACCATCCAATGTCTCCATTCAAGTCATCACCATCATTGCAGCTTATTTCCACCCAGTGCTGAGTATAGGCCTCTTTCAGCCACCACATTGCATGCTCCCTCGACCTCGTCCGATTATTTCCACCGCTACGCCATCCGACCATCAGGTTGGTGTGTATTCTTCCTTGCTGATTTCAACAACAGCGTTCAGGCAATTTACACAGTTGATTCTTACAAATTACCTATGCTTTTCTCTTACATGGCTTATGAATCCAATCTTACCACCAGGTTACTGGTTTGCCAACCGATCTTCGTCCATGATACGGCTGCCACAAGCGTCAATGTTCTTACCCACCTACCATCATGTCCCACAAAGTGTCCCTTCCAAAAATCCCTAATAAATCTGCTCCCACACAGTCCGGTGATGATGGCAAGCCGTCTTGACTATTATCCATCGTAGTCAGTTAGGAAAAAAGTATCTATCTAATTTTCAGTTTAAAATAACACAGACATGTTAAAATTTAATTAAAATTCACTATAAGTTGTTTCTTTTAAGTTGTATTTTGTGAAGTGAAAATAAAACAGACAAACAATTAAAGCATTTCTCAATTGCATATTATTTTTCGACTATTTGGTGGCACCTTAACAGTAATAAATCATTTTATTATAAATAGTCAATAGTGGCGCTTCTAAGCCTCTAGGTCACGATTTGTAGAACAACATGTCAATCAAATTCATCGAAGATCAATAACACGGTACCCAAATTGGTACGAAGATGTTACCAAGCATGGCGTACAGAGGCTAATCAAATCACACCTTCATGTGCCAAATTTCTTCAACAATTTTAAACTAACTGTCCAAAGCATAGAGTCCATTATCTATCACCACATTTTGACAGATTGGTTCACTTGACGTGTGTACATCGCGTCAGTTAGATTACTACGAGCCAATTTGAAACTCAAATGAACCGCGGATCGTCATGTCACTCAAATAGTAGAGATCATAAATCACTCACTTCCGGATGAATTGGGGTGCTTCTTGAAATTGTTTTGATAAATAATAAATAAATAACCCAAGACATGCCACGCTGGGCCACACAGCGCCACCTAGCCCCAAACTAAGCCGAAGCTTGTACTATGCTTACTAGACAACTGATAAACTTACTTAGATATTTTTTTTTTGTAAATAAATACATATTATACATAGAAAACACCCAGACCAATACAAACAGACATGTTCATGAACACAAATGTTTGTACTGTGCGGGAATCGAACCCACGACCCTTGGCTCAGAGGGCAGAGGTCACTACCAAATGAGCCACCGAGCCTGTCAATAACAAACATACAGCGTGATGATTTTAGACAGTATCACCTAAATTGTTGGTTAGAGAATAATTAACGTCATTTTTTATGCTTTAAGTAGGTAAGTACTAAAGCTTTTGATTTATTTTTATTGTTGAATGATTTGACGATTCGATCATTTCATTGCAAATAAGGGAAGGTGTATGTTTTTAATACTGTGGTGTATTACCGGACTGATTTTTGTAATTTTTCATTATTAGTTAAATTAATAAATCCCAAACCAGGTTTCAAACTAGGGTTTTCCTTGAACAGTGAATACCAAATGGTACCTAGAGTCTCCCAGAACATACAGACCGGAGATAACTTAGAAAAGTTAACTTCCTAAGTGAATCCGAAGTCCATGCTTTAAGCTACTACAGGTGCTCAAAAAAATCATGCAAAAGAAACATTTGGCCAAACTTCTTACCCTTAATTTATTTCCAGCGTTGTCTGGTATCCTGTTCCCCGGCGACGAAGAGGCGGCGTACTCCAACTTCCGGCTTTGGGAGGCGACTGGTAGCGTGCTCTCTTACGCCACGGCTCCCTACCTCTGCGTTAGGACTAGGTGAATATCAATCAATTAATCTGTCTAAGGATGTCAGGAAGCGACCAATCATCTTTTGGCTCCAAGCCAACCTCACCTCGTGATGCATCCTGCTGAATAACAAACGAGGCGCTGGCAACCGACTGGTGGTGGTTATTGGGCATGATGCCGAAAAAAAAGTAATTAGTCCGTCTTTTAGATTGTTAAAAAATAAAAGACACGTATTTTTTCATTTATAAATTAATTAGACCAAAAATGACAAAGATATAAAAAAAATACGCGTAAATCAGATTTTGGGAGCTTTTTCGCAAATGAAAGACGTCAAAGACCCACACTCCCTACATTTTGATGCTTTGAATCTTTGTTACTTTTGTTTAAATGAAAAAAAGTAAAAATACGTGTCCAATAAATTTTTATAATCTAAAACACGGACTAAATATAATGTAATTATTTTGACCCTGGAATCATCCCTGCCCGGGTTGGCGGTTGCAGGACGTAGCTCTTGCTCCGGTGACGCGGCTGCCCGTTGTCAGCCTGTGTAATTTAGCTACGCCTTTGACAGTGATGTTTATACCGCCCACCAGTTGGTTGCCATATCCTCGTGTTAATAAATATATAGAAATCTGTATACTACATTTCTTTCAGACTACTAATCCTGCTCGGTCTCCTGCTGGTGGGCTTCTCTGGGTACACCACCATCGAGCTCATGGAGTACAGGGCCAAACGCAGGCATCACTTGGAGAGGAACTTCGAGCTCGTCGCCGAGAAGAACGAACGAGACTAAGAGAAATTCAACACTAAAAACGTAAAATTTAAATAGAACATTCTAATTCCTTATTCTTTAGAGGAAAGAGAACAATGTAGTATGTATAGAGGAATTGGATTGAATCAGAAACTGAGCCTACTGTAGTAGACACTAATCCACATATGAAATAACCATGAACAGTAAAGTAATGAACAATGTGATGGTACCGATGATATCAGCTCGCTATCCTCACACGAACACGTCTTTACTCGGCGGCGGTGGGACACAGACTGACCGTCCTCCCACCCCGCACCTTGCGTGAAGTGTAGGAACGAGACGACAGTTGTCAGTGTCAGATGTCAATGTCAGATGTCAGTGTCAGATGTCACTGTCAGATGTTTGACAGTGTGTGTAGTTGTGTGTGTCTGTTTGTATGTTTGTGTATGCTACACCTACGTTATTGAAATAATAGATCTAATTGACCCACTGTGTAGATCATTATAGCCTAAAACACGGATGATCTAAACGTTCCTGGTTCGACGTCTAGCCGGGCCAATAAGGCAAGATTATAGAGAACAAGCGAAAAATTAGTTTTATTTTTGGATACTCCCTGCATATTTATGTAGAAATAATATGTAGAGAAGGATGAGTCCTGTGTCCTGGCTATCACCTGAAGGCGACAAAGCGATTTTTCGCCCATTTAGAGAGCTCCAGAGAGCATTTGTTACTTTCGACCCGCCGTTACTTTTGTACCCGGTCTCCCCTAGTCTTTAATCTTGCATACCTACAATCTTGCATCAGAAAACGAAGGAGCCTTCCTTACATAAGGTTCCTTAGTGTGAAATCATGTGAGGAACTTTGGTAAGGATATTTGCATACCTACCTAATCTTAGGTTTTGGTCTATCCACGAAAACTTCTTACGGTGAGGGAAAGCATCGTGTTAACGCTCCAAGAGTCTTACCAAAAGTAAAACTATTGCTAGTTAAGTACGATGATGATTAAATAGTAGGTAACCATTGGATTAAGTTACTACCCCTGGATAAACCATGTTTTATAGAGATGTTTGATGTTCGGTCATGCTCTACCAGGTTATTAACTAAGCATTTGTAATAATTCACTCTATTGAGTGCGCCGGCTCATCGCAATTTGTTCCCGTCCGCGCCCGTTGACATCGCCTTATTTATTGTTAAGCGATTTTAATGTCCTCTTAAAAAACGGCGCAGTTGAGTATTTCATATTTGAACATGGTGTTTGTAATTTGCGGTAGATATTAATTGTCACAGGGTGTGTTTAAACGATGTGGCCGTATGCTTCGGCGCTACCCGTGTCCCTGCTACTTGCTGCCCACTGGGGGGTTTAGTGGGTATGCCCTCCCATTTTGGGAGGTGTAAGTCCCACATACCATGCCGACTCCCCCCGGAGGCGGCATGAAGGTGCCTAATGCATTCCCCTCTAGAAAAAAAGGGTGTGCTTAAACGGGGTCCGTTATAGTTGAATATGTTACATTTTGTGTAACAAATTCAACATTTTTCTTACTAATACAACAACAAATACAATGATGAAATGAGACTTTATTTTAAAATGTTATTACCTACGTAACTTTGATGATTTCATTGAGAGCTAACGTGAAATTAACATCGTAAGGCCCAATAAGGTCATTTAAATCATTACTTAGTTATGGTATCTGGAAGTCTGGACCTTATGGTTTTATTTAAATAAATGTCAATTTCACATTTTAAATTAAAGAAAATAAATTCTAGTTTAATGATAGTTTAACACAATGACAGTTCATTAAAGCAGTAAAAATTTATCACGATAAATAGGTATAAAAATACAAGAATGCCATTTAAGCTTTACGAAAAGCAAATTACCTAAATTGATTCAGGTTTCTGTATCTTTACTAAACAACCTGTATATGTTTAGGGAATAAACTAATTGAGTGAAACCATCTTTATTAAGGCCATCAACACATTTATGAGCGTTTGTAAATTCTATACATTATAACCGCGCGTAAATAACATCTTCGGTTATTACGGGTGAATTATTAATTACGCCGGTAATATACGCCGCGCTGTAATTCATGGACACTTAAATGGGTGTGTAATCGAATTACAAGCAGCAATTATGGACAAAGTAGTTGGGGGAAAATATTTTTGTGCACGTATTTAGGCGTGACACGCTGTGGCGGGCGATAGTTAGCTACGGTTCCGTAGAGGTAGAGCGGAGCAGACTGGAGACGAGCCGGGATTCACCAGTAACATGGCTTTTTTATAGGAAGGGCTAGCAGGATGACCTCACTCCACCTGATGGTAAGCGGTCGTGAGGTCCAAAAGTTAGGTCGACAGGCATAATAGAACAAACCCATTGCGCCTGTCGCCCTCACCCTGAAGGCCCACAGAGATGCCGTTTCACGCCCCGCCTAAAGAACCCAGGATCGTAAGAGGAAGGAAACACATGAGCTGGAAAGGCATTCCATGACTTAATGAGTTGATGCATTTATTCCTAATGATTTTCTGTTCGAGTACGACTGTATCTACTCAAAATATACAAGCCGCAACTCTTAAATATTCTAAAAGCTCCTTGAGAATAGTACTACCTACCTTTTGATAAGCATGAATAAGTGTAGATATACCTAATACTAATAAGTGTTACGATTATAAAAATGTTCATGAATGGTATGGTGTTGCGAATATAGGGCTTATTGAGATGTGTATGCCTAATGCACAGTGATACATTATAAATGTGTAGAGAATTGAGATATACATACAAAAAGAAATACGAACTCACTATGTAAAACTGATTTACCATTCACTACAACCTCCTCTATTTGCAACTATTTCTGTCACTGCAACTATTGACTTTCATGATTATTTTTAAGGGATTATTATGTGAAACTACAGTATTTTTGTCGTGATGTATTTTTATATATACATTTTATATTTTTTTACAATATCTACTTTTATCTGGCTATACGTATCAAGAATAAATATTAATAAGAAAATCTGTAAATACGGTATTTCATTGTAAAGACATTAAACTATGTTATGTATTGTAACTGTAAATAAAACATCAGAAATAGTTTCAATAAAATCATTGTTTTTATTCTCTCCACATAAATACTTAAAGTTGGATTCACTTAATCCGCATTAACAGCTAAACAAGCTAATCATTAACTAAGTACATGTTCGCAAGGATATTAACAAAGTGACTAAACCTCGTTACACACATCACTACACACTAACATATAACAAACATATAGTCTTGTTTGTATGCATCGTCACAGGTTCATTTCACACGTTCTAATCTATTACTGGTTAACGAGATTTTTAACTGCTATTTTATATGCGACGATAGAGACAAAAATATGCTGACAGGGTTAACTTTGAAATGTCTTAATATCCATTACCTATATTTAAAATTGACGACTAACAATTCGAGATTCGCCAAAATATAGTTTATCATCATCATCATTTACACGACCACAGCTGGACATAGGCCTCCTCAACTGACAATCGATAATTAAAACAACGCAAATTATAAACTTTATGAATTACATTGTATCACATCAGGTCAATCGACAACTTTATCTAAAGAAAATTTTACAAAAATATGTGAACAACAAAACGTAAGACATTTATTAGTTAGATACACAAATACCGTAACAAGTTACATAATGTTTACCCATTTCAAATGACAAGATCGGTAGCTATTACAAGCACGGTATTATTAAGTGATTTATCAGATGACAGTAAATAACGCTTATTAATGCGTTTTACGGGATTAGGAGTTACGTTCTTGAATATTACCGTGATTGGATTACTACCGATATTTTCTATTTCTTTCATCGCATAAACCTTTTTATTATTGAACCTCTTAAGGACGCAATACAAAATCTATAGAGTTGCGTCCGATATCGAGTTCACGGCATTTGACGGGTTAAGTACTGATTTCACTTCTATTGAAGTACTAGATCTATTGATCTAATTAAGATTTCCACGACACTGTGAAACACCTGGACTTCATTTGATTTCACTTATACATTATAGTCAATTCACAAATACACTTGACAGTAAAAATACTATTTATCTATACATACAAATATACAAGCCCGTAAGTCACTGGTCCATACACAATAACATTAGTTACAAATAAAAGCAGGGATCTGGACTCTACTATACCTATTATTATATTTAAATCACCTACAAAATTCGTCTCGTTATTAAAATCTATGTAAGTATTATACCTATGTATTATTAACTTCAGATTTAAAGCGTAGAACCGTAATACTTTTTTGAAAATGTTATTTATTATAAAAAATATGTTCTAATTTATATAAGGAAGACCAGGAGAAGGCACTGAGACTAACCGTTACTATTTACACACCAACTTTAGCACCTTATATTGTCTTTAATTGATTCGGATGTACATAACGATTACCACTAACCATGCATGTATGTATCGTTTTAAACTATTTTGGCAATTAAGGAGATTACCACAGGTTAAACTTCTCTTTACAAAATATGTTTCTGTATCTATTTTTATCTCTACAACAAATAGAAGGAATGGTTTTGAATCCAATTTAAGATCTTATTTACAAAATATATGAAAATTTTGGAGAATTCAACCGTTATTTATACAAATATAAACTAAATTATACATTTTTATAGGCTATAACGATTACTGTAGTCGGTATACTGAGCTTTCTTCAGGTGTGGTATAAATAAATGCTAAGTAATAGCGACGTATATCTATATATTTATGTATATCTATACAGTTTATAACTTTGTGACCCTGTATAAGATGTAGACATAAGTAGCCTCAAACATAGAACGTAAACATAGGCTTTATATACAAATAAATTCTAAATTTCTTTATACCATTTGAACGTTGCTTCAGGGTCTTATATAACAGCGATTGCTTTAAATTTTTATTTAACAGGATTATTTCTGTATGGTCAATTTGTGCGGTCAACGCATCCCTGAAAGTATTTCCCAAGTAGTAATGACGGTATTGTTTTCTACTGAAGATCTATTAATGATAAATTCCAAACTAAATTACAGTCGGAAAATTATTATAAAACTTACGCTATTATTATTCATTATTATTATAAATCATTAAACTGCACCTGTCTGATTTTTATACATATTACAACAACATACAAAAACATACCTTATTATCGTTAACACATTTGGACGGCAATACATAACATATTGTATTCACTTATTATATACAAAACTTTTGACAAAATTTTAAACATTACAATCTAAAGCGCCTTACAATGTAACTAAATGCAAAAATCTATAAAACAGGAAGACATTACGCTCGTGAAAAGTGACTAAAGTAGTTAACATTTAACTAGAGTTATTACGCCTAGCGCGGGAAGCGGCTGATTTGAAAGGCAAACAACCAGGGCTGGTCAACTGGTCATAAACCTCGTATTCCTGTTTATCCAGAGATAAACACTGGCCATATTGACAGTAATCACAAACTACGCAACGTCAGAAAGTACCATAAAAATATGGTGGCAAAAATATAAAAGAAAAAATTACATTAGTAATAAAAAGCAGCTTTTTGAATTGGTTGAATGCCCAGTTCGGTACATTTGCCTTGTTGTGATTCGTTTTGTGATGTTACATGATATTAAGTTCCGTGAAGCGTTTTGGTTCCGCAGCTAATGTTGCCATCGGTTTCATTAAGAAGTGATAAGTTATTAGCTGAATTCAACCGCGAATCAGTAGTCTCTTTGTCAAGACAAGAATGCTTGTAGAATGATTTCAAAGGCGGTTATTCCAGGCACAATTAAAAAAATACTGTTTCGCAGCTGTTTCACGTTTATTAGACCCCGTTCAGATGATATACGTTCAATGCGCGTTTCGACGCGCGCTGCATGTGTGTGTAGGTACGGCTTGACCAAAAAAGAATTTTAAAAAGATTTTTTTTTTTGATATGCCAGAGGTGGAAGACGAGCAAGTGTGATGCCTGCTGGTAAGCAGTTAACACTGCCCACGGTTCAAATGGCAACTCAAAACGAGTTCAGGGGTCGCTGTCGGCCTTTTAAATAGGAATACGCTCGTTTCTTGAACGTTCCCAAGTCGTAGCTGTTCGGAAAGAGTGTCGCAGGACGTTGGTTCCGCAAAACCGAGAAGAAGTTCCTTATAAAGCGTACAGTGGAGGATCGTGAACCGTCGAGATGATGAGGATGGAATTGCAATCGGTTACGTGTGGTGCGGTAAAGAAACTCAGCTGCAGGCAGTAAACCAAACAATTCTTCAGAACATTCTCCATGTGAGATGCGGTAGAGAACGCACATGGATGCAACGTCTCTCAAGAAAAGACAGGAAAAAACAGGGTCAAGTCATCAACAATACGAGCAGCCCTACGCTGGATTCAGTCAAATGGAAGGAGTTGATACTGAGGTGCTCCAGCACAGAAGTTGGAACAGTATTCCATACTCGTATGTGGCGAGACCTGTGTTTATATAGCGGCAAACGCTGGGTCGGCGTGAAATACTGTTCCAATCAGTGCTATCAAAGCGTTGAACGATATTCAACTGAACATACCTTTAGACCCGGTTCAGATGATAAGCGTTCAACAACAGCGCGCCATTGATGCATTTGGACGGCATGTAAAAATGTATGTAGATGGTACGTAGTTGAGAACGCGCGTTCTTTATCATCGCAGTCTTAAGTAGACAATGCGCGTTTAAACAAAACGCTATCGACGTAACCAAAACGCGTCAGTCAAGCAGAGATATAAATTTAAAAAGGTACAACTATGAAAGGCGACGCCCTAACTGGGACTAGTGGTGTTGCTGCGGGGCTCCTGCTTGAGCGCGGCGCCGTTGAGGCGCGGCGCGGGCGCAGGCGCCGGCTGCAGCGCCGGGCACGCCGCGCAGGGCTCCAGGCGCCGCGCGAGCACCGCCCTCAGCTTCAACGCCGGCCCGAGCTTCATCTGCAGCATCCCCGTTAGGTGGTCCTCTGTGAGCAGCGGGAGACCAGCTCCGTCGATGCTTTGTTCCCGGAAATTCTGGAAAGGAGATATGCGAAGGTAAGTTACGTCTTAGGCAAATTCGGTGAGTAGGGTTTTTGGAGCTGGTGGGGTGAGTCAACATTGGCAGCCGGGAGTTAGGGTGTGCAACGAGTGTGCGATGTCCTGTTTTTTTTTTAATCGGAGAAAATGCATTTACGCACATATTATATCCGCCGCTTGGGGGAGCGGTCGGGGTATTTGGGACTCATCACCGCCTCGGAATGATGGGAGTGAGGCGGGAAATACTCACTAAAACTCCGGTCCCTTCCTCAAAGCGCAAAGATGGTGCCGTGGGTCCTAAAAATATGTCTACCACAACTGTACGGTCTCGACAACCGTACATTTTGTAACATCAGCGTTTTAACCTAATTGCATTAAATATCATATAGCATAATCAGTACGTAATCAATCGCGACGCTACCAACATCAAATCTAATTTATCATCCTCTAAAGATTGTACAGCCAGCAGCTCGTACAACAACTGTGTGTGATATTCCTGGTGTTGTAGGTGTTCATAGGCTGCGGTAACCGCCTAACATCAGGTGGGCCGTAGGCTTGTTTGTCAACTTAGTGGTAAAAAAATATTATATTAACACGATAACTGCCTGGGGGATCTACAATACTTTTTTTTATTGTGTACGGTTTCGCAACAATCAAAGCCTTTTACTACATATTGAAGACAGTGTAATACAAAAACCAACGGGGTTATGAGTCGACCTGATAAAAGCCATATGGTTTTACATGTATGATGATACGTAGAATACTCTTTAATGCACACCAAAAAATAGACTTAAGTTAAAATGTACCATTTTTGTATCATTTAGGCGGTCTTATCTGAGCGTTCTCTTCCAGACAACCCTTGGGTAGTGAACGAGAAATGTGTAGTGACGACCTACCATAAAATGCATCTATATATTTTAGCTTTAATCAAAATAAGTACAGCTAAACTAACGCGCAGCTAAAATCCAGGAAGAGTTGGAAAAAGCAAGTCGTCCATTGAAAACATAGTAATGACCTTCCAATGATTGTTGGCTGGAAGAGTTTAATAAACAGCTTACGCGGTGTCCGGCGCGCGCGCACCTGTCGCGATGTCATGTATACAGCGGCCGACATCTATTGATACTTCATGCTTTTTTTATTAGCAACTTTACATTCTACAGACTCTTCCTCAGCATAAAAGTACACGCGAAGTAATATAGTTTGAGCCTAAAGCACAAAATTCATACATTTAAGCCCATTACATGATAGGAAAACCAATTAAGGAGATCAACCATGCTCTCACTCCCCTCCCTAAATCCACCTATCGACGTAGTAAAAGCGATGGTGAAAAAAGTGTATTTGACAGCAATTACCTAATGACAACTTATTTCTAATTAAGTATTGTATAAAAAAAGAAATGAGACTTTACTTGCAAAGCATAATCCATCATTCAATTTCTTTTTATTAAAGAACGATCTGTTCCAAGGGACAAGTCTGTTTCTACAAAGTTATTTTACTGATATCAATAATGTTGGCGCAACGCACAAAAAATATGGTAGATTTGAAATACATTGTGATCAACGCATCTGAAATGAATTCAGCTTTCAAAAAAAGTACTGTATTACATTACAGAAACTACCAAGATGACTCAACAATTGCGCGAAAACAAAAACAAAATCCATCCCGAGTCCGGATTAAAATAGAAAGCATCAAGACGATTCGCGCTGGGTCGCGGGCGCAGCGTCCAGCGACCTGTCATCTCCGCGGGAACGTTGACAAAAAGCGCGCCGCCTACGTGACGTCCTGCCCCCCCTTCCCCCCTCTCTACAGCCTCCCCCCGCTCCACGTCCGACCACTTTTTACACCGCGACATTTGCCCGGAGTTCGATCCGTGTCATGCGACGTATTCCTTTTTTAAATTGCGCCGGGCTCGATTATTTTATTTTTTAATTTTATAAGGCTTCGAGAGTAAGCGAGCAGCCGCCGGGCCGGTAAAAAGCGATAGCGCATAAAAAAGTCTATGAATAATTAAAGTGAGATAGCTACTGGCTAGATCATGGGAACGGAATTGCCGCGCGACAGGTCGGCGGCGCCCGCGCCGGTTGCTCGAAGGACAGGTCAATTTGCGGGACTCTTCTTTTTGAGATAAAGCCGTGTGTCCGCTGGCCGATAATTGAGGAGCGTGTTGCGCAACATGCCTTATCGCTCTGGACATTGAGAGGAGCTTCTGTTAAGCACCCTTGAAAAGTCTTAACAAATTGACAACCCGTTTCGTTCAGTCGTAGTCAATGCTGCCTCTGAAGAAGTGGTTCTATCACCGCAAAGTATAAAAATGTATGCCTGTTGTCTGTATTGGTCTGGGTGTATTAAAAAAAATCAAAATTCAAAAAGTTTCATTGGGAACAATAACACATAATACATGATATTTGAGTATGTACGATAACAACTGCGGTAGTCGTAGACTGTGTTGCAGTTATTAACGCCCAGACCTCCAAACACTTCAGATAACATGTTCCATAAAATATGTAGGTGTTGTACCTAACTGATTCTATATATATATATTTATTACATTAACTTACTATAGGAAGTACATGCATGTGTGTGATGTGGGTGGATGTGTGTGTATGTATAATATGTATTTATTTAAACTGTTGTCTAATACCCATAGTACAAGCTTTGGCTTAGTTTGGCAGTAGATTTGTGCTGTGTGGTTCAGTGTGGCATTTTTTAGGTTATTTATACAAGAAATGATCAACAGTATTTTATTTAATGTATCTCGTTCACAGCGGTAAGTAAGTAAAGGTATCTGCTCCCCCCATTCTTGAGATGGTATTTGAACTTGTTTGTTTTTAATACTAGTTTAGTACTAGTACACATAATAATAGCATTTCCTGAACAGGAGACGTAGAAATAGATAAGTACCACCGCTAATAATCCGTAATGTTCGTAAAATAGAACTGTGTAAGTACTAATTACAATTAGGGGAAAAGGGTCGTAGGGTATAATTATATTTGCCGTACAACTAGTGTGGTCTACTAGTTGCAATTGACCAGGTGATACTGGATTTGAAGCCCAGAAAATTTGTTACATTCGGGATTTTCTGTTTAGAAATAACGCTGAAGTCAGAGTACCGTTTAGCTTTTGGGCATATGCCACTACAAGATTCTATCTTTTTGAACATTCATCATCATTATCATCAGTCAATCACAGCCCACATAGGCCTTTTTGAAGATTCATTATTATCTAGACCTACCTATCTAGACTTTGAAATATACTGCAACTGCTACCTTAATTTGCAATGATTGCGTTGACAGAGACAAAAAAGTTTTTTCTTTGAACTTTTTTTTTATTAAGATTGCAAAGTTATCCTTTCTATCGTTGATGAGCAAACCGAATAGCTTCACTGATCTTTCGATTCCATTCAAACGTGAATCAGAATTAGTGCATTTCAAGTTGCGAGACAGGGTCGAATTGGTCCAAGGGTCGGAGTGACCCGGTTAACCTTCGGATGTTCGTGGTTGGAGGGCACGTTTAGCATAATGGAGGTTACGGGACGGCCGGGACGCTAATGCGTGCCCCGGGGTCAGGCGACCTCCCCAAACGGAACGGAGTGATATTTGAGAAAATTGTTTAATTGGAGCTCGAATTACGGGTTCAGAGAAGGATTCCGAGTTCCGTTGGTCGTTTTTTTGGTTTGAAACAGAAAGGTCGGCCTGCGGTTTTGGGGATGGCGTGTTGCTCGTTTTGTTTATTGGCTTCGGTGTTTTTATGTACTGTATATAATATAGCCACTTCCGCTGTATACATATGAGTATGCCTATGTCTTGGTATGACGATATGGGAAGAATACTTTTTGATAACCTTTTTAAAAATTTAAATTTCACGTATTCATTATTTATCAATATCTAACACAGAATAGACACAAAACATTTATCACAGAAATATTAGCCGGTGGTTATACGATATCAAATCAAATCAAATCATATTTCCCTGCCAAATGAGCGATCAGGCAGTCACTACTTACATACAATAAGTTGAGAAATCGGTCTATTCACAGTTAATACACAGTTAACCCTTAAATATGATATCGTCACGGGTGTGCCTAGATCTAGCTACAGTTTAGCGATGCATTATTTAAGAAATAATATATAATTGTATATACTCGTAGATATAAGCTTAGTCTTATTACAACGATTACGTCTCTTCCCTTACGAACTTTAGACATCAACGATTGACTGAGCGTTGATGTCTTTTGTTTGTATCCACATTCAACACATTCGAAACTTCGTGATTCGACGACCAAAGAGGTGCAATATATCGCATTGGATGATTCAAAGTCAAAGTCAAATAGTTCATAGGCTTTATACATGTATTTGTCAAGTGTTGAATCACTATAAACCCGTACATCTATGTTGCCCTATTGGGCATAGCCGATATTCGACGATTAGAATCGAATCCCGGTCTTTTTGAAACGAACTTTTCTAAATTAATTGGGTAAAGAATCCTTCAGTCATACTCCTCATTTGGTACATAAATTATGGAAAACCTTAATTTCGATATTAGAGTGTGCATTTATTTACTTAAATTATTCGTCCGGTGACTCATTTGGACTACCATATGATTACCAAAGGGGTGACCCCTTTCGACTGCAATAAAGGTATTACATTCGATTCTATTTTTGTTTGCTTTTAATTAACAAACATAATTTTGAGTGCAAGTAGTGAAAACACTCGTGTATATGTATATGTATTATGTGTATGTTACTGTTAGATAACATAAAGCCATGTGTTTCTTCCCGATATTAAGCTAAACGCAATAAAGCTTAATTTCCACTGCAGTTCATTAATCCAGCGCAGGTAATGATGGACATTTGCTCCGGCGGCCGCGGGAGCACTTGACAGGTTGTGCGGGGTGTGTGCACGGCTTTACACGAGGTGATTCAAGGCATTACGTTTATGTAGTAGGTAATTATCATCATCGGCCTGCGAACGTCCACTGCTGGACATAGGCTTCCACAATGACCATTTGTAATTTGGGCGTGACTGCGGCGTTGCTATTCAATAATTTCTTACCAGAAAAACTAAGTTTGACATGAAAACATCATGGCTGTGGTAACTGTCTGAAAACTGAGAATTCCTGCCCGTTGTCAGAGTGACTTGGGCTTGTTTTTCACCTTTTCATGAGGCAAAGTAAGGCAATTATTCTAAGTCAACATAAAAAAATCCCGCCAACCCAACATCGCCAAGTCGCCAACCCGCCCGTCCAGCGTGGCGATTATGGGTCCTCCAGATGTTTGCCCTAAGTAGTGAACAACTGGAGAGGCCTATGTCCAGCAATGGACTGGCACAGGCTGATGATGATGATGACGATGATGATGAACATAAAAAAACATGCTTTGTTTTTTAATATTTTGAAACAGTGTTTTTCTGCTAAGTAATAATTATAAATATTTTATGTTGTAGTAAAAATACTCCCGTATATATAGTTTCAAATAACAACAGCACATGTTATATTGCCCGTATTCAGCTAAACGCAATAAAGCTTAAGTCCCACCGGTGTTTATTAATCCGGCGCAGATAATGACGGGCATTTGCGCCCGCGCAGTCGCGGGAGCACTTAACAGGTTGCGCAGGGTGTGTGCACGGCTTTACATGAGAGGATTCCAGTTAATGCGTTTATGTATTGTTTGTATGGACAATGTGAATATACTTAAATATGTTAATTTTCACATAAATTATCTATTGTTTCGTCGCTAATTTCTTAAATTCTCCAATAACATATAGAGAAACTTACCTCAAGTACACTATTATGTATTTTACATCAACAGCCTTGGTCCGTCCACTGCTGAACGTAGGCCTCCTTTAATTCGCGCCACATTTCTCTATTCCTATCCTATTTTGCCTATGTTTACAAATAAATCATTTGATTTGATTTAAACACTACAGTTGTTACTATTGACACTGCTTTCCCGAACGATTGTGCTTCTTCATCCACTGCTGAGGCGAGACGGCACATACAGAATGAAATGTGATTTCCGGATTTAGAATCGTATCACTCTATCTTATCCCCTGGGTATAGCAAAAGACGGCTAAAGTAAAATCAAGAAACGCAGTTTACGTGGGTAAAAATAAGTCCTACTGCTATCGACAACCCACCTGCCAAGCGTGGTGACGAAGGCATCTCCGCCCAAATGACAATTGTTATTAGCGGAGGCCTACGTCATAGATACTTCTACATATAGTTCGATATCCTTCCATACATCGCGGCCCACAGCTTACCACGGCGCGGCGCATCATATCTGTCGTGCGTGCATCTAATCCCTCTCCGAGCCGTCCGTCAGCCGAGCGGTGCGCGCGCGCATACAATATTTATAAATGTCCGCGCCCTCTATAAATCGTGGCGAGCAGATACTGCGTATCGCCTGTGGCCATGAACCGCTCTTAAATTGCGCCGCCCGGCCACGGCAGCCGTCCCGAACAGGTTGTAGAGCAAAAAAGGTTAAAGTATGCTCCCGGTAGGGTTGCCAGTGCGGTAACAATGGTAACTGTCATTGTGGCCAGTGTCTTGACAGTAATCTGTGTGGTTGATTTTAATACCGCGCTAACCGAAAAGCATGATTATTTTTTTACTAGCTGTGCTCGCGACTTCGTCCGCGTGGAATACTTAGTTATTTTTTCCCCGTTTTTTTTACATTTTCCATTATTTCTTCGCTCCTAATAGTTGCAGCGTAATGTTATATAGCCTAAAGCCTTCCTCGATAAATGGTCTATTCACCAAAAAATTTCAATTCGGACCAGTAGTTCCTGAGACTAATCTCTTAGCGCGTTCAAACAAACAAACAAACAAACTCTTCAGCTTTATAATATTAGTTAAGATTCGAAATGTCACAATTCGCCTCATGTTGAGCAACTTCGAATCCTACCTAATGAAGCGCGATAACTCAGAAAAACCGATTCACGCTAGAATTGAACACTGGAAGATTATAATGGCTCAAGGAACAAAGGATGAACAGGACTTGCGTGAGCTCCGTGCGGATAGCTGGCAGGCTGCGCAGGACAGACCTAGATGGATGTTATTGTTAAAGGCCGAGACTCAGCTTGGGTCACTGCGCTGATCTAGTTAGGGGGACTACAAAGAGTTCCATAATTTGACTGTTCGTATTAAGAAAGTAAAAATATCTAATCCGTTGTTTAATGTGAAATTAATTTCATTTATTCCGCTTGGCAGCGCAGACAGTTTGTGGTCAGCGGTCTGTTATATCTCTAAAGAGTCTTAGCAGAGTAATCCGTTTGAAGCAGTTGCCGATTTTTGTTTTAGCGTTAATAAAGCCTCTCCTTTTTGGCCGGTGGTGAGTTTCTATAACCGTAGTTCGTTAGAAATACAATCGCATATTTCCCCCTGATTTGGCTGCGGTAAGATAACTTTTTCTCAAAACTGACAAAGCTTATTATATGTACGTCTGGAAAACCGTACCGTAGTATTCAAAGTGGATGTGAACTAAGTCACATGAAATCAAATGGCATTTTATTTTACTCACAAGAATGAACCACAATGAAAAATGAATCATGATGATGATGATGTGGTTTACAATGAACCACAGCAGACCCTAAGTGAACTTCTAACCCCCAGCCTGGTAGCCCTACCCCCGGTCCAGCGCGGGAGGGGGCCAGTGGGGGGCGGAGGGGGGGCTAATGACAGGGGCGGCGCGGCGCCCGCGGCGGCTACCGCGCGCAAATTGATGCCTGCGCCCTCTCGGAACCTTTGCTCCTGGCCAGTGCTGCGATACCGCGAGTTATGGCCGCTTATCGAGCAGGTGCGATCTGCTAGCCAATGGATCCAGCCTAGTGGCTAAAATACCCAGCACAGCGAAACGTTAAACCATTTTTACTAGACTAGATATTTTTGTACGTAAATTACCTTGATCAGGAAGCTAAATTACGTTCGCTCCCTTTCGGATTAGGGGTGAGGGCCGTCTGCTCCCCCAACAGCCTTTTGATGATAATAAGGCCGTTTTGGCTATTATCGTAGTCATTTAGAAATAAACTCTTTCGGAAAATTTATTTAATTTTTATTGCACAAAAAAACCATTATAAGCTTTTCACTATGGGTGTTGTCAGATTTAGCGAAGTGGTAGTTTAATAGATAAAAAATGAAGAAATACGAGTATTAACATCAAAGTATAGTAAAGTAGCGGCTACATGATATGCATTAATTGGAAACAAAGAACGTTACAATAACAGATTGTTGATACTTAATAAAAACGAAATCTGTAAACAAACGCCGTTGTTTTTGGATCATGGCCTGTGAATACCAAGAAATCTTAAAGTTAGATCAAAAGTTTGGATACCGAAATAACCTAAAACAGAGAAAGTGTCTGCTATAACTATACGGGTTCAAATTAGATAAGAAACTTTTTTAATACGTCAATAAATAACGTCCACCTCCATTAAAACATTAAAGGGACTCCTGCTGTCACATAATCAGCCAATAACTCTAAGCAGGCTTCACTCCAACCTAACAGGCTAGTTACCAAAGTGACCGTTAGCCGCAAAACAAAAGAACGGTCGTGCCCTCATAATAGAAGGTGCCACGCAACCTCACTACCGACTAATAGCCCAGTATCGACGTCGATAATCGCTACACGATAACATCACTACCAGCCCGCATTACTCTATAAAGATTGCTATTAAGTTTAAAGCATGGAGCGCGCGGCTTATATTTAGCTGACGGTATGCAGTAGATAATTATATTCGGGACCCATCGCCATTTCTCTCTCGACTTTTTTTACTTTTTTCTAGAGGTAAGGGGTCATGGGACGGACCGCAGCCTCTGTTTAAGCACTTTTTTTTACCAATTGTCGTTTTTGTATTGCGGGGCACTTTCTAACTTTTACTTTGTAATGGAATCCATTAAGACGTTGGGCGGTTACGTTGTTATTAGTTCGGTACACGATACTGTTAGACTGGGTTTTTGGGACATCACTAAATTACAATTGGTATGCAACTTCCTTATATTTACATGTCATAACGCACTTATAAAAAACGTAATATGTAATTAACTAGATAAGTTCTAATAAAGTCATTAAAACATTGTTATCAGAGAAAATAAACGCATCAAGTAAAAAGCATTGAACAAGCAACAATCTCAACGAAGTATCTAACCATCAAGAATAACAGGAAAGTTCGAAACAGACTGCCGCGACCGTTGTAAAACGTACCAACAATAACAATATAGATTACCTCACTCATTTTGTTAGAAAACTTATCATCGTTGGGATCGACGCGGGCGCAAAAAGCTCCTACATAATAATTGGAAAATAGCCTAGAGTTGGTGAGTGGGTGTGGCGTCTGTTCGGCGTTACGGCGTGAGACGGAGTGAGGCCGCGGTGTGCGTGCGAGGGAGACAGCATGATTGGGGCGGGGTCATGAGACGCGAGCACCGTCGAGCGAAACCGAAGGGCGCCGAGCAGAAAACGCCCAGATGTTGGCGAGCAGCGTTCGGCTAGTCAACTTGACCCCGCTGGCTTTTCTAAGGCTTTTACACAATGCGACTTGTGACTTAAAAAAATAAATGACATCATAGAGATCAAGCAGTGGGCTTATATGTGTGATTTGGTGTCCCAGATATAGGTATAGGTTTGATCTGACCTTCATGTGACATCTTCTAGAACGAGAATGCTTGTAATATAAAAAAAACCTAACGCTAACCTCAGGAACAACTTCACCTATAATATGTCGAAACAGAGTTAAGTATTGTAAAAAAGACATTAGTTAGGTAGCTGCGAATGGCTTAACGTACATTTTGCATGATTGTATAAGTATAACTGTTTAAGTTTAAGTAGCCTCAGGTAGTCAATAAAACAAGTAGATAAGTGACTCACGTCTATTGTAGCCAGCAATGCCGGAAGAAGTCAGTTAGACCATCCTGCAGATGATGAGCAAACGCTCATTTTCGCCATTGAAAAGCTCCAGTGTGTCCGGAATTTTAATCTTTCACATTGTCAACTACGCAATGAACTAAGTATAATATCTACGGCGACACATGTCTTACAAGACATTTCTTCAAGACATGTATTCTAACAGTTCAACTCGAAACGTGTAAAATACTTAACGCACCTTCCGCGGAAACCAATTTCAGAGTTCAAATTACATTGGCGCGTGAACACAAGACAATGTTAACAATGTTTGACCAACTCGGGCCCATTAAGAGTGGGCACCGACGCTATATGTGGCCATAATGGACGCCGGTATGCCACGCCGGGATTACGATATCCCTTACAGAAGGTAATTAGCCCGGTGGAGATTTGTGCAATTGCGATCTCTAGATTTGTTCGGGTGTTTCGCTTAATGATTGCTGAAGATCTTGCGATTGGCCGAAGTTCTTTGTTTACATGACGTACCTTTATGCGTGTGGTGGCACGTTTAACTGTGTAATTAAGATTATCTAACAATGTGTACGGTTTCGAGATTTGTGTAGATACGATAGAAATCTTTTATTTAATGCACACGAGGTGTTATTAATTGGTTGTCAAGTCCAATTTGTAAAAGTGCCTTGGGGGGTAAAGTGCTTTTGTTTATTCGTAATACAGGTGCGTTATTGCGTCATTTGTATAAATAACATGCTTAACGACTATGCATATTATTTGTTGTCAAAGGCATTCCTTTTCCAATAAGATAAAAGATACCTACATAATACATAGAGTACGTGATTTATTTAATGTTTCAAAACTATTGTTGTTTCACATCAGATAATCTTTTGGTGAACTAAACTATAGAATAGAATTTAATGAATGGAGATTCTAGTATTCTATTTTAGTCCTAGTAACACAGATAATGTCCAGACACAATAGTTTTAAAAATAGAACTTAAACAAAAGGACCCTCGCTCTAATGGTTTCTTTTTGTAAAAGCCTTTTCTTACATTCCTGATAACGCACAAAAATAGTTTTACAGTTTAAGCAATATAGAAAGGTAAAGGCAAATAGTTTTTATAGATATTTTATTTATAGAAAACAATAATTACTTTATGACGTCTATGACCATGACCCATTACGCAGGTAATAAAATAAAGTAAGTAAAAGTTATTTAACGCGAGTACCGCAGGGTATACACAAGGCGTCTTATCTCTCAGGCGATCTAAACAAACGCACAACTTCTCAACTCCTCAGGGTACCTACCTATCACCTTTAACCTTGTTGAAACATTAAGTTGAATTTAAATTTTATTGCACAGGATGTTTGCAATACGTGATTTATTACTTTATTAATTGTTTTATTTTGCCGATAACAATAGCAAATTAAGGTTATGACTGTAGAATGCGCGCTGCTAAAAGTTTCCATTATACGTATTAAAATAAATGGTGAGATTATTTATCTCTAACAGACTGATTAAAGGAGGAGGATTTTTTTAATAATAGGAGCTTTCAGGATGACCTCACTCCACCTGATGGTAAGCGGTCGTGAGGTCTAAAAGTTAGGTCGACAGGCACAATAGAACAAACCCATTGCGCCTGTCGCCCTCACCCTGAAGGCCCACTGAGATGCCGTTTCACGCCCTGCCTAAAGAACCCAGGAGTGTAACAGGAAGGAAACACATGACCTGAAAGGGCATTCTATGACTTAATGGCGCGGGGCAAGAACGAGGAACTAAGATAAGACGAGTCATTGCAAAAGTCAGTATGTATTCCATAAGGGATAATACTAATTAATGGCGTCCTTTCGTAGCTACATTTTTCAGTCTGGCGATTGAAAAATCTCACCTTTTTAACAGACTAAATTTAGACTATATACAGAACGGTATACTCTATATTATTTATTAATTAAATTCTTATAAATAGACGATAAGAGCCTGAACTCTTATTAAAGAAATTGCTTTGTTCATTTTTATTGGAAAACATAACAAAACGGTAACAGCCTATGTTTCGTCAGTAATTGATTCAGCTGCGGTACCTTAAATTGAACACAGAGGTTAAGATAAGGTCGTTTAATAGCAGTAGTTAATTATTGACTGCGTTGGTTGCGCCCGCGCATTGCCGCGGAGGAATTTAGATAAACACTAGGTAGGCAGGTAATGGGTTTCGTCAATATATAAAATAATAAAAAGTGAAAACGTTAGTTAGTCGGATAACGAGAGAAAGATACACACACACACACTTAGCTGATATGATATAGTGTGTTAGTTGATAAATATGACATCATCAAAAAATATATTTAAAAAACGTATCTGTAGGAGAAGCTGAATTATATAACAGAGAAATACATAACGAAAACCATAACTACGGATTAAATTAAGAGTCTCAACCAGCTAATCTTATAGCTATACCATTATATTTAATTTCCCCTTCAGATTAGTCTTAAAGCAACGCCGCCTACTTATAGACCTTTCAAGTATAAACTAGAAGAATGAATGAAAGTTACTTAAGCTGCACAAGTTCATAATTAAGCAGATAGAAATAAGTGCCACAACTTTGTATGTACACCTCATAAAATGTGTATTAACGTATTATTAATTCAACTAGCGACTTGTAGCCAACACTCGCATAGTTCAGGGGCCTAACGTACGGAAGCTATACTTCAACGCGCCACATAAAAAGCCGTCAGTCCTCGTAGTTATGATATGAGCCGGTCGGCGGAGGTCGGCGCCGACTCCCGTTAAGCAAACGCCTTCGATATCTGCTAGTGATGCCGGTCGACTATCGTTTGTCTATCGATAGATGACGTCATATCAATAAGTAGTATTAATAGCCTATTGATAGTTCAAAATCAAGCAGTATTTTATTGACTAGCGGCGCCGCACGCGTGGATATCGGGTTTCAAATATAACGGATTTCCATAAAATTGTGCCTAAGTTTTAGGTTAGACCTCTGGCAATCAATAAATTGGTGAAAACCGCATTAAATTCCATGCAGTAGCTTTCGCGTGATGCACGATCAAACATACAGATAAAAATTTCTTCCGTTTTCCCAACACTTCCTTCACTGGTTTACTGCTTTGCTACTTTTGATTGTAGCGTGATTATAAATATACCTACTATAACCTGCCCAGGAGTATAAAGAATAATTGTACCAAGTTTCGTTACAATCCGTTGAGTAGTTTTTGTTTCTATAACGAACATACATACACACAGACAAAAATTTTACTGATTGTATTTTTGGCCTCCATCGATGATTCCGGTCCGAAGTAGCCTTCACAGCTTGGTAAATTTAGACGAGGAGGTGGCTACTTTCACTTTGTCAGACCCGCGTATTAGCGAATCCAAGACTGTCCATCTTTTCCAGGCTACCGTCCTCTCTAAACAGTCTTATTCAGATGAAAACTCGACAGTTAAACTATCGACAGTGCGGCAACACTAATATCTGCGCACGCGCCGTTACAAGCCTCAACTTGGTTAACATAATAGTGTCATGTGTTTTAAAACTTATTTGTTCCATGCAGGTGTAGTTCCTCGATCCGACAGAGTGCAAATACTTATATGTGGTTCGCGAATGACTTTCAAAGTTACACGTTTGCGAACTAGTGCGGTTGGCAAACACACGTGTGCGGAGTAATTTATGCGCGGGCAGGACGGTGATTCTAAATACCGAGGGCAGCAGCGTTGCCGGAGCGAGAAGCTACGCTCTGCGATCGCCAACCCACCTGCCCAGGGTGGTGATGTTAGAGACCAAAGTGGAGACAGAGCTTATGTCTAGCAGTGGACTGCGATAGGTTGATGATGATGAGGACTTTGATTCGCATTCGGTGAATTTTATATTGAACTAGAGACTTGAACACTCGAAAACCTTAGCTTTTCTTTTTTTCTCATCTTGGGACAAGTGTTACCTATGTAGTAGAGGTTTTTTAAGTAACAGAGAAGCATTGATAGCTTTGTCTGCAAATAGAACAACAAAAGCAGATAGTAGGTAATCTCAGTACCATGATTGAATGATATAAAGGAAATTAACTTACTGAACAATTTATGTAGTAGAGATCTTTTGAGAAGCAAAGACGAAGCTTGAATTATATTTTTTAATAGATAGACTAGCAATAGACTACGTATTACGAGCAATTTCTATAAAAACAGAATCAAAGAAGAAAACTATCTAATAACAACCAGATAATTATTAACAACAGTTAACAAGGAAATTTTACAATTACAACCTCATTACTTGAATAATATAATTGTCAATTAAATTCGATCTTGATGAAGCACTTATTTTCCTAAATACGAAATGGTAGTAAAATGGTTTTACAAACATATTATTTCCATTTATATATTCAAGCTCAGTTTAGTTATGATTCTAATCCGTACAGCAATGAAAACATATAATCAAGATTTAAGTATCTATTCGCGTTCCATAAAAATTCCGTTACAGTCTTATCGTAGGCTCAATTGAGAGCGTTTATTAGCGAAGCGGACTAGACGCTAATTCTATGGCAGAGGTAGTAAAGTTAAATTTAAATTGAACTTATCAAAACTATCTTTAAAGTTTCGAATTACTCGTAAATGTCGAATAACTATGAAAAGAGATGCAGCTTTCAGTTCGAAGCTTTGGTTGGAAGATTGAAAATGATAACTGATATCTTGTTTTGTTATATATTATGCGTGTCACTAGAAAGTCGTGAATAATGAGTAAATTATCTATCTCTATAAATTGGTATATAGACCAATTATAGTACAGTACGACTGTATAAAAAGACATTGTTAGAAACTTAACTAAAATAAATCCGCCTGCGCGAAATATTATCAATCAATCAATAATAAATATAATTATACTATAGAGCTAAGTTCATATATCGAAATTGATTTTATATCATTACTGAAGTCTGAATTCTTGCTATTGTTATGAGTTCGTACTTGAACTTTTAGATTGTACCTACCTAGTTATCTTAGTAATTCCGTGAAAACATTCCATCTTCTAATCATACCTAACTATTCAGTATTAGGTTTGGAACGCTTTATAAGTGATTACCTTATTATTGAATTAAGTACTGAAGTTCCACGTATATTCTAAGGGGCTCTATGTGAACGTTCATAAACCAAAGAGAGAGCTAGTGAGATAACACCTCTAAATTCCGAACACTATACTCATTTCTCCGGCTTTACGAGCGGCTAAGTCATCATAAAGGCAACTAACTCCCGATGTCTGAAATGGCATAAAACCAACAATGGCGCGTTTGAATTAAACTGTGGGTGCGATAGCGATCGCGGTGTAATGTCTGCGCCCGCGCAGCGGCCGGGCACGCGACCGCTACTCGCGTACCTAGCGGTAGGGATGCGACTAAAGCTCCGTCGATATCGACTGTGACAGTAAATAAAAGGAAAATTAAATAATATCAGACAATATCACATACATTGCTTTCGATGCAAAAGTAAGTAGCTTTACTATTCGCGTACCTAGGTAATGATGCTACTTTAGCTCGTCGACATCGACAGTTATAGCGACATCTTTGTTTACTTTTTGTTTTCTTTTGCTTTAACTCTTTGAGCCGCATTGTCCTTGACTTATCATTGTGCTACCTATGTATTATAATAATATAGTAATTGCTTAATATTGGCTTTGTAATTGAAATTATTTTTTTACATTATGTATGTGATCACGCTTGTTTGCTATTTGTATGTTTAATACATAACAACAACTTTCATTATAAATATTTACAAATCAACCAAAACCTTTTAATCAAGATATCTAACAGAATTTTAATACTAATTTGAATTTGTAAAACTCAAGCAAAAACATAATTTAAGTTCTTTCAAGTTAAAGATCTTCAAAAAACAACCTATAAAGAAAAAAGAAGGTTGACTGAATGTTTTAAGAAATTTCGAACCCGTAACTGAGGTTGGGGGGTAAGGGGGAAGCGGATATTAGGCAGACCCAATCGTCAACCTCACCTGCTCGTGGTGCACCCTGCAGATTGACCGACGAGGCACTGGCGACCGGCAGATGGCGGAATATCCATCCAGACGGCTAGGTTAAATTCCAGGCCGGCGACGGGCAGCAGCGTCGCCGGCGCGAGAAGCCTAGCCCTGCGATCACCAACACGCATGCCCAGCGCGGTGATTATGGGCATTCACCCTTTATGGAAAACGCCACAAATAAACGGCCCCTAGTTCCCGGTAGCCCTGCCATTTCGAGCTCTGGTAGCGGCCGCAGTGGTGGGGCAGGGGGTGCGAAGAATCCCCGGGTTACGACCTCTAGCTACCTAAACCGACTATATCTGGCTACGTACAACGGACGAACCCTGAGGCTTCCCGAACATCTCCAAGAACTCGAAGTAGAACTTAGCAAGATCAACTGGCATATACTGGGGCTGTCAGAAGTCCGAAGAGAGGGAGAGGACACGATAACCCTAGAGTCAGGTGACCTATTCTACTTTCGAGAGGGAGATGTACCATCCAGGGGCGGCATTGGTTTTCTCGTCAACAAGCGTCTCTCTAACAATGTGCTGGAAATCGGTAGTGTGTCGACCAGGGTTGCATACCTAGTCCTCAAACTAACCAAGAGATATTCTCTTAAGGTTATACAGGTATATGCGCCGACCTCGGCACACTCCGATGACAAGGTGGAGGCCCTCTATGAGGATATCTCGTCGGCCATCAATTCTACCACCAGTACACATTTCACCGTTGTTATGGGAGACTTTAACGCCAAAGTGGGAGTAAAAGAACGCGACGAATCGAAGATCGGACCACACGGTTATGGGCGACGGAATCACAGGGGCCAAATGCTGGTCAACTTTCTCGAGCGTGAGGGGCTATCATTGATGAATTCGTTCTTTCAAAAGAAGCCCCAAAGGAAGTGGACATGGCGGAGCCCCGATAATGTGACAAGGAACGAGATAGACTTCATTATGACGGATAAGCGGCATATATTTAGAGATGTCTCAGTGGTCAATAGGTTCAGCACCGGAAGCGACCACAGACTCGTTCGAGGCACTCTAGATATCTCTTACAAGCTAGAAAGACGCCGTCTCTTGAAGTCTACCCTCCGACCTACGCCGCTCCAAGCCACACTTGAGTCCGAAATCTTCCGAATTGAGCTGAAGAACCGATTCGAATCGCTGGAAACCACGGTAGATGTTGACGAGATTGCCAAGAACGTGACGAAGACTCTCCAGGATGTGGGCTGCAGGCATTTCCGGCAGCGGAAGCGAGGCAAAGTCTCCAAGCTATCCGCTGAAACTCTGGATCACATGACGAGGAGACGTGAGATGGCGGTAACGCAGTCCAACTCGCTAGCCTACCGAGCTTTGAACTCTCGGACCAAGCAGCTGATTAGACGTGACCTACGGCGCTCCAATACTCGCTCCATTAAGGAGGCGATTGAGCGCAACAGGGGCTCCAAAGTGTTTAATCAGCAGCTTGGGAGAAGCCACTTGACAAGGCTCACGACTGCGGATGGCCGACGTGTCTCCTCTAAGCCAGAGATTCTTGCGGAAGTGGAGAACTTTTATGGAGACCTCTACTCCTCGCATGCCGCGAGGCCAGTACATGCCGACATTCGAGACGAGAGGGCCACTCTGAGCCGCCACTACACGGATGATATACCCGAGATTGACGTCGGCGAGATTAGAATAGCTCTCGGCCAACTGAAAAACAACAAGGCCCCGGGAGAGGATGGCATCACAGCTGAGCTGCTGCGGGCAGGTGGGGCACCAGTTCTACTGGAACTCCAAAAGCTGTTCGATGTTGTCCTCCAAAATGGCACAACCCCGGGGGCGTGGAATAGGAGCGTGGTGATACTCTTCCACAAGAAAGGAGACAAGTCGCTCCTGAAGAACTATCGGCCGATCTCCCTCCTGAGCCACGTCTACAAGTTGTTCTCGAGAGTTATTACGAATCGTCTCGCCCAAAGATTCGACGACTTCCAGCCACCGGAACAAGCCGGGTTTCGAAAAGGCTACAGTACCGTAGACCACATACACACAGTGCGGCAGATTGTACAGAAGACCGAAGAGTTCAATCAGCCCCTGTGCCTAGCGTTTGTGGACTACGAGAAAGCTTTCGACTCTATCGAGACCTGGGCGGTCCTGGAATCCTTGCAGCGATGCCAAGTTGACTGGCGCTACATCGAGGTGCTGAGATGTCTGTATGACGCCGCGACAATGACCGTCCAAGTACATGATTGGGAAACGAAACCCATCCAGCTGCGTCGTGGAGTGAGGCAAGGGGATGTTATATCCCCTAAGCTGTTCACGAACGCACTGGAAGATGTTTTTAAGACCCTAGATTGGAAAGGACGCGGCATTAATATCAACGGCGAGTACATCTCTCATCTCCGATTCGCCGATGACATAGTCATAATGGCGGAGTCGCTGCAGGATTTGGCGGAGATGCTGAACGGCCTCAACGATGCCTCTCGACGCGTGGGCCTTGGGATGAATTTGGACAAGACGAAGGTCATGTTCAATGCCCATATCATCCCCGAACCCGTGCATGTCGGAGATTCGGCCCTCGAAGTTGTTGAGGAGTATGTTTATCTGGGACAGATAATCCAACTCGGTAGAAACAACTTCGAGAAAGAAGCCGATAGGAGGATCAGGTTGGGCTGGGCAGCGTTTGGGAAGCTTCGTCACATCTTTACGTCATCTCTGCCACAGTGTCTAAAATCTAAGGTCTACAATCAATGTGTCCTACCAGTTTTGACCTACGCTGCTGAAACGTGGACGCTTACGGGAAGACTAGTCCACAAATTTAAAGTCGCTCAGCGCGCTATGGAAAGGGTTATGCTCGGTATCTCGTTAAAAGATAGGGTACGAAACGAGCATATACGTCAAAGAACGAAAGTTACCGACATAGCCCGAAGGATTAGTACGCTGAAGTGGCAGTGGGCTGGTCATGTCTGCCGCAGAGCCGACAATAGGTGGAGCAGACGAATCTTGGAGTGGACACCGCGTTTAGGCAAACGTAGTGTAGGACGCCCCGCAACCCGCTGGGCGGATGACCTTAGAAGAACTGCTGGCAGTTGCTGGATGGGGGAGGCCCGGGATAGAGAAATGTGGCGCGAATTAAAGGAGGCCTACGTTCAGCAGTGGACGGACCAAGGCTGTTGATTGATTGATTGATTGATTGAACTGAGGTTGCCCCTAATGCAAAACGTCTATAAAAAGTATACTAACACTCTACATACTAGTCTTGTAAACGTATTATACTCACTATTTCGCGGTCGAATTCAATTGATGAGGATTTGGCGAAAACACAATACAAAACCTACCGTCCCGCAGCCAAATTCGGCCGAATGAGGATTTGACGAGATAACTTCTTATGCGTATCTATTGTTCTAATATCGATACGATTACCTCCATCTCTAGCAGTTTACAAGTGGCACGAGCGCGATAGGCATCGCCGCCGATGATACAAGCAGATTGTTTCGCCGGAATGACGCTCGGGAACTATTACCCGATTGTTATTATCCGTAATCGAATGTCCTCTGACAGTTTTTAATCGAGTTCACGGAAAATCGATTAAAAACCCGATAACTCTTGTCAGATTTTTGCCGTTGATATATTTTACAACGGAGTGAATTTTGAAATATTCTTCGGATGTTGGCATTTTCTTTCACAGATCGAAAGCGGTCTATATTGTATAGAATTGTAAAAGATTGACACTACAAGTCGGGTTATTTTTTTGTCGGCTACAGTTGAAAAATGACAGAGATTCTAGAGAGTTTGAATCAATCCTAAGTAAGTTCATCAGTTGTCTAATACCCATAGTACAAGCTTCGGCTTAATTTGGGGCTAGATTGCGCTGTGTGGCCTAACGTGGCGTGTTTTCATCATCATGTCTTGGGTTTTATTTATTATTAATCCTCAGTTAACCTTTATGTATATTCAGGACTCTTTGGTTTTTCGTATTCGCTCCATAAGACCAAATTTAACACCAGATAATTGTTATGCGGCGTCGATAGTCCATCTTTTAATGAACTTAAATCCGTAATCTAGATGGTCTATAACGCATAGATCTTTAAGGCTCGTTACCCACTCTGGTCGGGCTAATGCGAATCTCAGGTGTACAACGCAGTAAGGTCGCTTGTTTACAAATATGCATTAGCGCTTACACGCTAGCCGTATACCTCAGTTACTGAGCACCTTAGTTACTGAGTACCTCACTTACTGAGCACCTCAGTTAGTCAGTTAGCGAGATAAGCGCACTTTACTAATCTCGTAAGTGATGCGGAATGGTTACTTCCGTACGTAAAAGGCTCAAACTAGAGGTGTAATCTGGATCGTTTGATGTTCCGCGCTCGAGCAAACGGGGTGTTACTAACTCCGAAACACATTCGATCGGTTAACTACGGAAATTCGAATGACACCTATTATTAAATGAAGGGAATACGAGTCTTCTTGGCACAATGCCCTTTTCCAAGCAATTTCGGACTGATTTAAAAACTTAATTTTGTTCTTTTTCTTTACATTACATACGCACATTTTTACGGTCAATTAATAATAAAATTATATCCTTGTAAAGGTCTTTTTTGAACGCACAAATTACTACTGAACTAAGGTCAGTAATTGTCGTTAGATTTCTCGGTAGTTTTATCTCAAATCAAAATAAATCTCATTTTGTTCAAGCCATTTATTTATTCGCCTAACGAAACTAGTTACTTACAACGTAGTTAAAAATACAGTGGCTATATCCAAACTACTTAAGCACGCTCTTGAACTTCCAATATATTTTTAAAACGACCAACAGTTTCATACTTAATAGTAGGTGCCAGATAACCTATTCTAAAGGTTTATCTACAAAACGTAAGCGAAAATCATAATAACGTATCTTACAAGAGGCCAACGGGCCACACTTCGGCCGGGACAAGCGTGATCGTATCTAGGGCGCGGTGGGTGTACCTGATAGATTTATCGATGCTGGCCGCACCAGCTGATTTGTACTACACCTCGAGAGGAAAAATGCATGGGCGGAGGTCCAAAGATAATGGAGCTAATGGCGAGGTGAAGCCGTTGCGCGAAGGTACTTTATATAGAACTAGCTGTGCTGGCGGCGTCGCACGCGAGGATATCGGGTTTCAAAAATAACGAACTTCCATAAAATAGAACCAGAATTTTAAGCTAAGCCTCTAGCAATACATTGGTGAAAACCGCATTAAATTCCATGCAGTAGTTTTCGCGTGATGCGCAATCATACATACAGATAAAATTTTCAACCGTTTTCCCGTTACTGCTCTGCTCCTATTGAGTGTAGCGTGATGAAAAGTATACTATAACCTGCCCAGGAGTATGAAGTATAATCGTACCAAGTTTCGTTAAAATCAGTCCAGTAGTTTTTTTCTATAGCGAACATACAGACAGACAAAAATTTTACTGATTGCATTTTTGGCATCAGTATCGATCCCTAATCACCCCCTGATAGTTATTTTGAAAATATATTTCATGTACAGAATTGACCTCTCTACAGATTTATTATAAGTATAGATATATATGGACGGTTAGGAGTGCACGCTGTCGCTGGTCTTTGTGTGGTCTAGGGATAATAGACGCCATTTTGTATTAACCCGTTAACTGCTCGAAATTTGACACAAAAGAAAAGTTATCGCTTGGCGGTGTCTATCGTGTCAAAAAAGGGGGTTTTTCTTATCATGCATTGTCATGAGCATTTGCTTGAAATAAGTACTTAGGTTTCCAATTCGACTTTCGGACATATCAGAACACGACACGATTTTAGAAATTAATGTCGATGTGATTGCCATTTTTGTATAGGGATAGATCAACAATGTACAAGATTTTATTATACATAAGTATATTATCTTATGTAGTAATTCCCGACAAGTGAAGTAAGCTATCCTGTGCAATTTTACAATTTATAATTGTGCATCTATACAATATCAATACATTGCATACATACAACTTAAATCTCAACAACAATAACTTAAACGTAGCAGAAGCTCCACACTAATGAATAAAACAGATTAAAGCCATTCCCATCACTTCGGAACACGACACGGACATTATTTATGGTCGAACTTTCTTGTCTACGAATAACGAATAAACAATCCATAATGAAATCAAAGCATTTCTCTTTTCTAATAACAAGCCAACTTCCTCTGCGAGCCGTGTAGGCAAGATTGAAGTAACCTTATAAATTATCGGTAATAAGCGAGCTCTGGTACCGGGCACTGGGCACAACCTGTATAGTTATTAGCGAACAGGCCTTTCGACCGACTAGACTGGTGGCAGAATTCATGGCCCTTATAAGGGGGCTACGCGGATATACTGGGCCTCGGGTGACTATGGTTCTGGTACGAAAAGGGATAGCGAATATTATATTAAAATTTAATTGTTGGCTCCCTATCTATTGAGAATTTCATTGTCAACTAGTGAGCTAAGAAGTGCTAACAAAGAAATTTTTGTATATCAGGGCCTATAATGGCCCAATACTATAATGGTAATATAATTCAGTGTCATGATTTGATTCCACACTTTTTTGTTAGTGGTGGTAAATATACTGTGAACATTTTATACTTCAAAACTTGGTCGTAGTGCTCATACGAGTATACTCTTGTACAATAAATATTGATTAACATTGTCTAGTAAAAAGGTCCTTGTTTTATTTATGTGTGCGTACGATTTCAATTTAGTAACCTAACTAATTTACGTATATGAGATGATCAACAATATTAAAATTTCTCCTATTTATTATTGACAGCTTATCCAGATCATAACATCGTTGTGTCTACGATGTCATACGTCAATTTGTTACCATTCACAACACAATGTATCATATCATAGCATATCATTAATCAAAACGTTAATAAAAGCAAAAACATTAATAAGTATTTTATGAATATTTTCAATAAAAAATTCGTTTCATTATAAAAAGCACCCTACTAACTACAAAGCGAGCTTTTTCCATCGCGTATTTTTGTGGATGTGCTCCAAATAAAATTTTACTTGAAAAAAATGACACCTCCACCACCACAAAGTCACGCAAGCATCGCTAAAATAGATAGGATTTCTTAACTACAAAACGATGGTCACCATAGCTCCGAGACAGTATCAGCCCACAGCGCGACAAGATATCTCATGCGTTTGTTTGTTTGTCCGTTCGCGTGTCCCCTGAATATGCATGAGGCTATTTGCATTACCGCTGTCCTGCCGCGTCGCGCCGCCCCACTAAATTATCATTATGTGCTCTACGCAACGTACACGACCCTTATATGACCAACTGAGTAGGTAGCTGTGGCACTGTAATCCATGTGCGTTCTCTACCGCATCTATCATGGGAATGTTCTGAAGAATTGTTTGGTTTACTGCCTGTAGCTGAGTTTCTTCACTGCACCATACGTAACCGACTGGGGTTCTATCCTCATCATCTCAATGGCTGGCGATCCTCGACTGTACGTTTTATGAGGAACTTCTTGCCTCGCGCCTTGGTTTTGTGGAACCAACTTCCTGCGACAGTCTTTCCGAACAGCTACGACTTGGGAATCTTCAATAAACGAGCGTATTCATTTATTTAAAAGGCCGGCAGCGACCCTAAACTCGGTTAGAGCTGTATCACACATGCTCGTCTGCCGCCTCTCCCATAAAAACTGTGGCTACTTGACTATGTTTCATTTTGTATGCTATTTTACCGATGACGGCCAGCAGCGTCACTGCCCAGCGTGGCGATTATGGGTATATCCTCCAGATGTTTGCCGTAAGTGATAAACAGCTGGAGAGGCCTGTGTCCAGCAGCTGATGATGGCCAAGAGATAAATGAGATTGAAACAGTTTAACAGACGGAAACTACGCTGTGTATTTTTTTCTATTCTGAACGATATGACAGTCACAAAGCATAAACTTTCCATATCGGAAACGGGCACGTTCTGAATAAATAAGGCGGTTGGATTCATCTCAAAGTAAGGACTTCTTTAGATGTCTTTAATTCGCAAGTTCTAGCTAATTCAGAAAAACCGTTGCCTAAAACGTCTTATTTTCTAACGCCCTAGACAATGTGTTCTTAAATCATCAAGGGCCTTTAAGTAAATAACGCCATCATTTACTCATAATCGTAGCTGTCCCGGCCGACACTCACGCACGTTTCCTTTCGAGGCGGCCGACATCCGGCCAGTAAGCGAATCGGCTATCCAGCCATCGTCCAATCTCTCTTTAATTATATTGTTGGGCCGAGGTCGTGAGGTTATACCAAATAGATTATCTGTTGGGCTGCCGCTCTGTGAATAACTCTTTCGTATCTGGTCTATCGGATTCTTTTTGATACCCGCGGGTCATTACTAAAGCGGCGGCAAAGAGTTGGATGCGCAGACGGGTTGTTTATATTTTGCACCATTGGATTTTGTCTTGACTAACCACTAACAAAAATGCATTGCTAAGTCTTAATTTTAGTCAAATTATAATTCACACAAACATCCACTTAATTCATTTGCTTTGATTTAACACTTTCCCATTTGGGCCTGCACAACATGCTGCGGTAGCCTATTATTATAAGGACTGTTAACTTCACAACTTTAGAGTTAGAGTTATGATGTTTATGAAAATTATATGAGTTATATAAGTAGAATGGAATAGAATACATTTTTAGTTAGCATCACATTAGACATACAGATAACAAGTAGGTACTACGAGTATAATGATACTAAAAAGGCATTTCGCTCTGCATACTAGGTAAAGTACTATATTACTGTACCTTGTGTTGGTCATCTAATAAATAAATAAAGAATTCATATTTATTTGTTAGTGTTGGTCATTCTGTACAGTATTCTGAGGAGCCGTGCGCTCGCGGCGGCGGCGGGGCGACGGACAAGAATCTATGATTGCCCTCTCTAATTTGGAGCATTGAATTTGGAGAATTCGTATTGTGGTGTTGGTACCGCGCTTTTCAGGTCACTGATCGTTCGTGACGCTGTAAAAAGTCCGCTTGTTTGCGGCATCCCGCCATTATGACGGTTGTAAACAAATAACGGACCGCAAAACAATCAACGCTTTTTTAAAACAATCTTTTTAATAAACAAAAACATACCGTGTTCATGTTCTCGATTTTGTAATGGATCTAGTCTGAGGGGCAATTAAAATGATTGAAGTATTAGATGGTTAATTTGTAACGCGTTAATAAGATATTTTCGTGTGCTAACTGTGTTATAATCGGAGGTTGAGCTTTGAATTCGTCTTGATTAATGATTACAAAAGACTGTGCTTTGATACCAATAGGATTACCATAAAGTTTTTTTTGTAGTACGTAACAGCATATAAATAAAAAGTTCAACTATGTAACTCATCAAAAACTCTCCCTTAGGCGGGAGTGATATGTATCATGTGTCTGTAAACAAACATTAATTAATTAATATCACGTTGCTTAAATATACCAAATAAGATATCGTATACCAAACTGCTGCCAACGTAAGAAGCTTTTAAGTGGAAATCTGCCCTTAAAATAGGTATTTGTGAGTAAAAGAACATAATGAAATTATCTCCGGTGAGAGTGGGCAGGCAAAACTATCAAATAAGTTAAACAGCAAGATAAATACTTCGAAATGTATGTACGCCCATAACTTTCGAACAACTACACCAAATTGGAAGATTCTTGGCCTTATGTATTCGTTATTATAAGGACATTTTATTATAAACATGTTGGGTCTGCTAGTTTAATATAGAAAGGTACTGCTGCGCTTAAAATTTTAAAAGAAAAAAAGCAACACACATTCCAACTACTATCCCGCAGTCCGCAATCAAATTCGACAGACACGATTGGTGCAGCATATTCGGCGAGATCAGATTGTCCGGCCAATAAGTCAGAGTCGATAATATCGGCCAATGAATGGGAGCCGAGAGGAAGCAGTCAATCAGTATCATTGTTCCTTCGGTGCGACCTTTGCTCACATCCTTTCGTGTTTAATGCGCGGCTACCTTAGGATAAGCGTGTACTGAGACGTAGGTGACGCAAGTTCACGCAGCGCAGGGCAGAGCAAATTTTGTAAAGCACGGACTATCCAAAGGAGTGGCGTAAATATAGGTACGACGAAGGCTGTGAAAATTTAGCGGATTTTTACTAAATGTGTTATAAATAAAGGGGCCGCTAACGGCTGGCCTTGACATTTTGTCGACGTCGTGTCGTCGTTTTGTGGGTCGTGTTTCTGCCGGTGAGTAGGGTTTCCGGAGCTCGTGGGGGGTTAGGGTTGGGCCGGCATGGCGGTGGCAACTGACAAGTAACTGACCAGTTACTTGCCCGTTGTCACAGCGACTTGGGCTTCTCTTTCGCTTTCCATCAGGCGTAGGGAAGCCATTATGTCGAGCCACTATAGAAAAAAAAAAAAAAAAAACGTGCCACCCTGTAGTTACGCCACTTCATCCAAGACTTACATACGCTGCGACGCCTAGGTGTGTTACGCAGACAGGTGAAAAGGGGCGAATGTCTTCTTTTTCGTCGGGAATACCTTTACGCATACATCAGGGCGCTGAGTACGAATATCTGGGTTATATGGAGCCCATTACTATTTAGCGGTGAATGCCCACTAAGCCCGAAGGTGGTCCAGTATAAGCCTCAAGCGCGCCACGACACCCCATGGCTCTTTTAGTCGCCTCTAACGACAACTTGGTAGTATTCTAAGCCCCATACCGCTGGGGGTGGGAGGGCTACGTATGCTACAACTGCCCTGGCTTGCTTTGCCCTACGCTGCCGAACGTGTGTCGTCCGCTTCTCAGCATACGTTCAGCTTTAACGTTTCTTTACGTAAGCGCACTGGCAAGACTTGTGTGGTTCCTGTGCTATGATTTAACACTGTTGCCTGTTTCCTTTCTTGTGCAACTTCGTTAGGGTATGCAGATTGTGAAAAGATTAGGTCGGTTGAAAGTGGCTGTGGCAATTAAGAATGGGCAGTAACCACAATTTTTTTTTGCGTCAGTCAGTTTGTTTGGTAACTATGTATTATCATACTTGTGTTTATGTAAACATACCTAAAGGTCAGTTAAATCATGTTCTCAAAACTGGTGTTTATGTATTTGTCAGTCAAATGGTTTAATAATAAACAGATACGAATGCAAATATAAGATCCTTTTTCTAGTTAACCTGGCCTTTGATTTCCCGTCTAAACGCGAGCAAATTCATTCTTCATTTACATAGATTTATTATTCTACTTAAACTTCAGACGGTTTATGAGTGTTAAATCTATGGGATTTGACAGCATACCGGGACAAAATATCAGGGGGTTAGTGGTTACATGTTGTAGTAAAAATCTGTACATGCATTACTTTGCAACTTAAAAACCATCATCAGCTTCTACTGTTAATTTCTTTTTTTTTATTTACTAGGTGTATTGTGTTTGCGCTTGGCCACAATTCACCTGGTGTTAAGTGATATTGAAGCCTACGATGGAGCACGCTTACCCAGAAAATACCGATTCACTCTCGCTTTGAACACCTTAAGATTGCGTGTCTTTGGAAACAAAGAGTCCGGCAAAGAGTTCCATAGTTTGGCCGTGTGCACCAAGAAAGTAGAGGCAAACCGCACCGTGCGAGTCCTAGGGACCTGCACCACAAAACGTTAATTATATCTAGAAACATGTTGTTCTTTATCTAAGACATCAACAGAATGTTAATTATCCAAGTTATGTGATTAATTTGATGTAGTTTGATAATATCAGTAAGTAAATTGTGAAATATATCGGGTCAGGGTTACGAAAGTTACTCATTCATAGCGGCTACTTAAAAGGCGTTCTCTTCCGTTTTTTTTCGACGAAACGTTACATATCTTATTGATCAAAGGCGAGGTGAGTCATAGCTACCATTGATCGGAGCGAACGCGTTGCCAATACGAACACACAACGAGAATAAAGAATTTTATAGCACAAAAAGTTTATTGAAACTTTTTTGAGGAACGTTTTCCGGGGATAAAAAGTTGGAAATTTAAGTGGAGAATATAATAATCAATAGATAACTAAGGTCACTATTTATCAGATCTGTTTGGTTCAACCGTGAGGGTATCGAGAGCAACATAACTTCCTGAATTAAGTCAACCCGAAATAATTTAAATGGGATAAATAAAATCGCTTGATGGTGAAAAGAGGCAGCTAGCTATACCCATAAATTGTTTGATATATCAGCTATGATTGGTAAGTTTGCATTTTCACAGAAGCGGGGTTGCGTGGAGCTTACAAAATTTTACTAAAGATATTGATTCCCTGGAATGCAGCGGATATGAGATGTGTAGTTTGAGCCATATATTGGCCAATTTTTCTTCAGCTTTTGTGAAAATGAAACATCATCAAAAACAGCTGCATTGTTAAAAAAATATTGTTAATATAGCAGGCAATACTCTATATTATAACTTTATATACAAGCCAGCGTAGGAAGAAAAAAAACTAATTAGACAAGATAGCAGTTGATTAGTCTCATACACAATGCCCTTTTCCCAAAACACAAATCATACTCTTAAGATGAACCTGTCATACCATCCTAGAGAGAAAGCCCTTAATTCCAGATTAAAACATTGACTTCTACCTCCTTCACCAAACACCTGTGGATATTACGTAACGCTAATCAGCCACTAGGTCACTGCAAAGACCTCAAGTAAGTAATTACCTTTTATTTGGTGTCATTACTCTGCGATATTACGGCTAATGACTAAAAAGCAACGGCTAAAAAGCCAACACGCGTCGGACCGCAGCACAAAGCATTGGCCACACTCGGCTAAGACCAAAACAAATGTCTGGCTTCTGCAGTGTGCGCGTACGCAACTTAGAGTGGCCACGTGTTCTGGGATTGGTTGGCTGTACAGAGTCCTTTGCCAATGAAGTACATATCAGCGAACCGTGACCATGGCGGCAGTTTTTATATTCTTACCATTAATTAATTAACTTATAATAAATTTAATCAGCATGTTTTTTACACAAGAGAAAGGAGTACGAACATTCTCTTGTGTAAAAAAGATGCTGTTTAAATTCACTATAAGTTAATAAATTAATGGTAAATCTATTGTTACTAATTGAATTAAATTAAAAAAAAATAGCTTAGCCCGCATATATCGCAATACTAAGGGAGTCCCAAATGCTGTATACTATGTAGTAACTCTTCATGAGTCTTTTTAGTTTTTCTTTTCGGCCAATGAAGTTTTTCTTGGACCATTATAATTTTAACAAAAGCAAGTAGACACTTCTCCAGTGTCTCCAGGGTTACACAACCTTACCACCCTCGTCTGATTCCTGGTAGTGTTTTAGCGAAGTGTCCTACTTAAATCCCAACGCATGGCCACAACACAAGCGCGCGCGCACGCCATCATTCAAATGAGCAATTTTGTGTCAAAAAAATTGAACACTCGTAGCAGATGTTCGTGCGGTCGAGTGGCGTAATGTGTCTTTAGTGATTGCCATTTTTTATTTTCTTTGCGGTTTGTATGCGATAGAGTTTCTTGAGTACGTAGCGAATAATATAATCATGTATGTTTTAGAAATTAATTTTCATAGAGGTCATTGTCGTATTTAGAATTGATTATTAATTTAAGTACAATATTTTCCCGCATCTGTGTCGATTGCATTGTTTATTTTGCTTAATTCTTTCTACTGCTAAGTTGTGATACAAGATGTCTACTTTGTTAAAGAAAATACTTTTTACTCTATGAGAATAAACCATATAAACCCTCAGTATTTCGCCACCTTTGACAAACGCTCTATAATGCGTTATAGTCCAAAGTCATAATAAAGAAAATGATCACAAAATTATATATCTGTCGACATCAAATGGAATCGCCTAATCTCTCTAGTAATCGGTAAATATGAGGCATGCTATAAAATATTATGTTTAAATATTAATATTAGAAAAACCAAACACAGCTGATGGTGTACGCATTGTACGAAACTTAAAGGCTTCACAGTCACAGCTATAGCTATGCTTAGCCATTCCGCGGCTATCTCGGGGATAAAACGGCTAATGTATACTGGCGAGTCTGGTCCATAAATACGGCGATTGGCTTACAAAAAAACTCGCAACAATGAGGCGGTGGATAAATAAAGATCTAGTTCGGCCGCTGCGTGGCGTGGGCGCGCTGTGGGCCGCGTAGTACGAGGGAGCGGGGACAGAACAGACACATTATCCATTTATAAACTGTAATAACGGCTTTCTGAAAACAGAAATCCACCAGATGCCACCACATACGCAGCAGGTCCAACTTTAACGTAATTGCTTCATTTTGACATTTACATAGCAACTGACCAATCACATGATAGCTGGCCTGCGTGCTAACATACTGCACTCTATCGGATAACTCATTTTGAAACACCCTCATTGCTAAAAATGTCATGAAAAAATTATAATATCCGAATTCGTCACATACTACGATAACAAAGCACTTGCTACCATTAAACCATTGAGGCAGATGGTTTAGTGCTGCTAAATCATGTCTAAGTACCGCATAAGAACCAAGGAGCTCTGGTTTCAAGCCTTAGGTTGGGCTGCAAGGAAGTTAGCGGTAGATACCCACCTTGCATCGTAAAGTACTTCGGATACATCGCATCTTAAAGGAAGCAAAAAAAGAGTAGGTACAACATTGCAGGCGCACACACACTTGTACTGTACAAGACAACAGTTGTTAAGCCATGTCACCATCATGCATGTCATTTCTTTTAAACACAAAATACTACAACCACCTATATTTCTAGGAGAAACTGACGTTGCACTCAGACCTCTCCAAAGGAAACCCACCCAAAAGCAGTTTAATTATGGGACGAGTTATGCTCAGGCAGGGTGTTTCGGAGTGACAGAATCGGAAATGTGGGTATTCATAAGCAGCCCGACCAGAATAGCCAAAATAAAAGCGTGTAGTAGAATGAGGTGGTGCTGGACAGACCACGTCTTCTTCCATCAGGCTTACGATCGAAACCAATATTGAAAAAATAAAAACTACACTGATTTATCTATTCCATACTGGGATCACATCTCTTAAAGTACAAGACAATACGTTGAATAATAATGCAGGTTCGTAGGAGTAGCCGAAGCCACCCGAAAAGAGCCGAAAGGTCACCGGGGCTAAATGTCAGGTGGCGTGCGCTCGCGCCTCCGGGCTTGCTTGTAAATCAGTGCGCCTGAACGCTTGACAGCTACAACGCATGGTGCTTTAAGACCATACAGTAAAGCTTACTTTTCAATAACACGTAGGCGGAGTAGGTACTGTACAATCGGACGAAGGCAAATTGTGGGTTAGTTAGAACACTTGTTGTGCCATTGTTTCTTTACTCTGCCAAGTACTAGATGGTAATTAATGCTTGCTTGACCGAATTCCGCACGCGACGAATATAAGCGAGCACAATATATTATAAAAAAAGGTCTATGCAAGGTTCTTTCTTTTTCAAAAGTGACATGACAGACAACAACAGTTCCACACCTCTGCCTAAAGTTTATTTAGATGCGCAGAGCTAATAAAAAAATATCAATGATATTGTCCATATCATTCATCTCATCTCGGCTCCACTTAGTGGAATAATATGATTGGTATTTACCAATTGGCTCCGCTCTTGTGAAAATGCACCCCAAATGTAAAATAATGCTCAAATGAATATCACATTAATTTACGATCCTAGTCAACTATACTAGGGTGCACATAAATCTGTCCACAAGTAGGACGGACCGGTCCATCCCAATCTGCTTTAGACGAATTAGTTGCGCTCGGGAAATCAGGTTTGCGCTGAAATCTAGTTTTCTGCTAATGCATCCGTGCGATCGGGCACGCAATTTGTCGCGCTGCAAACGCGGCGCTATCAGCGGTCGCAATGAGACGCAAAGCGACGCAACACGACGCAATGCGACCGTCGCGACGCTATCAAAGGTCGCAATATGACGCTATGCGACGTGCGTGCGGTCTATGTCAATCGAATATGGGTGTTAGCGTTTTCCATTAACCATTATAGGGCGTAATAATGCAAAACCTCTAAGACAGGTTCTGACTAGACTTGGTATGCCTTTATAAGATAGTTGATTGATTTGATAATGATACTGAATTGTGATAAAATTCGACCCGATTTTAGGAGGACAAATGACACAAATTGTCATGTAAGTAATTTTAAGGCAGGGATGATTCGATTAAAGTAATAGAAACTTATATGAACGTAGTATGTATTAACGAACATGATAATCGTATGAATTTATTAATGTTCGACTTGCCTACGGGAATCGGGTTTGGAAGAAAAAACCACTGGCAAATGAGACATTACTTTGTTAAGTGATTTAATATAGGTAACGGTATGTAAATAACTATATAAAATGGTATTATTATGTAATGAATGAGATATTAGTACATGTCAATACCTACTGTATAATAGAGTTAATTTAAAATAATATACTTCTTGACATATATAACTAAGTTCATATGCATAATTTCAATCTTCGCACCACCATAATATATCATGTTAATCCGGAACTAATTTAAACTTAATTATCCGTCTAGTATGTGACGCAATAGAAAATTGTCAGTTCTCAAGTGACACCTGACTGGTTTTATTAATCTTGATCATCTTCGGAAGTGTTCAATAAATTACTAGTTAGCTTGAACTAGGGCTGTCAAAGTGAGCGCCACTAGTTAAATGTGTGCTTAACCCTGATTAACTAAAAACTATTGCCATAGCAATAGAAACTCATCGCATGCATCACCCGTAAGATGTTTCTGGGCAAATCGGAAATATTCAACAGGCCAGTACTACGTCTATAAATTATTGCCAGAAATCTTTTAAATATACCTACCTAGAAATTGCTAGGCTTCCTATTTAGTTCTTATAAATATTTTTGGGGAAGTACGATAAAACGATTCTGAATTCCACCTCAGAGGAAAATTTAATAAAGTCTTTCTGGATTTGTGAAGAGTCCAGAAGATCTTCTTCTCAGGCGTTCCTGTATTATTGAGGATCGTAATCACTCATTGATTTCACATCCCTTATAATCACCGTGTGACGAAGTTTGTATAGGGCAGTGGCTTCCTTTACTTGGTCGGACCATCTGGTCGGTGAAGATCTGATTATTTTTATTTTAGGGAATTATTTAGGATGGCGTCTTCGGAACACATCAATCCATAACTTTTATTAATTCTATTCTATTCAATGATGAATTGCAAAATGGTTGCTAAATAAATGTCTACGAAGGGCAGCCCTAGATGCGCGGGCGCAGGAAAGAAAGCCGACGTGTCGCCTAGTTATTGGCTGATGGCGGTCGCAGCTTTTCTCTTGTCGCGGAAATTGGTGATGCACCGACATCCTGACGATTGTAAATCATAACGTTAGATCAGCAAAGGTCGAGCTCATTAGCCTGGGAGGTTACGTTACGTACTACAATCCACTACATCAAGTATTATAGAATCGAGAAGTTATAGTAATGTTTGAAATAAAATAAAATGTGAATTTCATTGGATATGTAGAGCAGATGGCAATTTTTTTTTACTTTTAAGAACTTTGGGCTTCTCTTTCGCATTCCATCAGGCGTAGGGAAGCCAATATGTCGAGAAAAAATTATTGAAACTGTCGCGTGTCTCTCTTCTCTACTTTCATACTGAACTTTTCAGTTTCGCCCAGATGGGAGGTCGTAGCCCCACAGGGCGGCCTTAGCAGTATCACTACGCTGGTCTTACGAAGGCCTGTGTACTGTGTATAGGCCTAAAGCTGGGGCTTCGCTCGTGTTGGGTATTTTGTCTCCTACTACTTCCTTTATACCCGGCGCGGTCTGGCCCGCAGGGCGAATGCCGCGCAATTTCCCGAAATACGATCAAATTAATAAAATATGGCTACTTATGAAACCTGATACAGCATATTATTGTAAATATTCTGTTTTGATAAAATTTATACAATTAACATTTAATTTTATGATACTATTATATTGTGTTGCATTGTACTCGTAAATACGAAAGTGTGTTTGTGGGTCTGCTATGATAGTAACTGGACTTCTGTTAATTTTATATAATACACATAAATGTGTGCGCTCGTAAAGAATAATTGAGTTTTAAATTAATTTCGCATATTATAATTTATAACATACGAGTATAATTAATGCTACAAATATTATGGGAAGATACAGCAAGTGACACATAAAATTAAACATTTTGGCTATACACAATCTTTAAGTCGTATGAAATAAGGGTTCTTATTGCATTGTTCATTATAGCTGTCATGTGCGCTTACTGTACATCATAATATTTAATGACCATTATCCCTCGTATTCGACCTTACATTCCAGATAACCACAAGTCGGCTTTTTCCCTTTGCTCCGTCAAGGGTTTCTAAGAAAAAGCTTTATTTAATGCAAAACTACGAAATTGCAAACTATGATATATCCAGTCGTAAAATCGTCATGAAAATAATATGCCTGGCCAAAGTTTAACAGTTAGAAATTGTGCTTGGGAGTAACTGGGTAATGTTTGGAGTAATTTGTTAAAATAAAACGATTGTTGCGTTAATTCAACGTTTTATGTGTTTGGGAGGTGCATTTTACTGTTAGAACAAGTGAAGCGGTGCGTTCCACTCGAGCCACCAATCTTTTCAGTCAAACGATTATTACACACACATTTTAGACCATACTCTATTATACTATTCTATAGAATATGTGAAGTAATTTTCACAATCACAGTGCATTAGTTATTTAAATATGCTTGTAATATTATAGAGACAAGTTATAGTTTTCTCTATAGTTTGCGATAAAGACGCTAAAGTTTCTAAAGTCGAACGCATCAATAGAATCAGATAGGCAACAAATTGATCTGTTCAACATTTCGCTCTACTTCGACATGTTTAATCTTTTACATATTCTTTTATCTATTCTATTCTCTTCTATAACCTTCTAAAATGGAATGCACCAGAAGGCCCACAAAAATAGATACGCACAGGTGTCTAAACTTTGGGTGGCGTACTCCAAGGCCCCTCAAGTGGATCGCATCAACAGAACGGCAACAAATTGGTGCGGCCAACGCCGGGGGGGCCGCACGCGCCCGCGTCGCTCGCGATCCTAGATTAGCCCCTCAATAAACATGGCTGCCCGTTAGGCTGCCCAACTGCACTTAATTGTATGGAAAGTCCTAATCTTTAATTAGAATACTTAAACACTGGTGGAATTGGTAACTAAGGCTGTTGAAAGTGATCCATTTCGGTTTTGACTTTCGTGGAGATGACGTATAAAATAGTGTAGTCAACAAAATAGGCACATTTCCTATTATATGTATAGCAATGCAATATGTTGATATAATAAGTTTTATCGCAGGTAGGAGTATGATTCTTCTTTTTTCTCACTCAAATATTTGTAGACTTCATAATAAAAATGGTATTTTGAAAAAAAAACCTAAATGAATTCCAGTTACATAGCTTACTGGTCTTAGGTTTGAATTATTTTTGAGTGGTTAATTCTAGAATTTACCACTTTCACAGAGTATTTAATCATAATAACTAAATCAGAGATTTAGTCCCTAATAAAGAATGGAAACATTTTTGATTAGGAGGTGAGATTCTAAGTCACTTGGAAATGTGCCCCCTCGGATTATCCTTTTATAATCTGCGCGCCACTTTCGTAAAGCAAGCTTTTGAAATATATTAGGTTTTTTTTACTTCAAACACGTTGGGCACCCTATCGTCCACTATTACAACTATAACGGTTGGCCTCTCAGCGGCCGGGCCCATCGAAATTGGAATCAATGCTGACCCACTGGTCTCCGGCCGCTGTAATTAAAATTATGACAATTTACGTGCACACCTGTCCAGGCTCACCTCGCCTGCTCGGGAGCGCCTCGTGATAGCCCAGAGCGGTTCACTTGAGGAAATCTTGAAGTATTTGTATAATAGGGAGTTTAGTATCATGGCATAGCGTATACTTGCACAAAATAAGACTTTTGTTTTTTTTTGCTCGTGGCACAGTATAGTGACTTCTAACTACTTGATGGAAAGAGACTCTCACTTACTTGAGGGTTTCTTGAAGTAATTACCGGTAAAGAAGGATTTATGCTCTTCTAAGGCTAAGCCAACTCTTACAGTACAATATATAAGACACGCTTGAGATTCGCTTACTTAATATTTCCATTAAGATCATGGGGCTCAAATCTCAGTGATTAGGTAAGCAAACGTTTCAGCATAGTCATCTACTCTACTCGATCTCCTACCTCGAATCCAATGGTGGAACCAACCACGCCAGGTCGAAGGATATGGACAGAAAGGAGATAATTTCTGTATGGGAGTCAGAACCTTCAGCAATAAGGATGTTTACACGAGGATTAGGAATTCGGATGTACATTTATTATCAGTGCTCTTGACACAAAACAGGATTTTGCCAACGATTATTATGAATTTTAAGATATGTTATTTTTTTTATTGTGACCATTGAAATTGTAATCAAGGCTTAAAGGCAAGCCTTGTAATTAAAATGATGACAATTTATGTTCGCACCTGTTCGTACCAAGCTGCGCAGGAGTCTCGCTCGTGATAGCCCAAAGCGCTTGGCTTAAACATTTCTTGAAGTAGGTGTAAAATGGGATCGGTATTTTGCTGTGTGCCACTCACTTTCTTAGGTGTGAAATAGAAATTGTTTTAGATATAAAACAGTTTTAACGGGTTGTTTGTGAAAAGATATCGGCTATAATATTGTGATATTCGAGATTAAAATATGTATTGGGAGAAATTTAGTTTTAATTATCACACACCTATGTTACTTTTAGCACCGGCAGTCTATGAAATGCAGAATTCGGACACCGTATCAGAATGCAAGGAATCGTCCTAAGAAAGAAAGAAAGAAGTGACCCTGAGCGCGATAACATCAAGTTAGCTACAATACTAATACTAATGTAAAATATGCGGTGTTTCCGTCGAAACGCAGGGGGAATCTGGTAGACTTTATCTCTTAGGTCTCCGGGAGAGTCATATCGTATTACACCAGTCTATAAATGTGGCTTAATGTAGTAATGTATATTAGCTTTTTGATCGCCAATACTACAAGAGTAGTAACTCTACCATAGTAGTAACTCTACCATTGTGGCTAGTGACAGATGTGGCTCATTGTGTTTATTCCTTTGCGCAGTGATACGCCGAAATCAAAAGAATGTAAAAGTAGGCTTAATACTCTAAAAGCGTATAGTAGTATGGTAGAGAAAATAAAAGTAGTATGATAATTGTCAGTGACAGATGTGGCTCATTGTGTTTATTCCTTTGCATACTCCGGAATCGACAGAAATATAAAAATAGGTTAACTACTCCACAGAGGTCATAACCAGAAACCAAATACTGGTAAATGAAAATGACAGATTTGGCTCACTGTATTTATTCCTTTGCGCCCATCGGTACCCCGGATTCGATACAAACGTCAGTCGCGCCACCCACGGCGCGGCGCGTGCGCCGGCCCGCGAAATTGATTGTTGTACGGGAAAAAATGTTGTTCTTGTTGCGTCGGGCTTAGACGTTATAGTATTTATTTTTCTTAGTTTATGGTCGCTCGTCGGCCTGATTATACGGTGGTCCGACGGGAATGGATGGGGATTTAGTAGCGGAAGAAAGGAGTTTTGGACTTTCTATTGTAATGTGGAGTTGGATCGCAAAGTTGAACATCTATTATAAACGCAAAATTAAGTTTGTATATTTGTTATGACGCTTGATGACTCAATGATCTTGAAATTTCGCAAACTTACTCTTACCCCTATCATTTCAATTACACTATACCACGCCTTCTATCTTGCTAACTCTATCCAAAGATTTTCTGAAATAGATCGCTCATAGCGATAATGGGCCGTCTCAATTGTACGACAATATACAATAGCCTACTTTGCCTAGTTCTAAGTAAATTTTCTTGGTGTAACTATCTACACGTATACTTAGGAGCAGTGAGAAGTGACATAGGCTTCTTTCATTCCGGAAGAAATACTATTCTGGGATATTCACGTAGATTAAGCTGCGGGCAAGAGCTACAAATATCACATAAAGAACAAAATAATATTTGACCAGTTCTGGGAAAAACGATTGTTTGCTGAAATCACAGAATATATTTTTGTGATTTTAATATACTCGTATTACGTACTAAGAAAAGCTTATGGGCACTAACAGTATTAAAACTTAACTGAACGTAACTAAGGTTTTAAGACCTACACAAATCCAACAATGAAAATAAGTTTCCAATGGCCAACTAATTTTCGTCATAAAATTTTACCCCAGGCGAAAGAAAACGAGGGTAATGTCTGTAGAGGGATCTAATCACATTATTTCTATCAACCTTTCACTTCGAGATTACCTTACAAAGTTATAGTTCAGAGCAATATCATACAGATCTGCGAAACCGTGAAATGTCCCGGGTTTGATGACAGTTATCTGGTTCGGTGCAGTACAATTTGTGGTCTGTGACCTCGCCATAGCGGAAACGTGATATTATTGTTTCAAATACTTTTTACAGCAAATACTGAGTGGTATGTAACCCTAAGATATTTTACATTCATCGATAAAAATAATAAGGGTCGATAATATGATAAATAACAGCATTTTTTAGTAAAAACAAAAAGCGACTTCAATATCAACGGGACTAAAGCACTTCCTACGCCCTTTCAAACAAAAAAAAAGGATTTTCCATATCGGTTCACAACTATTCTTGTAGATACCTATCTATGTACATTAAAAACCTCCTCTTTTTGTGAAGTCGGTTAAAAAAGTGATCGTTTATATGTTTAAGAGATTGCTGTTGACTCGCATTTCTATGTACTGCACTCTCAACTTCCCTTTTCAATCTATATTCATTCATAAAGCCAGGAGTCCTTTGACTTCCAGGTATTAAAACTGGGATCAATTTATACCACATCTTCACCGACTTTACATCGTGTAAGAATACACACATCGTATATACTAATTTTTAGACAGCTAATCAGTTTTATATGAAGCCGTAGAAGTGATGATTCGTAAAAACACCTATAAATAAACGAACGGACTCACCACTATGTAGCTAGCATATTATGAAACGGAAATTGAACAGGAAACTTTTATTTACTTACCTGAAAAATAAAGAAACATTTGTTAAAACATGCAACATTAAAATTTATGTTTGTATTACAAATGTAATTTTAAATAAACTACGGATTATTTCTTATTAAGATAATAATTACACTGGAAAATATGATATGTAGTTAGATTATAGGCAGAAGATGTTAGTTATTGCTTGCATTACTTTTGTTAGTGTGATTGAAACTGGTTTTGGGTTTAGCATAGGTAACGGTAGAACGATAACTTGAGACAGATGGCCGGCTGAGAGTGGAAGGAGTTTACCCAGGATCAGGATGATTGGCGCTCTCTGGGGAAGACCTATGCTCAGCAGTGGACTTCATCAGCATATCGCAGTCCACTGCTGGACATAGCCCTCTCCACTTAGTTGTTCGCCACTTAGGGCAAACATCCGGAGGATGCATAATCGCCACGCTGGGCAGGCTGGTTGGCGATAGCAGGGCGTAGCTTCTGGCTCCGATGATGTTGTTGCCCATGGTATTTAGCTTCGCCTTCAATTGTGATGGTTATACCTCCAGCAGTCGGTAGCCAACACCTCGTTTGTTATTCGGCAGGATGCACCAAGGGCAGGTGAGGTTGGCTTGGAGGGAAAAGATGATAGGCCGCTCCCTCACATCCCGCATACAGCAGTGGATGGCAATGGGCTGTGTGATTGATCTTTTGAAAGCAGATAATCAGAATATTGTATGGGGTGATTTCGACCATCGAGTGTCGCAATAGCCGAAACAATACATTGTAAACAGCATCGAGTATAATTAGCAAACATATTGTTAGATCCGTTACAAGTAAAGTCTATTGATGGTACAACGCAGTTTGCATAAGCGTTCAAAAAGATTAACTCAAACGACATTATGACAATGCAACCGGCCGGTCCACATACGCCCATACTACGCCTGAATCAATTGAAACGAAAGTGACATCTCGATTTCGCAAGCCAAGAGTACAGACTACGAACAAGAGCAAATTTGCATGTACAGTTCACTGCGTACGATTACGTGCTAGTGCAATATTATTGTCAACGATGAATTACGTATTTAACAAAAAGGTTAGAAACGACTATCAAATGACGCGTCTGATGCCAATCGTAGCGCCTGTTCGTGAAAGTTGATAATTACAATACAACAGTCTATACGTAAGTATAACCAACCAATAAACACCACCAACAGCATATTATCATATTTAAGAAACCCTTCTTTTTTATTACCCTGTACCCACAGGGTACAGGTTTGTATGGTTAATAACAGGTGTACTCAACATTGGTGTAAATACACATACCTAGATACATGAAACACACATTTAACTTATTACAAAATAATGCTACTTGAAATTAATTAAGATGTATTCGTAAGAACTTTTCTAAATTTCTAGGTACGGATCTGAGTATTTTATTCCAGTCATAGACATCGTCAGAGACTATTCTAGTTCAAGAGGAAATATATGGTTGCATAACCCATTTAAAAGGATAATATTAAACAGTTTGAATTTACAACAGTCGAAATATGAGAATAGCAGTCAATCTAGTTTACATACTGCCAAGCAAAGAGGTCAAGGTTCTCTGTGATTTATTGCACTAATTAAGTCGATTTTTGTTTGTCATTATTGTGAATGCTATCAAATATAACTTAAGTCGTTTTACAATTTATATAATGTTGACTATACCTAGGAGTTTCATATTCTAGTCTTGGACGAACTAGGTTGTGCAGTGTAATTATTTCTGATCGGCCTGTCATACGCTGTCCAGCTAATAGATAAAATAATTGAGACTATAGAACCGAGCTAGTTATATAAACTGGAATCGTCGTCTTCTTGGGGGTTATCTTGTTACTGGAGGATAATTTTGTGCTTAATAGATAGTGTATATCTGTTAGTTATGATAGAGCGACTCCGACAACTTACAACGATTATCACACTCCTATAATCTTATTCTAGCTGAAGCGGCAAACTTCATATCGACGGAATGCAGACAAAAATTACAAAACAGGAAAGCATTATTATGATACGATTTCAAAGTTCAGACCCCGCTACATACCAAGTTGTCTCTTAATTGTAAATTCATATTGTATTCGATATCGTATTCGATGTTCTTACGGCGAAGGAAACCATCGTGATGAAACCTGAACACTTGTGGTGACATTCTGAGCTTTTGTGAAGCCCTATCGCCCTATAGTTCAGGACAAAATTTCTGTATCTTCTTCTAGCTCATATATCTATCAGAGAAGATGAAAGGCTACTAACATAGTTTAGATAGGGGGCGGACGATCAGCATATTATCGCAATTCAAAGGCTAATCTAAAAACCCCTTACATATCTAGTCTAGCGAGCCCTGTTTAGCCCTGGCTAAAAGCGCAATAAACGTTAAACCAGATTGCTCTGTCGAAAGCAACCGTTTCCCGTTAACGATTACTATAATCAAAACGTTCGTTATGATAATTGAGACCAGGCGTTAATGTTTTATTAGTTCGTTATGTGTATTATGAAAAGCAGATTCTCATTCATTTGTGGTCTTTCGTTTCTATAAATAGTTATAATTTTGGATATTTTGGCGATCGCAGAACCTAGCTTCTCGCTCCGGTGACGCTGCAGCCCGTCATCGGCCTGCGGTATTTAGCTACGGCTTCAATTGTGATGGTTATACCGCCACTGTACGGTTGCTTGAGCCTCGTTTATTATTAGGTAGCATGCACCACGGGCAGGTGAGGGTATGGCTTGGGGCGAGGGGCTGATAGGTCGCTCCCTTACATCTCCTACATTGTATTTAATAAAAAATATATATAGTATAGTTTAATTAGTGACAAAAATTATCTGTCGGAAGTGAGGCAAGGTGGGCAGCGATCCGACCACACGGGCTGACCGCGGAATCCGAGCTAAAAGCTGACCATTTCACGCCGATGGGGTAGGAAATTGCGCGGGCGCAGGCGGAAACGGCGACGCGCGTGCTGGCGTAATGGCCGCCAGGGCTGCGGCCGGTGATTGGCGATTAAGGACATATTGGCCAATTGTCTATTTTTATTTTATTTAATGCTTGGTTTTTTATTATATGCATATGACTTGCTTCAATAATATGAAAATATAAAAATGTTGTAATTCTGATACAAACATGTCTAAAACATGTCTTGGGGTTTGCTTTCTGCAGTTGTGGTTCCGATATTTATGTAGATCATTTTTATTTGATGTTTTTGTTTTTCTTGATTTGTCTTTAAAAGATTGTCATTAAACGTAATCATATTTTGTAGATTAAAAGACAGACATGTCCTTGAATTAATGGTAAGTTAAGTTTCGGAAAACTACATTTTTTCTTACGATTACTAATACAACAAATTGAAGTTGTTCTATTTGACTTTCAAATATTATCAAATGTGAAGCACACATTGTATTCGTCCTCTTAAAATTGACAACAATAGTGCCTATCTATAATTTCACTGTACACAAAAACAAACCAAACCAAAGACACTTTCATTCACCGCTTCAAGCAACCGCCTAAGCCGTCATCTAGGTCAATAAAGTTGATTGCAGCCCATCAATTCGGCAGCGCGTGCTAACCCTAGTCCCAGATGGCGGTAATCTGGCCGACCACTGCCGGCGACAGATGCCATCAACCCGTAATGGCGGAGGTAATCGTCGTGCCAGTTTGCGACCTTTCAATCTAAGAATGTCAACCGATGTCCCCGAGATCTTATTACAACTGTATAAAGCACACGTTCGCCTAATAAAATGGAACACCCGACGGACCGTAATCTCGTAATAGCGACGTCTATTTCTTCATGATACAGTTTTAAGCTCCGCCGTTTGAACAATGGATCCGCAGTCGGTAATTTTAGACAATCTAAGTCGCAATGTCGTAAGGAGTATGTAATTACAAATTGGACACTATATTTCTTAAATAGATTGACGCTTGATGCCGTCTCATCAATCATATTAGTTTATGGTTTTACTGATCTCGTAAACTAGAGGCAAAATTATACAGTAGCTAGCAATTAATAAATGTTATAATAAATAAATTTATATATATATATAAATTTTAATAAACTAAAGATGCGATATGGACAGGCAAAGATTTTTTTTGAAGGTTCAATTTTAATTCAATCAGCTGAAATAAATGTGTGCAATATGGTTTGTAATTAAAATTACCATTTATCTATTTCATTCTTGCAATATAAAACACGATTAATTCACTTGCAAGGTGCAATAGCCAGCACAGGAGACGAATGATGATTGCCCAAGGTCATTTGTAGCCTACAACAGGTGACACGGGAGTTGTTGAGGTGCCAACACGTAACCTCGGGTGTCTAATGGGCCGGGCGTCTACGAATGCGTGACCTGACTGCAAAAGTTGGCCGCTGGTAGCACCCTGTAGTAAGCTAATCTTCGTTCATTGTTTTTAGACTCTATCGCTATGGAATAGGTGTCAGATTCCATTCGTAACTCGACTTCTGACATTGGTTGTACTTGCAGCAATTCAACCCTGTAGTAAGTTGATTGTATCTTTGATTTTCAACTCTATCGTGTTTGTTTAGATTTGAGGTTGTGGTGGGAGTACACAATTGGTTGTTAAAGGCTTAAGACGTATATCAAACTGTGGCGATTGTCACACGCACGTTCTCTGTTGTGTTTATGTTCACACCTTTATAATGTACGTTTTTTAAAAGTTTTATTTCAATTACTAAGTAGTATCTGTTTTTACAAAATCATAGGTTGTTTCATCGAGTGTGATTCTCTGACTGCCGGATAAAGGAGAAGGATTTATATACGCAGCTTTCGAGTAATGCGAGTAAGTTCGCGATCGCCCCGTTGATTGTCACAACGCTCCCCCATTTGCTTTGCACTCCATTCCCCTCCAAAAGCTTCAGCCTATTGGAAACCAATGATCTAAGTCATATAAGAAAGTTCTGCACTTGCACATTCGCTGGCGAAATGTAATTCCGCACAGATCGTACCACATAAAATAATCATCTAAATTGTTCGCAGTCCCCGCGGGTCACGTATAGGAGTCCTTGCAGATTCAATTTGAGGTAATTCCTTTCAAATCCATAAAACATATTCCGGTAATGCCCGGGCTCCATGAGATATGAAATACCAATCTGTCACAGGAAATTGTATCACGTCGTGTTCGACCACGATCGGAGTATCGCAAGTAAGAAATACCACACGTATCGATGCTGTGATTTTGTGTCACCATTAAGGCTGGAACAGATATTGGCGGAGCGGTATGTCATACTTTGGAAAATCTCTGATTGGTGTAACTGAATTAATTCATTAATGATAAGTTTTTGCAGAAGATTGGTACGCTTTTGAACTCCATTACTCATATTTTTAAGTCTCAATTGTCACCCGTGTCAAACATGAATATGTTTTAGATACGAGTACTGGTTTTATATTATGTTTGTTGTATGTATTGTCTACAAAATTAATATAATTTATCACTGCATATTTACGTATCTTGGTGGTCTCGTTTTGTTTACCATAACCTGATCGTTTAAGTTAACAATTAGTTGATTTGATCCCAAAGGATCAGATGACATGATGTTGTCAGGTTTATATAACCTACAAATACATAGGTCTAACATACATATAAGTACGAGTATAATACACAGTTCAATAGAAAGGCCTGAAATATACCATACTGATAAGTATTAATGGAGCCTTCTAATAAGAGTAGATTTGTGAATATATAGGTAATACTTAACTTCTAATGGGGAGCAAAAGCAATGGAAATATCTTATAAGGCGTTAAAATTATAGCGTTTTGATATTCACTGTTCCAAAGCAACTATGCTATGTTGATGTTAAGTCACAGGTAATTCGTATCTATCTATCGCGTGAAACGTATCAGCAATCAGATTAATGGCGAAATTAGAAAGTCAAGCTTAACTAATCACCGTTATGAAATAGGTGTAAGTAAATTTCCTTTGTTACATAGTCTGTATAAGTAGTGCGATGTTTATTTGTTTTACGCATATCATGATTGCAGCTGCCCTAGAAATTATTTTAAAAAATCACGCAACTACTAGAACATAACACGAAGATCAGATGGCCGCTGCAGTACAAAAGTTATATTCTAATAAGTATACGTATATAGGATCACTATATATACTCATTAGAATATAACTTATATTGCCATGCCCTACAAGATTTATATTGTACTCGTAAGTAGTAGTAAGGTAGCATTACACCTTTCGTAAGCAACTCTATTTGCCATCAAACACGGGTACTTTTTGATCTACCCTCGTATACCTATGTAAATTACCTACGAACATGGTGAAATAGAATATATTCTATTATATTTACAGTCCATCTGGTTTCCGGATTTAAAGTAGAACTACCCCATCTCATTCCGTGGTTGTTGTAGAAGACGACTATGGGGGTATCAGGAAACGGGTAACAGCGCTGTCACCTAGGCACAAATAAAACCTACTGCGGTCACCAACCCGCCATCATGCTATCGACAATCATGGTGTCTAATGCAAATCCCCCCAAATGACAGTTGGCATTTGGTAGACCGCGGTTATTTAGATATATGTATACCTATGACCAATGACCGTCTTGACGTATCGTTAGAGCAAAATTTATATCTCCCTCCTGAGCGAGTCTCCCGGCCTCCCTCTACTACTGGTAGGTCTAAAAGAAGGTCTAGAACCATCGTTCATTTACACATAGACTAATTGAAAACATTTTGATTTCAAACGTTCACCTGTCATTGCGGGTCCTATTTTCCGGACGGCCCCGCATCTTAAGATAAACAAGGTCCGCTTAATTGAGCCGCGGAAGCCGGTATCAGTGCGGTTTAATTTAGCCACGGGACTGCGTATTTAAATTGAGACGTCTAGATGGGGAGATAGCGCGGCTCTGCCGATGGTATCGGCGCTCGCGGCCGTTCAAACGTCTGGCCTGGACGGAGGTTCTCAAAGTGTATAGACCAGCAGGGGTCGCAGTGGAAAAACGCAGGTGGTACTTATATGTAAAACACATTAGACACAATAGTTTATTGTATATATATTTAGGTATTATCTTTCACTGTGTTTCTCTTTAACACTCACCGCACATACATCTTCTCTCTGCATGACCTAAAGGTTAACTGGTAGAGAATGCTCCTAGCATTAAGTTCGCCTTTTGTACCATTTTGTGCAATAAAGTTTAAATAAATAAAAAATAAATAAATAGATTTTTAAATCGTTTTAAGTAAATTGCAATGTCAACCTATTTTTAAATAATGCTAAATCCCTAGCTTTCTTAATGTTAGGCGACGTTAGAGCTTACGATGAAGCGCACACAAGTGCACCCAAAACGATTCACTCTCGCCCTGGAAATCCAAGATCATATTATCTATCTATATAATCATCAGAATTTTAAGTGCCTTTCTTATCGTAGTGCCTTTAACAGACTGGGAAAGAGTCTATTCAAGGTACTACTAAAGTATCTGTTAGGTAAAATAAAAAAAATAGAACTACATTCACGTGGTGGGTAAACACAAAAATTTAAATTCTGCTTTAAAAGTCTATCATATCGACAACCGATTTCGTAGTGAAGTGCGTTACGCTCTACGCTACAAAATAAAACACTTTGGGAACCTCTAGGCTAATGTATCGGCAATAACTACTAGTAATACTTATTGATAGGATTCGTATGGAGCGAGAGTTCGAATCGAGACACTTGCTTTATTTCGAACTCGTATATCTATATCTATACTTATAATAAATCTGTAGAGAGGTCAATTCTGTACATTAAATATTTTTTCAAAATAACTATCGGAGGGTGATTAGTGATCGATACTGATGCCAAAAATGCAATCAGTAAAATTTTTGTCTGTCTGTCTGTCTGTCTGTCTGTATGTTCGTTATAGAAAAAAGAACTACTGGACGGATTTCGATGAAACTTGGTACAATTATTCTTCATACTCCTGGGCAGGTTATAGTGTACCTTTCATCATGCTATGATCAATAGGAGCGGAGCAGTGAAGGGAAGTGTTGGGAAAACGCGAGAAATTTTTATCTGTATGTTTGAACGCACATCATGCGAAAACTACTGCATGGAATTGAATGCGGTTTTCACTAATGTATTGCTAGAAGTCTAACTTAAATTTAGGTACCATTTTATGGAAGTCCGTTATTTTTGAAACCCGATATCCACGCGAGCGACGCCGCCGGCACAGCTAGTTATTTTTAAACTTTTACATTACAGCCTCCTTAAGACTGATATACATCAAGTTACTAAAGCTCGAACTATATTAATTGGTACGCAATTATTTGGAACTTAGCTAAACATTTATTAGGAAAGTTTAACCAGAGAGATGCGGATGGAGAAGCCCAAGATCGATCAAGTTGGCGAACATTGGGAGAAGCCTATGCCCAGCAGTGGACTGATAAGTATAGGCTGATGATGATGAGATAGGTTGATGAGTTACCGTTCGTACCTATGTACCAAATTTTCTTATTTCGGATTATTTTCAGAAGCTGCCACATATCTTTCGGCCGAACTTTATACTTTGACACTATTATTAGTGTAGGGGAAAGCTTTAAATTAAAGCTCAAGTCAAAATCAAGATCAAATATTATCAGGGCTCCCAATAATTACTAAAGAAGGTGTTTTTATCTTTTTACAATTACATATTAGTCGAGCGAAAAGCCCTAATTTATAAATTAGGGCTTTACTATACTATACTATACTCAGAGATTAGCATGTAAGTAATGTACGACACCTTCATTTATTTTCCATATCGCCGTCAGGTGTAAATACGCTAAACCTACTCATATACAAACGCAAATAGTATTATACCGTTTACCAATTAAACACACTCCATTGACACTTCAATAAAATACAAAATAAAAGCAAATCGCATTCATCGAAGAAAGTTCTAACAAGCTGTTAAGAACAAAGAAACATAGTTTGCTTATTCGCTTGTGATCGTAAACAAATTAACACCTACGCGCTAATTTTACCATACATTGCTGTACACGTTAGTTTTCACTATGCAATTTAAAAAATAAACGTAGCTATGCGTGGACGCATATTCACGACAAGGGAATAGCATTTTTTTAATTCGAGATAGAGTCTGGGGACAGTCAATTGTTTAACATTCTGTTATTGTTACCCAATCTAATGACTTTGTAGGTTGTATCAATTAAACATTTAAAATACAAAACGGATGCATTTACGTAGGCATACCTATTGTAAGAAATCGTAATTTCCTCCCCCGCATTCCGATTTTGTTTCGAACCCTAAAGCATTGGTAATGAAGGATTCCTATGTTGGTGTCTGTTAAGGACCTATGATTTTTGGATATTAAGACTACGCAGATAGGTATATGTGTACACATAATGATCGTAACATCACATAGTTAATGTTTTTCCTAACCACTCCATGTGAAGAGGGTAGCCTCTACCCAATAGAGTATCACATAGAGTATTCCTGTGACTGTATCGGGACCAAAGCAGCTGATTTCTCTAAATGACAAAGTCTGCATGCAAATGCCTATATTTATGTCACCTTTCTTTAATAATTCATTACCTCTTTATGCTTAAATACATTGAGACATTCTAATCAGTTTAAAGACATCGCAATAGAAGTAAAGCATTCACATTTCTGTGGTAATATAGGTACACATGGTTGTAATATAAAACGATGGTCAAACTATAACAATCCTCGACTACTTTGTCTCGTCCAGGACTAAAGAGAAAGGCACCTGGGCCGCTGTACACATTCGCAGCCGAAGTGAAAGCGGCCGATATCTAGAGCCTATTTATAACGAAAACCCATAAAAACAGGGATGCTGGTAGACAGTTAACAGGCCTGAGGTATTTCCGCGAGTCGCGATTGCAACGCTGGGACATTCGCGGTTTTGATAGTGTAAGTGTGTACAATAAGAGCTTCAAGATAGACTTGGACACAGTTGGCTCTCCGACGATATCAAAATATATTTTTTTTATATGAGTCTGTTACATTTACTTTATCCTGCGTGATGTTAAAAAGAAGTGCAAGAATATGAACAATCAACTACACACATCATAGCGCTGTGTTAATCTGTGTGAGATCAAATGAATGACGGATTAAATCACGAAACATTTACTTACTTTTAGAGAGTTGTATTGATTGTCAGTTTAAATATACACGTACATAGATACTACAGATATTATAAAATAAATGTTAATATAGACTGTAACAGGCAATGGAATAGACTTCGGATTTCAAATGCCAATTTCGACTCGGATTCGGAAACTTTTAATGTAATCCATATTTGAAATGTCAAAGTGTGTCCAAGTCTATCTAACTAATTAGTTATAAGTACTCACAGTTTTACTAAACTAATAACAAATTTGAATGAATATGCTTGAAAGTTTTTGAATATAGGGTAAACATTGGCATTGTGAATAGCTTAACAGGAATCTATGCCGTTGGTCCTTTGCCTAATCTTTGTCCGGTCTTTTCAATCTATCGTCTCACCGAATCACAAAAGTTTCGGAATAAAGAGTACAATAGTGTCTTGCATGCTTGGCTAATCTCCTTAGGGATTTAATATTGTGGCGGCAATAAGATCAAGAGGGATTACTATAAATTATTTCTTTACCTAATTATATCATTGGTTACGCTTCATTTTATCGCTACTAAGTGGCACTCATTTATTCTCATAAGGCCTCATATCCTCATCACGTCGAATTGCTAGTAGGAAAAAATGATTGACGTGCAAAAGTATAAGGTAGTCGTGAATCTATATATTTCCAGAAATAAATTATTTAATTTTATTTATTTTAACATCAAGCATTGTCACTTTTGAACTCACGCTAAAAAGCTTAAGAATCCAAGGACCAAGAGAACGGTCAAACTAATCGAGCTACTACATAAGTGAAAGCCCGCGATATCTAGGGCTTATTTATAACTAAAACTCATAAAAACAAGGATGGCTGGTTGATTTACTCGACAAGCTTGCGATGGCGACTAATCGCAGTTTAGCTGTCAATTAATATAAACGAATGGCGACGATTATCGAGAAAAAGTTGAAGAAGCACTCAGGTTTTTTGTTGTAATTAAAAATGTTACGTAAATTGTTCCGATTGATATACGAGCGAGATAGTTGGTAGCCAACAGCTGTGTGTACACACGCTGATGGTAACATGTACGAATACGAAACTATTGGTGTTAATATTGTATATAAGAATATATTTGTGGAACTTTGTTGATTCCGGTTTCCATAACATAAGCGTCTACGCTACTGATTTCGGGATTGGGCCAATGTATGTGATGTTGTGTAATAAATTAATATACCTCTTACCTATTTATAAAATATTTGTGGTTAACAAGTCTTTTTTAAGTGACAAACATATTATCTTTTTGGTCTAATTTTAAACACCTACCTAGTTTGTAACTTGAAGAAGGGCATTGGATTTCTTTAATCTTGAAAGTCATTCTTTGTTAAGTAAAAAGAGAGATGGAATTTGGTATGGAGTTAGCTTGGTTGCTGGAAAAGATTATAGGATAGTTTATATCACGTAAAATATAATCTATTCCTTAGAATGAGATGATTCTTTAGATGAAAGGTAATCGGATTTATTCAGGCAGTCAAAAAATAAGTAGACGCGCAATAGAACTTACTGAATATTAGTAAGTTTAGGGTTTATAAGGATATTAAAGTTCGTAAGCATTGGTAGGCATAAGAAAATAAAACGTGATTATCTAGACTATGTTTAGTGCCTCAAATAATACGATAATATTATGTACATGCTTTGAAATATGTTGCACAAGTATCTTTTACGCTGCGACTGTTTGTAATAAACAATCTATATACGTTTCAGAGGATCGGATGTCATTGGCTAACACGCTATATGAAATACTAGACAACATGATTGCAGCATTGTTCGCTAATATTTTCAGCTATTTCACAGCAGAAGTATGTCCATATACATTCAATTGTAGACCATATTGCGTTGTCTTAAGTTTTAAATTACGGCATCATGATGTTTAGCTTTTGACTGAACTAATAAATGTCGCATGATTCGCATCTAATCACGATATCTGAAGTAGCGTCGCTTACACGCAATGCTTTTTGATTAATAATTATTATGTTATTAACTTTTGTGTTAGCTGTAACTGCATTGTTTTCAACCTGTCATTTATACTATAACATAGACGCTATGCAGCAGCTGTAATTAAGTATATAAAATTCTTTGTCAAGAGAACGTAGTGACTTAAGTTATAAGAGAGTTCCTACGCGAATCATATTATTATACTCTGGTTTGCAAATCTAGACCGTGTAACACAAATTATTTGGACTGATTTTTGGACAAAGTTGCTTATTCCTAAGGGGGTTATTAGGAGAAACGAGACATATTACAGTACATAATAAAAGTGCATCTGTGTTTAAACACAGTATGTTTTTTGTTATCAGTGTGATAACAAAAAACACCCTCGGACCCTTCACTCTCATGATTGGATCAAACAAAAATGTGACACGACCAGAAAAATTATAAGGCTTGATATGCTTTAAAGAACATTTTGACCTCACTCCTCGGCTCGACTCGAACTTCTTGGCTATTAACCAACACTTGCACCTAGACTCACAGATACCAGACCACAACAGACGAAGCATTGAGCAACCAATTAAATTAATATCTATCAGGTGTCTAAAGGTTTACTACATCCATGCTCAAGCCATTGGCATTAGGTTCTGAACACATAACCTCTAATTCTCAGTCGGCTAAGGCAGCAGGTGGCGAGCAGTGCGCAATAAACAGCTCATACAATCAGATCTAGCCGCGTAGCCAATAATTATCAGGGGTTTATTAAGAGATAGCCTATCTTGCCCTGTGACTTTATTAAACAGCCTGCGGGTAGGGCTGCTACTTAAGATCACCCCGAGATATGAATTGGGTAATAAGTAATTATGTTTTGGTATTGGTACCGACAATGCTTTAGGAACCTCTAATAAAATGGGCTAATTTTTTCAGTTCAACATTCTCATTCAGCATTCAACATTCAGTTCAGCTGCCGAATCATACTCATGTTTAAAAAGTGTTCCATTTTTGTGTTTAGAAGGAATGAAACATAAAATTTAAATGCAGTTCCAAAAGTCACTTTTTTGGAGTTTAATAAATATATGTAGTATGAAATTGATATACTCTTTACAAATTATTACTTCATATGCTTATTGTTCTAATTAAAGGCTATTCGGAGTGATTGCCTTATTTTCAATTTCTGAAAAGCTTGAAAAGTTCCCGCCGTAACACAAAATGCATCGGCTTTTTGTCGCCAATGTTGATAATGTCTAGACAGACGACTCGTCGGTGACATCACGATATCAACGGTCAGTCGCCTCCACTCTACTCCTCAATTAAGCAAAAAGATCTCTAACATGAACGCTACAAGCAAAGTCAAAGAAGTGCGCGTTTAATAGCATCGACGGCGTGCCAACCCTACCGTGTTGTTCATTTTAATTGACCGTACAGTTTAATTAAAATAATCGCGCGGTTCTGTTTCCGTCTGCCCGGACTAAGCGCACTGTGGTACAACCATGGTACAACACTCTTAGCCGCTTGTCTTCATACTCGTTACGCGATTTATTGTCCTCATACTGGAAATATGTATGATGATTGCAGTTCTGATTGCGTTTGGTGACTTGTTAGTGATTTGTAAGACATAAAGTTATATTTATACTTAGTACATATATGTATGCTTTACATTGAATATTTAACAACTGATTCAGTGGCAGTGAATGCTGCTTATTAGGGATGTAAGGGAGCGGCCTATCATCTTTTCGCTCCAAGCTAACCTCATCTGCCCTTGGTGCATTCTGCCGAATAACAAACGAGGCGCTGGTAACCGTCTGGTGGCGGTATACCCAACACAATTGAAGGCGTAGTCTAATACTACAGGCCAATGACGGGCAGCAGCATTACCGGAGCGAGAAGCTATGCCCTGAGATCGCCAACCCGCTTGCCCAGCGTGGCGATTATGGGTATGTCCTCCAGATATTTTCCTTAAGTTAAAGCTACGGGCTGCAGCTAGTAATAAATAAATATCGTGTAATACTTAACTAGTCTCCTTATTCATTTTCATTACACTTTTGTTAAATGATAACTTTATTAACTTAATAGAACGAATGTGGAAGGAAATATCAAGGCTTGCGTAATTAGATTTAATTACTACCGAATTCCATACACCTTATAATTTTACACAATTTGATGGTAGCATAAGTAATTAAGATTTTGAAAAAGGAAACTGTCATTTAATGAGGGCAATATTTAATTACCTATCGTGTTAGGGGAGCCTTCGTAAACCGCACTGTAGCTTTATTTACTGACAGGCTCGGTGGCTCATTTGGTAGTGACCTCTGCCCTCTGAGCCAAGGGTCGTGGGTTCGATTCCCACACAGTACAAACATTTGTGTTCGAATGAACATGTCTGTTTGTATTGGTCTGGGTGTTTTCGATCTATAATATGTATTTATTTACAAAAAAAATGTATCTAAGTAAGTTTATCAGTTGTCTAGTACCCATAGTACAAGCTTTGGCTTAGTTTGGGGCTAGGTGGCGCTGTGTGGCCCAGCGTGGCATGTCTTGGGATATTTATTTATTTTATTTTCTATGTGAATGTGCTGTTTCTTTAACAGTATTCATTATATCAAGATACTATCTGTATAATGCTGGTAAGATTTAAGATATAATATCGTATGGATGTTGAAAAGATTTTTCGGCTGCAAATCTCATCTTTTAAAAGTGCACATACTATGTTCTATGAAACTCTATTGGAAAGACGCCTTTTCTATTATGGAATTGAAACACGTAGATAATGGTAGTGTGATGTATGCGAATGGTATGTTAAGAGCATGTTTCGCTACGGCACATCCCAACAACAGATTCTCAGTTCTCTGTAAAACTACGCAAATGCTCGTTACATACGTGTAAACTATGCCCGTAGCCGATCAATGTTTCGTGTTCGGATTCGTATTCGCCAAATAATTACGTGATTTATACACACATGTTGGACTTGTACGGATATGTAAGTTATTTCTGGGGACAGCGAATAGCCGAACAAACGACAAATGTTGTATGGTACTTAATTTATAAGTCCCACTCTTCGCGATTCGATAAACAGTTCGTAATTAACAAACTTGTGCGTATGTGAATGTTTCTATAATATAATAAATTCGGCTGTTGTTATCGTTTTGTCAGCTGTAGCGATCTGTAGAGTCATGCCTTTAAGTGATCGTGATATCAGATTATTCCTACATAGGTGGTTCTAGTATGATCCTGCGACCTTTATCGCATGTATGCGGTCAGGTACACTACGTTTCCAGACCTGGGTCTGCAATTAAAATGCTACCTAGCTACAGCTTTCGGTTGTTAATCCTATGTGCACAATCCGTTATACACTTTGTGTTCCTTTACTCTCTTAATTCGATGGGATATAGTTCGAAACGACCGCAGAAAATAGGCACCTGTGCCCATTTTCTGCGGTCGTTTCGATCTCTGCGGACGTAAGGATTCACGCGCTTTCCGTTGTAAAGACGCGGCCACACATTTGAGATATTTGCACCAACGTAACGTTTTGTGCCCAATGCACCAATGTGTGTATCGGTACTTTGACATAATGAAGATATTGAGTGCGTTAGTATTGGGCATTGGACAGTGATTGAACGCAAAGTTGAATCCAATGTGTGGCTGCGGCATAAGGGGTGTACTACCGCCAACTTGACTCCGGGTCTGCTACTGAGTAATGTCTAGACAAAAAAAAACATATTCACTATTGTAATCTATGCAAGTTCTTTGTCCAGGCAGCCCTAAACCATTCCGATACAGACCGACGGTGGTCCCCGCCTTATTAATTGAGACGAGGCTTATCCGATAGGACGCGCGGATCTCGCGGGGACCGCTCGGACGCAGATGCGCTAATAAAGTCTTGCTCCTGCGATGTATGGCGTCCTTTTGCCATTTTTCTGTGACTGTCGGATAGGTACTGTGACATTCTGATTGCATTCACTATTCATAATGTTGAATAAATAAGATAATTGCGTTTTTGGAATACTGTGTTGGAAATATTTGCGTATACCATACATGTTACGATGTTTAATTTGAGTGTGACAACTGCATTAAACTTCTTTTTTTTATGGTCAATCAAATTCTGTGACTGTCGGATAGGTACTGTGACATTCTGATTGCATTCACTATTCATAATGTTGAATAAATAAGATAATTGCGTTTTTGGAATACTGTGTTGGAAATATTTGCGTATACCATACATGTTACGATGTTTAATTTGAGTGTGACAACTGCATTAAACTTCTTTTTTTTATGGTCAATCAAATCCAATCAACAGCCTTGCCTTACGTTCAGCAGTGGACGGTATTGTTTATCGCTATTAGTCAGACGAGCTCACAAAAGTGCTAAATAACGGACGAGGCTCTGCAGCCGATTGGTGGCAGTATAACCATCACGATTGAAGGTGTAACTAAATATGATGAACCAATGACGGGCAGCAGCGTCATTGGAGCGATAACGGAGCTACCGTTTAGGCGCAGAATGTCCAATTCGCAAAATGTCCAGTTCTCAGAATGTCCAGTTCGCAGAATGTCTAGTTCGCAGAATGTCCAAAATAAATTTAAAAAAAAATATTTTGGGTGACATGACATTAAAAACCGTCAAGTGTGAGTACCGCTCCACATTTCGTCATATCAGTGTTATCTAGTGTTTGAAATTAAAAACCTCTTTACTTTCTCTCTCATTTAACCGGTCCACTTGCCGTGGGCTGCGTTGATGACATTAATGCCACGTCGAGTTGCGAAACAAGAGCACCGGTTGATTAATTTAGAAGCTCTTCACTGTACAACGCTGGGTAATTAAATCTGTCGGCCGTTTTGAGGGCAAGCCTCCACCTCCGCTCTCCAGTGGGGCACGGACGCTGGAATTATCTAATTTTGTACAATATTAATTAATATTTAAAAATTTACAATGAATTCAGCACATAATGACATGTGCGTTTGAACCTGCTTTGCTCTAAAATAAATAAATGGCTGGCCACAAAGATTTTTTCTTTTCCCCCTATTTAACATTCGGGGTTAGGGCTTTTCTAAAAAAGGACATGAGTTATTATTGAATTATGAAGTTTTAGGTGGGCCACATACATTCGGAATTCCGATGCGGAATTGTTATTTTGAAGTTGTGCCTGGGTGATAAGAGTATAAAATTTTAGCTTGACATTATTGATATTTGAGAAAAATACCATTAAATTATTTACAATTACGTTTTATATAGGTACCTAATTATAGATAGATATTCTTTAATTCACAAAATAAAACTAAATTGCAGGATTATAACTTAATGTAATACAATTCTAAAATAAAATATGTGTAAGATTAAAGGTTAAGTTAAAGTCGATACGTTTATACCACAACATACGCTGTGACACCCACATTAAGGGAAGTAAATGATTACTTGTGCAGGTTATTCGTTATTAATTATAATCGTCTATAAAGCCATTGCACTATCCAATCCTTCTAACGGTAATTAATCAATTACTTTGGTCGTAGGTTCTCAACATTTTAAATTAGGATTCCAAAGTTTTTTATATTACGTAGACGTCTTTACTCGAACATTAGCTTTCTTTATTCAATTTCAATTGGACTAAAGCTAATTGCTTATATGATTTCTCATATGGCAAATTATGAGACCTCGATACTACAAGTGTAAAAATCCTCTTAGGCTACAGATTTCCGTCCATTCATACAAAACTATTAAAAGTTTTATCGAATAATTATACTTGTAGACTACTAACACTTTAGGTAAAGATTATATCCTTAGCAAATTAACTGCTGCCATGTTAGTCACTGGTGATCACCAAACAATGGTTTTATGGCAGCTAAAGGATTAATAGGACGTAGGTTCGGTTCTAAAATATACACCGGTTTTCAACTCAACTCGTCCAAATTATGGACGTAGCATAAACATTGAGATTTAAAAACAAACCGACGATATTGACGAGTTATAAAATTTAAATTAATATGTGTCTTTTGTATCGACATCATAGTTATCAGTCACGCATTTAAATAAGAAAAAAAAAAGTGTTTTTTCACGGGCCATCGACGATAAAGTTTGAGAAGCACCTTAATAAATCGCTTTGGTCGCCAGATTTGGTCATCTTACGGTCTAATTGAGGTCGCAGGTCGGATCGGGGTGGTCGGACAACGTCTATATCTCAGCTGTGATCCGTCTGTCCGTCTAACGAGCACAGATACAGGGCCGCGTAACGACCAACTTGAGGCAAATAGATTTGTCTGTGTGGAATATTTTATTTATGTGCTGCTCGGAATTGCTTTTTACGGAAACCTCGTAGCAAATTATTTACTTGTTCTTCAAATTTTTTTTTGTAAATTCTGTTTTAGTCGTAATAAACCTTTTTCCTATTATACCTAAGACTACAAAAAACACTTCTGGCATCAACAATGGTTATAGCTCTACATAAATACAAATGATGAAGAAATTCTTGCCGGTTCTTCTCGATTGATGATTCAATCACATTTTGTCTAAAAACACATTTTCGGAGATTTGGATTAACTGACTAATTTATTTATGAGTTTTTTTTAAGGCAGATATTTCATTCCTTTTTATTGCAATTTTATGTGTAGCATAGACATATAATCCAATTAGTAGTAGAGCTAAATTGTTCGGTCCAAATTTTTTGCATATAAAAAGTTAAATAAGTAGAGACCTGACCTGATTTCGACAATGAACTGCTGTGTCATTTTGTGGTCGGTTCGAAGACTATTATAGAGTAACGTATAGGTACGTACTCTGCGTTCAATACCGAAAGCAGTCTTTTTTTTTCAAAGTACCATTTGCCAATTGGTAATACGTGCAGCATTTGACATAGAAAGTGTGAGAATTTTATTATGTCAAATTTTAAAGTGCTTTGATTGCACGGACCTTTCAATTCCATTCGAATAATTGAGGAAGGAAAAAGCTTTTTAAATTATCTCGATGATAAGTCTTGGCAGATTTTCTATAATAAGTATCATAGGAAAAATACTGATTTCTAGTACAGTGTTGCAAATCGTTCTTTGTTGATATTAGCAATTAATAAAGTTAAGTCTTAATTTATTAGTAGAATGTTGTAACGTCCGTATTATACTATTGTGATCCTATCGAGTTCAGCTTTGTATGCAATTTCCTTTCACAAAACCTTATTTAATATTCTTATTTCAATTCCTAAACTAACTGAACGGTAGTTCAATAGCACAAATTTATAGTTTATCGGTTTCAGAAACGGTATTGCACATTATTACATTATATTACCCAGCCGGAGATTTTAGTGCACCCTTTTAAAGCTCTATCTAAATCTTTGTTGATAGATAATTAAGATAAAACAACCATTAACTATAAGATAACGTGAACTGGTCCACGTGGCTTGTTAGCAAGTCAGACGGTCTGCAAATTAGGTTTTTAATAGGTTTTTGCAAGTGAATTAACAATAAACTGTGTGTACGAATTATTCTACTCGTATATTATGTTGTTTTCTTTAGATGCCAGTTGAAATGTGTATTCTATAGGGATCTGCTCCCTTACAACGCCATTTTTAAACCGAATAATGATCGATTTGAACTTGACATTTTAGTTAGTGCAAAATTGACACAACTCCTTAAAATTACTTGTCGCGGAACTCTTAATGATAAGCAGATGCTAATTGTCGAATTATAAAAACGTTTAACGTCAAGTTATGTTGGTTAAATTATTTATCAACTCAACCTCATAAAAAAAAATTTCACATTTTGTTATGTAAAACATAATTATGTACTTTACGAATGCGAATTTTTACTCGTACTTGTCGTTTCTAATCTGTATTGTAAGGTGATTGTAATTACATCGTAGTGGTTACCGCGAAAAAACATTAGAAGACATTGTAGACAAACCACTAGAGCGATCATTACAAAGAAGCTTTCATGGTGTAAACATTCCCTCACTTACCGATGTTAATGGAAATAAGTGTGCAAGAATGCCGCCAAATTATCACTGGTTCGTTTGACACGCAGTGTAATAAATTGTATCTATTTAGGGCTCACGACTACAGTATTAAGATGAAAGTCAAAATGAGCCGCACGGCTCCTTTAATACGCTCAATATTTTTTTTTACTCAACGACCAACAAGGCAATAATGATGGAAATAAATAATAGTGACATAAAACATGCTTTTTATAGCGCGCATTTGCTAAAATGGCGCAGTTGCGTCAAGTCAAAATGTCACAAGTCCGGACCCGTCTAGTTGACGAATTACTCGTTCAAAGTCGCCGCTCTAATTTATGAACTCGCTCGTTATCGTGACAAAAGTTGATAAACTATCACAAGTGAAATCTTCCGATCGCTTTGCGTAACGAAACCTCCATGCGCGGAGATGACCCGTGACCATTTTCGATTTCATGTCTAAAATCATAACAATGTCCGTCGAGTGGTCACGATACGTCCGCCATTATAGTAATTACATCCATCAAAACCGCTTGCATCTTGCGGTTTAAATTAAAAATACATACACTATTCGAGAGAGAAATAAGGTATATATTTGCTGGGTGGATGATTTCGTTGATTGATGTTACGAAATTGGTATTGTATTTAACAATAGTTGAAGCTCGAAGTCGTGTATGGCTCGGGGTGATGATGTGGGCGCATTGTTTGTTTTGGGTGATATTCAAACCGCATGTCTTGATGTTAACATGCTCTTAAATTATAGTACAAGCTTCCTTGTGGCGTGTGTGGCATTTCTACTAAACGTGAAAGAGGGTCTTGACTGTTAAATTCTCAATGGGCTGAGACGGCACGAGTTGTTGGAGTAAATTGTGCGGTCCGATAGCAATGGTTTAGCTAAAAGTTATTGTTTGATAAATTGCTGTTGAAATGTATAGCAGAAAGTTCCGGTATACCTTATTATGTACGAGTATAACGTACATACTCGTACTTTGATGGGTAACTAAACATTTTGAAGAAATTAGTTTGCATTCCACGGTTCGAAAGCTTGTATTTAAATTGAATATCCAAACGAATTAATTTCAGCGCAATAGTACTGATTCAAAATGCTAATATTTCATAGACATTGTTTCCAAGTTCATTATAAGCCTTTAACGGAACAGAATTTCTCTCAAATAAACAATGCTGGCTTGATTAAAATTCGCCGCACGCAAATTAAAACTATGAAATAAACTAATACCGAACAAAACGAGCAAAGAGTCTCACTTATGTCAACGCAATAAGGTTCATGGGCTTTCATTAATGGACTGTTAAAATATGCTTTAATACAATGTAATAGAGCCGATGATCATTATTCACGTAAACTCAGCAGCATATTCGGGGTAAGGGTGCAGTCTCGTAATAGTATGCATTAGAAGTGTCCGAGACAAATCTCCTTTCCTACGTTTTATATGTTTTGAGATCCGTAGGATACCTATTATTGGTTTAATGCCAGTTGCTTGTATACGATTGTGCTTTGTAATAAAAAAGGTTATCTATCGAACATTAAGCCTGTGAACCGGCTAGCTCGGAATTATGGCAATAAATAAAAAAACAATTAGCAATTATTTTGTCTTTTATAGTCTCTGCGTAAACAATTGCGTAGATAATGATGCTATTTTAAGGTTTTGTTTCTGGCCAAAGGCTACATTCGTATACATATAGCGTGCGCTATGTAAAAACATTAACTGGTTTCTCGTATTAATGGTATTAAAATAAGCAATTTTAGTCCAGAAGTTGGATGATCGAAATGAGTCCTATAGCTGTTTTGAATAATATAGTATATGTATTTTCTCTAGTGAATATTATGTGTTTACGTCATTATCAGAAAAAGTGATCAGTATAATATAATTAATTATGTTAGTAGATAGAAAGGACGAGGACTTCCAAATAAGATGGTAACAGCTGATGGTTTGAACGATGAAAAAGAAAATATATATACGTCCAGTTCATATCATATGACCAGGAACCTGAGAAGTTAATGAGAATGATGGTATTAAGCCAATCTACTTATTTATATATTACTCATAGAAACATTTTAAACAAAACACAATGCAGATTAGGACGTTAAATAAAGAACGAAAATATATGAACATCATTTTAAACTCAACACTTTACCTACTACATACTTGTAAAACAAGATCCGTACTGCACGTATGATTATGTTGCGGGTAACTTTCAATAAGCACTTTATGACTTTATTAACATAATCTCGCATTGATTGATTTTATAAGCGGAATAACTGCCAACACTATGGCCTCAGTGATTACTAATTTCTCACCATTTGCCAATATTACACGTACAGTTAGTGGCTATTAAATTATTTACCGATGTAAGTGTTTAAGGTAAACGCATTTCTTGAAATAAATCTTGTTTTGTCGATGTTTACACGCCGATACATCGAAGGAATTCGATGTTTAAGCAATTAAAGTTCTATATTGGTTAGATAAATTAGGAGACATCATTAAAGTCTTCATTAAATAGCATTATAGCCCTTCAATTCAATATAAATAAATAAATAACCCAAGACATGCCACGCTGGGCCACACAGCGCCATCTAGCCCCAAACTAAGCCGAAACTTGTACTATGGGTAGTAGACAACTGATAAACTTACTTAGATACATTTTTTTTTGTAAATAAATACATATTATACATAGAAAACACCCAGACCAATACAAACAGACATGTTCATGCACACAAATGTTTGTAATGTGTGGGGATCGAACCCACGACCCTTGGCTCACAAAGCAGAAATCAGAAGGCAGAGAATATCTATAGAACAGTGTGCCTAGCACGAACAATTTCGAAAAAGTATGCGTAACGTAACTGTCAACACAGGGCGATCATTTTCAGTACGAAAAACGTAGTACCTCTTACGCACGATAGGGGCGCTGTACCAAGTTTCATACAAATGTTTACGGTAACGTTACGCATAAATTCCAAATCTCAGGCTGCATAAGACTGGCAATTCATTTGCTGGGCTAAGTGTAAAATTCTTTAACAAAGTACCACAGAATATTGTTGAATTACCAATACATAGGTTTAAGTCTCATATTAAGTCATGTCTTATGAAAAAGGGATATTATAAAATACAAGACTTCCTAGACGATAATATTACATGGACGTAATGAGCTGCTCGCCTGCACTTAACAAATATTGTATTAATGTATGACATCAACAGTATGATGATTATGTATATTTTTAAAAAAGCCAAAATTGATGAGTTTCTTGCGGCACTTCTTCTCATCAGGCCTCATCCTTATCACGTCGAAGTGCTAGTAGGGAAAAAAAAAGTTTGACGTGCAAAAGAATTTACTTGTAAATCTATTTGCAGAAATAAATTATTTTATTTTATTTTAATTTTATTTCATACTTTTTCGAAAATGTTCGTGCTAGGCACACAGGTAAATTTTACGTATCACGTTCAGGAGTGGACTCTGCGATATAAGTTTACAAGATACTAAGCTTAGTTAAAGCGTTATATCTGTAAACTTTTGCCAAATAAGTTATAATTTTTTTCACTTATTCGTAACCATAATGTCTTTAAGGGTCACTACGAATTGGAAACAAAACAAAATAACTTATCAGCTGGCGTAATGACCTGCACAATTATTCTCAGATTTAACTGGAATTGGTTGGGAATGGGGGGTGGAAAAGGCTGGGAGAGACCTTTGCCCAGCAATGGGACAGTAGAGGCTAGTAAAAAAAACTGACCGTGGACGATTGGCTCCATACCTTATTAACAAACGTCGATTTACAAATCAGTGGAAACAGATCATTTCATCGTCACATAAATAGAAGAAAAGCTACTTTATTTGGCCTTTCAAGCCGGAGAGTAAACAAGAAAACTATTAAGATCAAGTATTCATGATGCACAACTATTACTTTGTATGAAAATTGTTCTCATTACACGGGGCGACATAAAGATGTTGGCCGCGACTTCTCTTGTGCGCGTTACAACGTTTGTTGACGTGGTAATATCTCTTGTTTACATGGAACGCGGCGGGACGAGACGACATGAGTGACAAGAGTTGTACAATTAAGTAAGAAGAACTTTTTTTGCTAATGTCGTCAAAGAGAAAAGGCCAATATGGCGTTAGATTAATCTTAAAGTTGCAGATCATACTGCAGTTGCAAACGCTTTAAATTGCTAAAATTGCCTTGTTTAACTTAATTGAAAATTTAAATCTACACACCGCCACCAGCCCATCTTTTCCGAGAAATCAAGGTGGTGTTTGTTTAACTGCTCTTGGGTCAAATTAACTGAATCTATAAACATGTCTATCATAGGAAAAGAAAGGTCTTGAATTTCTATTTGAAATTCATTGAGGTAATTGTGGTCTGAGGCTATTTTTGTCAAAATTGATAGATTTTGGTGTCGTTGAAAGGTAATAGACTGCTTGAGGTGCTTCTAAGTCTAAAGTGGGTAATCTCTAGTGTCTAATTTAAATTGTGACCTTTATTGAGTCAATGACATTTGAATCAGTTTTCTTAATAAATTTTCTCCGCTAACTCGTCGAACCTTTTCTCCTAACGGCTAGAAACAAATCTATTTTTACTATATAGACCATTAATATGCCGGTGCATTTTGTACGCGGCCGTTGGCGGGACAAAAGGCGGCGACGGCAATATATCATGAGCGGTTAGCGAAAATTATTACTTGGAAGACAATTAATATAGCGCGGTTCGGAGGCGACACGTTCGCTACAAATAAATCACGTGGTAATCCGATATCGCTACCGATGGAGACATAGGGATATGAGTGTTGGCGTGCAGAGATTTCGGACTCATATTTGGAAATCTGTGGTTTACTTTCAATACTGGCTAGTGTCGATACATCGGATTTGCAGGATCGCAGTCCACTGCTTGACATAGGCCTCTCCAGTTATTCGCTACTTAGGCCAAACGTCTGGAGGATACACCTATAATCGCCACGCTGCCGCGCTGGGCAGGCGGGTTGGCAATCGCAGGGCGTAACTGCTAGCTCCGGTGACGCTGCTGCCCGTCATCGGTCTGCGGTATTTGCTACACCTTCAATTGTGAGTGCAATACCGCCAGTCGGTTGCCAGCACCTCGTTTGTTATTCGGTAGGATGCATCACATGCAGGTGAGGTTGGCTAGGAGCAAAATGATGATAGGCCGCTTCCTTACATCCTCCATATACTTAGGTTGCTGCCTATTGTAGCTTTTATAGCTGGAATAAAAGCTACAATAGGCAGCCACCTCGCCATGATCCACCATCGTTTACAACGAAAAGAAGCGTTAGCCATTTCAGTCGATCATGTTCGCGAACATGTTTGCGAGCATGTTCGCCGCCCCGCCCGCCCATACGTATCGCACGTCTGCCGGTGTCACAGCACGACCCTCGTGAATTCTCGCTCAAACGCCTCGACCCGTTCACTCCTTGCGCAAACCGCGATACAAATATTATGGAAATTTTAAATCCTCGCCTCGTTTCCCACGTCTGGTTGCCTCACATTGACATAATATATGCGATGCCATGCTCGTCGCTTTGTGCATTATGGTTAAGCAACGTAAGGCACAATTATGGTAAAGTGAGACTCACGCGCTACGTTGTTGCCTACATGCCGGTGCAGTGTGTATTACCCAACCTGCAAGTATCATCTTCAAGATATAGACGATAAGAATTGATATAAGTAAGTGCAACAGTTGCTTATTGCGTGCTGTGTTGATAATTGATAATTAGATTGGTTCTGTTCTGTGGTATAAATCATGGAAGTGAACGAGAATTTTCTTTGTTATAGTAAACTAATCTGAGTCGTCGTGAAATCGTCGTCATTCTGTCATTGGAACTCGAAATCACAGTAGTAGGTATTGGTATGTACAATCACACTTAAAGAGTTAAACTTTTATAGTAAAATGGCTTCTATCCTACTTCCTTCCTACTAATATTATAAACGCGAAAGTTTGTTTGGATAGATGGATGGATGTTAGTTCCACTTTCGGATTTTAATAAAACTTTACAGGAATATAGTTTGTACATCAGATTAACAAATAGGCTATGTTTTATACGAATATTCACGCAGGCAGAGCCTCGGGCAGCAGCTAGTAGTAATATATGGCTGATAAGTATTTAATGTAAGAAGTCTAAGATCGATCAAGCGATCAATCGGAGAGGTATATAGACAGATATACCTATATAAAGGCTTCCTACTGGACAGCAGTGGACTGCGAATGGCTGATGATAATGATGATGATGAAAAGAAGACCTCCTTACTACAAAAATGGCATCAAATTGAAATATAAGAGACATTATTTCTGTGCTGGCACAGAGATTTCAGCATAGCGATGCCAACGCACGATATCGTGAAAACAGAATCTTCTGTCCAACATCAAAATCCCATACTCAGGTAAACGTCAACAGAATTAACGATCGCACACCTACAAATAACAGTTTAATTGCGACGCGTCGTGATCTCGCGCAAGAGGAGCCGACGCCAATGCGATGCGCAGGCGCATTTCGGCGCGAACGCGTCATTTGTCAGACCTGACAGTGACAGAACGCACAATCTCCATCTGATAAGTCGAGCGGTGTGAGCGCAGCCTTGGTTTACAATTATCGATGTTATTTATGTTATTGGAGGTGCGATTTTGAATCGATGCGGGATCGAGTTTTTTTCAATTGTACAGGCGTATGCAGAAACGGGATGGAGCTTAAAAGTGCACACTTTGATCAGTTGCGTCCGCGTTAGTTTCGTCGATACTGACTCCTAAAGTGTGTACACTTGGGAGCCTTCAAGAAACGAGCGTACTCCTATTTAAAAGGCCGGCAGCGACCCCAGAACTCGGGTGTCCATGGGCGGCATCACATTTGCTCGTCTGCCGCCTCTTGCATAAAAAAACACTATATTGATCCGTTGCATTCGCGTTAATTTGTTCGATACTATCTCCTATAATAGGAACTAGTATACATGTGACATTTGGTTAATATCCGTGTCCAGTTGTTTAGGGGTAAATATACGTTTTTGGCTGACCACAAGAACAGCTGGAAACAGGATCTGTCCGGTCAAAAAACTTAACAGGAGATGGAAGCGAGGAACTGGCGATAGAATATGGAAAGCGAAAGAGAATCCCAAGCCGGTTTTATCAGCCTGCGGACGTTCACTGCTGGACAAGGCCAATAACGTGTGTCTTGACCGTTTTCTGATGTTGCCTAAGTCAGGGATTGAGACGGGATTCGCTCGTATTCGGCCGTAAAAGATCAGTTTTTTCAAAGCTTCCCGCCAAGGCTTTCTTCCGAGACTACAGTATGGGGTCCTTCAAAGAGGTTGTAAAGAAATTTTATAAGGATCGGCAACGCGCTTGTGCTACCTCTGGTGTTCATAAATAATAAAAAAAATAAAAATCGTTTATTTCAGGCACATGCCCATATTAAATAATAATAAAAAATTAAAAATTACAATCAATGTCAATCAATTAAATTAAAATAATAAATTAAATCCAATTATACAAAAAAAAAAAGAAAAAAAAAAAAAAGGCTCATAGGCTGCGGCAACCGCTTAACATCAGTTAGGCCCGATTTGTTTGCCATGCTTGTGGTAAAAAAAGCGCCCCCTAAATTCTACTCAAGAGTCTGTTAATGCAACCGGGCACAAATGTACCGCCGTAATCGCGATCGATTATTGCCATAAGCTCTCCGCGCTCACCGCGACAGTGCCGCACAAATCACGCGGTTGCCTCACGGGGCGATCACGCGCGCACGAGCGGTGACAATGCGCAATTAGTCTTCGGCATCAATCTGTGGCATTAGCAGTTGCTGTACATCAGCGATGGTGCTCCTAATATTTTATATCATTGCGAAATTTTAATAAAAAAATATATTTTTGGGTCGGTCCGCGTGGTTTCCGGATTAAGGGGGCACACATTCGGAATTCTGACCCGGAATTCCGAATTGAAATTCAGATTTGCTGAAAAAATGCTTTACTTTACATATACAATGCTGGAGCGCTTTGTATGCAAGTAGAGCATTATTTCTGCAAATCTGAATTTCGATTCGGAATTTCGGACCGGAATTCAGAATGTGTGCGGCTCACCTTACAATAGATTTAGATCACCAGACCCCTCTTTCGCAGTGAGCACTTGGGGCAAGTGCCCAAAAAGTTCGCCAGTTTTTATCTTTGCCGCGTTGTTAAAATGTGGAATTCATTGCCAGTTGGTACATGTGTTTCTTCCTTCCTTCGATATTAGATCCGATAATTTCCGATTCCGATAATAATACTCTACTTGTATACAAAGCGCTCTCATCATCATCATCAGCCTATTGCAGTCCACTGCTGGACATAGGCATCTCCAGTTGTTCGCCACCAAGGGCAAACTTCTGGAGGATATAGCCATAATCGCCGTGCTGAGCAGGCGGGTTGGCGATAGTGTAGCTTCTTGCTCCGGTGACGCTGCTGTCCGTCATCGGCCTGTGGTTTGCCAGAGCCTCGTTTGTTGTTCAGCAGGATGCACCACTGGCAGGTGAGGATGGTTTGGAGCGAAAAGGTGATAGATAGGTCGCTCCCTTACATCCCCGAAAATCCGAAAAATCCGATTGGAATTCCGAATGTGTGCGGCCCATCTTAAACGGGGCGTGACGAAGCATCATGTGGGCCGGCATGGCGGTGGCAACGTACAGGTGATTGGTTTGGTTACCTGCCCGTTGTTGCAGCGACTTGGGCTTCTCTCTCGCTTTCCATCAAGCGTAGAGTGCTCATTATGCCGTGCTACTATAAAAAGCCCCACGATCGATAGGGATCCCCCTCACATCAAATACAAATTTTCTTGTTCCTGCTAGATCCACGGCTCGTCTGATGTTAAGCGGTTACCGCAGTCTATGGACGCCTGAATGAATGAATGGATCTGTTGGAAGGGGAAGAGCTAGAAGGACTTTCCATGACCAAACAGAAAGTGTCCTAAAAAAGGTAAAATACTAAGTACCCTAAACCGACGAGTATGTATGAAGAGATTGATGAATGTGGACGAAGCAAAAGTTGTGTGCTAGGATCGTAGCAAATGGAAGGTTGTGGTCTCTGTCTACCTATCTGGGAGAAGGCCTGTTGTTATGCATGTATATGTATGGACTCCTGAAACACCAGGGGTATCATACGTTGCCCGCCCTAACCCCGGCTGTCACTTCAGCACTCACCCGGAAGCCTTACCGGCAGCAGCACTTTCAATGCCGCTCCTGTATACATAATTTTCTTATTTTGACTTGTGATTGGTATTTAAGGAGCGATGTATAATACAGCCACAAGCGATGATTTCGCAAACAAGAAAGGTAAATTAATTGAGCGGTATGTATCGACGCGAGGATGCACGCTCAGTTGCGCAGGCGCACGTGTCCTGCTCGATCTAATTCGCGAATGAGCGCGTTGTTTATGGATCACGAGATTGCCTAATTGGGGGATAAATCAGTCGGGATTGTGTGAAATCATTTAGATTGATGTTAAACGTTTAGATAATTTTGTTTGGTGTATTGATATAGAATATATGTACATGCATATTATTGGATTGCAATCCAGATCAAAATTGTTGATTTTGTATGTAATTATGTAATTTGTCGTGTGTATAAATAAATAAAATAAAAATATGACAAAACTATGACATACAAAATATTGTTTCATTATAAAGTAAACGAATGCGACGTTATCTTATTAATGACTTTAGAAACCTGATGTCTTTCGTCTGAACATTGTTCAAACGGGCAGATTTTTATTTGTTAACTGTATCTTTATGTCTAAAGTTGAAACAAGCAAGTTAATTACCGCAGACAATTTTTCTCCGTTGCACAATAAAAAAAAATTACGCAAGTGTGCGGTCAATTAATGTTTAGAAATTAAAAATATTTATACACCTCGTATTTCACCTGTTCCCTTTCACTGGCAATTAAAATTAATCAGGAAGACAAAACAAAGAGTACGAAAATATCTCAAGTTGCCGTCTTTACTCGATTTCGTGACAATGAACTTTTGCGCAATCTGCCTAAATAATGCAAAATCTTCATCGAATATGCAGAACATTATGTCATTTACTGGTTTCATTAAACGCGATAAAAAAAGAGTCATAAAAATTTAAAATATTTTAATAAAAAGGTTTTTGAATAAAGAATAACAATGTTACACAGAATTATTCCATGAGTTTAAATTTCGAACATTTTCAATGCAAAAAAAGAAACATCTCAAAAATGTCTGTAACCAACTGTACTTATTATGTTTGTTCGTGCGATGCAGTAGACAAACTTTTTTTCAATTGCCGCGCAAAGGAATAATTTTAACCGGCATTCCGGAACGATTGGTTGGCTTGATTGGCGGAGTTACGAGTGAGGAGGCGAGGTGTGGAAACAGTGAGTGATTACGTGCAATCAATGACCGCGCTGATGGAGTGACGAGTGTTTCATTCAACGGCTTCATTGTTGTCTATGGCACTTACGGCTGGCCGGTGTGAATTAGAAAAAGAAAAAATAAGTATTGGCGCGCTTTTTGCTTGACATGTATGAGTATTTGTGGTGGTAAACTTTTTTAGACGACTAGAAGTCATTTCAGGTTAATTGAAATGCATTATATTACTTGTTATCTTTCGTAAATAGGATTGAACTATCTGCATATCGATTGTGACGGCAGAAATAATTTTTTTCTTCATTATGGGCACACCACAGAAAATATATATTTTTTATCTAGAAAAACGTGCATATTAGGTACATGTTTCTACTTTCACAGGAAAACTTGGATGCAGATATTATCAATTTACTGACGGTGCTTCAAAGCTACTGAAAGGGACTTAGAAATTAATCACCGATTGATAAACGGTGTCAACTTTCACAGCAATTTCCATGTAAATTCCATCTTAGGTTCGCTATTAAACCGCAGTGGCTGCCTTAAATCATCGCAGATATGAAAGCAGGAAGAACTCGTTCACAACATCGTCTTAGATGTTACAATCGTAACATAATCGTTAACAGTTGTTTTCGTGTTACAGAATATGAGAAATATCAACTACCTGTTGTAGATGGACTGCCCCGGTGGGCCCCCTAGTCCTGACATGTAAAAAGTACTATGGATAGCAGGGCTAACACAATCAATCACACATGTTAATAACTAGGGAAGCGTTAGAGTTTGAATACTTCAATTAGATTGCGCGTTCTATTTGAAATGAGCGCTAGAAAATACATTCAGAACGCATGTCAAATTTCAATTTTTGCCATGATGCCGGTGAGTTTGCCATGTGACCAAACTGATGTTATATAAGTCCTTTGATTGATTCTTCTTCTTTTATTCTCGGCACAAGAAGAAGAAGAACACAACTACTGCACCAGACCGAGGTAGTTGTGTTATTATTGGGTCATGATAAAGTGCATCATATTTTATTAAAATCTTTTTATCATTGATTTAATTAGTGAATTTTAAAAATCATCAAGAACAAATGGTCTTTGATTCATCGAGCTTTGACTGTCGAGAAACTGCACACAACAGATTCAAGCATTAGTAAATTTTCGCTCAGCTTCGCATAGCCCCGCTTATGAAGAAAGGCAACAATCTGAAGAAATTCAGTTAACCAAAAATAAGAGCTGCACACCCTATAAGAGAGGTAGGGTAGAAGCGATTCTTCGCTCGAATCGAGCCGCTCCTCCGGGGAAGGACCACCATTCTATAGAATATTTAGACATGTGCTTCTCTTTCGCTTTCCATCAGGCGTAGGGTAGCCATTATGTCGAGCTACTATAAAAGGGCACCCTTAGTATTGTGAGTCGGTCACACCCCAATATCTGAAGAAATTCAGTAAACTAAAAATGAGAGCTGCACACCATATACCAATACGTCTAAGATCATAGACAAATCTCTTTCGCGTTATCGCTATTATTATGATGAGCGACGGCGCGATGGCTTCCGACGAAAGGTTTTAATGGACTCCAATCCGCTTATTATGTTTGTACTGGAATTTTATATCTATGGCATTAATTGGCGCCAACAGGTGCAACCTTATTTACGAGGTATCAACTGTGAACTAGCTTATTAGAGCACCACGCAATAAAATTTATAACTACCCACAATTTCCTAGCCATAAAATAATTTATCAAGATTACTGCGCGTCTAGGTTTCGACGTTACCTAATCGATAGCTTTTGCGTTACATGCAATGGTTGTCTACGTGGCAATAACCATGTGTTTTTTTAAGATTAATCTTTTGACCGACGAGATATGAGACACCAATGAAAATGTAGATATTATTATTGTCGTCGCTTAGACAACAGCATTCAAGGGGTTAATAATGGCGCGATGGCGTATAAAAGTATAACATACAGACTACTTATTATAATAGTTGTATGAAAATCGGATATATACGTGTTTAATGTTAATAGCTTTAAAAAAGTATAAAAAGTCAAAATTTTAATGATTGCAAAAGTGCATCTAAAATAAAATACATAATTATTTTATAAAAGTGCCTGCACTCTTTATCTGTACTGCGACTGTTTAACCATATGACATCGGTAAATGACAAGTGTCACTTACCTGTCAAATAAAATTGCACAATGCGAAAGTAAATGCTGTAAAAAGAGTTTTAACTTTATTTCTAAAAGGGTTTCAGAAATAAATTCATTTAATTTAACTTGAATAACGTATGTGTGATTTAAGATTTTTTATAAATACACCACGGAAGTTCACATGTTGTCATTCAACAGCCTTGATTCGTCCATTGCTGAACGTAGGCTTCCTTTAATTCGCGCCAAATTTCTCTATCTATATGTCCTATCTTCGCATGTTGAACTTATATAAATTGTCATTTATTCATGTTTTAATCATAAAATAGGAATAATATATGAAAACTTAAAGAACAAATAAGTAAATAAATATGCGATGGTCTTTACTTACCTCTTTTTTCATCCTCTTGTTTTTTCTTTTTCCTGGCACCGCATGCATAGAAAGGATAGCAAAAGGTCTAGAGAAGCGATTAGATTTCATGTCATTATGTCACTTATGGCATGCTGTCAAATACTAATAATACAGTATAAGTGATGTGACTTACCGATGCGTATTCAGCACATATGTCGATGGATGTGACGAAGTCGCAGACGTCGTCGACTGACCACGCCGAGAGCCGCGCGCGCGCCTCTGCGCAAAGGCACTCACTTCGTACGTCACTACGATCTGTCAGGAAAAGTCTATGGTTAAAATCGAAAGATCTGGCTGTATGGAAAAATGGCTCAGTATTCAAAAATAGACTAGGTCTATCGAAATTGTTTTAAGTCAAGTCGCGGTTCAATAGATCTGTGGCGAATCGGCATTATATTTCATAGCTATTAATTTTAAGTACGCAGAAGATATGGAGAATTGATTGACTTTTATAAATGCCGACAATTTCTTTTATTGTTGCCTCCGAGAATTCGTGTTAAAAATATCGGTTTTTGTTTTTCATGGCGTAGATGAAGTAATTAAAGTATCACTACAGGTGTTGTTATTATATAGCTCGAGGGCTAATCCGGCTTTCATTTTTGCCTTTACAACAGTTTACCGATATGTAAACAACGCAATTATGTTACGTTTTTAATTTAGATTTGTTTATATTGTTGTATTTGCTTTGTTTGTGTCATTAGAGATACTGTATACTCACCGTCACTAGAGACAGTGTATACTCACCGTCACTAGAGGCAGTGTACACTCACCGTCATTAGAGACTCTGTCCCGCTCGTCGCTGTCGCTGCGCGTGCTGGGGCTGGCGGAGAGGCGCGCCTCTGTCATAAGATGCACTGTATCCTTACTATCATTAGAGGCAGTGTATACTCACCGTCATTAGAGACTCTGTCCCGCTCGTCGCTGTCGCTGCGCGTGCTGGGGCTGGCGGAGAGGCGCGCCTCTGTCATTAGAGGCACTGTATCCTTACTATCATTAGAGGCAGTGTACACTCACCGTCATTAGAGACTCTGTCCCGCTCGTCGCTGTCGCTGCGCGTGCTGGGACTGGCGGAGAGGCGCGCCTCTGTCATTAGAGGCACTGTATCCTTACTATCATTAGAGGCAGTGTACACTCACCGTCATTAGAGACTCGGTCCCGCTCGTCGCTGTCACTGCGCGTGCTGGGGCTGGCGGAGAGGCGCGCCCTCTTGGCGGCGCTCTCGCCGGCCGCCGACAGATCCAGCGGGGAGTGCTCCGGCGCAGCGCCCGCGCCAATGCGCTTGCGCCGCGACCGACCGCCGCGCCCTACTCGCGCTATTGCTAGTAACGTCTGTGGACAATAAGACAAAACATGTTTTTAAGTAAGTTTATCAGTATAGAAGTAAGTGTATCAGTATATAAGTATGTTAGTACAGTAGTAATGTATCAGGGGATGTTACGGACCTATCATCTTTCCCCTTCACCTGCCAGCGGTACATCCTGCAGAATAACAAACGACACTAACTACCACAGGCTGATGATGCCTGCCCCGCGTGGCGTTTAAAGATAAAGCCTTCACGGGTTTGCCCCACAAGTGGTGAACAGCTGGAGAGGCCTATGTCCAGCAGTAGATAGTGGACAACGATTGGCTGATGAGGATCATGATGAAGTGGATATGGTACTCGACAACTGACAACCCAAACTACACTTCACACTATAGCATAAAAATAAACGTTAAAAGTAACAGTAACTGTTGCCATCTCGTATACATCTCACTTTACGCAACATAACCCAGCGAATGTTGTATAGAAAAGTACACATGAGATAAAATCTGAAATATTAGTTATCCCACGATAACAATAAGCTGCGCATTCGAACGCCGCGCGCTTAACAAACGCAGTTTGGCATTTAAAAACTCAATTACTCAGGAGCCCATCAAGTGGCGTACAGTACCAGTGTTAAGCAAACATGAAAGGCGAACTGCTATTATCTGATCGAGAGCGCTCTGCGTTGTAAGGCTGTGGTTTGACAGCGAGCGGAGGTGAGGCGTAAGCGGGTTAAATTATGTAGATCTCGCCTCTTAGCTAACAATTCTGCATAGGTAATTTTTACCAACATTACAGGAGACGGAAAAACCGTACAATGTTGAGAGGCCGACTTACGCGCTGTCACTACTTTTCAAATTACCTACGGCTTTTAATTGGCTAAAATTAAAAGCCGTAGGTAATTTGAAATTGGCTAAAATATAATATCATGTGACCCAATGATTGGACGCGCAGCTTAACTGCGCTCTATCCAAAAGCATTAAAATGTGGAAACCCACTAGAGCAGTGTTGCTTTTGCTCCTTATTCCTTATTTCCGCTTTTTCTCCTCGTTCCTCCTAAATTTTTAAAGGTCTAAAGCGTTGAAAATGTCTCCGTTTTTAACAACATTTTTCGTTTTTCCAGCAACACACTGAGCAGGTGTTTAAGTAGTCACATGGTGATGTTATCCTGAATGCTATATGTCTGAAAACGATGACGGCCGTCCTGGCCAACTCAGTAGTAGTTTCCAAAAAAAAAAATCCTCATTTGTTTCGATTTCTCTCCGCTGCTTCCCGACCCCGTCCTCAGAAGCAGGCATCCATCATAATAGCCGTCACGGCGGCCGCCCGCGGGTCAGAGCGCAATCCATCTTTTTTAATTGCTGAGCACAAAACGCGAGCAGCGGAATCGGCCGCGAGGAGGCGCTCGAGTGAACATGCGTCTTGAGCGGCGCGTGCGCAGGGTAACTTGTATGGGGGCCAGGTTTTACTATTTGCGATAGGATACGTTTGCTATATAAAAGACTATGCTATTTCATATAGCATCGCTAACGGTCACAGTTTAAGCGACGAGAGCCTTTTGCTCCTCTCGACGATTGACGAATTACAATTGTTTTTTAAATAAAAACCACATTGGACAACAATTTATTTTAGTTCGCGTTACTTTCTGCTCTATGGTATTGTTTTTACTATCACTCACAATTTAGAATCTATGTGTCACATTAAAACTATGTACAAATGGATAAGTGTGAATGGTGTGGTGTTCCAAGTGATAACAATTTGTTTCTCAGCTAGATCAATCAAATTAACAGCTTTGATCCGTACTGCTGAACGTAGGCATCCTTATTCAGGCCATATTTCTTTATACAGGGCTTTCCCCATCCAATCATTCAACCACTAAATCTTCTAAGGTCATCAGTTTAACAGTCCTTGTAAAGTCATCAGCCACTAAGTTACAAAGCGTCGACCTTTATACGAAACTAGCGACCCGCCCCGACTTCACACGGGTTCAATACTATTTTTTCCCGCTAACTCCCTTTCCCGTGGGAATTTCGAGAATTCCTTTCTTAGTGCTCCTCTACGGTACCTAAGCTTCGTGCCTATCAAATTTCAAGTGCCTACGTTTAGCAGTTTAGGCTGTGCGATGATATGTCAGTCAGTTTCCCCTTTTATATGTTTAGAATGTTTGACTAAGTATAACCATAATGGCTTCATACAAACTGACTAACGACACGTGGCTTAAAATAATTTGCTTCCACTAATACTTGGGTCATCTCACGGACAGTTCACAAACACGGCTCACCTTACAACACTAGCAAGGTGACCTTAACATTACCTTTTGCCATACGAGTACAATTTTCCTCCAACAGCATTTTTTTTATAACTATAGATATACTATGTCACTCAACGTGGGTTCGAACGCATCACAGAAAAGATTTGATTAGCATATTTATTATAAGTATTGTGGTTGCCAGGTCGATCAAAAATAATGAGGTGCTAGGTTTTTCTGGCAAGAAATTACTCTGTAGCATGTAGCTGTCTCTCTCTGTAGCACTGACGGGTGGCGGTATAACCATCATAATTGAAGACGTAGCCAAATACCACAGGCCGATGATATGCAGCAGCGTCACTGGAGCGAACAGCAACGCCCTGCGATCGGCAACCGCTTGCCCAGCGTGGTGATTATGGTTTGTTGTTCGGCAGGATACACCACGGGCAGGTGAGGATGGCTTGGAGCGAAAAGGTGATAGGTCGCTCCCTTACATCCCGTACGTATATTTTATACGATGACATTAAAAACCACGTCGCGATCGGAACTGTCCCGAGGTGTCCGCAACGGCTGTGCGCTTGCGCCGCGAACCGCGCACCTCTATAAATCTCACGATTTATTTCCGCTTCGCTCCTGTTTCTCTTTATAGGCGAAAATAAATTTAAATTACTATTTATGGTCGAGATAACGCATAAATTGAAACCGCACTGGATTCATGGGGCGCGAACTGCGATCCCTTAAGTGTCTGCCGGTTTACAAAATTGAAATATCTATGGTAAACGCAATCGCGCTCTCGGGTTTTACGATTGTCCTCGTCGTTAACACTATAAATTGGAAAGTCTGTTTGTTAGTATTTGATGGCGAAAATGGAGTCTATTCAACCAATTTTATGGGACACTAAAACTTCTACCCGGAAACTTTAGTGGTGGTTGTCGAAAATTTGCTGGAATTCCTTGCAAATTGACGATAATATATTTTAAATATCTATCTTAACTATTTAATCCCGGACAGTATTCGAAACACTTGTAGTACGCACGTCAATTACTTAGTTCACTATTGAAACAAAATACTCGTAATTATTCTTATTTTAAAATAATAAACTTTTTCTATTATTTCTGTGTTGAATCAGCCAAGATTTTATTACGGAAAAGGTAAAAAAATAATTATAACGACATCAGTAGAGGATTCGTCGACATCAGTCACCCCGTTGTAAGCCATAGGGGAAACCGGGTACAGAAGTAACGAGGGTCAAAAGTAACAAATGCTTTCTACATTTATCCAATGGGCGAAAGGTCACTTTGCCGCCTTCAGGTGATAGTCAGGATACAGGACTATCACCTGCTTATAACTGTCATGTTAGTATGTATAATTCTATTGTAAATTGTATTAAATGTGTAGATATATTACGTTTAATAAATATTATTTTATCTTTTAAATGTACCCAAAATACCACACGGAATGGAGCTTTAAATTACTAAGGCACTATTAGGACAGGCTCGTTGGCTCATTTGGTAGTGACCTCTGCCCTCTGAGCCAAGGGTCGTGGGTTCGATTCCCGCACAGTACAAACATTTGTGTTCATGAACATGTCTGTTTGTATTGGTCTGGGTGTTTTCTATGTATAATATGTATTTATTTACAAAAAAAAAATGTATCTAAGTAAGTTTATCAGTAATTGTCTAGTACCCATAGTACAAGCTTCGGCTTAGTTTGGGGCTAGGTGGCGCTGTGTGGCCCAGCGTGGCATGTCTTGGTTTATTAGGCATTAATTAGTTTATTTGGCTTAGTGGAAGAGAAAGGCCTACATCATTTAGTCAGCCAGTGGCAATCCTTGTACAATAAAGTCATAAAGATTTTATAAACATTCGTCAATTCTTAAGAAACACGTATGAAATATGTATGAAAGAAAATACCGCGAATACCAAACAATCGTTGATCTTGTGTCAAACTGATTTCTAAACTAACAAGTGGAACCCGTCGAATGCGACCGTTGTCTAGTTTTACGAGTGGATCGTTAATAAACGCAATTGAGGCGAGATTTCATTCGCGCGAAATCGTATAAGTGTGACGAGTCGTTGCGATATCCGCGTGCGTCTGCGTCGTGCAAAAAGTCGACTAATTTAAAGTCGAGCTTCCATTTCACATCCCATCACTATTGCGCCAGGGTTGGGCTTGGCTGAAAGATTTTAAATGTTTATGCCGTTAAAAATGCAGAGATTTTTCGACAGGGACGCATACTCACGCCGAGTTAATAGCGCTCCCATGTAGAAGCTCTCCTGACGAAGCCCTCCCAAACTATTCCTCGTAGCGCAACTTCTACTTAATTTTACTCTCTATAACTGTAGTATGTGTAGGACTCCCTCAGGCCAGGGGGAGTGATGATTTACGCAGAACGGCTGGCAAGTGCTGGATGCGAGAAGGCAAGGATCGATCAAAGTGGCGAACATTATAATAAATAAATAACCACAGCGCCATCTAGCCCTAAACTAATCTGAAGCTTGTACTATGGGTACTAGACAACCTGATAAACTTACTTAGATACATTTTTTTTGTAAATAAAGACATCTATATATAGTAAACATCTAGACCAATACAAACAGACAGATCCGAACACTGGGAGAGGCCTATGTCCAGCAGTGGACTGATATAAGCTGATGATGATGATGTAGGTGCAGTTATTTGAGCTTTTTTTCATCACTTCTTAGTGTATAGTAATCATTAGCCTCTTATAAACATGTGGTGACCCTAGGCCCGCTTGCGCGCATGCGCGGCGCGTGCCGAGGCCAATTAGTGCAGCTCCAGTTCCCCTACAGTGGAGAGCCGAGACGGTTCGCTGCCGAGGGGCGGGGCACCACTATTACCCTGCGCACACGCCGATCCATAGAGTAATAGACGGCCCATCACGCGCTAGGCTTGGTTAAGATTTAGAAAAAAAGTCCAGTCATATTGCACGGTTTCACTTTGGGGCAGCGCACACGACAGACTATCCGTGACGCACTTTTTAGTCTGTGATGCAATTATATGCAGTAACGCACACAACGCGCAAAAATCTGTCGCGGATATTTGACAGACTCAACGCACATCTTCGATCATTCTGTCGGCAGAGCTGTAGGGACCTAGATGCTCTTTTTAAATGTCTTAGACACAGATTCTATTGCACAAAAAGTGTGTCGTCTGCGCAGCCCCTTAGAGTAACTCCTATTATTATACGCTGATGCATCGAGTCCGTGGTGGCATAAACAGCTTCCTCGAGACCGTTCCTATAACGGAAGGCAGGACTATGAAAAGGCATTATTAATAGGGCTACAAAAACCTGTCAGGAGATATGGTTTAAATGTATATAGCCTGCGCATCGGAAAGTAGATTAAGTTGTTGGATCTGTGCTTGGCCTCCGGTAGTACCAAATTGTTTCCCGAAGGATTATGAGAGCGAATGAACAAACGATATATCGTCGATATAACGGTCCTTCAGATAGTGTTAGGACATGCCACCGCCATGTAACAAAGCTCCGGCTATAAGAATATCGACTGATCCGCGAAACGCGACTGAAATTCCTTCGTCAGTATGATAGTCGCCTTGAGAAGTTCCTTTTTTATGCGAGAAGCGGCAGACGAGCAAGTGTGATGCCTGATGGTAAGCAGTCGACACCGCCCATGGACACCCGCAGCTCTAACCGAGTTTAGGGTCGCTGCCGGCCTTTTAGATATGAATACGCTCGTTTCTTGAAGGTTCTCTAGTCATAGCTGACTCCTTATTTGACTTTTACAAGACGGGAGCCAACTAACATAGCTCCGCAAATAATAGAAAGTAAGCTTCGACAAATTGTCCTTCTGTACAATTCTATTAGCTGCTAGTCCACACTTAACACTCTCTCCGCACCGGCTGCCGGGGAAGTGTAAAGGTCGTGAGTGTTATCAGATTTAATTGCCTTCATTATTGCTCGAAAGGAAACGCTCGCCGCGCATTATGATTTTAAAGAGGCACGAATTAACATGAGCGGCTCGGGTGTACGAAGATGCGCGAGATAAGAGCGTCTTGAGGAGGTATGGGTGAATGGGGCCAAGTTCTGCCGTTATTTGGGTTAATAAGAACAAATTTAGGCTTTAGATAATGACACGCCTTTCTTCAAATGTGGCTTAAAGAAAACTCTTTCCTCACAGTAGCTGTAACATGGCTGCGCCACAGAATTTGTTGATGTACATGCGCGGCGTTTATTATTTAACATCAAACAGGTCGATTGCTGTTCTGCTACCAACAGCAATAAAAAACTGCATACGACGTCGTCGTAGAGTGTTGAAATACTTCCTACCTTACTTGAGTTCTGGTGGTGTCTGATAAATAAATAGTTAAACAACAGTAACATTTGTACTTAAAAATAATTACCAAGCCTTTGGTGTTTTATAGATGAGAATTCAAAATATCTCTATTTATTATAAACATGAGGCAAGCATTATTACTTATACTCGTAAATGGTCAAATAAGTCGAGAGCCCTAGTAAAGTCAGAATGAATATTATTTTTGACTAACTTCCAGCTTGGCCCATTTACTTCCATGCGCTGAATTATGAGCCTTTATGAGTGTCCGGGACATTTTAATCACAGCCGTGAACTATGAAACGGTGCACAAAGCGTAATTAAAACAGGAAGGTCAGTGAGCACCTGTGTTCGTAATTAATATGAATTTCAAATGGGCTTCTTTTGAAACGAAACTTAGCTGAGCGTAAATTATTTCATAGGGGCAGTGGCCTTGTCGGTAACGCACGCTGTTACTTAAGATGTTGCTTATCTTCCTTGTTAAGTATATTTGAAAAAGCCATATTTAAGAGAGGCATTTTTATTTCACAAAGGTACGAATTTAGAACATGTGACATCAAAAATGGTGGTAGCTTTGACGATTTGTAAGTGTTTTTTTAAAAAACCTATACAAATAAAGATTATTTTGACTTTGAAACACTTAAAAATTTGCTAAAAAGTTTAGTTAATGCAATGTCTTAGGCTTTGCGTCGCTTTAAATACTTATACCTCTATTATCAGATTCTGTTTATAAGTTCCTAATTTTTTTTTTTTTTGTTTATTTTTTATTTATAATATGTAACCCATCTGTAAATACCAGTTCCTAATTATACAATTTGCATTTTAGCACTATTAGGTATATCTATTTAAATACATATTCCTATCATGTTTATATCCAATATATGACTGTTTGCTACCATAGTAAAGGGACAAAATCGAAAGAATTACGCTACGCGTTCTCTTAATCGTTACTACAGAGGAAATGCGTTCTACGATAGGATTATCCAGAAATTACAGACTTTTACTTTGTTTTTCGAAGGAGAACGCTTTAATCGCAATTGCTTTTAATGAACATCCTGTCTCTAATACAACAACATACAACGCACGCGATGCCTAAAGAAATACAAATAGTAGTTTTTTCTCACAATTTTCATAAATTAGAGGTCACTAATATGGCTTCGTTTTTAAAATTGAGGTTCCTTGTAATGTAACACGATTCAATTAAATAACATAGTATCGGTCTAATTATCAAAATGCGTAACTCTTTTTTGAGTGAATTTTAAAACAAAGAATATATTATAACCCTCATCTATTTCAATTGTATATTGCCTATTTCGGTGAACTGCTGTCGTCGTCGTTTTAAGTTTTGGAAATTATAGTTATTTTTAGTTGCAATGAAACAAAAATAAATACAGTACCCATTGCTTACTCGTATAAGATTCTAGAGCTCATCTGCTAATTCTTCTACCTGTCGCATATACGAACCCGAGAAGTATCACATTGTTGAAGGTACTATTGAGAGGGTAGCAGACTCTAACCTTTGTAGAGCCTATGTCCAGCATGACACTACACACAACACATGATAATACACATGGTACGCGGGCAGCCTCGTGAAGACTCCGCCTAGCGGGGTGTCGGTGGCATCTGCTGCTACACGCCGAGACTATTCATCCTGTGGAGCTGTAGAGGGGAGATACTAACCTTTGCAGCCTCGGGGGCCCGCCTTCTTCCTTGGTCAGCCTCCTGAAGAGCCCACCCAGCGGCGCGTCGGTAACCTCTGCCATTCCATGCCAAAATCATACATGCCGTGGAAGTAACTATTGAGAGGAGACACTAACCTTTATCGAGCTCATGTTCAGCATAAAGGGAAATACGGGCAGCCTCGGGGGCCCGCCCTGTTCCTTAGCGAACCTCGTGAAGAGCCCGCGCAGTGGCGCGTGGTTGACATTCGCTGCTCTACGCCGAAACAATTCATGTGGTGGAACCAGCTGTTGAGAGAAGACACTAACCTTTGTAGAGCTCATGTCCAGCATGACGGGGAACGCGGGCAGCCTCGGAGGCCCCCCTTGCTGCTTAGCCAGCCTCGTGAAGAGCCCGCCCAGCGGCGCGTCTGTCACGTCCGCCGGCGCGGGCGCCGCCGCTCGCTCCACGCCGAAACCATTCATGCGGTGGAAGTAGCTGTGGAGGGGAGGAAAATCTTTAGTCATTTGTTTTATTTATATACCCAAGACATGCCACTCTGGGTCTGATAGCGTAATTTAGTCCCAAATTAGGCTAGATTTAAGACTAAACCGCGTCGAATCGTCGCATTGAAAAAATATAGCTTAAGCTACCTAATTTATTCAGTGTTCGACGGCTGTTTTTATGTGCACTAAAAAGACAAGAAACTTCCTTGTATTAGTTCAAATATCTCAATATTCACTCGAGCGAAGTCGCGGGTTTAAGCTACGCTACACCTTTTTATTAAAGAGGAAAATTGTGTGTGCTTGTATGATTGTAGGTAATAAATAAACTTAAAAACTACTGTGCTAATTTAAAAAAACTCTTTCACCATTGGAATGCTACATTCACCCGGAGTAACAAAGGCTATATTTATTGCTAGAAAAGATTAGAGATCCTTATATAATACGCCTATAATGTAACCCAATGAAATGTTTATCTGAAACTAGCAAACCCGGCGCACTCCGTTTCGCCACCAGATGGCTTCTTTTTTCCTGAATTTTCTTTGCTATAAACCTCACGGCGCCCGAGACCTTGCCAACGAATGCAAAACAATGGAAATTGGTTCGTGCGTTCTGGAGTTATAGCGTCAGGAAGGAAGACCCGACTTATTTTTATATAGTAGATATCCGAAGCGAAACGAAGGCGGGTCGCTAGTACACAATAATTAGTTAATAGCAGGAACATATTAAAATGTCCTAAACGAAATGTTTTAGTAACGGCTGTGTATTATCCGTTTTTAATGCATTAACTACAGAATGTATTAATATTGAATATAGACTACAGGCCCGTGTTAAAAAAATTATGGGTCATTTGAACCACCAGATGACCTATGTAGAACGATATAAGAGCATAAAATAATAAGATTCAGCATTATGCCGTCACTTGTAAGCTGTCCAACTGAGTGCAGGTGAGAATTCAAAAGTACAGGTAGAGTGAGTGTATTTTGGTCATATATTTTTGTACGGCATTCTTACTATCGATAGATCCATGAAAAATAATAGGACAACGCGTAGTGCCGTAAAAAAATGGTGCGCCAAAAAGTCGGATTTTTTTTTTGATTTTCCGACAATTTCCAGGGTGAATTTGGTCATTTAATTTTGTACGGCATCAGTTTCATGCTATTTCAGTACTGCTTCTAATACATTATTCCGCAACGCCGTACAAAAATCATGCGACAAGGGGAATAAACCGAGGGTTGCAACCCCCTCTCTTTCTGTGGTCCAAGGGGTGATTTGAAAAAGTACGGCATTGGTTCCAAAACATTATCTGACACTTAAAAGTACTATTAAAAATAATGCCGTCAAAAAATGATTGTTCATTTGAATGTTTATCAATAATTATCTTAATTTTATCGTATTCTTGATTTATAAAGGTGTAAAATCATTTGATCCTGTACGGGAACTTTTTTTTTAACATGATATTGTAATATACAATTGTTATATAGTATTGCCGTTCAAAAGAAACTGTTCTGAAAAAAATTATAGAGAAACACAAAAACTGTAATTTTTCAAATTATTGAAGAAATTTAAATATCATACATTAATGAAATATAGCAGTTTTCTACATTGTATCCCATGTTTTAAATAGTATTAACATAAATAAATTAGGAAAAAATGATGCCGTACATTTTAATGCAGACCGTATCTTTTAGGCTGATGAAAATGACGCTACTATCTAAAGGGTACTTTATGGCCATCTGATACAGTACGGCATTAACATATTTTTGAAGAGAACAATTGATAATATGATTAAATCACTATGACGTCTAACTGAAGTGAAACGGTGTGTATATTATATCCAAAAATTGAAACTGTCAATCACAGTATCAACAGTTTTGTATACTTTTTGGTTTACTATATACTTCGAACATTATTGATACATATATATAATTGATTTATTTCATTGTAATGATGTGAAGAAATAAAACAATTATTTTTAAGAAAAATTTGATATATTTAATAACATTAAATACACACACACATTTATTTTATTTTTTATTTTGATTTATTTTATTTATTTTATTTTTTATTTATTTTTGATTTATTTATTTTATTTATAACAGTTTTATAACAGTTTAAGTTGCGTCAACCGAAAATGTGCGAGTACCTACTTCTCAATAATATGTTGTATTTTGGAATTATAAGTGGCAACATGTCTATATTTTGGTATAAATCGATAGTATACAAACCCATATTTAACATAGTTTCTAACTAGAAACGTAGAATCACGAAAAGGCTATAAAAATTAGTACGAATAAACTATCTAAATGCCGTACTTTTCGTTATATGAATTTTTTCTTTTTCATTTTTTCTTTTTCATTTTTTTCCCCTTTGAACCAACGAAAATGTACGGCATATGAAAAAATATTATCTATGCATAAAATACTTTCGAAATAAATTATTTTGATGTTGTGTCAAATCACCCCTTGGACCACAGAAAGAGAGGGGGTTGCAACCCTCGGTTTATTCCCCTTGTCGCATGATTTTTGTACGGCGTTGCGGAATAATGTATTAGAAGCAGTACTGAAATAGCATGAAACTGATGCCGTACAAAATTAAATGACCAAATTCACCCTGGAAATTGTCGGAAAATCAAAAAAAAAATCCGACTTTTTGGCGCACCATTTTTTTACGGCACTACGCGTTGTCCTATTATTTTTCATGGATCTATCGATAGTAAGAATGCCGTACAAAAATATATGACCAAAATACACTCACTCTACCTGTACTTTTGAATTCTCACCTGCACTCAGTTGGACAGCTTACAAGTGACGGCATAATGCTGAATCTTATTATTTTATGCTCTTATATCGTTCTACATAGGTCATCTGGTGGTTCAAATGACCCATCATTTTTTTAACACGGGCCTGTAGTCTAATAGTGTAACACAACGAACATTACAGTATATTTGCGCCATTTTATAGCGGCAATTATGCTAAAGATATAGAAAATTATACGGTACTAAACTCTGACACGATTGAGAACGTAAAATGTCTTATCGGTTTAACCTTTCCAGGCAAACGTAATAATAAATTAAGGTTTATTTGTCTCTAATCTGAGTGACATTAATAAAGTGTCGGAATAGGATAGTAGACAAAATTTTAATTTTGTGTTTCTTTATGCAACAGACGGCAGAGCAAATGTGATGCCTGATGGTAAGCAGTCAACGCCGCCCATGGACATCCGCAACTCAAATCGAGTTCTGGGGTCGTTGCCAGCCTTTTAAATAGGAGTTCACTTGTTTCGTAACTGTTTTATCGAATGTGCCTAAGCCATTTCTTAGCAGATATGGTTACTCAACAAGAAAGACACGCCTGTAGGTGTTTTGAAAAGATACATTAATAATACCTGATACATTATATTTTTAACAACGTTAAAATTAGTACTATAGTTGTTGTAGACTACGGAGGAAAGGGGACAGAAGTTTGGTATAATAAGACAGATTCATTTGTTTTCACTATGCGCAATTATAAGAATATGTTTAATTTTAATTCTTAATACAAAAATAAAATTACAGAATATTCATTCTTATTTTATTCGAGTTCTTACCGCGATGTGATTAATATTATTAATTTATCGTATATCAAAACTAGTATTATTGCATTTGTTAAATGATAGAACCAACCATATTGTATGTAAATTTAATAAAATCACTCAACAAAATTATATTGTTAATTGATTGGAAGCCGTGAATATTTGATGAGCAATAAATTGGAGAATTTACGATGTCTTGATTGGTAATGAATTAGAATGATGCCAGCCTGCGCGATCGTAATAACAGATTTAAATTAGTCCATTTCAGTTTTAGGGCTACATCGAACAGCAATAAACGAAATTAATTAAATGTCTTTTGGAATATTACGACAAAATTAATACAAATAACGATCTTATGTTAATGAGTTACAAGATTGATCACATTATTTTTACATCATAACTATTCTTTTTTTTTCGGGTAAAATGCGGTATGTGACACTCCTGTGCCTCAAATGGTGATGGGGCAGGGAATACCCAATAAAACCCCCGGTTCCGTCAAGCGCTCTAAGGGGTGCCATGGAACCATAAGAAATAGGACTGCCAAGCGATATTGATTGGTGAATGGGCGATTATCGAATTAAACATATTTTTTTTTACTAAAATACGAATACCTACTCCAAAAATAGGTTACCATTCTGTTAACGTTTTTCCTAAAGATATTTTTATTTTTACTACTAATTTTATATTCGAAAACAATTTAGGTCAGTAATTTAACAATCAAATATTTTATATGCTAAGTAAATTACAAATTGGCGGTATTTTTACCATAAAAGGTCATTTAAATACGAATTATTAATTACATTCTCGAGTTTCTAACGCATTTGGCTTTTGATAAATTAACTTACGAATCACAACAATTTAATAATAATGATTGTTATTTGATTGAAATTATGTCTAATAAACTTGATGATTTACGAGTAATGTGGATTACAAAAACTGTCTTTGAATAAAAAAGCTTAAGACTCAGCACATAAGGTTGATATTGAGGTGTTAGTTAATCGTATATCATACAGTATAGGACCTTCAGTAAAACCACTTGCTGCATATAAACACAGCATTATATCATAAATACCTAGAAGAAAGTCCTTAACACTTTGAACTCATCCGAAAACCAACTATCTAAATTGTACATTGTCAAAGATGATTTATTTTTATGGAAATGGATTGGGTTAAGTTCTACAGAGGTTATATTCTTAACTGAATGAGATAAGATTTATCTGAATCCTCATTTCACCCTTTGTCTGAATTAAGTGGCATACTTTCATGAATAGGAGATTCATTATTTCATTTTCATTAGAATATTTATTTCTAAGATTAGAATTCTCCTGGCATCTGCCTCACTGGTTCTTGTACCGCTGTACGGGCACCCCGCGTCGGCGTGTGTCAAAACAAAAAGTTAGTGAAGACGCCTAGACGCCTAACCGTGCATAATCACAATTGACAAGAGGTCGCCGACCGGCACCGCTGAGCAATTCATTAATATAACATAAGTTCACGCCGAGAGCAAGGTTCTCACGAATCATGTAAATTTGTCGACTAAACGTAAGTTATCGAATCGATTAATATGCTAATTGGAGGCATCACTGGCCGGTCGCTGACCGCGGGTCGCGGTGGCCGGTGACATGGGCCGTGTGAAAATTAACTGATCGCTATTTGACCACTGATGCATCGACATGACGTGACAATTAGGCGAGACTCTTAACTGCACTATGCCTTATAAGTAAATGACGGCAATATTGCTCGAGTAAACATACAAAGCTTTTGGGTTTCGGAAATGGGGATGTAAGAGAGCAATCATCATATCATATTTTCGTTCCAAGCATGACTTTAATGTCTCCAATATTGGACGCAGCGCAAATAAGCTTACAGAAAATTTAAAGAGCTTTGGCATTGGGAAATGAGGATATAAGAAAGCTATCTATCATCTTCTCGTTCCAATCCACCCTCACCTGCCCGTGGTATGTAATAAAAAACGAGGCTCTGGCATTCGGTTGGTGGCGGTTATAACCATTACGATTGAATGCGTAGCTAAATACCACGGGCTGATGACGGGCAGCAGCGCCGAGCGAGGAGTTACACCTTGTTATCGGCTACCCAGTGGGCAAAGGCTTCAGATGTTTGACCAAAGTGGTGAACAACTGGAGAGGCTATCAGAGGCAGAGTCCACCACCACTGAACCTGCTTGTTTGGTGGTGGTCATCATCATCCTCTTAGCGTTGTCCCGGTTTGTGCCTCTTGGCCCAGGGTCCGCTTTGACCATGATCCTAGATTTAGCGAGTCTGGTTATTACATTTAAGCGACTGCCATCTGACCTTCGTAACCCTCAGAAAGGGGAACCAGACAAATTTGGATCATGGTTACACATTCAGAATTAAACTGGATGTGCAGGTTTCCTCACGATGTTTTCCTTCACCGCTAAGCTAGTGGTATACATTCGGCACATAGATTTCAAATTCAGAAAAAGCTCGTTTGGTGGTGGTAAAATATCAAAATATATTGTATGTAGTTATATTTACATACATACGTAGTAAATGCTATATTTTATTACTGCCTGCTTAAGTACTGAACTGGTTATATTTTCACATGACCGTGATAAACCACTTCCTCTCTGCATTAATTTAAAAAAATTATAATCCCAATACAGAATTGATTTTGACCCGGCCGCATGAATATGCATGACGCATTTGATATTAGAAGTTACGATGTCATTTCTACGATATATTGCCGGGTACATATCTAATTACATAGAAATTTGAAGTGCCACAGGTGTGATTAAAAACATGAGTCTTAATTTCAATGAATCGACTTGAAATAAAATGGACTGTGTTAGGTATATTTTTTATCTTTAGTGCTTATTTCAAACAGAGACTAAAATTTAAAAAAAATGACCTTTCCTTTATTATCTAAGTCGTAAGATTAAAACGACCAACATTTGTATGTAGTATTCCTAATCTTTGAATTTGGTTCAATATTGACAACTTCAAAAGAGGTGATCATAGACCAATCTACATTTCGAATCCTTTTATAGGAACGCCACCTAACCAACAAGTTTTGTTTGAAAGTCAAAATGAGCATAAGAAAAAAAGCATTAAGAACGCGTGACAAAAAGAAGCAAAACAGTTTTGTAATAAACCCGCATTCGTATGAATTTTATCCAATAACTTGTGTGTGATTTTCAACAAACGGAGGCTGCGCAGTGGTAAATAAATGTACTAATGATATTGATCAAATGACATAGGTAATCTCGTCTCCACTGTGAGATAAATCATTGATCAATTTCGCACAGCCCAGCTTCTGTGAAAACGCACGCTAACCCTGTTGTATGTTGTCATAATTATCATTATAAGAACTAAATCTTCATAGATATGAAGAGATACGTAGAGATCTACGTTAGCATAAACGGCCCCAAGTACCTAATTACCTTAATAAATGCTAAAACATAACATAGACTTAAATCCATAAATATAGAAGACAAATTGCATGTAATGTATGCAAAGATATGTAAAATCCGACAAATGTACAAGTGTTAATATGGAATATTACGACATTTCACATAAATAAGTCTTCGGAATACTCTGATAAGTAGGTACCTATTTTGGATTCGTTGATCCCACGCTTGTTTGCCTACGTGATTAGACTTACATTAGAAATCCATTAATTACAGAATATGCAGAAAAAATCTATTTTTTTTTTGCTTTTGCTGAGACCAAGTTTTGTAAAGTTAATTATTTTCAGAGAATTGATTGCTATAATTTTTACTAGGCATGTTTTAAAGATAATTGTCTAATACAAATTACTGTATTATTAGAATAAAAAAAATATTTGACGTTGGCAGTTCCCCACCATGTGACTGCATACGAGTATAAAAAGACGACGCATAATGTCAGCGGCCATTTGGCTCGCTGGCGCTCGGACAGTGCACATCGCTCTCGGTGTATTCCTTGGACATACAGTGAGTCATATATAAAATCGATTAGGTAATTGCTAATTATTCCTTATTCCTAACGTGATTGTTGGTGTATCGCCTCTAGACTGATTGTGCAATTGTATTAAAGTTAGTTCCTAGTGTTTTTAATAAAAATTGTGTTAGTTTTAACGATAATTGTCTTTTTTTTTTAAAAATACCTACTTCTGAAGCTAAATGTATATTTTTCTTCTTAGCGTGTCGAAGGCAATCTATATATATTTTGACAAGTTAAGCCACACGAACTAAATCTCCTGTGACCACCATGAGCTCTTTGCATGTTCAGATGAAAGGGTATGCAGGGCAGGAATTAAGGTGGGCCATGGTTTATGGGAAGAAACCGCAAAAGCAAACCAGGTCCGACTCGTCCGTAAATCCCCGACTACCTATACTTTCACTATGTACAAAAATTTCACGAGTGTCAATGTCAATATGACGTTTAGTTGTGTGATCGGAAAATAGTTGCCATTCATGACTGATCCTTGAAACTTGTGAAAAGTTCGCTTTTTGTAAATCCAAATGATAACGAGCCTGCGTCGCCCTGTTGTGGGCACTTAAAAGCGAAAATCGCACGTTAAGATTTCAAAGTGGTTCCTGCTAATATAGACCAAGAGCCCGACTGTGAAATTAATACAACATAGGCTGCGGTAACAGCCTACCGCCGGTAACAGCTATTTTTCCACCATAGTTACTTCAAACGGCCGGCCGGCAACGCACCCGTAGCTTCACTGGTGTTGCGGTTTCTATGGGCTGAAGCGATCGCTTACCATCAGAAGACCTTCAGGCTCGTTTGTAATTAAAAAAAATATAATAAAAGGTACCCACTCGTTATTTGGGTGTGAGTTGTATCTTGCGGCGAGCGAGCGCATGATGTCGGAGTAATTGCGAGGGGGGTGCGCGGGGGCGGGCTGCGCAGGCGCGTGCGGGCTGCCGCGCTCAGGCGGCGTGCCCGGGTACGACGATGTGGACGGCGTCACGCTGCGGGACCTGCGTAGAAGACTCTCCGATGAACAATTGATTTTTCAGAACGGGGAACCTCAACATCAAATGATCATCATCATCAGCCTATTACAGCCCACTGCTGGACATAGGCCTCTCCAGTTGTTCGCCACCTAGGGCAAACTTCTGGAGGATATACCCATAATCGCTGGCTCGCTGGGCAGGCGGGTTGGCGATCGCAGGGCGTAGCTTCTTGCTCCGGTGACGCTGCTGCCCGTCATCGGCCTGTGGTATTTAGCTACGCCTTCTATCGTGATGGTTTAACCGCCACCAGTTGATTTGCCAGAGCCTTGTTTGTTGTTCGGCAGGATGCACCACGGGCAGGTGAGGATGGCTTGGAACGATATGGTTATAGGTCGCTCCCTTACATCCCAAATGATCAAGTGATTTTATTTCTGAAGACTCACCAAACTATGGAACTCTTTGCCTGGCTCCTTGTTCTTCCGATGTTCAAGGCGAGATTCAACCGGTTTCTGCTCGGTGAGCGCGTTCCATCGTAGACTACGATATCGCTTACCATCAGGTGAATCGCAGTCAAGCGCAAACTCATTTCAAATTAAATAAAACTCAGCATTAAACTCATTATAAGCTTTCAAACGACCGCTACTGAACTTAGGCCTCCAATGACAACTGTCATTGGCGGGAAATGCCCTAGTCACCACGCTTGGCAGGCGGTTTGGTGACCGCAGTAGATTAGGGTATACACCCAAGTAAACGCTGCTATCCGTTACTGATATTTTCTTAGTCGTCTTCTACGAAACCTACGGGATGAGATGGAGTGATCCTATTCTTAATCCAGGAACTACACAGACAATTTTACTAAATGCTTATCAGGCGGAATCGTTTTTACTAAAACTTCGTATACGTGACATAGTGTTGCTATTCCCTGTGTTCCACATGAAATGTTCTAGAACTTTGAATTTTGATGATTCAACAAATCACTATTATCCGCTGGATATTAGGCGCGTGAGCTGCGTGAACACGCCTAGATGCATTTTCTCTGTGTTGGACTGTGCGTGTTTTCTATACAAACGGAGATACTTAGAAGCAAGGTTAGAACACGCACTCACACGTTACGCTGCGTGATGCGGAGAAATTTCCTATCGATGAAGGATTTTTTCATAAAACCACGGCCAACTAAGGGTGATTTCGGTGACATTATCTATCGACAAAGAGTTCTACACTGGCTACCTCGAGAAGGAAGTCGAAGCGTAGGCAGACCAGCAGCTAGATGGTCAGACGATATTAGAAAGACGGCAGGGCCGACCTGGACTAGAGACGCAGCATCTAGAACGCTCTGGAATTCCAGAAAGGAGGCATATGTTCAGCAGTGGACACATAAATGCTGAGAAGAAAGAGTCTATCGATGTTCTATTGTCAGTTTTTATATAGTTTACCTTGACGCAGTGGAGTCGTGTGGGCTGAGCCGCTCGCTCTTGACGTGCGGCTGGAGCGGCGCGGGCGGCGCAGGCGTCGGCGTCGGCGCGTGCGCGGGCGACGCCGCCGCATCGCGCGCGCACCGCCGCGCCGCGCCCCCGCCGCCGCCTTCACCTGTACGACAAACAGAAGGGGAATGTTAGTGACGTCAGAATAACAACTAATAAAAATGACAAAACATGCTACGGTGGGCCTCACAGCGCCGTCTTTTCACAAACTAAGCCGAAGCTTGTCTTGTGAGTCGCCAGTCAGCTTGTCAATTTTATCCTGCAGATTTTCACTGCTGGACATAGGCCTCCCTCAGTCTAAATTAAAAATCTTAAAAATATCTATATTAAGTTAGCTGGCAAAATGTGACTTATTTTTTGCACCTCGCATGCGCGCATTAATGATTATTGAAAACGGTTCCCGCATGCGGAGACTAAATTAAATGCGGCTTAAATAGATATTTAACGCAGGTATGAAAGTATAATGTAAAAACAAAACATTATTTTCTAAAATGGGACTGGTAACTTTTATTGCGTAAATCTGAAAATTTACATGTTACAAATAAACAAACACATTAGGTACTCAATCTTATAAATGTTTTAGGAAAACCATAATGAAATATCTTAAAGAGTCCTAAAAAGAATCCACCCCGTCCCTCCGCCTACAAATGGTGGACATTTCTCGGCTGCCGTGTGATGTCCGTTTAAAGTAAAATATTCAGTTTCCCGCAAATTAAAAATGTCATCGCCTCTCTACAATTAATAATACCGAGAAAAGCTGTCCGTCAAAGGAGCCGGTTGTACGAGAGATTCGCACCTCAAGATGTTATGGCGATGTCGACTAACACCCGTTAATTGGCGGCCTAAGTAATGGTAAATACCAATACCATTATTATTAGTTAATGGACAGATCATTTTTTTTAATATTCAACTAAGTGCACAAGCACGTCCTCGATGTAATTTTGTTTTTATAAAAAGGCTCATGAGAAGACCAAGTCGTTTGCCAACGCCATAACCAACCCATAAGATGCTATTTCAATTAATATTCACGCATCGTATCAAGAATACTAGATCAAAGCAAGGAGACATTTAAGAAGGCGGAAAATTCTACTAAAAGCGGTAATATACATTACAAAGGATCTCAGAGACTCTTCTCTCATTAAATTACTCTTGTCCAAAGACTAGTAGATGACAATGATTAGTTATTCTGGCCGTCATCTACAGCCTACAACACCCGAGCTATTACAGTTATATAGAAAAGAGCGTTACTTAATTTGCTCTGATCAGGAATCAAACTCGGAACTATACCTACTATCGTCCGTGTTAATATGTAAATTCAGCCAATTTACAATCCGGCCACAATATACTTACCTGCAGCATGATCGTGACCATATGAAAACGCTAGTTTTGGTCACTAAAAAGCATTTCAGGACCCAAAAACGCACGTTTTAGCAACTGTGAAACGTTTTCGTGGCTAAAAGAGGCGCTTTGGCAAGTCATTTCCGTGATCACAACGGGCGTTATGACAGCCTTAAAGCTTTCAAATGTCAGAAACGCGTTCACGTTTGTTCGGCTTTCGCACACAGAAAAAGCACCAGTGTGGCCGGACACTTTAAGAAAACCAAACTGATTTGACGTTATAAATAATGTCTCACTCATAACATCGAATCCGTACTCAAAAGCTAAACGTGTACTTAAGAAGCGATTCGTGTTCCCGGTCTCGCATAACGAGATGGCGTCTCGCGATTGGTGGAAAGTGTATCGCCGGATCAAAGACGCCGCGTGCCGAGACGGTATCGCGAGGGTCAACGCGCCTGATCTCTTGACACTTTTTCAGAGTTCCGCCTCTTGGACTCCGTATAAAATGTAGTACATTTTTACAAGGTTTTCTATTAGGTAGGTATTGAGTTGTGTGTGTGTAATACCTAACGAATAATCGACAGGGATGTTTCCAGCATCAAAATAATTACATTATATTTAGTCTGTATTTTAAATTATAAAAATATAATGGACACGTATTTTTCCTTTATTCATTTAAACAAAAAATAACAAAGATTCAAGGCATCAAAATATTGTAGGAGTGGGGGTCTCAGTGGCGAAAAAACTCGCACTCTTTGACGTCACGCGTAATTATCGGGCTATATCTTTGTCATTTTGGTCTAATTTACAAATGAAAAAATACGTGTCTTTTATTTTTGAATCATCTAGAAGACGGACTTATTAATTTTTTTACGGCAACAGGGCCATTCCTATAGGCAAATGACTATAGTGTATGTGAAGACGTATGCCTGCAATAAGGAAGTGTACCATGACTTCTACTCTAGTAATAAGCTACACTTTGATTATACCTTCGGGTCACAAGCGTCACCGTGGCTCGGGTCAAACAAAAGACGGAAGCACGTGACATATCTGTCACCTTGACTGCAAATAGAAGCAGGAAAACGGCTAACGCATCTAGTCCCTTCGGACGTGACGTGGATCCGTTGTGGGAGATTAGATGGAATCAGCATTTCATATTGATACGTGTATTTAATGTTAAATGAAGGAAGGTAAGCCGCGTGGCCAATCAACGTGTCAAACCGGTCCTGCATACCACATATGGAACATAACAATTTGTTTTTAATTGTTGTATTTTATGTAACTCGTGTCACCTTTTAATAAATAAATTGTTCAAGATTTTTGTAAAAGTGCAACGAAATAAAAATAGTCTTCTTAATTCTTCGGAGTTAGGAAATTGGCGGTGGCACCAGTGTGCAGCGGTAAGCTCGTTAATCTGTTAGTACTGAGACCATGTGGATCTGTGTCATCCTATCAAATCAAGACATGCCATGCTGGGCCACACATCACCATCTAGCCCCAAACTACGCCGAAGCTTATACTATGTGTGCTAGACAACCGATAAACTTACTTACATGTTTTGTTTTTGTAAATAAACACATATAGGTACATAGTAATAACCCAGACCAATACCAAGACACGAATGTTGTACTGTGCGGGGATTGAACCCACGACCCTTAGATCAAAAGGCAGAGGTCACTACCAAATGAGCCATCCTCAGCCAGTCACAACACAGAACGCATTATGTTTGCGCACACAGTTGTGCATTTTAATATATCATGCAATCTTGGCTAGCCTTCTTAGAAATTAACCGTAGTGGTTGAAATTCGGTCAGGAGAGTTTAATTATTTATCTTACGTCTACGAAGGCAAATGCATAAAATTCAACGTTCCTTACAATCTACCCGACCTCAACTTAACATCCTAAAATGTCACATCTATTCCGAATATCACGATTTTATCTCGGAATAACGCTAATAAGACAAAATTATTAGCACTATAAAGTCATCTCGGAGTTCACAAAAAGGCAAGCGTCATATTACAATGTGAAACCGCCTAAGCCATAAAAGGCCCGATTAATTACGTGTTTAGTTATCCGTGACAAGTAACTGCTCCGGTCACACGATATATCACCTGCGATTTACGCGTCACAACTTTAATATCGGAGTGACAGCCTTGCGTAAGTAAATGATAAACACCTGTGACATTTTAACTTGATATTTACTTTATATTTCTGACGAGGAAAAGGTATGTTGGTTTAGAACCGGTTTTTGATTTAATGAACTTTAACTAGAGTACAATGAGCGGTAAGAGGGCCGGTGCAATCAGGTTGATCAGGGTAAAGTATAACATGTTACCACTTAAGTGACTTCCGTGCTACCAGAGAAACTTGTAAAATACGCAGAGTAAACGGTGTATTATCCTACTAATAGTATAAATGTAAGAGTTTGTTACTGTTAATGCTGTGTTTCTCTATTTTAGTATAAATTATATTTGTATCAAACAGGCATTGAAGTTCTGAAATAAACGACCACATTTTATTGTGTTACGATCTAAAGTTTAATTGAAGTAAAGGTAAACATGCATTTTTGTAGAGCGTCCTATGTTTTAATACGAGTATACCTAAGTAAATTTTAGGTTTTTCGCAGCTAATTTTTAGTCTGAGTAGTAAGTGATCTGTTTACGGACAATTGTGAAGTAGTTATTGCAGGAAAATACTAAATTGGAAAGAAAAAAGTTGTGTTCTTTGTATTGTTTAAGCTTTCACGGTCATTATCATAACAACTTGGTAGTATATTTACTGACGGAAAAGAGTTCTTCCATGATACCATATGAGTCTGATGTACCTGAAAAAGAGCAGGTATCTACACGACAAAGATCCCGTTGATAAATATAGTCATGTCCTAAGTTTAACTTTAGTGTTAGCAGCAGTCAATATGGAAGCAAAACAAAATTTCAACAGTAAAACTCACGTACCTTGTAAAGGACCACAGCAAACAACTTTAACAGAGCTTTACCTGTGTTACGATTCAATATATTCCATTCAAGAACAGAACAATTCAATACAATGTTACTCCTATCTATGATCTTATTGTTCGCAAAATTTATTAACACCTATCTCTACAATATGTGGCATATAACTTCTCGTATATTATGAGGAAATTATTATAAAACGACTGGTTTAGCCCAAGTGTCAATGTTGCGGCTAGTGTGCAAAGGCGGACATTTCGTCTAAAGACCTTTTGTTGGTATATCTAATCGACCGGTATTTGTTACTAAATGAAAAAAATTGAGAATTAAAAATGTCACAACATTGGTAAAGGTTAATGTTTGAATGTAGTTTTGTATTAAGCTTATAATTTATGTGGTTAAACTCTGACTAATTAATTGCCAGAACGTCTTAGTTAATACTAAATGACGTCTGTCATAGCTATCCAAAGGAGTAATTAATCCCCTTAGCGAATTCATCTTGAGTTTTGTAATCAGTCGTCTTACCTTTTATCAGTCTGGTAAATTCCATCCGACGTTTGGTGATAAAATAAAATTTAACAGTTTATAGCACTCACAAAACATGAGTAAAGGAATCTTTACTGTCATAGAGATGTTGGTAATAAGACGAATGGCTAAACACCAAAAACAAGTTTTACATCAAAGACTAGAAACTCGAGAGGTTTCATATTACTACTGAATCATCGTTTTACCAGTGACATCAGTTCTTTAAAAGGCGCGTGCATTTACGTAGGCGATAATGGTCAAAATCTATGGAATATCATAATGTTTATAAAGCTATTATATTATTATAGAGGACCACATACGTTGACGTTTCTAAATTTGATCTGATTTAGGCTAGCCATGCTCTATGGTATCATTCTATGTTATTTATGATATTGTGTAGAAATTACGCCGGGTAATATTATAATGGGTTCCATGAATGTTTAGATAGTTTAATATATTGCTTCTTAACATATAGTGGGCGATAATTTTATTTGAGTGAAATAAATGGGTAAATGGAAGTTTAGTCTTGTACTCGTAATACAAAAAAGGAAATTGCTTGTTCTTCTCAATACATAGGATCTTGACAATAGGCTATTATGGCTAAAAATTGTTATTAGTCCGCCTTTTAGCTTATTTAAAAATAAAAGACACGTATTTTTCCTATTTTCATTCAAATAAACAATAGCAAAGATACAAGGCATCAAAAGTTAGCAGTGGGAGTCTTTGACGTCACTCACTCCCGTAAAAATTTCTCACGAAGTGACGTCACGCGTAATTTCAACGGGCTATAAGTTTGTAATTTTTAGTCTAATTTACAAATAAAAAAATGTGTCTTTTATTTTTGAATAAGCTAAAAGGACTAATTACAATTTTTGGCCATAATAGCCTATTGAATGCGACAGATGATTTCTAAACGGATGTATAACTTATTGCGTGAAAAGGTTTTCATAGATCACTACTGTGAAATTCTTATACCTAAGCCAGTACTTTCATTGTACTTTCTTCATCAGTCTATCGTAGTTCACAGCTGGATATGGGCCTCTCCAGTTGTTTGCCACTTTGGTCAAATATCTGGAGGCTTTACCCATAATTGCCTCGTTGGGCAGGCGATTGTAGGTACTTTAATATAATTTTGGTTATGTTTAAGTACAAATTCTAACTAAATGTAGATGCAAAGGTTTATCAAACATTTGACATTTCTCCAATGTTAGACTAAATAACATCTTAATCTGAGGAAAATGTAAATGATACGTCTCAATTATAGGGCTTAAGACATTAATTTTCCCAAATAGAATAACTATGCCGAAATTAACATAAGCGCGTAACTTTAAAAAATGCTTATCACATGTTACAAATAGCTGAGGAAATAATACATCAGACATATCTCGGATTATGACGGCGACATAACTGGAATTAAACCACTACTTGATGTTATGTGAGAAAATCACGCAAATGAGCGGGAAGATATTTTAATTCGTCCAAAATCAAACAGAATTATCAATTTTTTGCAGGAAGTGATCGGAATTTATGATGGCGCGCGATGAGCGACGATTTCCGGTCGAAACATGTTCGGGTCAATTTTAGGGTTAACAATCTATGAATATCGGGTAGGCATTTGCGGGTTAAGATATGCATCTATATTTGTATGAAAATATAGATGCCAATCTTAACCTGCAAATTCCTACCCGATATTCATATAATATAAACATATATTTCAGGGTTCCTTGTCCGTTTGGGCGTGTAGTTCCGGATTTAGAATAGGACCATTCCATCTCATCTCGTGTGTGTCGTAAAAGACGACTGAGGTATTGTCAGTAAACAGGCAATAGTGTTTACTTGCAAGTACATACAAATAAAACCTACTTACTATGGTTTTGAACCCGCATTTTATTTTATATCCAGTAGACGACGTTTGTAGGCTGATGATGATGATATTATATTAATATTCGAATATCGAGTAGGTATTTGCAGTTTAAGATCTAGACTTTTATATTCTTACATACGAGGCGTTTTCATAAATTGCGCGGACAATGAAAATGACGGTCTTACCAGGTCCTACGATGAGCCTACATAATCATTCACACCTGTATTCGAATAATTTACTTTATTAACTACATGATAAGAATATCCAAAGCCTAATGGTAACCCTGTCAGCCTATCACTTGGCATTATAATGAGAGGAAATGTGTCCCGTTATGATACGAAACATGTCGGGCCGTTTGACATATCGGTATCAAATTTAGCCTCGACACTACGAAAGCTCTCGTAAGATACTTGGCCAATGTATCAATGAAGATGTGGAACAAATAATGTAATGAAGGTAATTATTAACAGATATGAAATTGATAGAATATCTTTTAATATTAATCATAGGTGCGTATAATTTGGGATAAGCCTACCGGAAGGTAAAAATCGGCATATTATTTACGCCGTCAAATCATTATTATTATATATCTAGAATCTAGATCATTGGAAGTTGTTTCGCATTTTAACATTTGAAACATTTTTAATCGACTTCAAAAAAGGAGGTGGTTTCGAACTACGAGTTAATAAGTGTGTGTAATACAAATGTAGTTTAGATAAGTTTTTTATTTAGCGCAGACAGTACAAATAACAAATGAAATGTATAAATAGTTTCTCTTTGAGCGACTGTATCGGTGAGCCATTTAATTTTCTTTCTATAAAAGTTACCCTCTCAACCGGCCGCGGAACAATTATTTTAATTTTTGTCTAAGATTCCTGTGTTTATAGGAAATGTTATTATTGTGCAACATACGTTCAAAGGAACCGCTTCAATACAATAGAATTCCTTGTCTCGTTTTTCTTCTTCTAACCTGTAATCTTTAAAATTCTAATTAATCATTGGAATGCAGATCCGCGGATAACAGTTGAATAGAAACATAATAATATGCAAATTTGTAATATGAATAAGATACACCTAGCTTATCTAATATTATTATAGCTCTTTTGTCATTCAATCTCATAGTTTCAAGGACCCGTTACTTTGAAATGAAATACTTTTGCGATGTTATTAAAACCGTTTCCTATATTTGGACATTTGTGAAACTTTCGAAATCGTCAACATATATTAAATCAATTGGAATTTAAAATGGTGTTTTATTACCAAATTTAGTTTATTGCTAAAAATATGTTATTTATAGGTGTTAAGTGTTAGAAAATAACAGTCATAGACTCAAGATTGTACGCTTTAAATATGAAACTCTTTGGATAAATCATGGCTACCCATATTCTAGCAAAGTTTGTATTGGGCAAGATTAATACATATTTAAAAAACTAAACTTATCAGCCATTCTAATACCCATAGTAAAAGCTTGGGCTTAGTTTGGGACTAGGTGGCGCTGTGTGGCCCCGTGTGGCACGTCTTGTGTTATTACTAAATTAAAAAAAAATTGTCTTACTGGGATACGTGAATGTCCAACGTCCCATATAGAGACAATCGCCTCCAAACGGTCACAGAGCCCTTGAACCCGGCCGGCTAATAGCGCCATAAACTGATGTTTAACACACACATTGTTCTATGCCGGTTGACTTGACGCTCGCGTGTCACCGTATGGTCTAAGTGACGAGCTTTGTACGAGCTACGTCGTACATGGCGCAGCCGTCAGCAGCGACCTACGTACACATGCAGCGACCTGACCGATGGACACAGCGCGTGTAGCGCATCCTTACAACCACCGCTCCAGCCCGGACATTTGCATCCTTGGCGGCCGGGAGGAAGCGTTCATACCCGTACAAGATTTTTTATTCCTTATGGGTTTTCTCTTGACCTCATCTGATGTGAAAATGGAGTTTCATGCAGGCAGGAATGCTTATGGGCCACCTGGCCACAATGACCTCACCTGATGTTAAGTGATAATGAAGCATCGGGATGCGGTCATACTATGCTTCGGCTACTACATCAGTTACCTACTTTCCTGTAGTCGCAGCAAATTTGACTCCTCTTAAAGAATCCCTAGCAACTGGGACTTCTCTTAAGATCCCGTTTAAAGGATCCCCGATCAAAGGATGAAGGAAACACAAGCATTGGGATCGAGCATTTTGAAAACGCGGGAAAGATTTTTTGTACGTGAAGGATGTCGAATTATGGAGAATGGGGGCTTCGGGGATATGCCCTTTCGTTCTGAAAGGTTTGTGGCTCACACTACATGCTGACTAATCCCGGAGGTGCCTAATACAAGAAAGAAAAAACAGTGTAGGTCGAATTCTCAACCCTCAACAAAATGAGCGACCGGGCCAGTCAGTTTACACGCCGCGTCACCATGTGTCAATCAGTACACTCATCCCTTGGGTCACAGGCGGTAGGGTCACCACAGTCGTCAAACGCGGTACCGTTGGCAGCTGACCCCAATGGGCGGCACGTCCGCCAAACAGACTGCCTAAGTGATCGGTACCGTTCACAAATATGTGCTCGTTGTACGTGATGGGTAGGCGAGACTTTTTACTGGTAAGTGGCTGGTACGGTCAGAGATAGTTGTTAAAGGTCGTAGGGTTGGTAGGTGTTAATTTCGTTTGGAAGGTTAAGTGATATGGGTGTAGATATGAGGGATCTGGTTTGGTTACCATTTATAAGAAATAAGAAATGTTTACTATTTTTGAGTAAGACGAGTGTAGATTTTTGAGTAAGTGAGACATAGGCCTCCCCAGTTGTTCGCCACTTTGGGCAAACATCTGGAGGATATTTATTATACCTATAATCACCACGCTGGGCAGGCGAGTTGGCGATCGCAGGGCGTAGCTTCTTGCTCCGGTAACGCTGTTGCCCGTCATCGGTATGTATTATTTAGCTACGCCTTCAATTGTGATGGTTATACCGCCACCAGTCGGTTGCCAGAGCCTCGTTTGCTATTCGGCAGGATGCACCCCAGGCAGGTGAGGTTGGCCTGGAGCGAAAAGATGATAGGCTCCCTTGCATCCCAAAATTTAACTGATTGCATTTTTGGCATCAGTATCGATCACTAATCAACCCTTGACAGTTATTTTGAAAATATATTTCATGTACAGAATTGACCTCTGTACAGATTAATTATAAGTATAGATATAGACAAGCACTCATAAATAGTCAGTCACAAATATAAATGACTACCTCCAGTAAAACTAAAAACAATAAAAAAAAGATCACGATGTAAAGAGACAACCGAAGCTACCACGAAGTGCTAATTACTAATTAAGTACTCGTCCGGTCAGTGCACGCGTGGGCAGTGGGTTCGGTCCCCGTTTGATCAGCCGCGGCCACCGTACGACCAGTTCTGAGCCGCAGTTAAAGATCACCAAACAAACGTCGGTCGAGTTACAAATACTAGTTTTCGGTGAATGTATGTAGTAGGGTTGTCACACTGTTAACATTTTCATTGTAAGCTGAAGTGGCAGTGGGCTGGCCTGGACACATTAGCCGCAGAACTGATAACCATTGGGGCAAACGAGTTCTGGAGTGGAGACCGCGTCTCGCCAAACGTAGTGTAGGACGCCATTCGGAGAGGCCAATGTCCAGCGGTGGAATAAAAGGCTGATGATAATGATGAACACTGTCCGTGTGGTTTTCAGATTTAAAATAGAACCAATCCATCTCATTCCGTCGGTGTCTTAGAAGGTGATAGGGAATATCAGACGGGGCAGTCAGAACATTTGAGTATACAAAAAAAACTTGTGAACGAATGTTACCTATACGTAGTACTTGTTACTTCCATGATGTTAGACCATAGGAGTATCTTGTAGGGAGGCAGAAGACGAATTCTCTCAACAAGTTTTTCTAAACAATGCCGATACATCGATAACCCTGGCCAAGCAGACAATGCCGGTCGGTTGTCGGCCGCTGACAGGTGCCTGACAGCCGCCAGGCGTGGTCAGATAGCGCCTGACTGACAGCCAAGGTATTGCACTTGCGTTCGCTGAGCTTGGTGTTGACAGATTCGGATCTCTACTTGCCATTGAAATTTGCAACACGTGTCGGCAATCGTACCTATGTGTTTATGGGCTTTCAATAATAGTAATACTCATTTTATTTTGGTAAGAACTTTTATTATTATCATGAATGAGATGGGAACTTTATAGATAATGTATTCTTTATTTACATTTGTTGTATTATCGCTATAAGCGAGGAAGCTATACTGGAAGGAAGGGGTGAGGTGATCTTTAAACTAATTCAGAATTATGTTATTAACTTAATTAACTTTAAGCTGTGTTAGTTAACTTTAAGCTTGTTTAAGCATGTTTGATCGGGTGTTCCATTGCAGATATCAATATGGCGTAACATGAGCCAAGTAGTGTTCAAGCAACATCTTCGTTTGATTTTAAAGAATGTTTGCTCTACTAAGCCCAATTGGACTTTTAACATAATTTAATATCTGTGTAGATTTTGTTTTGTATACTTGAAGATTTTGAATATATTCTATCTACTATTATTTAGTTCTTAGCATCTATCAAAGTCCTGGCTTACAGAAAAATAATCTCTGTTGTAATCAATAATGACGAATGGTCAATGTACTGGTATGAATTCATTTATCGCGGAATAACTAATAATAATAGTGTTTAATATGATATAATATGTATTTATTTACAAAAAAAAAGCATCTAAGTAAGTTTATCAGTTGTCTAGTACACATTGTACAAGCTTCGGCTTAGTTTGGGACTAGATGGCGATGTTTGGCCCAGCGTGGCATGTCTTGAGTTATTTAAAAAAAAACTAGTAAAGTATTCACTTTAATTTGTATATTTTTACACATAACCACAAACCAAGAGTGCAGTCCAAGCATTATATCATTTCCGCCACTATATAACCAAAACTACTTTTTCTTCAACTTTACTTACGAGGTCTAGGTTATCCTAGATCTACAAACGTATCTAGGTGAAACCTCCTATTGCGAGCAACTCATACATAAGACATTAGTCGTATGCTAAAATATACCTTATTACGTTCGCTGAAGGGTTAAAAGATGATCCAATTTGGACGTCCACTGTGTAAGAAGTGCGGTCCACATTGCAACAATAACAGGTTGCATGCGTACGCGCATGTCACATGTCTCAATTGTCGTGACAACACAAAAAATGTTGTTATGCTCTTGCGATTGCCTGCTGGTCTAGTGATCAAGTACCTGTGAAGCTTGGACGAATCGAAATAACGACGTAAATGCTAATAAATTCATTTTTAAGTATATGTTATCTAAAGTGTCTGGAGGTATGAGCGTTTATTATTTATTTATTATTATTATTTATAATATTAATCTTTATCCAAATAAACGTATTGTTGATTAAGAGTATTTAATTGTGAATAAAATTGTCTTTGACATCACTTAATTTCAATGAACATCTTAGAAGATATTAAAATTTTAAAATAACACCGATGTATAACAGAAAATGACGCGGACAAAGTCGTGGGTAACAGCTGCTATAATTTATAAAGCTGAGGAGGTTGTTCGCAGAAACAAATGATGCTCAAAATAACTATCCCACGCGGACGAAGTCGCGGGCACTGCAAGTCGTACATATACTCAAATAAGTATTATGTATTACTAGCTGTGCCAGCGCTTCGCCATTTTGATTGTTAGCTTCTTTGATCGTTCTTATTACTCGTGTATTATACGAGTATACCATACCGTATATTGGCTGGCTCAATGGCTCATTTGGTAGTGACCCCTGCCTCCTGACCCAGGGGTCGTGGGTTCGATTCCCACCCGGAAACCATTCGTGTGTTGTTTTGAACATTTGTATTTGTTGTGTGCGTGTCTGAGTGTTTGTATTTAAGTACATATTTGTGGTACCTTCGTCATTCTGATAGGTACCCATACCACAGTGCTCAAGCCACCTACTTTGGGATTTTAGCAGTATGTCTGATAGCAGTAGGTTTTATTTGTACCTAAGTAAACATTGCTGCCAGATTCCTGATTATCCCTAAGTCGACTTCTACGAATCCCACGGGATAAGTTGTGGTTCTATTTTAAATCCGGAATCCAAACGGATACATTAACACACCCAAACTTAACCGAATACGATTAGCCATTAGGTGTATTGTTAGATCGGTAGGAGGAGGTACTGGCAACATTGCCGCGAACATTGAATGGGTGTTTGATGGTGGAACGCTTGCTAGTTGCCTACGTAACTTGGTCACTCCCACCTTTGTGTAGAAACCCGCTTTAGCCGAGTGGTTGTTGGTATTGTCACACGGGGTACGAATTAAAGGTCTCAGATACGATTAACTAGTACGTTACTTACTTACTTCGGAAATGGACAAGCGTCGTTGATACGATTAACTACTACGTTAATGTAGGTATTATTCCAAGTATAGAAGACGAAATTGGAAAAGACCTCATTCATCATCACCTGATGATAATGATGAATGTTATGATGGATCTATGGATGCCTCTCGCAGTCCGCTGCTAGACATTGGACTTTTGTTTGTTCACTACTTTGCTCGATCGTGGGTTTCTTGCGTTCAGCACTTTATTAGTTAAAAAGAACTCATTTTTCCAACATTTATTTTATTATAAGTGCGATGTACCAATGCACTGTAGGTTAACCCCCCCCGTGCTCGCGGGCGGTCGGATCGACCACCTCGCCCACGCGGGCGGACGCGTGGCCCGGGCAAACATGTCACGCTCATGTTGATTTTTGTATTAGACCGCGCATGACGACAGTTGGGACACAATACACTCCAATACGGGAGTGTTTGAGCTTGCTCTCATTGAGCGTAGTTTATTCGAGACACCATCCTCCGTGGTGTAAACAATCGAGATGGGAATATGACAGTATGTTCAAGGAGACTGGTTCGTAATGTTCATGGTTGTGAAAGCATATTGTAATGTAATAATTAGTGTAGAGGTGTGACATTTAAAAATAAACCTTTGAAATTTGTATTGTAAAGAAATCTTCAAAGAAATGGCGTTTAATTCTGTAGCAAATTTCAGTGACTTCACCTTTACAATACCGATTCACGCAATTACGAGACAAAATATTTATTAATTCAAAGAGCCAAATGAGCATCGAATTAAAAAGCAACTGTCTGTTGTAAATGTTCCATTGATAAAAATGTAATTTATTATTTTTTGTACACCTACCTATTAATTAGTATTTTTATCGCCTTTATGAAAGCGACCATTCAATGCCATGGGACACCTGAATAAAATTTTACCGTTCTAAACGAAACTACTTCCTAAGCTCGAGCCTTACAGATGCAGGTGCTACATAAGCAAACACGACCGGGCGCGCTCCGCCCGAACTTGGGTCAACAACAGGTGAGGCCGAACTGCCCACCAAACTGGATCACGGCGAGGTGGTAACAGGTTAACATAGTAAAACAAATAGCTGATCTCTCCATATGAATTGTTTGTGATATGACTAGTTTTTTAATTGTTTTCGTATTTGTAAGATGAAGTATCTTCTTGAGGTTGTTGGTAAGAAAATGCATTAAGCGTGCTGTTAGTTTCAAAAATTCGACTGGATTCAATTGGTAGTGACCCATGCCTCTTGTACCAAGACTCGTAGGTTCAATCCCCACTCGAGAAAAACATTCATGTGACAAACATATTGTTGCTTGTTCCGTGTCTAGGTGTTTGTATTTGTATTTAAGTATAATATTGTGGTGATAATTACTTTTTTAATCAAGTTACATACATGTAATGCTCGTGGGTAGGTACTTCTTTGCCATAAATCATTGAATAATTTTTTTCATCATTCTCGTTCAAAGCAATTACTGACACATTACGGATACTCATCTTCATTATTCTGTTAATAACGTTAATGTTTTCTAATAAATACGTACATAACACAGAACAAGTTCTGACTTTCCCAATACACCATTCAGTCACATCCTCAATAAAAAATCGGTTTCTAATAACCCGTGGATGCATCAGGTGGACGCATCTGCCTACACGGCGCTGCACAAATATTGACACTCTCTAACTAACCAGGGACACAGTGGAAAGAGTTCCTGCAGTGAGCTATTTAGGGTTGAGGCAAATTAATATTTAGCAATATTGTTTTTAAAGTCGGTAGAAAAGTATCAAAGTAACAATGAACAGGTTGAATTAAATTTATTTTTTTAAAACTACTTGGTTGATTAAATAAAATAATAAATATTTATTTCGGTACGAATTTACACATTTTGCTTTAGAATGCATGCATTTTGTTTATGCTTGTAGTGTTCGTATTTCGTAACGAGCTTCTTCCAAAGAATAAAACTATATGTATTATTAGCTCCTTTATTCCAAAAAATTATTAGATTTACCCAGAATCTTCGACAACTAGTATGCCACTAAGAACGAGTACCTAAACTTATTTAGTATCAGACCTATTGTTCAATACGACAGTTTTTCCTACTACATGTCTTTACTGTCCTCTTTACACTATACGCGACCACCTGTCGTCCAGCTAACGAAGGAATCCCTCACGGATTTCGTCGGGGACTCTCCAGAGGAGTGCCCTCGAGTGTGACCAAACGTTTGTTAAAACATTTGCCTCCGTCCAGGGCGGTGAGACGGCAGTTTACCTTTGTTTTTGTTAGCAAACGACGAATTGATGTTGGAGGGTGTATGCGTATAACTGTTTATGGTTTTCTAGAAAAGTTTCAGGTACCATTATTTATAACGAACCTGGATATAACAATGAATATAACAGAGGCAGTTTTCTAGATACCCATACCCAGATAAATCTGGTACACTAAAATGTCATTAGAATTTAAAAAATCGGCAATCGAATTACAACCTCTGCCAGGAGGAGCGACGATTTGCACAAAGTTGAATGCAAGATGCCCAAGATTGAGCAAAGTGGCGAATAGTTGAATTGGCCTATGTCTAGTAGTGGACTCTAAGAGGCTGATGATGATGATGATGCTGAGGAGAACAACTTTTGCTAGGGGGACATTTTCATATATCTTATAGTTTGGCTTGTGTTTCTGCACGCATGTGTTCCAATTTCCAAAATCAATTGTAGCCTTATACTTATACAATTTTTGAATTCTTTTTCTATTACTGTTTCATTACCCTCCAATTTTGTTAAGATATTCAATTTACCGGCACTCTTTTTACAGTTTTATACAATGCATTGATAATTTTCAACTCAAGCATTCAAAGCTAAAGTTAAACACTCCAAATGACCAAAGCACCTATTACCACACTCCACATGTACATATTCATCTCATCTACAACCACAGCTACCGTTCCACAAAAAGTAACTCGAGATAAAAACGGGTTAGAAACGGCTGCTGGCCACTTATCGGAACTTCGATCTGTGATCAATTAACCACCCCGGCCGGCCGCTGTCACTCCGGTCGGGAGGTCGCTTGACCTCTTGAAATACCTAAATAAATAAATAAAGTTTATTTCATTCAAAAGTACATACAATTTAAAAGTATCATCTGTATACAAGATTAGCTTTAACATTCATTGTGTACCTATCTGTGGAGTGACTATTGCTATAGTGCTTCTGAGAATCGCCTTTTTTCCTGCGCGTAAATGTGTGAGGTTGTCCCTCGGATGCCCTAAAAGTAGGAGTTCTGCGTTGTAGTTAAAATATAAGCTGTTTTGAGTGGTCGCCTGAATCTGTTAAGCTGAGTTCCAGAATAATAATATACATAATTATATTACTGTCAAAATACGATGTGGTTTTAAGCATTATCTGAACCAAGCAAGGTTTTTTTGTGGTACTTTAGCTTCGTTGTTATGATAACCATCTGATCGGAGCAATGTGTGTAATGTTGTCTGTTATTTATTTATTTCTGAGTTCAGATTTCAGAAGCCAAATACCACTTTTAATGATGAAATAAATTTATGTATTTTAAACTTATTTATCATCTTAACTAGGTAATATTATAAAGCTGAAGAGTTTGTTTGTTTGAACGCGAAAAGATAAATTTCAATTTAATAGTATTGTTATTAAAATAACTTTTTTCACAGCGAGATACCTATATTGTAAGTCACACAATGTCAAATAATGTGAAAATCATTCTACATAACCTGTAAAACCCCACTGGCAAATTGACACAGCCTGGAATATAAAGAAGGCAATAATAGAGAAGGCAGGATTCGAGTGGTTTGTTTAAATTCCAGACGGATCGTGTGTTTTCTACGCCGGTGGGTCGCTGCATCGCAATTAACCTCTATTACGAACGAACCCGACCCAAGGTGTGTATAGGACACAGTAAAACGAGCAACAGTAGGTCCTTTGAGTGGGAAAAGTATTCAGTGTGTCCCCTATTTTATCTCCTTGGGGGTAGAATTGATCAAAATCCTTTCTTAGCGGATGCCTACGTCATAACATCTACCTGCATGCAAAATTTCAGCCCGATCCGTCCAGTGTTGATAGATCACTATGTCAGTCAGTCAGTCAGTCACCTTTGAGTTTTATATATTTAGACGAGCAACAACACGAGTTTCTTTGCAGGTATCTTTTCGGTAGAATACTGTGTCCCGAACCGGCGCGGGTAGATTCACGTATAATAATTAACAAGGCATGTCACGCTGGAACGCACAGCGCCATCTAGTACCAAGCTAAGCCGAAGCTTGTACTATGGGTACAAGTGATAAATTTATTTAGATACATTTTTAGAAATAAAACACATAATACATACCCAGCCACCCAATAGGTGTTTAATGAAAATTAATTAATATATATAAGTGAAATATTTTTAAACTTTACTACCATTTTGGTCCAATGGTAATGTACTCTGCCTCTGACACAGAGTTTTGGTTTTGGTTCGATACCCGCTTAGTATAAACATTTGTGTGTCTGAATACGTTTGTAATGATCTGGGTATTATGTATGCATTGTTTCAAGCTTTTTTTACTACCTGCGACCTGCCCCGGCTTCGCACGGGTACAATACTATATGTAGATATATATTTATTATACGCATAAACCTTTCCCTTTATTCCTTCTATCTATTAAAAAAAATCGCATCAAAATACGTTGGGTAGTTTTAAAGATATAAGCACAGTTCCCACACGGGGACGGACAGAAAAGAAGCGACTTTGTTTTTATATGTATGTTGTGAAAGTAACTATATTTGTTTATGATTTTGCCGAGTACTTAATTTTTGGTACTGTTGCAAGCACCATTATACCTACTAGAAAACTGCTCGGTGAGAACCTCATTAATAATAAAGAAAGAAAGAAAAACATATAATACGTATTGACAACACAAAAAAGATACTGATTACAACATAATAAACAATACAGTCCAACTATAAGCATAAACATACTTAGTTATTTATACATTATTAAATATGAAATCTGATTTGCCTAAAAATTTATTTTGCTCTTACATGACAAAAAATAAGACAGCAAATATTATTTGAGACATAAGAAAATGTAATATCAGGATCGAACTTTTACGATGGAACAAAGACACTATACTCCAGGTAGTCTTGCAGGTAGGGACACTATGGTCCATATCTCAATATAACTCATCCTCATCTCTAACTATTCCTTGTACTGCAATTGCCATAGATAAATGCTATTCTCTATCCAAATGTTGTCTGGAAGAGTTTAAAGCGATAAATCCTACAACAATTGTATACTTTCTTAGTTGTAAGTAAATTTTTATGGCGGGCAACAAAGAATCTATCTACCCATCTATTATTTCCTTTGAGATCAAAAGTAATTTAGTAAGTAATCTTACTACTATTTAGAAATAAATAAACCGCCGAAAAGAAAAACGCATTTCTAAAACCCTCTTAAAACAATAAAAGCAGCAATCTCTAAACTTCAACATTATACAAACTGCCAATCGCCAGTACAAATAACTTTACCTTAGGTATAAACACACATACACGTATTTTTCGCTCAAAGTTCAACGAAACAGGTATTGGGTGGGTAAAAATTTCGTCGTCGTTCACAGAGGTCCAAGAGCAAGGTGAAGGTCGCTTGGGTCGTGAGACGGTCGTACTCGTCGATTCAGGGGCCGAAGGTTGAGCACCTCTGACATTTCGCTGCGCAGGAGTGCGCGGATAACCGTTTTATTTTTATGCAAATCGATCGAATCTAGTTTTGTTTGGTTTTGTTAAGCAAATGCGGTCCTGGATTTTTGATGAGGTAAATAATCGTCGCAGTTAGTAAAGTATTGATAGTTGAAATTGATGACGCTTTTTCAATTTGGTTTTAGGCAGAAAACCTATGATAGAGGCTATTTAAAAGTAAAAAAAAGCATTAGTTAAATATTAATCCGAATTAAATCGACGGTCTAACTAAATGTCTAGCTTTAGACATAATAATAAGTCCTCTTATATCTAGGGTTCCTCGAAATACTCTACACAAGGCATTTCATATCTAAATGTAAGGGTTTTTTTTATATAAGGATTGGATACTGGAAGATGACGCTTACGCGATTCATCATTATCATTAGCAGCCTGTGGCAGTATATGACTGAAGATAGCCTTTTTTATATTCTAAGTGGGTTTGTGCTTGACTGTGATTCGCCTGATGGTGGATGGAACGCGCTTACGCGGTAAAAACCGGTTCACTCTCGCCTTGAACAAGGAGCCCGGCAAAGAGTTCCACCGTTTAGCCATCCGCACGATGAAGGTAGAGGCAAAACGCGCCGATCACATCCAGTTGATGCAAGCCACCCTGCGCAGGTCGTCGTTCTCACACTTCGCTTACCTACCTGTTTGAGGGTGTGCTTTCCACAACGCTTAGGTACCTGAGACTGCGCACATATCCACTGCAGAACTATCCTACTCGTCAGTTCTGCGGCAGATGTGGCCATTGCCACTTCAGCTTGCTTATTCGAGCAGCTATGCCGGTTACATTTGCTCTCTGTTCTTCTGTTCATTCGAGCGCAATTTTTTGTTCGTTCTACCACGAAATCCTACCGCCATTCATTGGAACAGTGTGTGAGACTCGTGCAACTCGGGTGAGAGGATGGAATCCTGTCTGAAGATGGAAAAGCGTCTTGTGTGTGTGCCTTGCGTGTGTTAAGGCCGTGTGTGGATGAATGGTGTGGTGAGAGATATTCTCCTTCTCGCTTCCATCTAGAGGCGGAGTGATTCCGACATACTCTACCGAGCCGTACATCTACCGTACTCTACCGTAGGCGGTAGGCGACTCTGAACTGACCAATAGCGTCGTCGAAGCTATATCTATAAGTGCGGTGTCTGAGTCCCTTATACTCGTAACAACTCACGCGTTCAAAACTTATAAAGGTAGCGAATCTTAAAACTATTCACGACCAAACGTGCAATTACTCTGTTAAGAGTTAAGTCGTTTAGAAAACTGTTTGAAACACGTTTTATTGTCATCTCGTTTCAATTCACCCAACCTACTGGTACTTTGACGAAGTTAAAAGGTATGGCTCTATGCGCTTTTAATTTTTTACAACCAATACTACCCCGACAATACTATACTATTCAGAATCAGCGTGTCCATTCCGTATTGTCGCGATTTCCTGGCTCCAAAAAAACAAAACAGGTCGGGTACCTGTGTATTTTTTTTTAAATCTTAGCATGGTCAGGTATACCAGAGTATTGTCCTTTCCGAGAAATGATGGATGCTGTAAATGTACCGTTTGCAAAATATTTGTTAGCTCCGCAAGTGCAAGAAGAGTGATTTACACTTTATGTCAGAGGGCTAAGGTTGAGAATCGAACAGAAAAAATCAGTTGAAGTGAATTTAGTATTGTTGGTACGCTTGAGACTCAGTACAGCATCTTTGTGAGGGTGAAACGGTCAAAATTACGGCCGAAATAAGTTTTTGTAAAGATTTTTTTTCGTGGGTGGAAATTTTCGCTTTGTCGTCGCGTTAGATGTTGAATGATTTGTAAATATTTGGCGAGAGGCGACTTGTCACGACTTGTGATGGCGCCCACTATTTTAATGGTCTATTTGACTATGAAAGACTCATTAAAAACCTTACCCTTACAATTTATTTTTGTATGAAAATAAAGTTTAAAAACATCACTTATGGTTTATGCGTTTCTTTGCCCTTATTTAGACAATAATACACACTCATTGGTAATTAATATATGTAGAAACTTACAACATATTATATGCATATAACTAGCAGTGCCCGCGATATACATATTATTATTATATGCATATAACTGCCTGCGATATCATCTGCGTGGAATAGAGTTTCATCCCCTATTTAATCACCTTGGGGCGTTGGGGGGTTCTACCTGCATGTCATCCGTACAGTAGTTTAGGCTATGTTGATAGATCACTATGTTAGTCAGTCACCTTTAAGTTATACAGTATAACACAGGCGTGATCCTCTAAAATACTTTTAGCTTTGCGTACTTGCAAGTACTTTCAATTTTTTTTTACAAAACCAGGTAAAATGGCCTCAAGTAATCTCTAATAACCCTAAAAGAGGGACTAAGAACATTTTGAACAGAAAAAATATTCACAAAGGCTAGTTTCGGCCATAGCGGTGAGTTCAAACCTTTCGCCCACTATTTGTGGCTTTAAATATGGTTTTGAGCATAAATAAAAAAAAGGGTCAAAATTATAATTATCCAGCGGAATGAATTTTAAAAATAGCTTTGTAGAAATAGTATTGACTTGTTTTTTGTTTGGTTACTTTGTTTTGGAATACGTTTTAAATAATGGTGGACTGGTAGACAATAGCACACGGCGTTGAGTCCGCCATTTGCACGTTCTTCAATAAAGATCAAATAAATAAAATAGAACATCTATTCATTGGATATCAACACCATAAGTACATATAATATAGGTATGTTATAACTACTTACGGTGAAAGACATATTATTAAGATATTAGAGAATAACAATAACATAAACAAAATATGTAAATAAAAATTATTATTAAGAACAGAAAATCAAAACAAACATTCTTCAAATGAAAAAAGAAGATAAATAAATAAAACATAAAGTTACACCGACACGTTAGTAAAAATCTAAACAAGCGGACGAAGACGCGGGCAAAAGGTAGTTGTATACAAAATGTATGTAAGGATGGAGCGAATATTGTTTGAGACCGTCCAAAAGCATTTCAGAACATCTACACTTTGACTGGCTCGATGGCTCATTATGGTAGTGACCTCTGCCTTCTGAACCGAGGGTCGTGGGTTCGATCCCCGCACAGTACAAACATTTGTATGCATAAACATGTCTGTTTGTATTGGTCTGGCTCTTTACTATGTATAATATGTATTTATTCAACAAAAAAAGTATCTAAGTAAGTTTATCAGTTACCTAGTGCCCATAGTACAAGCTTCTACTTAGTTTAGGGCTAGATGGCGATGTGTGGCCTCACGTGGCATGTTTTGGGTTGTTTATTTATTTATTACATCCGAAGCAATTAAGAAGAGCTCAGTTTTCAAACTGACCCAACCGGGAAAGGAAAAAGGGTCCGTCCGCGCTTCGTCAACAACAAAAGACATCAACGCAACAGCGACGCGTGCGCGTGCGCACCACACAACAGTTATGCATTAACACATATAGAGGCATTTTGTCAATTTGTTTGTCTGCCACTTGAAAGCTTCTGTCTTCGGCTTTGTATGGATTCCTTTTTAGTACTCGTTAGGAAAGATAAAGCTCGACGATCATCAAGGGTTTGGTCGTTCGATGCGAAGTGCGGACGCTTTCAGTCTCCATTCCCGGTTAGGTTTCTTCGGTAAAATGTTTTGAGTTCGACTCCGGGTCGGGAAATGCAGGAAATGAACTCTTCCAAATTGGTCTAGGTGTAGGTCTGAAATGTTTTTGGTAATTATGGATAAAGCGGCAGGACGTGTAAATTAAGATCGGACAATTTAGTGTGAATTGTACAAATAATAAAATGAGCACAATTCTAGATCCTATCTTGATACCTGTATAAAAAAGTGTGTAAGGAAAGTAATAATGTTACATTACTCTTTTATAATTAGGTGCCTTACAAACAATATAGATAAAAATACACATACCTAGAGCAGAACTGATTAAAATAAGGCATTTAATAAATAAAGTAAGCATGTATAAGACAAAAAAAAACAGATAGTATTCTAAAAGTACCTATAACAAAGTGACTTAATTGATATAACATTTAGAGGTTAACCAAAGGATACAAATAAATGTTTAACCTAAGAATCCTCATTTTAATGCCTGAGAGAGTCAATGCAGGAAACGAAAGAAACACAATCACATATAATTAACAGCACAATAGATTTCAACCTAATCTGATGACTGGTAGAGAATACCATATGGCATTAGGTCTGCCATATGCACTTTTGGTTCAATAAATAAATCAATGATATGTAGAAAATCATAATTTGATATCATAATAGCGTTGATGAGTTGCCAAAAGCCTTTGTTTTCTATTTTTGAAAACAAAATGACCAGTCACTAGTGTAATTTAGATGTTCAAAAGATTTCATAGAACTCTACAAGTATTAAATACCATTTTTGCAGCTGTTTTACGACGATAATCAGTTTTATTCTCTCAGTAGAGAATGGCATGGCACTATTTATAACCATTAAAGCAAAAATACTATTGCTAGCACAAAACTAAAGGAAATTGCCTACACTTTGACATGTATTTGTGATCAAATGAATGGTTATTAATAAATATTATTCATTGCGAGAAAAATCCCTAAGGTTAGAATTAGTTTTTATAAGATGTATTTTTATAAATCGAATAGTATTTTTATAAATTATAAGTATTTTTTATGTAATTAACATTTTTATTAAATTACGACGTACCTCATCTGTCAAACTATGAATTATATTTTTTCCTGTTACATAGATTATGATCTTAAGTACACTTTAATTACTATTTTTTTTTGTTAAAACTAATCATAAAACAGACGTTATTACTTCCAATATCTATAAATTTAAGTTATTGAAGTAATGAAAACTGTTAATTAAGATTTCCGTGTCTATTTTTTAATAGACTGACAGTACAGACGTTCGGTTCAGACTGTTATAAGGATAACCTTATGATATTTTCTAGATATAGTATCGAGATAGGATAAAACAGGTAGCAAAATGTTTTGTACACACTGACTGGACCAATGTCAGGTATAATTACACAGAAAAACATTCTTTGATAGGATAAAATGTTTACAGAAAATTACTCACGGTCCTCCAATTCTTCCTCGTAATCTGAGAAGCATCTTTCCTCCTTCAAACCCTGATCAGGCTGCTGGTAAAACCTCTCTGACTTTATGTACATTTTGAGGTACATCACATCGATTTATCAGTTACAAAGTAAGCACCAAACACACTAACACCGTAAAATCAGTTAAAAACGCTCACATTTACAAACAGATAGTCATTAAAATAGTTGATTTCAGTTCACACTTGACTCAAACTCGATGTTTAATCACATTTGTCACTGAAAACTCGATCGTTTATCGCGTGAAACGATCGTTGCGTTCGAGATCGGATTCTCGCGCGGGTGCGGGCGCGCGTCTCGGCCAACGTGCTCCGGCGCACTGCCTCGACCCGTTCGGACCTTTGACAAAAAAACCGGGCAAGTGCAACTCGAGGTTGAGCGCTGCCGTTCCGTATAGCGAGCGAACTCAGGTATCTGAACGGTCGATGTATGTTATAGAGTCGGGGGATTTTTTTCTATTGGAAACACTAGTATCGGCATATTTTTAACTAAATTATTTTATTTTAGGTTTTACATTACACGAATTTTGTCATAACAAAAATAAGAATTAGCCAATCTGGTGACTGCACCACTTTTGAACTAAGTACTGACTTAGTTCAAAAGTTATGGGCGTAATGCGTTTCAATGACATAAAACATAACTCACACTCAACATAAAAAAAATGGTTAGAAATACGTCAAATTTGCGCTAAGCGCAGCCTATAGGGTCCGTGCACAAACTATAGGTGGCAGCACTACGCAGTGTAAACTATAGTTCATTCGCGTTAAGAAAATAGTGACTGACAGGTCACTGACAGGCCACTAGCCAATCAAAACGCTAGAATTCTAGCGTTTTAATTGGCTAGAATTCTAGCGTTTTGATTGGCTAGTGGCCTGTCAGTGACCTGTCAGTCACTATTTTCTTAACGCGAATGAACTGTAGGGTAAAACATTCAAATTTATGACATCAGTTGGCAGCACCATCTATGTGCACGTTCCCGGATAGAGACCGTGCACAAACTATATGTGGCAGCACTACGCAGTGTAAACTAGGGTAAAACATTCAAATTTATGACACCAGTTGGCAGCACCATTGATGTGCACGTTCCCTATCCGATAGGAGAACCACGACACTGGAATTCGACGGACACCCTGAGTTTGCTCAGCGCATCTACTCCGATGGCTAACAATGTTACAGTTAAAACAAAATCTAGGACACAATAGAATGTAGCGAACAGAAATATGATAGAAAATTATTTTTATCACGAATATAAGAGTACAGTTTCTCTGTTCTGTGGTTTAAACTTCAGACATAGGTATGAAATGTTCTTGTAATAAGTACATAATTAATTTCATTGCATAAATGGTGTAACGTTAACTTACAGGAGATTAAACAATCGCTGGTTTGAACATCCTAAAAAAGAGATTATATCTAATTAATCATGACTTTTCGAATTACAAAAGTAGTGATAAATTCAGTAAGAAATAATACTGAACCGTCTTGTTTTACTCGTACTATTTTACCTTTTTTCAGATTTGTCCAATTTTATATAATATTGAAAAATAAGACTATTAAATTACTGTTCAGTTAAGTTTCGGTTATAACTTATTAATTCTTCACTACATTACACATTGATATGTATAATTGTCTAGTACCCATAGTACAAGCATCAGCTAAGTTTGACACTAGATGGCGCTGTGTAGCCCAGCGTGGCAGGTCTTGGGTTGGCATTGGGTACCGTTTTTTGATTCTGCCGCGGTACGCCGCCACAGGTAGCCTCCTCGAACCGTTTACTTCGTGTATGGAATTATTTCCATGGAATTCCCAGATGACATTTCTTTGTCAATGTACACACGAAGGAATCTTTAGTCGCAATTTTGTTAACGAAGAATCTATAATAGGTTATTAAATTGTTTTTATTATGAGATTTTTTTTTCAATTGGTAGAGCTGTAGCATTATTGTCCCACTGCTGGGCAAAGGCCTCCCCCAATTCTCAACCTAGTAATTTATTTAAACTTTATTGCACAAAATGGTATAAAAGGCGAACTTAATGCTAGAAGCATTCTCTATTAGCCAACCCTTAGATCAGGCAGAGAACAGATTTATTAGCCGTATAAATGTATTAACATGTTTACTGTTTTGGTGCCACGCTGTGTAGAGATTTCTGAAGAATCTAAGCTTGATACCCGGTCGAATATTACATTTAAGAACGAAACTTAAGTATGAATGTACTTATCGAGAGTGACTGATAAAATGTTGTATATTCTGTGAGAAGCGACCGATAAATTGTATGGTCAACAGAGAAATAGATCAGTCGCAGTCAAAAGTAGACGTTATTATATTGCATTAAGGATCATGTATAAACTTTTGCTGCTCTATACACATTGGGGGCAACCCTTAGTTTGAAACTGGCTGATTTGTAACCATTGTCGAGCGTATTAAAAAGTATTCCTTGAATATGACGTCATTGAGTTTATCTTAATTTGAATTTATATTGAAAAATCTTTTTCCAAAGATTCCTTGAATGCACCCCGAGGGTAGGCTTTGCGACGTCATCGGATAAGCAAGCCCGGCTGACAAGTCACTCAACACCAGATGGACGTTAAATTCAAACACAATGATTCATCATTAATAGTAATAATAAATTTATTTCAGATTTGTATCCATATGTGTTAGTAAAAAATTGTCTTATTTCATTAACCCTACAATGAACTTCAGAACCCAAAATGAATGTTATACTCTTACATTACAAATTTTGGCGGTCATAATATGGCTATGACCACCAAAATTTGCAATGTACTTTCCTGGAAATTCTGAAAACAAAAATTTATCCATGTATCAAGCTAACAGTAGCCAAAAATGATACTACGGTCATTATTTTCTATCAAAAAGCCTTTATTCCTGTCCATTTCAAATTTGTTTAGTCTCCAAAACATGTTTCAATATCGTGAAGCAATAAGACAAACCTGTTTATATCTAGATCGGCAACAATTCTATATAAATTTTCTATTAATCGTATTAGCAATAAAGCTACACTATTTATGGCCTTGTAATGTCTTAAAAATCAAATTTAATCGCTTAATTAGGAGTGCTTTGTATTTTATTTGACAACTATTTATGTCCAATATTAAAGCAAAAAGTTAATGAAGAATCAAACTGTTTTTTGGTCCAAAAAGATTTATGATGACTGAGGTCCAGAACACCCAAAATCGAGACTTTTTCTAAATCAACTTGATCGGTAATCGAAATCGGAACATTCCGATTGTCTGCGCTAGACTTAACTCCATTGCACCAACGAGACCGCCAAATACCTATAATTCTTCAATTAATCTTTCCTCACTGACTTCCAGAGAACAGGAACAAGGTATATATTTTTATGAGGTCTATATCCAGAAGGCCGAGACGGGAAGTGGAGGAAGACTGACTTCTCGTCACAGCAGTTAATCTCTGAAGTGAATAGTCAAAGACATATTTACATTATAATCATACAAGTCGTTGCTCCGTTTGTAAGCACAAAGATGATCTATTTTTGTAACGATTACATAAAACAGACAATTTTTTTTGTATGTCTTAATAATGCACATTGCACATATATCTCCGAGAATTGTTAATCGATTTGGATAATTCTTTTTTGTTTCAAAAGGTGCACCTACTTCCTTGTTGGTCCCATACATGACTGTCGACGCAAAACAGGGGCAGCCCGTTGGTGCTGGAGATAGTCCTTTTTTGGCGTTTCACGTCGATTATTCTAAGATTTTGTGCACTAATAAATAGACGGCACCTTGCCGGTAGCGTGCTTGTAGATCTTCTTTTTCGGTAATGTGACAGCTGTCACTTGACAGCTGCGTTGGCTATTGGCCGCGAGCACGTCGGCGGCTGTGATTGGCTCAAGGCGTGTAATAGGGGCGCTTGCTTCGCCTTAATTGGACGCGATGAAGTTGGTGGCAGATGATTGGTTGTTAACGCTCGATAGAGGTGCGAACAATGACTGCATGAAGTTGTTGAAGGCTGAAGATGATGTCAAAGTCAAAATACCTTTATTCACATAAACTTAAAATAAGCACTTATGAATCGTCAAGTAAAAAATAATGTAAAAATATAAAAAGTACCTAATGTAAGAATGTGAATAAAAGCAATTTAAAAGAAGCACCATTTAATGGAAGTCCGTTATTTTTGAAACCCGACATCCACGCGTGCGACACCGCTGGCACAGCTAGTATTAAATAAATCACAAATCTACATAACGTGCAGATGTTTTGATCTAAATCAATATATTGACATAATAATTGCCAACAGGGGTCAAGACAGCAAGAATTATCATATTTAATATGCTTAGATGCAGAAATAACAATATGTATGTTTAATCGTTATATTTCCTGATATGGCCATGTATATCAGTACCTATATTATGATCGTATTCATAATTACTTCTTAGCTTAAATAGATTTTTATTCAAACAGGTAAAGTCTATAAAAATGCTTTTATACTTAAGCAAACCTTATTTAAAAAACGCATGCACTCACTATACTTGGGCTATATTTGTTTGCTATCAATTGATCTAGAAGCAAGATCCACATTAATTAAGTAAGTACAGTTCTATAAACAGTTAAACAAAATGATTTACTTTTCAGAAAGTGCTCTAGATTTAATATGAGCAGTGAAATTGCCAGTATCATAATGTAAACTATTTTAATATTATTCTAATATATTCTAACATACAGTAGTTGAAGTATTCAACATGTACGAGTCTCGTATACAATGTAAATATTGCAGTATTTTACTTTCAATTATATTATTCAACTGCTATAATTAATTAAATTGACCAGAGTTTGGTTCAGTGATAAAAAAACGCTGCCTCTAACACAGTGATCGCAAATTCGATCCCCGCAAAGTACAAATATTTGTGTTTCTTATGTATCATATATTTTATAATAATACTAGCTTTTGCCCGCGACTTCGTCCGCGTGTTTAAATTTATACATACAAAAGTTTTTTCCCGCTAACTCCCGTTCCCGTGGGAATTTCTCAAAATACAGCCATAACTAAACTTTATATTTACTAAGGTACCTGCATGCCAAATTTCAAGCGTCTAACTTAAGCGGTTTAGATTTTTCATACAAAAGGATTTTCCCGCTAATTCCCGTTCCCGTGGGAATTTCGGGAATTCCTTTCTTAGTGCACCCCTACGGTACCTAAGCTACGTCCCTTCCAAATTTCAAGTGCCTACGTTTAGCCGTTTGGGCTGTGCGTTGATATGTCAGTCAGTCAGTCAGTCAGTCAGTCAGTCAGTCAGTCAGTCAGTTTCTCCTTTTATATATATAGATGTAAAAAAACGTATCTAAGTAAATTTATCAGTTGCCCTTATATCCATTATACAAGCTTCTGAACTAGATGGCGCTGTGTGGCTCAATATATCTTGTCTTGTGTTATTTATTGTTATTATTATCTATCTATTTCTTTTATTTAATATGCCTGAAGGACACCATTTAAAAATTATTGCCATTGTATTTAACACATAAATCTTTTTCTCATAAACGTATATCATATATAATTCTGATAGATGATACATAATACTATAAGTCAACTAAAGACAGATCATACAATATAATCAGGTGCGCATTTTATTCAAATGACAGTTTATAAATTATGCATATAATACCATAGCTCCCGTGTTACCGAACGACTATTATCTATGGGAAAATCATAATGCTATGTTCGTAGGTGGTTTGCAGATCGTTGCTAGTACACAGCTTTGTCAAACAGGTATATGAAAATTGTTTACTTTGTAGACTTTGGAGGGTTCACATTTATGATAATATGTAAGTATCTGTTTAGCCTAACAGGTTTTTTGTATGATTTAGGAACCTTTTTCCAATTGCTATATAAGTAATTTAAGCATGAATTGTTGTTTTTTTTTCTTATTCTGCGATTAGCAATAATGAGGATTATGCTGAAGGACAACCTTCTAAAAGAGATCGCTAAATAGCCGCCTAAATTGTACAATATCAAGCTTGTAATATATTTACCAGTTATTTTAATGTTTTGTGCCATAAATAATATCTATCTATCTGCTTTATTATTGTCTTTTAAAGTCTGTAGGGACTAAGTTTTCACCATAATATAAATTCATCATTACTCAATAGAAACACAGTGAACAATAAAATAAATATTCAAACTAGGTTTGCCAGTTAAAAGCCAAACAGGCATGATTAGTTTTTCACTTTTCGTACAGTTTGCTTTTATTTAAAGTCGGTTAAACAAATTATTATACACTAGCAGCCCGTCCCGGCTTCGCACGGGGTAGACAATTATATTGTTCAAATTTTACCAAGGATCACTATTTTTTTTCAAAATGAAATGTAGTCTATGTCAAATTGGAAGAATGTAGCATTCTATTGGTGAAAGAATTTTTTAAATCGGCCCAGTAGGTATTTTTTCAGCCTATTTTACAAACATACAAAAATAGGTACAAATCTTTCCTTTTTATAATATTAGTGTAGATATAATATAGGCATAACGCATAGGTAACTAAGTAGAATCCAACAGTATTAGGCGTTTCATAAACATTATATCTACAACTAGGTATTCGCGATTGTAAAAAAAATACAAACACATATAAAAGATAGTAAAGTTCAATGTCTTACAGAGTCAAGTCTAATAAAAAACAACATATAGGTACTTATAACCCGTCCAATGTCGGTGGCGTAATGTGGTTCTGTTAAAATGTGTTGTCGCATTCTTTATGCAAATAGCCATCGAGACATATTTCGCCTAATTGATTCTTTCGTTTCGTCTGAGCTTTGGAAAACATACGTAAAATGTGAGAATTATTGTTCGAAATAGGGTTGATCATATAAATAGAGTAGAATTAATAGACATTTTGAATATAATAATAACAAATTGTGCAACAAGTGTTACTATAACAGATAGTTAGTTTTGAGTCAATTGTATGGTGCGCAATAAAGAATATCCAATACAAACAGACATGTTCATGAACACATGTTTGCACTGTGCGGGAATCGAACCCACGACCCTTAGCTCCGAAGGCAGAGGTCACTACCAAATGAGCAATGGAGTCAGTCAACTAAACAACGGATAAACTTAAACTTACTTAGATACTTTTTTATGTAAATAAATACATAATATTAAACATTAAAAAGATCTAGATCAATACAGTCATGTTCATGAACACAAATGTTTGTAATGTGCGGGATCGAACCCACGCCCGGTTTAGAAGGCAGTGGTCACTACCAAATGAGCCATCGAGCCAGTCAAATATCTATAGATAGAGCCAGCCCTAGACTGGAAGCACTTTATTTTATGGGATCAAGATTTTATGTCTTTCTTTACTATCCTTATTTGGTCTTTGAAGACGCCAAATATTTTAAAAAGCAACTGTTTGTCTAGAATCAAACAAAGTTAAACATGATTAATTTTTGTTACATTGATAGGTGAGAAGTCGTTAAAATGTATGATAATAAATTAAATCTCTTTTAGGTATTACAATTGTCATTGGGGGAGTGTCCAGCAGTATTGGACACTACCCCAATGGGGGGTAATGCGCTCCCCGGACCAGAAGTGCTAATGCCTGTCATCTGCGGCTGGCCAGAGCATGCAGCGATGCGGCCGTATGCTTCGTCGCTACCTGCAGCTTGCTGCCCACTGGAGACACAGGGGGGATTAGTGGGTATACCTATGGAAGGGTTAATGTTGGGAGGTGTGAGTCGCACACACCTTGACGCTTCCCCCGAAGGTGGCTTGAAGGTGCCAAATGCATTCCCCTCTAGAAAAAGCCCATGTCCAGCAGTGGACGTCTGCAAGCTGACGATCAGGCAAGATGACGATGTTGTTGTTATTAAAGAAAATATTGGAAATCCCTACTAATATTATAAATGCGAAAGTAACTCTGTCTCCCTGTTACTCTTTCCCGCTTAACTCCGAAGGCAGAGGTCACTACCAAATGAGCAATGGAGTCAGTCAACTAAACAACGGATAAACTTACTTAGATACTTTTTTATGTAAATAAATACATAATATTATACATTAAAAATGAATACAGACATGTTCATGTTCATTAAACCTCTCAACCAATTTTGATGAAATTTGGCACAGACAATCTTTAGACCCTGAGAAAAGACATAGGCTACCTTTTGTTGCCAAAAAAGGGATGAAGATACACTTTTGTGACACACCTACATAAACGCGGGCGAAGCCGCAGGTACAGCTAGTTCTTTATAAAATTTCATCAAAGATCATCAGCTTGTTGTTAAATTAAGCGTTAAGTTAAACCTTCAACAGGAAAGAGATAAACGCGTTGACCCTAAGTTATAACGCGTGAATTATCGTGTTACGTGGGTGTATCTGATACTTAATATGCTAGTTTATTTACACGACGATAAGCGAAATGATAGCATTAGTCAAATGAAGTGTAACATCTATAATTTGATCCATTAATCTTTTGTCGGTCGTGGTTTATGTTTGGTCTTGATGGAGAACTTTGGGAGTATGTGAATCTTATGAATGCGAAAGTGATAGTTTGAGTAAAAATTTCTCGTCTAATTGCTGTATCATCATGACAAGATATACTTTTGAAATGGGGTGTCGAAAAGAAGAAATAGTGACGACTAGGAATCCATAAGATTCGTGAATCCTAATTAGTACTATAGTTCATTCGCGTTAAGAAAATAGTGACTGACAGGTCACTGACAGGCCACTAGCCAATCAAAACGCTAGAAATTAAATTTCTGTCAGTGACCTGTCAGTCACTATTTTCTTAACGCGAATGAACTATAAGTATAAATGCGGAAGTGAGTCTTTGGGTTTGTGGAAGTGAGTATTTCTCGTCTAGCTGCTTTATAGTCATGACAAATTGTATACCTAGCCTTTGGCTATTTGCCTGGGGGGCTAAAAAGGGGACCCAGACTCTATTCAGACATAGAATATAGGGAAATTACATCCTCATTGTCTCATTTACCACATCAAGAAAAAAAGAGAAATAGAAATACCTATTAGTTTCGTATATTTTATCATTTACTACATTTGTGATAATTCTTATCAAATTCGATTAATTTCATATTTACATTTCATTAAAATTTAAATTTTCTAAATAGAAGTTTTCCTGAATTCTATTTTTTTTTTTTTTTTTTTTTATAGTGGCTCGACATAATGGCTTCCCTACATCTGATGGAAAGCGAAAGAGAAGCCCAAGTCGCTGTGACAACGGGCAAGTAACTGGTCAGTTACCTGTCAGCTGCCACCGCCATGCCGGCCCAACCCTAACCCCCCACGAGCTCCGGAAACCCTACTCACCGGCAGAAACACGACCCAGAGGTCATTTGACTGCGGTATTCTATAGGGTGGAGGTCCTTCCCCGGACGGGCGGCTCAATTCGAGCGAAGATTCGCTATGCCCTACCTCTCTTAAAAGATTATAAGAGTTTCAACTTTTCGTTCAAAAGCAGTGAATTCGGGATCACGGAAATGACAATAAATCAAGCTTTTACTGCATATAGCGGTATTACAAACGTTACAAGAACCTCTTTGTTCGAAAAACTTGTTCAAAAATGTCGTCCACCAAATTCATTCTTTCGAAAATTACCACCAACCAACCAGTCACAATATTAAGACCTAAAAAATAATGGACGCACTCAAGATTATCCAGACTAATGTGACACTAATAACCAGACCATATACAGACTAAGTTCCGCTCAGGTCACAGTTACAGATGACTTTTATAATATAAAAATTCGAAAATTATACTTTATTGCTTTATTATACATGGAAGTGCGAGAGAGCATTCACAGGATTTATGAATTTTTAGATTTTACGACTAGCTAGATATAAAATGTCTCTTTTGGTAAATCAGAACATTAAAATCATATCGGTATTAGACTAATAAACATATTATACAATTCTTTGCATTATGCTTAGTTAGTCCATAAGCGTAAAGTCGTTCAGCAAGGTATCCTTGAAGTTTTTCTGAGGAAAAAAATCTCTAACAAAATAAAACGCTAGAGAAACAAAGTACTGATATAGCTTCTGGAATAAGCAAGGAGATGGTGGCCACATCTGTTGCAGAACTAATCACAACGCAGAACAGAAGATTCTGCAGTGGATAGGTACCGCGTACAGAATGTAGTATGGGACATGAAATGTTGGCGATTTATTCTTCGTGGAAGATCGCTTTACCAGTCCTGCCCGTGACCATAGTTATATTAACACGACCGAAACATCGGCCTAAAAAGGTATATGCGTGTTAAATCCTGAACATTTCATGTCTTATGATACAAAACACAAAAGTTTTTAAAAATTGGACACACCTCGTATGGAGCGCTTATTTCGCTGGGTAGCAGGCATTAACTTGATTTAGCAGCAGGATAAGACCAGCTGGGCGAGCAAAGTTATTGAGAAGCCGCGCATCATGATTGAGGCCTACATCCAACAGTGGACTACCACATGCTTCTAATAATGATGATAACCTTTTTGATGATGAAACCAGGACACCTCTGAATACAGGCTAAAATTATTGCTAACCAACCTACCGTTTACTGTTACATTTTCATATGTCCAGCTACAAGCTACAGCAAAGCTATAGCTAGCTAATTGTATGAAGATATCTTCAGCACGCACTTTATATGGGGTTTGGTATTGTCCCATGAATGCACGCTATTCGCCTAACCTCGGTTCGCAATAGAATTGTCCGTGCTATTGCGAAACTATGCCCAACTATGTCCCGGATACTGCAGTGTGTAACATACTATTACCTTAATGTTGGAGCTCGCATAGTAGCTGTCCAACCACATTTATTTATTGGGTAACAAGGAATTATGTAGTAGTATGTAATGTACAGCCCGCGGCTCCGCTCGTGTGGGTTTCGATTTATCACGACCTCAGTCGCGCACTATGTAGGGCATTCTCGTTTAAAGCACGGGCAATGTGAAGCTTTTGGGTACTGTTCCTGATTGGATCAAGGAAACAAATGAAATTTTCTTACTTAACTGTAGTCAAGGAGTCCTTAGTAAAATACTCTGACGACTGAATTTCGGCCATAGAGGCCAATCTTCATGAAGACTAGTCAAGTATGCAACAGATATTAAAGTGCTTACTACGCATAAGCGTGCGCGCAAACACTGTTGCCTCTGTGCTTCTTCACTCATTCGATGATGAGTGAAGAAGAACAGGTATTGCACCAGTCCAATCAAGGAGCATAGTTCTACCAAAGCTTAATGTGGTTTTCGATGCACTGGGGTCTACCGCCTTCAATTTATGCTCTTACTGAGTATTTACTTAACAGAAAAACCCAGTAACAATTTTCAGCCCGACGAGGGACTCAAACCCAGGATCTTTCTGTTCTGAGCTGGACTACTAGACTAACGGGACATTCAAAACGTGCTTAGTTATAGCACTTTGCATAGGATACCTAGCTGTAAAATTATGTGGTGAAATTTGACAAATGGAAATTGTTTTTGGAACCAGCCTTTGAGGTAATAATGCTACCATTATTACAGAGTTAAAACTAGGTACTCTATAAGAAAACTAAATATCTTCTCTACCTTATACTTGCTACTGAATACCATTAACTACGCGAACCTTTAAACTTAATAACAGTATCTCAGCACAACCTCACTCCAGTTCTCCCAAATCAGACCACAGATTAGGTAAGAAACCAGTACTAAACACATATTATTATTGGTGTTGTTACCAGTTAAGATAACTATAATAGGTACGGCGGTAACAGCCGGCCAGTCTGGGCGTACGATTAGCATTGAGAAGGTCGGCGCTGTGCGTAGGGCGCTATCTCATTGGGAGGCCATACTTAGTCAGTTAGTAAAAAGTAGTACGAGTAATAGAGGTACGGCATAGAGAATCTTCGCTCAAATTCAGCCGCCCGTCCGGTGAAAGGATCCTACAGAAAACCGTAGCTAAATGACCTCCGGATCGTGTTTCTGCCGTGAGGGTTTCCGGAGGACGTGGGGTGAGCGCTGCATCGGCGGCATGTCAGTTGCCACTGCAATGCCGGCATGGCGGTGGCAACCGACCGGTTACTTGCCCGTTGTCAGTGACTTAAGAGAGGTAGGGCATAGCGAATCTTCGCTCGAATTGAGCCGCCCGTCCGGGGAAGGACCTCCACCCTATAGAATACCGCAGTCAAATGACCTCTGGGCCGTGTTTCTGCCGGTGACTAGGATTTCCGGAGCTCGTGGGGGGTTAGGGTTGGGCCGGCATGGCGGTGGCAACTGACAGGTAGCTCACCAGTTACTTGCCCGTTGTCACAGTAACTTGGGCTTCTCCTTCGCTTTCCCTCAGGCGTAGGGAAGCCATTATAACAAGCTACAATTAAAAAAAATCTCTACTACGGTGTCCGAATGAGATACGGCCCTAAGGCGCGCCGCGGAATGCGCAAGCGCACCCGTGACATTTTGGCTTCCTTAACTACTGCCGTTGCTATGGTTACGCGTTTTTGTAAACACTGTTTATGCGTTGATATTTTAGCCGCATTCTATTTGTAATGGCTGATAATTTTTGTAAGCAAAGTACGTGCTAAGTGCACGTTACAGGTCTTGATTCCATCAGGTTCTGTTAAGCTCTTAACTACAGAAGCAATTGATAAATGTTATTTCACGGTCACTGGTCCATGTCAATGATAATTTTTACAAAAGTACACATTACTAAAAACCGGCCAAGTGCGAGTCGGACTCGCGCACGAAGGGTACCGTATTGAAGATCGTTTATTGTATGGGAGCCCCCCTTAAATATTTATTTTATTTTTAGTATTGTCATAGCAACAGATATATAATCAGTGAAAATTTCAACTCTCTAGCTTTCACGGTTCTTGAGGTATAGACTGGTGACAGACGGACAGACAGACAGCCAAGTCTTAGTAAAAGGGTCCCGTTTTACCTTTTGGGTAAAACGAAACCCTAAAAACTGTACCTTACATACCTTTCGACAACTGTGCAGAAGATGTTGCCAGGAAATCGACACTTTTACGAGCACTAGCTGAATTCAGAAGAGGACAATTACCTGTAAAGGAGAAATGTTTCTATTAGTTAAGTTACAACGAGAACATAGCTGGTATATCGTATACCGATATACCTCGGATTTCACTCCACCAGATAGTAAGCGGTCATGAGATCTAAATGTTAGGTCGACAGGCATAATAGGACAAACCCGCCGCGCCTGTCGCCCTCACCCTGAAGGCTCATTCAGATGCCGTTTCCCGCCCCGCTTAAAGAACCTAAGATTGTAAGAAGAAGGAAACACATGAGCTGGAAGGGCATTCCATGACCTAATAATTAAAAAAAATATTATAAAAAATAATCTTTCTAACATTAGATGAAGGGAGGGAAGGGATGGGGATGTAAGGGACCTATCACCTTTTCGCTCCTAGTCATCCTCACCTGCCCGTGGTGCATCTTGCCGAACAACAAACGAGGCTCTGGCAAACCTACTGGTGGCGGTAAAACCATCACGATAGAAGGCGTAGCTAAATACCGCAAGCCGATGACGGGCAGCAGCGTCACCGGAGCAAGAAGCTACGCCCTGCAATCGCCAACCCGCCTGCCCAGCGTGGCGATTATGGGTATATCCTCCAGAAGTTTGCCCTACGTGGCGAACAACTGGAGAGGCCTATGTCCAGCAGTGGACTGCAATACGCTGATGATGATGATGAACATTGGATCATCATCATCATCATTAGCCTATTGCACTTCTGGAGGATATACACATAATCGCCACGCTGGGCAGGCGGGTTGGCGATCGCAGGGCGTAGCTTCTTGCTCCGGTGAACATTGGATACTGAATTGAAAATTGTTTGAGAAACTTTGACAGTATCTGCCAAAAGTGACGTGACATGGCGTCATCTGTACACTTTAATGGCTCTGTTATGTCTATTAGATCTGTGTCGTATGGACCTCTAATATCCTAACTTGTCCAGCTAAGTACCCACCAAAAACTTGTCAAAGTGCAGAGAAAGTGGCCGACAGACAGACAAGGCAAGTCTGCTAACCAGCAGATTATGATAATGCAAAATGTGAGCGGCGATTAGCGGCCGGGATCCATTAGCCACAGATAAGGTAAAGGTCAACGGATGACGTTACGTCAAAACGATACAATTATCCGGTCACAAATTGGGTTACGTTTTGTTAATCGTTTGAGTTTCCTGCCGTTATTAATGATGGTTTATAGATTACGAGTAGATATACCTAATAATTATAAGTAGCCTTTCAGGAATAAAAACAATATATAGATTTTTTTTATAGTAGCTCGACATAACGGCTTCCCTACGCCTGATGGAAAGCGAAAGAGAAGCCCAAGTCGGTGTGACAACTGGCAAGTAACTGCTCAGTTACCTGTCAGTTGCCACTGACATGTCGCCCAGCCCTAGCCCCCCACGAACTCCGGAAACCCTACTCACCGGCAGAAACGCAACCCGGAGGTCATTTGGCTGCGGTATTCTATAGGGTGGAGGTCTGGAGGTCCTACTCCGGACGGGCAGCTCAATTCGAGCGAAGATTCGCTGTGCTAGGGCACTCCTCCTACCTCTCTTTATCTAAATTGTAAATTAATAAATAACCCAAGACATGCCACGCTGGGCCACACATCGCCATATAATATTGAACTAAGCCGAAGCTTGTACCTACTGTGAGTACTAGGTAACTGATAAACTTACTAAGATACTTTTCTAATGAACATGTCTGTTTGCATAGGTCTGGTTTGTTGTGTACAAGTATGGTATTGACAAAAAAAAAGGATTAGTTTGAGGCTAGATGGCGGTGTGTGGCCCAGCGTGGCATGTGTTGGGTTATATGTATTACATAATAATTATACACCATTATATAATTTTATATAAAGAAAAAAGTAGGTGTAGGTTTACTATACTAATACGAATACTAACATACTAGATGTTAAAATAAAATATGTAATTTATTTCGATTTCACAAGAACAAAATATTGTCTACTCCTATACATACAAATAACTCTGCATGCTATTCCAATTACTATCCAATCGCGCTTATTGCAATACGTGCCATTTTGGGCGCAGAGTTTACATTCGCAGGTCCACTTGCGATACCCAAGCGTCATAAAACATAAGTGTTTTTGCAATGGACTCCATTACGGGGACCGTTGAACAAGTGATTAGCCGAAGCCCGTTTACACAGCACGACGAATAGCAGAAACGGTCAAACACAGAGATTTAGTCTTTACCGGCCCATCCGGGGCGACGTAAACGCCGCTTAAATCATAATAAGTGGGCGAATGTATGGGAGTTACAATAATTATTGGCTTCATGGACGTAATTTTCTGGTTAATGAAATATGTAAGGGCTTAGACAGACTAGTTACGTTAGATAATGTAAACAATAGGTACTGGCTTCATTTTGCGGATTGTTACACCACCTCTTTGTAAGGTAGGTTTAAGAGAGGCCCTACATAGCGAATCTTCGTTCGATTTGCGCTGCTATAGAATACCGGGTCGTGTTTCTGCCGGTGAGTAGGGTTTCTGGAACTCTGGGGGGTTAGTGTTGGGCCGGCATGGCGGTGGCAACTGGCAGGTAACTGACCAGTTACTTGCCCGTTGTCACAGCGACATGCGCTCTTTCGCTTTCCATCAGGCGTAGGGAAGCTATTATGCCGAGCAACTATAAAAAAGTACATTAAAGGCTAAATATATTTTTATACGCGATTGGAATTGGGAGTATAACAAAGCTTCCAGAACCAAACCCATTGAAAAAGGTTGATATGTTCCATTTCTAAGCATGAAAATATAATTTGCTGATTTTAGTTGTTACATTGCTGTATAATTACTGAACCCATTATTCAAAAGACGTTTTATTTTATGGATTTTTTCGAAATGAGTTTGCGCATGACTGCAAACCGCTTGATTGTAAGCTTGATCTTCAGAGTCTTCTATGGAACGCGCTCTCCCAGCAAAAATCGGTTGACTTCCGCCTTGAACATCGGAGATCATATCTCTCAGGGACAAGGAGCCCGGTAAAGAGTTCCACAGTTTGGCCATTCGCGCTAAGAAGGTAAAGGCTAAACGCGCTTTGCAAGTCTTTGGAACTTGATACAGGCACAAAGAGTGCTTATGCAATGAAAATTTACTGGGTAGAACCTTTGTTGGTTAGTAAAAAAAACAGTTTAAAAAGTCGATAGTACTCCTACAATCTTGAAGCAGCTGGTATGCTCAAGCCCTATCAAATTAATCTGCAATCCAAGCGGGTAATTGAATATTTTGCTTAAGTTAAGCTTTATAGCGCAACTCGAGGAAGTGACCTAAGTTATTATCCTTTTAAGTTTCTTGTATTAAAGTTAATCGCGGCCCCCTGTGGCGGTCTTTAAGTCAACACTTAAAGGTGATGAATGAATTAAGGATTAACGCCGAGAGTTATGTGCGGTTGTGCAAAGATGCGCAAAGTTTGTTTTGATAAATAAAATTGGAATTTTTCGACGCGTGTTTGTAGGGGATGCGCAGTGCGCCCAGTTGTATTTTCTTGATACGAATATTCGATTTTTTGTTTCAGATGAACGATTTTCACCACATAGTGAAAAAATCCTTTGTGTAGATACTAAAAGTTTTAGCAACTTATACTGTGCCATATGGTATTGAAAGTGGATTTTTGTCAACAAATGTAGGTATTTTAATAACATCCAATAATCAAGGGTAATTTTTAACTGGCAACTGACTGAAAAGTAAGATTTCACCTTTGTCGTAGTGGCTGAGGTTCTTTGTTGCACAACGAATATGAGTATATATACTCGTAGGTATATAGTTATAGCAAATATTACATTGTTCATTTAGTACAATTTAGGCGCTCTTACAGCTGACAGCGATCTTTTCCAGACAATTTCCAGTACCTTACGCTTTTAATTTTGTATCAGATATTCAAGAACCTCATTGTATCTTCATACTTTCTTAATCTGATCGTCAAGAACGTAAATATAAGCTAATTGCTAGTTTAACTAGTTTTACATTTATTTTTCAATATAACTTACCTGTTCTTAATATGTTTTATGACTGAATATAAATAAATGTCGTTCAACAATTTATCTCAAACAATTTGCAAAGAGATAGAATTCACAGTTCATTATCAGACAACATCTCACCCAACTGATAACCATCTTAAACTTTATGATAAAATAAAATCTGTTGATTAGTCAAAGAAATATATCCCAATAAATAGGTTTACACTTAATCAGTCACTTAAGATGTAAATTTATTCGCTTACTCATCAATTAATAGGAGATATAGTCCTTTATATAGTGGGTATTAATATTATCTGTGCACGAATTTAAACAAATTATGCATTTTAATATGCAAATTTGAATACTTATTTGTTTACCAAATTAGATAATCTCTTCTCCTTCATGGTATAGAACAAAAAATATCCGAATGTTTACCGCTAAACGAAAAAATTGTAATGGTTTTGATGACCAGATTGCTTCTGTGGTAGTAAACCCTGCTTCTGAGTAGTTGTCGCAGGTTTTGCTTCTATAGTTCACCGTGCGGTCGCGGATTAGAGCAGTTGGAACTGCGTACGACCGCTCTTAGTCATCAGCAAGCCAGATGGTGACCGTGGTTGGTTTTATTTGTACCCAGGTAAACGCTGCTGCCCTTTTCCTGATATTCCCTTTTTTATAAGAAGAGCTTTCAGGATGACCTCACTCCACCTGATGATAAACGGTCGTGAGGTTTCAAAGTTAGGTCGACAGGCACAATAGAACAATCCCATTGCGCCTGTCGCCCTCACCCTGAAGGCCCACTGAAATGCCGTTTCACGCCCCGCCTAAAGAACCCAGGATTGTAAGAGGAAGGAAATACATGAGCTGAAAGGGCATTCCATGACTTAATGGCACGGGGCAAGAACGAGGAACTAAACCTCTTAGTGCGCGCAACTATCGTCTGGATGGTATGCCGATGACAACGCTGTCCAGCACGTGTTGTTCGGGAGTGGAACGTCTCCTTTCCGAGTGGAAAGGAGGAGCAAAATAATCCGAGAGGAGTCTCTCGGATCCTCTCGGATGGAACGAGTTGGAAAAACTCTTCGGAGCATTCCCCATTGTAAAGACGATAGGGAATACTAAGACTCCCTCAATCGTCTACACCCATGGGATGAGATCCTATCCTATCCTATCCTAAATCCAGAAACCACGCGGAATTCTATAACAAAATCATTCGTCATCATCATCATCAGCCTATTGCAGTCCACTGCTGGACATAGGCCTCTCCAGTTCTTCACCATTTAGGGCAAAGATCTGGAGGACATACCCATAATCGCCACGCTGGGCAGGCGGGTTGGCGATCGCAGGGCGTAGCGTCTCGCTCCAGTGACGCTGCTGCCCGTCATCTGTCTGTGGTATTTAGCTACGCTTTCAATCGTGATGGTTATACCGCCACCAGTCGGTTGCCAGCGCCTCGTTTGTTATTCGGCAGGATGCACCACGAGCAGGTGAGGTTGGCTTGGAGCGAAAAGATTATAGGTCGCTCCCTTACATCCTAGAATCATTCGTAAACCAAACTAATGCATATAAATTGTAATAATTTTATGGTGATGGCATATCGCTTAGTTTCCCTTCTCAGCAGGACACTCAGTAATGCTCGCAGTCAGTAATGCTCGCTGTAGCTCACTCGCTGAGGGATTCAAATGAGATGGCCTTTGACCAAGTAATGAAACGCTGATAGCTGGTTACCATTACGAGTGTTGTGGTCATTAATAAATGTCCCTAAGAAGACGTAAAGAAAGTACCATTTTTATAGCATACGTTATCCATCATCATCATCATCAGCCCACAAAGTTCGCCACTGTGCTCGATTTTGGGCTTCTCGCATCCAGCACTATACGTTATCCTGCTGCTGGCAAAAACCCATCTCTCCATAATATTATGTCCATATTTGTACGATGATTTGACCAGGAATAAATAAAATAAGGGAACTACGGTACGCTTTAACCATTTTACCATAGAGGCTGTTGTAAATAAGGACATAGTGTCTATTTAGATGATGTTTGATTTGATGATGATGATTTATTAAATATATATAAATAAAATTGTATCTATATGAAAATATGGATCGTCGAAATGTAAGTATGTACGCCAATAATTTTAGAACATCTGCATCAAATTGGAAGATTTTCGGTTTTATGTATGCGTTATTGTAATGTTTTGTGTAATATAAAAATTACAAAAATAAAAAAAACTCGGTGATACAAAATATTCCCTGTCAGCTAGTATTTCATAAGTAAACGAAACCGATACAAGTAACTTCATATAAATTCGTGAAAACGATGGTATATCTCAGGTTTTCTCTCTCAGCAAGATGCGCGGGCGCAGGCAGTAATGTGCATAGTCCGATATATCTCACCGCGTGCTGATGGATACAAATAAGCTGGCCTTTGACTGTTGTAATGAAATGGTGATAGGTGGTTACTATCAAACGTATCCATACTTAATATTATAAATGGGAAAGTGTGTCTGTCTGTATGTTTGTCTTTCTTTCACGGCAAAACGGAGCGACGAATTGACGTGATTTTTTAAGTGGAGATAGTCGAAGGGATGGAGTGTAACATAGGCTACTTTTTGCCCCTTTCTAACATAATAAACACTTCTGTGACTAGTGTTGCCCAAATGCAAGAACAAGACGAGACTTAGCCAGTCTTGGTCTTGGTCTTGCGCTAATACACCTGGTCTTGGTCTTGGTCTTGGTCTTGCGCTCCCAGTCTTGGTCTTGGTCTTGGTCTTGCAGCAAGAGTCTTGCAAGTCTTGCAATTACTTATTAGTCTATTACTATTTATTAAAGTTTACTTTAAATCTTAGAAAAACGTATTAGAATTGGAACATTGTGAGCTTGAATTAACATAGCCATAGTAAAGATCAAGCAGATTAATAAATAACTGAAGATTTGATAAGAAATTCGAAAAATCAACTGACCTATATGTCGTTTTCCATGGAAGTAACTGTTTCTTAATAAACATTTCCTATGATATGTACAAATGTACAATAATAGTACCTAAGTAATTAGTTTAAAAACCCTTAACGAAGCCTGAAACTACGCATTCTGTTCCTATAGCTGAGTACTATTTTCAAATATTTTGACAGGGAAATGATTTTGGTTTTTATGAGTAAAAAACAGCTGTTTTCAAGACCACGCAATGTACAGCGCGTAGGTACCTATGTCTCGCGGCGCGGCATGTCTCCGCTCTTTCGCTAGATACCTACGCGAACGCGCGCTCGTGCGATAGAAATTTATGAGAACTACAATAATAAGTTTAAACTACCTATTGTACCCTTATTTTACACTTATTTTACACATAAAAATACTTATTTTGAATGTATGAAATCACAGGTTTTAAGACAAACGACATGACGCAATAGGCGACGTCACTGGCATTTGTTATGCTTCCATACTTCGCCATAAATCGCAGCTCGTGTTGACTGTAGTGTCGCGTCTCCTTAAATGAGGTCTAAGTACTTACCTAGTACTCGTTGTCTTCTAGTGTAGGTCTCTCCAAGCGGACAAGATGTGGCTCGAACTGGCGACCCTCCATGAGCGAGTGGGCGGTCGAAAACCTTCATAAAGGTCCTTGACGAAGCCCCACAAAATGAAATCCAAGTTAGTCAAGTCTATCGAACGCGCGGGCCACGTATGGGGCCTGAACCGCCCGATCTACTGGTTGCCAAGCCATTGCTCACGGCCGGGTCTCACAATGTATGGCGGAGCTCCATCGTTCTGGTACCAAGTGGAACGAACGATGAATACAGCCGCAGTGCCTCAGAAGCACTTTTCCATGTATGGCCATACCGTACCTACACCATGTTAACGTACTCGCAAGCGCTGTATGCATGGAATGGCACCTTCGACACTAGTCACTGACCACAGCACAACACAACAAATAACACTCAACTCAACACAAAAGAAAAATACACAACGAGGCGAAATTATCCGAAATCAAAACGCATTCGATGTTGTTTAGAACCGAACTGAAAAATTAGGTACCTAACTTCCGCGGAAGCGCAGAAATCCTTTCCTTTGAGTCGCCGCGCGCGCCGAATGTTGCCATTTTATAAACTAGGTTACATAATTTTGTTTTGCTTGCGGTAAATTACAAAATCAGATTAGCGATTAGTTAAATGGATATACTGTACAGTACCTAGTTACTTAACTAGTAATAATTTTAATTAATAAAATTTATTTAAAATACCTAATAAGTAATTCACCTAAAAATCAAATTAAACTAGTTAACAAATCTGCATCAATAATACACGTTATTGAAAGTTGCTAAGGCAATGTAATAATTCTCACTCATTTAACATTTTTGCTATAAGTAGGTACCTAAATTTTATGGAGTCTGAGCGTTTAAGGTTACAGAAGTTACCACCTAATGATTGGAGTTGTTGTTTTTCTAGTATTATTCATCGCTAATGTGTTGCATTCAACAATTTATCATTAGGTTCTGATACCAATAACCAGGTTAATAACCGCCCATAATTTACTTATACGCTGCAAATGTACCTACTTACGTAAAAACTTGGTTAGCTAGCTAACTTACACCCAATTATGAAATAAATGATACATTTTATTGTCTTGATAAAATTATTACTTTAAATAATAAAAGTTATTTATTTGAATGCTCTAATGGCAACACCACCACCCACGGCAATGTCGGCAATAGAAATTATCGTATTTTTTCACAGGTATTTTATGTTTTACTGATTATGTCGTAGGTAGATACCTACTCGGGGTAAAATTAAACATGTTTTTAAACATAAGTAGTCTCTTCAAACATAATTCAATTTCAATACGTCTCAATTACCTAACAATTAGGTACGTAAGAAGGGCCCTACGTAAAGTATCATTTTAATAATTTCTGGCTTTTCTAAGAGTTTACTTATGTATTGTTTTATGTACTTGGTAGTCAACAAGTACCTACTTACATTTTGACTATTAGAAATGCTCTTCTGATTGTGAAACTCTAATTTCGTCCTTGAATCCGAATAAGGAAAATGGTAGAATTCCCTCAGGCGCTTGGAATGCGCTATTTGTATGAAGAAAAAAAGTTACATATTATACCATCTTTTAATAATAAATAACTGAATTTGAAAATCGTCAATTAAATATCATGCAATCCTGCAGAAAAGTTAATAGCAAATTCTACCTGAATTGCAACACGACTGAAATTAAATGCAAGTTTTCGCTACCTGCTTTATGTGCCTAATAAGATCGATTTATTGGTCTGTTTATTGGTCGCAGGTGTCATCCGTCAATCGAGAAGTCCCGGGTTCGAATTCCAGGTTGTTTCTAAAGTTGTTCATAGGTAGGTATTTCTTTTTATTAAAGAAATTAGTTAGTAGCAGCTCCGGAGCCAGGGTAGTGCCGGTTTTACACCCCAGTGCATCGGAAACCACGTTAAGACATGCGACCGATCTCTATCCGATGCTCCGGTCGGAATGATATGATTCGAATCGGATTACAACTGTGCGTACTTGACAGGCTAGTCTCCTACGAGATTAGCAGCACCGATTGGCGGAAATTCGATCTCGAGTGGACATCATGCATGATACAAACTAACATGTACAATTAGGTAGGTAGGTATTTATCTTTTCTCCATCGAAAATAAATCAATGAACGCAGTATTTTCAAGCCCCCAGGAGCCCCTAACACGATCTGAGATCAAGATCCCCAACTGAGATTACGGTAGGTAATGCATTCCGTATGTCGATAAAATTATGGAAATGAGATGATTGTTGTAATTGGCCATTGACTTATGTACTTTTAGCAAGTGGTAGGCAGAGGGTGCCTAGTTGCCAGTAGGGGAGCAGAGTGGTCTGCTATTCTCTTCCAGTAGCTGGTAATTTCTTCTTGAAGGTTCTTGAGGCAGAAGTAAAACTCCGATCAGAAGGTAAATAAATGATACAGAAAACAAACAGATTAGGTAACAATACTAAATGTGGCACGTGTAGGGGGAAAGGGATGCAGGATGTATCCGTCTCGCTCGCACGCACGATGGCGCCAGACGGTCGCGGCTTTCGCGCAGCGCAGTCATGATGAATGAAATTGGCGCGCGCGCTCTTGCTCTCATTCCGGCAGCGAGCGGCGAGGCGCGCAGTGCGCACGAGAGGAACTGCGAGGCACATGACGCGACGACTTGGGCTCGCGCATGCGCGCGTCTTCGAACTGCGAGGCACACGACGCGACTACTTGGGCTCGCGCATGCGTGCGTCTTCGTTGGCGTCGTGTGTTGTTACGCGGCGCGTCGATTAGCTGTGCGGTGTGCGTGCAGTGCTCGGTGTCCAGCAGTGTAGAAAACGGCTCTTTTCGGAGCCACCATCCATTGAACACACGTAGAGTGACAACGGTTCTTTTCGGAGCCACTTCATTGAAACACACGGAAGAGTAACCACGGCTCTTTTCAGAGCCACCATCAGTGAAACACACGAAAGAGTGAAATACATAGTTCTTTTCAGAACTGTGTGCTTCTTATTTCAACGAACACGTAAGAGTAGCCACATACTTACTTACACCTACGTCAAAGGTACCCTAAGCAATGTACCTACCTAGGTAAGGTAACAGGGTCGAGTCGAGCTATAGTTTTCCGCTCGCGCCCTTTGTGTCGTTGACCTCGCGCGAACATCTGACGCGCGCCGCGTGTGCGTGCGCTGCTGTCGCTACAAGGGATAGTGACTGTGTGTGCGCGTGCGATGTACATTGCGGGCCGTGATTTGAATGGCCTTATTTGCTGAGAAATATTCTAAATTGGGATATGGTTTCTTTAGAAGAAATGTTAGTAATTACGTTTTAAAAGCGTTAATATGAAAAACGTAATTTTTTTTTTAACTTTGAAGGTCAATATCTCGGTAACCATACATTTCCCAGGTATTTTTCTAGAACTAACGATGTTCGTCATGACCAGGAGAACATGTAGTTCACGGCTTCGTTAAGGGTCTTTTTACACGCGATATACTTACTAGAATGAATTAATATGACATCTACACTGCCGTCCTATCACTAAAAAGCCGTTAAGCCACAAGAGGTCAATTTTGACTTTTTAAGTTAGGAGTACATAATTTTGAATTCTCTATCTTTCTGTATAAGAAACATATTTCCATAATTTATAGTTTAGGAGATACGAGATGGACGTATGCCGCTAAGTGACACCTTTTTTGTAAATTCCTTAACTTAAAAGCAGCTAGACCACATTCCTTAACTTAAAAGTAGTTAAGGACTCTAAACTGCCGGAAAACGAAATAAAATACTATGCTTATACTTGACTATAAGGTAGTTATGTTATGCGACTAAGCTATAAAGTCGTTAAAGTATTTTAACTGCCTTTTAACTCTGTATTATGATCAAGAACAATGTATTATAAACTTGACTAAAAGGAAGTTAACATTAAATACTTATCTAAAAGGCAGTAAAGCGCCATTAACCTCCCTTAAGGTAAGTATCGATATTCAATTATTTTTCATTGGTACAAAATTAAAAAGCGTTTAAACCACATTACTTTGCTAAAAAGCCGTTAACAACGCGAGGCGTGGAACCCTGTGTCAACTCGTTGTATGGCCTTTTGGCGCAACTAGTCGCAGGGGGTGAACGTGTGGTGCGTGGCTATAATATTTACGTAATTAAAAACTGTCAAGAGTTATCTAAATCAAGTTTACAGTATGATCATGCCGAGTTCTAAGCTCTCAGAATAGGCGCTCAATCGTCGAGTTGCGTAAACCAGCCCTTGTATAACAAACCTAACCGCTTAAAGCCTTTTTAAAATAACATTCATCAACAAATAATAACAATATACGTAAGGGTAGGAATGACACATTGGTTAAATGCCCTGGTCTATAGGCATTATGGAATTTTGGACTAGAAGACGACTGCAGCTTGCTGAGTGCGGCCCCTGTACTGCGGCGGCTGAACTCTTCTCGCAATCTTTGCCGCTTGATTCTCTACACCAAAGGATAGTCTATGTCTAAAGTAAATGTCTTCATCGACCACATCTAGAGGGTCGTCGCCGACGATCACATTCGGTGTAGGAAGATTAGATATTACTTTTGTCTTGGACATATTCATCCTAAGGTCTACTTTAAGGGAAGCGCTGTGTAATTCAGAGAGCATTATCTGAAGTTCAACAGGAGTTTTAGCCCAAACGATGATGTCATTGGCAAAACGCAGGTGGGACAGGTGGTTTTTATATATATTAACACTTATCTCATTCCAATCTAAAGTCTATATTAAATCTTTGAGAACATTTGGTGAGACAGTGTCTCCCTGCCGAACTCCTCGTTTGGTTTATATGGGACTGATAAGCTCATGCATGCATGCTCATGCATCATCGACTTTTCTCGTATCGATATTATAGCGATGAAGCGAGTGCACGGCCAAGTGCTCGACACTGTCGAATGCTTTTTCGTAATAAACGAAATCGCAACACAGGGGCCGGTTAAACTCGCAATATTTCTCCATTAGTTTCTTTATCATGTAAATGGGATCCCATCGTGGAGAACTGATCCCCGAAAGCCAAGTTGGAGTGTAAAGAGATCAAAAAACAACTAGGCAATCAAGTCAACCTCGTCTGTACATGGTACACCCTGCTGTATAATAAACGAGGATCTGATGAAAACCCGCCAACGCGCACTGGACCAGCGTGACGGAAATCGGTCCATTTGCATTCGTGAGTTCGAGTCACACTTCTGTGCCTCCTTTATAGTGTAAATATGTTACAGCTAGAACCCAAAGTGAGGCTACGTCTAGTTTTAGCCGGTTAGAACTAGGTGCCACTTACTCTTGGTTAAAGCCTAATAATAGCTGATCGTTTTGGGGTAAAACTGGGTCAGACCAGAATTATTCAGGCTAAAACTAGGACCAGTCAATCCCTGTTGGAAAAAACTAGGTGCAAATGTTTGAACGGGCTTAAACTAGATCCAGCCAATCTTTGTTGGATAAATCTATACCTACTCCGTTTCAGCAGCAGTGGTAGGAAACCTTTTTCTATTCGCTAGTGACCAAAATGTATACGGAATCGATGTCTGTTAAATGTATGGCAATTACTGATGGTTTTTGGATCTTATCGTTTCAGCGAAATTTAATAAAAATATCTAAAAGTGTGATCCTAATTGTTTTTAATACATTATCTATAATGTTTAAATACGCATGGGAATTGAATAGAAAAACTCGATATAAATTTCCAACCTCAAAGTGTTCAAATCTTAACTAATATTATAAAGCTGAAGAGTTTGTTTGTTTGTTTGAACGCGCTAATCTCAGGAACTACTGGTCTGAATTGAAAAATTCTTATTGTGTTAAATAGACCATTTATTGAGGAAGGCTTTAGGCTATATAACATCACGTTGCAACTATTAGGAGCGAAGAAATAATGGAAAATGTAAAAAAAGACGGGGAAAAAATAACTATTCCACGCGGACGAAGTCGCGAGCACAGCTAGTGTTAAAGATATTCATCTAGACAGCATTTGAGAGACAGTTAAGAAAGTTTAGAACCGATGAACAAAGATACTTAAGAACTCTGATCATAATTCACATATAAAAATAATTTTATTACGTTTAAAAATTGTATGCACCTAGTAACAATTGTGTTCTCACGTTGTATTTGATTAATCATTGTTCTACCTGAGACATAATTGATAATTTCTTTAAAAAATTAGATTTTCTTTAAAATAATATTGCTTATAAATGTATTTACTTTAAAATATATTTCCCCAAAATACTTATCTAAAAGGTGGCTAATTACAAGTGATGTGATTGTAACTGCTTTTAAGCTAAGTAATAATCCTTTAATAAGAATGAGCACATGTTATTCCTTACCTAATAGGCCGTTATGGGCTAATAACTACTTTTAAGACATGAAGTGCTTAATTTTATATGAGTCGGTTACTTATCTAGAAAACCGTTAAATCCCATAACGGCCTTTTTGATAAGTATATCTAATAACTATTTTCAAATATTACAGAATGGGTAAATCACAACAAATTCCTAGACTAAAAAGCCGTTAGGGTGTACTTAACGGCTATTTAGTGTAGTATGATAATGAAAAATAAAAAATAATACTTCACTATAAGGACGTATATAGGATTTCCAAAAAATGTAAAGTACTAATCCAAAAAAGAAATATGTACTAAGATACACGAAAATGTAAAGTAAAGATGTGTATAAAAATATTAATCCTAGCTACGATACTTTCAGAGAGATGACATTTTTCCCGTTTTTTGCAGATTACTCAAAACTAACTTTTGAGGCTTAACGGCTTTTTAGTGATAGGACGGCAGTACTACCTATCCTTACCATTTTATCCTAATCTTAGTACTACTTGCGTGATTAGTATAATGTATTCATTTTCATTCTAAGCACTCTGAAACTTACTTATTTTTTGGAACACCTGTAGGTACTCTTAAAATTCGAAATTATTTTGCATGAGTATACCTACGCCCTATGGCGGCAATCAAATATGTAGTGTCAAATGTTATGATTTCGGCGTGGCGGCAACGATTGTTTAAGATTTCAAAAGAAGCCGCCGGCGCGTGTATCATAACCATGTACTTCCGAAAAGCGGCAAATTTCTTTGAGAAGTAAGTACAAAACCTTTGATGCCGCATTATCAAAGTGCCGATGGTTAAAACATAACTATGCATGCACTCAGTTTGATTTTAATATATATTTTTTTATTCGCTATGTTTATGGTATTAGTCGTAATGCGCATAGGTCCAGTTTTTCATATTCTTTGATACAGTTTTTTGCGTCTCATAGAATTCCTAAGCGTACCTACCTATACACCTAACTGTTACACCTAACTACTCAGTGAAATAGCGCTAAGTCCTAGCTGCAAGACGCAAGAGTCTTGCAGGCTAGGTCTTGTTCTTGCTCAAGTCTTGCACGGTCAGTCTTGGTCTTGGTCTTGCTCAAAATACGCGGTCTTGTTCTTGGTCTTGGTCTTGCAAAAACGCAAGAACAAGACCAAGACTGCAAGACCAAGACTGAATTTGGGCAACACTATCTGTGACACATATACATGAACGCGGGCGAAGCCGCGGGCACAGCTAGTAATGGTCATAAATCAACTCTACGGTTTACCCGCGTGTCTAGCGACCAGTTTAAAATCGACGAAACAGACGTGAAGTGACTTCCGTCGCTTTTCGGGATCGGTATCGAACCTTTGGCAAGGAGGTTTTATAGCTTTAAGCTCATGCTTTTGCAATGCTCATACAAGAAACAGTTGTAAGCTCAAAGCTCTCTTTTTCAAAAGCCAGTCATATTAGTTATGACTATGTGGTGGAAACTGACAGAAAATTGAGTTTATACTCCCTTTCGTCTCTTCCCTTCAGTTATAGTGACTTATCGTTCTCTTTTGATGACGATATGTCACTATAACTAAAGGGACTGGTTTTGCTTTGAAGCCTATTTCAGGCACCAGCCCTCATTATTTAGGCAACAACATGTAATGTTCGTACTTGTATTTATCTTTAAGCTTGCCTAAATTGTGAAGGAAAATAAACATATATATTTGAATTTGAATTTAATTTCAGGCAAAAGGCCAGAGCCCTTTTTTATCTTGAGGTTTGTCTGTCAGCAATGAAAAGCAACAATGGAGTAATGTGCGTGTAAAAACTCCTTTTAATTTGTAATCATAAACACGTAATCCCAACTCTAGTATCCATGTCCGCCTTACCTACACCATTCCATCAGAATGGCAAATCGTATGCAAAACAAAAGACAATTTTGAAACTAGGATCGCGATTGTTTCGTGTTCCTCGTAATAAATCATGTCAGACATAATAAGCCCCTAACGTGTGTCTGACCTGCGCCCACGCAGTACCCACGACCACACAGAGACATTTAACAAATCTATACCATCTTCTACTTTAAGAGCTTGGGAATAGGGCGACAGTTCTGCTGCATCCTTCCGAGTACAGCTGTCCGCGCGATAAGGTGTGACAAGTTGAATTAGCGTAGCCTCTATTGTTCACGAAATAGAGGTTGTTATGGTAATGACACGGTGCCCGGACGGGGCATGCAAAGCCGAGACACGGTCAAATCGCGCCGGGTCGCGTGGTAACGCATAAACTGTCGTTCGCAGTGACTGGTGTCTGGTGTAAGCCTTACTGGGTCAACATGCTGTTGATTATATTGCGTTTCTATATTTAGAACTTACACGTGTGATATGTTGCATTGATTATGTACACGGACACGGCTAAAGAAGCCTGAAGAATCATATTTTAAGAACGGACGTGAAAATGGCGTACGCATTTATATATTTTCTAATTAATTACCACCAAAATACTGCCGTCATACGGAAATAGGGCGCTGCTACAAACAGTTAAAGATGAAAAAAAAAGATGTTACTGCCAATCGCCTTAGCGATTTATGTAATCCTTATATGGTAAAACGCATCTACACAAGTATATTTTTTCTTAGAATCATGTTGTTACGTTATTTCAACCTATATACGTAACGTAATTAACTGAATAACAACATAACTCAATCTTGAAGAAAATGTTAGGTAGGCCCTTTTTCCGTATGACGGCAGAATATGTAAATAATAAGTTTAAAGTAAAACTAATGAAACTCTCCTGACCGAATTTCAGCAGCAAACCTCCAAGGAGATCTAGAGAGCCCAAATGTAAGTGCATTTACAGATGCATTCTCTGTTTCTTTGCTCTGATCCGATAATTATGTATAAGTATAGAGCAAGCTATTCTTCCCGTAGGCAGGTTTCAAGATACGGGATAACAAGTTCAAAGTTGTCCTTACAAGTCTCTCTACACTCGATTTGCGATACAATTTTTAAATACGAGTACATTATACCATGTATAGGGCTTTAAATAAGCTCAAGTATCCACATAAAAAAGGATCGCGTTTCCTCCTTCTTTTAAAAAGGTCATTAGAGATCTTTACACAACTTTTATAGGCTAATATAAGAATGTGTAGAGTAGAAACGAAGCCTTAAGTATAACCAATTTCTTAATTAGTTACATAATCTAGTGTAATCTTAGGATGTGAACAGAATATATATCTGCAATAGACCAACCCTATATTTAAACCGAAATCTGTATTATATTTATGAGTGAAAGAATTTCATTTTTTATTGAATGAATTTACCCTATCATTGGTTGTAAAGTACAAGAAATATCATTATTGTTGTTGCAGAGACGGAAAATTGCCCAAGAGGATCCAAAATTGTTATAGTACCGAACGATAAAGTTCCATTTTTGGTAAATTTGACCTTTACTTTTTCGTGTCAACTTTTTCCACCACATTATTTGACGTTTTTCCTTCAAAATCCATTTACAACGACTCATCGTTTACGGTCTTTATTAAGATTACTTTAATATCGATAAAGCTTGACAAGATGCGGTTAACTAAATAACGCAGCGGGGTTCAAGGTGATTGAAACTTTTTTTATTCTTTCCAATGCAAAACACATTGAGTCATTCGAAAAACAGAATAGGAACTAAAAATAAAGACGTCGTTGTTTCCATTTTCAAATCCTACATGATGCGTTTATGGTTTTTTAGTGGTGGCTGCACTGTTAGCGGAAATGAATTATGCTGATGTCCGTTATCAATTGAGGAGAATGGAGGCGGACGGAGCTGTCGTCCGCGTGGTTATCGACTTAAGAATACCACCCCATCTCATCCCGTGGCTGTCCTAGAAGATGATTAAGGGCATTATCAGGAAATGGGCAGCTATATTTACCTGAGTACAAATAAAATCTACTGCAATCATCAATCCGCCTGACAAGCTATTTCTTTCTATCTGAGAATTACCGGTTGTTGCAGTGTGTTCCTTGAAATTTAAGCAACCCTGAAAAAATACCAATCTATGAAATGATGGAGATTATCACTGGTGCCTACTAATTACCATAATGTTATGTCCAGGTGGCGGTTTGACACCCAGACCAAGTTAAATAGACATGGTAATACACACAAATGTTTGATTTTAAGCAAGAGGCGGCCGACGAGCAAATGTGATGCCTTATGTTAAGCAGTCGACACCGCCCGTGGACACCCGCAATTCATATCGAGTTCTGGAAAAATGTTTGGAAATGGAAATCAAAAATCTTCCTCGCTGTCAGTGCGGGCAAACCTTCAGGACGAGACAAGAACGCACGTGGGTAGCAAGCGTGACATTTGCCCTCTGAGGTGCAGCGTGACGTCAATAGGTGACTCAGCCGAGCCGAAATGACATTAAAAGTTTAACTGTCTCTAAAGGTTGCCCATATTAGGATATACTTGTTTTACTATATTATTTTATTTAAAACTTGTATTTATCATTATAACATTGTCATGAAGAAAAAAAAATCTATCGAGAAGGATTGAACTGTTCTCCTATTTTTCAAGTTACTTTGTGTCACGAAATATATCGTCATATACGTTTATAAACAACATCCTTTGAAGCTTAAGACGGAATGAATACCTTTGACATCAGCACAAATAGGGTTTGGGGCACGTGGGTAGTTGACGTGACATTTCGCCCTCTGTATTTAGCGTGACTCATGGATAGCGCAGTCACTAAATAAGAGTTTCTTAGTAAATCCATCTACCACTTTTGTAGTGCACTATAGCAGATTTATCCATCGCCGGATATAGTTTGTCAGTCACCAAAAAACTTATTTGGCTGATTACAAAACTCATCTTATGTTAAAATCGAAGGATCGGATTGAGGATAGGATTTGGATCGTCGCAAATGGAAGGACGTGGTCTCTGCCTACCCCTCTGGGAGAAAGGCGTGACGGTATGTATGTATGTATGTATGTATGTATCTTATGTTAAGTACAAAATAATACTAAATTACGTCCTGACATATCTTTATGAAACTGTCACATTTAACCTGCCCAATGACACCTTGATATTATTTCAAAAGCGTTAAACTATTCGTATAAATAAATATGTTTTATTTTTCATAGAGTTTTTAATATTGCATTTTATACCCTACATGTTAATTACCGTAATATTTGTACTCGTAACGTGACAGCACCCCATCAATGATCACTTTCAGAATGATATCATTTATAGTCAAATAACATAAATATGATGAAGTGAACAAAACACGTATCTAAGCTTCAAGTTCATGATAGTCGTATTGCCAAAATGAAATGGAAATCCGATCAGCTAAACGTGGGCAGTTGGCGTGACATTTGCCCTCTGAGTGCAGCGTGACGTCACCGCGTTAATCATCGCTACCCGAGTGACATTTATCTGACTTTGTGAAGTTTGCGATTCATAATAATTTGACCTATCATAATAATATACAATGCTTTCGAACTTGTTTGCTAACACATGTTTGTCCTGGATAGAATAGGCGAGGCCTAAAGATGGCGACTACCGAATGGCACGTTTCGTAGCACTTCAAATGCGGGTATTTCAGAGAAAACTTAAAAGTTATTGCCTCGCTGCCAAATTCAGCCGTACGGCCGTTAAGAGCTTGAGTTTTTAAAAATTAAAACTTTATAGCTGGTGAGAGAAAAAAGCTAATAATCAAACGTGGTTGGTTTAGATATTACAAACAATCTTAAAGTGAATTTTGGTTGCGTTTCGGGATCAGTCAGTGTATACCCAGAACTACCTCACAGGTCAGCATGGGCGGTGGTAACTGACATGTTATTGGTTTGGTAACTTATTCGTTGCCGTAGTGACTTGGGTATCACTTTTGCTATCGATCAGGCTTAAGAAAGCCACTATGTTGTGCTACTAATTGAAAAACAAATTATTCTACAAATAGAAGACGATAATTGTCGAAGGGGTATTTTGTCAATTGATTTTTCAGGGCAATTCATGTCAGTTGCAAGATATTCACACTTTTCAGAGTTGATTATTATCAAATGCTCGTAGAATCACATATTATGTAGTTAGTAAATCAAAGGCGAACGACCTCATGTGTCGTTCTCGCACTGTAGGCAAATACGTTAAAGGTTTAACCTTTGGGAGTCGCGCGTGGGCTGGTGCCCTCCCCGCGACCTCGCCAAAGACTAACGCAGGTATACCTTTTTAACATATGAAGAGTTAAAAGATAATTTTGCAACTTACACTCGGCCCAACTTGAATATGACTCGCATCTTTCAGAATATGGATATAAATATTTGACTGGCTCGGTGGCTCAATTGGTAGTGACCCCTGCCTTCTGAACCAAGGGTCGTGGGTTCGATTCCCACCCGGGTCAAACATTTGTGTGATGAACACTTATGTTTGTCCCGTGTCTGGGTGTTTATATTTGTATTTAAGTATTTATTTGTGGTACCTTCGTTGTTCTGATACCCATAACACAAGTGCTTAAGCTGCTTACTTTGAGATCGGAGCAATGTGTGTGATGTTGTCTAATATGTATTTATTTATTTATTTAAATATGGAGCAACATTTAAAGCCCATATTTGAATTTTATTATTTTTGCCCGGTATAAGTGTGAACCTTTATCTTAGGCAAATCGTCACTTCCCCTGGCCTGAGGGCGACACGATTCCTAAATATAAGTAATAGTATTGTAATTAATTGTAAAAGTACTTACTGTATTATTTTAATCTTTCACGGCTACTATCATAACGATGAGAACCATGATAGAATAGAATAGATATACTTTATTGCACATCATACAATCAACTTAAAACTAGTAAAATGGACATTAGTTGTACAATTAGGCGGCCTTATCGCTCCAAGCGATCTCTTCCAGGCAACCTTAGGGTAGAGGATAAATTAAACAGACAGGGTGAGGTGAGCTATAGACTGACAGAGATTGTTGATAGTAAAACATAAATATTAAATACATGAGTACTAAATAAAATACAAATATAATAAATACATGAGTATATAATAATACACTTTACATAATTATATATATATATAAATTATTCATGATATCAACAATTAAGCAAAAGCTAAAAATTTAAGCCTCCAAATCAGGTGCACGATACAAGTCCCGTTTGTGAAATTCCCGTATGTTATCCATATAAATAATATAATTAAACAAAACGTAAAAGCTTTCACCAAAGGAAATAATTCGCAAGCGAAATGCAAAAGTTCATCGGCCAACACGCCAGCTCTATGAATGCATTGAAGAATGTAAATGTATGGGGATTCTTGTCGGTGCCGAATTGATTAGCGAAATGAATTCAACAAATAGTACAGCGGCATAGGAATTCGCATAAATGAGCCTCCGGTCTGTATCGGTGTTAGGGAGTACGATAAAGAATGTCTAATAGCTTTGGTTTCAATGGCACCATAATCCACTATCACAGTCCACTGCTGGACATAGGCCTCTCCAGTTGTTTGCCACTTTGGGCAAAAGTCTAGCTTTACTCATAATCGCCACGCTGGGCAGGTGGGTTGGCGATCGCAGGGCGTAGCTCCACGCCCTGGCATTTCCGAGCCTATCGCAGGCTGATGATGCATTGAGACCATGGTAAAAATAGATTACCAGTGACCCATTGGCGAACACTGTTCAGAACTATTCCTACGGTTCTGAACAGTGTCCTCAACACACACAAGGTAAAAATAAATATACCCGTGGATCCTCAGGGGGACCATTCGTAAATAGGACATATAGAGTTCTCACCGCCCAGATTCCCGTCGGGATGCCGTAAACCAATGTTCGTACCATCGCTTATTCGATGCTGTTACTATGAAGGAAAGCATCGTAAGGCCGGCACACTTGTAAAGAAGTTCTAAAGATGTGTGGTCGACTAACCGTGCTTGACTAAAGCCTTATCGCTCTAGTTAGGGTACACTCAAGCTAAGTCCCTCATCATCATCATCAGCCATTCGAAGTCCAAGCCCCTCAGTGGGGACACATGCGAGCTGCTTATGAAGATCGTGAATTACTTTAAAACTGGTTATTAATCAATTCTCATAATCTAGTCTAGCCCAGTGATAACAGTGGCCGACATCCGATGCGATTTCTTTCTAACTATTCGTTACAAAAACTCGATGAGATACAACCTTATACAGCACACGACATAGTCGTATATGTATGTCTCGAGATCTGTCGGAAGCTGGGTAAAGGAAGCTTTTCCAGTAGATAAAAACGCGAATTCTTAAGGCTCGATTTCAATAGGGAAGCTGATACCATTTTAAGCAAGTTACTACTTAGTTAAAATTGCTTTTCCGATTACTCTGTCCAAGTGGTAGATTCGGGTCAAAACGGGGTGCTTTAAAAAGAACAACATCATCATGAGCAACGTGAGGGGTCCGGAGCTCGTGGGGGGTTAGGGTTGGGCCGGCATGGCGGTGGCAACTGACAGGTAACTGACCAGTTACTTGCCCGTTGTCACAGCGACTTGGGCTTCTCTTTCGCTTTCCATCAGGTGTAGGGAAGCCATTATGTCGAGCCAACATAATGAAACAACCAACGCATACAAACGTCCAGCGCCGGACACAGACCTCCCCAAAATGACAATAGTAATTTGGGGTTTGCTTTGTCACCACGCTTGGCAGGCGGGTTGGCGTCCGCAGAATATTTGTAGCCAGGTAAACGATGCTGCCCGTTTCCACATATCCATTTTTATAGGAGCTCGACATAATGGCTTCCCTACGTCTGACAGAAAGCGAAAGAGAAGCCCAAGTCGCTTTGACAACGGGCAAGTACTGGTCAGTTACCTGTCAGTTGCCACCTCCATGCCACCCCAACCCTAACCCCCCCACGAGCTCCGGAAACCCTACTCACCGGCAGAAACCCGACCTGGAGGTCGTTTGGCTGCGGTATTCTATTGGGTGGAGGTCCTTCTCCGGGTGGGTGGCTCAATTCGAGCAAAGATTCACTATGCCCTACAACACCCATGAGATGGCCACCCCGTCTTCTTCATTCTATTCTAAATCCGGAAACCACACGGGCAGAAATTATAAATATACCTAATAATAAAATAGTCAAGTGCTGTTACTTTCTTGGCAACTAAGTCAAAGACATACAAATAAACAGCCACGTCTGTCAATGCATAATCTGTGCGCTAGTCGCGTGCGCGTGGGCAGAATAATGAAGACATTTGTCGAAGCGCGCGCCATTACATGTGTTCAGTTCGTGTCGCCCAAACCGAACAATCGGGCCCACTCTTATCGGTAATGTTTGACGGGAAGGCAATATGTACCTGTGTAGCCGATGGATTCGTCAAATGGTGCGTTTGTACTTACGTTTTTGGTGGTGTGAGGTCCAAACATTTTATATTATCATCATCAGCCTGTAATATTCCCTAATAAAAGGGAGAGAAATTTTAATCGCTCGAATTGAGCCGCCTGTCCGGGGAGGGACCTCCACCCTATAGAATACCGCAGCCAAATAAAATAATAAATAATAAAAATAATAAAAACGTTTATTTTCCACCGCAATTTAAAAGGTTTTTCGTTACAATAATAATGATCTACAAATTATAATAACTATTTTGGTCACTTTAAATTGTGGCAGACTGGTGTCTAATGTAGGCAAATGACCTCCGGGTCGTGTTTCTGCCGGTGAGTAGGGTTTCCGGAGCTCGTGGGGGGCTAGGGTTGGGCCGGCATGGCGGTGGTAACTGACCGGTAACTGACCAGCTACTGGCCCGTTGTCACAGCGACTTGGGCTTCTCTTTCGCCTTCCATCTGGCGTGGAGAAGCCATTATGTCGAGCTATTATAAAAGAATGACTGATTTCTCTTCAATTATGAGAGACTTGAACATGAGACTGATTACCATCTTGAATGTCTTACACTGCCGCTTCATACGCCATAGAGGTCTTCAAAATCGTTACATAAACTTCAATACAAAAGAAAACCTACGACAATAAACTCCAATAAAATCGACTTTCACTCTCTCAAGATACCAACCTCAACTCCTTATTACCGATACGATCACATATAAATAACAATCTTTTAAACCTTACACAATACCCCACATATATAAGCAGGAGTGGTAAACTGTTCATTATCCGATTGCACCTGTATTCAATGCCGTATTCAATAAGTTCCGTATAAATTAGTATTTGAAAGGTTACGCCTCCCCTTATGCCTTCCAGCGGAGCGTATCAGAGGTCGAAAGAGGTTGCTAAAGATAGTAAATATGAAACAAGATTATGCAAATTGTGAGTATGGAAATGTTATTTTAACAAACGGGCGTGGCTAGTATAGTTAGGCTTATTTAGACTTTTTAAATCGCATAGGTCATCTTCGAAGCGGTGGCATAATGGTAAGGTTAGGTTAGGCCGTTGATTTTTATGTGGAAGGCTGCGATTCAAACCCCGCCACGAACTAAAGTGTTACCATCATAAAATTATGATTCGTATAAAATCAAATAAATACTGCTTTCGACAATTTACACTAACCACCGGGTCTCAAATTGCGTTTTTTCTCTTGTACCTACTATGAGTATCAAATGATTACTGGGGGCGTCTACCAGAGCACCCAGAATCGAGGCAATTCAGAAAAGTTCATTTCCTAACTTTGACCCGACAGGAAACTGAACCCAGAGCTTTTAGATCGTCCGCAGGCCATTTGTAATATAGGCTTAACGCTCTAACCATTGCGCCATCGGGGCTGGGTGCCGATTAAAGTTACTACCGATCCATTAAGAATTTCTAAGAACAACAGTATCAAGGATTTGTATTACAATTATCACTATTAAATAAATTCTCTATAAAATTAACAGTCATTTCCATAATCACTAAGACAATCATTGGTGTTGACGATAAGATATGGAAACGTTCATTCTAAGCGCTTAGGTCATCACGCCTACAAAAGGATGTAGGGTCAAAGATGTAGGCATTAATGCGTATTCACAAACATGGAGGTCTGAGATCACGGTGCAGTTAACTCTTATTGGGGCATAAGAGCCATTATTTAGTTTCCAGCTTTGATCTGTTTAGGTGAGAATGATAATTATTGTTGTTCGGAAATGTCCACAATGCATAAAATGGATTTTTGTGGTGGTTTTAGTATTAAAAATAGGATGATAATCTCTATCTCCTCCCGTAAGTGTCGTGGAATACGATCGAACGTTCACTGCTGGACATCTGCCCTTTCAGGGTTTCATAGCCAAATGGCAAAAACGGGACCCTTACAGATTTGTCATGTCTGTCTGTCCGTACGTATGTCACAGCCAGTTTATTCTGAAACTATAAGAGCCACATTATTGAAATTTGGTGCGTAGATGTATTCTGTAAACCGCATTAAGATTTTAAAATAAAATAAGAAAAAAATCCAAAATTTTTGGGATTCCCCATACATAGAAGTGAAACTCAAAAATTCCTTCGGAGAAAATGCTTTTACGCATCCTCGCTGCTGGATATCGGCTCCCCCAATTAGCTACCACGCTTGGCAGGCGGGTTCGTAGGTTTTATTTGTACCCAGATGCTAATCGATTCCTAATATTCCCTTAGTTATCTTCTACTGCAACTACGGAATGAGATGGGGTGGTTCTTACAATATTGCAACCAGTCTGTTTGATATGTAAGAAGGTAGACTATGATGAACACTTGTGTTTGTTCCGTGTCTGGGTGCTTATATTTGTATTAAAGTATTTATTTGTGGTACCTTCGTTGTTCTGATACCCATAACACAAGTGCTTATGCTACTTACTTTGGGATCGGAGCAATGTATGTGATTGTCTGATAGAGCGTTCAAAATTTCATATTTGCAACCTAAGTGTCCAGTAGTGGAGTTCTTATTTAATTACTTGTGAATTTTATGTAAATAAATATAAATAAATAAAATCAGACATTACATACGAGTGCATTGCTCTAATCCCAAAGTAAGTAGCTTAAGCACTTATGTTATGGTATCAGAACAACGAAAGTACCACAAATAAATACTTAAATACAAATTATAAACACCCAGATACGAAATAAACACAAGTGTTCACACACGAATGTTTGTCCCGGGTGGGAATCGAACCCACGACCCTTGGTTCAGAAGGCAGGGGCCATACAAGCCTTTAGCTAATGCATATAATATTATAATCAACACGTGACATAAGAGATCCAATTTGATGTGTTCATTAATTAATAACCAGTTGCAATAAATTCAAAAATCTATTAATCTCATTTTAAGTATGTTAATGATTTTCTATAAATAGCTTCGTTAATATAATACTACGAATGATATAAACGTGATGAAATGAACACATATTGCATCTTCAAAGTCGTACGGTAATAAAAGACGACTTTTTTTTTCTAAAATACATGGTGAAGCATTTTTCAAACAGTCAGTATCAGACACCCGTTTATCGAAAACTTAGATATAGAAATTTTAGGACACATTGTTTAGATATTACTAAAAAAAAGACAAAGTTAATGAGATAAATGAGTGTTTGAAAAGTCAGAAAATAGTGAGGTTAACTTATAACGACCATCCAATTGTAAAATATAAAAAGAGTCAGGAATCAAAAATTTACTTAAACCACACAAGGCACGCAACTTGTGTGGTTTTTCTTACTAACTTTTCTCGTCGCAGAAAATCCAGTAGGAAAAACCTTTTCTTTATTTATACTACCTCGATATAATGGCTTCCCCAACGCCTGATTCCATCAGCGAAAGAGAAGCCCAAGTCGCTGTGACAACAGGCAAGTAACTGGTCAACTGATCAGTTACCTGTAGTTGCCGCCGCTATGCCCGCTATACCGCTATGCTATGGCGAACATAACGCTTAATCCACAGACGTAACCTCTACATAGCATATTCGGGACAACAAGCTTGCTCGTTTACATACATATATAAACATGAATATATTATCCACATAATCCTTGACCCAATTATTGCTGTGCCCACTTCCCGCTATCGTAAATACTATACCAATCGCCAGTTTATATTCAAATCGCAATACCAACCGAGATAGACTAAAAACTGGTTCACCTTTTAAAAGCAAAGTTCATTACGTTACGCTTCCTAAATATATTAAGAGCAATTTACTGCCGGCCTCTTGCAATAACCATTATGTTTTATATTAGTTCTAGGTTGGCTTATAAAATAGTGGTGATACAAGTTTCTAATTGGAAGAAACAGTTCTGCATAGATTAGTGGAATTCTGCTCATAGTGTTTGCGGTATCAACTGACAGAGAGACTAAGAGAGGTAGGGCATAGCGAATCTTCGCTCGAATTGAGCCGTCCGTCCGGGGAAGGACCTCCACCTCCGAGCCGTGTTTCTGCCGGTGAGAAGGGCTTCCGGAGCTCGTGCGGGGTTAGAGTTGGGCCGGGCATGGTGGTGGCAACTGACAAGTAACTGATCAGTTACGTGCCCGTTGTCACAGCATGTCGAGCTACTATAAAAAAAGATCAGTCGATTGTTTTGGTTACTTAACCATTGTAGCAGTTACTTGGGCGGAAAACGTAACGGGAGGCTAAGTAATTATGTTGTGTTACTATAAAAAGGTACAGCTTACAGAAGGCCTCTTTCCTAAAGCTTTGGAACACACTTCCAGATTTTCACTTCACGCCACATTCGATCGATTCGATTTTTCCCAAACGTCCGGTTTTCAGGCCGGGGGTAATCTGTTTTTTATTGGATGGGCGCACTTTAAAGCATGCTTCTAATTTTTTTATTCATATTTTTTTAATTTTCCAGGACAAATTTCCCATCATCCCTCAGTTTACCAATTATTAATCTGAATTGACATTTATTTACTTCCAAGAAGTGATGACTACGGAAGGGTTTTGAGATAAGGAGGGTTTAATCTACGAAAAAACCTTTGTTAGTAAGTAGTAGTAGTAACGATTCTTTGTAACCACCTCCAACTGCGACTTTTATGAATATACTTCAAAACGCAAGCCTACAAATGTCTTAAAGACCATCAACGCACCTATGACTTCTCTGGTGTTGCGGTGTCTATAGGCTGAAGTGTTCACTCACCATAAAAAAGTGTGTAAACAAAAGTATTATTATAGAGATGTCACCAGAAAACTGGCTACTTACTATGTGACCAGAACTTCTGTAATTAATCATACAGTTATCACAGCATACTTTCTAAAGCCACCAAATTGATCAGATCTCGAGTACCAGCCCATCTGCCCGGGGTTAGCGTACACAACCATTGTTTTGACTCTCGCTCGATCATGTTATGCCATCTGTTACTTCATTTGTTATGTTATATTTAGTAACGTGTTTTGGCATTTTGCACGCGACCGATGAATCAATTATGTCAATACGTTTAGTCAGAATGTTTACTGTTGGCGTGATGTCTTGATCGCGGAACGCTCTGTAGGTTGATGTGGCTAATTGACAAATTGCAGGTCCTTACACTTTATGTACTGAGTGTATTGATGTACCTATGCCGGTTTAAGTAATTGCTAGGTCTTAATAGACCTAGATAATTCTGATTCACACACAGCTACCATCAAATTACCCTTTGTTAAAATATCTAGAGTTAGGTTGGCACGTGATACCATATTTTTTCGAGAGATTTTTTTTTCCAGCCCGAAAAATACATTCATATGATTAAAATTTGTGTTTGTTTTCGTATCTGAATGTTTGTATTTGTTTTAAAGTATATGGTGGTACTTTTAATGCTATTTATTTATAAGGGTTAAATGTAGATATTTAAAATAATTCTTACAGAATCGTGGTAAAATAAAATCATATCCTTAATCCGAACGTAATTCACCCAATTTACACGGCAAAATAATTTTCTAACAGGTTATTAGCAAAATTAGAGCTCGCATCTCACTAATCAACCTCTAATAAGACAGCCATTATTATGAAATGGTCACTCGACCCACTTTGGCCATATCCTTTCAACCGCAACAAATACCTACTATTATTATTTTATAACTATATAATTATGAACATGAACATTTTGTGCATTCCTATTGTGCCATAATTATATACATACAACATTGCTTCTGGCTACTTGTATGTAATATATCAAGGACATCTGATGCCTCGAAAGATATTTTTATAGCTTTAAAACTTCGTAATGATAGTACATAACACATAACAAACAGGGCAACTGGTTGTTAGTCAAAGCTGAATAATTAATGTCATGTTATTAGGGGCAGTTAGTAGAACAAAGCTGTTGATTGCATTTATATTTATTTTGACTGATTTGTTTATTAGCAGTGCAACGTACCTACTGCTTAATTAGCAGTGTATTCAGACTATCAGTAGTCTGAACAGACTCGTAGAATATTTTCAAATCCATTTATTTCTTTTTTACTGAATGGTTATTTAGATTACGCAATTATCAAGCTACATATTTTATAGTACCTAGTTGGTACAGCATTGTAATGAAGCGGAGATTCGTATTATTTTCCGGCACCACACTTATATTCCTTTGCAGAGGTTATCTTATATCTTTCTATAAATATAGGAATAAAAAAAATTACTTGGAGGAAAATTTTTGGTCAAAATGTTTATTCGTAGTTCACATGTCTGAAATAATCAGCGGTGATATTACCTATTATCTTAACTTACAGTTTTTATTGATAGATAAATAGAAATGTTTAGATAATTTGGTCCACATACCCAACATGGCGACCGTTCGAAAGTCAACCGCTAAGATTTAAAAAATGAACACATGTCAATCAGCGTGGGTAAGTAATTGCAATAGGGTATTAAAAGTTTAATGTGTACGGGGTTTAAGCCTTTTTTTTGTAAGAGAACATCAAGAAATCTGCTGGTGAACTATCACGCGCCGCGGGTTCGATGACCGGTTGACATTTGACACGCGAATGTCAAGGTGGCTACGTCATCGGGACTTTCTGTGTACTCCGCTTTAAGGGCGGTTTACATGAACAGATTTGAGGAAAAAAATTGTAAATTAATCTCGATCTGTAGATTTTACTGCAGAAAACTAGATTTATTAAGGATTTAATTTGTACTTTAAAAATTGAGAAATTGAGATTACAAAAATAACTATGATTAAAAAGGTAACTGCCCGTTCAGATCAGTTAACCCTTAATTTGGCAAAGAAATAAAATACGTAAATGTATAAATTTGATGAATGTTAGGCTTCAAGGGTAACCTAAGAACTCCAAAAAATGTATAAAAAAAAATCCTACATTTCCCACAGCTGGGAAAATTCATGTCCGCCACACCGGACATTGCCAAAGATGTCACAATTGACTGGCTGCTATGTTTGTCCGCTGTACCGGACATTGCCAAATGTTGGGTGTAATAAAAAATCCTTAGTTTTCATATCTATTTATTATAAAAACTCATAAAAAAGGCTTAAAATATTTTTGCCACTAAAAAACATGTACGGTCTCGACAACCGTACATTTTGTATCATCAGCGTTTTAACCTTATTGCATTAAATATCATATAGCATAATCAGTACGTAATCAATCGCGACGGCGCGTACTCATAGCAATTATCATTTTTAACAAATAAATCGTGTAATCAAGTCTAATTTATCATTTTATCATCCTCTAAAGATTGTACAGCCAGCAGCTCGTACATCTTTATGGTCCTTCGAGCATTTTGACCAGCGCGCGGTGAGGTCGAAAAGCGGGGCCACGTGTTTCGGTAACCTGACCTGGTTTCGTAGTGCATGTGTTTCCTGTGACTTACCGTTCGTTCATCAGACTTTCCACGTGCAGCAAGTGACGCGTTGGATAAGTATCATCAAAAGCAGTAAGTGAATTCATTCCTACTTATCAGCATCATCATCATCATCAGCAGTCCTGACAGAGACAAGCAGTCGTCTCGTCAGTAGCATCAATTAGCCTTTGTGTTTTGTGTCTCGTTTGTGGTAGCGAATCGGTCTGACCGGCCTCCCACCAGCGGGTCTCACCGCGAAGATTGAGAAGGCGCAATTATCACATTAGGGATATTTGAACACTAGGCACCAATCAGTGACTAGGGCGCAAGAACCCCCAGTCATTTTTATCAAGAATTTTCTTTTCTATTGAGTTTTCTATTTTATTCATCAAAAATGGAAAACATCGTATCAAATCAACATCAATTGATGGATGCAATGGACAAGCTTTTTATCAACTTTAAAAAAGATGGTCCAGAAAGAAAAACTGCATCTAACATCAAGAGACGCTTGGACACTCTAGATCAGTACTGGAGGGAGTTCCAAGAAAATCACATCAAATTATGTGAGTACGAGGAACGTGATATTTCCTACTTCACTGAAAATCATTACGAGCGGACATCAGTGTTTTATAACGATAGTCGTAGAATCATACAGCAACATCTTAGCTCAGATCAGGAGGAGAAGTCGGTCCTCAGACCTGCTACTCCGATAGGTGGTTTGAATGTTGAATGGCAGTCAAAACCAGGGCCATCAGCTACTAAACCTGGTCAAACCACTGCAGCAGCAGAGAGTCAACAACAACAATCACCATCTATCAGAAGGATGGATAGCGGCAACCACAGCAAGCTTGATGAGATGTACAGAAAGCAAAAAAGTAACTTCAAGGCATTGGAACGAGCAATTAACAGCATAGATATCGAGTTGCTGTCCGAGAGATGGGAGTTTGAAGACGCTCTGCGTACTGTCCAGGGTCGCTGGAACGCCGTGGATTCTCTCCATTGGGAGATTGACAGTGAACTAATCAAGGACGATTTACAATACGAGTCGACATACAATATGTTTGAGAAGCGGTATAACGAGATCAAGAAATCAATCAATAGCAAGATGTGGGCCGCATCTCATCGAGATCAATCAACACCTAAAATGGACATACCCGTATTCAGTGGGAGCTACCAGCAGTGGACATCCTTTAAGGACTTGTTCGTAGAAACCATTCATAAGAATAAATCAATCCCAGACGCTCAAAAGATGCAATATCTTAAAAGCAAAGTGAAAGGCGAAGCTGAAAAGCTTATTCAACACTTAAATATCAGTTCAGACAATTATAAGACATCTTGGGAAATTTTAAATCATAGATATAATAATAAAAGATTAATCTTCAGTTCGCATATGAATATTCTGTTTGGGTTACCTGTTATACAGCATCAATCTTCATCAGCTATAAAGAAGTTACACGACATCACTAAGGAGTGTCTGCATGCAGTTCAAAATCTCGGCATTGATACATCCAACTGGGATCCTCTAGTTATACACCTGTTAATACAGAAACTCGATACCGAGACTCACAACAACTATTTTGAATACCTAAAAAACCCGAGAGACATACCAACACTGCCTGATTTCCTTACCTTTCTGGAAATGCGATTCACAGCATTAGAATCATCTCGACGCAAGCAAGAGGCGCCGAGAATCAATCAGCAATTTCAATCAAGTGACCTTAAAAAATCATACAATTTTAAGGCAAATCCAGGCGCATCAAGTAAAGCATTTATCAATCATACGAATTCGAAAACCATTCAATTTAATTCACGTTATAAAAGCATATGCCCATTGTGCAATGATAATCACGGAATTTTCCATTGCAAAACATTTCTAGGTCAAGCGCCAGAAATGAAACGCAAGACAGTATCCAAATTCAGTTTATGCGAAAACTGTCTCTTTGATCATAAAGGCAAAGTTTGTTTTTCGGACAAACGATGCGCACAATGTAATAACAATCATAATACCTTATTACACGAAGCATACCTATCAAATAACAAAGCCGGCGCGACACCTAACAATACAAGGTTTCAACAGAAAACTGTGACGCACGTGTCACAGGAATGCATAGCTGAAATCCTGTTAGCTACCGCCGAGATCAAGGTTAGATCAGCTGACGGAAGCTATCATAAAATGAGAGCGTTGATAGACCAAGGATCTCAATCTTGCCTAATCAGCGAAAAGGCCGCCCAAAAACTCGGTCTTCCGAGACAACGCTGCAAGGGAGTTATATTTGGAATCGGCACCAAGGAAAACAACTGTAAGGGAGTCATCAATATCACAGCATCATCAATACACACCGACTACACATTTAGTACAGACACAATTATTATGAAAAGTCTCGTCAATAACTTACCTAATAGATCCTTTGATAAGCCGTCATGGAAACACCTAGAGGGCATACAATTAGCTGATCCAAACTTCAATGTTAGCCGTCCAATAGATATACTTCTCGGAGCCAACATCTACTCTAAAATCATCCTAAGCGGAATCATCAGAGAAGACGACAACCAGCCGATTGCGCAGCAGTACCGCCTCGGTTGGATCATATGTGGCAACTTACAATCATATCAATGTAACGTCGTACTTCACGATTTAGAGGATTTATCAAGATTCTGGTCCATCGAGGATATACCAGATGCATCAAATAGCATGTCATCAGAAGATCAATACTGTTTAGAGCAATACAAAACTGAGACCATACGACAAGACGATGGTCGCTATGTTGTCCGATTACCTTTAAAACCTGAAATAAATGAAAAACTGGGTGAATCAAAGCAGAAGGCAGTCGCACAATTTTATCAGCTGGAGAAAAAATTGTCCAAAAACGACAGTTTGGCGACAAATTACAAACAATTTATGCAAGAGTACATAGATTTAGGTCATATGAGGCAATGTGATCGCGACAGTAACATGACTCCGAGTTGCTACCTGCCTTACCATAGCGTACAACGCGCCGACTCGTCAACAACTGCATTACGCGTCGTATTCAATGCGTCATCAAACACGTCATCGGGCCAAAGTTTGAACGATTTGATGTACAGCGGACCCAACTTGCAAGCAGATCTACTGTCACTAGTTATCAAATGGCGACAGTACAAAATAGCATTTTCAGCAGACATTGAGAAGATGTTCAGAGCCATCCTCTGTAACGAAGAAGATAGTCAATATCAAAAAATAGTTTGGCGCGAATCACCTGATCAACCGCTCCGAGACTATATGCTGACTACTGTTACGTACGGAACAAAAGCTGCGCCGTTTCTAGCAATGAACACTTTAAAGCAGTTGGCCCATGATGAACGTCACAATTTTCCCGAAGCAGCAAAGATCCTAGAGCAAGACTTCTACATGGACGATCTACTCAGTGGCCATCACAGCACGAGCGCCGCTAAGAGAGTCCAAGAAGACCTGATTAACCTTCTCAAATCAGGAGGGTTTAATCTAAGAAAGTGGTGTTCAAACAGCACTGATCTTTTACAAAACGTACATCAAGACAAGATCAACGAAGAAGGATTTGACTTCAAACAAAAGGAGTCAACGAAGGCGTTAGGATTACACTGGAATCCACAAAAAGACATATTTACATTCCAATCAAAGATCAATATACATACAGACAAACCAGCCACTAAAAGATCACTCTTATCAGACATATCAACAATCTTTGATCCTTTACGCTGGCTGTGTCCTATTACAACACAGTTGAAATTACTATTTCAAGCAGTTTGGCAGCAATATTTACAATGGGATGATCAACTGCCGCCAAACATAGCAGGAAAATGGTCTAAGATCAAACTTGACCTAGAAGGCATCAATGAGATACAGCTGGACAGGTGGCTCCACAGTCATGAGCATTATGATGTCGAGCTGCACGGATTCTGTGATGCTTCCGAGCAAGCTTACGCCTGTGTCATCTATAGCAAGATAACAAGCAACGATCAATCAAAAATAGTTTTGATAGCAGCCAAATCAAGATTGGTTCCCTCATCAAAGTGCGTATCATTGCCGAGACTAGAGCTCTGCGCCGCACACTTACTATCAAAACTAATGGAAACCGTGCAACGTAGTCTATCTGACCAAAATATCAAAGTTTTGCGGTGTAGGCGGTGTTAGGCTGGATACAGGGTGACATGAGCCGCTGGAAACCGTTCGTCGCCAACAGAGTACAGAAGATCAGAGAAGTCATACCACCAAGCAATTGGCATTACGTAAAATCAGCAGAAAATCCAGCAGACTGCGCCAGCCGTGGTACATCAGTAGCAAGTTTGAAAAAGCATCTTCTCTGGTGGCAAGGTCCATCATGGTTACCGTCACATCAAGAACCTGTAATCAACAAAACATACACTACGGATCAAGAGGTTAAGAAATCGATACAAACAAACGTCACCACTCGACGTCACGACGATGACGTAATTGGAGATCTTATAAACAGACACAGCTGTTTCAAGCGAGTGACGCGCATACTTACCTGGGTGCGGCGCGCGGTGTCAAGTTCCAAGCCGAAGTCGTCTTATCTAACTGCACCTGAAATCAAACAAACAAAAATGATTATTATAAAGCACTTACAACATTCATATTTCGAAGATGAAATACTTACCTTGAAGAAGGAAGGCACGGTGAAGCGAGACAGCAAGCTTCTCTCGTTGAATCCTTTCCTTGATGACGAAGACCTCTTGAGAGTAGGTGGTAGAATCAATCAAGCTAACATTGACGAGAGCATGAAGCATCCTCTCATCATACCCCATGAAGGGCACCTTACGAATCTGCTGATTGATCAAGCACATGCAGAGACGTTTCACGGCGGACCCCGCGTGACCTTAGCAAGGTTACGACAGCAATATTGGGTTATTGGCGGCAACAGAGCTGTCAAAAAACGGATTCGTGGATGCGTCGTTTGCAAAAAGCACAGCCCTAGCAAACATACACAACTCATGGGAGACTTACCGTCGGCGAGGTGTAACCCGACGCGACCGTTTTATCATACCGGCGTCGATTACACAGGTCACATAGATGTAAAAGCAAACAAAGGTCGAGGCATAAAAACCACGAAAGGTTACATAGCAGTCTTCGTGTGTATGGTCACTAAAGCCGTACACCTGGAGCTGGTATCAGATCTTAGCTCATCAGCCTTCCTGGCCGCCTTACGCCGATTAGCAGCCCGCCGTGGAACCCCACGTCACATGTACAGTGACAATGGGACCAATTTCGTCGGAGCAAATAAGCATCTGAAAGAAGGATTCCATAACCTTCATCATCAAATGGATCAAGATTTCTTCTCAGCCATATCAGACATGGAAATCGAATGGCACTTCAACGCGCCTTCGTGGCCTAGCGCAGGAGGCTTATGGGAAGCGGCTGTGAAAAGCCTGAAGTTCCACCTGCGACGAGTAATTGGAGCACAAAAACTCACGTACGAGGAATTATCAACTCTATTATCACAACTGGAAGCATGCCTCAACTCCAGACCGCTTTGCGCTCTTAGTGAAGACCCCGAAGACATCAACTTCCTCACTCCATCTCACTTCCTATCAAGTGGTCCTACATTAACGATCGTTGAGACGGAGAGGGACGAGCGCACGCGTTGGCAACTTGTTCAAAAAATATTTGCGGACACCTGGAAACGATGGCAATCTGAATACTTATGCCAATTGACAGCAAGAAGCAAGTGGCAACGGAATCAAGACAATGTAAAAAAGGATGACATTGTTGTCATTCATGATGCCAATCTGCCCCCAGGCAAATGGGCAATGGGTAGGATAACAGATCTTCACCCGGGCAAGGACAATTTAGTTCGTGTGGTATCAATCAAAACAAAAAACGGTATCATCAGAAGACCTATAACAAAAATATCAACACTTCTCGAAAGAAATGACAGCAAAATTGATAAGGTCCCTGACCCGACCTTGGACAACGAAAACAAAACTACAGATCAAATTACAAGCAAACGACTTAGAGCAAAAAGATCGTGCAATATCGTCACTGTTGCAATGACGTTGCTAATGTTTATAGTATCACCCGCTCAGTGTGCATACAACCTAATCAACCTCAACAATAGTCAGAGCATATACTTTGACAAAGTATCCAACATGCAACTTATTCGAGATCAATGGAAGCTGATCGTCTACTATGACATGGACCCGTATTGGCAAGGACTAAACCTATTCGAAAAATATGTTCAAAATTTGGAGAACTTATGTTCGAAAGCAATTAAACCATCTAAATGTGACATCATAATATTGCAATTACGTCACGACGCCACGGAGCTCGAGTACTACAACAATATGCTGCTTGGTCAGCGACTCACACGCTCGCGCCGCCGGCGAGGGCTTATCAACGGTGTCGGGTATCTCGCTCACAGCCTGTTCGGGATATTAGATGACGATTTCGCGCAAAAATACGAAAAAGATATCAATTTAATTAGAGAAAATCAGAAACATTTGGCTATTCTATGGAAAAATCAGACATCTGTCGTGGAGGCTCAGTACAATTTACTGAGTAGAATTGAGCAAAACATGAATAAACAGCATAAAGTATTCAACCAGCGTATAATAAGCATAGAAAAAGCAACTAACAGATTAGCTCAAGAATTTCAGAAGGTAGAAGATAGCAATGAGTTTATGTTATCATCTATAATCACTCACAGCATCCTGAACAACTTAAAGAACATACAAGAAACATTGGTAGACATGATTACGAATATACAGTATGGCAAATTCAATATACATTTGTTAACACCAGATCAACTTCGTGCAGAGTTAAACATCATTTCTGGACAGTTGTCAAAACAATTGGCACTTCCGATAGACAACATTCAAACAGACCTGCCCAGCATTTATCATTTACTTAAAGTAAAAGCAAGAATGACAAATCAATTCTTCATATTTGAAATCCAGATTCCCTTAGTCAGCAGGGACAACTTTGAGCTTTACAAGGTCGTCGCCGTGCCACAGCAAGTGCAAGATAAGATGCTTGAAATCATACCTATCGCAGATCACATAGCGATCAATATCCACAAGGATTCTTACATACCTTTATCAAAGAATGAAGTGGATGGGTGTACACCATACCACTCTGAAATGATTCTATGTCCTTTACAAAAACCGATCTATCATATGACATCAGACGAGAATTTATGCATCAAAAATCTCGTTAGCCAGCGATGTGAATATGAAACCCTACCTTGTAAGAGCAAATGGGTAGAACTTAGCAAAATAAATACATACATATTTTCCTGTTGTGATCAATGTACTTTGAGAGTAATATGTGAGCAGCAAATAACGGCTCTCAAACTCAGCAAGGCCGGTATTATTACTCTTGGAGATGGCTGTATTGTGAGAGATGAAGCTTTTACAATATTGACACATAGACAGCAAGTTACGAATCTGAACATAAGACCTGACTTAGTGAAAATCGAGATTCCACCGATTAATGACCTTATAAATATATCACTACCTATCACTACACTAGAAAACATAAATGGATCAGATTCTGAAGGTCATCAGAAAGAACTACGTAATATTGGTCAGCAAATTGAAGAAATGAAAGCTCATGAAGTCAACACCGTTCTAGCAGATCAGATGTCTTCCCACGATATACATCAATATGTGGTGGTATACCTCCTCCTAGCGGGAGCGATATTAGTAGCTCTAATATTACTGATAAGGAGGCGCATAACACTTCGCTGTTCAGCGCGCTTGCCACCAGCCCCTCAAGTTGAGAGACCAGTTCAATTCACAAGCGACCTGGTAGAACAACCTAGATCAAGAGTGAAGAAGCCCATCAAAAAGATGACCAGTGAACCCAACATGAGTGTCGTGGACAAGTCCACATCACCAGTGGTGTGCAGACGTTTTAGTGAATGTGAATGTGTGTAGTGACATTGTGTGTTATGATAATGTGTATAATCATTGTTTAACATTTATAAGCATAGAGACTCTTAAGCATGACATTTTTAAGCTTTTATTGTTTTATCATCTTGTTATCACTTTCATCTTTTAATCTTTCTCGCCCCCGCAGCATGTACGGTCTCGACAACCGTACATTTTGTATCATCAGCGTTTTAACCTTATTGCATTAAATATCATATAGCATAATCAGTACGTAATCAATCGCGACGGCGCGTACTCATAGCAATTATCAATTTAACAAATAAATCGTGTAATCAAATCTAATTTATCATTTTATCATCCTCTAAAGATTGTACAGCCAGCAGCTCGTACAAAACAAGAAATGGTCCTAATTATCACATTTTACAGGGCTGGAAAGAAGTTTTGCTTGAAATTGTTCTACTTTTGGAGCGGTCTTTTCGTCCGATTAGAACTGCAGTTTTCCACCAATATAATCTTATAAACAGCATATCTGAAGGCTTGGAGTGCCATCCTCTTCTTCCTATCGACTTCGTATCGATTTCGATGGACAAGGCACGCATTATTTATGTTGTTGTCCACGAGTTGTCAAACAAAATAGTAGAAGCAAATTCATCAAGCTTTTTATACTGCAAATCCGATTTATCACTTGCGCCTGAGGCAGCTTATTCCTTAGGTACCAAAGCCAATATTCATGATATACACGCATGCTGTTGACAAGCGAAAAATAAAAATTAGTAACGAACAACCAATAACCACAAAATAAGCCGTATTTGACGATGTTCGCCACAGCGGACAAAGTTATATTTCTATGTATTTGGCAATGTCCGCTGTGCCGGACAAAGAGAGTAAGCGAATAAAAAATCACTAAAACACGTTCAAAATTTTAGGCATTTCAACTAAACATTATCACTCACGTATATTCTAATAAAAGCAGAAAAGACAATGAACTTTTATTTGCAAAAACATTGAAAAAATAATAATTTTACCTTGTCAAAATCTGATGACCGCCTCTTCGCTGACATTTTGTTCTTGATTGACAGATAATAGTGTCGCCAACGTGCATTTTTATTTTCTATCACCTTTTTTATAGATTTTCCAAGAAATAATCGTGCAAAATGTAACAAAATAATGTTTACAGTGTACACCAGATTTTTTTAAAAAGTTTGTCCGCCCCACCGGACAAAATCAAATTAAGGGTTAATTGCCCGTTGTCAAAGCGCCTTGGGGTTCTCTTTCACTTTTCATCAGGGGTAGAGAAGCCATTATGTCGAGATATTATGAAAAAATATATATATGAATATATTTTTCTCAATCATTTCCTAAAAATTAATATTCATGGACTTATTTCTTTGTTTTTTTTTTGTTTTATACAAGGGATAAAACTTTTTTTATACCACTATGATTTTCTTGAAAATTTTTAGCAAATCTATCTGTCTTGAAAATCTCCAAGAAAACCATTTACTTATAATATGACATAATTATAGATTTGCAAGAAATAACAATGGTTAAAAGTTTGTATCACAGATGTGTTTTTATAATTAGATGCAACATAGTTGATACGAATTCTAACAGGTCATCTAATTTTAATACAAATATCGTTTTAAATTATGGATAGACTAGCTGCTGCCCGCGGCTTTGCCTGCGTGAACATTGGTTTGTCATGAAGAGCTTACTCTGTCATTATATCATGTACGTACGCGTCTTTGTCTCTTATTTTATCACACGCGCTTACGAATGGATGCTCAAAAGATGATGAAGATAATAGGTATTCGATTTGAGTGCTGAGAAATCTGAACATAGGTTGACACAGGACAAACACAATGTTCCACTCATAGGGGCGTAACGGTGTGGTGGGTGCAGCCACACCGTTGCCCGAGGTCCGCCTGGGGAGCACTCTATTGCTCCCCGGAAGCCGGGGGTAGGGGTATTTGCCCTCCCCGGACCAGAAGTGCCGGCCGCTTGTCATCTACGGCTGGCCAGGGCATGCAGGGATGCGGCGGTATGCTTTGGCGTTGCCCGTGTCCCTGCAACTTGCTGCCCACTGGCGACACAGGGGGGTTTAGTGGGTGTACCCTCCCATTTCGGGAGGTGTGAGTCCCACACACCATGTCACCTCCCCCCGGAGGTGGCATAAAGGTGCGTAATGCATTCCCCTCTAAAAAAAAGGACAAACACAATGTAGGTACATCATGTCGGCCACTGGTTGGCCATTGAAAGCCGCGGCCCATTGTTCAGGAATCACCTGGTCTTAAGCTATGGTTATCTTTACTGTAAGTTCCGGTTATGACTTATCCAGAGCGACGCGACGTCCTGAATTATTCGAGTTATCTAAAAAGTTCGTTTTCTACATTGAATCCTACCGGGAACCGATATAATGCGCCACTGGGGTCAGCAGATTCAGATTGTTATCAGATTGTTATGTCGCGTCCGCACTTTTTTTGAGTCAATTAGTCTTTTTACGGTATCAAAAATGGTGCTTACCTACGTACCTAGTATACTACTATGAATTCTCATTATTTCAAACAGAGCAACCGCACGTAATGCACTTGTGTATGGGCATAAACATGTACACTTCAATATCCCGTGCATACTTGCCCGGTCTGCTTGGAGAATGGTCATTGTGGCCGATTTTCGGCCAGGACAGGGCTGGCGTCGGCGCGATACGTTTAAGATTGATTAATATAGAAATCATCATCATCATCAGCCTATTACAGTCCCCTGCTGGACACAGGCCTCTTCAGTTGCTCGCCACCTAGGGCAAATATTATGGGTATAAGCGCCACCTGGGCAGGCGGGTTGGCGATCGCAGGGCGTAGCTTCTCGTTCCGGTCACGCTGCTGCCCGTCATAGGCCTGTGATATCTAGCTACGCCTTCCATCGTTATGGTTTTACCACCACCAGTCGGTTTGCCAGAGCCTCGTTTGTTGGTCGGCAGGATGCACCACGGGCAGGTGAGGAAGGCTTGGAGTGAAAAGGCGATAGGTCACTCCCATACAATATAGAAATACGGATACTTATTTTGTACTTTTTGGAAAATAAGTGCGTTTAATAATCTTATATCTATACAACTACAACAGAATCTGGATATCCTGTGTATGAACATATTTTGAGAAGCCACGCTAAAAATACTAAGTATCTTTTATTTCGATTTTTCTTTATGTCATACTGAGCATCCCTAAGAATATAATGTGAAAATTATTTACCGATAAAATTAAGATTTTTTAATTATAGGTGGTACCTATGTACAATAATTGTACATGTTAGTACATAGGCTTTTAAGTATCACGCCGACCATAAAGCGACCACTTGGCCGGTGTATGAATCTTAACTTACTTCAAAGCTTTATTTTCTTCTGACATGCGTAATTAAAACGATTTTATTAGGCTGAAATGTTTTAATGAAAGTATATTGAGGACAGAAACTACAATTTGGATTAGAAAAATATTTATTAAGTATACACTGATCGCAGTTTCGTCGCATCCGAGTTAGGCATGTGGCCCGTTGTGAGCCTTCTGAGATTGCAGTAAGGTTTTTAGTTCTTGGTCACTGTGATTCATTATCAGATGCAGGCCGCCTTGTTTACGGGTTATGCTAGATCTGTTTTGACTGTACACAATTTTATTCCTAAAGTTTGTTCCAATTTGTTGCTGAATGAGGTGCCTCTGAAACTGAGCAATATTCTAGTAGACAACGCCGGTGGTTATCCCTTTACGTTGGTCGTCTTTTCAGTTATAGCAGTTTGCATATAGTATTTTCCGAAGAATTTCATTCCGAAAATAAGCCGCACAATTTTAATTCACAATTATTTGTACTTATTGGTGGCGAATTTCTGTATTTGCCTACCTCGATATCAGTATCTGTCATGTCAAATTGATAATTTCGCTGACAAAGTCAAGAAATGACAGTATCTTGGGTATATTCAGAAAGTTTTTAATCATTCCGTAACATATTTTCCCGAAATTCTAAATGAAAAAATTGATGAATCGTTGAAATTTATAGCCTATATGTTAATCTGATGCATAAACAATATTCGTGTAAAGTTTCACTAACATCTGTTCAGTAGTTTTTGCGTGAAAAGGGAACAAACATCCATCCATCTATCTATCCATCCAAACAAACTTTCGCGTTTATAATATTAGTGGGATATTTGCATTAACATAACATTAAAATAATTTCAGTGTGTCTAGGTCACAGATATCTCCAATAGATACCGCACTTAAGATATCGCGCGAGAGGTAATACATCAGTGCAATGCAGGCGCGAAATACGCATGCGCTTAAAGTGCGTCAGTACCACGGTCAGTACTGACCAGAAGTCAGACCCGTGTGTATCGGAGACACTTTTAATAGTTTGTAGAACATAAACGTATGAATCTTAGTATTGAACTCCTTGGCGCCGGAGATCAAGTTACGATGGAAAATATTTGACAGATGTTAGCTCGCGTTGATGTCTTTTTTCATGATCCCTTTCTTTCATTACCAATTTCACTATTTTTATCCCTTTCTAGCATAGACACGTTTGACAATAGTGTTACAATGTATTACTTTCAAGTATATCGATAATGCAAGATGAGAAAAATTTTAGTGTTTCTACTTTAGATTTCCAAAGTGTCCTGAGAGAACATTAAAATGGACAAATGCCGCACCCTGCTGTTAGAGACATTTACATAGGATAGTTTTCAATGTATGAAGGATAGAAGACGAGTAAATGAAAACTGCTGTGATTACTTCACCTAACCATATTTATAACTATACTCATTTGAATTTTTTTTTCCCAAGACATGCCACGCTGGGCCACACAGCGCCACCTAGCCCCAAACTAAGCCGAAGCTTGTACTATGGGTACTAGACAACTGATAAACTTACTTAGATACATTTAAATATACTTATAATGTCAAAACGGCAGTTGAAATGTATTATTTAACGTATGTATTTTAGTAAATTGATCATTTTACGGGATCTTGCCGTAAAATCATCCGACGAAGGTGAGGTGAACGTTGATTGGTTCAATGGCGTTATCCCGGCAACCAATCAGGGAACAGTGTATTAAGTTACGGGTAATAGTGCACCGTTAAATAGTACATTGAGCAACGATTGGCCCATTTGAGGACGATTTTACTTGTGTCAAAATCGTAAATTATTAAATGACTGTCAGGCTACCGTAAGTTGATTAACTAACTGAAATCCATTGCGTTAAATAATACATTTCCACTACCGTTTGTTATATTCCGAAAGATAATCAACTACCTAGGAAATTGATCAACTTACGATTCTTGCTATTTTCCGGTGACATATATAAACATATATTTATATACATACATAGATAAATATCCAGTATTGCACAAAATACTGAAAAGGTGATACAGACATAATCTAGTCTAATATACCTGATTGGTAATTTTTCGATAAAATTATCGACATTGCACAATACAAATGTACATCACTTGAGAAATGAGTTACGTCCCCCGCACACCCTTCCATACCACCTGAAATTGACTCGCGAAACTCAAAGCAAAATGCCGAACATGCGGTATCTATTGGGGGTAATCTGTGGTCTAGGTACATATAAATCATACATCAACGTCATAAGCGTTCCGAAACAAAAAAAGAACAAAAAGTGACGCGCGTTGGTATTTTCGCGGTAAATGTCAACAGTGCGCCATCTTGTTTATTGTTTGTTGATTGCTTCTCACTGACCTCGAGTGCTTTCAATTCCTGTACGGATTCTTTTTGTTCTATAGTAAAAGCAATTTAGCAACGGGAGCCGATTGTACTCGTAGTACAGGGTTTTTACATTACTTAAACCATAAAATACTTTATGAAAAATGCTTGTACTGTAAAATACTTTATAATTTTTTTATAGTCCAGTGGCTTAATGTAGTTAAAGCTACCTATATATTAAGGTGGCCCTTCCAGAGAAATGTATGGGTTTAGTCACCTAATTGTTTATATCTACAATTGTAACAGCAATTGTAGATATGTACCTATGCTTAATTCTGATATTGAGATTGTGTATATTTGGCTAATGTCTAGTCTAGTATGTAGCAGTAGGTACGTACTTTCAAAGAATAGAAAGTTATCCAGGTAGGTAATGGACTAAAAGTGACCTGAAAATATTCTAGGAACTTAAAGTTACGTAGATTGTGCTCTTTAGAAATCAAATAAATAGATGTCAGTATGTCAAAACAAAAAAAGAACAAACATAAGCCCTTCGCAGTCCACTGCTGGACTGCCTCTCCTATTCTTTGCCACCTTTCTCGATCTTGCGCTTCTCGCATTAAAACCACTTGCCAGCCATGTCACAACATTTGTTTGTTATTTAGATATAGCCTACTTTTATTACAGTCAATCACTTGCCTTAACACAATAAAAAACAAAAGACAAAAGAAACAGCTTCAAATAAAATCTTAATCCCACCTTATTACCATGAACCGTTAACAAAAAAACAAATACTACTTACATCGCACAAACAATGACCAACAAAAAATAAAGCACAAACACACTGGCGACCTATGCCGTCAAAGGTCTCAAACCCGATCACTTTCCCGTCAGTGCAGCCGCGGATTAAGATCCGAAATGTCACTGGCTGTGACATTTTTATGCCGGGATGACATTTTGATGGTTACGAAATGACAGATAGGATCGGTCCAATTAGAGATTAATTCATTTTCGGGCACCGTGAGACGATATTATGGGTGAGTGCGTCAAATATTATAAAGGACAGCTCTCACCATTCAACTTTTGCTTTGCGTACCTATCTGAATTATTTCAGCATAACTTATGAAGAGATGATTCTTTTTAATTCATCAAATAAAATAAAATGTTAGTTGTTACCTATTATTTAAAAAAAAAACATTGTATTTTCATTGAACAAGTAATTATATGAAAACGAGTATTTTATGATGTACAAAATAATAGTGACCGAATCTTTGCTAGTAATATACCGGCAAAGTTTTAAGACGACTAGGCTAGCATGATAGTACATCACACGATACATGATACCAAAGCTTTTTTATAATAGGTAGTTACTTTCCATCTGGCGTACCTAAGCTTCCCTTCGCTTGATAGAAAGCGAAAGATAACTCATTGCTGATACATATTTCCATAATAATTAAGGAACACCTTCCTCACTGATTTTCAGCCTTATCTTTTTAATCGGTGTATGACTAATGACTATTAATTACAAGCGAGAAATATAAAACAAAATTATAGACTGTGGATAAAAAAATAAACAGTAACTCTCGAGTAGTATCGTGTGATGAGTACATTATATCAACAATCGGGCGTGAGACTGATGCCACAATGTGGTAGGGTCAGCAAATAAAACACGACGAGACCCGTGACGACTTTATTGAGCTGTTAGTTGTCCGAGATTTATATGCTGGCCGTATACATGCCGTGTCAGGCTTAATGTAAATAAGGGTAATTAAAAACCGATGTTTGTTTTATGACATATCGTTTTTAGAGTTCCGTACCCAAAGGGTAAAAACGGAACCCTATTACTAAGACTTCGCTGTCCGTCCGTCCGCCCGTCTGTCACCAGGCTGTATCTCAAGAACCACAACAGCTAAAAGGTTGAATTTTTTACAAATTTTAATCATGTATTTCTGTTGCCGCCATACCAAATACTAAAAACGAAATAAAATAAATATTTTATAAACATGTTTTTTTTTCTCAATATCAATAACAGCAACAGGTAGGCACTTAAAAAATTTATTCATAGACGTTTGAAATCTAGTCAATGGTACGGAATCCTTCGTGCGCGAGTCCGACTCGCACTTGGCCGCTTTTATGAAACTGTACAGAACGCCAGTCGACGTCCGTAGCGCCCTACAGGCTGTTTTTTAATTGCGTATAAATTTATTTTTACGTCTTTACACGTGTTTAATAAAAGCAATATACACGGCAACGATAAGTTGACATTTGAATTGAGAGTGAGTTGAAGTTATTTTACGTTTTACAGCCCAGGTGAGAGCTTCTGAAGGCTGAACATTGTCTATCATCTTTGCATTTCAGTCAAATTATGTGCCTATTAGGGATGTAAGGGAGCGGCCTATCATCTTTTCGCTCCAAGCCACCCCCCACCTGCCGGTGGTGCATCCTGCTAAATAACTGACGAGGACCTGGTAACTGGTGTAACCATCACGATTGAAGGCGTAGCTTTATGCCACAGGCCGATGACTGGCAGCAGCGTCACCGGAGCGAGACGCTCCACCCTGCGTGATGGTTATGGGTAAAGCCTCCAGATGTTTGCCCAAAGTGGCGAGCTACTGGAGACTCCTATGTCCAGCAGTGGACAGTGATAGGCTGTTGGTATTGTTGTTTAGTTTTCATTAATGTTATGATTATTTCAGCGCTTCTAATTACTAAATTGGTAATAAGTATCCCAACTTAAAAAAAATATAATGAAAATAAAACAGCACCTGAAAATAAGCGCAGTCATCAATCACTTCAAAACCCTGTTAAAAATACAAAACCGAAACAAACCATTCATAACTGCGGTAGGTAACATCAACGCCTATTAAAATACCAAAAACCTCTCCATATACAAAAAAGATCGGTTTTTACGGAAACACAATCGAATAGCGCCCATTCGTGTAGGAAGACCGATATGTATCCGTCGTATCTGGTCTGGTTCGCCTACAAGCAATTCTAGTTGCTCATATATACTGTGAGACGGCATTCCATCTGCTATAGATACCAACTAGTTTTGACCTTAAGTGCTGGTTGATCTATTTGACAGTTCGTTTTAGGGCTTTTAACGGGTGAAATGTGGGGTGGTCCTTTTATTTATGCTATTGTACTATTACGAATGCGATATGACATAGTATCGTAGATTTGACATAGTACTTTACGATCTTTCGATCGAAAAGTCTGAGCGTGCGAGTCGAGTATATTTGTAAATTTGTAGCTCAGATTGATTCAAATTATTTTGTAACTAATGTTGATTAGAATAGAAACCATTTATTCAGCGCACATTAATAAATAGGTACAGGGATTACGTTAAATCTAAAAACAGACTTAAGCAGAGGTTCTTGGCTTTATATCGTGAAGAATCAGCTTCAGGTGATTTTATCACTAATAAAAAGTTTTCGCGAGATTTTCAATGAATAGGCTTTACATGTAGTTATTAAGCTTAAACCAGCAGGAGTCAAACTTTATCTTGATTATCAGTTTATCACTTAAATATAAATTAGACACATTTCGGGAGAATCCCCGTAAATAATATAAGAATTTATACTAAAGGCATGCTAAACGCTAAAACATGACATTACAAAAAGAATATGAAACATTACTATATTTACTTATACCCAGCTCCAGTGAATTTAATAAACACGGATTTGCTGTGGTATCCGTACCTGAAACAAATAATAGTTATTAAGCCTTATTGATACTAAAAGCTTGTAATTAAAGCTAGCATACTTAACTACGAGAACATTGCGATAAAAGACAACTTGCGTACAAATAGGCACGCCATCGGTGGGTAGTTGTATGTGACAGAGGGTACAAGACTTTTACAACCAACAAATAGGACTCTTAAATGCAATGGTAACACCCAGACACAAAAAGGTACTAATTTTGTAATATAATTACATAATATACCTAATTCATTGTTTATGGTCTTTTCCAGTCATCCAATGGTTGACAAGAAGACATTGTTTGAAGCGATAAGAACGTACGCGTCCATTCAAAAACATGTAAGTACTTGTAACTACGGATTCGTTTCTGAACTGAATATCAAAAAATATATAGGTACGTCTTATTCAAATGGTCTAAGTATATATGTAGCACTTTAGTGTGTGGTTGTGTTGACCTTATAACGAAAAGAGAATTTCTATATGGTGTAGAAATCAGTATCTTTTGAAGAATTTTTTACCGATCAATCGATAGTCAACTTTACATCTGTCTATCTAAAACGAACGCATGTTTTCGATTACGTAACGCATACAAAAACAATTATCAATACCACTTTTAACGCGAACTATTTTTAACCCATTAAAATAGCTGGTCCGAACTATGATCAGATAGGCTACAACATATCTGGACAACAAACAGCAAGACAAAACGAAAGCCATGGACCGATAGTATCGGCCTTTCACTGCGGCCATTCTGCTCCAAATAGGCGAAACTTCACTTTTATGCAGCAATAAAATAGACACCTAAATAGCCTGATGTTATCTCGTTTAGCTAAAATTTATTAGCTACTAGCCTGAGGTCTAATAGTTCGAATGTTAAAATCTTAAAGACCTATGTTGTTGAATATTGTTTTGGCATTTTTGATGAGTGAGCAAAGAAGCCTTAATCGAAAGCATTCGTAAGGGTACGTTTGGGTAAAAGCATGGCGGCATGAAGTTGTGCGATACTGACAAAAAAAAAGTTGAATTGAGAACCTCCTCCTTTTTTTTGGAGTCGGTTAAAATAATCCAAAATAGGTATGCCACGCTGGGCCATACATCGCCATATAACCTAATAGCCTAAGTAAGCCGAAGCTTATACTATGGGTACTAAACAACTTATAAACTTACTTAGATAGGTACTTACATATTATACATTTATGTAGTTAACACCCAGATCAATACAGAGTCATGTTAATGCATTTATAATGCTTGTACAGTTCGCTGATCGAACCAACGACCCTTGGATCAGAAGGCAGAGGCTCACTAGCAAATGAGCTATCGGGCCAGTCAAAAAATTGACTAACGATAAGTATTCCAGTGAAGATGAGGGCGTAGTTGACACAAGCTAAATCAAGGTTTAATAAAGGGACAAGAAACGTGTTCCAGATAATACACAGACAAGACATAGATGCAAAAGGTTTACGGCTAACAAAGTCTATAATCAGTTGTGACGTGATGTAATTACCCCGAAACTTCGGTAATGAACTTCGGAGTAAGACTTCTGAGTTGATTCGTCCGCTATCAAGACGAGTTCGCTTACCTTATCTTATTTTTTCCGGTTCTTAAAGCATTAAATAATATGTATATTTTTCAAGTATAGATATTATTTAATGCTTTAAGAACCGGAACTCATAACAAGAATGTGATCTGACATAGGCATCTTAAGGAAACCCAAATAAAGATTGAATATACAATCGACCCCATAAAAAGAAAACAACAACATAAAGTCCGTAGGTATTCGATTATCAGATCAAAAAATTTACCCACGAAAAGATTTTGACTGTGATTAAATAACTAATAAGGGAAGAATAGCGGTCGCTAATCGTAAATTTTGTATAGATATTTTGTTTTACGATCGCCAATCGGTCAATCTCATTTAAGCTACGTCTTCAATTCTGCTCAACGGATTTTGACGACTTTTTAATTATATAAAGTCAAAAGTGATTCAAGAATGAGGTATATACATAATGTTTCATCATCATCATCATCAGCCCGTATCGGTCCACTGCTGGACTTAGGCCTCTCCCAATGTTCGCACCTTTGATCGATTCTGGGCTTATCGCATCCAGCACTTGCCAGCCGTCCTGCGCAAATCGTCGCTCCATCTGGTCTAAGGGCGTCCCACCTTACGTTTGCCGATACGTTATACATAATGTATATTACATCAATAATATAGTAGAGCAACACTATTAATTATAGAATTTTCTAATGTGATGTCGTAAACAAACACATTTTTTAGCGATTACATTGCAAACGCTATCTGTACTTATCAAGGTTGATCAAATTAATGGTCTACTATATAAGTCTTAGGGGTTACCCACAATAAGCATTATACCCACGCAAAGCTGGTGTTTAATATAATGAAATCCACAAAAGAGAAGCAAAATAATTTATTAAACAAAATGGCTGCGGCATTCAGTAAGCGATAGTTATTTGTTACAAAGTAGTTAAACAGTTTTTCGTTAATCGGTTTAATATCGAAATTAACATTTCCAATCAACATTATAATACCTTCGATACCGTCAGATACACAGGTTGCTTACAATTTCTGTTATAATCGCTTATACATATTAACTATAGATAATAAACTGCAGCCTCAAGTTTATGCGGAGTAATTGTCAGAGGTACGCAACCCGCGGACGTGAGAATTTTTAGAGCACAACTGTTCTTTACAACCCCGATGCTAAATCGTTATAATTATGACACATTCTGGTAATAGGATGTTGTTTTTATATGTAGGAAGAGCAAATATTACATTAGATCGTCTCGGATTAAATTTATAGTTAATGTTAAGTAGGTAATGATGTCTCGAGTCTATAATATTATGTAGGATTTGTACATAATTTATTTAGCCTATCTTCGTAGGAATAACCATTTCGTCCTAGTGCCATCCGGCAACAGAGAATCCTAGTGAATTTTCTTTGAACACTCTCTACGTGCAAACGGTGGGTTTCGTAATGTGGTGACCGTACGACAAATCCGTACTCAACTTGCTACGTACACAGACTCAAATGAAAGAATGAGATTGAGAAGAGACTGGGTTTTTAAAAGTCTTTAGTAATTCTACTGAAGCAAACTACACACTATGTGACTGTAGTTTCTTACAGAAATGATTTGACTTGATTTCCTTCTACACGACGTCTGTCGCTGGCGTCAATCGGGCATACCAATATACCCACACTCATCTTATAAAGCGTAGCACTGAGTACAGAGAATAGGAACTTTTTGAAAGAAACAAAAAGCTAAATAAATGGATGAGCAACTGTAAAAGGTTGCGTAACCATGGCTAAGCCGCGCAGCCCCGCCCACGCGGCAAGTGCAGCCCGCAGCTTACGTAACGTGCGATCTCTGATCCCGGCCCGACCTAGAACTCCCCACGTAACCCCGGGAATGCCGTCCTCTGGTACAATGTTATTTAAGCGTTATTGTGAACCGTTATTGTTAAAGTAACGTCTTGCGTTTATTAAATACGTTTAGCAATAACGGTTCCCGTATAACGGCTCCAGTCGCTCTTCATATAAGTATTTGAAGAAGTTCATCACTGTTATTGCCTTTATTGGTAGAGATGCAAGTAGTGATGTGAGGGCTCCAGGTTTTAAGACCTCGTAATCAAGACTCGTGGCAACTTTTAGGACTTGGCTCAAAAAGTAATGGTTATAACAACTTGGTCGCAAGCCTTCTATGTAGTAAAGAAATCGAGTCACTTAACATAAGATTAGCCATGTTAACATAAGATGAGCTGTTTAATCTGAGATTATACGATATTTGAAACGAGCCATTAGAAACGAGCTCCTTTTTTCAGTTTTTTTTATAGAATAGGGGGCAGACGAGCAGACAGTTCACGATGGTAAGTGATAAGGAGTTACAGCTGCGCTGCCGGCCTTTAAGAAAGAGGTATGCTCTTTTTTTGGAGATTTGGAGGTCGTATCGGTCCGAAATACCGCTGGCGACAAAGCATTCCATAGTTTAATTGTGCGAGGCAGAAAATTGCGACAGAAGCGCACAGTTGTGGACTGCAAAGTGTCGAGACGGTATGGATGGAAAGTTTTAGCTATTCATTTAAGAATTAGTAGTATACGTAGTTCGTATACGTTTGTGTATGTTTATGCTTACATGTTTAACCCTACACAGATGGACCAAATTATATGTAGTATTACACGTGATTAACGCACCAACGTGTATACAATTCAAAGGACGCACGAAATTAATTTCGTACATTACACGCCTGTCGGCACGAACATTTTCTGCGCCATAACTTATCCATAGATTTCAAGACACAATAAAGATCGTAGATCGAACGTAATATTATAACTAATGGTGGACGATGGATTGGGTACTAAGAGGTCACTTTCCCCCTAAGAATGATTAGCTTCAGCGGGTAATAAATTGATGGGGAATAATTGAAGCGAACTGATACGTGGTTAACATAGCTATCAAAGAGTTGTTAATTTATTAACCAGCGTGGTATGCTTGCAGCACTGTATTACATTGCATTTTAATAACGTGCGAAATGTTAAAAATATTAAATGCGCCATACAATTCACACCAAGCTTTTTTACAAACTTAGATATTTTCTTAGACCCTGACTGCCAGAATCAATCCAATTTAGAAAACATCATTTGCTAAATCAACCCTACTGCATATAACGAAAGTCGTAAAGTATCATCATCATCATCAGCCTATCACAGTCCACTGCTGGACATAGGCCTCTCCAGTTGTTCGCCACAGGGCAAACATGGAGGAGATACCCATAATCGCCACGCTGGGCAGGCGGGTTGGCGATCGCAGGGCGTAGCTTCTCGCTCCGGTACTACGCCGTCGATTGTGATGGTTATACCGCCATCAGTCGGTTGCCAGCGCCTCGTTTGTTATTCGGCAGGATGCACCACGGGCAGGGGAGGTTGGCTTGAAGCGAAATGATGATAGGCCGCTCCCTTACATCCCATCGTCATAAAGTCATCGCCATCATCGTAAAGTATGCATCCATACAAACATTCGCATTTGTAAGATTAATAAGATAAATTAATAGGTATCATATATACGTTAGTAAAATACCAGATTAGGTGTTTCTGTGCGGTGACTGAAAATAATACAAATCACCAAAAACACAATAAAAACTTGTGCAAAGTTTTATTATTTCAATTATATGACTGTGCAATAAAGAAATAAATGACTTTAGCTAAAAATTAGCCCAGAGGGGGTTTTGAAATGATGCAATTAATAGAAAAATCCATTTTTATATGTTCATTTTGTTATTCGTATCTCGACCTCCTGGGATTCAAGCGGATGCAATTAAGTATAGATGAAACTATGAATTTTCCGAAATATCGTGTGGATTTGTATTATAATTTTATTTCGATGCAAACCATGTTCGAACAATTGATTTTATACACAACAAAATTAATAAGTACATTCCACCTCTATGGTTTCGTATATTCTTTTTAAAATAAATAAATGCCAATAAATCCCGCTAAATGGCAATTGACATTGAGGCAGGGCTATGTCCAGCAGTGAACGTAATTACATTGTAACATATAGAAAAAAATGTTTACATAAGTGATTCAATATAAGAATCCCATACGCCACCAATCAGTACTAAAACCACCACTGGCGACGAGTTTATCGTCCATATAAAGTTCACATCCAACAAAACCGAATGGTTCGCGGAATCAGGTGTTAAATTACGATCAAACATTCGATTCCGATGATTTTCCGAGAGCGCTTTCCCCACGCGTGGATAACTATCGGTGACGTATAAACACTGCCATTTGAAATTCAAAATGCCCGCTGCCATTTCAGTACAGCGGAGGGAGTTGCAGTGAACCGTCTTTGCTCAAAGGCTTTTGTTTAGTGGTTGTAGAATATTGCCGTAAAACATGTAGCGTAATACACGGTGTAATATTGAAGGTAACAGCTTAAATTTGTCTCACTAATCTACGGGTATATTAAATAATACTTTTAGGAGTTCAGTTACTTTAAGGCAAATGATGACCCTAATTATGAACACCGGCAATGCTAGGAGAATCTTCAAACTCAACGGCTTGCAAAAAATTTGTTGGATTGCTTTTTGAGAGTTACAATACCTAGGACTAATTTACAATTTTGCTGGCGAAAATGTGTTCAGATTCATGCTGCCCCTATGACGGGATGGCAAAACCCTGACTCATGATGGAATGAGGCAAAGAATATCGAATAACAACCCCAGCCTCTGAGTAATGCGCTCAGGAGGCAAATCGAGGATCCTGAAAATTCATTACATCCAAAACATAGAGTTCCTACCTTGCGCTAGTGATGGGAATAGCCCGGCACTAGTGAAAGTTCATTTATCCCTTAACAACTACTCACTTTTAGTGTATTGTATACCGGCAAATTACTAATTTACTATCAACACAATATCTTCTATCCTTTTTGGTGTCATGAAATCTATTTTACTGAATCTCACTGTACATTCACTGTACTGTGCTTTCAGTGTGGCGCGAATTATAGTCTTTCTCGTAACCGGACGTAGCAAATTGTGTTGATTTACACGAAGAAAACGGCTAACAATTTCTGAATATAAACTCTAGATACATGTATCGTTTTATTGACAATCGTTCCAAGATATTGTTTGGCATGTAACAGAGGTTTGAAATAGATAATAGACTTTATATGAAACTTATAGAAGTCGTTAAGATATTTTCAAAGACGCTTGCGGTATCTACATGAATTACTACAAAAATAAATACTCTCGTGTACAAAATGACGATTCATCAAGTATATTTAACTAAATATACATAGTTAAATAAAATACACATACTCTATGTGTATTTTATTTAACTATGTATATTTACGACGAACATTTACGAGTGTAAAACTGAAATAGCTTAAAGTATTAATGTACATTTTAGAACTATGTATATTGTATAGTTACTTCTCTTATAAGTGAAATCAGTTAAATGGAAGGTACGAAACTTTTATAATTTATTTATAAATCAAATTTATACTTTTAAATGAGGTTTTATCTCAAAATCTAATCACAAAGTGGTATATCGCATTACATAGGACACCTTGATCACTATTATCAACATATTCATATGTGTATTTATCAGTAGATAATGCTCGTAAAGTATACATAAGTACAACCTAAGCCAAGGTGACTTTATTATTCCGTTCACAAGTGTCAACGTGCTATTGATTGATAAACGATAAGTGTACTATTACACAGAAATGACAATTAATTCTTCAAACATTGTTAATATCCGCATAACTTGTCATTATCAGACTCTCACATATGTGTGGACATACTGCCGCAATACCTACTGCTTCCCCAATTGTTTGCTACTTTGATCTTAATCCTATTGCAAAATTTCTATTGACAAACACCCGTATTCTTAAACATTACTATGCGACGCGCGGACGCATACCTACTACTCAAAAACTTATTCACAGACAACTCTAGTTTTTGCTGGTCGCCATTTGTAATTGACTTACTTCGCATAGTGTTGTTAGTCTTCCCCGTCGGATGGGAGTGGACATTCCCTTCGAACCACTCCCACTCCCATAACTTACCCCTAGTGGGGGGAGCCCGTTAGGGGCCTGTTCTGCCCAGGCCGCGCCGGTGTTGTCGTGGAGGACATAATTTTTAGGACCCACGGCACCATCTTTGGGGCGCTTTGGGGAAGGGACCGGAGTTTTTAGTGGGTATTTCCCGCCTCACTTCCATCATTCCGAGGCGGTGATGGGTCGCACATAGCCTGCTGCTCCCCCGAGTGGCGTGGTATGCGTAAATGCATTCTCTCCGGTTAAAAAAAAAAGTGTTAGTAGTCTTTATAGATAAGTATTATTTGTAAATTCGGCTGTAAGACTACAACAATTAAATAATCTTGGGCCTCTCACATCCAGCCGCTGCCTGCCATTCTGCGCAAATCATCACTCCGTGGGAATCCAAACCTACGTTTGCCGAGAAACCTTAACACTACCACTACACTACCGTACCACTACACTACCGTACCACTACAGAACGCATAACTTTATTAACGGTTAAATATAGACGCGGATAAATCAAATGCGAGCTATCACACATCGCGTGTTTCCATCAAACTAATATTACGATTTTTTAATTAAACTCAATTCCAATTAAGTGTAGTCATAATACTAAACGAAACGGATTAAAAATAACCGCTTTATATGCGTAAGTAATAAGGTTAAACCACAATTAAGAGCACTGCCAAGTTTTATGGACCATCGGACGTCTATTAAAATGGAAGCAACTTATAGTCCAGCCATTTGGTTAAAAGAATAGTGATTGAATGGTATTTTTTCTGGAATTTATAAAATTGGGAATTTTTTGGATTTCGACATGCTCTTTACGAATTTCAACTTTGCCACCTTGTACCTTTATAGCTCGCACCGCCATAATGGATAAATGACGCCTCATCATCATCAGCCTATCACAGCCCACTGTTGGACATACGCTGCTTGGGCTGTTGGCCACTTTGGACAAACATCTGGAGGCTTTACCCCATAATCTCCAGGCTGTGCAAACGGGTTGCGATCGCAAAATGGCGCCTAAAATCAGCTTTTTTCGATTATAATTTGATTTGAAACATGTTTATAAAAAGTATGTAAGTAAAGGAATGTAAAAATTGCTAATTTCCAAAACTCCCGGAAAACTTTTCAAGTAAAAATACCCAATGACTGGACTATTAATACACTATTAATTACAAATAGGTTTCTGATAATATTGTTGGTTATTTATTGTATGTTATATGGCACAATTACTCCTGTGCGAAGAGTATGTGTCAAAGGTTTAATAAATGGTTTGAGACCAATTGATTTATGGGACGGACTATATCTTGTAGGAAATAGTCGGGGAGTGGAAGATCATCAAGATCGTTATGAGCTATTACCTGTAAATAGACGATTCTATTTTTGAACTTGGATTAAGAGACTTCAACTTTAAGTTGTTAGCTCAATCTTAAGGATTGAATGGACGTAAGTATTTTTTTATATATTAGCTTAGTATATTGGCTTGAAAAACCTTAAAACGGAGCCCAAGTCGCTCCTTTCGAGAAGGAGACTGGCTACCAAATGTACTTAATTCGGTATTTGATAGGCTAGTCATTAAGTGAACTGTCTAAAACTCTTATAGTTCTTTTCCCCGAAGTGTGTAACTGTGTAAATTTTCACGTGATATTGGCAGAAATGGACCTCGTGAAGAAGCTAGTCATCATTAATTTATAAAATGTTTTCCTTTGGCTACTCCAAGTCTAATGGTTTAGCGTTTACAAATAAAGAACAATAAACAAATTTATTAAATAAGCTTATAAATGAAAAAAAATCCTAGATCTCTACCCAAGGGCATTGCCAAGAAAGCTGGTGATATTTTCTCTTTCTATGGCCAGACGATACCCTGGCGGAAGAAAAACCTAGAATCCCAAATAATACAAAAGTAACATTAGAACACAATTATACTTATAGCCTTATTTTATATGGTGTCAGGTCTAAAATTAATTATAGGTCTTGTCAAATACCTCATTATAACATAATTAACAACTATTTACAGCGGATAAAGTATAACGAGTTACGTTTTTACACGGCTAGCGTGCGGTGTCGTGGTGGCAATGTAGCCGCCCACGCGCCCAGTTAATATACCGAGAGGAATCAGAACTACCCGCGCGTTATTTATGAGCGGCGCGAGAGAAATCCGCTCACTGATAGGGTCACTACGGGAGTAAGCAGGGTTGTCTGTTTGCGCTCTGCTGTATGGGACGAAAATATCATCATCATCAGCCTATTGAAGTCCACTGCTGGACAAAGGCCTCTACAGTCTCCACTTAGGGCAAACTTCTGGAGGATATACCTATAATCGCCACGCTCGGGAGGCGGGTTGGTTTTCACTTCGGTGACGCTGCTGCCCGTCATCGGCCTGTGGTATTTAGAATTTTAGATACATCTTCAATTGTGATGGTTATCTGCCACCCGTCGGTTGCCATCGCCTCGTATGTTATTCGGCCGGATGCACCACGGGCAGGTGAGGTTGACTTGGAGCGAAAAGATGATAGGTCGCTCCCTTACGATAGAATACTACTGAGGTTTCTCTGCTTGTCGTAAGAGGCGACCAAAAGGATCTTTGGGCTCGTGGAACGGCCTTTCGCTAAGATCACCGACCACGAGGAAGGCGATGTCAAGTGTCCATGGACACACGTGACTGATGACATACGCGTCGTATTGTGAGGGAACCAAACCGTCGTCCCTATGTATGCTGCCTACTTTTAGGCGACGCAACGCTATAGAGCTGAAGATGGATGGCGTCGAATCGACCCTCTCAGCTGAAGTATAGTGGATATTTTCCGTATTTGGGAATCCCACATAGCTCAGGTGTCCCGTACCTACCCAGAGTCTTGGTGCATAAATGAATGCATTTGTCTCATCAGGAATGCATGATATATAATAGAGGGTTGCCTGTCTGTGTTTTAGGTTCCTTTCGGCTCACTTTACAATTCAGGACACTCGTCGTCAACAACTCTATATGATTTTGCATAACTTTCAATCCGACGTATTAATTACAATACAAACTAACTCCTTACTATTATACAAATCGCATAAAACACATAATAAATTCAAATTCCTCATTCCACACATCACATTTGCCGTCGGCCGTAATTAATCTAATAAATAACAATATGGCGGAAACTGGAGCGGTTTGTGGAGTAGGCGCGTACGCATGACCGATGACTTTTTATGACTTGACATTTATGTTGACACTTGACATTAGAGCCAGCTATCCGTCTAATTATTATCTGTGGGTGTGGGCTGTCAATGCATACCTAAACTAGGCTGTTGCGTCACAGTGTATAATGGATAAACAGTAAGCCTTAGGTTGTGATTTTAAATACTAAACTTGCCATCATCAACTTAATGTCACTTACATTACGAGTACCCGTTGGCGATTGTGATAGGGGCTATCTTTTAGGAAATCTGTATTCCTGGAACTCCTAAATCTGACTAAATTCAAAAAGTATGATAGTGATATGTCTCTAGGTATGTTGGTAAATATTATTTTTAACTGTTCATCATAAACTCCACACGAACGAAGTCGCAGACACCAGCTGGTTTCACATAAAAATGTGTCTGTGACTGTGCATGCCATTACAAACCATGGCGCATCTGTTCACTCGCTAGCTGTGACCCTGTAGTAAAGTCACAAAGGGTAACCTTTGAAATCAAGTTGCCATATTTTGGGCTGGTTCTCACTCACTTCTGACTCAGGAAGAAGAAGAAGTAGTAAAATTAGCGTGTGTTTTTAAGGATAGTTACATGTTCAGTTGGTGTGACCGTACTGCTATTTTCATTCACTGTGATTATAGGTCGCGGCACGTAAGTTGAGCGCTGAGCGGACTATGGAGGGGATAGCTGCGCATGTGTACTATTGCGCACACATTTATTAGCTCGACTAATTTATCATTTTATTTGTAAATTATTCTACCGTGTATATTATTTAAAAAAACAGATTTCAAGAAAGCCAGTTAATGTAGTAATATTATTACAAGAAATAAAAATAAATAACTGCCAGGAATTTGTAACCAGTTACGAGGTTACTGCCTACTTACGTGAGATAGAAATAAAACATAGGTTTGTATAGAAACGATTGAACATTTCTTTTTAAATTCACAAACAAATAGTCTGAATCTGACAAAGGCAGCATGCCTTCATCATTTGAATCATCAACATCTTCATCTGAAATGTCTTGATCAATTGAATGATAAATTATTCGGTTACGAAGTCAACAACTTGGACACTCTTTGCGTATTGATAAAACAAATTTCAACAAACAAATTAAACAACGAGAACATTAAAACTTAGAACGCGATTGTACCGGTCGGGCGTGAGCGGGTGGACGCGACGTTGCGGGGAGCGAGGAACGACTGGAGAGCCAATGAGCGCGTGCGCACACCCGCCCTCGCCCCGTACTCCCCCCTGTGATACCGAATTTTTGACTTCTGCGCAGAAACGCTCAGCGCTCAACTTATGTGCCGCGACCTATAAGTAAGTGATCGATATCACTCCGTCTTGCTCTAACCGGTTTTTTGATTAATGCGTCACCCTGAACGTCGAGTGACTTTTTGATCTAATTAAAACTTTTCCTGTTTGTTAGATTGTCATTTCTATACTGTATAACCACCAAGGGCTTCCTATCAACGTGGGATTGAGTGTTGACTGTTATTTTTTTTATTTTGACAATAGCTAGAGGTGCCAGTCCTAATCGGGTTAGTGTGAATTTATTATTGTTTGTTTTTGTTCTAATTGTCTACGACATCGGGCCGGCATCGCACCTGTGACTCCCCTGGTGTTGCGGTGTCTATGGGTTGAAGTGATCACTTATTACCATCAGGTGATCTTCAAGCCCGTTTGCCACCTCTGTCATAAATAAAATATCATAGCCAAGGCGACCTTGTTATTTTCGCTGAACAGGGAGCGGAAGTCGTTTCCGTAGGAAAATGTCTACGCGGTGGTTATAGAAATGGTTTCGCGGTCGAAATGAGTGTATATTATTAATGCCCATCACTAAACAGAAAAATTCTTCTCGCTATGCTTCTTAGAAGGGTAAATAAAATTAAACAAAATCCTGACTTAAATTTTGGGAAATGAGATTACGACTAGAAAGTACAGCCTTTCAGCAACAAAAAGAATTTTGCAAAATCGATTCGTTAGATATTCTCGGAGATATGTGGTAACAAACATACAACAAAAAAACAGTCGAATTGAGAACCTCCTCTTTTTTTGAAGTTGGTTAAAAGGAAGCTAATTCAGAAGAGAAATTTAAAAATAGGGAAAAAGTAGCTAGAAATTCAGGAATCTCTACACTACATTAAAATTTGATATCACTTTGTGTTATCGACCCTGCTAAGTTAAATAGATGTTTTATCATGTAATCAATCAGTATAATTAGAGCACACCAATCAACTGTTTTTGTGACATATTGATGCCTTGTTAATTTGCACTCTTAATTGAAATGTGTACGTGTCGAATAAAAAATATTAGATACTAGCAGTGCTCGCGACTTCGTCCGCGTGGAATAGTTATTTTTTCCCCGGTTTTTTTTACATTTTCCATTATTTCTTCGCTCCTTATAGTTGCAGCGTGATGTTATATAGCCTATAGCCTTCCTCGATAAATGGTCTATTCAACACAAAAAGAATTTTTCAATTCGGACCAGTAGTTCCTGAGATAAGCGCGTTCAAACAAACAAACAAACTCTTCAGCTTTATAATATTAGTTAAGATTTATTAGTAACTAGCTGTGCTCGCGACTTCGTCCGCGTGGAATAGTTATCTTTTCCCCGTTTTTTTTTACATATTCCATTATTTCTTCGCTCCTAATAGTTACAGCGTGATGTTATATAGCCTATAGCCTTCCTCGATAAATGGTCTATTCAACACAAAAAGAATTTTTCAATTCGGACCAGTAGTTCCAGAGATTAGCGCGTTCAAACAAACAAAGTCTTCAGCTTTATAATATTAGTTAAGATTAGCTGTAGCGCTGCCTCGTGTGTATATAGGTGAGTTACTGACTAATGATGGTCGGTTACTTGCACGTTGTCGCAGCGACTAGGGCTACTTCATCAGGCGAAGCCATTATAAGCCGAACTATTTTTAATGTTATTTACCCTTCAAGAAACGAGCATATTTATACATATTTAAAATGCCAGAAGCGACCCTAAACTCGATTTGAGTTGCGAGTGTCCATGGGCGGTGTCGCCTGCTTACCATCAGACATCACACTTGCTCGTCTGCCGCCTCTCGCATAAAAAAAAGTATCTAGATAGATACTTGAATACGTACGGGACAGTTGTAGCTACGCAAAATGTGTTGTTTTTGTCACTGTTATGAGTTATGCCGTTTTTGACCTCGCCGCGTCACCCAGAGGTGAGTACGGACAAAAACTCCGACCACTTGTGACTAATGCCTCGTTGACAACTGACGAATAAGTAAATGAGACGTTTAAAATTAACTTATATATTTTCTTAGGCTGGCCTCGCACACAATTCACATTTGAATTTTTTTTTTTTATAAATATCAGACAACATTACATATATTGCTCCGATCCCAAAGTAAGTACCTTAAGCACTTGTGTTATGGGTATCAGAACAACGAAGGTACCACAAATAAATACTTAAATACAAATATTAACACCCAGACACGAAACAAACACAAGTATTCATCACACGAATGTTTGTCCCGGGTGGGAATCGAACCCACGACTCTCGGATCAGAAGGCAGGGGTCACTACCAATTGAGCCACCGAGCCTGTGAAATAATGCTCTACTTACCTACATATAAAATGCTGGAGCGCTTTGTATGCGAGTAGAGCATTTTAATGGCCTGTCTTATAGTGACACAGCACAGCAAAGTCATATCCCATAGTATATTCTCTTGCCTTATGGAAAGCTAAAGAGAAGCCCAAGTCGCTTCGGCAACGGACATAAATGCTGTAGGTATTCTGAAGCAACCAATAAAAAAGTTTAAAACGAGCTATAACTAGGTTATTTTGAAAATATTATCAAAAATAAGGTTTAGACCTTATTTTTAAATTGAACATAGGTACATACATTTTGTTATTTGTTGTAATATAAGTACTTTAATACAAGAATTTATTTTTAGATACCTATTCTGTCCCATATTTTCAAAAGTATATAAATCTAACAAGTTAAAGCTGTTACAAATGTTAATAAGCACAATACCTTAGTAAACATTTGACAATCATTATTTGTCTCATTTTTTGCACATAATCTCCACCCACGTAATTTTCAGCGGTCAACTTTAAAATGTCACAAGTTATATTGTTTTAATGACATTGACATATAAGATCGGTAGCCTGTCATTTGAAATCATTATTTCATTATTAGCGAGTGAACGATCGGGCATTTGAATAAGTAATTCTAAAAGTCAGGTCGGGATTTAATTTGAGCGACCTTCGTATAACAATAGCTTAGTAGTCAGTCACCTGGCGTATTCATTCTAAATAAATTATCTATGGGTGATGATATTGTTTGGGAATAATACTGAGGCATTTGGAGATTCAAACGTTTATTCGACGCTCGTGATAACATTGTGAAGAAATCTGCACAACTGTGAAAAAAAATTGTGGTTGACCAACTAATACTTATATACGAAAACTAACAACACTTTGCGAAGTAAGGCATTTAAAATGGCGGCCGGTACTAAGTGTTGTGTAGGTATTTTGGTTATTATAGCGTTAGCGCGACTATCATAACGTTTGTGTATAATGATACTACTTAAAAATTATATATTTTTTATCAACAGTGTCGATACATGGTTAAACCAATGTCAATCGAGAACTCTAGAATAGCGCGTAGATTAGCTTCTTCTAACAGAAAACAGGACTAGTGACACTCAAAATCCTCTTACGAATACGCCAGCTAACTTAATTACGCGTCGGTCAAAAAGACGTTATCCGACGCTAAGACCTTTCTCGATATATCGCAATGAAAACCGGTATCGATACCGTACGTCAGACCGATCAGATAGCGGGCGCAGATAAGCGCGCGCCCGAAATGTTGAGCGTTTTTAGTCTGTGGAGTTTCGCAGCTGTGACGCGCGCTGTCAAAGTAACGTCAGGTGACGGGTTGACGGCGGTTTTTCGAAGGAAAAGTTGGCTATTACCATTTCGTATTGGTTAAAAAATGTTTTATTGTGTACGGGCCAAGGCAATGGTCGTATTCGTTAGCATTATGCATTTTTTTAAAGTGAAAATTTCTATGTTCAGATGTTTGGTTACTCGATAAATATTAATTAGATACTCCATAATCTGCAACCGCAACCCAAAAACAAATTAATGTGATAAGCGCTGGGATCATCATCATCATCATCATCATCATCGTCTGGGTGTTTATATTTGTATTTAAGTATTTATTTGTGGTACCTTCGTTGTTCTGATACCCATAACACAAGTGCTTAAGCTACTTACTTTGGGATCGGAGCAATGTAGGTATGTGATGTTGTCTAATATTTATTTATTTATATTTATATTCTTTTATGTTTGATTTTTACACAAGAGCTTATATATTTTTATTAATCGTTGTTGTTTAACATTAATTTGAATTTCATAGCATTAATTTTATTGATGAACAGTAGAAAACCAATAACAGAGTTGCAACGAAATTCATATCTGCTCCAAATACCTAATGACTTTTTATGCCTTCAGATGACCACAGTGAATGATTTCCTTTATCTGTTTTACAACATTTTGTACCACAATTAAGATGTATTATGACTATGATTAGCATGTATTGTCCGACATTATTTATAGTTCACTCACACTGTAGTGACTCCAGGCAGCCAAAACAGCTACTAGAGCATAATTAGTAGGAGTGAATGAGAGTGGCATCAGCGGAGCGGCTGAATGGGCGTATAGCGCGGGACAGTGACCTGCGCGCGCGCACGCCGGCCGCAGTACCAGGGACGGATGCGGGGCGGTGATTGGTTAGAATTATTGAAATTTCCAAAAAACTATATGATTATATTAAAAGACAAAAATGTATCACTTAGCCTTTAATAAATAATTCGATTTGATTTGACGGATTTTTGGTAGCTTTTGTAAAATTTGACTCTACAGTCTATCTGAGCGATAAAGTTAAATAGTATGTTAATAGATTACCAAGGGATGTAAGGGAGCGACCTATTATTATCTTTTTGGTAAAAGCCGGGTGGCTAGCTTTAGTGAGGGTTCACTTGCCCGTGGTTCATCCTGCCGAATAATAAACATGGCTCTGGCAAAGACTTGTGGCGGTATAACCATCACCATTGAAGGCGTAGTTAAATGCTACACGTCGTTGAAGTCGAGCAGCACCGTCACTAGAGCGAGGATTAAGGTATGCGATCGCCAGCCCCCCTGCCTACCGTGGCGATTATGGGAAAAGCCTCCAGACGTTTGCCTAAGGTAGTCTACAATAGATGGAAGATGACGAATTAGAACCGTCAATCGGATAAAACTATGCGCTACCTTCAGTTGACGTCTCCGATAGACTGGGGCCGTTCCTAGCTCTTATAAATTTAAATCCTAACCTCAGCGTACCCCAAATACGGCCCACGCTAACCTTTAGCTCGCGGCGATCGCGTCGAAAAATAAAAGAGCATACGTTAATAACGTATTTTTACCGCGGGCGCCCGACGCTACTGCAGGTGTCTCAGCCTCCGTGCGAGAGATCGAGTTTTATCTGAGGGCCCTTTGATTATAATTATAAATCACCACATAGGCGGCGTTTTGGAGCAGTGGTAGCTCATTAGAAGTGAGAACTTTGACCTCTTTCTGGGGGTCGATGTTTCCAAGTACATACACGTTTATGCATGTTTGCTTTAGTCCAGACACAATAGGTTTCTTGTTCATGACTAGTGGTTCCACTTAAAATATATGACATGTAGTCAATAGGTAAGTATAATTATATCGTTTTCTACTAATTTGTCTAGACTATGTAGAAGTTACCTTATTAGACCTTTTTTTTTTCAAGAATCTTTCAAACCTTGAGACTAGTATTGAATATGAATCTAGAGGATATAGAGGAATACTCTTCCTGGCCAGAGGATATGTATAAGAAGAGGAAGACCGAAAATGGAATGGATGGAATGTATGAAAAATGATTTGCTTGTCAAAGGCGTGAGTGTGGAAATGACGGTTGATAGAGGAGAGTGGAAGAAGAAAACATGTTGGGCCAACCCCACTTAGAGCGGGATAATTGCAGGAGAATGATGAATCTTTCTACCCTCTTGTGAGCCCAAGTTGTTGATAGTGATTATAACCCAGTCAGAATAGACAGTGAAGGGTACATTAATCGCACAAAGCTGAAATTTGGCATGAATGGTAGGAACACTATTACAAACAATTTGTGAAAATTCCCCATTGATCCGATGTGTGCAAAAAAAAATCAAGGTCAAAGGTTGCAAAATTTTTCAGATAAACGGTAAGTTTAATCATAGCTAATTAAGCTACAACCACCCTTATGCAATTAAATCTTAAAACTAAAGAAAAATAATCATTTCCGAGCGCGTCCGTACCTAATTAAGCAATTAGATATGCCCTATTAATTTTACAGCCGGAGCGCATCCTGGCATGTACTAGCACCGCGAGTAAAACCGGAGGCATGTATCAGTCTAGGACTAGATATACATCAGTTTGGACAGATGTTTTCCGTTTAATCTTAAGGTTGTCGACAAGATAACATTTGCTTAGCTGTGATTACACTGGACAGGTTCATAAGATTAAAATTAAAATATGTAGTAATGTTTGGACCCTAATTCTTTGGCTCTCAAAAGATTACGGAAGATATATTAAAATTACTATCCGTGTAGTTTGCGGATTTAGTAGGACTACCCTCGTCCCGTGGGTGTCGTAGAAGATAACTATGGGAATATAAGCTCTTTCCTCAAGGTAGGCATTTAATTGCTAATGTCTATGGGAGGCGGTGGCGGGTACCTACTTTTTTATGACGGAGGGCGCAAACAGTTGAGAAATTTGAAGGCTTGCTTTTTGAAAGTCTCTATGTCGTATCCATTCGGAAACATCATAGCTGGCTGGAAGCCGATCCAAAGAACCGTTGCACGAGGCTACACGTACCGTGGATGACTTCCAACTATCAAGTTGTTTAAAATCAGACAGGCCGCTTATTCGTCATCTGCCCCCAATAGCAATAAAAAAAATAAAAAAGAGATTCCAAATGAATATTCTCTTGTTGTTACTATATGAGTATATACGCGTTGTCCTAGGTAAGCCAAGGGACGCGACGTAATGCGACCTATTCTTTTACCTATATATACTTCACCGCACATGCACTATCTTCTATAATATAAAAAATGAATCGCAAAATGTGTTGCTAAGCGCATAACTCAACAACGCCTGGATCAATTTGGACAATTCTTTTTTTTAAATGCTCGTTGAAGTCTAAGGATGGTTCTTACGGAAAAATTTGAATAAATGCAACGAGGAACCGCGGGTAACACTGCGGGGCGCAGCTAGTTTCAAATAAAGACAACTTGATATTTTCGCATAGCGTTGTTTTGCCGCTTTATCGCTGTTAACGTAGGACAACATGTAACATTGTATAATGCAATCGGTAGCCCTGCGCATAAGCAGGGATATTATTAGCTTACGCGGCTAAGGGCACCGCGGCGTCGTTAGACCCCTCGTTAGCCGGTGGCTCCGAAACTGACTGACAGACGAACAAATAGGAATTTACGCGGAACACTTTGATTGTAGACCTGTTGGACGGACGCGGGATCAGGCAAGCCGATTGGAAGATAAGTTTGTCGGCAGATGCGTTTTAATCATTTACATATCGCTGATAATAGGAAAAGTTATTAAAATTTTGCTAGCGTTTCGCTCTATTATAGTTGAGAGTTGAAAAGAGAGTTACTTTTGTGAAACTTGGGATATTATTATTTCTCTTACTACTTAGCGCTTAAATAAACTGCTTTGATGCTCATATTTTTAAATTATCTTCGGGCCAGGTGGAGTGACGCTTTGTAAAAGTTAGTCAGCAAGACCTAGATGGGAGAAGAAATGTTTGACACGAAATACTCGTATATTTTTTAATTATTTTTTCTATTCCACGAACTATAAAGCTTTGAAAATGACCGTTGAAGTTAAAATAATGTTCGACCGTTACGAATTGTAATATTTAAGTAAATAGTTAGTATAAACCTCATTTACACCTGAATTGCACCCACAATATGACTAAACACTATTAACTACTGATTCACTCGAACCGGACCGATTATGCTCACCATAATGTTTATTAAAAATAAATAAAATAAAATAAAGTTTATATTTTCGCGTGGCACTTCAATTTTCACGCTTCATTTATATTCTATCATCGCTCGTTTATAGTTTCCTACAGTTAACTCGTGATCATTAAATGTGTCAGAAAACGCCGATACACAGACCAGTTCCTGGGGATAATAGAAATAATACGAAACAGCGAACAGGTGGCTAAGGAAATGCCTAATTTTACGATCTAACCGCTGCACTATTTCGTCATTACAGGCAAACTGGGATAGCTCTTAAAAGTCTTGTTGTAGGGTTGGCTAAGTATAGAAGTTTAATCCTACGCAATATATATTCAGGATTTACAGCAATTCTGATGCCTTAAGACGTCGGCGAGGGTCCCTACTGCTTGCGACTCCGAGAAAGAAGATTCCACGATTATGTCTTCGAGCACTTGCAGCCAGTCACATGGGTCCCCACTTACCCCCATCGCCCATATTGTATCGTATGTTCCTCACGATTTTGCTGGGTATGCACGTTTTATCGTAGACTACGATATCGCTTACCAGCACGCGAAACGCAGTTAAGCGCAAACCCATTTTGAATAAAAAATTAAAAAAAAAGCGACAGGGCACTACAACGTCCTCTCAAGATGTGCGCTACTGAATTGAAGAAAGGTTGTATATAGTTTCTCAAGTAAGCATCAAATTTAGGGGTATTCTCTGTGAGTGAGGAGTAAGCCCCATTTAACACAGATGTCTCGTACCTAGGATCCTGGTGCATGAAAATAAATTTTAATAAAATGACCTTGTGATTGCTCACTCCTAGCATTCGTAGTACATACATACTTCAAATATATTCAATTAAATACTATACAGTTTTATATATGACATGGACTAAAACTCAACATCATAAGCGATCTTCTGCCAACCCTACCGACAGGTAAAAGGAGACATTAAATAATCTGGACACTTTAGTCTAACCGAGTGCCGGGATCGTACGTAAAAGTCAAAGTTACATTACAAAGGGAGAGGAGGAAGCAATTGAATTGTTATCTGTTTCTTGGAACAACAGTTTAAATGGCTGTGGAAATTCTAGATTATAGTAATGCGCGCCTAGAACATGCGTCTGGTGAGATACTTTTGGAGGAATGAGATGTAGCTGTATTGGCTGGCCCGGTGGCTCAACTGGTATTGCATGCCTTCTAAACCAAGTGTCGTGGGTTCGATTCTCACCTGGGACAAGCATTCGTGTTGTCACCTATTCTACCTGTATACCTGTACGGTTTTTTTATAGTAGCTCGACATAATGGCTTCCCTACGCCCAGTCGCTAAGTCCAAGTCGCTGTGACAACTGGCAAGTAACTGGTTAGTTACCTGTTAGTTGTCACTGCCATGCCGGCTCAACCTTAACCCTCCACGAGCTCCGGAGACCCTACTCACCAGCAGAAACACGATGCGGAGGTCATTTGGCTGCGGTATTCTATGGGGTGGAGGTCCTTCCCCGGACGGGCAGCTCAATTCGAGCGAAGATTCGCTATGCCCTACCTCTCTTAGAAAGCTACGTCAATCCAGTAAGTTTCTTCTTTAGCACTTCAACTATGGACTTTGCAGACCCAATAGAAAAGTTATTGTAGCCCAACCGCATTTAACAACCATTTTTTTTCTTTCTTTCTATCTTTTATTTAACGTAACGAATTGCTATTTTTAACAACAACCGCTTAACCTAAAAATCCCATACGTAGTATTTAGGAGATCCTTTGACTTAAATAATAATAAATATCAAAGCGTATATTTAAAGGCAGGAGCGACTAAGCCAATTAAAATAATCAATTACTTGAGCTTGGATTGACAAATAATATATTATGCTGTCTGATATTTATTTCGTCAATAAACGAACAAAAAAAATGCTAGTTAATTTAATTTCATCACGTGCAATGTGCATATTGACAACACATGTATCGATACGAATCGGCTGAAAATCGAATACAGTACGTATCGGCGCGAACAAATTGGAGTCGCATTCGGACCACTACTCAGATGTCTTATCGAGTGACAGAACGATTTGTAAACATCGCGAATTATTCCCGATATTCGAGAAGTCACACGATTTCGTAAACGAGATCGGAATGATTGCCGATACGTGTTAAAATTGTGTTAATTTCACTTTTCATTGAAAATGTTTTAAAATAATTATTTCTTCAGCGGCAATTGAATCACAAAGAATCTGTTCCTTTTATTTTGGTAAATTTCTCATGAGATATAATTGTGTTGCGTTTTAATGATAAAATCTAAGAAGAATCCTATTATTAGGTATACTTATTAGGTACGATAACCAAAGATCTACACCGAGTTCCAGTCCTACTGGCGAGCGACACAATTAGAGATTAAACGAACTTACCTTAAAGTGAAGTTCTATCCTAATTATACGAAGGCTTCGTTCGAAGAGATTAGCATATTTATACTAGTAGTAACGCGCAGCACTCACCGTTCCATGCACTATTTCAGAAATTTATTCTTTACTTCTTTTTTTTTTTTTTTTGTCGGGTATTTCGATATTTGACTTGCAACACTGCCGCCATATTGCTCATTTAGTTTAGAGATGATGTTATACTCGTATTTTACGACTATAATAGGGTAGGAGAAAGCGACTGGGAGGGAGGGTTGCTAATCTCTTCGAACGAAGCCTTCGTATAATTAGGATAGAACTTCACTTTAAGGTAAGTTCGTTTAATCTCTAATTATACTTCACGCTTCGTTCTCGAGATTAGCATATTTATACTAGTAGATATTTAGAGACGGTCGTAAAATACCTTTGCCATAACAATATTTAACAACTTAATTATTATTATTATTTATTTATTTTTTATTTTTTTTTTCATTTTAGGATTATTATTATTATTGTATAGAAACAAAATATCAATTAGTTTACCTATTTGTTTGTTTGCTATAATTCTCGCGATACAATTATCCGCACAATAATTAACAGGCCATAAAATTTTGTCATTTTATAACAGGTTATAAAATTTTGCAAAGGTTTGCGAGCTACTCGTAGCGCTCGCTCTAACCAGCACTTTTCCTAATCTGGGCGATGTTAGCGCCAAGTCTCTGTGCAGCCGACGTCGCGGCGTGCCGGGTGCTATGCGCAGTGAACCTAGAAGTATCAATTCCGCTCATCTTTAATCAATAGAACATCTTTAATCCATCTTGACGTTGATGTTTGTGTCCCAACTGGCTTATGGGGCCTGTCGAGAATAAGTAATAGAACATCATTATTTTCTATAGCTAGTATGTGACTTCGATGTAAGTTAGTAAAGTTTTTGCGGGGCAAATCTCTAGACGTTCATTAAAAATGGAAGAATTATAAAGGGTTGAGCTGCTCCAGGTTTGGACGTCTTTATTAAATATACGTTACATAATTTGGTTTTGAAAATGTCTGCACTCTATGTGCAGTAGCAAGGAACAAAAGAATAACAAGTTTCATTGGTATTTGACATTTGTTATTTATTTGGATACCACTTTTCAAGATAATTTAAAAACAATGACGTATTCCCATCTCTCATTATACGTAGGCATTGGTGGCCTGGAGCGAAACACCCCTTTAAAAATCGTTATCAGAAATGCTCTTCTTCAAAATCAGCCTTAAGGCCGACCTATAGGAAATTAATGTACCGTACTGAGCTCCCTCATTAAACAAAACAGTGATAAAAATTTATTATTGCTGGAATCGATACTTCATAAAGATTCAACTTAGGCTCCATACAATAAGTGAACCACTTTTTATAGCACCTTTCGTATTGCTTATACGAGTTTTCTGACAGAGAATTTAACATTTTAACATTATATCCAATGATGAAGTTAGCGGGATACCTCTTCTTAGCATTGCCTCCCGGACAAGACTCCTGCCACCAGGGTAATCGTTGTCGGCAGCTGGAATCAATTGATATTACGAGCATTAAATTCTCTGCGGCCTTAAAAACCAAAAATTCTGAAACCAAAGTTTCTTAAAAAGTGGGTTCCACGGTTGTGTAGGCCATTGTGGTACAACCATTATACCCTTGGGCTTAAAAGTTTTTAATTTTAATATTATTATAAAGGGAGGAAATGCCTAAAAGTAGCAATTTTGTAAACGCATTTACGGCGTACCTACGCATACGGGTCCCGATGCCAGGAGACATAGATGGGACATTTATTATTAATACGGCTGGCAAAAAGGTCTATAATATTTGGGGTGCCTAACTTGAAAACTATTTCATCGTAGGCGTAGTCTGAGAGCTGCCATTCAATGTCAGGATGCGTTTGTCTCGATTCTGCATCGGCGATTGCGTTTTCCGATGACCGAATACCTATACGACGCATATACAAATAAGTTTTTGTTTCTACATCATTGCCAAAGTTGGTTTTGTAACTTGTGTTAGAAGTGGAAACTGGATACCTCCCATACGGTTAATGTAGGAAATAGCAGTAGTATTGTCACGTAGTAGTACGTAGAAGAATCGGAAAGCTGTTTGACAAATATCTTAAGGCCAATAAATGCAGACATAATTTCTACGAAATTAATGTGCTGCCTGCCTTCGTCAGTACCACTACCTCTTTGCTTACCACATGCTAGACCCCACCCCGTTGTTGAGGGATCTGAAAAAATCCAGGTATGCCAATCCAGGCCATGAGGCATCTGAATAATTGGCATCTTTGATTTTACAACTTGTACCGTGGCTTTTTTCATCGTTAATGATGAAACCTAATGCCTTAAGCAGCTTTTTGTTTGCTGCAAATTCAAGGCATGTCTTATAATCATAGTCGATGAGACATAAATCATCTAAGTATAATAATAATATGTTTGATACATAACGAGCCGATCTCTATAGTTTTATAACCGGCTTCATTATCATTAGCCTATTGCAGTCCACTGCTGGATATAGGCCTCTCCAGTTGTTCGCCACTTACGGCAAACATCTGGAGGATATACCCATAATCGCCAACCGGCTTCATAACTTTGGTAAATACGTATGGAGCCGTGTTGAGACCAAATGGAAGGACATTAAATTCAAATTGAAATCTTAGGTACACGTGCGATAATCTTCCTTAATGTTAACCAAAAAATAGGCGTCTATTAAATCCCATTGCTTAAATAGCTGTCTTGTGAAACAAGTTTCAAGACAGTAGACCACCTGAGTATTCCAATTGGAATAGATTCATATCAATTTATTTGTTCAAGGATTTAAACCGCGAGATGAACCGCATCGTGCCATTTGGTTTAAGTATTTAGAAAATAAATATTGGTTTTCACGAGCAGAATACTTAGATACCTTCCATTGCTAGTAATTTATCAATGGCTTCAGTGTAATAAGCCCTTTCCGACTCAGAGTATTTCCTCTTAGCAATATGGAAAGCTTGGATAGGAAACTTTGAAAAAGGAATTTTATAACCTTCAATATACGACAAGATAAGCGGGTCGTTAGTTATCATCTGCCACCACCACTTAGTGGCGAGTGTAGCTCGGCCGTTGCTGATGAAGCCGCAACTGTGATGAGCTGCCGGGCCGATTGTTCGTCGAGGTCGCTGAAGGCTGCCACATCCTCGGTGGGCCCGGATTTTGCCAGTTTAAATTCCTATTAGGAATTGATGTAGAAGGCGCTTCTTTTTCATAGACGTTTTGGGCGTTTGTTGTTTTAAATCCGTACCAGGTTTGCAAATGGCTTTTGCCAATTTCAAGGTCTCAGCCAAGTTTTCACCAAATAGATATTTCTCTATATTGGTGCATCTGGTGCTATCTGCATGTTGGCATTCGCAAATAATCTGGATTGAATCCATTAGCATTTTCAGTACGGTGTCCTTGTTAGGCAGAATAAGAGATATTTCTAGATAGATATTTTCTAAATGACTACGATGATGGCCAGGGCGTCATCATCACCGGACTGTTGGGGGAGCGGAAGGCTCTCACCCCTAGGTATACTAAGCAACACAGCTAAGGGCGCCCTCGAGTGGGGCTCGGGCCTCCTAGACCGAATGTGGCCCAATGTTGTAATCTAACAGATAGATTTTCATGTAAATCTTTTCCCTATATTTTATCAGTAGTTGGATCTATACCAAGTATGTCCAATAATTCGCCATCCAAGTTGGAGGAGCCTTCTACTGTAACTGGTTCGACTCACATGACGTCCGCCGTCGCCGAAGTAGACGGGACGGCGTTATGCGACGAAGTTGTCACTACAGAATGAAATGAAACTGTCTTTTCAACTGGAATCTCATAGCAAATACATAGGAGGTGATTCTAACAGTCCTGTATCCGCCTCAGGCGATATACTGGGTGAATCTTAAATAGCCTGTTCGTTGTCCGTCAACTTCACATAATCGTAGTCTGAAAAGACATACAACTTGTAAATAGATGTACTAAGAGACAGTCCCTAGTTGTATTAACACGTACTGTCCGCAAGGCACTCGGTGACGTTATAAGATTGTTGGTTAGTAAGAGGCAGTCCCAAGTTGCATGAACACGTACTGCCCGCAAACCACTTATTAGTATTGTTAAATAACTTTTATCAGTAAGAGACAGTCCCAATGCTCAGCACGTACTGTCCGCAAACTGTTTTTATTATATTTTTACACATAGGTAAATATCACGTCATCGTCCGTCAACCTCACATACCTAATCGTAGTATGAAAAGACATACAACTTGTAAATAGGTGTACTAAGAGACAGTCCCTAGTTGTATTAACACGTACTGTCCGCAAAGCACTCGGTGACGTTATAAAATTATTGGTAAGTAAGAGGCAGTCCCAAGTTGTACGTACACGTACTGCCCGCAAACCTCATAATTATTGATGTTCTTAGATAATTATTTTTAGCAGTAAGAGACAGCCCCAATGCTCAGCACGTACTGTCCGCAAACTATTTTTAATATAGTTGTTCATAATATAGTGTAAAAACACATAGGTAAATATCACGTTACTAGAACGTACATTGTTAGATAAAAAGGCGGTGCAAACTGTACCGCCCTTCCGGGCGGTATATCATCTTATTAAGTAAAGTATTTAGTTTGAAATGTAAAATTTCATTATAACTGTTAAAATACATACTTTACATGTGTAAATAACTATCTATCTTGCATACCTCGTACCTCATACTAATGTATCCAGATCGAAAAACTATTTTTATCGTTCTAAAAAAATCGTGTAAATAGGTACCTTGTTTATCCATCGATGTTTCTGATGATCGGGACGATAAGCAATCCATACTAGAACGGCGCGACTTGCGACGCCGCTTGCGCGCCAATTTCTTTTCGATTTTACGTTGTATACGATTACAATCCTCACTATTATTTTTGCGTTTGCGCATACTTCTTAAATCTCTCACTTTTCTATTTTATACCGCGAGCATAGTGTGGAACGGCGAAGCACTAAAACACGAATGAGCAATATGGCGGCAGTGTTGCAAGTCAAATATCGAAATACCCGACAAAAAAAAAAAAAAAAGAAGTAAAGAATAAATTTCTGAAATAGTGCATGGAACGGTGAGTGCTGCGCGTTACTACTAGTATAAATATGCTAATCTCGAGAACGAAGCGTGAAGTATAATAGGTGATTGCCCTGCTACTGAACATGTAACTGATGATACTGATTTTAAAAAATTTACAATACTTTACTCATTAATACTTTTTTTAATCTCATCTGGCAGAAGCACAAGCCGTGCATTGCCAAATAAACTAAAAAAAAATCCTACTTTTATTACAAACCATTATCATCAGTATCAGTATCAGCCTATTGCAGTCCACTGCTGGTGTTCGTCACTCGCACGGCAAACATCTGGAGGATATACCCATAAACGCCACGCTGGGCAAGCGGGTTGGCGATCGTAGAGCGTAGCCCCTCGCTCCGGTGACACTGCTGCCCATCATCGATCTGTGGCATTTAGCTACGCCTTCAATTGTGATGGTTATACCGCCACCAGTCGGTTGCCAGCGCCTTGTTTTCCGGCAGGATGCACCACGGGCAGGTGAGGTTGGCTTGGAGCGAAAAGACGAAAGGCCAATCCCTTAAATCCCATTACAAAGGAAGAAATCAAGTATTAGGAGTCAATGAAAGTCACAGCACAGAGAACACATTTCCCTTCAATTACTTTTTCTCACTGAACCACACACGCTCGCTAGTAGCCCGTTTAAATTCGGACCACAATTCTACACACTATTCTACACACTATTCTACACACTTTATAACCATAACGATAATCATCTCAATCGTTATACGGTTCCTACTCGGCTAACAAAGGACTTGGCTTCATGATTGTATTGCACGATGCTATCGTCACTGCACGCCGTTCTACTACGATTGTGTAGGTTACTCATTTAAATCTACTACATTATCAACGGTATGGCGATTCTATGGAAACTAGCGAGTTCATGGAGCTACTTGTCCGTAAGATGTGTAAGGCATTGTGAACGTGTTGTGTGTAAAATGCGGCATTTTATTACTCTTTGTTTGTTAGATTGTTTTGTGGTTATCACTATGTGAACGGTTTAAGTAAACATTTGGAAGGATTCGTGCTGTCTGATAGCAGAGTTTATAATAAATAAATAAAAATATCAGACAACATCACATACATTGCTCTAATCCCAAAGTAAGTAGCTTAAGCACTTGTGTTATGGGTATCAGAACAACGAAGGTACCACAAATAAATACTTAAATACAAATATAAACACCCAGATACGGAACAAACACAAGTGTTCATCACACGAATGTTTGTCCCGGGTGGGAATCGAACCCACGACCCTTGGTTCAGAAGGCAGGGGTCACTACCAATTGAGCCACCGAGCCAGTCATAGTCAGAGTGTTAGGAAAGTTACTTTTATGAATTTAAAACCTGAAGCTAATTTCAAGCCAATCAGTTGAAGTTATTTTGTTCACTTCTAAAGGAGTAAAAGAGAAATTATTTTAATTGGATACGAACGTACAAAGATGGTATGGCGTTTGCACGACACATCAACTGTTATGATAGACAGTCGGTATTGATCAAACTATGACCATTTGGGATTCATCCCAATTAACTCCGGAATCTAGGGATGGACTTCAAACGCTAGCTTTAAGATTCTCACCAATAACAAGTAATACCAAGCTTGACGTCACTTGTAAGTAAGCAAAATAAATATCAGACAACATCACATACATCGCTCTGATCCCAAATTAAGGAGCTTAATTAAGCATGTCTTCTAGGTCCAAGAACAACGAAGGTACCACAAATATAAACTTTAATACAAAATATGAACACCCAGACACGTAACAAATATAAATGTTAATCTCAAGAATGTTTATCCCGGGTGGGGATCGAACCCACGACCCTTGGGTCAGAAGGCAGAGGTCACTACCAATTGAGCCAACGGGCCAGTCAACTACACGTACGTATTGAAGACACAGTGAGATATCTACACAATTGACCAGAAGCTGGCATACAAATTTAAATGATATATTTGTCACACTACTCGTATTATCCCAATGGACCCTAAATCATTCCACCGTTGGATTCCTTACGTGAGCTTTCATTTCGTTTTTTTTTTGTGTAAATGAATAAGCGACATGTTTGATGCTGATATATTTCCTTAAAATCAAATGCAGTTCTAGCCCACGCTGTAAGATCCATTTTCAAATACACCAAATAATGTAGTTTTGCTCAGGACTCACTATATAGAAGGATTCAATTGCCTACGAAAACAACAGAAGCGAGTCATAGTTGCTGATTGTGCGGTTTCTGTGGTCCCCGATGGTGGGAAAAAGTGGGCTCTCACCGTTTGTTCATTATAGTTGTTGACGATTTGTAAAGAGTTTAACAGCTTCCACTGACTTATTTATTATTTACTAGCTGTGCCGGCGGCGTCGTACGCGTGGATATCTGGTTTCAAAAATAACGGACTTCCATAAATTGGTACCTACATTTTAAGTTATACTTCTAGCAATACATTGGTGAAAATCGCATTTAATTCCATGTAGTAGTTTTCACGTGATGCGCGATCAAACATACAGACAAAAATTTCTCCCGTTTTCCCAACACTGCTCTGCTCCTATTGGTTGTACCTTGATGAAAATATACTAGTACACTATAACCTGGCCAGGAGTATGAAGAATAATTGTACCAAGTTTCGTCAAAATACGCCCACTAGGGTTTTTTTTCTATAACGAACATACGCGCGAGAGGCCCGGGACCGATCGAAGTGGCAAGCATTAGGAGAGGCCTATGGCCAACAGTGGACTGATGTGGGCTGATGATGATGATGAAGTTAAATTTTATGGCTTTAACAGCCCGGTCACACTGGCGTTTTTTAATGGCTAAAATGCGAGTTTCGGATGGGATGGCGTGACCAAATGCATCAAAACAGAACAGACATCAAAACGCAAAATCGCTTGTTTGGGTTACTAAAAAGCGCCAATGTAGCTATAATTCATGTGAGATTAGTTACGTTCATACAACATTGTACTAACTATCGCAACATTGACAGTATCTAAAGCTACACACTGCTAGCATGCATCCATTTAAGATATCCTGCTCTAAATGAAAACGCATCGCAAAAGCTCGCAGCAATTAGCAGCAAAATATTCTGAAATTAATTGGACCATGGTTAAAATGGTAATTCAGCCTGTGGTCGTTTGTTTTGCACATAACTTTGTAATAACAGAATATCTTCTACAATTTCTAGGTAGCCTTTAATTAAAGCAACGATTTGTAACTATTACCTCTTTAACCCCTTATCTCTCTCTCTCTGGATAGGAGAAACAATAGGCGGGTATCGGAAAGGGCGTTACTTTGTTTTCTTTTGTTTATACTATAGGTTTACAATTAGCTGGTTTAAACACTACTTACATAGTATACGAGTAAAACGAAGAGTCGGTTCCTGCTGTCTGTCCCTATTTAGATATCTTTAACTTAAAAAAAAATAGATAGCGTGATTCAAAATAAGGGTTTATTTGCCAAGAACAATTAGTTCTTAAATTACTTACGTAAGTATTGGCCGCATATGAATGATGACATATTTACCTGAAAAAAAAAACAAAAATAAAATTAATTTTCTTATCTTCTTTTGTGTTTTAATTTTCATTCTTTCACTGCCTTCGTAAACATATTTTTTTTATTGAAAACACATTTTGTGTGATTATGAAAATGTAGATTTTTAAGGCTGATTATTGTCTGAATAGCCGATGCTGACTGTACGACGAAGAAAACACAACTACTTAAGAAAATCCATGCTTTACCTTTAACAGACCAAGCGTCAACCGTAGACATTGCTCGATGTGTATCAAATGTAATAAAAGGTAATAAAGGCGCGTCCACACGAGCGACGCTAAACCGCGCCTTCGTGCGACTCGTTACCGCGATTGGTCGCGCCTCGTCGTAGCGAATATTATTGTACAGAAGTTCCGCTTAGTGATTTAGACGAAATGTTAAAGATTTATTTTTCTTGAAGAGACCTATGTATGTAACGTAACAAGGAGTTGAGAGTTGGAAACTATATTAAGATTAACTGCTGTCCATGGATTTGCACGCATATTAAAATAAACTAGCTCTTGCCCGCGACTTCGTCCGCGTGTTTAGATTTTTACATACAAAAGTTTTTTCCCAATAACTCCCGTTCCCGTAGGAATTTTGCAATATCACGTTGCAAGTAAGCTTTACGTTCATTAGAGTACCTGCATGCCAAATTTTAATCATCTATCTTACGCAGTTTAGATTTTTTCATACAAAAGTTTTGCCCGCTAACTACCGGTTCCGTGGGAATTTTGCAATATCCTGTTGCAACTAAGCTTTTAGTTTACTAAGGTACGTACATCCCAAATTTCAAGCTAGACGCTTGAAACGGTTTAGATTTTCATACAAAAGGATTTTCCAGCTAATTCCCGTTCCCGTGGGAATTCGGGAATGCCTTTCTTAGTGCACCTCTACGGTATCTAAGCTACGTCTCTTCTACATTTCTAGTTTAGCCGTTTAGGCATATAAATGTCAGTCAGTAAGTCAGTCTATTTAGATTTAATTTTACCAGTAAGGCCATTTATTGAGAGAAATCAGTAGTTTTGGGCTGTGAGTTTATTTCTCGGCCTTTCAAGTTTTTTCCTATTGAATCCCGTAAAGGGTTGATTTAGGTAAATATTTGAAGTTTTATCTTTTTCGGAGTGGAATTTATCGAAACGCTTTCTTAGAAATAATACCTATGTCATAGTAGAGCTTTATGAATGCAAAGTCTTAGCACGAACTGTTTAAAATTGATAAAATTTCATACATACTTTCATCCCCTATTTTATCCCCTTGGGGGTAGGAATGATCAAAACCCTTTTTTAGCGGATGCCTACCTCATAGTAGCTTTAAACATGCAAAGTCTCAGCCCGATCGGTTTAAACTTGATAAAGTTTCATGAATACAAACTTTCATCCCCTATTTTATCCCCTTGGAAACAGAAATTATCAAAACTCTTTTACAGCGATACCTACGTTATAGTAACTTTATGAATGCAAGTCTCAGTCCGAACGGTTTAAAATTGACAAAGTTTCATACAAACTTTCATCCCCTATTTTATCCCCTTGGGAGTAGAAATGATCAGAACCCTTGTTTATCCCCTTGGGAGTAGAAATGATCAGAACCCTTTTTTAGCGGATGCCTACGTAGTAGCTTTATACATGCAAAGTCATAGCCCAATCGGCTTAAAATCGACAAATTTTTATACAAACTTTCATCCCCTATTTTATCCCCTTGGGGGTAGAATTGATCAAAATCCTTTCTTAGCGAGTGCCTACGCCATAACATCTACCTGTATGCCAAATTTCAACCCGATCCGTCCAGTAGTTTGGGCTGTGCGTTGATAGATCACTATGTCAGTCAGTCAGTCAGTCAGTCAGTCAGTCACCTTTGAGTTTTATATATTTAGATTACATAAACCGTAAAGGGGAGGGGATGAGTAGAGACCCATAAAAGTGCCGACGGAGAAGGGACAAATAGTTATGAAATTTGTGTACCTAGGTATAGTAGAAAAATATTTTTTATTATCTAATTATTACCTAATTAAAAAATATTTTAAATATTTTCTACTGGTATACCTACGTATACCATTAGCTGAAAAAGAATGCAGATAAGTATACATATGTTTACTATCTGACCTAGCAAACTTGGTATCGTCGCAAAATGATATTCCAAATCCAACCCCAATCTCTACCCGAAACCTGTCCCCGTCTCTTCACTGCTCCCGTCTACGTTCCTACCCTCGTTCACTTCTCCGTCCCAGGCCCGTTCCCACCCCTGTTACTCCTGCTGCATTCCCGTCGTAGGCCCGTTCTCGGCAATTTTATTAGTCCAGAACCCATCGCCAATCCGTTCCCGCCACCGCTACTGGCCCGGTTCCCGTAACCGTTCCCGGTTCCGACCCCATCCCCGACTCCGTTCTCGCTCCCGTGTCGGTAAAAAAATATTTAATAACCTCCTAAACCTACAAAGGAGAACATGACCTCCACTTATTCTATGGCACCCACATGCATCGTCCACGCCGCTGATATTACGTATAATCAACAAAGGTATTTTGTTAGAGAAAGCTGCAATATAACGAGATTGGGTGTGAAGAAACGTGTAATCTCGACTAATTTTCTGTTTCCCATTCGTTTGGTAGTTGACAAAACAATAATTATAGCGAAATAGGACGCGGAATTAGCACTGCACTTAAAGGGAGATTAGCGCGATTGTATTGTGGTTGTTTGACCGAATCTTATCAAGTATATTGTCGAGAAACGATGTTTGTTAATTATAAAGTAAGTACGTTTGTTTGTCAAAGGGTTTTGATGGAATATTGGCGAACGCTGTTGACGGTAAGAAGTGGCTCAAAGTCATACTGTGGCGGAGCTTGATCAGCTATTGGTACGTGGACATCGCGTTTTCATGTCCTCATTGTTGGGTAGGCCTAAATATGTACTTTATTTTGCTTTTTTAAGCATCAGTATTTCCGAACAGCTACGACACGGGAGCCTTCAAGAAACGAGCGTACTCCTATTTAAAAGGCCGGCAGCAACCCCAGAACTTGATTTGAGTTGCGGGTGTCCATGGGCGGTGTCGACTGCTTGCCATCAGGCATCACATTTGCTCGTCTACCGCCTCTTGCATAAAAAAATAAAAAAATTAGCACGAAGAGGGGGGGTTAGTCCAGGGTGCTGGTAAAGCTAGTAGAGATAGTCTTAACTAAAATTACGAGCCCCACTACTTAATTATTTTATTTAGTTGGACAGCAAATCCAAGAATTGCGCTATTCCAACGATTGATTCTAACCATAAACTGAACGACCAATTTATAACTGCATGTTTATACTCGTATTGTGTTCATCTTTGAAATTTGTTTGTTTGTTAGAAGTGGTGGTGAGTGGTTAGACGATCTATAGCTCAGTTAAGAAGGCAGAAAAGTGTTAATTATAAAGTTACAATTATTATCTTTTTGCATGTCAGTAACACACTTTTATGTGTAATAAATTGATGAAGTAAGTGCAAACTTAAGTACTTACGTTATTTAAAGGTGACATTAATTAAAAGCAATTGAACACATTTTCTAATTGGTGTAATATCAATTAAAATATAACATGTTAATTTAAATGGCAAACTTATCTTGTTAATGTTAAACTGGCTTATTCTAATTTACACTGTAAACACGAGGTATTAACTCGAATATAATTAAGTCGGCAGTTTTTAACATTGTTTATAAATTCAATGTGATTTTAAATAGTAGTAATAGTGTTAAATAGTACAAATTCATCAATATTGATATCATTACCGCGTTAGTGAATTACAAGACATTGACATTTAAGGCTTTAAAAATGTGAAAACAGTTCAATTTCTAGAAAAGATGGTGTGATATTCTGGTCAATCTATCAAAGGATTGGAAGGTTCTTAGCTTCAGACAAAGGTCTGTTGAAAAGTTTGCGGGAAACCTTTGCCCAGCACTGGGACAGAATATATAAATAAAATAGTAACAGAAAAAGCCATTTATATTATTCATTGGATGACATAACATCTAAAACTTGCGTTCTAAAACTGTTTACAAAGACATCTATATTTTTATAGCCCTTTTGGGCTCAGACAAAAAAATTTAAAGATACTTTTCAATAAACGAACTCATAATTTTATGCCTCCAAAACGATGCACTTTACGAACGACGAATCCTTTATAAATGACGAAAATTCGACAAGGTGAAATCCGGAACGAAATCAATACACCTGTATAAATAGATTAATCCTAACAAATGGACAGATAGACAGAGCAGACACGCCGGGAGATTCTGTTTCACTACATATTTTATATTAGGAAAAATAAAATCGCCATTAACAAATTACAAATAGACACTACTCGCCATAAATTTCGAGCGACATAGTTATCAAAGTAATGAATAAAAGAATTTGAATATTAATGTCTTCGATTTAAGGTTTAATAAATCCGATCGTGTTACATAATTGTGTGTCATTTAATAACTTGATTCTAGAAGAAAGTAAGACTAGTTAATGTGTTTTGAAAGTACATCATTTTATCTGTTTTGGAATCGGCTAGCATTTGATACATTACCCTCGTTTCGAGTTCGCTAAAGTTGGGTAATAAATTGATTTGCATAAAAAATTGTGGTCATGAAGATATAGTAGGTATTAGTTGCAGGTCATTTACCCACAAAAGTTAAGCTTTCCTTAGATTTACCACAGAATCACCGGCAAATTGATAATATAAGTCATAATATTCTATCACGCTTAGTATTTTTTATGATACTTATATTATCATGAAAATATAAAGCTATGTCCTTATACTTATTTAAGAAGAAACCTGGGATCTGAATCTCTTGTGATTTGTGACTTACTTTAGTTCCGATTATAAATACTCAATAAATCAAAATATAACATTAGAAGCTTGCGAAATATGTGTTCGTTAAGTATTTTTCATATATTTAACCAACACGAGAAAGCTTCCGGTAGATACATACTTCGTTGTTGGACGATAAAAGTAAGTTTCCTGGTATTCTGCATTTACCGAAAGTGTAATGTGATCAAACTTTTAATTGAATTTAATTGCAGACCAAATTGAATTACAAGCAAACTCAATTAATCTTCTCATCCGTGCGTACACGCCCACGCACGATTAGATTCATAAATTGCTAATTAATCATAGTATTAATTGATCGATACAAAAGTATCAATTTCTATCAACGCGTCTTCGTAATTCATATGAGAATGATATGAAAAGCTGTGATATAACATCCAATTTAGGTTAACGATATGTTACATTAAATAAACTTTTAATTGATTTGAAAAATATAAATTAAATAGCCTCACCTATATCGACCTAATTACAAAGTGCTTAAATACGAGTGTTATGGAAATTAGAACATTAAGGTCTCCGAGGCCGAAGAAAATATGAATGGACCACGTAAATAGATAATATGACCGAGAAAAGACTATGGAATCATGATGGCTGATAGAGATGAATGGAAGAAGAAAAACATTTTGTGTTGACCCGAGATAATGGGAGCTGAATGATGATGGACTGGAGCTGAATGATGGATATTATCTTCTCATCATATCAATTATCCTATTGAATCAAGACCTCCAAGATTAAGTACCGAATTCGTATTGTGGAATGGAATTTAGTTTGCTCTATATTCCTAGATTCATGATCTACAGTCTATCACAGTTCACTTCTGGATAATAAGGTTTTCTAATTTTTCGCTACCTTCATCGTACATATTGCACAAATTGTCACACCATCATTCCTACTTTAGTTCAGTTTTTTATTTTATATCTTTCTCAAAAGCTGATTGTAAAAACGATTAAAGTTAAATCAACTGTTACAAAACCTCCCAAATCAGTGAGGCATTTTTTCTCAAAACAAAAACAATAAAACAAAAGTAATTCGACATCAGTCAAACAAACACACAATTTATTAAGCCACATAACAAATTTCGGATAATAAAAATTGCGATAGCGTCGTTCGCGCCGTTTGCGTCATTTGCGTCAATTGCGTCGCGCGTGCGGCCCGTAATGACGCGTGGCCGATTGCGCGCGCGCCGCTGTGACGACTGATGGGCATCGATCATTTGGAACAGCGGTGGCGAACCTGTGGCACGCGAAAGGTAATTGCGGGTGTGATGGTTAAAAATAGACTTTCGTAATAAGCAAATGCTCTTGGATGTATAAAATCTTTTTTATATAAAGTATAATGGCAGCAAACAAACACGCCAAGCACCTGAGTCTATTTAGAAGTTAACGTTACGAATAACTTGAGACGATAACTGTCTCAGAAAAAATAGTCCTGTGAGAGAGATTCGATGCGAGACGGTGATTCGATGTTACAAGTGTTTTAACAATTAAACCTTCATTTAGATATTTCTACTGTCGCTTTATTATCAACAAAAGAGACAACTATTACAAAGTATATGTGTATGTTACATAACAAAAGATTCATATTTCGTATTCATAATTATTGTGGTATCAAATGTACTAAAACTTATTTATTATCTGCTATAAGGATTGTTTAATTGAGAGCCATCTCTTAAAAGATACAAATGTAACCAACAGACCTGTCAAATAAAAAAAGTTACTACGTACAGCGGAAGCTATTTGATAAAAAGCCCACGTTGACCCAAACGAGGCTCACCATCCCGCCTCAACCTCGAAAAGTGTCATTAAATGACACACACGACACACATCTAGATCTAAAGGAGATTAACTCAAAAATCTGCACTTTTGAGTCACGCACATCATTATTACACTGTTTGTCAACCTACATAAAATAAATAAAATGTCATCATCATTTTAAACTAGATTTATTATGCACTTCATTTAAAGCAGACGATTAAGTCCAAACAATGTGGGCAATATACCGAATACGTACTGCGGTACTGCGTTAGTAAAGATTATATTACGATGTATGATTGCATTCTTAAATGACGCTTAAAACATGCGCTGCACGATACTGCACTACTTTTACTGAGCTTATTTCCTAATTGTTTGTTGTAAGGGTGCGTGCCATCTTTTGCAAGCTTTTCTATCTATACGTTCTACATTATTTTTACCTAAATTCTCATTACCTCTATATTATGTGATCTTTAAAACATAGGAGGATTTTAATATCTATGCTAAAAACTGCTACCGTGCACACATGAGACATGGTAATTGGTTTTCCATCCCTGATCTGATCGTAGTATAATAATGAATGCAAAAAAGTACCTAACTCAAAAGTGACGATTTCCGACTTACCTCCCTTTTCACCTAGACATGTCATTTGTTAATCAAAACGGTAACAGTAGTCAGCGGGTCTTTCGAAAGGTCTAATCGAGCAGGTGGCCGGCACAGATGGGGGGCAATTTGCGGTAATCACGGCTCGTACACGCGTGCCGCTGACGAAACGGTCATTGTCTAAAGCGCTACTCAAATCGCCATCTGTAGACGTAGGCAACGCTATTGTCCATTGAGTAGCGAGATTTTTGGTTACCGAGCTATTGGGGACAACAAGCGTGTGGTCATAGGAACGAGATGATTGATTTCAACGTTGATTTAAACTACTTACTTAGTTGTGAGCGCAGTTTTTAATTTTTCATATAAAAATTTACTACAATGATTAGCAGGTCAGCCTTGATATCATTAACGGACTGTTAACCCTCATCCCTTAAATTTAAGTAACATTTCTGCCGGACCTTGTGCAATGTGGTGCACTCTGCGAAACTTGAACTTCGACTCTGTGTATTTTATTAGAAGAACGTAGGTACATTGGGGAGAAGTACGAAAATTAAATTTAAATTTTTAAGATATTGACTACGATGATAACCTAGACATCATTACTGGACAGTGGACCGGATACTCAGTAAAATAATTAACAAATTACATATTATGTACTTATTTTAAAAAAGTTGACATCCCAAGGCACGACATAGGATTGAGGTGACTGTTTTAAAAGTATTAATTATTGTAGTATGTTCTCGTCGCTTAAAACACAAAACTCATTATCCCAAAACCAAAAAACACAAGACCTTCGAAAGTGCTCAATATTTGAATCAACATTCAATAACATTTTCGTTAAGAGATCTCTATCTCGAAGTTAAGAATAAATGCAAATATTTTAATCCACTTTTGCATGGTAATGATGCTAAGATCGAGACTTTAGCTGCAATGACCTCTGATAGGTCCAGATTTTAATGAGAATTCCTGTTAAATGACCTTCCGTCGTCGTTCCGTCCATGTAGTAATTGAGACCAGGGACCGCAAAAAACAGACACACAAAGTATCATGAGCGCCATTCTTTTAATATCACGATGTGGAAATGGATTTCGGTCTTTAGCCGCTTCATTTGAAATTTGATGTATTTTTTAAGTAGCTTGTTATTTTTAAATGTAAAGAATACATTTTGATGGAATAATGAGGTAAGGTAAGGTTAATAAGGTACATGATATAACGTGGTTTCATTAACATTTTTTTAGTTTTCGGTTGCTAGATATTGGTCTAAGATCACGCTATGCAAAGACCTTTCCCGATATGTTTGTTTGATGAAACTTATTTTATATTTACTTAAATTAGTCAATAATGCATATGGACTGTCTGTCAAATTTTAGTCCAGGGTATGATTTACTGGATGGGGGAAGCAATGTAAACATTTCACCGGTTTGATTTATTACTAGACAAATTCTACCTATATATCAATCGAAAGTATGAAGAACCGGTGGTAGTTTAACGATTTTCAAATGTTTTTTCAAACCTATATTAATAAAAACTATTTTGATTTGGTGATTTCAAAGCGCTGGTTTTCATTGAGTCCTGCTTCACTCAAACTCACGGACGATTGTACGGTATCGCGCTTAAAAAAAAGGTCATATCTTATGAAAAAGGCGCCCCGATTTCACCAGAGTACATCGACCCAAATAGCCGGGTTGCAAACAAAAATAAACAGCGTTATCTAGCATAGTTTTCGTCACGTAACTATTAATGATAAATGAATTATAGCGATCAACTCGTCACTGGTCTGTCGCGGCAATTGCGCTTTCACCTAATCGCATCCAATCGCGTAAGTGCGCGGTCCGAGTATGCGCGATTTATAAATAAATAAATAAATAAATAAATAACCCAAGACATGCCACGCTGGGCCACACAGCGCCAACTAGCCCCAAACTAAGCCGAAGCTTGTACTATGGGTACTAGGCAACTGATAAACTTACTTAGATACATTTTTTTGTAAATAAATACATATTATACATAGAAAACACCCAGACCAATACAAACAGACATGTTCATGAACACAAATATTTGTACTGTGCGGGAATCGAACCCATGACCCTTGGCTCAGAAAGCAGAGGTCACTACCAAAGAGCCACCGAGCCTGTAAAATTTTTGTTCAATTTATCTTCTACACCTACACTTCCTCTACTTGAAAGTTATTTGGAAGAGATCGCTCAGTAGCGATAATACCGCCTTGATTGTACCACTAGTTGTCTGTAATACCTTCTCTGTAAATGTTTGTATTTTGTGAAATAAAAAATATTTATCTATTTATATTGTACAATGCCAAATAAATTCATACAAAGCGCTTTTCTTCTATATTCATAGTGCGAACAGCTAAGCAATTGAACTCTTTGTCAGGGTCCGGTTTCCCCAGTAGATATGTAATCTTCAGATTTTCAAAGCGAGACTGAATCGGTTTTTCTTGGATGAGTGCTCTCCATCGTAACCTTTATACTTAACATCAGACCAGTTGGGGTGAGGCAATCCAGTACAGCTATTATGTCAATAGAAAATGCTTTGACAGGCTCGGTGGCTCATTTGGTGACCTCTGCCCTCTGAGCCAAGGTTCGTGGGTTCGATTCCCGCACAGTACAAACATTTTATCTAATGAAGTTTATCAGTTGTCTAGTACCCATAGTACAAGCTTCGGCTTTGTTTGGGGCTAGATGGCGCTGTGTGGCCCTGAGGCATACAGGTAGATGTTATGGTGAGGCACCCGCTAAGAAAGGATTTAGATCAATTCTACGCCCAAGGGGATAAACTAGGGGATGAAACTCTATTACACGCGTACGAAGTCGCGGGCACAGCTAGTCTCTTATAGTTTAAATGGGCTATTGTGTTTCCGTATCATGTATTCCAAGTTAATAAGCGCAGTCTTGATAGTATCCATGTTATTGGGAGATCGTCTACTTTACATCAAACTACGTGCAGTTTATCGCGCTGATATAAATGTACCGAATAATGGTACATACGAAAACAATATAAGTCTATGCTTAGCTTATGGTCAAAACGCTAGAACTCGCGCCGAACACTAACGCAGCGCACCGCACGAAACGTGTAATTATATCGATTACTCGCGATCCACATATCTTAATTACGTTATACGCAAGAAAGCAATTTTTCCACCGACCATTGACCCGCAATCCGAACAAAATCCGGTAGTCAAATGACCGTACAAATTAAGTTCAAACATCGACATTTCGATAGCCGATACGAGAACGCAGCGGTTTATCGACGGAGCCAGTTTTTCTTTTAATTACCAAAAAAAATACGCGTTCATCCAGTGTTTATGTAAGAATAAAATGAACTGGTTCATTTCGCGGGGACATTCGATATATGTTGTATGAGAATGAAGAAATAACAGAGAGGTAACGAGTGGAGGTTTGACGATAAAAAGGCGTTTAAGTCGAGTTTTATGTCTGGCCCTAACGGTGGGTGTAAATTGGTCATCTTAAGGTGAGTATACACAACAGCTGCCGAAGCTGATTGAACCCGGCAAGATAAAGCCAGCTGGTTGACTCGGCAGCTATAGCTTTTTCATGACAGAAGGGCCTGAAAGTCACTTGAAGGAAAGTAGCTTGTGTTGCCGGCCCTTGAGAAATTTGTAGGCTCGCCTATACAAAAAGACATTATGCAACTTAATACGCTCAAAACAAAAGACTAGAGTATTTTAAGAGTAAAGCTTTTTGAGCTCTTTTTATTTTAAGACTGGAGTTCTTCTTTAACTCTCGAGTCTTTATGAAAAGAATTAAGCTCATTTTGATTCAAGCCTCCAAGTTTGGTTAGTTCACCGAGTCTCGTAAAATCGAGCCAAGTCTATCAAATTAGGACAAAAAGTCTCAAGTTCTTTAAATCTATAAGCGGTGGCAAAGCCGATTCTAATAAGATTTCCGGCCTTGCCCGACGGGTTAGACCTGCTGCTTTGTTGTGTAAACACCTTAACATCACCGTCATCGGTCGCAAGTTTATTAGCCGCTATGTTTACACCGATTCGATTGTCCCATCATCTCAAGTAACAATTGTTATTCTAGCCCACCATACAAACACATAAATATCGTTTAACGGATTATCTTGTTTCTATTGCGACACGGTCGTAACATCACCCATGACCGTATATATGTTCAAATTAATGAAACATTCGATCTATCACTGTAAAGACAATTCACTTTATTTGTGCAGTTGTTTGATTGATAGCTGAAATACGATGGAAACTGCGGTGGTATCCGATTTCATGTCATGTTAGAAGGCATCATTCTTAACACTAAATCATGATACAGACTCTGCTATTACGGTAGTTTATTACCGGTAAGGGTATTAAACTTAAGGAGCATATATTTAAGTAGCCAAACAATAAATGTATATTATATTTTTCGACAGGCTCGGTGGCTCAATTGGTAGTGACCCCTGCCTTCTGAGCCAAGGGTCGTGGGTTCGATTCCCACCCGGGACAAACATTCGTGTGATGAATACTTGTGTTTGTCCCGTGTCTGGGTGTTTATAATTTGTATTTAAGTATTTATTTGTGGTACCTTCGTTGTTCTGATACCCATAACACAAGTGCTTAAGCTACTTACTTTGGGATTAGAGCAATGTATGTGATGTTGTCTAATATTTATTTATTATTATTATTATTTATTTTTTTTATAAGAAAAACCTTCAGGATGACCCTTACTCCACCTGATGGTAAGCGGTCGTGAGGTCCCAAAGTTAGGTCGACAGGCACAATAGAACAAACCCATTGCGGCTGTCGCCCTCACCCTGAAGGCCCACTGAGATATAGGATTTTTCATTAAAATCATCTGTAAACTTAACATTCCTTATTGTTTTAAACAGTGGGTGCCGACTCTTTTCCACGTCTCTAATAATCGTTCTCTAATATTTGATCAAAGAATAATCCTGCATAGGAAAGATCTTTTTTTCTCTATAGATTACATTTCACTTATTGCATAGTCGTTTTAAATAGTGAGTGTTAACTCTTTCTCGCGTCATCCGATATTTTCTCTAATATTTGATCGAAGGGTAAACCTGCATGAGAAAGATTTTTACTATCTAGATTACATTTCAGCTTTTTTCTGCAGCAGATCTTGAAAACATAAATGCATTATTCTCATTTGATTACATTAAATTCACAAGCACACACTTTTCTCGGTGTACTTACCATTATTTTTTCCTAACAATTCCTGCTCACAAACATCAATCATTTGCAATTATGGGTAATCAACTTAAACTATAAAATAATTGCCACACCCACAAAATGCGATAGAAACTTGTGTTATTTGATCGGTGAAATCTGAGACACAGCTCGACCCAGCTTCGAACCCGGGACCTTAAGATCACGCACCATTAATAAGCCATTCGCTTCATTTTACTATGGCTATTTCAGGCTAGGTACGATAAAACTCGGTTCTAAAACCGTGAACTCTGTAGTTCAACCGATTCAGACCTATTTTGTGAAAGGGACCTACTTAAGGATCATCTGATCCAGTTTTCCTGTATTCCATTATTTTCAAAGATGCCTTCATGATTTCGGCTATGGCTTCGATACATCATTTAATGTTTCTTAAACATTATTTTAGAAAAAAAAAACACTTCTTTTAACTATCTTCTACCGAAAGGTCAAACCAAGATAGATAACCTTAGTTAAAGGTAGACAACAAGCAAAAAGACGGAAAAAGAAATTTTCGGTCTTATCATCGTTTATGTGATTGTCTTTCTGCCTGGAAGATATCTCTTATAGCGAAAAGACAGTCTAATGTCTATGCATAGTTTTAAGTCAACTGTGTAGTGTGCAATAAAAAATATCTATATCTATCTAAAACGACGCTTTTAAAGGGGCAAAACGAATTTATGTCGAGTTAAGTACCGATAGATTTTCCTTGTATCGTAGATTTTTAATTGCACATTAACCTTTTCCACTTAATAACATACTGTACTGCCGTGACCAATGTGAGATCATAAATACATTCCCTTGACATATCAATCCTTTAATTTAATCGTATGGATATATGAATTTATTAAGACTTTTGCACCTATTCGGTGACGAAAAAAGAGAATACAAATTCAAATAACACCCCATCTCTCTCATCGGTCCTTTAGTCGGGGACATGGTAAGATTTCATCTTCAAAGTCACCAGCTTTGTCGGCAAAATTAATAGAAATATTTTTAGTCATCATCATCAGCCTATTGCAGTCCACTGCTGGATATAGGCCTCTCCAGTTGTTCGCCACTTAGGGCAAACATCTGGAGGATACGCATAATCGCCACCCTGGGCAAGCGGGTTGGCGATCGCAGGGCGTATTTTTAGTATTGTAACAAAAAATTAACGGCTTATTCCGTGCTTTATGATGATGTGGCTTCGTACCAGATGTCAAGATTTAGAGTTCACAGAAGGTACCCAGTAAGCTTGATTCAGCACAGCTCCAAAGGTCAGACATGAGTTTTTGATATATGTTTAGCTTAAAACCTTTACTCGAGAGTCTAGACAGATAGCCAGGTGGACGAACAACAAAGGCATATCAGGGTTCCGTCTTTCCCTTTCGTGGTAGGAGACCGTAAAAACTAAGTAGGTACTGTTAAAATAAACTTTTTTCAACTATTTATCCGTTGTAAAGTAATACAAGTCACGCAATTAGAATCAATGTGGATTGCCCATGATTGTGTGGTACAGTAGCGATTGTCGCTTCACAAATGACCGTGTACGTACTCGTATATAAACATAGCCATTATCTCCACCTAATTAAGGTTCATTTTTTTTGGTTACGTCCTCAATTGCAGTTTTAACTTCATTATACAGTAAACAGTGAAAGCTTTGTAGGTAATTTTCATGTCTATGTTTCTTACAATAGGTTTTATTGCCTTTATATATTCGAGACCGTAAAACTGACGATTTAAGTTTGTTTTAAGCCATGGTCACTTCATTACCGAGTTTATTGGTGCATATAAATTATCAACATGATGGTGTCCAGCCCACACGTCATTATTCGAAAGATTCACACGTACTTAACACGGAGATAAGATTTAAAAAGGTCTTTATTACTACTTAAACACGAAATCACTCCATAGATAAAATAGAGTCGTTTTTCTGCCTGTCTGTCCTTATGTATGTTTCGAAATATCTTTAAAAATACGCAACGGATTTTAATGCGGTTTCTTAATAGATAGAGCCATTCAAGAAGAAGGTTATATGTATAATAATAATTAGGGAAACACTGATAATTTTATATTAAATATCAGAGGCGAAGTAAGGCAAATGAAGTTGCCCAAAAATCAAACCAGGGACCTTTCGATCTACTGAGTTTTAGATAAGTATGAATTGATACACAAAAATGCGATCGGAGTGATTATCAAATTAAGGTATACCTACCTTACTTTTAGAATAAAATGAAAAAAAAACTTAGCCACCAGCTTAGCTCTACCAATCATTATTTTTTCTAATGCAAAAGCAATTTCATACACTCGTTACCAATGAGTGGTTGTTCCATGAAAGCTTTTAAAAATTACGTTATAAATGCGGAGTTAAACGCATTGCATTATACAGATGCCGATACTTTTTGCAAGTTTACAAAAACGTCTGGTCCAGTTTTGAATTACGGTAATCAGTCCAACCGAACCAGCATTTACCTTCATTATCGAAGGCTAAATAAACGTTTCCTAAAGGCACAGTTTTTAAAAAGAGAACATTTTTTTCTTTTTGACTAATATCGTGAATACTGGCCAGGAGTTAAAGTCTTGATTACGATCTGAACATAAAAAATAACGTTCGAATTTTGATTTGAAGTTTCAATCCGATGCTGACGATCGTATGGAATTACATATTTTCATCATGCTGTCTAAAGTGGGTCGGTAAAATCTATTCGCCGTAAAAACTCAAAGTGTTCATTCTCATTTCAATTTTCACAAAAATTCAATAAACTCTACATACTTTAACGCCCCATCAAGTTATATACGAGAGACCAAGACCTATCGTAAGCGTACATTATGATATGTGTACTAAGCATTGTTTATGCAAATATTGGTAGGTAGAATACTTTTAATGTCGCTGCATATCAAAAACAATGCATCAAACTTTGTATCTAATCATTATTGCAATAAGGATCACTTCAATTCACGCTCAAAATCCGTTTATAAATCACATGTTATTATTATTACAAGGAAGCCATTATCAGAGTGATATTTTAATATTATCAATGACAATAAATATCAAAAACTATTTGGCCTTTCCATATCGAGTGCGACTCGATAAATAATAGAAGCGAGAGGCGTGGCGCGCGTGCGCACCCACGCACACATTTACAATGCAAAATAATCTATGTACGTATTCACACTTTGGTAGTGTTGCCAATTAATACATGTTAAATTAGGACAAGCTAATTTTTAACCGGTTTCCTACCGGTAGTAATATTGTATAGATTTTTTTCTATACCATTACGGTGGCACACAAACCTATAGCCCAACCAAACCTTTGGTTCTGAGTAGCTACCGCAGCTATGCATGTCTGCAACATCAGGGGCATACGCATGTAGCTGACCCCATGATTTATGAAATCATCATCAATCGAATGTAAGATAAATTTTTCACCATTAAATAAATCCAATGTACCACTATGTAAATATTAAAGTGTGTCGCTCAGTTGGAGATGTCACATCCAGTAATCGACAACCAGATAAATTGTCATGTCTCTGTCTCACTTGTAATTTTTCATATGCCCACCCACATTTTTTTAAATATTTTCTTTTGTACTACCTTAAGTGATAAGACAACATCTTTGATCTGCAACCGGTCACAACAGCATTTTGGAACAGTACCTGACATATATTCGTCCAGTTTTTTACATTATTAAGTTTGGGGCGGTCAAAAGCATGTTGCATACAGTAACATTAAAAGTACACCTCATGAGATACGCTGTTATAATTTATTATGAACTATTACAATAAAACGCCGCTGGAAGTAAGTTATGGTGTACTTTTTTCAAATCAAACCACCTAAAAATAGTAAAAGCCAGCTAACCTAACTGCATGCATAAACTAAGTAATTATAAAATAAGTTTACAGTCGATAAAACTAGATTCAGTTGATAGCTCACTCTAACCTCTTTATTGTAACTATTCTCTACCCTAGGGTTATCTGGAAGAGATCGCTTATAGCGATAAGGTCGCCTGTATTGTACAAAAATATCTACTACACATTTTTAAGTCAATTGTTTGGCGTGGAATAAAGAATATATATCTATCTAACTAGGACGTATCCTAGTGGTTCTATATTATGTGGCCGTCCTACCGTATCTATAAATCTCAGCCATACAAAAAGTGTGAGGTATTTTGATGAGTTCAAATCAAATGTTAAATAATCATGACATCGATATACTAAATCGCCGCGGGTGTATTATATCTGTATTCCGATCAGTGGCAAATTGCTTTTTAACGTTATGCATTTAAAATAAAAAAGATACTTCGATACTTGCAGCAATAAGGCCAATTAGTAAATCTGGTTTGTAAGCGTCTCTCTAATGCGTTAAATTTAAAAACTAATTACGAAACGTTAGAAAATTAATGTTTTTACATGTCGTAAATTATAATTTCGAATATTACAATCTGGTTCGCTGGCTCATAAGATAGTATATAACCCTGTTCTTTAAGTAGGTAGATAAGGGTTGTGGTTCCTTATACACGAGATAAACTTTCACTTGTGATTTGTATAATCGCCGTACAAGCTCTAATAAAAGATACTCGTAGGTACATATGAGAAGTAGTATTACGCATTCTTTGAACTTTATTGGACGCAAATAATTTTCATTACATTACCTACCTATATACTAGCATTAGAATAATAAATATGACCGTGGTACTATTTATTACAATCAGTGAGCACCATTGGCTTCGCAATATAGAACCTTAGGCTAAGACCTAGCTGACGCAGCACAGCACAATAGAGCGCAGTACAGGACAGGGCAGTTGGGGCGTACCTACATATAGGACCTGCGGTATGAGGCGTTTTTTTTTTAATAAATAAATATTAGACAACATCACATACATTGCTCCGATCCCAAAGTAAGTAGCTTAAGCACTTGTGTTATGGGTATCAGAACAACGAAGGTACCACAAATAAATACTTAAATACAAATATTAACACCCAGAACGGGACAAACACAAGTGTTCATCACACGAATGTTTGTCCCGGGTGGGAATCGAACCCACGACCCTTGGTTCAGAAGGCAGGGGTCACTACCAATTGAGCCACCGAGCCAGTCAGAACACTATCGTGGTAAAAGGCATTTAAAAGAGGCTTCGGGGTTGTGGCGCGCTCGGCCGGGACTCCCTTACGCTCCGAGAGACCCCTACGAAGACGTACGTGTTTTCAGACACACGCGATTCTCCTCAGATCAGCGCTCGTAGCCGACCACACACAACTCAGGTGTCTTGTACCTGGTTTATGCGTCAAGGAGCTTACGGCCGTATTCACAAACGTTACTATGCGACGCGCGGACGCACAGTGCCTAAAATCCTATAGGTTTTTGAGTACCTGTGCGTTCGTGGGACGCATAGTAACGTTTGTGAATACGGCCGTTAGAATACTACCTAAGTATTCCTGGTTGAGGCGACTAAAAGGGCTTTTGGGGTCGTGCTAACCCGTTGCGCGAAAGAGGGAGACGACCCTTGCCCGAAAGCACGTGTCGTCGTCTTCCTCGGGGTCACTAACCGAAGGGTCAGAGGCGCCGTGCCAGGAGGACGCAACACCTGTCTCCCGAGGTGTATCTCCGCTAGATAAGAGTGAGCCCCTGCGGAATGGGGCGAAGAACACTACCGATGGATCCCTGTCAGTGAGAGGCGATTAAGCCATAAGGTGTCGGGAGGACACTACAACGTCCTCCCGAGGTGTGGCGCAGAACTGCCCCGCTGCGAGGGGTCGTGTCAAATAAGATAAGATAAGATAATTATTTATTTTCTCCACAATCATTGAATGAAGTATTTATAACTTACAAACGTATTATAAATACAATGTAGATTGTGAGAGACTGGTGTCTGAGCTAGGCAGAGGCCTGTATTACAGATCACCAGGCCCTTTACATTTTAAGGCAATTGAGAACATTGATTTGTTTCCGGAGAAAAATTAATGACTGTTCCGAGCCTCCTCGGACTGAGCGCTTGTAAGTAGTGGGCCACCGGGATTGTTGGGTATTCTCCGCTAAATAGGAGTGAGCCCACATAACCCAGGTGTACCGTACCCATGGCCTGTTGTATGCGTAAAGGCATTCTCGTCGTATTAAACAAAAAAGTGTCCCGTACCCTGGTCACTGACTGGTGTATGCGTATGGAATAAATATTACCGAGACGGTGTTTTGTGGTTAAGCCTTATGGCCCGTTTGTGGCGATTATCTTATTAATAAATAAGATAAATAACAACTACCTCATGTTAATTGAATATCTAGCAAAGTGTACATAAGATAGCGCGTTTTAATATCTAAAATGATACTATCATTTTAGATATAAACGCGGTATAAACATCAAGATTTAACAACATAAATGTCTACTTATGTATTTATTTTATCTATTAAATACACCGCACAAACTCAAGTGCCATAAGTGTGTGATCATTTTAGTCCTAAATGTGTGCTGTTTGTTAGTAGATAATCAACAATGACAAAAAAAAAATTAATTGATTGAACCTATAACTTAATGTAAAATTAGATTCAGACGCATTTAATGGGCTTAAAAGAATCCCTATTTGCTGCGTAAGCGAGTTCATCGTAAGCTTCAATATCACTTAACATCAGACAAATTGTGACCAAGCAAACTCATAATGCATAAAAAGACAGTTTTTTTTTATAGCAGCACGGCAGAATGGCCACTCTACGCCTAATGGAAAGCGAGAGAAGCCCAAGTCGCTGCGACAACGGGCAAGTAACCAAACCAGTCAACTGTCGGTTGCCACCGCCATTCCGGTGGTTTTGGGGCGCATTTTCATAGCTTAGGGTGGTCAGAACTCTAAGTCAAGATTTGAACCCAATAACATAGAATAATGACCTAGGAATATGCCCACAATATGACACCAAAACACAACGCATTTTGCAAGGGCAAGGATACCCCATCCATCACCAAAACAAAGAAACTCCTTACAATAGAAAATTAATGATCGCTTCTACCTACACTCCATAGACTCCAATATGGAATACCATAAATAAAACAGCCATAACAACAAACAGTCCAACTGGGACACATTAAAGAGAATGAGCCTCGTCAACTGAAACTGGAGACCGCTTAAATCATATTAAAATACTATCTTCCTACTTCTTGAGAAAGCAGATCAATTTTACGCAACTATTGAGCGAGTTGAGTGTTCATAAAATGACAGTTACATTTGCTAAGAAAGTTTTTGTTCCGCGTTTCAATGGAATATTTTCTTGATGGGTCGAAAGAACCAGCCGTCTGGCTTTCTTCTTCAAAGGTGGCGTTGATTTATAACGGACGGATCAAGGAATTTCCCAGAAAAAAACAAGTTAGATACTTAGCAGTGAAGTGTAAAAGGTCACCTAAATGTGTGTGTGTTTTATTACTTGTTAAAATATAATCTTCAAGATAACACATGCATTGTGCTCTTGAATTGAAATTGAAGAGTGCTATACAGGGTGTTTCCTATATGGTGTTAAGCCGGCGCGAGCTGATAGCTACAATATTTGTAGTTTTTGAGAAACATTTGTTTTTGTTATTTTTTTATGATCTCTTGACCAGGCGGCTTTAAATAATTATAACTGGTTTTTGGTTTGACTTTTATTGGATATTTTGTTTATATCCATTAGGATTAGGCATTAGCCTAATCCTGTATTTTCATCTTACCAGCCTGATGGATGATCATCATCACCACTGCTGGACATAAGCCTTCCCCTATTGACCACTGTGTTTTGTGGGGATTTGCTCTAGTCACCACGCTAGGCAGGCGGGCAGGTGACCGCAGTAGGTTTCATTTGTACCCAAGTAAACGCTGCTATCCATTTCCCGATATTCCTTTAGCCGTCTTCTACGGCATGAGATGGTCATATTCAAACACAGTCTGAACTGATTGATGGATGTTGAAACACGCACTAAACTCTTTGTAGGTACGCTGGGTGCGTCAGTGAAGTTTTTGTGATTGTGGTTGTTTTTGTGTGTGTGATTTCGGTGACGAATTATTGTAATTTTACTACGTTAGCAGTGTTCTCATGCAAGTGACATTATTTAAGTCTTTTTGAGAATAAAGTTTTTTATACCTAAATCTAACTGTATGTATTTATCTCACCCAACCATAATATTGCAAAATAAAGATACATAATAGGAAGCTAACGCTCAGTTACTGATACCTATTACACACTGTTATGAAGAAATAACATAGTCTAAAGATGTCACAATAGCACGTGTGAAAAATCATACAATAAGCGACGGTTCACGCTCTACAATATGACAATGTCACTTTTGTTAATAAATATTGTAAATAAAAAGTGCTTATTTTGTGATGGTTGCGACTAAGAATCCATAAAATTATTATTTGAGAAATCACAACAAAAATTTGTCGCAAAAGACGAGACGGCGACAGACTTGTAACTTTGAAAGTGTTTAATTCATTTAGTCGTAATAAAATGTTATCATTATACCATCCTGTAGATGACATAGTTTATATTATAACACATTCTGTTACGAAACCAATTACATAAATGCAATATTTAACATACCTATCAAACACACTTCTGCTACGAGGCATACAAAATATATGCATATGAAATCACATAGGGGTAGATTCGTCAATGTTGGTGATTTTGAAATTATGATAATTTGGAGACTAATATTAATGTAACCTAACGAACTTTCCATCTATGTTTATTTAATAGAGTAAGTAGTCTATCAAGCACAGAATCACAGCAAAAAAACCTAAAATAGTCCATTCCATGTATAATCAACATCGCTTTATAGAAGCTAAGGTATGGAAGTGTGGACCTCACCAGTTTAAAATCAAGAATGTCAATAAAGAATGGACTGTTCAAAACTCGTGTCATTACATATGAAGCACCAAAGTCCCGCAAGGGTTAAACACCATGAAATGCGGTATGAGTGGGGCAATTACCCGTTCGCAAAAGAATGGTATTACCCCTCAAGGTTCAGTTATTTCGTGTCAACGTTCACGATGGCACACGGAATGTTTTATGTCAATGAGAGTGTATATAAACTGTTAAAGTAAATGACATTCAACCATGTAATCATTTTCGTACAAAATAAATTTATGATCGCCAACCCGCCTGCCCAGTGTGGCGATTATGGATATATCCTCCAGATGTGGCGAACAACTGGTGAGGCCTATGTCCAGCAGTGGACTGCAATAGGCTGATGATGATGATGAATAAATTTATGATCTGGACACAGCTTCAATGCTAGCCAATTACAAACTCTAACACCACAAGAAATTAGATTTTTGTCCCAATCCGGGATTCAAACCCGAGACCTCTTTGGACCTTAGGCGGCACGTGCCACCTATAGATCAGCGCAATCGAATAAAAACATGGTATTTGTCTTGCTGTTACACAGATAATATACAGGATATAATCGAAAAAAAAACATACACTGCCGTTAACCCCAGTAGCATAAGTTAACTGTAACACCTTTTTACGAACGCCCAATTTTCTCATCGATTACAGAATAAAAAAAAGGCCCATCGTGAAATCGAATTACATTAATAACCGAATTCTCGATCGTGAAGCGAAATTATCTTGTAAAAACTACAAAGTAGTAACAAATGGGAGTAATTTGCGCCTGTGAGAAACGGCTGAGATAATGGGGGTATTACGGGTGCCGGCAAAGATATTTGGCACTTAACGCTTTGAAAACGTTAGGTCAGATTTCACGACGGCTTCGTTCTGAATCACGGGTACTTTAAGTAAGAAAAGTGCAATCTGAGTGGATTAGAGCTTGGACTCTTTATGGTAACATCGAACGAAATCAAATTGTATATAACACAATACAATTTGTTTTTTTAAGGATGAGATAGAAATCACTGCTATTCAGTCCACTATATTGAAGATGGTCACGTCGGCAGTAACACAAAACTGCGATGCGAATTATTCGCAACGCCGATAATGCAATACGAAATTGCTGCGATGCGATTCCGAGTGGCAAGGCTTCTCCCTTCCACGATTTGAGTCTTCGACTGTCAACCATAATGAACGTATTTTGTAAACTAGATCGTGTAACGTAAAAGAAGTGCGCACTTTCGTTATTGCATGGGAGATATAGGAAAGAGAAACAAAGGGAACGATTCACAAATATTCTAATACGTGTCTAATACTTTGTGTGCAAATCAAAGATAGAGTTGTGTTTAGGGGTGAGAGCCTTCCACTCCCCCAACAGTCCGGTGATGATGACAAGGCCGGCCTGGCCATCATCGTAGTCATTTAGAAAAAATAAAAGATAGAGTTGTATTTACACTATTTATATCTATATCATCTTCTACTCTTCGCATTACGTCTACAATCTCATAGGAGCTCGTAAATAATTACTACGCATCACAGTTTTGTGTACAAACCATTAACAAAACAACTTTTTATTAACTATTTTAATTAGGATTGATTCCACAAGTGTCAATTTTATGATTTACATATAATTTTTTATCTTACAACTACTTGTGGGAGGATATATTGGACATGTTCGTATATGTATATCTTAACTTAGCATAGGTATCATACCAATAGATGTATCTTAACTAACTTTACGTTAACGTTTTGAAAATGTAGCGGGGAAAAAATAACTATTCCACACGGACGAAGTCGCGAGCACAGCTAGTCGAATACATATATTAATTTATATGCAACAATTTGCCATATAATTTAAGCACCTCTCACATTAATTACCAATTTCATCCGCATTTCTCATTAGAGCCTTGATCTTTATTTTGACAGTTCAACCAACTCGGAATGCCGACAAAAACTACAACTAATAAGGCTTCGTAAAAAGGCTGGCGGTCGTGCGCGGGCGCAGGGCGCGGCGAGTCAAAGACTAAAGATGGGATTCATAGAGCAAATCGTGTCATAGCTCAAATTTTTCTTACCTAAGTTTACTCGTAACTTGCTTTGCAGTACATATAAAGTTCTAAAAGCCATGTATTACTCCTTTTAAGTTCGTATTTTGAGTTTCTATTAAAAATGAGACTTTTGCCAATCGCATTAAAGTTAATATTTCATGTTGGGTTTAAAGAATTTGAAAGTAACGCTCAAAACGCGACAAAGACAATAGAATTTCTATTGTGTCTCATTTCTCGAACGACAATGTATTAATACTAATTTATTATTTACTAGTGGATAAAATATAAGTATGAAATTTTAAAATTGTACAAAAATCATAATAATGTATCTAACTCAAGAACTGTGTAAGATTATTCTCGTCTGACTTACTGAGCGCTTTAGACAATACCTGATTGACTTTCATGAAAAAAAAAGAAAAACTAGCTTGGTTCTAGTTTCTTTAAAAAGTTCATGCAAGTAATACAGTCGAGGTTAGATTAAATAAAAGTAAATATTTGCTTCAAAAATTTATGAGATTTTTTTGAGAAAGATCTAAAGATAGATCTGTAAGTAGGCTTTAAACCATAGACGGTGTATCTGCACCGTCATATCTATGGTAGCATGGAAATGCGCACCTGTTTCGCCACCCACTGCGTCCGGATAAACGAGCGGTTAGTTGGACCACTTCTTGTGCGGACCGGCAACTTTTTCACTTACCCCGGCTACCGTCTTCATTATTGGCAGATGACGGTAATATACGATCTATGGGAACCCATTCGATTTACTGTTACGGAGCGCGTGAGCTCATATTTGTACAGCGATTGGTCGTGCGTTCTGTTTTACGCATCAAGTTTTCAATTAACGACGAGAAGGCAATTGAAAAATTAGGTGCAGCGTAAATGTGTTGATTTAGTTCAGAGCCGGTTATTATCTACTTCTAGGTGTGTGATAGTTGATATCTGACAGATAATGCTTAATGAACTGTTTGGATAATGGACGAAAAGTTTTGAATCAAAGACTTATCACGAAGTGATAACCGAGATACCTAGATCGATTTAAAAAAAAATACCTAAAACCTTTCTAAGAGAGCCGCCCGTCCGGGAAAGGACCTCCACCCTAAAGAATACCGCAGCCAAATGTCCTCTGGGTCGTGTTTCTGCCGGTGACTAGGGTTTCCTGAGCTCGTGGGGGGTTAGGGTAAGGCTGGCATGGTGGTGGCAACTGACAGGTAACTGACCAGTTACTTGCCCGTTGTCACAGTGGTCTTCTGTTTCGTTTTCCATCAGGCGTAGGGAAGCCATTATGTCGAGGCTAAAAAAAAAAGAATATCTATCTTTACACCTATCTCCTAAGTCCATTATCATGTAGATTAGCCACTATGGCTGAAGTTCTGGCGAGTATATCTGTATGTTAGGGCGTACCTGAGTAGCACCATGCCGGCCATACGACGGGGGTCTCAGCGTCCAGGGCGCGGCGGGGGGCCGAGGCGAGCATCAGACCGCTGTGCCCGCGCACCGTAGCGCCATCTCAACCCCTATGGACCAACCATAAAACATCATAACTTTGGCCTCGAAGGGTTCACATTTTTTTTTATTCGAAATAGGTTTGCGCTTGACAGGGATTCGGCTGATGGTAAGCGATATCGCAGTCTACAATGGAGCGAGCTCACTCAAAACCGGTTCACTCTCGCCGTTAAAATCGAAAGATTTTATCTATCGGGTAACAAGGAGCAAGGAATTCGACAAAGAGTTCTATAGTGGAGCAGTTCACACTATGAAACTATGTCTCATATAATATATGACGTAGGGTACGCCCAGTAATTTAACTAGCAATCGTGCTTTTTCCCCGAACCACAGAATTCGCATTCCTTTTCATGGAAAAACTGACTTAGTATTTGTAATGTAGTAACTTATAGAAGTTATTTAGTTAACTAGTACATATATATAAACCTAAGTTTGAATGGCTACAAGCTTTTATACTATATCTCAAATTTCCGACAATACCTACTGATTGAAATGGTTACCAGATTTTACCAACTCAAATATTTATCCGGACTATGGAATGGGGTTTTAGAAATAATGTTGCAAACAGCATATGATCCTCTTCTACAAATATAATATACAACTTTTTTCTCAGAACCAAACTATGCTCAAATAGCTACTATACTCGAGAATCGATTAACGCAAATCGCCACGCCGGGTGTTCCGATTCCATCTAGACATTTTTCACAAGAACTTCAGCGGTTACCGGCAACCGCTAACGAGGCAAATTATCTGTAGCACTGACGTCATCCGACAGAAAACAAAAAGCGGTGTATTAACCCCAAATACAGCATCAGTCGAACCGTAAAAATCGATTTGAACGCAGCAAAATGTTTTGTCCCGGTTTTCTCGCACCCAACCGCCGGCCACAAAAAGTTGAGACATAAATAGTTTTTCCCGTCTAATCTCGTGGTGGTACAGTAAATTTTTTGGATCATTTCTTCAGTTTTTTTTTCGCCGCCGCGGTTCAATGGAGACGGGCGAACGGATGAACTTGAAGATTCGTGTGAATGTTTCGCTGTTGGGCCGTTGGTTTGGTGTTTAGGTGTAAAAATATTATGTTCTTGATTAGAAGAAAAAAATCCGATAATTTTTTTTGATAAGCCTACCAAGATAAGTATCTGTGCTAGTTATAAAAAAATACATTTATGAAAAAGTGTATATGCATATTTTGGGTTTATATAATAAATCACTATTCAAGATATTCGCTCAAAGTGTACAGTAGTAAAAACACAGTACAGTTACTTGAATTTAAAAATTAGGTATACCTATGAAATAGAATTAATATAAATTAGAATAAATATATGGTGCATTATTATCAGGACATCTGAACAAGATACTTCTAAAGGTATATCCAATTCTTATTACCATCGCACCTCATTAAAATAAACTTTGTTTTTAGCAATAACATTTTACATTACTAGTATACCAGAATAGAAACGTTAAGTACATTTTTAGAATGAAATCTGAAAGTATTCATTAAAGTACCATCAAACTATATTAGAAGGCATAATTACAATAGGCAAATTTTTGCTATAACAGTTTATTTCATAAATTAAAAGACCATGTTTCTCCATGGTAAAAATTATAAATATTCCAGGCAAAGGAATTTCAGTTCGGGCATCGCATTACACTATTGTTTTCGTGTCTATTGAATATTACTCAGATTTATATCAGTTGGTAAAACGAAAGAATTTGCACCTGCAACGTTACAGGGAGTCACGAGTGCTTTTATCTGTTGCCACGTTTTGCCGTGCCCAATAATAAAGTCGTTTAAATTAATGTCTGCAAACGGGGCCCTTTGGAGATAGCGCGCGCCCGGGGCGTCTCTTCAGAGGCTTGATCGTGTCTGCTTTTTATAGTAGTTCAATATAGTTGTTTAACCCTTTAACTCCAGGAATTGTAAACACGAAGAAAATCAGTTGCAAAATATAATATTCTCCATCAAAAGTTTTTCTGGTTAAGATTGTTCATAGTAATAAGAACGCTTAATTGTACAACAATTGTATGTGTATATGCGGGATTTAACGCATGAGCGCGTTAAATCCCGCATATACCTTTTTGAACCCGACGTTTCGGCCGTGTTACAACTTGTGGTTACGGGGAATACTATGTTTAGCTTTGTATGATGCAACGCGAAAGTTTAAAAGTTTTTAATTGTATAGTACTTTGCCTAGTCCGTAACAATTTGTTTGATGTGCAATAAGGAGCCTACCTATCTATCAAAACTAGAGGTTTTTCAGGCGGACATTGTTCAATTATTTGGTTACATAGACTTAGATTAAAGCATTTTTTCTAAATTGTGTTTTGTATAGAACAGAAAATTTTGCAAATACACGTCTCTTATTCAAAATTAATGTTGTTGCTAAAGCTGTGTCTAATACTCATAACAGCGTCAAGATCGACACAATTTCCAAAGTTATTAGCCTTTCATGACGCTACTCTGCATATCTAATTGATTCGTGTGATTCAGTGTGCCAAAGACTCCAAGAGAACTAACAGATGTCCTAGGACCACAACTACATTCAGTCATACGCTAAGAGTGTCGTGACAACGGCCAAACTGAATGGGCTCCGTTCTAGTTCGCGGTAGCCGGTGCCGGATGCGCGCGCGCGGCGTCTGTGCCCGCGGACCGATCTCGTTAACGCAGGGCTGTACACTATTTGTAGATACTCATAGATGCATCTTTGCATTGTATAATAATAAAATATTTACAAACATTTCACGCAAATACACCTAACCTTATTTTTTCTACGGGAATCCCTGTACGCATTCATCAGGGACCTGTGTTATGTCGGGCGCACTCCTACCTATCGGAAAATACGGACTAAGCCCGACGGTGGACTGCTACGAGCACTTTGTCTGAGGGGGGTCGGGAAGCCCGGAGGGACTCGTATCGTAGGGCGAATTTCGGGGAACTGTTAGGTGTCCTACTAGCAACTTGTGGTACACGACGCCACTGACCACTGTCCCCGAACGCACATGTTGACGTCTTCCTTGGGGTCGCTAACCGGAGCGTAAGGGGCCCCCTAAATGCGACGACCACGAACCCAAAGGCCCTTTTGGTCGCATCTTACGACAAACAAGGAAACCTCAGCAGTATTCTAAGCCTCATACCGCAGGGCGCACCTCAATTGGACCTGCGATAACTCCCCAGTGTTAACCCTACCTGTGCGGCAGGTGCGACGGGCCGGCGGTCGTGCGGTCGCCGCTCGCTCGTCAATTGACTCTATTGAGCCTTTTTTCCGAACGCCCATTAGAGCGGGAACACGCGAGCTGTCGGTACAGCGGGATCTTCTATCCTTTAGAGATTAAAAGTCGTGTGACAAGCGGCTTGTTAGGGTTAAGTGCAACTGAGATTGAGCTGTTTGTGCGGCGTTTTTGCGAGAAGGTTTAAATGGCTGCTTTCATCCTTTTAAACCAGATTTAGATTAGAAAAAACTTAGTATCATTTTAGCAGGTCATTTGACCTTTTTGATGAACTTAAGCATTCATTTAGGAGGCCAATGAACTTTTGGATCTATTTTTTTTGTAGATGATAATAAATATCAGACAACATCGCATACATTGCTCCGATCCCAAAGTAGGTAGCTTAGAGTTATTGAAATCTCAATATTCAGTTCTATACTATACAGAACCCATTATAATGCAAGTTAAACTCGCTCTCATTCACTTTATTTAAACTTAAAAATGTCGATAGACTTTTCACACGCTTAACAAGAATGTCTCGACGCCTTAAGCTTACTGAAGAAGGCAGATTCGTTGATAAGACATCTTTCATATGCTGGCATGAAGATACTTCTTTAACAACTTTTGTTTTTTTCTTGTAGCTGAGAATATGTGGGCTAGTTAGTGTTTAACTTATCGTACATACCTACCTATAATACCTTTTTTTTAAATATTAATAATTACCTAGATCCATGATCCAAATTTGTCTGGTTCCCTTTTCTGAGGGTTACGAAGGTCAGATGGCAGTCGCTTCAATGTAATAACCAGACTCGCTAAATCTAGGATCATGGTCAAAGCGGACCCTGGGCCTAAAGGCACAAACCGGGACAACGCTAAGAGAGGATGATGATTAATATAATTACCTAGATGCAATTAAATGATAAAAAGTAATGTTTTTATTCTTCTTCCAGAGTTCTGAGTAATCCAATAAGAAACGGTAAGTGATGTGATTAAATATTGAATGTACAAATAATTTACTATTTCTTCATTGGTAATTCTAATCTTCCCTTGCACTACAGTACAGATTATGAACCTTTAATTTCGCTCCAATCAAGTATTCGTAATTCCCCAAGCAATAAGTCAAGACCTTTCATCACATACATTTGTTTTGTTTCTAAAAAAGGTCAAAAAATAAAAAAAGGCTTTTTGAAATGTACGACTGTGTAGACATCCACGGTCGCGCATCGTCCTCTTAAGTCCGCTGGGTAAACCAAACATGGAAGTCAAAGTAACAACCTCTTAATCAGCAAATATTGCCAAAGCAAAGGAACAACTTTCTCAAGACCGCACTTAAGCTGTCGAAAACAAGACATCAATGTACGCGCAGATTCAGTCAATCAGTGAAAATATTCCCGTACTAAAAATTAACGCAATTTTATCATCATAAATGGCAAGGTAATTTCTGGTGTAAGGTTAAAATGACAAGACAATCGCATCCTTAACATTTTCATTTGAAAGGATTGGTATTTTAAACCACTCCGTTGGTTCACCTTGTTTTTATAAGTTTTGTTAATGAGTTGACTAATTATGGGATTGATATCAAATCGGTCTCTTTATTTTAGGTAAGTACACAATTAACATGTGTAGGTATAGATATTTTTTATTTATGACATTTGCATTATATTACAAGAATTGTAATGTTAGGTTCCAAATACTTATATTTTTGTATTAAATTATTATTTGATGTGTAAGTTTATTAATTTAACATTGTATTAAAACAATTTTGTGTCTAATACAGAAAATATGGTAAGTGCATCAGCTGTACCTTGCCTGCATAGGTGTATTTGCTTGGTACCGGTTTAAAAAAAAAACAAGTACATATCTTAGAGTTCGCCCCAACTTCGTCAACTTTTATCAATTACCTAAGTAGCCTTCAGAGTGGCGATTAGACTTATACAGTGTAAAAATAGGTACAAAACTGCATTAGAATCACGCTGTATACGCGGGCTGTGTAGAAAGCGGCGCCAATTATCGTCGACAACTGTCTCGGCGAGCCACCCGCGCGCTGCCCCGCACTTTATGTGCACCAGATTTGGTGCAAACTGAATTGACTGTATCATGACAAAACATTATTGAAAACTAAAACTTATGACCTGAATTATTGAGGGTGCGTTTCACTTTGACAGAAGCTAGGCTGCACGGAGTGTGCGTTTCCACATCTTCCTACGTGTTCCTCGCTCCTCCTCAGCAGACGTCATGCCTGCCATCCCATTACATCTCTCTTTTCCGTTTTAAAAGAGGGAATGCAAGGTGCATTCCCTCTTTTAAAACGGAATCAAAAATCAAAAATTCCCCGCCGAATCGGCGTGGTGTGTGGAACTTACACCTGCCAGAAGGAAGGTCCACACAACCAGCCTGCAACGCCATTGGGCAGCAACTTTCAGGGATTTGGGTAGCCAAAAAGTAAGCGGACAAGTCCCTGCCTGCCCTCTGACCAGCCGCAGATGACAAGCGGCCGGCTCTCCTGATCTCTCTTCATCTTACTTTAAGTCCCATAAATCATGCCAACTTATAGTACAGCAATAGTCAGTCTCTTTTCAAAAGGAATTAAAAAGAACATTGTAAAAATAATAGCAATAAAAAGAGTAGTGATCAAGTTTCTTGCCGATTCTTTTGAATAAAAGCTCTATTCCGAATCCGCGGTAGAGACATTTTAACTGTATAAGACAGATTTATAAATGCCTATCTCCAGTCCTCATGAGATATTTTGAACTTTTAAATTCATTTCCTTCGTTTGGAAAGCCTAAAAAGAAATCTTTCGATGATAAATGATAAAACGATATGTTCAAACCTACTATATTCCCTGACGTGTGATTCCACATCCCAACAGGTTACAGAACCAGGTGAACTGTTCAATTAAACAGTGTGTCAGCTCCCACCAAACGCGCTAATCACAATTTTACTGCCTCACACAAATCATACTCCGATTGAACACAAAATTCATAATTGCAGATTTCACTAGCACTTGAATATCGTGTACTCAATCACAAGTATTAGTATCAGAGTAGGGATCATCATTAATATTATACAGCTCCGTATAGCAGTCGGTTCGTTATACAGGGCTTAGCCTCGACTAGGGATGTAACGGTCGTGTTCGACGACATGATATTTATGAATGAGCCTCAGTGCGGTAGGTGCACTGCAATAAGGTCTTAGGGATGGGACGCGATTTTGCAATTATTGTCGATAAGCTATGATCATGTTTTTGTGTAAAGAAACATAATTATACAAATGGAGGTATTAATGACATAGGCTCTGTATGTCAGTCAACTAAAAAAAATTAAAGGTTTTTGGTTTGTAAATAATAAAATTGATTTCGACGTTGATATCATGTCAGACTCTATTCATGGGTTCTTTCAAATATATCATTCAAATTGGTATTCATTACAATATAAGCGTTTTGCTTCCTGATTTGGCATAATGGCCACTTAAGAGAAGTATCTACAAATTCAGAACCTATATCCTTGATATCATGTCATACAAAATCTATTATAACGTTTAACTAAACTAAAAATGTTTATGTTTGTGCAATAAAGAATATCTATCTATCTAAATAAATATGACAGTCGACTGGCCAGTCCCACTGTAAATAAATCGTCTGAAAACAAAAAAAAACGTAGAAACATTCGACATTTCCATTGCACAGAAGCTTCTTATTAGCACATGATTTATCGTCAACGTAATCTACGCTAATTCGTTCAAAATAAATTATCATCCTCACCTTTAACACATGACAGATGAATGGTGATCTTTATTCATGTTAACGACTTGTAATACCATACATCATAACAGCATCAAATCTCATACAGTACAAAATAAATATCGGATGAATTATTCATACGTATTAGCATAAAGTATCGTTACTTTTTTCACATCACTACGCGGCCCCACAAGTGGACGCTACCTCGATGTTAGTACGAGACCTCTGTCTGGTTGTATTAGAGACCCTTTTCAGTGATTAAGGTGCGGGAGGGCGGTCCTAGATAGCCTGGTCGTGCCACTAATCATATTTCAAGATTTCGTTACATAAAATCGTTTACAATTCATTAATATTGTAACATAGAGGTTGAATAATGGTGTAGGGTCGAAGGTAAGAGTCGGTTAGTTCAAAGCGGGCGGTAATGGTATGATTTATATCACCGGTAGATGAGTGCAACTTGACTGTAGACAATATAAATTATAGCGGGGACTGTTTACTTAATAGACGACCCCACATATTGAGGTCTCTATTATGGAAGCCTGGATCTAGGCTCGGGCTTTGCAAGTCTTGTTTTGCATTTGGGCGTAAATAAAATTCACGAATGCAGAGTTGTGAGAACCGATCAGAGCTAAAATTTAATGTTTGTATACTTGTATAATGAAATACATTTTGTTCTGATTTGCTAAACAAATAGAAGTAAAGTTATTCGCTCAAATGTGATAACCATAGTAAAGGTCGCCAGAAGCTGACATGCAAAAATTTCTTTCCTTTATTTCAGAATAATATAGATTTTTATAGCAAGAATTTATCAAGATTAGATCAGTTAGTCCCAAAATGAAAATGTATTATTGAATAAAATGAGAAATTTTTAGATGTGGACTATGTACAGTTATTACATATTTCATAATAGCAAAAAGAAAATAATACTAGATAAAAACATGTGATTTATAACAGCTCAGAGACAGGTTTTATTAATTTCAGTCGATGAAAACGAAATCAATATTTAATATGCTTTATATTATTACCTAGATAATAATAATACATTTTTCAAACGTTCAAAGACACCTATCCTTTGAACCTTGTAATAACACCACCTTAAAGGAAAACATTTAAATAGACCGTTAGCTTTCGACATAAAAATAGAAACTTCGCATAACAAAGCTGCTCCGATTATATCCTTTCTAATTCTAAGATTTATGTTTGCAAATATATTATTATTGTAAAGCAGTATACCAAACAATTGCATATAACCAGATAATAACAACACGAGCCATCAATACCGTTACATCAGAAACATAACAAGATGATAAATTGTAACAGCATTACGATCTCTTTATCAAGCGTTAAGAAAGCATTTTCATTAAATACATAATTAGATAGTTTTGTTTTTACAAAGCACGAGTTACACATCCCATTTAATCCAAGCAATGATTGATGGGTTACAAAACAATGATAGTTACTAGCTTTAATGATATTTTTAACCCAATTAATAATGATATCGTCATTAATTCGTATTGAGCCTTCATCACTCAAATACGTAACCATGTAACCACTTTTTGATTGAGAGCCATGAAATTGTGAGTATTTCTATGTGTGATTTATAGGGTAATTTCGTCTCATATCCGTGTAGGCTGTCGGACTGTCGGCCAGGTGCATGTTTGCAGGTTAAGCCGCTTATTATGTACTTTCAGTTAGCATTACTGCATCGAAACTGCAAACCGCATAGTCTGCTAGCAATCGCCGTATATAGCTAGCTTTACTATGATCTTAGGAGCAGAAGTATGAACTCCGAACTCTTTGTTTTCTGAAGCATACAATCTTCTGGTACTTAAGGCGAGAATGAATTGGTATTTGCTGGGTAAGCGCGCTCCATCATAAGCTTCATTATAACATAACGTCAAACGAATTGTGGTCAACCCTAAAACGTCCTATTAATGTCTGTTCCTCCTTCAAAATGACGAACAACTTTTAGATAAATGAAAGAAAACGGAAAGAAATATTTTTATTAGTTAGTTTGTCATAATTAAAAGGACTATTTAGATGTTCTAAGAAAGTTTTCTAAGCTTTTTATGAAGTTTTTCCCAAATCTTTTTCATTCTTTCTGATTTCAAGAGTCTATTGGTGCTTCGTTTGATCATTAATTATAACACATTTTTGACTACAGATTGTGGTTTCATAAACAACATTTAACAATTTTATTTTTGATTAATAAACATAACCAAAATTAGTTTTTAAGATAATCAAAGATAGAGAGCTAAAATAATTTTGCCGTGCGTTTCTTATCTACCGCTTTAGTTTTAAGATCTATTTTTCCTTGTGTGATAAGCCGGTGGCGTAAACAGGAACTTTGTCTAATTTTATGTCTTAATTAGAGAGTGGGATACAGTAATGGGGAATGATAACCTATAAACAACCTTGAACTAAGTGGTTCGCGTTTATCGCCAACCACTTATACGCAGGGTTGACACAACCATTAGTAGAATGATCCCAAGATAAGTGTGCGTAAAATTGGATTTCCTGCATTTTACATTAGATAGAGCCATAAAATCAATAATGATACAATTATATGTACTTACGTTATTTGCATAAGTGATTTTAAATCACTATTTACGTTTGTTTCTTATGTAAAAATAAGTTGTCCATTAAATAATGTTTATAATATTTCATATGTAATAATTATAATTTATGTGTTGCGCTTTTATATAATTAAATATCTACCCACTACCTGTTTCTAAATTGGATTTTGTCTCACTAGTTTACAATAAATTCAAAGTTAACCAACTACAATATAATGTTTCATATACCACACCACATAATACAATAAACATCATGATTATGATTATTATGTAATAATTTAAATTAGACACAATTTAGAATAGGACCGTCCCATCTTATCCTGTGACTGTCGTATAAGACGATTAAGGTACAAATAAAACCTACTGCGGTCACCAATTCCTCTGCCAAAGCTAAATGCCCAAAATGACAATTGTCGTTAGGTCTATGTCCAGCAGTGGACGTTTACAGGCTGAAAATTATTGTTAGGTATTTATAATTCACTGGCCTGATGGCTCGTTTGGTAGTGACCTCAGTCTTCTGAACCAAGGATCGTGAGTTCTATCCCTGAACAGTACAAATATTTGTGTGCATGAACATGTCCGTTCTGAAGTATCGAAGTAAGTTTATTAATTGTCTAGTACCCATAGTAAAAGCTATGACTTAGTTTGAGGCTAGATGGGCGCTGGCAACCAAACCAACTAGTGGCGGTATAATCATATCTACCAATTGAAGGCGTAGCTAAATACCACAGACTGATGACGGGCAGCAGCATCACCGGTTATTCACTTATTTATTTTTATTTTATCTTTTGTCAGCCCTACGCTGGGTCCCGTAACGGCTCGCCCGATCAAAATAAGGGAAATTATAGGGTAATTAAAGGGATTGGCTACGGTGAAACATGTGTCTCGGAGTGGGTTTGTAAACATTGTTGTTAGAGATTTATGATCGACGATTAGCCCCTAGGAAGAAAGTAGAAAATCGCGGATTAGAGTACGGAGAAATTACTAAATTGTAGATTAAACTAGACATTAAAGCGCAGATTAATGGAATGGATATCTATAAATTTAAATAGTGTAGATACTTATTTGAAAGGCTGGAAAAAAAGAAGTTGGTTCGTATTCTATTGATCCTAAATTCGAAACCTATCCAAGACAAACATTCTTGTGATGAGTATTTTTGTTTGAATGCTTTGTTCGTTTATTAAGTGCCACCTAAGATAGATATCCAGATAGAGAGAATACAGGGACGATCTAAAAAATGGGTATTTCTGACCAGAAATCACAAAAGCAGTCCCAGAGTCATAGAAATTGACGTTGAATTGATATAATATGGTGCATAGAATGCACAGCCTAATATCACGTTAATCCGTTGGTACTGGACCAGATATCCATCCGGTCGTGTCAAGCTATTGTTCCTATAGATTATGAAAGTAAATAAAGGGTTAAAAAGGATAATTTTCTTAGTATTCTTCTAGGATGTCTTATTAACCATAATATACTCTACCTAACTCTCTCATTAGGTTAAATCCTATCCGTCTATATTGTACCATAGCTCTCTGTAACACCTTTTCTGTAAACGTTTGTATTTTATGCAATAAAGAATATCCATAATGTCATATGTCGCGAACACAATCGACTACAATGTTAAGTTGTCTATCCAAACCTCTATAATAAGAATATTTGCCATCTTTATCCATAACGTGGGCAGCTGCCTACACCATCTTCTTTGCATTTCCTACTATAAATAAGCAAATAAGCAATTCTCCAGGCTCTATCGGAGTAACGGTCCCGATTGTCGCTAAATATCGTAAATACTAGGATTTGGTGCTCGACGCGGATAGCAAACTCGTGCAGTAATGTTTTCAACACTAAGGCCGAAGTGGACGGAGCGTTTTTCACCCACGCCAAGTCTGGGATGACCAACGAATGAAACTTGACATTTGAAGTTCCCCAAATCTGTCAAGATATTTAGATGGATAATAATGGACTTATGTATTATATTGTGTCTGTATAGTGCCAAAAAAAGGAAGTTCTCGATTTCAATTCAATCACAATGTATAGTATAGTGCTGATTCTGAAAACGCGCAATGTTCCAATTATTATTTAAGAAAATACGAACATTCTATAAAATCTTCGAATGTAGCGGGAACGTAACCGCGGCAGACGCGGTTTATAGTCGTTCCGTGCATTCTTAGCCTTAGGCTTATATTTTTCTATACAAATAAATGAATGCGTAATAATAACAATAAATCGTATAATTTTCCATTCTTTTTTAACATAGGAAAGGATTAATCAGGTTTTTACATATCCGACTCCCATATTCGGAACATTAGTTCCATTGGGCTCTGAATAGGGGCAGATCCGACTTGACCTCGTACCCTACACCTTCCAAAACCACGGCGACTGTTTTAAAAATCCTAGCGACAGGTCCCCGAGATTCTCACAAAATACAAATGTAAATAAGTTTAAAGGTACAAGGTGTAGTAACTACAAGTACAATAGTCAACACTCAAAAGCTTGAGAAACTCGTAGAAACGACAACACTAACAATCTAAAACAATATAAGTGGTACTGCATTATGAATCCCTTACAAAGACGACACACATACGGCGATGTCCGACTCGTGCGCACCGGAACGGACAATGGTGCATCTGGAGCAAGGATGCGCTGAGGTCGGGCCAAGGTTCGAGTCTTTGTTCGATGTGGGCTGCGGTAGGGCTGCCCAGTGACCCTAAGCGAAGCCCTAGCGAGTGTTTAACGGTAAAACGTTTGTTGTTTTTGTTGTATAAATGTTTTTGCAGGATAAATCATAGCACACTGACCCTACCTATATTTACAATTGATTTAAACAATTTTTGACAGGCTATTTTGTTTGTGATGCGACTCCTGTCTTCAGAATTAAGGGTCGTAGGTTCAATTCCCACCCGGGATTAATATTCGTGTGTTGAACATTAAATTCGTGTGTTGTGGTACCTTTGTTGTTTTGATACCCATAACACAAGTGCTCAAGTTACTTTGGCATCGGTGCAATGTATGTAGTATTATAAAAAAGTAATACCTGAAAGATAATATCGACCAAAGTGTCGAATATCGGGAGAGATCTGTGTCCAGCATTGGACTGCAAAAGACTGTTGATGATGTATCAGAGATGGCTGCAGTGACCTTTTAAATTACGTAGATAGTTCGGTTTTACATCGCTTGTTTGGTAATTAGTGGGGGCTTAGCGCAAAAGTGGTTCGGCTGCGAATTGTTTTTAGACGAATAAAATATCTAATGTAAGTATCACGCTTTGTATCACGATGTATTAAGTCATACATCCTGTGCCCAATCTCGGCAGGCTCGGTGGCTCATTTGGTAGTGACCTCTGCCCTCCGAGCCAAGGGTCGTGGGTTCGATTCCCGCACAGTACAAACATTTGTGTTCATGAACATGTCTGTTTGTATTGGTCTGGGTGTTTTCTATGTATAATATGTATTTATTTACAAAAAAAAAAGTATCTAAGTAAGTTTATCAGCTGTCTAGTACCCATAGTACAAGCTTCGGCTTAGTTTGGGGCTAGGTGGCGCTGTGTGGCCCATCGTGGCATATCGTGGCATATCTTGGGGTTATTTAATCTCTCTCCGGCAGTTCCGTACAAACGTTTCAATAAACTAAGCATTGCCAACCTTAACGCTTAACCCTACAATTAACTAAGATCAGTATCACCAACTATTTAGACGATATCCTTCGATTGTTTTAGTAATTACAATCTGCGTGCGGCTCTAACACGGCTATTTACTATTAGTCATCTCGCTGAATTACTTAAGCTATGTTAGGATATAAAATATACAATAGGACAAAGGTCGCAGCGAACAACTAAACACCATTACTATAAATTTATCTCTAGTCGTATCTGCGCGTTGATCAAATCGAAATGATCGAACTATGCGGGTACAATGTAACTTGATTCAGGCTTGAGTGTCTTGGGCCCTGCAGTATGGGGCGTAAGAATACTACGGAAGTATCCCTACCGTGGCCTATGTCTAGCAGTGGACTGACACGGGCTGATGATGATGATGATGATGATGATGATCCCTGCCTGTCGTAAAAGGCGACTAAAAGGGCCTTCGGAGTTGTGGCGCGCTCGGAGGAGGCTCCCTTGCGCTCCGATCAGCGACTCGAATCGAATGCATAGAGCCAATTATTCTCTAACGCGCAACTTTGATTTACAATTTATTACAGTCAGAATACAAATTCACCGGTGGCATTCATATGGTTTACTGAATAGGACCACAATCTGTTTCATATCCTTTCGAACCACATCAACCATTTCACTTGCCAAAAACGAATCTCCCACGCACACAGAGATGAGAATCGCTTGACGCGGTTAGCGAATCTCAATACATCTCGTATGGCGATGGCGCAAAGTGTACGTCCTACAAGTGACCTTCGCTCCCTACATAGAGGTCGCGCCGACCGGCCACTGTTTAGCATACAGACAAAGCTCCGCAATGAATAAACACCACTTGACGTGCGACAGTCGTGAGGGGCGCTAAAATGACGCTCGGTTGTGTAAGGAGGCTGTGTAATACAATAGGGATGTTTTGGGGTCAAAATAATTACATTATTTATTTAGTCCGTATTTTAGAAATTAAAAATTAAAATGTATGAAAAATTTTTCAAAGATACAAGGCTTCTAAAATAAGGAATGGGAATCTTTGACGTCACTCCGTCCCGTAAAAATGCCTTACCGCGTAACGTCACGCGTAATTTCTACGGGCTATAACTTTGTTATTTTTAGTCTAATTTACAAATAAAAAAATACGTATCTTTTATTTTTGAATAAGCTAAAAGACGGACTTATTACATTTTTTAAGGCAACAACCCTATTATTAATACTTTCTTCAGACACATTCATACAGATCTTCATTGGCAGTCCTCTGCTGGACATCGGTTTGTCCAATTGTTTTAACACTATGCTCATTTCTCGCATCTGTCCAACTCCTGTCAGCCTTATTGCACTAACAGGAGTTTTGAATTGATAAATAATCATCAAAATCTATGTTAAAGCCAAAGCAGTCCAGATTTTTATCAGCTAGGTGTTAAGTAAGTATATATCAAGAAATTTAATATAAAATAGATATTTTGTTTTTTTAATTCAATTTTTTTACAAGTTAGGCCTTCCGTGCCGTAGAGTTCATACATACCGGACCCGGTCTCTAGGCCCGGAATGATCGGGCCCAGTGGATATCTAAAAGGGCATCAGGCCCGGTTTGCAATCTCAAGTACCCAGATAAACGCAACTTTTCGTTTATTGATATTCCCTTACTCGTCTTCTAAGACACTTAATCTAACTCCCAAAACCCCACAGACACACAAATAAACACATGAACCCGTAAATTTAAACGGCACCACTCAAGCAACATCTTAGAGCCCCCATTGTATATCGGCAGGCTTTATCATGCAAACGCGCCGCGCGTTTTGGTTCAGTTCAGATTTCTCAACGAAACAATGTGACCGCGGTAGGAAAAACCGGATCATTCACTATACTTTGACAGCGTTTGCTCTCAATAAGGTTGTAACTTTCGACCGGGCACAATGGCCGCTACGCCGGGATCCTTAAGGCAATGTTTGTAGCGAGCGTTTCTATGGAACATGTTATTAGTATGCAATATGCTATGTTTAGTAATCATTGGAATTACTTTTTTATTTCTTGATCTCGTGTTCCACGTGCGCAAAGACTTGCTCTGCCAAAACTGGAGTCCGTGAATGAGGATGCGATTATAGAAGGTAAGCACTGGACTCAAGGAGTGTGTAAAACGCGCACAGAACGCGTTTTTCTGCTTGCCTCAACGTTCATAGTGCGAACGGCTAAACTATGGAACTCTTTTCCGGGCGCCTAATTCGCCTTCTTCTTTTTCGAGTCAATGGTACTCTGTCTCAAATAGAACCAGCCCAATACCTCGCGACCAGGATACCGCTGTCGGTTCCCTTGCAAAGGTCACCTTCCGAGCAGCTAGTGGGGCACAGCTGGCAAGTTAGCAAATGTGCCATGGTCTGTAATGGAGTACCACAGTCACAGCCAGCATGCAAGCTCCCACTCATCCCTTATTTAACTAAATTGGACCTACGCCGGTCAATTCCAGAGCGAAGTGGTCGAGAGCTCTCCACACTGGCCAGGGCTAGAGCTAAATTGTTCGCCGAGGGGGATATCCCCTGCTGATACTGATATTTAAGGGGAGAGTGAACCAGGTTTGCGGGATGAGCTCCTTTCATCGTAGACTGCGATATCGCTTACCATCATGCGAATAGCAGTTAAGCGCAAACACCTCGAGTAATGAAAACTTTTTTAAATACTAGCCGAAGCTTGTACTATAGCTTCGGCTTAGTTTGAGACGGACGGAGACTAGATGGCGATGTGTGGCCCGGCGTGGCATATCTTGGGTTATTATTTATGTATTTAAAAGTTTAATGGAAAAATGGCATTCCTAGCCATGTCCCGTGCTTTATTTTATTATGTTTTGTTAATTGTTTTATTAGTCAAATGTGTATTTTGTAATGTACTTGTTACTGTTGTTATTGGCTATCGGCATTGCTATTGTAAAGCTTCGGATGATTGATGGAAAGCGAAAGAGAAGTCCAAGCCGCTGTGGCTAAGTTCAAATAGCCCAATCAATCACTCGTCAGTGGCCAATAATACACCAAAATATGATCTCGATCCACGACCGAAGACACTTCAGGGGTACTTCGTCGCGTGTACGGCATTCTGTAGGGGAATAGCCAAACACCAACAATACTTTTCGTAATGAGTTTATTCAACTTAAACACTTCTCAATCTTAGTTACCTACAAACTTTTCTCCTATCGTCGAATGTAAGTTTCAAAACAATATATTTCTATCTGCCATTACCATAGAAGTAATATATAAGGAACAAGCTGTTTGTCGGAAAATCGAAGCCGAACGAAAGCGCAGTGCATGTCCCTTTTGTCTCTTTCTGAATAGGGTGACTATATTAAAATATGATTTAAGGGCAATGACAATACATACGTACAAAAAAAACAGCCAACATTGAAAGCCAAAATATTTTTTTATTCGTAATCGTTTTTTAAATAACACCACTTTTTTTTTGCAAAGAAACCGACTTCAATATGGCGAAAATGTAAATATGAATTGGCTAATGCCTTTACCAATTGAATATCACGTGGATCTTCAAATATAGATTGAGAAGGATGTGGTGGATCTAACAATGTACCTATGTTGTTTGCTATAAAATTCTTGGACAACATACATGGTAGTTTTATTTTTGTGTACCTACGTTTTTTAATGATTGATTTGATAATGTTATAAATAGTTTTTACGTGTATTTTAGAACTTCGAAGACGAATCGGGAAACATGCTTTAGTTTTCCTATACAAAAAAACAACGGACTTTATGATTGGATAGTCATGCATGGTCACCCTAATTCTTCACTAACAAATTATGTTTAAAAGTATTACTTGTGAAAAGACAAACTACAATCCGGATAATACTCGCTTTCACAAGCCCCCCGACACAAATTCTCCCCATTTTAATTACACATTAATAAAAATATAACAAATTAAAGATCCCCGCCCACCGACGTCAAAGTCGGCGATGTCATGTGAAGTTGTCAGGGCCCCTACCACCGGTTCGAGAGCGATCGTTCGTTGAACGGATCGTGTATTTTTGCAAAATCAATCCCTCCCATTATTCCTTTCCGTGTTTGAATATATGAATTAAATTAACGAAAATCAACTTTGACGAATTTTAGTTTGTATATTCGAACACGGGGGGGACAAATGAGTGGGATTCATGGCTCAAGGGTACGCCATCCGTTGAGCGAGCGATCGTTTTTGTTTTTGGTGGTAGGGGGCCTCTAGGTCCGGTGTTTCGTACTCTATCTAGCAATCTAGTCGCTGCTAGAAAGGGACGTTTTGTTCACTATTTTCCCTCTCATTCGTTACGTTCTTATTTTGACAAGACTTATTTTGAACAAGACTCTTAGAGCCTTAACATAAGGTTTCAATTTCCTTATTTTAGCTTCAATATGCATAGATAGAGCGCCTTCCTGTTGTACGAAGTACTTGATACTTCCATGGCCATTACTTATTTTAACTGTCACAATGACACACAGTTCAGAAACATAAACCCACAGAGTATAAACGCTTAGATACAGAATATTTAGACTTTTCTAGGATCGAGTGATTTCTTATTTATCATAATTTCAAGACACTTCTTATATAATTGGTCATAACTTTACTATTTATTTTGGAAACCTTACAATTCCGATACTCAAAATAGGCATTATTCCAAAAAGACAAATTCGTAAATAGGCTACATTACACCCCGCTTAGTCAAAACCCATTATCTGAACTACTTACCGGTATCGCATACCCGGCTACAGCATCTCGTTTGCATCTGCGTAAACGCGTTACATAACCGTGAATAATTAGGTAGCTAGGATCGCTTTAACGCGAATACGTATTCACTGTGCTACGTGCTTGAGAGTGTTCAGTGTTTACTGTACTGGGACTCTATGTCTTTATAAATACATCTTATATTAGATACTTGATAAATAAAATAAATATATAACCCAAGACATGCCACGCTGGGCCACACAGCGCCATCTAGCCCCAAACTAAGCCGAAGCTTGTACTATGGGTACTAGACAACTGATAAACTTACTTAGATACTTTTTTTTTTGTAAATAAATACATATTATACATAGAAAACACCCAGACCAATACAAACAGACATGTTCATGAACACAAATGTTTGTACTGTGCGGGAATCGAACCCACGACCCTTGGCCTTGATTAAGAGGGATGTAAGGGAGCGATCCATGACGGTTTTCGTTTTTTTTATAGTAGCTCGACATAATGGCTTCCCTACGGCTAATAGAAAGCGAAAGGGAAGCCCAAGTCGCTGTAACAACGGGCAAGTAACTGGTCAGTGACCTGTCAGTTGCCACCGCCCTTACCGGCCCAACCCTAACCCACCGCGAGCACCCCCTACCTACCGTCAGAAACACGACCCGGGGGTCATTTGGCTGCGGCATTCTATAGGGTCCTTCCCCGGACGGGCGGCTCAATTCGAGCGCAGATTCGCTATGCCCAACTCTCTTATATTTGTTTCTATATGCTGGCTGGCTGGTTCGATGACTCATTTGGTAGTGACCTCTGCCGTGTGAGCCAAGGGTCGTGGGTTCAAACATTTGTGTTCATGGGTTCATTGAATAGGTCTAGGTGTTTACTATATTGTATAATATGTTATATTTAAAAAAAAATGTATTTAAGTAAGTTAATCAGTTGTCTAGTATCCATAGTACAAGCTTCGGCTTAATTTGGGGCTAGACGGCGCTGTGTGGCCCAGCGTGGCATGTATTGGGTTATTAGTTTATTTATTTATATTAACAGTGCAGCGCGCGAGTGAGACCAGACCCTAGGTGCAGTATGACCTTGCACCCACACGGACCGGTACTGCCATTAACCCGCTACATTATAAACTCCGCTATATACTCGACCCGAGTACAATGCCGCATGATTCATATGCTAATCACCTATTGATGGCTTCGAAGGATTTTTTTTTAAATATTTTAAACAACTAAGTAAAGAGTTAAGACGTTAAATTTGTTGGAGAGTTATAAGGATTATGTAAGTATATCTGGCGGTATCTTATGGAATCGTCAGCTCAATTATTGTGCAAGTGGGTAAGTTTTGTATGATCTCACAATCATGAGCCTTCATGGATTCTTCATAAATAGTCCTAAGAGCTGGATGGAGCATGAAGTCAAAGTTCCAGCCAAGTAGCGAACAATTGAAGCGGCCTTTATCCAACAGTGGATTGCAATAGGCTGATTATGATAATTAAATACCTACTCTATTCAGAGACAAATTGTATCAATGGTGCAGGTATAGGCTCGTTAAGAAAATTCACCGCTAGAAAACCAAATTTATCAATGCTCGTACTACCTCTAAGAGCTTCTGAATCCTTGGTGTCGACATCTCTAGCGACGTACAGTTTTGTAAGCACTTGAAAGATAAGGGTGAGCTTGCATCGAAAACCAGAAAAAAATCACATCACCCCTGGGCAAAGGCCGCAGCTTTATAAAGCGCAAGTCAGATACTGGAGTACCTACAGCTCTCATTTATGGATTGGAGCACCTCGATACTAGCGAAGTTCTACCTCTGCACCGCTCGCCGACAAAGTTTTCAGCCACCCTAAATCTTATGTGGTCGTGTGCGGCCCGTTTCAAAAGTTACTTCTTGTCACGCACACTCGGGCTATAGAATGAGCGCTCAAAAGGGTTGTGAAGATGTTTTTAAAAGGTCGACAACCCACGTGTAATACCCCTGGTGTTACAGTCCATAAGGTGCGGTAACCGCTTAACATTAGGCGGGTCGTAGGTCTGTTAGCCACAGTGATATAAAAAAAATCGCACTTGACCGTATTTCACGACCGTACCAACGCGTAATAACTACACGAGTTATCTTAATACCGCCCAGTCACGCTACACTAGTTCTTATTATCCTGTTTGAAAATGAAATTCACAGGTCAGGCTAAGGTCGTTGCGTTAATCAAGTGCACCATTGACATCGTTGCGCGTTGCATAAGCGTTAGATGCGCCGGCGCACATTACTTGCTATCTGGCCGATGTGTAAGTTACAAGCGGGTAGCATTTATCGTAAATAAATACCACAGGCTGATGAAGGGCAGCGTTACCGGAGCGAGAAGCTACCACTGCAGAGGCCTGTGTCCAGCAGTGGATTGCAATGGGCTGATGATGATGATTTGTCAGCAGTTAAGTACGTTCTATAGAGTATCTATTAGATGTTTCGTTCACAAGAGTGTTCAAAGGGAGGGTGGCATGATGACCAATATAAAGTTATAACTGTAACAAACTCACACACTTTAAAACGCAAACCCACACACAATTACACACCCTATAAACAGACCTACACACACACACACGCTTATACAAAACATACAACACACGACACATCTTAGGACATAAGAAATTCAGTTGTTCTTTTGTTTTTTTTTTCTCTTGTTTAATTTTATTTTTGTTTCTTCCACTATTAAAGGTAAATGATCCACCTACTGTGCTTTGTGCAAAATTGAAATGCAGCAAATATGTGCTAAGGTCTAACATCCGCGGGAGGGCCCTGGTGACCTGTCCTACAGGTTTTTCCTAAACCTCCATCAGGCACCAGTCTCTCACAAGGATTTAGGTCACTACAGTTCCTAGAAATACATAAATATTAAGCCAACATGTACATAGACCTAATTATCTTTGTGGTGAGAGAATAAATGAATTATATTATTATTATTATTATTATTAACTGTTCGTCACTTGACGATTTGGACAGACGAAGTTTGAAGATGACAGATGGTGGAACACATAAAGTAAATTTATATTAGACAACCATGTTTCACTCGATATTTTAACTCTGCTCCACATCATCCTAACTTGTTGGTTGTTTCCGCTGCTGACAATATCCCTGAAGTAGCCCTTCATAAAAACGTCAACTTAATTGATCTGATTACTTATCCGTGACAAGCCATTTGGACTTCTCTTTCTATCAGGAAAGGAAAAGCTTATTCTATGCCACTATACAAAAATCATAACACTTACAAAAGCACTGGACGCCATGAGAACCATTCAACCCAATTACCTACTTATCTATGAACTTTAAAACTAATAAAAACTTAACGTAGTCATCAGGTCACCCTATAACAGTGCAAATTCCTCGTAATTCCCATCAAGTACACGCCAAAGTGCAGTAAAAGGTCTAAAAAAAACAACCTCATAATTACATCATTAACACGATTCGATACCAAACGATAACAATCGGACAGTAATTGCATTATTTATCAGGTTATAACAATGTCAACTTGTCAATTTACAGCAATTACGCAAAGTTAGGTTCAAACGATTCAGTTAGCGTGAGATAGTGCGATAGGATGCTTTTATTTATTTTCTTTTGTTTTGTTCTTTCACCTTGTGGTGTCAGTTTCATTTGATTACATAAATTGGTAGATCTGAATCGAGGAAAATTGTGAATTTACAACTCGATTCTTTGGAGGGTAGTGTGAAAGGGAAGAATGATATGTTTTCTTGCTTTCTTTTTATTGTAAAATGGGTTTCAATGTACGAATTTGGTGGTATTTTGTGCTTATAAAGTCTCCGAAGTGATAAGGCTGATGAGGACTTGAATACAGCTTCCGGGAAGATGAGTCTCTAAAGAATCCACGATAGTGATATAACTTTATCAAGGACGAAGTAGTTCTATATTAGTCCTTAAGACATTTGCAGAAATGAACCTCGTAAAGAGACTTGCAGTCCATTTTTATATTTCCTTTCATTAGCCCCGTGATCGGATATCGGAAAGATCGCTATCAGTAGTAAATAATAATAGTTTTTATTTTCTTCTATTTTTGAACATATCGTACCGATATTAAAAAAAGAAGATCTTAAGAGAGGTAGGGCATAGCGAATCTTCGCTTGAATTGAGCTGCCCGTCCGGGGAAGGACCTCCACCCTTTAGAATACCGCAGCCAAATGACATTGACAGGTAACTGACCAGTCACTTGCCAGTTGTCACAGCAACTTGGGCTTCTCTTTCGCTTTCCATCAGGCGCAGGGAAGCCATTATGTCGACCTACTATAAAAAAAAAATATATATAATACCAAAACGCCGTATGCCAATAGCTTGCGATCCTCGCGCCTGCGCCAAGCGGCCTTCGCCTGCGGGTCGCGTTGGGTCACGCGCGAGTTTTCCTACTGTTCGCGCCCGTGAGCGTCTGCTCGCCGTGTACCAGTTGTGGTTCACGGCCAGAGGTGACCCGGTGCTTATTTTACTTTACGATTTCCTCTCAGAGCTGATGTTACATGACTGGGATTATGAGTATAGGTATGCCTTTTTAACCCACATAATACTAAAACATTATTGTGTCGAAACTTCATGATTTTTTTAAATGAGGCATATACCTATAGTGCTAAATAACACGGGGAAAATATAAAAAAAATTCTACTCCTAGTGTCTTCTGTGTTAAGACGTCTACATATTTAAATGTATGTACAATATATTTCGGTACGAATGATTATTAACTGCAATCTTTATCGTACAACGTCGAGGTCAGCCTGCATACGTCCACTGCTGGACATAGGCCTTCCCCAATACCTTTAAGGGCTTATAAAAAAGAAAATTAGTTTCTAAATAAAACCTACTGCGATCACTAACCGCTTTCCAAGCATGGTGACTAATGCATTTTTTTATGTATTGGCTTCTCTACTCCTGATAGAAGGCTAAAGAGAAGCCCAAGTCGCTGTGACAACAGGTAAGTAACTGAATCGGTCCAGCCGTTCTCGAGTTTTAGCGAGACTAACGAACAGGAATACATTTTTATATATAAAGAAGAAGAAGATAACTTCGGTTGTCAATAACTTCTTAGAAGTAGGTATAACCTATAGCTCCCTCATAGTCCCTATTCAGCCTCAAATTATTGACTCCGGAGCTCAAACTGAGAGAAATTACAGAAGAAAACCAGCGACAATTTAGACCCGATCCGGGATCTCTAGCTTGCAATAGAACTTCAATGGTAAACATTTGAATTTCAAGAGTCCGTTTAACCATTTAGGAGTTAATGCTTTGTTCACCCACTGGTCTGCTTCTCCAATACCCATACACACAGCTAATTAAAACAAGGCAGTCACGTACAAAGGTTAAGGGTAAAAACAACTTGAAATCCATATTTGCCTCTAATTATAGAAAGCGCGTTCTGTAGAAGGAAATGAAATAATAATAATAATAAAAGTTTATTTCATTCAAAAGTACATACAATTTAAAAGTATCATCTGTATACAAGATTAGCTTTAAACATTCATTGTTATAGTATAGCGGCTGGTGCTTAAAAAAGGTAAACCTGAGCTATAAGCACCAGCATCCTTCCAGTGTCTTAGGATATAAAGCGATCAAACTGATACTTAACAATTTGAGTGAGTTTGACAGAAATGGGTAAATTTGCAATATTATTTAAGCAAAAACTAAATGAAATAAGACTCAGAAACAAACTCGGAGATTTCCGACTCAATTCTGAGTATGTGATTACATTATTTTATTATTCGTATTTTATTAGTATTTGATTCAATTAATTAAATTCAACTTATATTTATATTCAAATTAATATTATTCGTATTTAAATTATGTTTTTGTACGTTATACGCATGTGTGTGTGTGTGTGTGTATGTGTGTGTGTGTGTGTGTGTGTGTACGTGTATGTGTGTGTGTGTGTACGTGTATGTGTGTGTGTGTGTGTGTGAGTATGTGTTTCATTCATGAAGCAGGATGTATGAGGGATTCTGTCTCCTCGTAATTGAGAGGCAATAAATATTTTGTCATAATTTTCTTGAATTCAAAGTTACTCTTGTTTCGGAAAGATAGGGATCGGTTTAATTTATTATACAAATAGGAACCCAAAAATAAGTAAAATCTTTTACCAAACGAAGTCTTACAGGTTGATCTAGGAATTCCATGATATCGCTTAGATCGTGATTGGGGAACACCCCTAATTGACGCTGGAGACCCGGCAGGACCAACAGAGTTATGTTGCCTCAATAATATATGAAGAATAAATATTTGACGCACGGTTAGGACCTCACAGTACTGGTAGAGCTCTTTTGTTGGGAAACGAAAAGGTTTAAAAGTACAGACTTTTAAAACCGCCCTCTGTGCTCGCTCCAGTTTCAGCAGGTGGCTTTTTGCTGCTCCGCCCCAAGCAGAGATACAGTATCCCAATATAGACTGGCCCAGCGCATAATACACCATCTTAATTATGTTCGGGTCGGCAACATGTCTTAGGTGCTTAAACACGTATATCAGTTTACGTATTCTACCGGTTATGTTGTCAATATGCGAGTGAAATGATAGGTGTTTGTCCAAGTTAACCCCCAAATAACAAGTGGTTAATGATTTAGTAAGTGTAGGACAGTTGCAGTCAGTATCACACCTATCTCTTACATGGGCTTTAATATCAAAAGGACCTGAGCAGCTCCAGTTGGTGTCCCTAATACTGAAGTCCATTAATATGGTTTTTTCAACATTTAATGTCAGCAAGTTCATTGTAAGCCAATGCTTTATCTTTTGAAATCCTATTTGAGCTGATTGGTAAGTATCCTCCCAGGTTTTGCCACTGAATGTTAGAGCGGTGTCATCTGCATACGCTACGATTCTGCCATTGTCCAAAGAGAGTTCACACATGTCGTTAACGTAACGAAAGTATTCTATTTCTGTTCAGCCAATTAAGCAATTATGGCCAATAAACTATAACAACTTTGCTTAATTATTTATGTGGTACATGTGTACATTTTACTCCCTTAGGGTAGGTCATTGGTAATTAGAATTTCTACCGAAGGGTGGTCGGAGTGCAATGTTGTTTCAGGTCATAAGCTGACCATTTTTTTATAGTGGCTCGATATAATGGCTTCCCTACGCCTGATGGAAAGTGAAAGAGAAGCTCAAGTCGCTGTGACAACGGGTAAGTAACTGGTCAGTTACCCCCACGAGCTCCGGAAACCCTATTCACCGGCAGAAACACGACCCGGAGGTCATTTGGCTGCGGTATTCTATAGGTTGGAGGTCCTTCCCCGGACGAGCGGCTGAATTCGAGCGAAGATTCGCTATGCCCTACCTCTCTTAAAACATGGGACGTGATGGAATAAAGATCACATTGATGACTAACCCTATTCATAAACTATAGTGTTTTAGCTTGAATATTGACTTAGTGTGTACATACTACAAATAAGGCGACCGTAATATGGAATTTATTATAAAAGGTGTTTTTACTAGAGACATTTAGACGTGTATAAAAGCAAGCAAGCAGTTTTATTACTCATCTGTGTAGGTACTTTTTACGGTTCCGTATTTAAAGAATATACTTACGGCCGTATTCACAAACATTACTATGCGTCGCGGGAACGCACAGATACCCAAAAACGTATAGGATTTTAGGCACTGTGCGTCCGCGCGTCGCAAAGTAACGTTTGTGAATACGGCCGTTTAACTAGCTGTGCTCGCGACTTCGTCCGCGTGGAATAGTTATTTTTTCCCCGTGTTCTTTTTACATTTCCCATTATTTCTTCGCTCCTAATAGTTGCAGCGTGATGTTATATAAAAAAGCCTTCCTCGACAAATGGTCTATTCAACACAAAGAGAATTTTTCAATTTGGACCAGTAGTTCCTGAGATTAGCGCGTTCAAACAAACAAACAAACTCTTCAGCTTTATAATATTAGTTAAGATGTACAGTTACTATTACTAACACATCGCGATCAGTCTGTCGATATGTGTGTTTGTTAACAGCTTAATACTAAAGAACCCTGACAGCCAGTTAGTAAAAATTTTACAAATGTACGTATTTATGTTGTTCGTAATATGTTATAATTATAACAACAAGTACTAAAATCATAATGTAAGAAATATATAAGAAGTAGCGCTTCGGTGACAGTGCGGCCCGTAATCGGCCTGTAATACGCCTTTCTTTAGCTACGCCTTCCATTGTGATGGTTATACCGTCACCAGTCGGGTGCCGGAGTCTCGTTTGTTATTTGGCAGAATGCACTATGGACAGCTACAAGCTACTTTAAAAAAAAATCCTACAGCATGAGAGCCGTTGAACCCTAGGTCCAGTGCCAGCCGTTCCCCGAACGATAGCTCAGGTGAGTTTACGAGCGCGCTCGTTACCGGACATGTTTATTCGGACGCCCACGCCGCGTGGTGGCCCCACGCGTGGCTCGTGCCTGTCACTGGCTTAAGCCATGAGCGATGGCGTATTTTTTTTTTCAATCTTATTTAGACGCTAGTAGGCTAGTTTCTTTCTTGCTTTCTTGACAGGCTCGGTGGCTCATTTGGTAGTGACCTCTGCCCTCTGAGCCAAGGGTCGTGGGTTCGATTCCCGCACAGTACAAACATTTGTGTTCATGAACAAGTCTGTTTGTATTGGTCTGGGTGTTTTCTATGTATAATATGTATTTATTTACAAAAAAAAAGTATGTAAGTAGTTTATCAGTTGTCTAGCACCTATAGTACAAGCTTCGGCTTAGATTGGGGCTAGATGGCGATGTGTGGCCCAGCGTGGCATGTCTTGAGTTATTATTATTATTTCTTTAGTTAAAAAAATCGTCACCCAATATCAGGAAAGGTGGCGTGATGATCTGGATCATTATTTACCTGGGCTGGCAGGAGCATACTGCGGAGGGGGATGATTGGAGAGAATTGGGGAAGGTCTTGCCAAGTGCGACAATAAAGACTAATTAAATAAATAGGATGAGCTGTTGATTGATTGAACGTTAACGTTTGACTTTAACTCGCCAGATGCTAAGGGACACTGATCTTTCATGCAACGGTCACTAATAAATGAGCCATTGACCCAGTTAGCTAGAAATTAGGCCTTTTGGCTGAGTTTTCGGTGGTCGATAGAAAGGCCCACTCAGGTTGGCCGCTGTAAGGACAATCTGTCTAGGTGGGGCTTCATTGATGCCTCTGCCAATTGGTGTGCGTGCGGTGACGTCCCACAAACTATGGCACAGCTACTTCAGTGCCCCGTGTGTCCGGACTCCTGTCTGTACGAGGACCTGCTGACCGCCAGTGATGGAGCTATCTGCGTCTCAGAGTTTTGGTCTCACAACATATAGGTAGTCGTTTTGTCATCGACTCGAGAAGAAAAGAAGAAAGGCGAGTAAACTTTACCACCAGCTGTAAATCTTAATAAAAGAACTTCTCTCGGTCGGCTCTTCCAACAACCAACAACAGAGGCAAAAGACGAAATAGATAGATAGATAGTTTTTATTGCACACCAAACATTTGACTTATAAATAAATACAAAATTATATTGACGTCCAAGTAGGCGGTCTTATCGCTTTAAGCGATCTCTTCCAGACAACCTTTGGGTAGAGGAACAATCAAAACAAGGGGTGAGGTGCAATGTGAAATCTACCAAAAAAGCCCAAAGCATTTCAATTGCACCATAGAAAACACTTTACACCACAACTATGATCACACAGAAAACGATAAACAATGCTAATATTGTAATCTAAATTCATTCTGACAGCTCGTGATGTGTCCATTTCACATATAGATAGAGATACAGCCTCAAATTACAGCTGATACTGGTTACAAGAATTGTTCAAATGGAAAAAATTAAGCAGTTTGCATAATAAGCAATATGTTTTGAATAGCAGGCTTTTATTAAGCGCCTTCGTCTGGTAAATGTGTTTAAGCGTAAAGATAATGGAATATTTAACGATTAGTATAGTCGTGTGTTTGGTGAAGTGTAAAAGACTTATGTCATACTAAATAGTATGGTGTTCAAAGTGCAATAGTTACTACAAATATTATAAATGCGAACTTTTGTTTTCATGTACCTTTATGTTTCTTACACCTTCACGCTAACTGAACGGATTTCAATAAAAGTAAACGGCAAAATTATTTTAGAATAACATAAATGATAATGAAAATATACGAGGCAAACAGTTTAAAAAGTTGGCATTAGAAGATGAAGGTCCGAAGGGATTCTCCTCAAAAAATTTGATACGTACCTAGTAGTAGTAGAATTTCTAATTAACTTCCAATTTAGCAAGTATTTGAGAATAGAATAGAAAAACTTTATTTGGAACACATTAACACAAAGAATAACACGATAATAATTATTGCAACTGCTTTGTAAGATAATTTCACAAATTTATTTGTAAAAATGCGTGCGTAATGTGTGTAAATGCTAATAAATTTTTATCATAAATAACTGGTAGTATGTTTACCTAAATACATAATTACAAGTTTATTGTCTTGCCTTAATGACATAACTTCTACATACAAATATCACCCTCATGTAATTCAAACCATATTGCGCAACAACTAAACCACAAATTAATACGTGCATACTATTGAAACTGTTCGCTGACGAATGTGTACCAAATGCCTAAAACATGAAACATTCGACGATAACAACGGAAAACAATGTCGTACGCGTACAAGGGAAATGTAACCTACGGCCTGTGAACTCTCGTGTCATTTTCGTGTGCGCTGTGGTCGCTTAAGCCTCTTTGGCTCGCGAAGGGGAGGTTGTAAAGAGGTCATGTGATAAGCGCGGTTGGCGGAGGTCATGTGGAAATTGGAAAACTCTTATTTTTAAAACGTTTGTCGATTCAAGCCGTTCGAATTTTGAATTTTCTAAAAGAAACACATTAATTTATTGTCTTCATCTTTATTAACTGAAACACAAACAGTGCACAGGCAATAAACACAAAAAAATAAGGCGCTTAAGTCGATTCTAATTTTGAATTTAACAAGAGATTAAAACTTTGTCGATTCAACCGTTCGAATTTTGAATTTAACAAAAGATTTAATCGTTTGTCGATTTCATTACACTGTTCGAATTTTGAATTTAACAGAAGATTTAAAGCCTTCTAATTTTGAATTTAATAAGGGATCTACTACACTTGATGTTAACAAATCTTTTAAAAATATCTGATTGATAATAGACTCTATTATTTGGACAGTCGGTTGAAAATTACGTTGACGTGTGGTCGTCACATAATACTCGCATCATTATTGAGTGAGTGTACAATGATGCTATCGAAAATACAAATTGTAACTCAGAAATTGCCTTTAAAGTATGAATCGATTTTATTTTTAATTACATCCAATCATTAAATGTTTATAAATAAATGTATTTAATAATTCGTAAAGATACAGGACACCAGCAAAGAGGTTATTTATACTCGTACATATTTACATTGATATCTTAATCTGACACTTATCGCATGAACTGTCAGATCAAATAAACAAGGCCGGGCGACTTTGGATGCGAAATGATTCCGAAACTTTCACACAAATAAATTTTTATATCAAAATGCCTTACTTTTGAATTATACGCGCTTTAAGAGCAGATCAGTGTAAATTATGTATTCTGTTATTATATGTAAAAAATTATCTAATATTTATAAAATAGATTATTGTGTCCGTGTGGTGTGGCTTAATATCAAGCGGGCCGCCATCTACATCACGGTTGAAAAAACTAATTAGGTGACTAATTAGCAGATAGGGCAAGCTAATTTTTGCGAACTTTTAAAAATGCGACTGGAACTGTATTTAATAAGATAATATGTTATAGCATCCGTTCCATGCTCCCCCATCATGTAGGTGTCGAAGAAGACGACGAATATCAGGAAATGAGCAGCAGCGAATAGCTGAGTTCAATTAAAACTTACTGCGATCATCAACGGGCCTGCCAAATGTGGTGACTTAGGCGAATCCCCCCAAAATGACAATTGTCATAGACATTGCAGACTGATGATGACCGCATCACAATCTAAACTGAATCATCGTTTCAGGAATTACGTCGGAAAAGTTTGTCAAGAGTCTGAATCTTTCCATTTAACTAAAAGAAGATAAAATACATTACAACAAAAAAAACACTTCTATTATGTGGTCATTACGAAATGATACAGTACAATACAACATATTTGCTCGCTCTATTTGTATTCCAACCTACGACATAAAGAGAATAACATGCGTCACATAACGCATGGTGAAGTAAACAATTCACTGAATAGGTTGAATCCTAAGCTATATCTGTGCAATTAGTTTCAGAGGTCGGTAGGACAGGCGTTGGCCTCTCGGCAATGTCAATTATCACAATAGTCTTGTTCGACAAAAGAATAGCAAATGTATAATGGAGCGCCGGCAGTAACTCGTTAATGCACGTAAATAATAATATATTTAAATCATTTGCTATATCTTTCACATAAAAAATAAATAAAAAAAATCATTCATTTCGGGCTCAGACCCATATTGGCAACATTCATTAAAATTATAAAATTCAAATTTGAGATAAAGTCAATCGCATTTCTGTAGGCCAAATTAGCTAGTTTGATGTCAATAGACTTTTAAAGACTCTTTAATTGTTTTTTATACCACGATAGAGGCAAAATTGCTGCCGGCCCGACCTGTAAGCCTGGTTACAGCAGCCCATGAACCCCTGAAATACCAAGGGTTGCGCTTTTGTAGTATAGACAGTATAAAATAACTAGAATAGAAGTAAATATAATTCACATTATGGAGCACAGATAATAAAGTTTATTAAGTGTGCATTTCACAAGTCGTGTGTTTTTCTTTATATGGAGAATTATAATGTCCATTTTCACTTACAGGCCTCAAGCTAAGATGCCACCAACGCAGAATTTAAGGAAATTTTAACTTAGAAGGCGGTTAGTGAATTAAAAAATAAAAGTATACATACTTTGTTGTGACGATGAATGAACAGCATGCACGGAGTGTTTGTGAATTATGGGAAAAGCTGTATAATATTGAAATTACCAATACAATAATTAAGACAGCATCTAACGTCTTTTCTTGAGATTTATCTGTTCTTACATATTTCATAATTATGCGCCTTGACAATCGTGACCTCCCCTGTCTCAATTCCCCACATTAAAGGCAGTGTGCAGTACTCAACACATTACTATTTGTTACTACATAAGTTACTGGTTACCTCCGTACTATGGCGCCAAACTGTCCGCAAGACAAATATTAGCCCTGATGAGGCAGCCAGCCTTCACGGCGGGAGCAAGGTCGGAATATAAAGCTGCAGTGTCTCAATAACAGCTATTGTGTATCACTCGGATATACCATAATATGATTGTGTCGAGAGATACAAACAGACGAATTGGTCGGCTTAGTGTAAATTTTAAAATGTTGACTGACTTATTGTTCATGTCGTTTTGTTTTCCCTAAATGACTATCATCGGACTAATAAGAGGTCATGGGTTCAAAAACTATACACAGTATTATTTTTTTATGACAGAGGGGGCAACTGGGCCTGAAGGTCACCTGATGGTAAATGATCACTTCAGTCCATAGACACTGCAACACTAGAGTAACTGATTTTCTGAAGGGCCGCGAGGCCCTTGAGAAATTTGCAGGCTTGCTTTTAGATTATACTACTATAGTATAACCACTGTAGCAGGTAACAAGATATTTCTAACAGGTAGACTAGTACGTAAGACGAGATGACGTAACTGTCATCTGTAATGTGTCAATGTCACTCGAAGCTCAAATTGGCGGCCCACGAGCCGACATCGTAACATAATACCGGAGTACTGTCGCTCTCAAGGCTTGTACTGATAAAGAGGGTCGCCGTCAAACGTGACTTTTGGTGACATGATTGGAGCAAGTTGTTACTTCCTATATTTAGGTGTCTCTATGTCTATATTAAGGTTAAGCGTTTGCCGAGACGCAGGCGACGCAGCATAGCACAGGACAGGGCGTTTTGTTTTTTTAATGACTACGATCATCGTACTACGGGCAGGGCAGACTTCTCATCATCACCGGACAATGAAAATAGGACAGGGCAATTAAGGCAGAAATATTGGATAGATTTCATCGTCATTTTGCGTGCCAAGCTGCGGGCTGTAACAAGTAAATTCGACAGACTATTCAGGACAATACTCGTAGAATTCTGAAAAATCGGATCTTAAACTAGATCCGTTTTTCAATTTATTTAATCATTGGTACTATGGACCATTAGGTAAATAAAAAAGCCCAACTCTTTGACTTAAGACTAACCATCTTAAAACCGTAGGAGCCGAACGCACCTAACGTGGGATAGGTACAAAGAAATATGAAGACATGTAAATAGAAAGATACTTAGTTTCAAATCAAAGGTTTATCAAGAATCGTCTGGCATGTTCATAACATTTTGACACGTCACGGTAAATAATGTGAAACACTAATTTTATGCACTGATGTTACTAGCACATTTTTTGCACAGGACCTAATCGGGCCATTTGCGTTTACGTCAGGACGTATCATTAAAGGTTACTGTTTAACCTGTACGTGGCTAAAAATACTCTAACAACGCATAAATGATTAAAACGATAAAAACGCTAAGTAGGTACCTACATTGAGCGCGAGTTGAGGTCATTCGTGTCACCTGGGTCAGGCGCGTAGGGATGCCAGCTGACGACCATTTATCGATACTCAATATACTTACTATAACTTGTAACATAGCCGAAACGTCGGGCTAAAAAAAGTAATGTTGTGCCTAAAAATCCCGAACATTTACAAAGAAAGCTAAAAGCCTTCAGTTTCTTCAGTTCTAAATCAGTCCTACCGATCATGAAGTTTCAGGGTATTCAAGTAAATAACAGACACGTGTCATGTTCAAAACAAATTGTGTTATTGATTGTATTTTTCGCGCACCTGTGTTTACACATAATATATACCTTGTTTTATAAATAAAATAGTAAGTGCTGTATTTTGTTTCGCTGAATATAAACAATAATAAATAATACTCCTGATTAAATTTCGGACGCGATTCGGTCTATAACATTATGTTCTTTCTTTGTCTGATAAGAACATGATTATGTCCCAAAAAACGATTACATTTCTATGCTAGTACAGAGCAGTGATGATAGACCAGTGGCATCAAAGATTCGATAGAATTTAATGGTTACTGGTTCAGTCTCTGCGGGTTTCCTGAAAACAGACTTTTCCCTTTTGTGAGCAATCATGGGGAGTCCACATTAGATATTAATGAATAAATACCGATAACCAATCAATGAGTTTGAATCCCCATGAGGTCATAAAGGTCTATTGCCAATTTCACTGTAATTATCAGACTCGCCGAACTCTAGTTACTTTCACGCATTTGACCCCAACTCGCTAGACATTAAAGCCTACGATGTGCGCTCATCAGCATCAGCCTATATCAGTCCACTGCTGGACATAGGCCTCTCGATGTGTGCTCAACAAACATAAACCGATTTACCGATTATACTTATCGGGGAACATGGACTCTGCCTCTATAATGTAAAGGCAAAGCACTTTGCATAAAATTTTGGAACAGACACCAAATTCGTAAGCTTTGTGACGCAACCGAGATACACCTTAAGTTAAAAATTCGATACGGTCGTACACCTCTAAAAGAAACAAATTTCTAATCGATACCTTAATTCAATAATCGATAGTACAAGCACTAGTTGTACACAAAAACGTTGACACCTGATCGGAATATTTTATGTCGCGTGAGAACTAACTGTGACAAATGTAATGAGCCCCGTTTGACGACCGGCGAACCTTGCAAGCGGTTTTAATGCCGCCAGTCAGATAGACGATTTGCTTTTTGATTGTTAGCTGACCTATTAGAGCCTGGACACTCAGGCTTATTTTAACTCGCGTCTGCGTCGAATTCATCATCAGCCTATTGCAGTCTATTGCTGGACATAGGCCTGTCCAGTTGTTCGTCACTTAGGGCACACATCTGGAGGATATACCTACCCATAATCGCCACGCTAGGCAGTCGGGTTGGCGATCGCAAGGCGTAGCTTCTCGCTCCGGTAACGTTTTCTTTTCGCAGTTGCAATCAGACCAAGTTAAATTGTGATTATATGAATTAAATTAAAGTATAAGCCACAATTAGTTGGTAAAGTATTTCGTAGCAGTTAGTAACCTACCCAAGCTAAGTTAGGTTTTGATTAGTAAGACATAAAAGGGAGGAGGTAAAATTCTTCTGATATTTACGTAGGTACCTACTAACTTTCAAATAAAACATTACACCATACTGCATCCACTGTCATTATAATATGCAGCCATAAAGTTCCGTACACACTCGCTGGTTCACGGTGACACTTAACTATTAACCCGTCAATGCGCGCGGGGTCTAATGGCATAATGGTGGTCTGACCCGGGGGTCACGTGGCAAGGTCACAGCACAAAGGTGCAACAGTCATTTGTCACGCAGTACATGTACAACTGTTCCAATGATTACCTGTCAGTGTGCACTGGGTGGCATGGTAAAGTAAACAAATGGGAAAAGTTGTTTTGTTTACATTTTGTGAAGTTATAATGCGGTAAGTTAACCCACCAGTTTCTGGTATAAGTTTATTGTCTTATCTATATATTTTTGTCTAGGAATCGTTTTAACACCCACCTTGAATACGTACGTACACATAACGCAAAATGTCCCAAGATAATACTATAACTAACAGATAACACTTTAATGATGTCTTTAAAAAAATAAATAAATACAAATTACATTATCTATTTTTTTTTTCGATTGTTTTAGATTAAAAAATTAAACTCTACCGTCAATAGACTATCTAATCTATATTAATTAGTGTTTATAATAAAGACCATTCATAAACAAAAAGTCATGAACGTAATCTTCAAATAAGTAAGTAATTTTAATGCAAGTTACAAGTGTTCAATACTTCTAAAAATTATGAAACTATAATTAAGGCGGTGAGACACTGATGTCAGCAAAAAAAAAAAAAAAAAAATGTGGACATAATTATGGTATTTTCTAGAAAACCACTTTGGAATATGTCTTTATGGTTGTTAAAAGAGTAACCAAGTAAACACCTAACGGTAAGTGATCGCGCCGTGCCATAAAAGGTATAATTTATTCATTGCTACCGATGTACGTACAGATTTTGCAATTACTTATGTAAGCATCAAAGTCAGCTTGAAGTCATTATAATTTTAAATCATAACAAACATAATATGTTTATTTTATTTACACACCTGTATAATATATTTCCCTAAACTTTAACTTGGAGTGGACACCGCGTTTAGGCAAACGTAGTGTAGGACGCCCCGCAACCCGCTGGGCGGATGACCTTAGAGAAACTGCTGACAGTTGCTGGATGGGGGAAGCCCGGGATAGAGAAATGTGGCGTGAATAAAGGACGAAGAAGCCTGGGTCCGTCCACTGTTGATTGATTTAATGAAACTTTTATTTATTTTATCTAATCGTATGGTTAATTGACAATCGCTTCGCCTACATCTAAAACTCTAGTTCACCAGCTAAACTTTAGGATGTGAATTTGAACGGATGTGTGAATGATGTTTATGATGCAAATATATTTCAAAATTCGATTATTCACCAAGTATTTCAAAATGAAGCTAAATTTCGATCAACACTTTAGTATCCGACAATAAAATTTCGTAAATCATTAATAAAGACGTGTAATAAAAAATCAATGTGAAAATTTAATCTCCAAGGGACAAAAATTAAGTGTTAAAAGAGTTCAGTTTACGATTTGGATGCGTTTAAAAAAAGCACCAAATCAAAACAGCATACAGCAGTTATAAATTACGTAAGTTAAGCATAAAAAATAAACAAGTTTTGAATCCTTAGAAGTGTGCGCTGTGCACTGGTAACCATAACTGGTCCCATTAAAACTCTCTCTCGCATGTGATACACATCTTATTGAATTTTATGTGTATCAAAAAATTATTAAACCCGTTTCATTTTTAATTGGCGGTAAAAATAATACACAGACAGTGTTCCTGGCCGCCAGTGTACGCAAGCGTGACTCTGATTCGTGTTCGTAAAACCCATGTCGCGTCGGATTGTTAGACAACTATTATATTGTAGTTTTGATACTACTCCGGTGTTTTTAATAAAAATCTGTATTGTATTGAAAACTAGTTTGATATATCGCATCATCCAGGCTACGATAAGTAAATAATAAAACACTAATACATATTTCGTTCCAAAAAATGTTTGGTACCTAAATAAAGAGAAAAGGTAAAGTCTGACACCAGACGAAATTCTCAAATCAAAAGCATTTGTCGAGGACTCTGACGAGGGCCCTGGAAATCAAAAATTCTGAAGTTCCTCGCCTTTGGGGAACGCTAGGTGCGGCTGTCCACCATCCTCGGGCCACATAATGTCCCTCTACGCCTACGGAGCACCAGAAGAAGGATATGTTCTGTAACATTATGTGTTCAGTTATGTAACAGTATTTGTTCTGGTCTGGGATCCTAAATTTCCTTCCTTAGATAGCACTAGCGACTACCAGACCTTATAAGACAAATCATCCTACCTATATCGACAATACACGGTATCCATATCGATCAAAACCCAACGTTTCACGTAACAAACAACGCGAGTGTTCTGTTTCGCGTGTAATGTCCGTTAAGGTCACCGCATTCAACGCTCGTTTGTAACGCGCTCACGCACGCGAATGCCGCACCAGGAATGTGTTTTCACTCGACGGTTTTTGTCTAACGCGGTGGAATGGACTAAGGCAACTTTGACAAAAAAAACTTATCTACGCCAGATTCCGCTTGCGCATGATAGTGGAACTTTGACAGATGAGTTCTTTCTTTAGTCTGTGGCGTATGGTTGACATTCGTCAATGTCATGGAACAAGCAGAGGTGTGAAATTTTAAATTTGGGATTTTTAGTTTTTGTGCCTAATTTTTAGATTTTTTTTTGTAAATCAAATCAAATCACGTTAAACACCATGATGATCACCGGTGACCGAAAAACAATAGTTATTCTATTGTGTCTAGTTTCTAGGCAGTCAAAAGGCTTCGGAGATGCTCAAAGCTAAGCATCTTACTTTGTACAACTTATTGTGACACAGACATACTCAAACATGACGTACTTTACATAAAAAGACACTCCAAGTATGTCAAACTGTATCTGTGGAAAATAATGCTTAAAGAATATAGAAGATATTTTTTTCATGGTCTTATCATTTGTGCATAGCATTTCCTCCATACTATTAAATCATAAATTTTTGTTTTATATTATAAATAAAATACGGAAGAAATATTCAAATCCTCAAACCATTCGAATACTTTATACGTCCTGCCTGTAACAGCTTCCGCTAAACAAATTACGTTTAAAACAAATTCATTAGTTTAACTAAATCCAGTAAAACTCGTAAACACGTCTGGTTTCGTTCAATAAATTTAAATGGTTTTAATCTTAGTATAAGATCTCAAATGTGATCAATATCTCCCACCAAATCCAATAAAAAAGTGAGTACAATTAAAAAGGTTAGTTTAGGATTAAAAAATGCGTGCGAGCATAATAAACATTTTTACATAAATGTAAGTATTTATGTAAAAATGTATAGTCGTTAGATTGATTGTAACCAATTTGTACTTTATATAAAAAAATTATGCCGCCATTTGTATTTTTTATGTCTGTAATTTCCCGCCATTTTCCGCCAACCAAAACCGCCTCACTGGTCTTGTGTTTTAAAGCCAAAACCACTATTAGTCGCAGTTCAATTCTGCCATTTAAAGTGCTATAAATTTTTATGCTCCATAATTATTGAATCTTACGCATTCTTTATCTAATGAGACGTCTGTATTCAATTAGGGTATAAGAACTAATCATAGTGTTAGATAACTTGTGGATTTTATTACACAACAAGTATAATGGTTCGGCTATTAAGTAGTATCTAGTATCGGTTCTGATAAGGCGTAAAAGTCGACCTTGAAATTGTCTTGTCTGTCTACCTACCTACACATAGAGTCTATGTGTCATAGACACAGACAGTCTCTACTATGAATGTTTAAAAAGGCATGAAAAATTTAAAAATGTTAGTAGGTACTCAAGTCGTCACTCCACCGAGTCTGGGGACGCCCTACACTATGTTTGTCGAGACGGCTCACGAGCTTTACCCCCTGCCATCGCCAACCCGCCCAGCGCGGCATCGTGGCGATTATATTTGGCCAAAGGGGCAAACAACTGGAGAGGCCTATGTCCAGCAGTGGACTGCCATAAGCTGATGATGATGATGAAGGATAGATAGATAGATATTTTTTATTGCGCACCATACAATTGACAGAGAACTAGATTTTGGTTTTTGATATCGTAAGGTGTAGCATTAATTTTCTATATTCAATTTATGTGTATATATCTACATTTGCAACATGATATTAATAAGTGCAATGGTACAAAATCTGTTATCACATACCTACTGTTAGTCACGGTGGAAAAATCAGGTCATTTTCATTAGAATCGAGATGTCAATGAACTCTTATCGGTTCAACTGTGCAATTTCATTAAATGCGTGAATCTACTGAAGTCATGAATAAACGAGAATTAGACCAAGTTTGAGTTATTGCTTATGCTTTCTCTTATATAGTTATCAAGTTATCACCACATACTTATAATTTGCAGTTTATCGATCGGATTAAGAAAGAAAGAAAGAAAAATGTTTTAGTTTCAAATGTGCTGTCAGTAGGTTTGTCAACTTCTTGATAACCTTAGATTTTTTTTTAATTCCTTAGAACTTTGTCTAATTGAACCTAAAAATTGTTTCCCTCATGTTATAATGTTGACATATCATTAATTATTGTGATAAGGTTCTAAAGTGTACACTTATGCCTACGACTGTATTATATGTACGCTTCAAACACCTGTATTCACTAACAACATTCTCACATAATTACTTGGTACTTAAATGAGATGGATACTCACTTGCTACTTGCTACTTAAGGGCATACGATGTCCGGAGGAGTGTTGGAGCGGTGGCGAAACCGAACCGGACTGGGCTCTTATTACGGGCAAACGACAATACGTCTAATTGATTAGTTCATCAACTTGGAGATGTAAGTCGTAAGATTCTTCTGATATTTGCAGAAAGATGCTGCGTCTATTTAACAAATGATAAAGCAAACGGGGATGTAAGGGAGCGGCCTATCATCTTTTCGCTTCAAGCCAACCTCACCTGCCCGTGGCGCATCCAGCCGAATAATAACCGAGGCGCTGGCAACCGACTGGTGGCTATCCTCCAAATGTTTGCCCTAAGTGGCGAACAACTGAAGAGGCCTATGTCCAGCAGTGGACTGCAATAGGCTGATGATGATGATGATGAAAGCACCCGAATCAATTCTCTATCTCTTTCACTTGTTCGCACTCTGATCGACTTTTAGGCTTCTCGCAATTGCCAGTCATACTGCGCAAATAATCACTCCACCTGGACTGAGGGCGTTCTACGTATGTAGGAAAGCGGTAACCACTATAGAAATCATTTTTATAGTAGCTCGACATAATGGCTTCCATACGCCTGATGGAAAGCGAAAGACTAGCCCAAGTCGCTGTGACAACGGGCAAGTAGCTGGTCAGTCACCTGTCAGGTGCCACCGCCATGCCGGCTCAACGCTAACCCACAATAGCTTCGGAAACCCTACTTATCGGCAGAAATACGACCCAGATGTCATTTGGCTGCGGTATTCTATAGGATGGAGGTCCTTACTCGGATGGGCGGGTCAATTCGAGCGAAGATTCTCTATGCCCTACCTCTCTCTCATTGATCACAGAGCTAATTAATGACTTGAAGGCACTGGCTGTTAAAATGACACTTCATCATCATCATCATCAGCCTATTGCAGTCCACTGCTGGACATAGGCCTCTCCAGTTGTTCATCCCCTAGGGCAAACTTCTGGAGGATATACCCATAATCGCCATGCTGGGCAGGCGGGTTGGCGATCGCAGGGCGTAGCTTCTTGCTCCGGTGACGCTGCTGCCCATCACCGGTCTTTAGTATTTAGCTACGCCTTCAATTGTGATGGTTATACCGCCACCAGTCGGTTGCCAGCGCCTCGTTTGTTATTCGGCAGGATGCACCACGGGCAGGTGAGGTTGGCTTGGAGCGAAAAGATGATAGGCCGCTCCCTTGCATCCATTGCAAAATGACACTTATTGTAGTCAAAACTAACAAGACATGTGACAATCAAAGGCACTCAATATTCCCACATAATTAGCCTACCAAGTCGCTTACCTACTTAAGGGCATGCGATGTCGGCCGGGTGTAGGTAGGTACTGAGCGGTGGCGAAACCGACCGGACCGGGGCTGACGGCCCTTATTACGGGGACCGTGCGACAATGGGTCTAATTGACGGATAATCGCGATCGCACGCAGAGTCGACCGGTCGAGTTTACGCGATCGTCAGATTGACGGTTCATTGCATAGAATGGAGGCAAGATATGTAAAGCACGATTCCTACATGACCATTGTTTATTTCACAATGCCTACTGGATTGCACTGAAACTAACAAAAAAAATATGACCCGATTTTGTTTTGCGAGTTCGACATACAAGACCTAGAAAAAAGTGACTTCTCTTGCATGAGTGAACTTATGGCTCTTGTCATGCAAGAGGACATGGTAGGCTAGTTGGTGACCGCAGTAGTTTTAATTTGTACCGAAGCAACCTAAAGTTTGACTGGTACATAATGCTTTTAGCATTAAGTTCGCTTTTTGTACCATTTGTGCAACTCCTAATCAAATACCAGGAGCGCCTAGCTATGTGAGAAGTCAAACTCTACGTCCCAGTGGTATTTAGTAGCATTCGTCAATTTCAACAGCACGCGTGCCGTCACAAGTATGTCCTTTTCCTGTACAGTACATATTTATTGGACGGACAATTTGTTTCTGTTCATTAAAATGTATTGATGAAAAATAAAACTCCCAAACCAAAAAGTACTAGGAGCGCATAGTTATGTGAGAAGTCGAAGCCTACGCGTGGTGTTTAGTATCATTCGTCAATTTCAACAGCACGCGTGCCGTCACAACCTTTTTCTGTTCAGTACATATTTAATGTACAGACCCTTTGTTTCTGTTCATTAAAATGTATTGGTGAAAAAAAGTACTAGGAGCGCATAGTTATGTGAGAAGTCGAACCCAACGTGTAGTATTTAGTATCATTCGTCCATTTCAACAGTACGCGTGCCGTCACAACCTTTCCCTGGGCGGTGGCCGGTGACCCGCAAAAGCATAGTTTTGTGCAATTCGAACTAACGTTATTAGTTAAGTATTCTGGTCAGTCGCGACTCAGTCGCAAATGCAGGGTTGATTAAAACTTAAAAGTAAAGCGAGTTTTACGGGAGCCATAGCCTCTTTATGAGAACAACATCTTCTTTGCCCTAGCGTTTTCCTAGCTTAGTGCCAGGGTCTGCTTTCCTACACATCTCCTTCACTTTAACTGATCTTTAAAACAATAACATAAAAGTAAACATTGTGTTAGCCCATGACCCAATAATCACCTATATGTTATAGAAAGCTGTACCTATTTTGATCAAACATCTTCAATACAAATATACAAACATACTTAAGTACAAACACGAATGATCGTTCCGCGTTGGGGTCAAACCCAAGACCCTTGATTCAGAGGGCTTCGGCATCGGTCGAGTCAATAAACAGGAAGATAAGTAGGTAATGTGAATAATCTGACAACCCTACCTGAAATATCCAACCTCGATGTGACCTGTGGGTGAATGACCGTACGTGGAGCACTATATTATAGTAATAAGGTCAACCGCTGATAAATGGATCAGGAAAAACGATCAAGCCAAATTGCGTCCGACAGTCATACAACAACATATTAATGAAACGATAGCAAATGAAACAACAAATAAGGCTTCGTTTAAGAGCGTGATTGGATATTGAACTAGTGTACATGATTTAATAGTACAATTATGAATCCGGCTGCATCGAATACTGTATTCAGGTAGCATTTTTAATTATTTAAACTAAGTATTGTAGACATAAGATACCTAAAACATACACCAAACAACAACGATTAAAATGAGTTCTTCTAGTTATATTTCCAAACAACTCCCCCCCCCCCCCCCCCCGCGTATTGTCAAATTATGTATGCTAAAAAGTTACATAATGTAAAGGATAGAGGGCTCCCGATTTCCTGTGATGACGGACAAGTTACTAAATAGTTTGTCAGCTGTCACCGCCATGCTGGGCTGGAAGACATTTCTAGAGACTGATCCCGAAACCTGACAGGAGTCACTTCACGGGTGTTACACCGAGTGTACCCTGGTCGCTAACCAGACAATAAAAAATGAGACGTTGTCAATAGTCGCTCTATCCTTGATATATCCCAATGTCCTGCACTTTCTCTAATTCAATACCAAGGCAAGACAGTTATGCGCATCTCACAATCGGCTCATCAAATCTCTTAGCTCATCAAAAATCTTTGCAAAGTATGAAAACAATGACAGTTGGTAGGAGGATGTGTAGATAATGGTGGCTATTAGGGGCACAATAGAATTGGGCGGACGCAGACCCCCGTGAAATTGCGCTTTTTAAATACTTTCTATTGCGTTTGCGCATGCGACTGCGCCGGTCTCAACCGAGACGGTGTCACACTCATATCTCTTAATTATTGTGTATCTATGAAAGTGTGTGAGGTTGCATTTGGTCTGGGTGGTTTCTTAAGGCTTTATCGCCCTGGTTTAGGGCAGCCTCGAGTCCCTAGATGTAAAGTCCGCCCTTTGTACTCTCTTATGCAGTACAGATTAAATTAAAAAAAAAAAACAAAATTGCCGATTTCTTCTCGATAGATAATGTCCAAGTTGCAAATTAATGTTCAATTTCGTCGTAACAAGATCAGTGATTGATTAAGCGAAAAGTACTAGGAGCGTTTAGATATGTAGGAAGTCTATAGGTTGCGTTAATTTGCTTAGTGCTGGTTAATAAGAAGATACTATATTATTGTTATGAACAAAAATGTGGGCTTTGACTTCTCACGTATATGCGCTCCTGGTACCTAGTACTTTACGCTCTCGACTATTTGTTAGCGTTTAATAAACAAAGACAAATAAGTATTTTATCGTACATACAAAAATCATTTGCCCAAATGCCATTAAGCATTGTTAACCGTTTAGCCAACCAACAATCACATTAATCACACAATCACGAGCGCAGATTGTGCAGCGACGATAAATCGGCCGAAGTCGAACCGACGACAGTAATCATGCTCTATATTCAACGTTCGTGAATTTTAAACGGTCGTACCGTAATTATTGTGTTATGGAACCTTGGTCAGATGTATGCCGTGACGCAACCCTGCCCCAGAGTAACTCATATTTAACTGGTTGATTGAAAAAAAAATGGGCAAGTTCGGTGTAAAGTTTAATTTTTAAAATCGAGAGAAATATGTATGTTTTAGTAATAAACATAAAATTTGTTGTACGAACGTTATTAAGCACTCAGATTTAAGATATTGCTGTACCTTATTGGAAAACCATATCCTAAATCCGTATGCATACGCCTATGATAAATAAGGCGGCACTTAAGAAATCACGGAAATTCTTTAACGAACAAAAATATTAAGTTGTAAACACAAAACCTATTCATCATTTTGCTGTGATGCTAGTTACTAGTTGCCTCGTGAAACCATTTTTGGTAGTTGTTTTTCAATGAAGAATGTTACTGAATTCCTCGCTTTTCACTTGCTATGAAACCAGACTATAGAACTTATATTAGTAACTTTATATTGTATGGCGTACTTACATATAGAGAAGGGGCATTAAATGAAAGAGAAGATAAACGAAAATCGTCACACTCTAATCTGTAAAATTAACGACTGCGAACCTCCCGTAATTCAGCATCAATATGGTTGAACTTGGCCAGGTGCACTACCGTGCGCCGGCCGCGGGGCATGTTTGTCATCCATTTTTGGATGCGTGAGACCTTCGATCAACTGGAGCACACTCGGTTCCGCCAGTCACCGGGTTCGCTACTTTCGCTCTGATTTTCGTGACCTCTATGTAGGGTTGTCACTGTTGTACAAAAAATACATACATATATCTTTTTTTTGTGAGCTCTTCAAATTGTCATGCAGTCCACTGCTGGGCATAGGACTTTTAATGGTTCTTAGTTTATCGCAACCAGTCCAGATGGACTAACGATACCTACAATAAATTGCGTATTACTTACTGTTTTCAAGGAATTTAGTATTTATATTGTACAAGCCAAAGATATAACTTGCATAATTTGAGTGTTTATTATTTTAAGGAGTGTCAATTTGGGGTCGTTCAAGTATTACGTAAGCAGATTTATTACAGTTATTTACCCCCCCACCCCCCCTGTCAGCAAAAGTAAGCAAAGCTCTTACCCCCTCCCCCCATGCTTACGTAAACATTTTTAGAATATTTTTTTTTTGGTTTGTGTGTAGTCTTAGGGGCACTATGGAATTAAAGACCTAAAAAATTTTTGACCAAAATTGAATTTCAAGTTAGCTCATTTTTTTTATTTCTATACATAAATATGGATAAAATAAACGTTTTTTGTTCTGTAGATAAAATTCGTAAAATGTATATTTTCCGAGATATTGGTGATATTTAGGGTTCCGTAGCCAAATGGCAAAAACGGGACCCTTATAGATTCGTCATGTCTGTCTGTCCGTCCGTATGTCACAGCCAGTTTATTCCGAAACTATAATTGAGCTATATTATTGAAATTTGGTACGTAGATATATTCTCTTAACCGCATTATGATTTTAAAATAAAATCAGAAAATAATCCAAAACTTTTGGCGTTCCCCATACATAGAACTGAAACTCAAATTTTTTTTTTCATCAAACCTATACGTGTGGGGTATCTATAGATAGGTATTTAAAAATGATGTTGAGGTTCCTAGCATCATTTTTTTCTAAACTGAATAGTTTGCGCGAAAGACTGAAAAAGTGGTAAAATGTGTGTTCCTCTCCCCCGTAACTTCTAAAATATGGGCATGATAAAACTAAAAAAAGTATATGATGTGTATTACCAATGAAAACTACTAACGAAAATTGGTTTGAATGAAATCTAGACAGTAGATTTTTTTTAAACGTCATAAATCAAATTACCATATTTTATCAGTGGTACGGAACCCTACGTGCGTGAGTCCGACTCGCACTTGGCCGGTTTTTTCTTTATATATGCATTTTTCTCGAAAACTATGCATTTTACGAATTTCATGTACAGGACAAAAATTGTTGCAAATGATGTCACTAATACGATGACATCTGATTAGTGACATCATTTGATGTCAATCATTTGCGAGTAAAATGCATAGTTTTCGAGATATTGGTGTTTTTTTTCTTTGGCCATCAGCCAAAACACTTCCTCAGTGTAATACAATTTTTCGTACGAGAATCGAGATCGATTTTTAATAGATCTATCTTATATCATCGTTTTCTTTTTCGAATCGATCTTCAGGGCACCGCACCGGTTCGAATCGATTCCTTAGATCGATTTTTTTGTCAAAGTTCGGCAACCCTACTAAACGTATGCATTTATTTGTAGGTAATTCCCCGAAAATACGTTTCGATTTCAAGCAAACAGAATGGGAGGATTGCCATTTGTGTTAAAAAGAAAATAAATAAAGATGACGTAATCATCATCTAGACTCCCCCACCCCCCATGTCATCCAAAATAAGCAAAGCAAAGACCCCCCCGCCCCCCCATAGTGCTTACGTAATACTTGAACGGCCCCTTTCTATAATAAATGCATATAATTGCTTTGGATTGCAATGATAACGAATCGGTACAAATTAGTAACTATGATAGGTATATGGAATAAAAAAATATAATTAGGTATTAATTGTACCAATATAAAATATTATCCAAAATTAGAGCAAATAAATGGTTATAATATCGAGAAACAGTCTTTTAATCAATGGATATTGCTTCGAATATGAATTAAACAATAATATATTGCTCGTTCTTATTTTTTTAATCATGATAGCCTATTAAAAATAAAATAACATTCCTATGACTACTAAAAAAAACTGCTAACTGAAAAAGTATTACCAATTTTTTATCCAACTCAAAGTTCACTACTACAACTATGCTAAATAGAACATAATAATGGGTGTGTCAAACCCGGCTCTATTATATTTTGGCCTTTAAAATGATTATCATCCACCCCTTATTTTAATTTAAAGCAACGTGCCAACCCTACATCACATGAGAGATAATCTTGAATCAAGAAAGAAATATTCTCGTATATTTTTTGTAAAACCGCTGGCACATAAACAATACTCGTACTGTATTCGCCCCCGTTAATTTAAGAGTGGACTCAATGCTGTCCTAATTAAAGAGCTGTTACCCGGCGGTTACCGGTCATTTCCTTGGCCACCTTTTCTTTATTGAAATTAATCGAACGGTGAAACAATTCATTGAATGTAATCGATATACGATGCAAATTTTTGAAAGGCAACGTGAGATTGACATTTTGTTGATGGTTTCGTATTGACTTAAAAAAAAAGATATGCCAAGCCTGTTTTTATACGCATCTAGATCGGAAAGTAGGCAATAAAATTATTAGGAGTCTTGATCTACATACATTTTGAAAGATTTTGAGATTTTTGTGTGTGTGTATATTTGTGACTAGCTGTGCTCGCGACTTCGCCCGCGTGGAATAGCTATTTTTTTCCCCGTTTTTTTTACATTTTCCATTATTTCTTCGCTCCTAATAGTTGCAGCGTGATGTTATATAGCCTAAAGCCTTCCTCGATAAAAGGTCTATTCAACACAGAAAGAATTTTTCAATTCGGACCAGTAGTTCCTGAGATTAGCGCGTTCAAACAAACAAACAAACAAACTCTTCAGCTTTATAATATTAGTTAAGATAATTAGACTCCAAAACTAATGTGCCGATTTAAAACAATCTTTCACCATTGGAAATCCACAATCATTCTGAGTAACATGGACTATAACTAGTTTACTAGTCGCTATTAGTTTGTACATCAGAAACGACTAATTATATACAAAACTAGTTCAATAAGTTTGATATTCAGTTCCCTATTTTCCAATGACACAGGATTCACACGTTTTTCAAAACCAATTCTCAACTTTGCTTCGCGCATGTCTCAAAACGTGATTCTAATCTTAGGAAAACGATGACAATGCCTTATTTTTTGTTCCTAAAACATCCCTCTAACAGGTGTGAGTCACGTTTCGAAGTCACGAAATGTAGACTACAGGTGCATTTGTGTAAAGAGAGTTGACAAATGGCACAGTAGAAAAAACCACTAGAAAAAATTAATAAAACCCCGTATAACTAGCTAAGTAGTTTAATAGGTAATTATATTGATAAACATTAAAAGTTTGTTTAAGTAGAGTGCTCGCAATCATCTACTTTTTATTGTAGTTTTATCAATTTTGCATAATAGGTATTTGTACATACAAAATACTACAAAAGCTGCAGATTTTTATTGTCTTTTGATCGCCGAGAAATAAGACACAATATTGGGTTTAACCCAAAGGGTTAGGCACCTAACTTATTAATTCTGTATTTATAGGTACGTGTGTTGTCAATTGTCAACAGACATTATGCGACGCTCATACATTCGTTTGCAATCACGAAACCCTTTCTCGTAATAAAACTCGAGCTTATACGTACGAGCGAACCATTCACAGATTAGTCACAACGTTTGTGAAATAAAACTGTGACGTATCAAAGAACGTGATTTCGATTAACCCTTCGCCGCGATACGGGTCATTTTCGACCCACCTGACATCTGTGAACAGGTGCGGGTCACGATTGACCGTCATGGGCTTTGGTTTTCTAACAAGTATACAGGTACCTTTTGAAAAAGAAATAGCCATCGACAATTTGTATCTTCACAATTTTAATCGGACCATGTCCGAATTTCAGGGTTAAGTAAGTTAGTATTTTTCAAATCAAATCAAACTCTTTATTACGGAATAAGTTATACATTCTATAATAATCATAGTATGGTTCATGTTGCTACATTAACCTTTCTACTAAACAGCAGGATCTAATTCAGCCGCGACACTACACAATACACATTTAGTCTGAAATACTATTTATAAGATTGTTTTCTTTAAAATCTTACGTCACAAGGAAGGGGTTCATGATTTTTATGAACAACTAAAGGTCACTTATGTCTTAATTGTGTCTAGAAGCATGTTCCAGAACACCCAAACCCGCAAAACTTTGAATCGAACCTAGAAGTTTAAACCATTCAAGCAACATGTTACGCAATGAACCAAAAGGTGTATGAAACTTTAGTCTTTTCGCCATATTTGGGCAAAGACATGAATGGAACTGACCATTTCAATTAATTGTTGAAATAACCCGAGCTTGCATATGTAGGTACGCAACTTTATCGCCTTAATGGTAGAGGGTTCTTACATTTGTCATTTTTTGACGAATGTAGCATAGGCAGTATAACAGAATATCAGTAAAGCAATCTCACCATAAAATTGTAAATGCGTGGCATGCCTTGGTTTCATTTATTTATTTGGTATGGACTTATATATTGAGTTGCCTGGCTTGGTGACTCAATTGGTTGTAACCCCCTTTTTTTTTTTTTTTTTTTTCGCTGGGGAAAATGCGTTTACGCATCCCCGTCACTGGGGGAGTGACGAGGTATGTGGGACTCACGCCGCCCTCAAGAGCGGGAGGGCGGCACCCTGCCTCGAGATGGAAATGAGGCAGGGAATACCCACTAAAAACCCCGGCCCCTCCGTCAAGCGCTATGGGGTGGTGTCGAGGGTCCTACGAAACATGTCCTCCAAGACACCACCAGCGCAGCCCTCTAGTAGGCTCGACAGGCACCCTTTAAGGGGGAGCGACAGGAGCGGCCCGAAGGGTGAGGCCGCTCCCGTCCGACGAAGACGGGGCTCTGTGCAATACAGGCGGCGGTGCCCCCGCACCGCCAACCCGCTGGACCCAGTCAGGCGGCAAAAACCGGCGGTAAGCTCGTCGCGTCCTGCCACCTCTACTGGTTGTAACCCCTGCCTTTTGAACCAAGGGTCGTGGGTTCGATCCCCACCCGGGACAAACATTCGTGTGATGAACATTTGTGTTTGTTCCGTGTCTGGGTGTTTATATTAGTATATAGATAAGTATATATATTTGTGGTACCTTAGTTATTCTGATACCCATAATACAAGTGCTTAAGCTACTTACTTTGGGATAGGAGCAATGTATGTGATGTTGTCTGATATTTATTTATTTATTTATAGGACAGGTGCAGGGTCACGTCATCGATGTCACGATCTGGCTACAACAAGTGCGCTCGCTTTTTGTCGGGTGAAAAGACGTTTTCGGCGATTAGTCGCGCAACAAGTTGAGGTCGCGACAAGTGTTCGACCAAGTCACGAATCTTTCATAGAAATAACATGTTTTAGGGTACAGTAGGTTGAGAAAATCAGCTAGATTATTCCCATGAAACATTACAAAGCTAAGTACCTAAGTTTATATATTCAGTTAGAGTCGTACTTTTAAAATCTCAAGTAGATTGTTAAAACTATTTTACATTTTTTATGTCAGAGGGGGCAGACGGGCCTGGAGATCAGGCCTTCTCGACTAGTTACACTAATGACTTGATAGTAAGGAGACATTATAAGCTTAAAACCCAATCACAATGGCAATGGTTTAAATAAATAAATACATTACATAAGTAGATTGCTCCGATCCCAAAGTAAGTAGCTTTAAGAACTTGTGTTATGGGTATCAGAACAACGAAGGCACCACAAATGCATACTAAAATACAAATATAAACAACCAGATACGGAACAAACACTAATATGTTCATCATACCAATGTTTGTCCTGGGTGGGAAGCGAATCCACGACCTTTGGTTCAGGAGGCATTGGTCACTATCAAATGAGCCATCGAGCCACCTAATACAGAAAACACCACAGCCAGTTTCGCTATTGTTATAAATATCTATTCCACGACGTATCTCGAATTGTTAACTTATATAACTAACACTTAATAACGCGGATCACACTTGCCCATAAAACTTTTTACTCGTCGAAATTCCGTGTGCTCTCTGAACTGATTGAATCGAGAAGAAATCACCGAGACATACCCGCCATCGCGTGTTACGGATCAGTGCGTCGCATCGTTTTATTGCCATTGGACAGTGCAGAGAAGGGTCAGTAAACTAGACTGGACCGTCGATATATAGGTACCTACCCACGTTATAGGTACAACAATGTAGTTAAACTACTCGAGGAATATCCAGTTCCAATAAAGCTAGCGCGTGAAAGTATTTGTATTTGAAGACAATAAGTTACCTTTTTCAATAGTTTGATAAGTATCAGAAACAACAGTTAATATTTTGATGGAATGTCTATAGAAACGGTGCTTTGTATAAGGCATTCTCTTACGTTTTAAACTCGGTAGATGGAATGGCTTTCAATTCAAGTCAGGTCAATTTAGGAGCTGTATTGTTGGTTTGCCTTGGTCCGCCTTATATCCCACTGGTTCTATAAAATAAAATGTCCAGATAAACTGTGCTGCAGATAGGCGATTACGCACCCCCGCTTACGTCAACTCCTGTCATGTTGGACAATCATCTCAATAGATTGTGAGAGTGGAAGAACAGAGAAATTCTCATTATGTCTGTACACTGATCTCTTGAAAGATCGACCGCTTAGGCCGTAATTCGTTCTGAAGTACTTACCAGATTTCTCACTGATATTTAATTCACTATGCCCCAAATTCTCGCAGCTACAAGACGTATTAGATTCAGAGGTTACAAAAGTCCGGTCGATTGGACCGCATCACTGAGGGTAGGTACTTTTTTGGTACGACAAACTCATTTTTAATGTAATGGAAAGTATTTTGTGATCGGGCGGCGTAATTGTTAAATGCGCGTAAAGTGAGTCGACAGTTAATATACAATTGAGATCAAGTGATATCATGACGCAGCGAGCATATTCATAAAGATTTTTAACTAATTCCCTGCACTAGTAACTTGAGATCTTTCTCTTGGTCCAGTTTTAGCTTATGTGTCAAGCGCAATATTATGAAGTCTTCAGTATGGCGCACACTGAATGCTAGCGGGGAGAAAGGGGAATTTTGTACAGCTCCTGTATAGGGATGATGAAGGTTGCGGGATATCTCCAAAACGCCCTTCGCACATGGGAAATGGGCGAAATTAAGCGCGGTCTGGTCATTCAGCCCGAAGGCTAGAGTCTATGCTAGGAAATAACAATATAGGATATCGCATATAGCGTTGAGGTTGGAAGATTCTTTCCAGACTGCTAGATCCTTCGGACCAGAATGGGCAATGAACTTGTTAAAATTGTCTTAGGTTAGGACATTAAGGGATATACTATACAAGTATCTATTAAGTACATTTTCGGGTAATCCCCCATAACACAATATGTTTTTAACCGAAAATGGAGTGCCGTCACACAAATAGAGTAAGATCTAGTTATTAATTTGCCTTTTAATTAAGATCTTTAGACTTTCACGTGCACTTCAAATGTGAATTTTCCAGACTCAATTGAAATGTAATTGTTGCGCGGCTAAATTCGGTCGTAGAGTCGTTAAGGTTATCAAAATCATCATCTCCTGCTGACTTTACTACTAATCTCCAACAATCAACAATGAGATGGTATATGGTATGGTAGAAATATTTTTGTAGCTTGATCTATCGTTGACAGCCCAGTCAGCCCGCGCATCACATATGATCAAGAGTAAGATTTTTTGTAGGTACATAGCTTGATCTATAGTTACAGTACCATCCAGTACGCGCATCACATTTGTCCAAGAGTGCGTCTCACTGGGTAGGTAATGTCGAGTAAGGTTCTTTTGTACACATAGCTTGACTGGCTTCATGGCTCATTTGGTAGTGACCTCTGCCCTCTGAGCCAAGGGTCGTGGGATCAATTCCCGCACAGTACAAACATTTGTGTTCATGTACATGTTTGTTTGTATTGGTCTGGGTATTTTCTATGTATAATATGTAATTTTTTACAAAAAAAAATGTATATAAGTAAGTTCACCAGTTGTCTAGTACCCATAGTACAAGCTTCGGCTTAGTTTGGGGCTTGGTGGCGCTGTGTGGCCCAGCGTGGCATGTCTTGGGTTATTTATCTATAGTTGACAGTAGGTACCGTCCCAGTCAACCCGCGCATCACATTTGTCCAAGAGTGCGTCTCACTGGGTAGGTAATGTCGAGTAAGGTTATGCGGATGCCCGCGCGCGCGTGCCCGGCCTACGGATTCGCCGGCGAGGTCGCGCGCCGACCTGTGGAATGTCTGACGCTGTGTGGGTATCGGCCTATTGTCATGTGTGTGTTCTGGACTTATTAGTTGCCGCTTACATTATCAATGTAGACGGTTCTGGAGTTTGAAGGGGCACAAAGAGTTTCACTGTTTAAGTAAATCATTTTTTTTCTAGAGGGGAATGCATTAGGCACCGTCATGCCACCTCCGGAGGGAGGTGACATGGTGTGTGTCTCACACCTCCGGAAAATGGGAGGAGAGCCCACTATACCCCCCTGTGTCATCAGTGGATAGCAAGTTACAGGGACACGGGTATCACCTGTATAAGTAAATTCTGTGTAAATATTTAAATAGGTGTTAATCAGAACTGAACAAGAAATGATAGTTGCTGAATGCAAATTGACCGAAAATCAAGATAGGTAGAGAGTAATAGAGTTCCCTGTATAGGGCCTCTCCAACTTTCAGTGTATGAAGGCATTAAACGGCATTTTTATAATGTAAATATATCACATCTGAACCTATATGCTTTAGATTTTGATTAAAAACACACTGTTTTAAACGAACTCATCGAAGTAAGGTAAAGTAATAAAATTCCCTCTGTAGGGCTAGCCAACTAGGTATCAGTTAATGACTGTAATAGAATGATTGATCCAACAAAACATAGATGCTTTTATATTATAAACAGATTACATCTAAACCCATATTCCTTAGATTGTGATTAAAAACACATCGTTATACTCGATTACTTAGTTCAATACGAGTATTGAACGAACTAAGTAAGATCTGAAGAGTAAGTAAAGAGCTCCTGTCAGATTTTATTAATTTAAAATTTCCTATTCAATTAATTCTAAATTGGCACCTACTTACGTTCTCTTTACTTGTTACCTACTGTCAAATCCATATTTCGAAACACAATAGAGTTTGCGAAAACGTTGTGAACCAAAGATGGTGATATTATGTGCTATTGACACAGATCATATATGTATAGCAATAACGGACTATTTATAAACTTGAAGTATTCTCGCTAATATTCGAGAAACACAGTTTCAATGGAAATTGATTCGACAATTCTCTAAGGCTAGGCGCGCACTGGTGACTTTTTGTCACCGTGACAGATATCTCTCTTCTTCTCATTTTAAAAGTACAAAGGGAGGAAACGACTGTCACGGTGACAAAACGTCACCAGTGCGCGCCTAGCCTAATATCTGTGCGATTCAATGCAAACGCATTCATGCACGTAACGAAACTATATCGAACAAGGAAATGCAAGCTACAGTTCAGAACATCGAACCGGGGCGTCTGCCCTTCGTTCCCATCACGTCCTGCGGTCGGGTGGCCGGTCGTGGTCGACCGTGGCCGCCTGTGGTCGCCGTGGCCGCCTGTGGTCGCGTGGTCACACCCGGTCGCGACCTCCACCTGTCGCGGAGCGGAACGCACCGTAAAAACTAACTCGTGATCTCGGATTACCACCAAGACGATCATCTCGTCTTGCTTTTATTATGCGACTGTTCAATCGCTTTTTGAAATATTGTTACTGTATTCTGATTGTTGTATTCTATTGAGATCAAGCAATAAAAGAGTAGGTAACTGTGAAAAGGAGATAGCATTTTGCGTGTTTTAGGATAAGGAAGTCGCTTAACAAATTATGTTCTCATATTGCAGGCGTAAGGTTACAGTTAAACCTTAAGTAAATAACTTCGGTCAAATAAATTTGAACACACCCAAGCCCATAACAATTTTAGCTACGCTTTACACTTCACAAAGATTACAGAGGTAAGTATAATGTTAATTATTTAAATTAGTTCTTACAAAGGGTTGATACTTATCAACCCGACACTTTTTCCAGGCTTAGAATTGAAATCGAACCCACAACATTTGACATTCTTGTACCTCAACAGACATACCCAAAGCAGAAAGGCGACATGCTCATTATAATAAGATAATCTTACGTCTAATCATTCATTTATATTCATATTCATTTATTTGCAACCATATTCATACATAATCAAACAACTTATAACTAGTATAAAATATAGACCCTGTTAGGGTATGGAAAAACATTTGATACATTCATATAAACAATTATATTACTTAGTATATTAAATTGGCAGCATTCGGATTTAGAAAGTTAATATCAAGTTTTACATTGCATCCGATTATTCTAAGGTCTATTTTAGGAAGTGAAGTACGAAATTGCACAAGACCTATCAAGCATACACCACCGTTTATTATTTATCTTAAGGTTTATTTAGGAAGGTTCGTGTACTAAATAGCACTAGTAATCAATCCTAAGACCTATCAAACACTTAACCGCAACACAGAGGCGATAAGGAAGGTCAAAGTACTAAGGTCATCAAATTTACAACATCCATCAAAACAGCATATACCCTTTACTTGCCTTGTAATTGCCGTATAATCTAGAAACCTTTATTGTACGCCTGTTGCAATTAACGATCATCTTTAGGTCAACTAGCTAATTCTTTATCTAAAATGGGTTTACGATCTCTGCACAAGTTTGACGAGCTAACGTTTACTTCAACTTTATTACTTTCAACGCAATAATGCCTCGATATGGCAACATTAAATTCCTTATAAAGAGATTACGTCTTTATTTGACAGATGAAAAAAGTAGTTTGTTGATGTTGGTTCCTATGTTCTACATTTATCTTTTAAAAGGTGTCTAAGAGTTAGTCCTGCTTGATATTTTGACAAACATTTAATAAAAGAGGTAATAATCCAACAATAAAATGAGCTTGTTACGGACTGGCCGCAACGCGGCCAGAATCGACCCTTATGAAGGAAATCCTTATTTAATACTTTTTTCTTTTCCAATATTTTGGTAGTTATTTGTTCTATGAAAATTCGTGTGTGCTTTTCCAATATCTCTTGTGCGTGCGTGTGTATTTTATTTTGTGTTAATTTTTACTTTTATATTATATTTTATTTTCTTCGAGTCTCCCAGTTTTCTTCCCTTTCCCTTTTCTCTCCGATCCTTAACAGAGCTTAACCATTGTTACACCAAAATTTTGCACGCCATCGTCGATGTCTAAGAAGACAGCCAAAACGCACAACTAACGCAATACAGCATACAAGAGTGCGGACAAGGGAGATTAGGACGAAATTTTAGGAAAAAATTCGCTGTAAAATAACTTCGCCATTAAATTTCAGATAGCTAAAACCAAAGAATAAGCTCTTCATGCATATTCTTCGGACAATGGGACTTCGGCTCAATTGGTTGTTACCCTTGCTATCTGTAACAAGGGTCGTGGGTTCGATCCCCACCCGGGACAAACTTTCGTTATTTTTTTTTCTAAATGACTACGATGATGGCCAAGGCGGCCTCGTTATCATCACTGGACTATAACAAACTTTCGTGTGATTAACATTTCGTTTGATCCGTGTGGGTGTTTATATTTGCACTAGCTGTGCCCGTGACTTCGTCCGCGTGAAATGGAGTTTCATCCCCTTGGAGGCAGAATTGGACAAAATCCTTTCTTAGCGGATGCCTACGTCATATCATCTACCTGTATACCAAATTTCAGCCCGATCGGTCCAGTGGTGTGGGCTGTGCGTTGATAGATCACTGTGTCAGTCAGTCATCAGTCATCAGTTTTATATATTTAGATTAAACAAGCAGTAGGTATGTAATCGTCGATATCATTGCAGATACAACTTATTCATCACGTCAAAGGAACATTCACATATTCCTACAGATGCAAAGTCAACTACGTAACACCGGGGAGCTGCGGTCGGAAACACAACACCGCGGTTTGAACCCGCGACCGACACCTGCCGCGGCTACACGGTAATAACACGCCATACACGGACGTTTGAGATGTTGAAATTTATTTATGCACAGATTATTTATGTTGTGAAATTGATATTGCTCATTTTCATCGCTTTTCTCACGGTCAAGGAAACTGATTCTGCCAAGATCATCCACTTCTTCAAAACGGAAGGAAATCCCTCATTTAACACTTTAAGGCCCGGAATTTTAATTTGACAGGCTCGGTGGCTCATTTGGTAGTGACATCTGCCCTCTGAGCCAAGGGTCGTGGGTTCGATTCCCGAACAGCACAAACATTTGTGTTCATGAACATGTCTGTTTATATTGGTTTGGGTGTTTTCTATGTATAATATGTATTTATTTACAAAAAAAAAGTATCTAACTAGTTTATCAGTTGTCTAGTACCCATAGTACAAGCTTCGGCTTAGTTTGGGGCTAGGTGGCGCTGTGTGGCCCAGCGTGGCATGTCTTGGGTTATTTATTTATTATTATTAATTCTAGACTTAAAAGAAATTGTTCGTGTGAATAACATACGACGCTCAAAGTGTTAAAGCTATAATAAATTATATCAGCTGTAGATGGACAATCAGCGGAAAGATGATAACGGTGAATTTTTTAGTAGTGAAATGTAGCATGTTATGTAATTTTAATAAGTCTATGTGTGCATTTCCACCAAAGCGGAGCTGCGTGGAGCTAACAAAAATGTCCCAATCATGTTGTTCCATTAAAGTGGAGCGGAGATAAGAAAGAGATTTATATTTAGTTAGCGCAGCCGCTGCTCCATTTCTGTAGAAAGGCCTAACATGCCACCTAAGCTAAAGCCCTATTCATTCCACAGTGACGACACCATCACATTGTGTCCGACACAACAACATCAGGCTGTATTGTGTCATACATTGTCCTCGAGGTGCAGTCATCCCTACAATGTTGCGAATACAAACAAGGATGCAGCGGCAAGCCAAGACGAGTCCGTTGCGTCAACAATCACAACAAATGAGTTAACAATTAAGAACTAGGCTAGTTTGAGTCAGCGCCCTGTGGGCGAAAGAATACTACTGAGGGATATCCTTGCCTGAAGAGCGGGCTGTAAGGGAACGGCCTATCATCTTTTCGCTCCAAGCCAAACTCACCTGCCCGTGTTGCATCGTGCCGAATAACAAAAGAGGCGCTGGGAACCGAATGGTGGCGGTATAAGCATCACAATTGAAGGCGTAGCTAAATACCACAGACCGACGATGGGCAGCAGCGTCACTGGAGCGAGAAGCTACGCCCTGTGATCGCCAACCCAGGGCGAGGTAAAGCCTGCTGCCTGTTTCCTGATCGACTATGACTGGTTCGATGGATCATTTGGTAGTGACCTCTGCCTTTTGAGCCAAGGGTCGTGGGTTCGATTCCCGCACAGTACAAACATTTGTGTTCATTGACATGTCTGTTTGTATTGGTCTGGGTGTTTACTATGTATAATATGTATTTATTTACTAAAAAAAAAGTATCTAAGTAAGTTTATCAGTTGTCTAGTACCTATAGAACAAGCTCCGGCTTAGTTTGGGGCTAGATGGCGCTCTGTGGCCCTGCGTGGCATAAGTCGTGTTTTACGACACCCATGGGAAAAGATTTAAACAGGTAACAATCACACAGGGTAATCAGAATCGATGGATTGACCATAAAATCGTCAGAAAATCAACCCGTGACCAGCACTTGGCACTATCTGTCAGAATCCGTATTCCCCGTCTATAAAATCGAATTGAATACTCTCTAAGGGTCGTTAACAGGCTTCGTCATAGTTAATCCGGCACACTGTCACAACCTTTAAAGCCGCAAGGGTCATAACCCTTAAACGCCGTCTTATTAAAATTCTAATTACGTACAACCCGCGACGCAACCTCCCACATCCTCAGTCATTGTCTATGGCTGGGCACTCCCGCTCACGTCCCGTTTCCTGGATAGGCCGTGACTGTCGAGATTGATGCAATTGTAATGGCGACATGTGGGTTTTGGTGCTGCTCAAGGAGGTGTGTTCGGACCAGATTTTTGAATGAATAATAGGATGCTCGGCAGTGTAAAGGTTAAATAGTACATAATCTTTACATACTATTACTACAAATGCAAAAGTAACGGAGGGTTAAGTTTTTATGCTAATTATGCACAGCTAAGCCTTTTGCAGAAGTTTGTAAGGTTGCATTATGAGATTTCCTAAGGGAATCTATTGTATTCGTAAACACCGCCTATAGAGACCAAATTTTCAGAAGCCACGTCAGAATCTTCGGTAGCACACTTGAGAGAAGGTTAAGACTCAAAAGATCCAGAGTAGGTAAGACTATTTTCGCAGGCAGCCCATTTTCGTTTGTTCAGGATCAATGGCTTTCACCGATTCGCAGAGACACACTGATCCTAAACCATTTCACGTTAATCATTCGTATTAAGCGTTCCGTAAGATTAATTAAGACTAATGATAGGTCTAAATGAATTAAGATATTCATTTCCAAGAGATTCATTTTCATTTTCCTAAACCTATTCGCTCTCCAGTCGTGTTAAACTGTATTTTAATCGTACCTTGATTCCTTAGGGAGTACCCGCTGTGGCCAAACTTTTGTCAAAAGTTTTTGTTGTTTGGGCATGTTCTTCACAGGTTTAAGTAAATCTCATGCTCACGAGATTTTAGGGATAATTTACGCATCTATCTGAACGACATCGTTCGCTTAGCAGCCCGCTACTCTCTCACTGCACAGTTATCAAGAGACGATGAATATTTGCATTACAATAGATCTTACCTACAAGGATATAACACGTATACATCATCTACTTTGTGGTACGACTGTACGATACAATTGTATTACGTGACACACGCATTTTCAGACACGATGATTGGTCGCCGCCGACAATACTGACCCGGCCAATTAGTCGTTCACACGGACGTCACGACGCGTTTAATATGTAGTAATTACAACCAATTACTATTGTAATCGATATGTGTGACGTAATATGGCATATTATGGAAGACAGCAGCTGAGATCTATTGAATTTACATAATTACCAGCGACCCCTCTTTGCTTCTCTTCAGGTGTTTAAAACTGTCGAGGTTTCTTACAAGATACCTCGACTTTGTACTGTAGTAATTAACCTTTAGTGTCACTTTTAATTTTTTTTTGATTCAACCCTAAATTTTAAGAGTAATAGGTACTAATAAACCTTTACTCTCTTAAAGTCTGCTTTTTTAAAAAAAAGAGCTTTCATCATATTGAACATCACATGTCATAACATCACTCTACCTGATGGTAAAGGGATTATTATTATTGTTGCTGTAAAGTATTATCCTGAAACCCTATCTAATAAAGAACTGCGTCGAAATTATACCTACCCCCCGACTATGATGTGGTATAGTAGTTTTTTTTATTATTTTACATAGAGACACAGGATAGTGGCTTCCCACTATGATATCATCAGACACTGGAAAGTTCGGATAAAAATTTTAGGTAATTTTTAGTGAATTTTATAATGTCTCAGTTTTTTATAAAATCGTTAGTGAAACGTATAAAATTACATCATATTGACGTTTGACATTGACATAAACCATTTATGGCACAGTTGACATGCTGTTTAGTAAGTAAATCTAGGTGATGACCTCGGCGGGGCTATGTTTAAGGCATTATTCGGCTGGCCCGTTGGTTCATTCAGTAGTGACCCCTGCCTTCTGAGCTAGGGGTCGTGGGTTCAATTTCGTTCGAAACATTACGAGGTACCTTTGTGGAAAAGTACATACCTATTCTCTCTACTCTACAATTTTAATTTCAATCGACAAATTTTTACTCTCTAAAAACTCATATACAAATTAATGTAATCCAAATCAAAACCAAAAGTTATTATAAACAAAAAGTTATTATATCAACGATCATAAAATAATACATATATACAAAATACAATATTTCACGATAAACACACCTATTTACTATGTTATTGTACTTGCATAAACTGAAATTATAGGAAAAATAATAAATTAAACTCTTTACCCTAATAATATAAATAAAATACAATTAAGAAAACAATGAAAAAAATCAAAGCTGATCTATATTTGAAATCATCTATTAATAATATTATGCTATAATATTTCCAGACCTGTACAAAATTAAATACCTACTCTAAAATACTAGTCCACAATATAATGTACCTAACATGGTACATTATTTAAGTTGTGTCAGCATAATTTTAGTGTGTGTAATTGAGTAGGTATCCTACATATAAAACAGCATTATTTTTTTTTATTATTAAGTCGAATATTTTATTGCGCAGTACAAATTGCTATAAAATTAATTACTTAGATAATTGTAAATATTTTGTTGGGCTATATAAATTGTCCGGTGTTTATTTATCGTAAAAAGTGCAATCCACACACTACATAATTAAAATGTAATCAACAACGCGTTATTTCAGCGCAATCGTTAATTAATCATTTATTACCACGTAAAAGGCGTAAAGGACACCTACCTTTCACGTATTTCCAAATGTATTCTTCCGCCACCGAAAAATTCCTCAGTTTGGCGATCGTAAAAAAACAACAACAAAAAGGAAAAACCGTCCAAAGTCACTTATCAATCACTTTCCAACACTGTCCACTCACAATGTCAAAGTAGCAAAAAAAAAGAAAAATTTTTCCTTTCAATCCCAACAGAGGCGTTATCGCCAGTCAAAAGTCAGGCGCACTTATCAGTACGCATTTAGCATTCAACGCACACGTGGGTCGAAATCGGAACGCAACAGCGTGGCGAGGCGAATACGACCTCAGCGCGGCGATCAGACCAGCCGACTGAAACACTGAGTCACACCACTACACGCGCGCGGTACGGGCAGGTGAAAACGCAACAGTGTGGTGTCAAATGAACCTACCGACCCTAGTGTGTAGGTTACTCAGGTGAGCTACCAGCACATGTGTGCGTGCACTATTTCGCTCGTGTTGAGCGGATTTATTGCTTCGCGAGCGTGTGCGCAGCGTAGGCACTGCGATCCCTTTTGTGTTCGCCTGTGTTTACGCTCGGTCACATGTCAAACGCGCCTGTGTGCCGCCCGCCTACCTGTTGCCCCCGCAACTTATCAGTTTTGTACTTCTTTTAGGGTTGTACGAGAAAATGTATTATCTTCGAAGCCTTCATTGTTCAGGTTGCGATCAGAACAAAACAAATATTTATTAGGCCGGTGTTTAATTCTTGGAACGTTATTTTTATTTATCTTTACTAATCGGATTGTGTTCTTGATATAACCTACTAGGCTTTAATGATAACCATATAGGTACTCTGATTAAAACATTAGGTTGTGTTAATTATGCATGATGTACTTAGATCGCTCACGTTTATTGGACTTCATCGTTTTTGCTTAATATAAGACCGTCACAATCATTTTGACAAGCAAATAAAAAAAGGAAAATAGACATAGGTATATAAACCGAGCCGAGCGGAAAAACCTGTGACGCAAACATTTTTAACACTTAATAGTATGTACTTTAAAAAACTAAGAAGATAGTCTAATTTTTAATTGCACATGTCTGCTTTAACTTTACCCATTGCTGTTTTTGTTTCAATCTGTAAAAACAACTTTGAAACCTTCGACTACGGAAATATTTTGGTCAAAGTCGAAATTGTCTATTACTTTTGGCAAGTTGCAAGGTAATTTTAATATCATAATAGTTAACTATTATGCGCAATGCAATAGCGGCAACCTTTGTGTAAGAAGTTTGCATTTTTCCGAATAATTATGAAGATTTCAGGTTCCCAATGGGATCGATTAGAAAATTAAGCTTTTCTAACTCGGATGCCTTATTTGGCAATACGACTATCGAATCAAACTAGACTAAAGGACATCTTATAGGCACTTCTTCTTCATCATCAGCCTTTAAATTCCCACTGCTAAACATAGACACTTCCATTGACACTTGTCATTTGGGAGATTTGCCTTAGTTGGTCGCCCTACTTCTTCTTCCCACATCAACTATACCTACAATACTATTTGCTTATCCCAGTAACTAAATAAACATTTAGTTGCCTAATTGAAACATTTTACAAATAAGTGCGCATTCTTGTAACTACTCGCGAATTTTCAACGCAACTTGCGCAACAGGAAGAGTTGTGTACTTGTATTGTATTGACGCATTCATCATTTTCCGACGCAAAGTTGCAGACTTATCAAATTGACAGACGCGTCAATACTTTTAGGGTACCGCGACATGGAACGTTGCTAGTATATAAAAGAATAAATATTTTATGGTCGAGATGGTAAAGACAGCACAATAAGAAATTATCGTGAAAAATCAGAAAGAAACGACATTATACATAAGTAGATGAGAAAACCAAAAACAGACTAAAATATTAAGAAAATAAAATCGAGTAAGATTATCTTGAATGTAATTGGACCAGGAGATCAAAAAGAAACGACATTATACATAAGTAGATGAGAAAACCAAAAACAGACTAAAATATTAAGAAAATAAAATCAAGTAAGATTATCTTGAATGTAATTGGACCAGGAGATTTTGCCAATCAATTAATATAATGAATGAAAGATTTATTTATGAAAATACAATTTAGAACACATACATTATGTAGGTAAAGAAAAAGAACAAAATTATAAATAAGTAATAAATATGCCCTAAATGACTACGCAAAGCCCTCGTGCCAAAAAGGATGGTTGTATTCCCTCAGTGTATGTCCAGGAACGCACCAGCTGTTATGTCGCCTAAGACATTAAGAAAGGTCACTATTGATTCATTCATTCTTGTGCGTCAAATAAAATTCTGTATTTACTTCTTTAACCGACTTCAAAAAAAGAGGACGTTCTCAATTCGACTGATTTTTTTATTGTATGTTTGTTACCACATATCTCCGAGAATCGTAAACCGATTTGAAAAATACTTTTTTTTCGACAGTGATACTGAAGTCGGTTTTTTTTGCTGAAAAATGCTGTAATTGTGGTCACAGATCGATTTGTAAACTAAAAATATCTTTACACCCATTTGAACGCAAACTAGATTCTCTTTTACAAATGCCATCAAAATAAAGTGTTAGGTTTACCAAAGGATTCAGTGCGGTAATAAATGAATGTGCATGCCTTCTATAAACGAATGTTATAAACCTTTATAACTAGGCCCTTTCTATTTGAGTTGATGGCCTATCAAGATTCTACTGAGTCTATAAAATTAAGACGTAAAATTTATGAGATGAAATCTTATTAGTATTAGCTTATGCACAGACGTAATCACATTTATTCCGATAAAATATTATTTATTACTATCTTCCGCCTACTTGCCCTACATTTCAAATATTTTTGTGACTTATAAAGAAAAGTTGTTTAAGAAGTGTTATAATGCATTGATATAATTATATCATTAGAGGTTATCAACTTCACTTCTTTGAAACTAGAATGTGAGAAAACAAAATATCTTATAGCAAGATCTGTGAATTTAAGTTCCTAATCCTGTTCTAGCCACCGACAGGTAGCATAACCATTGAAAGCGTAGCTAAATACCATAAGGATACTGATGACGGGCAGTAGCCGTAGTCACCGGGGCGAGGAGCTACGCCCTGCGATCGCCAACCCGCCTGATCGGGGTGGCGATTAAGGGTAAATCCATTAGGTGTCTGCCCGTAGTAGCAAACAACTGAAGAGGCCTATTTCCAGCAGCGGCCTGCGATATAGACCGATGTTGCAGTTCCTGTTGACACCTAATTTTTGAAATTTTTTGTGACTGTGACAAGATATGATGGGATTTTTTTTGGGTTGTCAAATTCACCTTAGTTTTCCCACTGGATTTTATGCACATGCTATATACATACATACATGCCAAGTTCGACTTAAATTGAGAATCTAAACAAAAATAATAAACCTTTACTAATAAACATACCTATAGCTTGAACGGTAACTATTACCTATTTACATTCCTATTTTTGTCTGTACATCTCATAATAAATACATCTGCGTATGTTGTTGGTAGATCATGCCTTCTGCACTTAGTGAACTTTGTACGTCATAAGGTCATGGATGCTTAGCACTAACACAATAGTTAACATCTCATGTCACCTTGACGTAAGCGCAAAGACATTGTCACGGTACGGCCCAACGTGTAATGACGTATGTCATAAACCGTGCCAGATGATATTGAACTCTTACGCTTTTGTATACGTTCTTAATTTCAATGAACGAAAAAGTTCTTATAAGGCATATTTCTTGAAATAACAAACGCATAATAATTCAATTTAAGTAATATGACAAAACGAGCGAAAAGGGACTGTACAAATTTGTACCATAAAGTCGATTTTCGCCCAACTGTGCAAGTAAATTTAAGCTGTTTTATAAAATGGAATACCAAATCGTGACTGGTCTATTTGTATTGTAATTTGCACCTAATCAGATGTTAAACTAGATTGATTATCGGCTATACCGGGCACTTTGGGCTTGATTGAGCCTCTTTGTTGTATTCCGAGCGTTTTTTGAGACAATCGTTCTATTGTTGACAAGTTTTCATACGTTTTATATGGAGCACGAGGAGAAACTCTCTTTATAGAAGGAACTACTACCAGAAGCATAATCGGCTATAATATCTATAATCGGCATAGCTATCGGAGGTTTCCTTGTAAAAAAATATCTCTTGTGAAATTTGGCTGTCAAGCTCCCGCGTGTGAACTCACAGCCTCTTAGTTGAGGCTCATCTCAGTTTGGAGGCAGTCTATCGAATTTTGACCACATCTGCCAATCTCCCAAAGGTCTGGTCAAGTACGCAGGATAAATAATATCTTATGCACAAGTGTGTGCACAAACACAGCTGCACTCTCTGTCCATTCTCACAATCCGATTAGATGGTATTTTGACACGATAGAGAGAGAGAGATCAAACGCAGGACCAGCGGTGATCGCCGAATTATAATTAGACTGATTTATGTCACATTAGTTTATTCACCTGTGAATTTTGATAGCCAGTGTGCTTGACTTCAATTAATAAATAATCATTTAAATGGTAGCAAAATTAGTGATTTTTTCACATTATAATCAACTAACCCTTGCTTCATTTCAAATAAACATTTTAAACTAAATATAGCCTATGTAACTCAGTGATAATGTACGTTTTTAATAAAAAAAAATATTAAAATCGGTCCAGTACTTTTTGAGTTTATTCGTTACATACAAAAATACAAATCTTTCCTCTCTAAAAAATTAGTGTAGATGACATTGTTTGAATGTACCCACTGTATGAATCTGCCCCCTTTTCCCCTATATGAAGTTTTAAAAACTTAGCATAACTAATTATGTAAACAAAGATGTTAGAAAAAGGTTTAGTAAGCCTCTTTCTTACATAGATACAACAAGTTATTTTTACGATGATATTCTCGATTTTAACAGGCCTACCTATACTTACCGACTAATGTGTTGTATAAAAAAAGAAAGCAACTTGTGTCCCTTTTGATGCTAAAAAAGCGAAGTACAGGAGCTGTGTTTTAAAAAAATACTCAGTCAAATCAAGTAAGTACAAAACATTTTAAATAAACTATGCAGATGGTTCAAAGCGTCAATCACGATTGTGTCTCTGGCAGCACAAAACCGTGCACACTTTAAATATGTTCATTGCTTTGAACAATTCAATTCGGATTGCGGCCCTAACAGTACAAAGTAAGGTCACTTAGTATTCCATGGCGGGACCAGAGACACAATTCGTCGGTTGCGGCCTTGTAGGCCGCTGCTTATAATATTACTAAGTTGCTGAGAACTACATATAGATAACACTCAGTTATAGCCACGACAGATGTTGGATTATGTAATGTGGGTTAGAATTAACTCACCACCTGAGATTCAATTCTAATTGTAGGTATAATTCATAATAAATAATAGGCTATTATGGCTAAAAATTGTATATTAGCTAGCTATTACTTTTAGCTTATTCAAAAATAAAAGCCACGTATTTTTTTATTTGTAAATTAGACTAAAAATTACGAAGAGCCCGTTGAAATTACGCGTGACGTCACTCGGTGAGGCATTTTTACGGGAGCGAGTGACGTCAAACACTCCCACTCCTAACTTTTGATGCCTTGTATCTTTGCTATTGTTTATTTGAATGAAATAAGGAAAAATACGTGTCTTTTATTTTGAATAAGCTAAAAGACAGACTAATTACAATTTTTAGCCATAATAGCCTATTATCAGACATCATAAATAGGTATACATTCCCTGACTGTAGTGAAGGGCTAGATGGCTTATTTGGTCGTGACTCGTGCCTCCTGAACCAAGAGAACTCATCACAAATCGAACCCATGACGATTCCCACTCGGGAAAAACATTGGTATGATGAACATGTCTTTGTTCCGTGTCTGTGTGTTTGTATTCAAGTATATATTTATGGTAGGTACTTACGTTATACTGATACCCATAATACAAGTGTTCAAGCTACTTACTTTGAGATTTGAGCAATGTAATTTGAAAGCGATCACGTACCTATAACACGCACACGAACAAAAACCTATTATAGTAACAATATTTGAACACTGCTATACACTTTTTTATTTTGTTCTGTCAAACTATTTCAACGTTCCATTTCATGTTTGCAACCTCTTCTTCTCTAGATCATTTATAGTGAAAAACTTTAACATAATAAAGGACCTACATTTTGTTCTTTCTTTTGCTAAAAATGTGAAGTCTAGTAAACTACAAAGAGAGACATGATAGATTACCTTCGTATCCTAATCTTTTAGCCTTATAGTATCCAAGCTCATCTAGAGCTAAGCCAGACCTTAATTGCACACTGTAACCTGTAACCCGTTTCGCGACCAATAAATCGCCAAGGGCACTCTGGTATCATCACGACGCAGCTCCGAGTGGCCGATAGTGAGGGGCAAACCCTGAAGATTATGCGAATTATCAATATAACCATCGAGTAATTGAATTAATCAGTAGCTAATTTAAAAGATACGTAATATAAAATGTATTCGATCTACGTTCGGACATAGTGCGAAACCGCTATAGCTCAGTGTAAAGTGATACGCTTACATTTTTTAGACTTTGTCGTCTACCTCAGGCAGGATTTTTTTTATTGTTATTGGTGGCAGACGAGTATGGACATGGACATCAGAAGTTTAGTGCCCGGGGCACAGCCATGCCGCTGCCTACCGTAAGGAATGATTTCTCTTTAAACGACGTTTAAAGAAGGACATGTCATAGATATAGCACAAGATATAGCAATCAGAAAACACTGCGGCTGGGAGGTCGTTCCAGAGTTTGCAAGTCCTACAAGATACAGTCATTATTTTGACGTGCTCATGTTAAAAATGCCGTCACTTGCTGACTGGCTTGATGGCTCATTTGGTAGTGCCTTCTGCCTTTTGAGCCAAGGGTCGTGGGTACGATACCCGCATAGTACAAACATTTGTGTAATTGAACTTATCTGTATTGCTCTGGGTGTTGTTTATGTATATTTTGTATTTATTTACAAATAAAGTATCTGAGTAAGTTTATGACTTGTCTAGTACCTACCCATAGTACAAGCTTCGGCTTATAGTTCATTCCTGTCAGTGACCTGTCAGTCACTATTTTCTTAACGCGAATGAACTATAGTTTGGGGCCTGACAGCGCTATGTGGCCCTGAGTGGCATGTCTTTGGTTTTTTTAATTTACTTAAATAAATAACCCAAGACATGCCACTCCGGGCCACACAGCGCCACCTAGCCCTTCTTCATTTTCTGAAACTCAAAAAAACACACCTATGTACACACCAAAAAAACGATTAATCGATACACCATCAGAACAATTCGATTACATTTTTCCAACTAAACCCGCCCATCTCTAGTCGGCAGTGCACATTTTTCATCGCGACCGCTTCCTGGTGTAAGATTTACCGGGGGCCAGATAAGCGCCAATCTGTACCAATGGACTGGAGGCGGCTACCTACAAACTCGCCCTCTTTTGTTTTGATAACTGCCCGTAATAGTGACATTGAAATATTGGTTGCCAGCAAGTAAGGATGGCGAGGCTGAATCGACGCGAAATTCACGGCGATTTCATGTCGATTTAATTTTATTGCAAAAAATTTCTCGTTAAATTAGACGCAAGCTTATAGCAATAATTTATACCATAACTAGCTGTGCCCGCGACTTCTTCCGCGTGAAATAGAGTTTCATCCCCTATACGTGGTTAAGAATAAGTCGGTTAAAAGTAGCAACTTGGACCGATATAGTGGTTTCTGTTACTTAAATACAAGAGCATGTATTATTTAGAGGATGGCTTCATTATCATCTTTTCTTTCCCAAACACCAGCTTGTGGTGCATCCTGCCAAATATCAAACGAGGCTCTGGCAACCGACTGATTGTGGTATAACCATCACAATGACGTACATTAACACAGGTTGGTAACGGGCAGCAGCGTCACCGAAACGAGAAGCTACGCCCTGCGATCGCCAATCCGCCTACCCAGCGTTACGATGGTGGGTGAAGCTTCCAGATGTTGTTTTACTTGATGCTTGATGATGTTGCAGTTGTAAATAACTGGAGAGGCCTTATATCTAGCAGTGGACTGCGATAGGCTGATGATGATGGCAAAGGCCTTAACCACTATACTGATTTCCCAATGCACAAATATGAAAATAAAAAAAAAAACCAGCTTAACCGCTTTTTAGACGAGACCTTCAACCGCTAAAACCGAGCCAATCAAAGACCTAACTAAGCTAGCCTCTAAACTTCTTCTCAGTCGTTCACTCTTGACAGAGTGGTGGTGGTCATGGGGAGTCGTCTGCTGCTGTGGTTGCCGCTTTCGCGATCCGTCTCCACCGGTCTCTGCAGGTGGCATGGCGAGAACATTCCACCACAGGCGTCCCGGTGACGGACTTGATGGTGTCTGTCCAGCGGGTAGGCGATCGACCCCGTGGTCTTTTACCTTCGACTCTGCCCTGAATCACCAACCGCTCCATGGAATTGTTATTACGGGTAACGTGTCCAAAGAATCTGAGTATTCGTAATTGCACAAGCGACGAAAGTCTTTGCTTTATGTTTATTTCTTTCAGTATGGACACGTTAGTCCTGTGAGCTGTCCAGTTGATTCCGAGCATACGTCGTGCCGAGCCTCTAAACTACCCAACGGCTAATTACCCAAAACGCGTCCTGGCATCCACTGAGCACAATACACCGACTACACGAGTCACAAGACCGCACTGGCCGATAGAGGGCGCGCGGACAGCGCCGCGACGCAGATAGCCCAGTTTGCGCGCACAATTGTCGCGTCTGCGCCCGCGCACCATTGTGCCGCGGGAACACGGCCTTAATTGCGCGCCTGAATAAATTAAAACCAGAACGCTATCGTACACGCCGTGTAACTTAGGAGCTACGAAGCGGATAAGTTGGGACAGTTTTAGTGGTTTCTGGTACTTGAAAATTTAAAGTTAACATTTATTATGCACTTAGTATTTGACGGCCTAGTTTATCTCATGTCCCTTAAGGACAAATTTACAGGTTACTGACTTTTACTATCAAAAAATTACTCTGTAGCAACCCCGGAGTCAGGAAGTTGAGAGTGATACCCCCCGTGCATCGGAAAGCTCGTTTAGCCGTTGTTCCTGCATCCGATCTCTATCCGAATGTCTTGAATTATCTCCACAACGGATAATGAGAGTGATGGAACAGACAGAACAGGTTTTTGCACACACGCACCCTTGTGCACTTCAATATCTCCTACCGGCAGCGACCCCGGAACTCGATATGAGTTGCGGGTGTCCATGGGCCATGTCGACTGCTCCACCATCAGGCATTAAATGTGTTCGTCTCATCGTCTGCCGAACTTTATATAAAAAAAAGATTGACCGCGCTGTTGCCGGCATTCATTTTCAAAAACACATAAAAGTGCTCACGACTTCCAAGTATTTCATGAAAGAGTACCTATTCAAAATCAACACAATACATCATTTGCGTTGAATTTGGGGTGAATGCTCCGTATAAACTTCCACCCCCCATTTTAGGGAAGTGGGGGGTTAGAAAGGGGCCAAAAGTAGTCGATGTTACTCTTCATCCCTTCAACTATCTCCATTTAAAAGATCACGTCAATTCGTCGCTCCGTTTTGCCGTGAAAGAAAGACAATCAGACAGACACACTTTCCCATTTATAATATTAATAGTATAGTATATAGTATGGATTATTCTCAGAATAAAAGCACCTATAAATATAGTATAACTGCATATGTAATTCACTCTGTCCAAAGCACAAACATTAAGGATATTCCCCATTACTGCACAGAACTAATTAAACATAATTATAGAAGCTCAAACCTCTTCATAGATTCAAGGCTCACTGCGCATGGGCAATAGTTATTACTTGTTATTCTAGTTGTTTGTTAATTGAAATGCGTGTAAATATCCCTCGGTCCAGGTTATGAAACGGCCTTATTATGGCCTTAGAGGAGAATGCATTCGAAGATAAATGGGCTTGAAACGCTACATGCCTTCAAGATGTCGGCAGATCGGTAGCTTTTATGCACTTACATTCATTTATCTGTCTGTTAGATTAGAATATAGGAAATATGTACGTGTACTGTAATAGGCTATAATTGACATACTGTGTGTTCATGTTTGAAATTCATTTGTGCCTTTATTCGAAGTTGTTAAGGGGAAGAAACATTGAGAGGAAATCTGCACATCTGGGATGTAAGAGGGCGACCCATCATCTTTTCGCTTCAAGCTAACCTCACCTGCCCGTAGTGCATCCTGTCGAATAGCAAATGAGGCGCTGGCAACCGACTGGTGGCGGTATAACCATCACGATTGAAGGCGTAGCTAAATACCACAGGCCGATGACGGGCAGCAGAGAAGCTACGCCCTACGATCGCCAACCCGCCTGCCCAGCGTGGCGATTATGGGTATATCCTCCAGATGTTTGCCCTAAGTGGCCATGAACTGGAGAGGCCTATGTCCAGCAGTGGACTGCAATGAGCTGATGATGATGATGATGACGACACATCTGTGAAGAGTCTCTAAGGGTATAAACTACGTTATACAAGGACGTCCCGTCCAGTTCTATACAAAGGTGACACCATGTGAAGTCGACCAACCCGCATTGGCCTTTATTTTTGACCTAAGGCCTCATCGCCCTAGAATAGGCTGTTGAGTATATACTGCTGCGGTGGTACCGGTTGGAAAGAAGAGAAGATGGAGAAATCATTATTAAAATGTTTTTTAGAGAGGAATTACTCAATGAGTAGCTAATCCTCGGCTTTCGAGCTCGGCTAAATTTGACTGGCTCGGTGGCTCAATTGGTAGTGACCCCTGCCTTCTGAGCCAAGGGTCGTGGGTTCGATTCCCACCCGGGACAAACATTCGTGTGATGAATACTTGTGTTTGTTCCGTGTCTGGGTGTTTATAACTTGTATTTAAGTATTTATTTGTGGTACCTTCGTTGTTCTGATACCCAGAACACAAGTGCTTAAGCTACTTACTTTGGGATTAGAGCAATGTATGTGATGTTGTCTAATATTTAAAAAAAAAAAAAAAAAAAAAAAAAAAAAAAAAAAAAAAAATTCAGATAACGTATGTGATGCATTCATGAGCTTATCAATCGAAACCTTACTCACTGTTATTTTTTTACCCATATCAATTCCGTTTACGAAGTGTTAATTTCCCATCTCTCCATTTTAATTATCAAGGCCTGACGTATCTATAAAAGGGAAGATAATTGCTTTAATCTCATAATCCAAAACTTAGGAAGCAAACTAGATAGCTATGACGTAAGTACCTAAAGCTACTACATTACGTCATCACCAAAAAGCTCACGCCTTTGCCGCACATACCGAACCTATACTTATTTATTATTTATATCTGTTGAACTCGGATTCGACAAAATTATAATGGTATCGCTTATTTGAGCTCGTGCCGGCTATCGTGGCATTAAAAGCACATTTATTACCGGAGCTTAGAACTAAATCAGGGGAAAATAAAATGGCGCTCGATATTATTTTGCACTTAATTGGTTTTGAAAAGTTGTAAATTGAAAGTTTTTTTCCGCCAAGGTAAATAGAAGATTTACTCAGTCAAGTCATTATGTTAGACTACCTCGTTGGTAATGCCGGTGAACCTCCAAGAGGTCCCGGGTAAAGAGCCTGTGATAGAACGTGCTCAGCCAAGTCACCTTAGAAAAACCGATTCACTCTTGCCTCGAAAATTGAGCGATTAGACTCGTATTTATCGGAGAACTCGACACAGACTCTGGCAAAGCTGGCGTTCCATAACTTAGCCGTTCGCACTATGAGTAAAGCGTTTTGCCAAATACATAAAGTAACATTTCAAAAATAAAATTTAGTTAAATTACATAAATAACTTCATAACGGCATGGCTTAAGCACTTGTGCTATAAAAGCTATGGATATACGACAAAACAAAATAATTATCAGGCTTTTTTTGTGGATCCCACTGCATAGACTTACTGTCCTGATTGCCAAAAAAAAACAATAATCTACACTAATAATATAAAGAGGAAAGATTTGATGTTACATAATGTAAATCGTAAATGTTAAACAGGTATAAAATGAAGCGCCATTTTAGGCGCCACCGTCTAAGTAACAGCGGCCGGTGCGCACGCGCCGCTCCCGCCATCTTGTTTAATCTAGTGCCGTTGATCGCGGAAAAGCGCGGCAACCTTCAACGACCTTCGCTCTCCGACACAACAACCCACAACTCAACGACATAACCGCAAACCAATCTCGACTCTATCTACGTTTCATTTGTATGAGTTTACGCTTCAAAGTTGCATGAATTTTCATATGTCGCTTGAGACGTTAATGGCGGGTGTACCATTCTGTCCCATGTATTTGTGCTCTATAAACAAACTGCTTAAATTATGCACTGGGCCTATAAATCGATCACTGGGTAGATTTATTTTAAAGTGATACTTTGTCACATTTGTTTAAATTATTTTATCATGACACAGGTTTGCGGGCGCAATTATGCGTTGTAAACATTTAAATGCAGCGTTAAACTGTTAGTTTCTCTTTTGTTATTTCTTGTAATGATTTTGATTTAAAACAAAATGCTGCTATGTAGAAAGTTGCGTTATTATAATTTGAGAAATCGTCTTAATTGAATAAGCTTACTTAAGCGTCGCTTTTTAGGATTGGGAACTCTTTCAGGTTTGGTGGTTAGTTTTCTTACCACCTATAATTAGCTGTTTAAATGTTTATATCACACTCGACAACGAGCTAAACTATGTTATGAAGTTGTTATTTACTATGTTTTGACATATTTTGAAGGAAAAGCGCGGTGGTTTAAAACAGGGATCGGAACTCGAATAGGAATTGGGATCGTAATTAGGTTGCCCCAATGACTGTGGATTAAGACATTGATTTGGATTTAGAAAGGAAGTGCAAAATACAAATGAAGTTCCATTTCCATTGCATAAATAATCCATTAAGATTTATCAAATACGTACTCGCTTTCCCTCGCCGCTTCGCCCACGTTAATATACTCGTACATAGGCTTGTCAGAGTCTTCATTGTGCGTGTTTCTATCCATCCTTAAACTGATCCCGCTCCCCATCCGGATTCCTTTACGGATCCCTCTCTCGATCCCTATCGATATCTCGATCATAATACCAATTAATTCAACTGCTTTAAACCAAGTGCGGTCACCAACCAGCCTGCTAAGCGTGTTGAACATGGCAAATCCCCGTAAATGACAATCGTCATTGGAGGAGGCCTAGCCTATGTCCAGCAGTGGACCTCTGCAGACAGATTTATTAGGTTTACCAACGTTTATAAACAATTATATTATACTTAGAACTAAAAACATACATTGGTGTCTACACTATTGCTATAAACAGTTATAGGCAAACACTGCTTGCGCCAAAACAACGGAAAAATATAAATATGTAGCTTAAAAATTATATAACATCTAATGAGATCTCTGCCTCCGAATCCTTCCAAGAGTTGGTAACCGATCTGCAGAGCTTGGCAGGAGATGATGATGATATGGCACCAATGGGTGGATTAATACCAAGTAATCCCGTAATACAAACATAGAAAACAGAATTAAACAGATATTTCATTATCCAACAATAGTAACTATTCCGTTATCTGTATAACATATCTCTTGTCTATCTGTTGTGGACCTGATAAATTTACTTCAAATTATAGAACGTGGTTAGCATTGAACAGATGTTTTATGCAATAAATTGCATATTTCTCAATATAAAACAGTACACAAATTGTTGGTTGTTGATAACTTGCTAAGAATAATAGGCTATTATTTTATTGAATTCTGTTCTCTTAGTACGAACTAGACGTTTTAATTAATCTTAAACAAGTTACAATAAATTGGCATTATCATCGTGATGATAACGCCAATTTAATTTACAATGAGTACGAATAATACAATACATAATTATTAAGCATACTTAATTGATATACCTGTTGAGCTAATATATATTAACAATTTATTATACATCTTAACTAATATTATAAAGCTGAAGAGTTTGTTTGTTTGTTTGAACGCGCTAATCACAAGAACTACTGGTCCGAATTGAAAAATTCTTTTTGTGTTGAATAGACCATTTATCGAGGAAGGCTTTAGGCTATATAACATCACGCTGCAACTATAAGGAGCAAAGAAATAATGGAAAATGTAAAAAAAAACGGGGAAAAAATAACTATTCCACGCGGACGAAGTCGCGAGCACAGCTATATTATCATATAGCAGTTATTTGCATGAATGCACCTAAATACTTCAAAGTACCTAATTATCATCTCTCTCATCTCTGTTGCATCTGGATTCCTCTGCCTGAAGGTTGTCTGGAAGAGATCGCTATAAGATAAGCGATAAGACCACCTAAATTGTACTTTGTTTTTGTTTGTAATGTGTTTTCCTGTAATGTCTGTGTTTTTGTGAAATAAAAAGTTTCTATCTATTTGTCATTACCAAGACAAAGTTTACTTTATATGATTGAACAATATAAGCAATCTTATTAAATGCAGTAATAATTTGGTTGATGACCAGTGCACGCGATTGCCGCAAAGTACAAACATTTGTGTGCATGAACATATTTATATGTCTTCGGTTATTTATTTATTCTTTTTATAATTCTAAAAAAACATGGGGACCACTTTGAATAATATTTACTCTATTACATGATTCTTCACATTCGCGATAGCAATAACAATAAAGTTACGCGTAAGTTACATATTTGCTACAATAAGTTTTGTACGTAACAATTTAAACATATCACCAGTCAGTCGTTACGGCGAAGAAAGTCGCCTAAAGACCTGGCTTGAAGTAGAGCAAAGTTAACTTCCGTGTCTGTATTTTTATGTTAAACAACATGAAGGTATAGGTACATGACCACGCACCAAAGTTACCCAAATCTGTACCCAATAGGTACTTAGTTAAAATTTATTTGGGTTTGTTATATTCCTAAATAAATATTTGTCAACTCGATACTTTTAAGTTTTCATAGTACCTACTGTATGGGGGATGTAAGGGAGCGGCCTATCATCTTTTCGCTCCAAGCCAACCTCACCTGCCCGTGGTGCATCCTGCCGAATAACAAACGAGGCGCTGGCAACCGACTGGTGGCGGTATAACCATCACAATTGAAGGCGTAGCTAAATACTAAAGACCGGTGACGTGCAGCAGCGTCACCGGAGCAAGAAGCTACGCCCTGCGATCGCCAACCCGCCTGCCCAGCGTGGCGATTATGGGTATATCCTCCAGATGTTTGCTCTAAGTGGCGAACAACTGGAGAGGCCTATGTCCAGCAGTGGACTGTAATAGGCTGATGATGTTGATAGTACCTACTACAGCATTGTGGCGTAAAAGCGAAACAGGGGCCCAAATCACTAAGGCAATGGTCAAATAACCATATCAATCACCTATCAGTTGCCACCGCTATGCCGTAACTCCGTAGGCTTATTCTAGCTACACATAATTTTTGTAAAAAGTTTTATTTTTCATTAACTTTTTATTCATCGACAACCCACTTTACAACATCAGTAATTTTAATCTGTTATTGAGAAAAAATATACATATAGATAACGTATCTTCAACCAATCTACTTTTGAAGTCAACAACTTGTCAGCGACTTGCGTGTCACGTCTACGATTATCGCACAAGAAAAATCAGACGAGCACGCAATCGTCAATCACCAATGCAATCGTATAGCTTAGCTTGAATCGTATCAAGCGAAACGACATTTTTTTTTCATAAGAAGAGCATTCAGAATGACCTCACTGCACCTGATAGTAAGCGGTCATGAGGTCCAAAGTTAGGTCGACAGGCATAATAGAACAAACCCATCGTGCATGTCGCCCTTACACTGAAGGCCCACTGACTTGACTGGCTCGGTGGCTCAATTGGTAGTGACCTCTGCCTTCTGAGCTGAGGGTCGTGGGTTCGATTCCCGCACAATACAAACATTTTTGTTCATGAACATGTCTGTTTGTATTGGTCTGGGTGTTTAATATGTATTTATTAACAAAAATCTAGGTATGTTTATCAGTTGTCTAGTACCCATAGTACAAGCTTCGGCTTAGTTTGCGGCTAGATGGCGATGTGTGGCCCAGCGTGGCATGTCTTGGGTTATTTATTTATTTACTGAGATGCCCATTCACGCCCCGCCTAAGCCAGGATTGTAAGAGGAAGGAAACACATAAGCTGGAAGGGCAATTCATGACTTAATGGCACGGGGCAGGAACGAGGAACTAAACCTATTGGTGCGCGCCACCATCGTCTGGATGGTATGCGGATGGCGACGCTGTCCAACACTTGTTGTTCGAAAGTGGAAAGGAGGGGATGGGAAATATTCTATTCAGTTTTTGAAGGGACAGATATAGAGTGCATGCGATGGTCCTGGTGTTGCAGGCGTTCATGGTCATCATAATCATCAGCCTTTGGATATCCACTGCCCCAGCAGTTGTCATAGGGGAATTGCCTTAGTCATCACGCTTGGCAGGTGGGTTGGTGACCGCAGTAGTTCTTATTTATACCCAGGTAAACGCTGCTGCCCATTTCCTGATACTCCCTCAGTCATCTTCTACAACACGGGATGGGGATTGTTTTTATAGTAGCTCGACATAATGGTTTCCCTACGCCTGATGGAAAGCGAAAGAAAAGCCCAAATTGCTGTGACAACGGGCAAGTAACTGGTCAGTTACCTGTTGCCATCGCCATGTCGGCCCAGCCCTAACCCCCTACGAGCTCCGGAAACCTTACTCACCTGCAGAAACATGACCCGGTGGTCATTTGGCTGCGGTATTGTATAGAGGATTGGATTGTTTGTAATAATTTAATTCTCTAACTCCAAACAAAAAGCCGACATTAGTATCAACAGACTGGTACAATTTTCTCGCTATAATGCGTTCATTATATTATACATCTGCTCTATTTGTATTGGTCGTGGTCGGTGGGCAGGAAATTGCGTGCTCCTTTTTTATGGCCGTATAAAGTTTTCTAATCTCTTACAGAACACTTTTATAATAAAAATTTAATATGAGAAGACGGCGGAATGCTTTTCACCTCTACGTGTTGCGCCCCCATTTTAAGTGCTGTAATGCGGGAAATTGTATGTAGAGTGTAATATGTAGGTATACTTTTTTTTATTGCTGTGGATGATAGACAAGCAAGCGGCTTGTCTTGCTTGCTTGTATTGTTGATGTGTTAGCTGATGCGATACTGCCTGCCGTAAGAAAATAACATGGTACCACCAAACGCAACGCTTGTCTCTTTGCCTAATATTTATGTTCCTGCATTTTTATGTTCTAAATTCATAGTTATAGGAGAAGTAAGGGTACGACCTATTACCCTATCGCTCCAAGCCTGTTACACCGCCACCAGTCGGCTGCCAGAGCCTAGTCTATTATTCAGCAGGATGCACAACGGACAGGTGAGGCTGGCTAGGAGCGAAAAGATGATAGATCGCTCCCTTACATTCCGTTGCCCTATGAAGGCATTATGTAGTCGATGTTACCTCACAAAATGTACTATAACATGTTAACCCGTTCTCTGCACCATCTCTCCTAATCGGTTTTTCGTTCAAAACGACGTATCGGTAACGCGTGCATCTCTACCGTCACCGTCACCGATAGCTTACCGATACCGGCGCGCACAATTAGTGCTGCGCTATCGGTAATTACGATCGGGAGCCGGACGCATCGGCCGGCCGATATGACCGGTCGTTATTTGCTATCGGTCCGCCGGTGCTTAGCTTGAAGTGCCGGACGATTGTATCAACGGCATGTTATCACCTTGCTTTTGATTGACGATTTCACAACTATACGCGGAAGAATTCTGACATCTAGTTATAGATAGGCATCGTTTTAAATATACCTAGGTATTACGAGTATATGTAGACAATTTTTATTCTCTAGTACATAGCACAAACATTTGTGTGTATGAACATGTCTGTATGTATCGGTCTGGGTGTAAATACTCAGACCATCACAAACATGATTGATTTACTTTATTACGAGTAATATATTTATTCCTTTACTGGCTTCTAAATAATACTGAACGAATGAATAAAATAATGAAAAATTACTTACCGCGTCAAATGTAGGTATGTAGACAGACCAGCAGCTGCTGAAAAGTGCTTTTACATACCTGAAAATAAAAAGAAAGGAAAATAAGAGCCTGCGAATAAAAAGAAAGGAGAATTTAGAAGACATTTTGACATAAATAAATAAAATAATCAATTTCTTTAGTGCATTGAGGAGTTGTAACCTAAAATACTGAAAGAGGGTTATATTCCTTTCGTATAATAACCGTTTAATAATATTCGTATTTAACCGACTTTTAAAAAAAGGAGTACCAGGCAAAGTGTACAGTTGTTGTACAATTTAGACGGTCATATCGCTATGAGCGATTTCTAACAGACAGCCTTTGGCTAGAGATTAGCACAGGTACTTCTGAATATGTTCAGGAAACAAAAAAGACTCAATGTTATAACAATCACCTTTTCTTTCTTTTTTTTACCTATGCTATTCCACGACTGGGCAAAGGTCTTCCACAAATTTTTCCAAATTTCTCTGTCTAAAACTAGAGCCCGCCAATCCTCCGATTGATGGGCCAAATCGTCACACCATCTTTTACGGGGGCGCCCTCTTCGGCAGTAGCCGTCTTATGGCACCCAACAATCATCATCATCATCATCAGCCTATTGCAGTCCACTGCTGGACACAGGCCTCTCCAGCTGTTTGCCACCTAGGCCAAACTTCTGGAGGATATACCCATAATCGCCACGCTGGGCAGGCGGGTTGGCGATCGCAGGGCGTAGCTTCTTGCTCCGGTGACGCTGCTGCCCGTCATCGGCCTCTGGTATTTAGCTACACCTTCTATCGTTATGGTTTTACCGCCACCAGTCGGTTTGCCAGAGCCTCGTTTGTTGTTCGGCAGGATGCACCACGGGCAGGTGAGGATGGCTTGGAGCGATAGGTCGCTCCCTTACATCCCCCCCAACAATCACCTAATTAAAAAAAACATGCTATAGAAAACTAGCGAAAATATTGTGACCTGTTCCTTTTGACCTACTCATACCTTACAGCGATGTTACAAAGAAAGTGCAAACGTGTAATTATCCGGTGTCACTTAGGTAATTATTAAAGAAAGTGCAACAAATGACCGTGATCAACATTACCTTATAGAGTAGGTTACACTTGGTTCTACCAGCGATTTGTAAAAACATGTAAGTAATTTCCCGTCACTACTGCGGTCGCTACTGTACGATAGGGATGGGAAGGCAAGTTAGGTATAGCGAAATGTATACAGCGAAGCATTCAGTAGAAACACATTCAGGCGTAACGACAGGATCAAAATGAGAAAACCGAATTTGAGGCGCTAATGGTAAAGTTACCACACTGCTTGTGTGAATTTTATTAAGTACCTGAAGCTGAGTTTCTTCACCGTACCACGCGATTGCAATTCCATCCTCATCATCTCGATGGTTGGCGATCCTCCACTGTACGCTTTATGAGGAACTTCTTGCCTCGCGCATCGGTTTTGTGGAACCAACTCTCTGCTTCAGTATTTCCGAACAGCTACGACATGGGAGCCTTCAAGAAACGAGCGTACTCCTATTTAAAAGGCCGGCAGCGACCCTAAACTCGATTTGAGTTGCGGGTGTCCATGGGCGGTGTCGACTGCTTACCATCAGGCATCACATTTGCTCGTCTATCGCCTCTTGCATAAAAAAAAGTACCTAACAATCATTAAAAAGTCGCTGGCACCAGTTAGCAAACGAGCCCAAAGCCCCAATCACAGAAAATCTCCATATGGAATTACTTCCACACTTCGTAACGAGCCTACGAATTTTTCAGTCCCCTTAATAGTAGATATCACCATTGCAGTACATAAGTGAAAAATACGTATACGTATCACTAGGGAAGGGTACGGTAGCTGTGCTATTTCACGAATAATATGAAACCTAAACTGATCGTCTGGGTTCAAGGGAGCATGGCAATGTGGGACAGTTATTGAATCCTGGCGTGACGCTCACTATCACGCGCACGTTTTTGCTGTTACGTGTTGAAATAAAAAGATAGGTATAAGAGAGGTATGGCATAGCGAATCTTTGCTCGAATTGAGTCGCCCGTCAGGGGAAGGACCAGCCAAATGACCTCTGGGTCGTGTTTCTGCCGGTGAGTAGGGTTTGCGGAGCTAGTGGGGGGGTTAGTGTTGGGCCGGCATGGCGGTGGCAACTGACTGGTAACTGACTAGTAACCCGTTGTTACAGTGACTTGGGCTTCTCTTTCGCTTTCCATCATGCGTAGGGAGGCCATTATATTATGTCATGCCACTATAAAATAAAAAGATATTAAGCTATCCTAGAACATCACTAGCCGCTCAGGCATGCTTAATCACCGGAGATCGCTTTCAAGGCTTCCGGGCCCCGGCACGCGGCGCTGGCTCAAACGCGCCGTACATCACGCAGCGCTAATGACGGCAACCGTCTTAGCGATCGCGCCGGAATGGCTAAAGAGCCGGCTGCACACCGGACGATGCATCGCACTTCGCGTCGCTTCGTCGCAACGAGAGTCGAAAAAGACGCTTGCACCAAGAAGTAGGACTGCACTATAAAGATGCTTTTTGTTCCTAAATGATGATAATAGAGCTACCTCTACGAAGATTCGTTATGCCCTACGGCATAACGAATCTTCGCTCGAATTGAGCTGCTCGTCCGGGGATGGACCTCCACCCTATAGAATACAGCAGCCAAATGACCTGTGGGTCTTGTTTCTGCCGGTGAGTAGGCCGGTTATTATTTATTATTATAACATACATCACACAGCGCTAATGATGGTCAGCCGTCTTAGCGATCGGGATGGCATGGATCCTTTGTGGATCGCTTGAATCGTAATATTCAATTGGATCCATGTAGCATGATCAATGATCCACACTCTGCGAACCTGGATCGCGAATCGTAGAGTCACCGATTGATTTTTTGAATCGTCCGATGTGGATCCGGCTAATGAAACTGCGCGAACATACTACGCAAATTGAAGGGAAAATAACACGGGATTCTATGAATGAGGCGTGAAGAATCAGCTTGAGGGAATACACTGTGATAGATATCAACAGGAGACTAAGAAAGTACATGTGGCAATGGATTGCTTACATTCATTACTTTATTCAAGTTAAGTAATTTATATTTGTAATGGGATGTAAGGGAGCCTATCACCTTTTCGCTCTAAGCCAGCCTCACCTGCCGTGGTGCATCCTGCCGAACGACAAACAAGGCTCTGGCAAACCGACGGTAAAACCATCACGATAGAAGGCGTAGCTAAATACCACAGACCGATGACGGGCAGCAGCGTCACCCTGCGATCACCAACCCGCCTCCCCAGCGTGTCGATTATGAGTATATCCTCCAGATGTTTGACCTTGGTGGCGAATGACTGGAGAAGTCTATGTCCAGCAGTGGACTGCAATAGGCTGATGATGATGACTTTATATTTGGGTAAAAATAAAACGACTTTGAAAAAGGCATCATTATTAGCCTGCAAACTTCCAATGACCTTGTCATTTTGGGGTGATTTGCTTCAGTCGCCACTTTTGGCAGGCGGGTTGGTGACCACAGTAGGTTTTATTTGTACGTAGTTAGATACTTGTGTCCGATAAAAGCTGATGCCCGTTTACTGATATTTCTTAGTTGTCTTATACAACGCCCACGCGATGAGATGGGTTGGTTCTATTCTAAATCCGGAAACTACACACACAGACATATTCAGCAAAATGCTTTTATTCATACGACTAAATTACGAAAATGCAAATGCACATTTTCCTACTCTCTCAATAGTATTCAGTGAACTCACGCATTATACCATTATACGGGCTAACCGAATTCCATTTAGGCCCTTGTTCGCCTAGATAACCCAACTTCCTAGTAGTGGAACAAACTTAATTAATTGGCGTATAAACACTGTAATCCAGACGGTTGTGATAGAGGCCTATCTAGAACTAGGCTGAGCTGAGAAAAGGTTTTCAATTTAGCAACATTATGCTCTAGTTTGCATAATCCGGTAAATTTGAGATGGTTTGGAATCTGTGAAAGGGCTTTTGTGTTAATATGGACACCAACATTTTAAATTTTATGGGATACGTTTTTGAAAACGTATACTATTAAATACGTTCTTTAAAGTCTGTAACTTATTAATCAATTCCTAATGTTAAAAATATACATTATTAACTCATCACCTAGTCGATAACCTCTTCATTCATAAGATATTCTTATATTAAAAACTACTTAGTCAATGCAAATGGTTTTGCGTGATTAACTAATAACGTAGGTATTGATAATTTTAAAATAAGTAATTAATACTAACCACTGATTGAGATCAGTGTCGAACTAAAGGTTTTTTTGTACAGTAAGCCCTTACTGTAATCAAGCTTTTGTTATATGACAAGATCTGTAGACCGACAAAAGGTCAGTAAAATGTCCTCAATGTTACTTAATAACAATAAATATTACCGAGTTACAATGTGTGAAGACGTCTCTCAGAGCACTCAGAAACGTGCATATTTAGAAAATTTCGGTTTTTTTTTTAGATTCTCCGCGTAGAAACACGATCGGATCTAAAGAAGTGATAAGTATGCCCAAAGACGTCTGTCAGAAAATCCGCTCGAGTATGGCTCTCGAAACAATAAGCATAAACTATCTGAAGAACCTCGGTTTATTTTTTTATAGTAGCTCAACATTATAAACTCGACGAACAAAACCTATTTCTCCAATGTCCTGGTCACAGTGGTCACCCCATAACCCCGGGCCGGGGCAGGCGGGCGGAGTGCGCCATAATGAGAGTAATGTGGCGGCCACTCTCTGCCCGAGGTGCGAATTTATGCAGGTGCCGGCAAACAATGCTAGTTTGTGGGGCGATTGTCCCTGCCTCTGCCGCAGCGGGGTCACACTAGTGTGTGTCGTTATTGTTCTTTAATGTTGTAGTTCTTTGCTATTTTCGTCGCCATGTTGAGACATTCGTACACGGTGGAAATGTAAAATCGTTTCATAGATTTAGCCTATGTTTGATTGCCCCTTTTCTTTGATATAACAATTATGTAGGAATTGCTAACAGCAACCAGAGTAATACATTTAAAATCCCCCTGATAATTTTTCGATATTTATAGTTTATTTATTTGCTCATTATTTATTATAAAAGTATAACCACATAATAAATATTAGGCATTCACAATTACGTATTTCAAGTATTTATAGGGCTAGCATGTGCATAAGGGCGCTCATAAATTTCACGAAAAACAAAATACAACCGAGTTATGCTATAAGTATAATATAAGAAAAGTAAGTATAGGTCATCAGACGCATTATACACCCAGAACTATGAAAAGTGAAGAACGTCATATTAAATTATCCTTTATTAACAAAAGGGGTCAATTGTGTGGTTAAAATCAAAATAATATTTGATAGAGTCTACATTCACTGTTGATGAGAATATTACTATTATACCTATTTATTTTGCCGTTAACTGTACATTTGTACATGTAATATCGGAAATTGACTTTGTCGCGCCTCGCTTTTCTGTATCACGTAGGTACTATTCGAAATTACCTTAGGGTGTCTTCCTATTCTGTCAGTTAATCTGCATATATGTTATCTATTGTTATCTGCATATAATAATGTTATCTGTGTTTCTCTGTGAACACTGACCGCACATAAATCTGCTCTCTACATAACCTAAAGATTAACAAGTAGAGAATGCTCCTAGCATTAAGTTGGCTTTTTATACCATTTTGTGCAATAAAGTTTAAATAAATAAATAAATGTTAATCAACATTTCGGAGACCAAATCACCTCGGAGTCACCACTATCACGGTTAGTGATTACATAAAACGACCACTCGAGTCTAACGGAAAGCGAAGGAGAAACCCAAATTGCTGCAGCAAAAGACTAAAAATCCTTGCAGTAAACATACCTTTCGAGTAGATCTCGTACATTCGTTTCCCCCCAACAGTTCACTGACCATGATAAAGCCTGACCATAATCTTTCTTTTTTTATATATAATACACATAGGTATAGCTATCAGACAATATCACATACATTCCGATTCCGAAGTAAGTAACTTAAATACAAATACAAACACCCAAAACACGAAACAAGCACGAAATGTTCATCACACGAATGTTTGTCCGGGGTGTGAATCGAACCCACGACCCTTAGTTCAAGACGCAGGGGTCAATACGCAATGATCCGTCGTGCTAGTCCATGAATAATTCAAGTCGTGTACAGTCGTGTTATATTTGAGAACTGAGCCCAGTGTTATGTTCAGTCAAGCCTAAACATTACAGGCTAATGTAATCAGTGAGGAAGCGCCCTAACACGCATTCGACGAGCCGTTTATATCTCCCCGCTGTCCTCGACAGTGCTTTAGCTAAGTTAGCGCTTCGCTCTCTACGATACAGCGGAATTATCATAGCTTATCATTGTTGTCGCGAGCAAATGACGCGGCGGTAGTTTAGTGGCGAGTGGGCGAGCCGGCGCTGTCGACAAACGGCGTTTGTCGAAATTATTGCCGCGAGTGGACCCAAGCGAATAAAGTAGCTGGCTGGGGCGATAGTGCTGTGTTGTAGGGAACCACGTCGATAGTCGTGAAAAGCGACAAGTTTGAGTAATACGAGCATAGCAGTCGACTAAGTGTATGGTGTAGAAGCTAGAAAAAAAATGCCATTTGGGGCGATAGCGCTGTGCAGTAAGGAACCGCGTCGACAGGTTGTGAGAATTGCTAAATTCGACCGAAAAAAGGGTCGCTTAATATGCTGTGTCGAGGGACAAGAGATCGCTTCGCGCCTATGCGTCGAGCGATCAAGGAAGGAGGCGAGGAGGAACATCAAGTTCAAGGAAAGTGAATTAAATAGCCGACCCGTGCTCTGTTTCTACGCGGTTAGAAACCACATCGATACACTGTGAGAAACTCCAACATCGACCCATCAATAAAGCTGACCAAGAGCAGTAAGACCATAGATTACTATCAATTGTGATGGGTAAAGAAAACTTAAATTAACATATTTTTTTAAATTCAAAACCCAGTAAACATTTTCATTAAAAAATTTTAACGGAAAGAATACAAAAATACGAATAACAAATAAATTACCGACGCCTAATAATAAATTCCGCTTCAATATGCACACTTATCTGTGTTAAAAATCTATGTAATTATTCAGTCGTCTACTTTAAGTTACTCATTTCTGCTTGCCCCAACGTGGGCAGTAGCGATGAATCGATAACTCGGTATTTACGCAACACTATCCAGCTATTATACAGAGTGAATGGCGTTGCCTATTTATCGATAGTTTAACAATCGATAGTTTTCATCTAAATAAGACGATCCCATCGATAAGCCTATCGATAGTATATCTTAGATACTATCGCATGTAAGCAATACTATCACATGAAAGTAATACTATAGCATGTAAGCAATACTATCGCATGTACGCAATACTATCGAATGTAAGCAATACTATCACATGAAAGTAATACTATCGCATGAAAGTAATACTATCACATGTAGGTAAGCAATACTATCGCATGAAAGCAATACTATCGCATGTATGCACTACTTTCGCATGAAAGCAATACTATCGCATGTAAACAATAATATCGCATGTAATCAATACTATCGCATGTACGCAATACAAGTATCCATCACACCATTGGTAGTATTGTTGGTCACCGAGAATAAATTATCGACACATTGATTGTGACGAATAATACTGTAGGTACTCGTAGTATCTATAGTATTGCTTGGTTCTGCGCTATGAATAACACCGATAAGCTATAGATACGACTTAAACTATCGATAATCGATAACTTATCGAAAATCGCCTATCGGTCGACAACACTAGTACAGAGTGTTATTATAAGGCACTTTCTTCGGGGTTTATTGTGCGATGTGTCGCCGGGTTGTTGGTTTTATAGCACCCTTAATGAAATACTGTTTTGTACTTTCATCTGATATTTTGTGGCCGGCTATCTGTGTCATAACTGGTGGTTTATGCTTCGGGAGACAGTATCTATGCGACTGTTTGCTTGTGCGACTTTCTTGTATTTAAGTTTCGATTAAATTCTGTTTGTTAGTGCAAAAAGTTGAGGGGATGAAATGTCCACTAAGGGTGTTAGCCGACCTATCGTCGACATCGATCGATGGAAGATTTGATCGACGTAGATTGATAATTTCTTCTTTATTGATGATCGATCTCGATCATTAGAGAATATAATAATATGGAAAAAAAAAAAATAATTTTTATTAATTATTAAATAGCATTTATATTATGCTCTACATTTCATGCTATGTTTTTTTTTTGGCTAAGAGTCCTTTCAGGGCTCTTTTTCTTTGTTTCCTCTGTGTATTTTCTATCTTGCTATTCCCTACCCTAACGTTGTCCGGTAGAGATCGCTCACAGCGGTAAGACAGTCTTAATTGTACAACAATTGTATACTTTGTCTAATTCTAATTAAAATAAGACGACGAACACACAAAAAACATGTTTCACTGAAAATTCGCAAAAATTGATCGAATATTTATTTATCGATGAGCCATGGCTTAATGGCTCGAATTAGGGTCTATACGCCGAATCGTCAAAGAAAATATATCTCCTTCAAAGAAAGGAGGGACGATGGTGGCGCGCACCAAGAGGTTTAGTTCCTCTTTCTTGCCCCGTACCATTCCCCATCAGGTCATCCTGAAAGCTCTTCTTATAAAAAAAGGAGACTTTACTCATTTTGGTATTTACTAATTTATCGTGAAGTTGTATGGGATGTCTAGTTCTCAGTCAGTGTATATATCTGTCTTGAATGAATACGGTTATTCTTCATCCAGATTAGTGAACACCGAAACGCGTGCAGGGCTTCAGACATAACCAGCTTTCTATCTGTCAATATCGCCATTTGCATTAAGCGGCTGCATTTGTCTCAGCAGCAGGAGCGTCGGCTGCGCGTGGGCAGCTACCTCGGGTTACGGACGCGCGCCTCTGGTCAGGTGAAATGGGAGCGTGTTCCTCACTTCATTACTGGGGGCTTTCTGTCTGTTGTAGTTTGTTAGACGATTTATTTTTGGCAGTAGAAATTATTTTTAAATAAATCATTGTTAGACGATTTATTTTTGGCAGTAGAAATTTTTGTAGTCATCTTCTATAATATAAAATGAATGGCAAAAGGTGTTGGTAAGCGCATAGCTCAACAACGCCTGGACAAATTTGGCCAATTCTTTTTTTAAATTTTTTTTTTTTTTATAGTGGCTCGACATAATGGCTTCCCTACACCTGATGGAAAGCGAAAGAGAAGCCCAAGTCGCTGTGACAACGGGCAAGTAACTGGTCAGTTACCTGTCAGTTGCCACCGCCATGCCGGCCCAACCCTAACCCCCCACGAGCTCCGGAAACCCTACTCACCGGCAGAAACACGACCCAGAGGTCATTTGACTGCGGTATTCTATAGGGTGGAGGTCCTTCCCCGGACGGGCGGCTCAATTCGAGCGAAGATTCGCTATGCCCTACCTCTCTTAAAGATTCGCTATGCCCTACCTCTCTTCTAATCATTGTTAGACGATTTATATTTGGCAGAAAAAAATATTTATAAAGAAATAAATATCAAACAACTTCACATACATTGCTCCGATTCCAAAGTAAGTAGCTTAAGCACTTGTGTTATGGGTATCAGAACAACGAAGATACCACAAATAAATACTTAAATACAAATATAAACACCCAGATACGGAACAAACACAAGTGTTCATCACACGAATGTTTGTCCCGGGTGGGAATCGAACCCACGACCCTTGGTTCAGAAGGCAGGGGTCACTACCAATGGAGCCACCGAGCCAGTCAAATTTATTTCTGAGGAAATGCTACACTAAGAAAATTCTTTTAAAGAGTCACATAAAAAATGTTTAGTAGTTAATATGATTGATAGCAAAAGGCATGATGTATATTTTTTATCGATATTGGTTGATATACGTGCAAGCTACGTGTCTGAAATTAAACAGTTATCGCTACCCATGGACGTCAGCAGTGTCGGGAGCAAAGCAGCTACTTGCCAAGAGGAAAGAGCTCTTTTCAAACCACATTTAAAGAAGGACATATTTACAGCTGTCAGAAAACACCGCACATATTTTTATGATAGAGAGGGCAGACGAGTTTGATGGTAAGAGTTGATCATTTCACCCTCGCCACTAAAGGCGTAACTTTATACATACATACAGTTTGGGATGGTTTTATATATGTTTTCTAGCTATATCTTCTATACAAGAATTGCACTCACGCAAGTCCGTAAAAACATTAATAGAGGGCGCTATTATTTTGCATGAAATGCAAAGGGAAAGATTTCAGCACTACCTACTTTTTCTTTTTGAGAACTGTGTTACTTTGTTATTCCCATTCGTCGGCCTGAGTATTATGCCACTTAGGCAGTACTTAGCACAGCTTAGTAAGTACGTGATTGAACCAATTCCCGCATATTATCGGCGACACGGTGAAAACGTCGAACGTTGACAGAAACATTTTTGCCCTTAATTAACTGTGTTAATTGCAATTGATAGGCCTGAGCTGATACTACGTTTTCGGTCAATTAAGACCGAACACGAGTATAAAGTTCGTTTATCTTTAGGCGGTAAATCAGCGTTTGTCGGAAGCTGTGTTGACAGTCGAAATGCGCAAACGCAACTTCTACTGCAAACGCTAAAAAATGATACTAAGTTATCTTGCTATGTGGTTTCCCGATATGGAATAGGACTATCTCATCTCACTTCGTGGGTGTTGTAGAATACGAATAAGAGAATATCAGGAAACGGGCAGCAGCGTTTACCAGCCAGTATGTATCCAGTTAACCAAACCTACGTTACGTCTGCGAGTTCAGACAAGATGACGCCAATGACAGCATTTACAAGAATGAAAAGAAAAATCTTCCGGAAAACTAGGAAGTTAGGGTAATTCGTAGAGTTTCCGAGAATATTGCAACCATGCGAAGCCGTGACTAATCCACTGCCAGGCAATTTATTCAATTATAGTAATATTACAGTCGCTAAATTTTTTATGAAAGTTTTGTGACATTTGTTGTGGCTGGTCTGGTTATATGCTCAAAAGTATCGCATAGCCTTTATGCCTGCGTTAAATTATAAGACGATTTGTAAATGCTTGTTTCAAGACTAGGTATAAAAATAATTTTTTCTCGAGAAAAAGCTCTCCCTATGTATATGTAGGTACTGTGCATGTATATCGCTAGCCCGCCTGTCCAACGTGGCGATTATGGGTATAACCTCCAGGTGTTCATGCAAAGTGGCGAACACCTGGAGAAGACTACGTCAATGGACTGCGATAGGCTAATGATGATGGTGTGCATTGAGTATTTCATCATCATCATCATCAGCCCACATCAGTCCACTGCTGGACATAGGCCTCTCCCAATGCTCGCCACTTCGATCGGTCCCGGGCCTCTCGCATCCAGCACTTGCCAGCCGTCCTGCGCAAATCGTCACTCCACCTGGCCTGAGGGCGTCCTACACTACGTTTGCCGAGACGCGGTCTCCACTCCAGAACTCGTATACCCTTTAGTATTTAGTTGAAGTTTAAAGCTACAGTGGTATTCATATATCATAAGTTTTCAATCGAGACTAATTTACCAGTTTGACACCAACATATTTCAGCAGGATTATCACAACATAAAAGATACTACGGTACCCTAAAAAGTACTAACTACACTAACCCTTCGTACGACCATCCACTTTGCCGATTCGGCAATGTTCATTAAGCAAAGCTCATGTATCTAATTAGTAATGTATCTTCAAGTAAGTAAACTTAAGGACTCTGCAGTATAGATAAATATGGCGTATATGGGTTATTTTTTAAATTTCAGCATTTCAAACGAGATTGCGTCTTCACTCTTCCTTTAATGAATTTGTTTACTTTGAATAATCAGTAATTTACTTCTCGCTATTTAATTAAACATAAATAATGTTATTCCAGATACAACTTGCAAAACCATGCCGTTACTAGGAGATATTAGGCTAATTTTCATAATTTCCGTTGGTAGAATAATAACAATTATAATAGGCCCTAAGAGTGGAGTTAGTTTGATCGAGCCGATTTCCGCAACTTGACGCCTATTCAGCATGGCCCTAAGAGAGGAACCTTTTCATACAAGTATGAAAAGCTATTTTACATAATTGTATTTCCAAAATTATTTTTTATTTATAGGTATAATATACTAAAACTTATATATAATTGTCACCGTAAAATTGTTATTATACAATCTATCTCGCTAGATTATAAACTGTCGAAAGATTGTGAATGTTACACATAATGCTAAAAATCCGCACACAATCGCAAATGTCCGATTGGTCTTGTGGACGGCGGCGCGGGTTGCAGTTTAATTTTATCCGTAAATCATGGCCGGCCTTTCCCCAGCGGAGGCGGCCGCCCCCGACCGGTTCGACTCCCGCGCAGCCTCATTTAAACTGTAGCACATTCCAGTCGCGGACATGTACTTATAGTCCAGTCTATACGTTATGTTTTTGGGCTTTTTACAGGCCAGTTAAAGGAATTAAAAGATTTTTTTATAGTAACTCGACATAATGGCTTCCCTACGCCTGATCGAAAGCGAAAGAGAAGCCCATGTCGCTGTGACTACGGGCAAGTAACTGGTCAGTTACCTGTCAGTTGCCACCGCCATGCCGGCCCAACCCACGAGCTCCGGAAACCCTACTTGCAGAAACCAAACGACTCGGAGGTCATTTGGCTGCGGTAGTCAATAGGGTGAAGGTCCTTCCCCGGACGGTCGGCTCAATTCGAGCGAATATTCGCCATGCTCTACCTCTCTCAATGTACGTTACGTATTAATCTTTAAAAAATGTAAGAAGATTTAAAGTCCTTCGTCTACATCAACAATCTCTCTTATAAAGAGTTAGACCTAGTAAATACCTTCCAATGTTTCATTTCGTAACGTTTTCAAATAATATCAGGCTCAGATTCAGTACAGTACAGATTTGAAAAAGTTGAAAATTAGTTTGTCTGGGATGTGAGAGAGCGACCTATCATCTCTTCGCTCCAAGCCATCCTCACCTGCTCGTGGTGCATCGTGTTGAACTAACCAGTTACTTGCCTTGGGAATCTCTTTCGCTTTCCATCAGGCGTAGGGAAGCCATTATGTCGAGCTACTTTGAAAAGAAAAAGAAGTTATGGGTAAAGCGTCTAGATGATAGGCCAAAGTGGCGAACAACTGGAGAAGCCTATGTTCAGCAGTGGTGGAGTGACGATTTGCGCAGGACGGCTGGCAAGTACTGGATGCGAGAGGCCCGGGACCGATCGAAGTGGCGAGCATTAGGAGAGGCCTATATCCAGCAGTGGACTAATGTGGGTTGATGATGAAAATTAATTTAAAAAATAAATTCCTTGGTCCGCACTATAGCTACGAGGGCGCGTAACCGCAGGTCCTCTTTTATCTCGGGCCGCCGATACGCTGCGCACTGTCATATTTTGTGTGTGTTTTTATCAATAAATATCGTAATTACGCTTTTACGCAATAAAAATATGTAATTAAAGTTTTACCGTTGCGACCGGTCGAGACATTATTATGACTAAATAATAAGGTTTACGCGAATTTTTATTAACTGAAATGTTCGGTTTAAGGGTGAAATATAAGTAGATGGATTTAATAATAATGTAAAACATAAATTTACTGCTTCTGAGAACATTTCGTTCGACAAATATCGGAATAAGTTGGGCATTGCTTATATTTGAAGATCTCACAGAAATCCTCAACGGACGTATGTGTCGCGCGGAAAAGGATATGGTTTGGACTCTAGACGGGTCACTTTTCTTAATATTGGCTTGGGTAATGGGTATTCTAGGCGCCAATAGGCATAATAATCACCTAAAAAATACTTATAGAAATTAAGGTAAACAGCACAGAAGACAAAATAAGCGACAATTGATTTTTTGTCACAAAATAAAACTTCGCGAAACGTTAAGTTTAAATGTTCATTGTTCTTTGATATACCTATACTCGTAATGCGTAGATCTCGGTAAGGAAATTGTGCCAAAAGTGTTTGTTGCCAAAGTTATCACAGTCAAGATCGAAACAATCCCATTTTAAGACTTTAAAACACAACAGTAGAGGAAACGTCACACCAACCCAATTATCTGAACATCCAGACACGAAACGAAATCTACAATATTTCGACAAGCGGAACCCATTTCCCACAAAGAGCAGATACAATCCCTCGTATCTTTTACAATCGGTACGTTCTCACACCATTGACACGATGAATCGCCCCCATTAGCGCACAAGAGCATGCTACAAGAAAACTATAAGGTTAACTATGCCCAAAAGTAGCAGTAGATAGGCCATACAATTTGTATGGAACGACCCGAGCGGTTACCAGCGCCCGATGTAGATAACGCCACGGTCGCCGCTGTGGGACTGCGCAGATTTTATCTGGACGCGCCATATATAATCTCGGTGCGCGGTAGTACGCATGCGCGGATTGATGGGCCAATAGCGGCTGAGAGAAATTTCATTGTGTGATTTGAATTTTAGAATAGGATCCCAGTTTAGTATAGGAATTTACAAGGAAAAATTGTTTCACACGTTCTAGTCACAGAATTCACACGTAATTTTTAACAACTTTCTTTTTTTCAGTTATGAGTTCACCAATAATTTGATTCAAATCCATTATCTAAGCATTCACATCATATTTAATTGAACAAATAGAATATTTTATATCTGTAAAACACATGATTGTATTGAATTATGGACCAACTTTATCTAAGTAGCTATTGTGTTTACTAAAAGTTTTATTGTGTTTTTCTTATTATTTTTGAACTAAGCTCACTGTCTTGTTCGGCCTTTTTATAGCAGCTCGACATAATGGCTTTCCTACGCCTGATGGAAAGCGAAAGAGAAGCCCTAGTCGCTGTGACAACGGACAAGTAACTAGTCCTCACCATGCCGGCTCAACCCTAACCCCCCACGAGCATCGGAAACTCTACTCACCGGCAGAAACACGAACCGGAGGTCATTTGGCTGCGATATTCTATAGGGTGGAGGTCCTTCCCCGGACGGGCGGCTCAATTCGAGCGAAGATTCGCTATGCCCTACATCTCTCAAATCCCCTTTGTTTTTTAAATTAAATCCATCTCCTTTACCTAAATGTTTAGAAGAGCTGTTAACGATAAGACCCGCTCAATTATACTATTTTAACTAACTTTTATAATACTCCTTGGTGTACAATAAAGTGTAGTTATCTATCTATAGGATGCTCCATTAAGGCACATCTTAAGGCAATTTTCGATTTCGAGCACAGATTCAGTTACCAAAGATGTACCGACGGTGATAGAATACACGATGCGAACCGACAAGGCATGAGATCTGGGCTACCGGGGTTAGGGCCTTGCAGATAAAGTTACATCACGATTTTCTGCGAACTGTACCTACTATATATACAGGAAGACTTTTAATCACTGTCCAAAATTTTTCTGGGCATGAGGGCACGTTAATAGAACCTATTTGTATAAGCAATAAAAAATGTAAGTAGATCATATTTAAAACCATCACGAAGGCGAATGACAGGCAGCAGCATCACTGGAGCAAGAAGCTACGCTAGGTGGCGAACAACTGGAGAGGCTTATGTCCAGCAGTGTACTGCAATAGTACTCAGTGGGGCCAAATCTGTCGCTCCCCGCAGTCGTGGCGACGATGTTGGGGAGTCGTAGAGCCTGGTTGGATATGGTCTCCTTTTGCGAGACAGTGATGTCCCAAAAGGAGGCCGCGGAGCGGCAGCGGGAGGTTGACCCGAACGCTCCTCCGCTCCGCCGCCGCAGAGGCGATCGTGCACGGCGGCAGTTTCGCCGCCTGATACCGCCCGACGGGGCCCAGCAAGTGGTTCGTGCGGGGGCACCTCCACCTGCCTTGCACGGGTCCTCGTCTCCGTCGGACGGGAGTAGGCTGGCCCTCCTGGCCTCTCCCGTCGCTCCCCCCTAGGGTAGGAGCTTGGTGGGTCTGCCTTAAAGACAGACAGCGCTAGCGGTGCCAAGGTAGTATAGGTAAAACCAAGGTCCCTTGGCACCGTCCCTATAGGCGCATGAGGGAGGGGCCGGGGTTTTTAGTGGCTCTGCCTGCCTCTCTTTCATCCTGAGGCAGAGTGCCGTCCTCCCACTCAAGAGGACGGCGTGAGTCCCACATACCCCGTCACTTCCCCCGGGTGACGGGGATGCGTAAAAGCATTTTCCCCGGCATTAAAAAAAAATGTGTACTGCAATAGGCTGATGATGACGATGAGATCATATTTTACAACAAATTCCTTGTCCCGACGCAAATATACATTTCCGATGATACAACGTTGTAATTCTATTATCTTTATATTTCATACTAGCTGACACGGGCTGATGATGATGATGAATACGAAAAGAAATAATAAGTCTGATATGAATAGTGATTTGTGTTATAGATTGGGTATCTATATCTAAATTTGGGTAGTGAGTAAAAAAAAATCCTGTATAAGTAATAAACTTTTAGTCTATAAGCTATGCTGGTATAAATCAATCTCAAATTTCGTTCACATCATCTCGGTTTTCTTTTGACTACAGATAAAGTGTTATAAATATATTGTCTAGATACTGAATTATTATAAATATATTGTCAGTTACGCATTATTAAGTACTGCTGATAGACTTTGAGGAGAGAGAGAAATTATAATATGTATTTTCACCAATTTTACTAGATTAACTTCTGTAATATCTTCTTTTTGGCTTTTGGACCCGGATTCATCTACATTAACAGAGACACTGGCTCTTTTATCGGTAAAATGTGCATTTACTTATCTTTAGCTATCTATTAAGTAAACAGGTAACGAAATTATGAATTCATTTATACCTATAGGCATAACTTTCATCTATACATATAAAAGAACATGTCCTGACTGAAGTGACTGAACGAGCAACGCAGAACCGAAACCGCCGAAGCAAATGCGACACAATTTTGCATGTATGTTACATTTATGACGTAGGCGCCCGCTAAGAAGGGATTTTTTGAAAATTCACCCGCTAAAGGGATAAAATAGGGGATGAATTCCGTCGCGGGCACAGCTAGTTCATTTATAAGCACCATTAATTCATACAACCTCAACAACTAATAAGAATAATACAACGGCCGTAAGTCCCAATGTCGCGATAATTCCGTACGTAAATTGCATCGAAACTTTAGTTTATAGCTGTCAGCGTGTTATCTAATCTCGGCCAAGTGATGTGTGCAGGCGATCGTCTAAAATTTCAACCGGTTTCATTGTTCCTGGCCACACTTAGCTTGTAATTTCTATTTATAGCAGTTTATAATCGGTTGGCTGGGATGAGAAGTATTGTTGCTAATTTATTTTCTCTATGAAATCCTGTACTCGCAGTTGTCATTTTATTCAATAACTAAGTACTAGATACTTAGGTACTACGATAATACCACCTAAATTGTGCTATATTAAATTCGTAATATACTTTTATATGTAATGTTAATTAAAGAATAATGTTAATTCCTTCTATTGGTAAAATAATAGGGCGATTATTTAATAAGTGAAAAAATAATCTCTGCCCTAAGTCGAAGTCAAAAATATATTTATTCGTATAAACCTGAGGCAAGTAAAATAACTCGTAGGAAACCACCGTACGAGAAGAATCGGCAAGAAACTCACTATTTACTCATAAATTTTTTTTACAATGTTTATCACATTTCAAAGTGCAGGGCACCATTTTTAAAGACACGCAAACAGTCTGTATGACAAGACCCTTAGGCATGTTTAATACTCTATTTTATATCTGGTCCGGAGCCGGCGGGTCTGACACCACAATGAAACCTTTCACCCGGTCTACCTGTTGCCAACAAGCTCCTGTGCTGATCGCGCTGGTTTCCGCATTTTTAGACAAGGCAGATTTGCAGATAAGCGTTAGTTATTAGTAGTGGATAGTTGTGAAACAAGATTATCTATGTAAGGCTCTAATTATAGAGACATTTATGACTAGGATTGAGAAAGGAATGCTTAGATGGTTTGGTCATGTAGAAAGGATGGATGAAAGTAGATTAACCAAGAAAATATATAGCGAGAGCGTGAATGGATCTGTTGGAAGGGGAAGACCTAGAGGGACATTCCATGACCAAATAGAAAGTGTCATAAAAAAAAGGTAAAATACTAAGTACCCTAAACCGACGAGCATGTATAAAGAGATTGATGAAAGTGAACGAAGCTAAAGTTGTGTGCCAGGATCGTAGCAAATGGAAGGACGTGGTCTGTGCCTACCCCTCCGGGAGAAAGGTGTGACGTTATGTATGTATGTTTATGAGTAAGTAGATAGTAAGACGACTGAAATAGGGTTAGAGTGAAAGTTAAAGCGTGATTTTGCTATTGTTTTTGGTGGCAAACGGGCAATAGGGAATATGCATGAATTTTTTTTATTGATTTATTGAGATCATTTATCTTCCAGATACATAAATATCAAAGAAACTTTAAACTATCTTTTCTATTAAGCGAGTTATAAAGCGTTAAAGTTATTGCTTAGACAGAGAGGTCCGACGCGGCGGACGACGTCACGTACCGTGAGCGCCGTACTAACTCCATAGAAAAATCTGTTTCGCGAGAGAGAGACGGATATATTTGCTTTCAACGACTGTATCTCGCCCATTTTTCAACCAATTTTGATTTTGTTTTCACTGTTCGTAGTAGATTTTGATCTATTTTACGATAAATTAGTAAATACCTGAAACTATTTTTCTTGCATATTCTCTATTGGCCTGTCTGATGTTAAACAGTAACCGCCGCCAGGTACATCAGCTAATCCAGGTGTACAGCCATGCAGCTGCTTATCGTGAGGAAAGAACATCATGATAATGATGAAGAGGATTTATGGTCGTCGTAGCGATCAGGAAAGACCGCGACTGGGAGAACGTTTGAAAGTTATGAATTTATTCTTTTTTTTCATAAGAAGAGCTTTCAGGATGACCTCATTCCACCTGATGGTAAGCGGTCGTGAGGTCCAAAAGTTAGGTCGACAGGCACAATAAGTCTAATTCTAGTCTGTGAGAAAGAATATGGTAATATGTATGAGTAATATGTCCATCGATCTTAACAATCACATAGAAATGATTACACGATTAAGGAAGAAGTTAAAAATGAGTATTTTACGAATTAGGTATATGAATTAATTTTGTCATAATTCTAAATGTATATTCTCTCAAGTAACAATGTAAAGAGCCACAGTCATTGATAGATGATTAACTGATTTAAAGAAAGTGCTTATTACCGGTTTTTTGATAAGATCTTTAAAAGAAGAGTGAATTTCGATACCGATTAATTTCACTAATACTCCGGTTCAATGTTGTTGTCAATGTTATTTAAATTTGTTTTCGTGTTATAATATTTCTGGTATGAATATAACTTTTAGTTAAAATTCATAAAATGTAAAAATTAAATACGTACATTTTATAAAATAATAATATCCATTCATTAATTTACCCGCTTTCCATCAATAAACAGTCACTTGTATACGTTAAAGAGCTAAGAAATGTGATACTTGTATTATCATTACCTAAAATGACCAGACCGATATGTGGGTTAATGACAAAAACCAGTAAAATATCTGTTCATACGAACACAGTACGCTGAATAAATTATTAAAGTACACAGTAATACCAAGGAGTCTACAAAACCTACTCTTTGACCCAACCTTAGGGTCAATTTATACTTGCGCAGTTTCGAAGCGTCAATCTAAAACTAAACGTAATGTAACACACATTGTAGTCTACAAAATGTAACATGATTAGAATGACAGTTGTCAGTAAAACTTTTGCGGGATAGGTATATCCTCCAAATGTTTGCTCTAAGTGCCGAATAGCTCGAGAGGCCTATGTCTAGCAGTGTACTGCAATAGGTTGATGATGATGATGATGATGATGAAGAACGTTTCGAATTTGTTTAAATTGAACACACGCAAAGTCATCACCTTATAAGAAGTACAAATATTTATAGTACAGTATTTTCGTTAAAAATGATTTTTAACGAAATATAATCTAGTTTTGAAAAATCAATTTGACAACTTTTAATTTAATCATGTGACGTTTCATGAACTAGGTACGTATAGTTCTGAGATTTTAAAAAGACCAATTCGCGCAGACGCTCTAATTCCCAAGAAGCGTGCTAAAGTAATGTCTACGTTATGGTTGTGGAGCTAAGATTAAATTAGTTGTATTCAGTTTTGGATAGACGCTTCGATTCTGCGCTAGTATAAATTGACCCTTAGGAATTGCATACAGAGAATAGGACACGCATAACTTCACTGACAAGAGTTGCATTATGAAAATGGTTTTTGTTCTTTTTAGTAGTAAATTATTGACAATATAATGTATAAAGGATACTACGAGTGAGATTGTCGCGTACACTGCGCCATTTGTATTCAAAGTTAATGTATTTTGTATTGTCTATGTTTTTGTTTGAACCGAAGGAAGACTTTCATACACAACGATATGAGGGAGTTATGAAAATGACTGCGATTTTTATAAAGTTTATTAAAGTTACACTGAGTTTACTTATAAAGACACATCAAATAGATGTTGCTTTTCAAATACAAAGATTTTCGATTATATCGTCAAATCTAAATAATAAAATCTTAGAAGATATCGCCCTAAATTGTATTTTAACATATGTATCTTTGTGCGATATAGAATTTCTTAAAAAAAATAACCCAAGACACGCCACGCTGAGCCACACAGCGCCCTTTAGACCCAAACTAAGCCTTAAACTTGTATTATGGGATTTGTGAACAACATGTTATACATACCAAATGCTGAAATACCCAGCCCAATACAAAAAGACATGATCATGCATACAATCTATCTATGTTAAAAGGGTAGGTAGGTATCTGTATTAGCAGTAGCTATCATTATCATCATATCGTACGGCTTAAATATTTCTGCTCGAATCCTCACAAGTTAACAGAAGCTATAACAAAGAATTAACATTCTAAGATGCCAAAGACGTTAATCTTAATTTAGCGAAACGCTTCAAATAAGTACTTGCCGTTATTAGACGTCAAGTTGAAATTATCTCGCTGCGGATTTCCTGTAACAAAACAAATAAATATAATTAAATTGAAAGTTAGCGGTTCTTAAGTAGATTTAATTATATAGGTACAAGCTTCTCAAAGAATGAAATTAAAAACATTATACCTACATTTAAGACAATCAAAGCTAATTTTAATGTCTGCATTTATATTTGCATGCATAATGGATATACATAATATTATTATGATGATTATCAGTTTATATAAGAACTTTTCTCGCGTCAAGTAGCACCAATATGTCTAATAATAATAAAGATAACGGCGTAAACAGTTTTGAATACAATTTTGTAAACATAGGTATCTTGTCGGCTATTTGATGGAAATTGTTCCATTGGTACTCAACTCAACCTGGTCATTTTAAATTGTGGTTATCCTCAGATAATTATAGTCCGAATCAGATAATTAAAGTAATTATAATGCTGCTGATATGTGTGGTGGGGTGTATTAACTAATAGGTATATCTGTCAAATTATAAGCATGCAATATTAACATCACACACAGAAACACTTATTGGATTGAACCCACGACCGTCTGTTCAGAAGACATAGTCTGTGCTACTAAATGAACCAAAGGGGTTGTCAGAATAATTGCACCAAACAAAAATAACATGAACAGTATCTAACTGTCAACGGTAACTTTTTAAGTTATAAAATAATGTTTTAATGCTGTTTCTTACATACAATATCTCCACGATGACCTATATTACTAATAGACCATTAAAGTCAAAGATAAAAAAAGTAAATACCTCTTGTTAAAAGATCCAACAATTTACTTGAGAAGTGAAATTCCGGCCGAAACATTTCGTTACACATATAGAATCACAACTGAATTATCACTAAAACTGTGTCACTTCACTTATTTCACTGAAACTATATTCTAAAGTCCTGAATAGGATAATTTGTAATCGCACACTTTATTTATACACTCTAGAACACTTTAATCTGCTGGCTAAACTTTATCACTTCGATATTTCCGCACTGTATACCCTAATCCAAGCCTAAAACACAATGAATTTTATGTTTCAAAACATAATTAACAAAAATCACTTGTAATATGTTCCTAAACTTTATTTTACAGCACCAAGTCACTTGTTAGTGTTGTTATCACCCAAAATACGAGCACATGTGATATTAAAAAAATAGATTTGAGAACATCAGCCGACCGATTGTCGCGAACTGTTTAATTATACCGGTCCCGATTCATTAGTGCACTGGGGAATCAGGGGCGGATTTTGGTAAACTTTTTATTGATAAATATTACTCATTTTTTAATCCAAAAATCTAATTAATGTAAGAAGCGGGCACTATAAATAGCCTAAAGAAAAAGAAGTTGCAAGCCCGAAACTGGAAACGTAACGTTATAATAGTTTGACAGGTTTGACATGACAGAATAAAAAAAGTGTTCAAATACTATCACAGATATTTTCAGAGTGGGCATATTATACGTGGTCGCTGGTTGTCACGATAAGTCTATATAAATGTTCCCCTATCATTGCTTCTTTTTTTACCAAATTTCTAATGTTAATTATACGAATTTTAGTTTTTTATAGGTATTTTAGTATTAATATTGGTTTTTTATTTACCTATATACCATCTGGCTAATTATACTCGTAGTAATTATAAAATACCTACTGGTAAAATACCCTTTAATTTCTGTTTCAGCGGTTATCTTACCATTTTATTCTATTCCAAACAGACTTTGTTTTTACTGCAAAATAGAGAAGAGTAAAAAATAATTGATTTACTTGCAAATGGAACTTTAATTACCCACTTGATACTCTAATAACATTTTAGATATTCTGCCCTTCTTTACAAAAATAAACCTATAGAAGAAGCGCTACAGTGAATTGATTTCACATTTAGAATTATATATTGTACAGAACGGGCCAACTTTCGCCAACCGACCACTTAAGCCTTTATCTACCACCATAAAGAAACTAGACAATGCAATACGAACACGTATTTTAACGACCCCACAAAACTGTAACCCGGTCGTTCCATTGAAAACAAACCATTCTAAATCCCGGCAACATATTAAACACTTTATATCCCCGTCCTTCCCGCCCTGAGTGCGTCCCACGACGTCTGGGGAGGTCAGGGTTAGCGACGCTCGTCTTTTGACCCCCATATCCCGCTCCTTCACCCGCACACGATAAAAACGTATTGCTATCTCGCTCCAACAGGCCACGACACTTTGCTTGACTTTTAACCCTTCACGTCATTGTCAACTCCTTCTTTTTCCGTCGTACGCATTTGTGCGTATCGCCATTTCATTCGAACAGGTTATGACATATCGGGCGACTTGTGACCTGAACATCGTCGATGTTTCCATCCTGTTTTATCGTTGGTTTTTAATAATGTTGGCATCTCTTTCTCTCGTGTCACGACCCCTACGACTAGCCACTTGAATAGATTAGGTGTTTTCGTTCGAGCATAGTGTGGGTTCAATATTCATTGATAGTCGGTTCGTTGGCATTTAAAATGCAAGAACTGTATGATTGTTCCTTCGACTTTGCTGATTTACATGCTACAAAGACTGTATTCAGAGACGTACCTACTGAATACGCATGGCTGGGATTGTCATAACATGTAGAATTCATTTGAGATATAAATCTATGATAAGTAAATCATCTCTGTTTACGGGTACGGCCATGTTCTGCTAAGTTAACAACTCAACATGGCCTCTGGGTTCGGCAGTAATACTCGTATAACGGCAAATCCTTATCCTTACTAATATTATAAATGCGAAAGTTATTCCCTGTTTATCGCGCTTTCATGCCAAAGCTACTGAACCGATTCCATAGAATTTTCGTACACAGATAGTCTAATGCCTAAAAAAGAACATGGACATTTTGATGTGAAATACAAAAAAAAACATACGGGTCGAATTGATAACCTCCTCCTTTTTGAAGTCGGTTAAAAAAGGGTTGTAAGGGATAGGAAAGGGAGGACGAATTGAAAAGGGGAGCCGGGAGAAAAGTCATATCGCCATTATTAGACCTAGAAGCTTGAAACTTAAGTCCTAATTGTAAATTAATTAGTCTAAATAAAATAACAAAGCTACTCAAACACTACACTATTCCACTTAAACCAAGTCGCAGGCACAGCTACTCAAGGAGGCTAAGTTTTCCAACACATTTCTAGTTGCGGCTGGTCTTAATTATAAAGATGTTATCATATCCAGTTTGCCTTTTAGATAGAGATCCAGTTTTATTAATAATGAATAATTACTCTCGTGTGCTTGACTAATCTTCTCAGGTCGGCTAGCAGATAACCATAATCAAGTACGAATATCCTCTTAATACTGCTGGACATAGGCCTCTCCAGTTGCTCGCCACTTAGGGGAAACATCTGGAGGATATACCAATAACCGCCACGCTGGGTAGGCGGGTTGGCGATCGCAGGGCGTAGCTTCTCGCTCCGGTGATGCTGCTGCCTATCATAGGCCTGTGGTATTTAGCTACGCGATCAGCTGTGATGGTTATACCGCCACCAAACGATTGCCGACACCTCGTTTGTTATTCGGCAGGATGCACCACGGGCAGGTGAGGTTGGTTTGTAGGGAAAAGATGATAGGTCGCTCCCTTACATCCTCTTAAATACTCTTCTTCAACAGGTTTGTTAGGGATGGTATGGCTTACATTGCGATTCCCTTATATTAGATGTAGTTATAAATCTACGACTATTGCTTCCACTGCTTCCAGTATGCTTATCATTGCCTTCTAAATTAAGGATTATTGTCTTTGGTCGATTATATCACCTAAGTCGACTGACCTCCTTACAACTTCGGTCAGTCAGGACTCGAAAAAGTGGTAAGTACGCTTTTGGTGATTTTATGGCTATATTTCGCTGGCCACATTCTGGCAACAGCCGTGCAGCAGCGGCTAAGGAAGACGTGTACTGCGAGCAGCGTCAAGCGGCGCGGAGCGTGTCGGACTCGTAAGTTTTTCTCGCGCTGACCTGCGGCGAGCGCAGGCATTCCGACAAACAGGATCTAGGAATAAGATGGACATTCCATCATTTAAAGCACCGCTCCATTTCTACTCATGAGTGTTGTAAACAAGCAAATGATGTTATACGCACCGCTCGCCGTCGACAGGGGATTCATCCTCATACCCTAGAGCCTGGGTGGTCGCGTACAGTACGTTTCAACAGGAACTTCTTGCCGCGCACACTCAGGCTTTGGAATGAGCTCCCCGCCGAGGCTCTCCCCCGGGACTACAGTATGGGGTCCTTCAAAAAGATTGTGAAGAGGTTTTTGAAGGGTCGGCAACGCGCGTGTGATACCCCTGGTGTCGCAGGTGTCCATAGGCTGCGGTAACCGCTTAACATCAGGCGGGCCGTAGGCTTGTTTGCCACCCAGTGGTATAAAAAAAAAAAATTTGCTTTTAACCTTTTGGCGTTTTGCACTTTAGGCATTCTGAGATTTTCATAATTTCTTTTGACCATTATCAGTGTAGGATCCGTATTTAGACCGGTTCAGAATATGACCTTCCCATATCAGCCTATGATGTCGTAGAGACTAAAGGAATATCTGGAAACGGGTAGCTAAGTTTACCTGGGCACAAAAAACTTACTGCCAACAATGCGTCTGCCAAGCGTGGTGACTATGACAAATCCCCCTAAATGACAATAATTGTCATTGGTGGAAGCTTATGTCCAGCACTGGACGTTTGCAGACTGATGATCATTGTGACACCACATGACACCAGCTTAGATAGGAGCATCACAAATCTAGACCACACTGCCTCATCCACCCGCTCGTGGCTCGCTGAGAAGAAAGCGCGATGTCTGCCGCGGCGCGTGCGCACTCCGTGTTTTTGCCGCGATGAATATTTATCGGCCCCTGTGACCATTAGCGTGCCCTACGGTTACCACGCTCAATTATACCATCTCTAGGATATGATTTTTTTTACAAGTAAATTGCTTTTATGAGGCAAACAATTGCTTTTATGAGGCAAATAACTGTAGAGGCTCGGTGGCTCAATTGGTAGTGACTCCTGCCTTCTGAACCAAGGGTCGTGGGTTCGATTCCCACCCGGGACAAACATTCGTGTGATGAACATTTGTGTTTGTTCCGTGTCTGGGTGTTTATATTTGTATTTGAGTATATAGTATTTGTGGGACCTTCGTTGTTCTGATACCCATAACACAAGTGCTTAAGCTACTTATTTTGGGATCGGAGCAATCTAAGTGATGTTGTCTGATATTTAAAAAAGGCCTATATCCAGCAGTGGACTGCGAAAGACTGATGGTAGTGGCTTCTGGTGGTAGCTTCGACGATCTGTAAGTGTTTTTTTTAAAACCTATACAGATAAAGATTATTTTGACTTTAACTTTGATGATGTGATGATTATTTTGACTTCGACAATTGGCATTTGAGGGCTATTCTAAATCCGGAAACCACAAGGTACCGGGTACACTTAACTCCAACTGTCTCCAACCGGTCCCAGGAGCGATCTAAGTGGCGAATATTGGGAGAGGCCTATGTCCAGCAGTGGACTGATAAAGGCTAATGATGATGATGTCTTCAACCAATAGCGGCGTTAGGGTAGCAACCTTCTTTAATGGGAACCCTCTGTGCTATCCATACTTACTTTATACTATAATATTATAAATGGGAAAGTCTATCTATCTGTTTGTATGTTTGTCTTTCTCTCACGGCAAAACGGAGCGACGAAATGACGTGATTTTTGAGTGGAGATAGTTGAAGGGATGGAGAGTAGCATAGGATATTTTTTGCCCCTTTCTAACATAATAAACACTTCTGTGACACACCTACATGAACGCGGGCGAAGCCGCGGGCACAGCTAGTAATAATTATAATTTTTATCGCAGCTACTTAGGCTTCTCCTTCGATTACCTACTATCATTGATAGACATGCACTTTAAAAAAAATTAAAATCTCACAGAGTGGCCACCGCGTGGTCACCCTAAGTGCGCCGGCAGCGGTCACCCGCGCGATACACTTTCAGCCTGATTGATGATCTAGACCAGGGATGGCCAACCTTTCCACGTTTCTTAGAAATTAATAATTTCCCGCTAAAACGACCTTAAACAGATCGGTTAATACAAAAAGCAGTTTCTGAGAAGGTATCGTAAAGCTAGACTTAGCTTTATAGACATAAGATCCTATATTGAACACACATTTACTTATCTCTTAAAGGTTCGTACATAATCTCGGCCGTATAAGTAGTTTTATGCCTCAATTACAGACTAGATAAAGCTTTTTTCCACCAATGTAATGTTGGACCTTTACATCCCCGTATGCGCTCAGTCATACATAGGTTCACATTTCCGGTATATATTACAAAGTAAAACTATGATTTTGACATGTTGAACAATGTCACAACTTTTATTATCTATTAAAACTTTTGAAATTTTAAGCCTTTTTTGTTTTGTTTAGTGCCGGTACGTGCTAATAAAGTAGTGAACCACCGAAATTTTGGTTTCGGTTTCGGCTAAAAAAATCTAATTTCGGCGTTTATGTCCGGTTTCGGCCACAATATTAATTAATTCCGGCTTCGGCCTCGGCCGAAAGTTCGATTTCGGTTTCGGCTTACAAATCAATTTGGGCCGAACACTACTAATAAGGGAATTTCATCATCATTATCTATCATCAGCCTATCGCAGTCCACTGCTGGACATAGGCCTCTCCTGTTGTTCCTAGAGGTATAACCAGTAATCGCCACGCTGGGTAGGCGGATTGGCAATAGCAGAGCGTAGTATAAATAGTTCCAAGATTATAATAACACACGCTGTACCTACTCATAATCAAAATCTAGCAACCCTAAACGAGACGCTAAATCAATTAGAGAAAATCTTAGTACCTACATACGTCTAGACTTCTGGCCACAAACCACTGCATTTGCATGCCACTGCGTTGCCGGTTTATTAAAAATAACGATCTGCGTCTGTCTACTCGGCAATCTAGGATATATATCACTGTGTTCAATCAACACGGGAACAAACAGGGTGTTTGTAAGCGTGGAGCCTGTCGGTAGATTCGTTTTCATTTTAAGCCGGTCGTACAAGTTTCCTTTGGTGTCTGAACTCATAAACGAACAGAGAGAGGACATGTGTTTGCTCACACCCTATGCACTTTAACATCTCCGTAGTTGGCTAGTTTCCTTGGGATTGTGTGACAAAGCGAACTTTTTTAATGCTCGACATAATGGCTTCCCTACGCCTGATGGAAAGCCAAAGAGATGCCGAAGTCGCTGTGACAACTGGCAAGTAACTGGTTAGCTACCTGTCAGTTGCCACTGACATGCCGGCCCAACCCTAACCCCCCCAAGAGCTCCGGAGACCCTACTCACCAGCAGAAACACGACCCGGAGGTCATTTGGCTGCGGTATTCTATATGGTGGAGGTCCTTCCTCGGACGGGCAGCTCAATACAAGCGAAGATTCGCTATGCCCTAACTCTCTTAAAACTCTGACTTTCAGTGAGGAGAGTATTATTAAAGTATTAAACATTTAAGGGATGTGAAGAAGCGACCTAGTAGCTTCAAGGCACCCTCACCTGCCCGTAGTGCATCCTGCTGAATAACAACCGAAGCTTTAGCATCCGACTAGTGGTTTAGTCATCACGCTTGAAGACGTAGCTAAATAGTGGTAAAATGACGTCTAGTCAAATGTTTCCTGGTTTCAGACGTCTTAATGATAAGCCTTTGTATGTACCTATGTTTTTTTCTGTGTAATAAATAAATAAATATCACAGGCCGATGACGAGCAGCAGCAAAGTTAAAACATAATAGCCTAGCGTAGTTTCTTATTAGATACTAGAATCGACTCTGTTATCTATTCTAAACAAAATAATTTCAGAATTCGCGCTTTTTCATTATCATTAGTTCATCATCATCATCATCAGTCCACTGCTGGACATAGGCCTCTCATCATTAGTTAACATTGTGTATTCTAATATACATGACATACTCATTTTTATCTACCTAACTGGCAGATCAGTTAGAACAGCCTATGCACACTACTATTTATTTTAATAAAGAATTTATTTTATGAACCCAGGGCTAGCGGAAGCTGGACATAAATAATATTATAACTAAGTGGAACAAGACAGTTCATTCTAAAGTTATTATTAAATTATATTATTAAAATCAGTAAATTTCACATCTAGTTAGGATTTTATTAGCATCATGTAACACGATCAGTGCGTACCCTTTTACGGTTTACGTCTAATGGTTGCCATACTCAATGCCATAGTAAATAGTGGAAAAGAAACTAAGATTCCTGTAAAGGCAATGCAAAAGTATAAGGCTAAGTTCATATGGCCGCGCGGTACCGCGCGGAACTACGAACCGCGCGGCACAAGATCAATATAAACGATAATTATCGTCTACATTACCGCGCGGTACCGCACGCCAACGCGCGGCGCGCTCTGACCCGCGCGCAAGATCTAGAACCGCGCGCTGCCGCGCGGCACAAGTATTTCAAACCTGTATCGACCTGTTCAGTTGATCCGCGCGCCTTGAGACGGAAAGACACATAGATCGATGCAATGAGTACCGAAGATGACATTGTGCCTATCGATTTGCTTATCGACGAAATCGAAAAAAGAGATGCGATTTGGAATCTTAACTCTAAGGATTATTCAAATAAAATATTAAAAAGAAGGTCTTGGGAAGAACTAGTATAAGGTGACAAACAGGCTTGAAGAAAGTCTGTCACTTAATATTGGATGCACCCAGTATCGCCTTTGTCGTCTTCTGCGACGTCTCATTCTTCTATATAAAATCCACAAGCAAATTGCCTCCTCCACGTCCATTGTATATCAATGTTAATGCCAGACTGGCGCTCGTATATACCCTGTCATGTGAACTCTCACACCGCGCGGCGGCGCGCGGTGCCGCGCGGCCATATGAACTTAGCCTAAATTGTCATCATTATAATCAGCCTATCCAGCCCACTGCTAGACATAGGCCTCTTCAGTTGTTCGCCACTTTCGCCACACATCTGAAGACTTTACTCATAATCGCCACGCTGGGCAGACGGATACGTAACCCTCACCTGCACGTGGTGCATCCTGCCGAATAACAACTGACGCTCTGACACAACCGACTGGCGGCGGTATCACCATCAAAATTGAAGGTGTAGCTAAATACCACAAGTCAATGATGAGCAGCAGCGTCACCGGACCCAGCAGCTACGCCCTGCGATTGCCAACTCGTCTGCCCAGCTACCTTGGCGATTATGGGTAAATCCTCCAAATGTTTGACGAAAGTGGCAAACTACTGGACAGGCCTGATGTCCAAACTGCGTGTACTGCGATTGGCTGATAATAATGATGATGAAGCGTGCCGAAGCAGTCACATGGGTATAAAAATTACCACATTAAACCCGACGATCATCCACCGTCTGCTAAGATAAGTTATTTTAGCTTACTTCATTCTTAGTTAGTTTCAGATGGCTATGGACGATCGGGTCTAACCTCGTTCCATTTTAGTAGCTACCATACCATTCCACATGTACTATGTCGAACTGATTCAATTTGAATTTGAAATCAGAACAGGTCATTTACGCGCCTGCGGTGCGCTCACGCATATATTTTTCACACACGAACGAACAAATCTTGCAAGCAAACTGATTTGCATTTAACTCTGCCACTAGATATTCATTAGATGATTTCTCATTGAACTTGGGTGCAATTATGAACGCTATTTCAATTATTGAATCCATTAATAAATGTTAGTGTAATAATTGATCTTCGTAAGACGAAAGGTAACGTAAGGTAGTGAGCACACAGTTTTTTTTTATTCAAAACTAGCTGTGCGGTAGTATTACAGTGCGACATCATGCCGCTGCTCTTGTCTGCCGCGCGGCGAAAAACTCGTAGCGCGCGCCTGGTCTAAGGCAAATCGCACCAAATGAGAATTTTCAATGGCAAATGGTATGATCGTGCCCCAGGCTCACCGCTCGTTTACAACATTGATCAACAACTTTAACAGGTCAGACACCATGTTAATAGATAGATCTTAAGTATCAGTGAAGGGCGCTGCGGAGTCGCGGGTCGCGTGCGCAGCGTTGTCGCTGTTGCCCGCGGTATTGCTATTTTCTCTTCTATTACTTAACGTGTTTCCATTTTACAATACTTTAACAAGCTTACATTGTAAATACTGAAGAGATATTACTACAATAACATTTATTCAAATTTTTAGTGACTATATTTAATGCTAAAAACGAATCAAGACTAATGCTTAAAAAAATAAATTATTATACATACAGATGAATTGAGAACCTCCTCCTTTTTCGAAGTCGGTCAAAAAGAAAGAAGTATTTGCACAAATTACAGGGTGTGACAGGCGTGGTCATGTTCTAAAATATGCTAAGATGGCCCCTTATACTCCACTTTACTCCCGTTCAACTCTGCAGAAGCGCGCTGTTGCTGTGATGATGTTCACGCTCGTACCAACTAATTCCATAGGTTTAACATGAATATTGAATTTAAAAAAAATTGCTCATATGCATCTTGTACAGCATCTAGCTTTGTATATTAGAGATATAATGCATGTGGCATAGCATTACCAATCCGTAGAGCTATGGAGACGCGCGCTGGTAGCAGTTACCGCGGGCACCCGGCGTGTACGCGACGGAAGTAGCCGCGTGAGATATGGCACGATGGCGGGGCGGCCCCCACGCCGCGGCTTACCGCGCGGGCTGAACCTACAATTTGTACTGTCTCTGTCTATTGTTGGAACATTACCTAAGTAGACGTTCAAGTATGCAGAAGCTAGCTAGTGGCAGTTACCGGATGTAAGTAGCATAATATAATATAATAATCGCATAAGCGCGTGACAGAAATGGTCACGTTAGATAGGGTGATGCCCTCACGCTTGTACACACTCCACAGTTTAGCCACTCAAGGTTGAATTTAATAAAAAAGGCACAAATATAATATTGTTCATGTGTATATTATGACATAATAGTATTACTCAGCCGTAAACCTATGGAGACGCGCGCTGGTAGCAGTTACCGCGGGCACCCGGCGTGTACGCGACGGAAGTGGCCGCGTGAGATATGGCGGGGCGGCTTACCGCGCGGGCTAAACCTACAATTCTCTGTGTCACTGTCTATTGTTGGAACATTACCTAGACATTCAAGTTTACAGCAGCTAGGTAGTGGCAATTACCGGATGTAAGCGGCATAAGCGCGTGACAGAAATGGTGACGTTAGATACAGTTATGTCCTCACGCTTGTACACAGTTTAGCCATTCAAGGTTGAATTGAATAAAAAAGGCACAAATATAATATTGTTCATGTGTATTTTCGTTCTTTGTATATCATATTATGACATACAGTAATACTCAGCCGTAAACCTATGGAGACGCGCGCTGGTAGCAGTTACCGCGGGCACCCGGCGTGTACGCGACGGAAGTGGCCGCGTGAGATATGGCGGGGCGGCCCCCACGCCCCTACTTACCGCGGCTTACGGCGCGGGCTGAACCTACAATTTGCCCTGTACGCTCGTTGCACGGGAAAATTTATTAATACTGCGCACTTTTTTAAGGATAGACGCTGAATTGGTGCGTGCGTAGAAGTATTAAGTATGTTTAAAGAATGCTTACTGATGTTTTTGCGAATCTAAATAAAATTCATACCATATTTTTAACAAAAAAATTTTTGTTAGTATGAAATGGATCGGTGGCGTAATGTATTTAATTATACCTACAGTTTGAAGGTTTTTTATTTTTGTATGTTTGTTATTATACTTATTATACAGAGTTTAAGGTATCATCAATTGAAAGTTTCAATCTAATTTTGTTTATTGAAAGAAACAAGTTAAACATTATAGAAATAATGATAACTCCAATAACCTAAGAATTTAAAGAATCATTAGTGTCTAAAAGACCATATTACTTTATAATCCTGTGACGTGCAATCGCAAAATAAATAACTAGAGCTTATATTTGATTAGGTTATCACCATAAATTGTATGTAAAAAGAATAATAGGATGATTTATTATAACTCATTATTTTGTATGTATTATACCAATGCATCAGATGACTGTAAAAGGAGACAATACAATTCAGGAAAGACATTTCCGCAAACCCTCAACCAGGAATCGAACCCATGACCTCCGCACATCAGAGCAGCGCATTACACAATGCACCTTCACATGCCAATTTATTAATTACTAATTAGCTCCCAGAGGTAAAAACAATAGAAGATTTAGACAATACAGGTGAAGTCGGCGGGTACGGTGATAGCCCGGCGGTAATTAGGCCCCGTAGGGTCTTTACATAGGCCATTACGCCACTTGCGGTTCCGCAGCGCTGACCCCGCATTGAACCCAATTGCGGAAGCCGGGACCGCAGTGCTATAGTGTGTGGGCACGCGACTATTCACGGCAACTATCTAAATTGGATGAAAGTATTGTAGCTTCGCTTAATGTCTTCTACCGTATTTATATATAGCGACCACAATGTGTACTTATATAGTCGCTTCCTATTGCTAGGTCAGTAAAAGAAAAGTCTAAGTTGTTCCGGCTACGGACAAGTAAGAGAGGTATCTTCGCTCGAATTGAGCCGCCCGGTCCGTCGGGAAGGAACGTCCACCCTATAGAATACCGCAGTTAAATGACCGAAGGTCATGTTTCTGCCGGTGACTAGGGTTTCCGGAGCTCGTGGGGAGCTAGGGATGGGCCGGCATGGCGGTGGCAACTGACAGGTTACTGACCAGTTACTTGCCCGTATTTACAGCGACTTAGGCTTCTCTTTCGCTTTCCATCAGGCGTAGGAAAGCCAGTCGAGCTACTCGTAGCGGAGAAGACGTGCTGAGAAAAGTTAAGTTAATATAAAACTGTATATATATATTTATATATCATATCCCCAGTAATTTATTAGATTCTATTTGTCAATTGACACCTTACCCCTTCTTCCAACTATCCTCTTCCCAAAGGTTTGTGCGTCGAGTTGTCATTGTACCTTTTTTTTTTTTAAGCCGGGGAAAATGCTTTTGCGCATTCCCGCCGTTCGGGGGAACGACGGGGTATGTGGGACTCACGCCGCTCTTAAAAACGGAAGAGCGGCACCCTGCCTCGGGATGGTAGGAGGCAAGGAATACCCACTAAAAACCCCGGCCCCTCCGTCTAGCACTTTTAGGGTGGTGTCACGGGGCCCGGAATGGTGTTGTCATTGTACCTAGCTTTAAGTAATCTGTTTGGTGTACAAATAAAGAATATCTATCTATCTATCTAATCTATAATAATAGTTCCTAGACTCGAGCAAGGAAAGACCAAATATACGGAGATGAATGCTAACCTTGACTAGCTGGAGAAACAAGAAGAGAAGAAGAAGAAGTCTTAAAACATCCAGAAGGGTTTGAAGAAACAGTTAGATTACAGTATAGTATCAATAACTGTTTGTTTTCAACGATCGTTTTTACCGGTATGTTTACTGACCGCTACGACTTGTCCTTCTTAGAACAAAACTGTCTAAAATCTTGACTGCAAAGTAGCAGCTTGGCTGAGCTGTGCAGAGTCTAACATGGATGCACGTCTCACATCCACAGTAAAAAAGTCTTAATAACAACCCAACACCGATTGAACACATCTAATTACTCTTCTTATCCCATTCACTATTCCATAATCTATGTAACCCATCGTTATACCCACTGCCCAGATGCACAGATATACAAAACGGCGGTATCTTAAAACAATTTGTAGTACGATCATACTCGTACCTACATATAATATGTAAGCATTATAATAACGCATCTATTATTCAAAAATATAAATTACAGAAGGTAGAAGGTAATGTGAAAGTGGGAAATTACTGCCTAAAGTAAGCTATGCACAACGAGATTTCTTATCGAATTCACACCGATATTATAATACGAGTAGGTAGATACCAACATACAACTTTAAACTGCTTCGGCCTAATTTTTCAAGATTAATAAAGGGTATGACATGACAGGACGTCATTCTGTGTTATTACTTACTGAATTCCATGACTTTATGAATCAGTTGCATTTGTCTTTATTCGTAAACTAGCTGTGCCGCCGGCGTCGCACGCGTGGATATCGGGTTTCAAAAATAACAGACTTCCATAAAATGGTACCTGAATTTTAACTAAAACCTTTAGCAATACATTGGTGAAAACCGTATTTAATTCCATGCAGTAGTTTTCGCGTGATGCGCGATCAAACATACAGATAAAATTTTCTCCCGTTTTCCCGTTACTGCACTCCTCCTATTGATTGTTGCGTGATGAAAAGTATACTATAACCTGCCCAGGAGTATGAATAATAATCGTACCAAGTTTCGTTACAATCCGTCTAGTAGTTTTTTTTTCTATAGCGAACATACAGACAGACAGACAGACAAAAATTTTACTGATTGCATTTTTGGCATCAGTATCGATCCCTAATCACCCCCTGATAGTTATTTTGAAAATATATTTCATGTACAGAATTGACTTCTCTACAGATTTATTATAAGTATAGATCTGAGGGCACGGTCGTGCCCTCGCCAAGACGAGCCAAGCGAAGCGCAAGGGCACTACCTATCTTTTCTCGAAAGGTTTCGCCGTTTTTTTGAACCCTCATAACTTTGGTTTGCATGATGCTAGATAGTTAAAATTTAAAAGATAGAATGCCATCAGCACACTTAATAAACATACAAAGTTTGAATACCGTAGCTTTGATACTTTGGATTTTATTAATGTGTAAAAACCTCCGATTTCGTCACTGACTGACTGACTGACTGACTCACTGATCATCAAAATTATAGGGTACTTCCTGAAGTTCTAGAAAGCTAAAATTTGGTATGTAACTTGCTGTTGGTATACAACCAAACGAAAAATTACAAAAGTCTAAACTTTCCCCCCCCAACCCCTCAAATTAGGGGATGGAAATTTGTATGAAAAATATTTTTTTAGGGTACTTCCTGAAGTCTTAGAAAGCTGAAATTTCGTTGTATGTGGCTATTAATATATTAACAAGAGAAATACTATAACCACCTAAACTTTACCCCCCCAACCCCTAAAATTGGGGGATGGCAATTTGTATGAAACATAAAATTCTTAGGGTACGTCCTGAAGTCTTAGAAAGCTGAAATTGGGTATGTAAGCTGCTATTAGTATACAAACAAGAAAAAAATGATAAAAGTTTAAACTTTACCCCCCGACCCCCCAAATTAGGGGATGGCAATTTGTATGAAAATTAATTTTTAGGGTACTTCCTGAAGTCTTAGAAAGCTGAAATTTCGTATGTATGTGGCTATTAATATACAAACAAGAGAAAAACTATAAACACCTAAACTTTACCCCTCCAACCCTAACATTAGGGGATGGCAATTTGTATGAAGCAACATATTCTTAAGGTGCTTCCTGAAGGTCTAGAAAGCTGAAATTACGTACGTAAGCTGCTATTAGCATACAAGCTAGACAGAAATTATAAAATTTTAAACTTTATCCCCCAACCCCTAAAATTAGGGGATGGCAATTTGTATGAAACTTTCACTAATTTTGATGCTAAAAGATTCCTTGATATCATACATAATTATATGATAAATAGTAACTGACTGCGTAAGATGTAAGAGCGAGCCATCCTCTTTTCGCAACAAGGCACCCTCACCTGCCCGTGGTGCATCCTGCTGAATAACGGATGAGGATCTGGAAACCGATTGGTGGCGGTATAACCATCACGATTGAAGGCGTAGCTAAATATCACAGGCCGATGAGCGCGTCACCGAAGCGAGGAGTTACGTCCTGCGATCGCCAACCCACCTGCCCAGCGTCACAGATTAATAAATAGTTACTACCAGCGTGGCGATTACGGGTAAAGCCTCTAGTTGTTTGCCCAAAGTGGCGAACAACTGGAGAAGCCTATGTCCAGCAGTGAACTGCTATAGGCTGATGATGATGATGAACTGACTGCGCACTATATATATTTATATATATTCAGGGAATTATTACTAAAAAAATAGGTAAAATAAGTTAAAATACAATACTGCAATAAACAAGCAACCTACAAAAAGAAGTGAAATCCCCCCAAAAACATTTTCATGTAAAATGTAGCCAAGACGAGGAGGGCGAGACCACATTGCGTGCACTGTCAAAAAGTTATCAAATGTCATGAAGAGCCAAGCTGATGACAACTCTACACGCCCCCAATTATTCTACAATCACAAATGTAACATCTTTGCAAAAATATGTGGCTTGGCCGTTGAGCTTTCGTAAGAACTATTGTGAAAATGAAATAATATACCCTCATTATATGCGAAACGGCCATCCACATATTTTTGCAAAGATGTTACATTTGTGATTGTAGAATAATTGGGGGCGTGTAGAGTTGTCATCAGCTTGGCTCTTCATGACATTTGATAACTTTTTGACAGTGCACGCAATGTGGTCTCGCCCTCCTCGTCTTGGCTACATTTTACATGAAAATGTTTTTGGGGGGATATTTTATTCATCTTACTTGACCAGAATGAATTTTGGTACAAAAATATTTAGATGACTGAACTAGCAAGCATAGTCCTGACACATTTATTAATCGTTTAGTTTATTCTCGAAAAATGTCACCGCATACAGAAGCTGTGATAAGACCGCTAATGCAAAGCTAAGTACCTAATACATTCCGTTGCGTACATTTGCGTTTACGCGGGTATGTACGGAAAACCAGCGCTACGATATGCGCTGAGCATATCCTCTTCAATGTCATGTTTAACTTTATGTTTTTATTTAAAGCTTATAATATTTTTGTGAATATGTGAATGTACCATATAGGTAAGTATTACCTATATACCTGGTATTATACTTGGACCCTCTGCGCATTCATGTTTTATGTCACCGCCATCACGTAGTTACATTTTCCCGCCCAAAAGCAAGATGGCGTCATGGGAGAACGCGTAAGCACGAACCTGAACGGCGCATAAACCACGACAGTGGAATTGAATCGACTTGCCATAAATCTAACTAGGAAATTCAGCCTAGAAGCCTCGGGCTATAGTGATAATGTTGATATGTCAGAGGAACATTCAAGGCACAAATTGTCACAATTACTAGGTACTTACGGGGCTTTCTCTTGGGAGAAAATGAATTACATTGTATGTGCTTTCCCGGTTGAATTTCGGGCACAGCGGCCGGTCTTTTATGAGACCAAGTACGCAAAAAAAAATTCAAATCCAACATTTTATAGTTTTAGTTACACTCATCGTAACTGTGATTTCGGACTCTAGATGAAATACGTTCAGGCTTCAGGGTATCAATTAGAGAACTATACAATAACGATTACACAAGGGTTTTTTCTGTTAAATTCCATACAATTTCAATCTTGTTACCAAATATTGTACTGTATCTGGAATGTGTGTAAGTGAAGTCCAAAAAAAAAATCAACAAGGCAAATCTTAATTTTGTCTGCTGTCAACGAATTCTAAGTACCTTGTCACACCAAGAGATATAACCCGCCGGAGAGACCTAAACATAAACACAAACAATCGAATCGGCACTCTCGATGACCGAATCAGTGATCGATCGATGTGAACATTCTCAACCAAAACACAGAGCAAAGGCCAAATCCCGGTGCGTGCATCAACACGCCGCGTATTAGCAAACACAAGAGGTATTTGCGACAAACGCGTATTTGCAAACAAACCATAATCAGAGAGCATGCTCTGTTTTGTGCTTGAGAAAACCGGACGGGCCCTCGTTCTCACGCGGGCGGCGGTTCGCCAATGATTACGACACAACAAATTATGATGCGAAAAAGGCCGTCGGAATTTTCAGTAAACTTTGCTTAACTGCCTTGGTCTAGTCTTCGCCGGAGCCACCTGACAACAACTAAGAGGTTCCGGGTTCGAAAACTTGGTCGAATGATCATCTTCTCGACCTAGTAACAGGTGCACAAAACCCGAGAGGTCACTCACGGATATGAATACATGGTCAAACCAAAAATTGTTATTGGCCAAATAGGACATATGCCAGTAACCAATACCCCACAGCTTTTGACAAATATTATATTAAACTACTCAAAACAAACAAACAAAAACTTGATTAGAACATTATGAAACGGCTCTTAGTTTTAAAAAATAAGTAAGTTTTCTGAATTTCATTTCTATAGACAAACGTAATGTACCTAACATCTGTTTGAGTTTTGACAAAAACCTCTTAAAGATAATTCTCAGTTCAATTTCCTCTGTCAAATTTTAATTTTGGAAATAAAGTCTTTTTATTATAGTAAATTTATATCGTACCCAGTGGAAAACGCGCCTCCATCTGTCCCCGTGATATATGCACTTATGCAAAATTACCTAAGTAATTGTTTCAAAGGACTGTGTTTAGGGAAACTACGGGCTTCCTGCGGGAACTATCGACGCTAGGGGAGTATGGCACGCAGCGGACGTGACGTCTCAGACGCATTGTCGTGTAATGATGGTTAGGGCAAACAATGAAATTACTAGTTGAATATTATACGGTGAAGAACATATGGAGACCAAAGTAATGATTACATGGTTTAGGTTCGTGGAAGGATTCATGTTTAAAAGTTCCTTAGTAAGAAATTTTCAGTGTCAATAAAGGTTTTATTTTTATTATTATGTAGGTGTATTTCGAGTTCTTCCTTATATATTATTAATTAGCAAATTATGATAGTGGGACATGTTTATTTTTATTTATTTATTTATATATGTTCAAAAGAAACCATACATGGCTAGGTTTAATCAAGCTTTTCACTTTAAGTAATAGTTAATTTTAAACAAGTCATTTTCTAATCTTGCATTTTTATGTGAGTAATACCTATACATATTTTGTTAAAAATGTGAGACATAAAATTTTCATGAGTAAGAGTGAGTGGATGAGTGTTGCTGCCGATCGAGCAGAATGGCGCACTTTGGGAGAGGCCTACGTCCAGCAGTGGACTGCCGCAGGCTGCCGATGATGATGATGATGATGAAAAATTTTCATTAGTCATTTTTTCACCGGTCAATCTCCAATACAATATTGTATCTACTCTTGACATTGTCGAAATTCATTATGTCTACTAATTAACACGATAGAAACCAATAAACCACATAAAGCACTAAGTACCTAGGTTCAGGAACAAGAGCATTGACACGAGAGAATAGAAGCCATTAAATAACATTGGAAACTACAAATACGTGTTTAATAAAACAAAAACATTTGTAAGAATCCAATTGACTCAACAAAATTAACAACAACCATTAAATAACCGACCGTTCGTCACTCAACACAAGTCATAAAATAAAAATTGCAAACATACGGCGTCCATTGGCGATTAAACTTAAAATATAACACTTTAAAAGATCCGCAATATTCAGATTTTATCGCGTCCGACCTACAGTACGGTACCGCCGTAACGGGCCGTATAATTTTAATTATACCAAATTAAAGTAAGTTTTTCAAGTGGTACCCACTAACTGACTAACTGTTGCGGAGCACGCTTCATGACTCAGTGGAGCGCATCTTATTGATATACAAAATGAAAAAAAATGCATTCTATTATTGTTAGACAACTAGTGTTAGGTTCATACGGTGCTGTTTGCGCGGTATTGTTCCTGGATGGTATAGTGAAGGTGTTAACATCGAAATTTCCTCTTAGGTAATAGTAGGACTGTTCCCTGATAGATATAATCTGAAGATTTTCAAGGCGAGAGTGAATCGGTTTCTATTGGATGAGCGCGCTCCATAGCAGGCTCCAACGTCACTTAACCTCGGATGAATTAGGGCCAGGTGCTACCCTTTTACTCATAAAAAAACATCACGAATAAAATGATGCTATTGTCATTAAAAATGACAATCAGCTGGACCATGACTTATGAAAATAAAAAAAAAACATGTAAGCACTATGAACCATGGTATTTTCTGATCGCTACAACTTTTCCTTCTCTAAACGTGGTCTAAAGAGAGTGCTTTCCTCTCGGTAGGCAGCGGCTTAGTAATATGCCCCTGCAGAGTATATGAGCGGCGGTAACCGCTTAACATCCGATAGGTCGCTAGTTCGTCTCCCTTTCTCAGTAATAAAAAAATATCAGTTAAATAAAGTAATTAGGTATGGTAAAGACCACCCACGTCCGCCCTATCCACTCGAGTGAATCCCCACTCGCCTCCGCATGCACCAAACGAGGCTTGTTATCTGCTATTTGTAATTGAGAGCATTTTCGAGAGTCACGTTTTTAATTCGGCCCACAAATGACTTTAATAACAAAACCCGTAGTTAACTCGAGTGATTTCTAACAAGCGTTGCGCGCTCGTGTGCGAACACTTAAGTAAGGTGCTATTAGGTGCTCAGTTAAATAAGCTTCTTTCTAATAAATCTTCTTAATTGATTCACGGAAGCTTGTTTAGAAGTCTTATAGATTTCGAACGCGTTCCATTGTTTATTTTTTTCAGCGATAGCGGTTTCGTTTCCGAACCAGGAGTATAAAATGATACTCAGCCCTGAAGTATATATGATGGCCAACCAAACCAAACCTAGCTAGTCTTCAAGGAGAACAGTCATGTTTGGTTCATAATCATCATCATCATTGCTGGACATATTCCTTCCCCAATGACAATTATTGTCATTTGGGGTTATTGACCATAGTCACCATACTCGGGAGGCGGGTTAGTGACTGCAATACGTTTTATTTGTACCCAGGTATACGCTGCTGTTCGCTTCCTGATATTCCCTTAGTCTTCTTCCCCGACACCGGCGATCCATACTGGTCATCAATTCCTCAACAATTTGAGCTATCGAACTCGGGACCTCTAAGTTTGCAGATGGCACGTGCGAGAAGTAGACCAAAGGATCATCATCACCATATCGCAGTCCATAGACGTCAGCGGTTGCTTGCCACTTTGAGCAAAACCAGGAGGTTTCACCCATAGTCACCACGCTGGGAAAGTGGGTCTGGCGAGCGCAGAGCATAGCTCCTCGCTTCGGTGACGCTTCTACCCATCTTCGGCCTGTCATATTTAGCAGCGTCTTCAATCGTAATGGTATCGTTATGTCGCAGTCATCTGGTTGCATCTTCTATTCAATTTAATGGCTAGCGCGTTCATGGAATGACGACCTGCGCCCAGTAGACCAAAGAAGCAGTGCTATAAAGTAAAATAGTAAGGTGCGCACGCGCACCCGCTTGGCCGCGTCGACCGGACGTGCGCGCGCCACTTAGCCACGGGTCGCCCGGCACACTTGGCATTTTTGTCAACCACTAATCATACGCCTAACGACGCCAGTGTATTGTTAGCTTGATACGTTGGGTGGGTTTGTCCGTCTGTCTAACTTTGTATTTTTGTTTATATTAGCACGATATAATGGCTTCTCTAAGTCTGATGGGAAGCGAAAGAGAAACCCAAGTCGCTTTGACAACGGGCAAGTAACTAGTTAGTTACCAGTCAGTTGCCACCGCCATGCCGGCCTAACAGTAACCCCACTCACTCCACGAGCGAGAGATCGGAGACCCTACTCACCGGCAGAAACACGACAGAACACGAGGTCATTTGGCTACGGCATTCTATAGGGTGGAGGTCCTTCCCGGACGGGCGGCTAAGTTCGAATGAAGATTCATTTCGATAGACAATAAAAAGATAAGACTTTCCGGATCGGAAAAGTTTTCGATGCACCTGCAAACACGGGGGTCTTCAAACTTCAATTGCGACCATCAACGTATCGGCTATAAAATTATATTACACAGACTGAAACATCACAGTCCACTATACATTTATTAAAAACAATGAGCGAACAGGAAATTGGATATATAACTATTAAGAAACAAAACAATTACGAATGACTGGCTCGGTGGCTCAATTGGTAGTGACCTCTGCCTTCTAAGCCAAGGGTCGTGGGTTCGATCCCCACACATTACAAACATTTGTGTGCATGAACATGTCTGTTTGTATTGGTCTGGGTGTTTTCTATGTATAGTATGTATGTATTTACAAAAAAAAAAAAAGTATCTAAGTACGTTTATCAGTTGTCTAGTACCCATAGTACAAGCTTCGGCTTAGTTTGGGGCTAGATGGCGCTGTGTGGCCCAGCGTGGCATGTCTTGGGTTATTTATTTATTATTTATTTATTTATAAATGGCTCCATTCATTATGTGGAACTGCTGGTAATTGTTAAATTAAACTAGAATTGTAGATTAATTAGTAATTTATCCCGGATACAAATCTACCGTTGGATAAACTTACTTTGAGAATCCGGTTTTAATATAAGTATTTATTAATATAAATTGTGTGAGACAATGCGATCGAAATAAAACAATTTAATGTTACAGCGGACCAAAAAATTCGGAGACTGATGACTATCAGTGTACTCCGATAGATTGATGATGAATTTTACAATTCTTTGAGTAAGCTGGCTCAAGTCTAGGCGTTAGGAAGACGTCTTTTTTAATGTTATTTTTAACCGGTTCACAGATCTGAAGAACAATAAATTATACGTCTTGGGGTCAAGATGCTATCATTTCATTTCTTGTTCTCAGTTATTGTCTAGGCCCAGATTAGGGTTTCTTACAGCTTCCTCGATATTATACTTATGTGATCCAATTATCCAGAATTAAGTAGATCGTATTAATATTCTCGTACATATAGGTATGATCTTTATTACACAAACATAAGTAGAATCAAACACCGCAGTTCGCTACGCACCCATCTAATTTTAATAAAGTTATGCATTACATCACCAGGAAATCGAATTCAGTACCTCACAATCTCGAACAGTTAGATATTCAAACCGCTAACCAGACCACTGTACTAGACGTTATTTTAAAGTAATACTTATTTGCAATTCCATGATGTAATATTCGTAAGCTATTTTGATAGGGACGTAAGGGAGCGACCCATCATCTTTTCGCTCCAAGCCACCCTTACCTGCCCGTGGTGCATCTTGCTGAATAACAGACGAGGCTTTGGCAACCGATTGGTGGCAATATAACCATTACGATGGAAGGCGTAGTGAAATACCACAGGCCGATGACGGGCAGCAGCCTCACTGGAACTAGAAGCTACGCCTTGCGATCGCCAACCCGTCTGCCTAGCGTGGCGATTCTGGGTGAATCCAGGTGCTTGCCCAAAGTGGCGAGCAACTGGAGAGGGCTAAGTCCAGCAGTGGACGATAGGCTGATGATGATGATTTTGATATTTATAATACTTTTATTTTTTTATTCTTGACGACTTATAAAGACAGATTCCTTAACATACAGGGTATCAAACCCACTACACGAATGCATAAAGCAATACGCCGAAGAGGCAATCAAATCGATAAAAAGAAACAATTTCAACTGCAACACTTAAGCAAAGAAACCTGTACATTTCCATAGCAAACAAGCTGTTGCGTCCATCATCTATGAACCGATAACTATAACAGGATCTAAAAAAGATGCCAAGTTGCGGTCAGCTCACTCTAGCTCCGACCATCAATTTGCCAGCAAAAAGCGAGCGAAGCCGCGGGCGCGGCTAGGCAAGTAAAAACAGCGCTGACCTAGCAGGCGATACACTCGGGTGCTCCTACTCAATCGACCCGGGAGGACGGAAAGGGAGGATGTGGCAAGATTGTGTGTATACCAGTTCAAAAGTGGATATGCCAGTTCAAAAGTGAGTATGCCAGACAAAATTTGTATCGCGGCCGTACGACAAGTACCTACAAGCTTTTTAAAAGCTTTTATTCAACTTGTAATGTATGTTTGTTCGAGTGGAATCTTACATTACAACTCTATTTTAATGCACTTGCCCTCAACCAATTGAACAATTTGGTATGCACGCTCAGTTCGGACGATAATGCATAAAAAAATTAAAAGCTTGTTTTTAAAAAGGTTTTTTAAACAAATTATGTTTTCTTAAATCAATGATCTTTTCTCTTATCATAATACCTTTACCTCTTAATGGTATATTTATATAAGAAACAAATAAATATCAGGCAACATCACAATATGTATTGCTCCGATCCCAAAGTAAATATGAGTAACTTACCTAGTTATATACCACAAATATATACCTACTTAAATACAAATATAGACACCCAGACACAAATGTTCAAAACATGAATGTTTGTTTTCTGAGTGCGGATGGAACCCACGACCCTTAGTTCAAAAGGCATAAAAAAGCATACTAAAACAATGCGAATGCGAAACTCATATCGCTAACCGATCTCAACTACTTATACCACATCCACCAACAAATCCACGCTCCTCGCCGTTCTCTAATGAGCATCGTGTAATAAAGGCGAAGAAATGTAATTGGTCGTGTGGCACGCGCTGCGCACGCGCCGCGCCTCGGCATAGCGCGGGAGCCGCTCGCCAAATACACGCCTTTGTGTGCGCCGCTGGGAGTTGCTGAACTATCGAAAGAATTATCGATACGACTATCCATTGTATCGATATCGTTGATAGTACTGATACTATTAATTAAGTTCACTGTCCATTAAGCCAATGGCAGACCCCTCTTTCCCAGTGGGCAATTTGGGAAGTGCCCATGGCCCTGCGATCGACAGGGGGGCCTCAGATCAATACGAAGTCCCTAGTTCCTGTGAGATCTAACAAAATAGTGTTCTGTCAAAGTCATAGGGTCCTTATTATCCTTATGACCAGGGCCTCCAATTGGCTACATTCTCTGATGAGAATCGTGTAATAAAGGCGAAGAAATGTATTGGTCGTGTGGCACGCGCTGCGCCTCGGCATAGCGTGGGAGCTGGTCGCTCAATACACGCCTTTGAGCCGCTGGGAGTTGCTGAACAATCGAAAGGATTTATCGATCGAATCAATGGTTCAGAACCAATCTAAACTATTATCATCATCACTACTAGACATAGGCCTCTCCAGATGTTCTCCACTTTGGGCAAACATCTGGAGGTTGCCAGAGCCTCGTTTGTTATACTGCAGGATACACCACGGGCAAGTGAGAGTGGCTTCGGTACATCGATAGTTCAGCACCAATGAATAATATCGCATGAAAGCATTCGATAGTATTGCTAGGTTCTGAGCAATACATACTAACGAGGTCTACAAGGCTTACAAAACACACGCCTTGACCCTAGCTACAGGACTAGAATACGACGAGTGTTGTCTTAGTCAGATAAAAACCATCGATTGTCGACTGAATCGTTAGTATTGATTTGAGATCAAGAATCGATAGATTATCGATCGGCAACACTACCGCCGCTATTTACGCAACACTTTTTAAGACTAGACCTTTTACTGGGAGTTACGACCCATTGAAAGACTGCGGACGATGTTTTTTAAGTATCTAAGTTGTGGCTTTAAGCGGTCTTTGTCGTAAAGCTTTTTATAGAAAGTTTTTTAGGCATTATTATCGGTTTTATAAGTATACTCTTGTACTACAAAGTACAAGTATAATCATATCATATTGAAATTATTTCGACAGATGATTATGATTTTTTTTTAAAAGTTACAAATAAAACCTTTAAAAATAAAACAAAAGCGTCATTTTTAAAAGTAACTCCCGGTCTATAGCGAATATGATGTATGAGTGATGCGCCCGCCACTCTTTTTACTGCACAACGCTAGCTTTTTATTAGAGTTTTTCTCCCGGAAACCTGCGTGATTATTTAATTAATATTTATCAGTTACAGGTGATTACGGCTAGTTCACGACCGTAACCTGTAAAACATAAAAAAGGTACCTTTTTAATAAATACATTTATTACTTGTACTTTGTAAGTACATAGCTAACATGTTTCTTTTAGTTTGTACTTAGAGGACTTGGTTATTTAAGTTAATGACTTTGTACATAACATAACTCAGATCACATTATCAGCCTATTGCAGTCCACTGTTGGGCTCTCCGGTTTTTCGCTACTTTGGGCAAACAACCACAATCACCACTGGAAAGCCGGTTGGCGATCGCAGGTCATAGCTCCTCGCTCCGATGACGCGGCTGACCGTCATCGACCTATGATATTGAATTGAAAATTACGGGCCACGGCTTTTATGCTGAGTGAGGCCCTTTTGCATTGGATGTCGCAGTAACGGCGTGTCCGGTCTTTTCGTTTTGTGTATTACTATTTGTTTTTGTCTTAACTTTTTATGTATTTTTGTCTTCTTTTTTCTTTCTATGTATTTTGTCTATGCCTGTAATATGTATGTGTTTTGTCAGTGTGTTAGTGTGATGTCCATTGTAATAAAGTTTTCTTATATCTTATAAAATCAATCGTGATGGTTACAACGTCACCAGCTCGTTGCCAGAGCCTCGTTTGTTGTTAAATATGACGTCACAACTACTCGATATGAGTAATCTAAAATCTTAATATAATGCATGTGATCTTTGGCTTTTAGCCAGAAATTGCTCTTTGTCTGAATGGAAAGATGCAGTCTGGAAACAGAATTATTAGTGGAACAAATGCAGTGACGGTAATGTATTTCTCTTTATGATAATAGACCAAAATGGTGAAAAATCGTTAATGGTTTTTTTTTTCAAGTTCCGTTAGCATTGCTATTCACGAATACGTTCTGAATGATCACTCTCAGAAACTTATGTCAAATTTAAATGACGTTCGTTCAACATTTTTTTATCCGAGCATTATGAAAAGCCCTACTGAAAAGTCATCATCATCATCATCAGCCTTTCGCAGTCCACTTCTGGACATAGGCATCTAAATTTGTTTGCTACTTGGTCGATCTTGGGCCTCTCGTATCCAGGTCTTACCAGCCAGCGCAAATCGTCACTCCAACTAGCCTGAGGGCGTCCTACACTACTGAAGAGTCATCATTCTCCTGCCCTGCCCTTATCCCGCTCTAAGTGGGGTGGGCACAACATGCTTTCTCCTTCCACACTTTAGAGAGGTAGGGCATAGCGAATCTTCGCTCGAATTGAGCCGCCCGTCCGGGGAAGGACCTCCACCCTATAGAATACCGCAGTCAAATGACCTCTGGGTCGTGTTCCTGCCGGTGAGTAGGGTTTCCGGAGCTCGTGGGGGGTTGGGGTTGGGCCGGCATGGCGGTGGCAACTGACAGGTAACTGACCAGTTACTTGCCCGTTGTCACAGCGACTTGGGCTTCTCTTTCGCTTTCCACCAGGCGCGGAGAAGCCACTAGGTCGAGCCACTATATAAAAAAAAGTAACCGTTTCTCCTGACAGTACGGTTCGTGTCTCTTGCGGGTTAACCACGGGTAAGTAAACACACATGGATAACAATATTTTTTATAGCCCCTACGGTAACAGTGCACCGTGCAGTCTTGCTCCGCGGGTTTTATTGTACAATCCGAGGAGTTATTAACGATTATACATAATTATACTCACTCTCTGATGATAGATTCTATCTTATTCACCTATTAAATTAACAAGCTCGCTTCCGCCAAAGACTTTGTTCGGATCTAGGATTATTGCTTTATTTATGTGTGGTACAGTCTATTAGCTAACCATTTGATGTTTATTATAATAGAGATGTTTATCTATGAAGTGTACATGCGTACGATTATTGCTAGTTATTAGAAGAAACAGCCGTGAACTGGATAGTATGTTATTTATTATTATTGGTAAGATCTAGGCGCTATTTTCCAGACAATATTTTTTCATCGGGATTTTAGCACGTATTCGCTTAATTTTTATACCTATTTCCATATTACCAGATCACAAGTCATGTTAATTCAAGAGAGCATCTTTTTTAAATTATCTCGTGTCTATGTGTTTTGGACATAGAAGACGTAGTACTTGATACTTCCATGGTTTTGGAAGACATCATCATAATCATCTGGTAGTCATAGAATAAGAATACAAAGGAAAGCCTTAGTTTGAGGTTTGTGTTAATTATCTAGATCATTTATTTAGAATTTAATAATTACGAACTTTTTTCGAGAAAGCAATAAATGTTTTATTCATGTGGATATATTTTCCAGAGATACTCAAACATTTAACTTGTAAAAAAAGTACGTAACTCGTACAAATTGATCACTGTACAGTGATCAATTTGTTAGTTAACTGTCTCAAACACTACTGTGTGTGGGACAATTTATTTTGACACGTTCATGATATATCGCCGGTTCCGTACGCAATTTTCTTTTACCGTTTACCCACAATGACATATAGCTGTGTCGCCACTAATGATACTTTACTCAATTTTGAGCTCTATCGTTAATGAGGTAGGGTAATAAATGTTTAACAAGATGCCGTAACAGGCATGCGTTGAATAGAGATATTTTGACTTATTGAGAGTCACCGAAGCGTGTTGACTTTACCTCTACAACGCGTAGAGCTATGAATCTGTTTAGTGAAATAAAGATAATAATATGTGCACACAAATAAACAAAAAAATAACCCAAGACATGCCACCCTGGGCCACACATGGCCATCTAGACCCAAACTAAGCCGAAGCTTGTACTATGGGTACTAGACAACTGATAAACTTACTTAGATACATTTTTTTTTGTAAATTTATTTATTTAATTATTGCACATGTAACATACATAGAAGGATCTTACAACTAAGGCCTTAAAAGTAAATCACGTGACCCGGATAGGGTGTAATAAATAAGTATTATACATAGAAAACACCCAGACCAATACAAACAGATAAACATATGCCATACATTTTCTGTGCGTTCCATTGACAATAACCGGCACATTTCACCGAGTGGGTGTTAACAGTCTATAAAGTATGACATTACTGCAATATATTCTACAAATAATTGAGGTAATTCATAAGCATGAGGACAAGGTAGGTATGTGTATATATCTCGATAATTGATGTAGAATCCTTGTTTTTCAATTAATCTTCACAATTTTGTTACGTTTAATAATTTTTTTTAAATATATTTTCATAATATTTTGTTTAAAATTAATTCTTCATATAAATCTAAGCATATTCTCAAATTACTCATATCCTATCAAAGACCGATTTAACCAAGATATTATAATTTTAACATGTGTACACAATTCTATGTTTTCATAGCTCTATAGAGCAGTAGCTGTCGACAATTTGGACAATAACATACCTAGTTAAGGCACGAGCTATGTACCCCTCTTATCTACGGGTCGGTACACACAGAAGATGGCTACAAAAAATCACTACAATGAACCTAATAGCATATCCGAACCATAAATTAACACATTATCATATCGTACTATTTCTGTCTTAAGTATGATATTACCTGTCTACTGTTTTAGTTTTTGTGCAGCTACTATAAACAAGTATAAGTCTATGTTTTTTGGCATAACCAAACGTGACGCTTAACACATTAACTTCTATGAGGGTCTCCGGTTATCATCAAACCATAATTTTTCAGGACACCCCCATACCTATATAAATAAATATAGACTTATAGGAGGTAACGTAGGGGAGCCCTAAGAAAGTTTTTTTAAAAAAATTACACCCTAAGGAGATAAAACGGAGGTGCAAAGTCAGTATGAAACTTCGCCATTTCCAGTTAAATTGGAAATTATTAGTGCAAGATTTACTTAAAATGACTGTATTCATGAACAAAATACAATAGTGGGGGACAACGGAATGTTTTTGATTTTGATGTCCACCACTAGGGCCCAACGCGAAGAGTTCGGTAGCGTTGTCCCCCACTGACTGGGGAATATAGCAACTTTTTTTCCCGATGTCCACAGTGGTGGACAAATAGTGGGGGACATCGGGAAGTTTACATTTGTGATTCAAAAGCAACACAGATCGACCAAATTTTTGTCAAGAGACAGTACCTATTTATTTATTGTTTATTTCACACACGCACTTATACACAAACCGAACTGGATCGAGCAGGAAGCACGGCGCGGCGGCAGTAAGTCAGCGGCAATCCGGCAGTTGATTTACTTCATTGTGCACAGTTTTCAAGTAACTCGGGCCGGCCAATTGTGGCCGATGGTCATTATATTCAAGTGTTATTCACTTCAGGTGACCACATCACTTGAGAAAACGAAATATTTTTGGAAATGTTTTTTTTGTTTAACTGATGCCAAGATGCATAGCGAATCTTCGCTCGAATTGAGTTGCCCGCCCGGGGAAGGACCTCCCTCCACCTGACCAAATGACCTCCGGGTCGTTTTCCTGCCGGTGAGTAGGGTTTCCGGAGCTCGTGGGGGGTTGGGGTTGGGCCGGCATAGCGATGACAACTGACAGGTGGCTGACCAGTTACTTGCCCGTTGTCACATGGGCTTTTTTTTCGCTTTCCATCAGGCGAAGGGAAGCTATTATGCCGAGCTACTATAAAAAAAAAGTTGTAGTCATAAGATTGATGATCGTTAGATATAAATTGAGATAGCTATTGCTAAATTAGTTTTTCGATCGCACGGTAGAAGTAATTTGGGGGGGAATTGCTTTAGTCACCTCCCTTAGTCGTCTTCTGCGACATCCACGGGATGAGATGGGGTGATACTATTTTGGATCCAAATACCACTACACTACACGAAAATTGTGAAAATTTTAGGCTCGCGTTTCGTAGGTCCTACCAAAGTATCTATCCATTTGGAAGATTCGCGGCTGGAAATTGATCCAAAAAACTGTTGCACGTGGCAAAAAATTGCTCGCAAAACGTACCATGGACTTCCAGCTTAATTAGGATGTAATCATGAATTTAATTTTACGATAGTGTAACTGAATTTAGAAACGTTTGTCATTAGGGGACCCCTATGTCCAGCAGTGGACATTTGCAGGCTGATGATGATGATAAAGATTTTTTTAATCACTGGGCACGGCAGTGTCCCCGCCACGTCGAGCGTACATATTTCGCCCAGCTATTTGAAACCAAAAAGGTTGTACCCATTTCGGTCTCCATCTCATGGTCACTCTCGCTCATAGTAAGTGTTGAGGCCCCACCAATTACCGGGTGTGAAGGGTCTGGGGATGATAATAATTGAATGTATGGTTTACGGCCGCAACCCGCGGCTGCGCGGCCTATAACCAATAAACCTTCCGACGCGTCCCTATGGCCTGTGTGGCCACAGTATTGCCTCAGCTGCAGTAGTTTATACTACGACACAGTATATTCCATTATGGCTAAAAATTGTAATTAGTCCGTCTTTTAGCTTATTCAAAAATAAAAGACACGTATTTTGTACGTTTGATGAGGAGCTTCTTGCCTCGCGCCTCGGTTTTGTGGAACCAACTTCCTGAGACAGTCTTTCCGAACAGCTACGACTTGGGAACCTTCAAGAAACGAGCGGATTCTTATTTAAAAGGCCGGCAGCGACCCTAAACTCGGTTAGAGCATGGACACCCATAGGCGGTGTTGACTGCTTACCATCATGCATCACACTTGCGCGTCTGCCGCCTCTCGCATAAAAAAAATCTCAAAATCGAATTGACCACAATCCCAAGTAGTATTACGGCAGACCATTCACTGTATTATGGCCATCGAACATTTGTGCGTCGCTCATGAGCCAATAAACTTTCGGCTTTACTCGAAATAGTGAATAGCTTTATGCCGATGCCGAAGTATGATTACTTATTGCATTTTATAGATGTTTGCAGATGCTGACTGAGCGTATTGATATGATAAATTGATATTTATGACGTACAATAACATAGGAATTGGCGTACTTACCTGCGCAGGAGCTTAAAGCTAGCTTTTAGTTTGATCTCCTTTCATTAAACTAAGTAGTACTATACGAATTGTAGTGTTGTGTTATGAATATCTACGACACCCACGGCTAAGTCGATTAAGGAAATATTAGGAAACGGGCAGCAGCATTTGGGTGCAAATAAAATCTCTGTCACCAACCCGCTTATGAAGCGTGACTAAAGGCAAATCCCTGTAATGATAATTGTAATTTTTTGCCAATAGTGAACGTCTACAGGCCAGAACCGCGAAGGTATTACAAATATATACCTACTTAGTTTACACCCAGATATAGTAGAAGAAACACAAATGTTCAATCAAACCCTCGGGTTTGATTAAGCAATGAAAATGAGAATGAACCGAGGTTCAGCAGGCAGCTAAAATAAATAACTTAAGCACTTGTGGTATGAGTATCAGAACAACGAAGGTACCAATTAAAAAAACATATACTTAAAAAAACAAACAGACGTGCAACATACACAAATGTTCATCACACGATGTTTGTCCTGGATGGGGATCGAACCCACGACCCTTGGTTCAGAAGTCAAGGTCAGTGAAAAGTAATAAAATGTTTTTTTAAAAATATTATAGCAAGTCGCTACGGCAACAATGAATCAATCATTATTTAGTCAGTTTATGTCTAATCTTTAATTCTACTTATTGCATTCATTTCTAAAAACAAAAAGAAATTGAATTTTAATTAAATATGTCCACTATAATTATGCTTAGGTACGTAACTAGTAATATTCCAAAGACTACGCTCTCAAACATTAAAGTCCATATTTATATTGTTTAAATGTTAATACAAAACACAAAGCTCGCACTACAAGGGATATTGAAAATAACTGTGAATCATTTATCTCGGTGCAGTTAAAAATATGACCGCCATTTAAAGTCACCTTTACGACCTCCACACAACAAAATTGTATCGGCAGCCAGGTAGGGCGACCAAGTATCAAACACTATAAGGAATACTCCTGGAAAACTTAAAAGACATATTCCACAAAATGTCCACAACATATCCGATACGGAAAGAGTGTGCGATACGGAAAGTTTTGGGAACCAAAACTTCTACTCTATGCAATGAAAAAGGGTTCAACTGCACTAAAAATAATTTTCTACACTAAGTTGGTTCCTTCGTTTTTATACAAGAGGCGGCAGAAGAGCAAATGTGATGGCTGATGGTAAGCAGTCGACACCGCCCATGGACACGCGCAACTCTTATCGAGTCCTGGGGTCACTGTCGGCCTTTTAAATAGGAGTACGCTCGTTTCTTAAAGGCTCCCAAGTCGTAGCTGTTCGGGAAGAATGTCACAGAAAGTTGGTTCCACAAAACCGATGCGCAAGGCATGAACTTCCTCATAAAACGTACAGTGGAGGATCGCCAACCTCCTCAAGCATCCTTATATCATGGCGACCCTAGCGGCAGCCTCCGGACCGGACGCGGCAGGTGCTACCGAGGGTTCACTCGGGTTCACGCCCCTCCCCCCTCCGCCCCCCACTTGCACCCCCACAGCATCCGTGCAAACCCGTTCCTCTAATAATATAACGTAGAAATGAAAGATTAATGAGAGCAACCCGCGCACGCCTCTTTCACTCGAAACCAGTGATGTGTGATTGTGATCTTAATAAATTATGCATATCGATTTTGAAAGGTCTATACCAATAAGGGGAAAACAGTTTGGGTTACTTTACCTCAAGTCAAGCTGAGTTTTCAGATTTTAAAGGTCACTGAACTGAGAATAGTTCTAAATTACTAAAAATTCAGATTTATAGTTGAAATTTAGTGCACTGGTAACATCTGGATATTATTTGAGACATTCCGAAGTTTCTAATTGATGAAAAAAATAACACATTGATTAAATAATACCTCTATACACACCCAGACGGATTATTCCACATCCAATTATCTACAACAGATCTAATAGGACTCTATTAAAATATTATGTAATAAGCTACTTATGTAATCCCGTTTCAGGGTTGTCAAAAACAAGTGTTAAAAACAAAATATTATGGACATCATCAGCCTGCCGACGTCCACTGCTGGACATAGGCCTTCCCCAATAACAATTGTCGTTTGGGGGATTCGGCTTAGTCACCACGCTTAGCGGGTTGGTGACCGCAGTAAGTTTAATTCGTACCTAAGTAAACGACCATTTCCTGCGATTTCCTTAACTGTCTTCTACGACACCTTACGACAAAAAAAAACACACGTTCAGAAAAAAAATCGGTAAGAGAATCCTTTAATCACGGTAAGCATCAGCACGGCTGTACTCTCGGCATTACTGATGCCATGGGTGGAGGTTATTGATTAACATTAGACAGGCTGCCTGCTCGTCTGCCTCCAACAGCAATAAAAAAAATAAAAAGCGCAAATTCCATCGACATATCCGCAGCACATCACTAACAGCATCGAGCCACGATCGCAATGAAGACCGCCCAGATAAAATATTAGCCGCGTGCCGCCGGTAGCTGTAATATATCGACCGATGACAGTGCATTGTGTCGGCCGGCCCTAACTCACGGCATGACGAGCGCTCACTTAGCCGCCATCGATCAGCGGCTGCCGGACGAACAGATATCTGAATCTGAACACTGGTTGAGGCGAAACCAACGGCCAAATAGTACAGAAGTCATGTTCAAGTTCTTTGGCACTTTGGTCAAACTTCTGGAGGCTTTTCCCATAACCGAAGCGCTGGGCAAGTATGTGGGCGATAACAGGACGTAGCTTATCGCGGCAGTGACGCTGCTGCCCGTCATCGGCCTGTGGTAAGTATTAGCTACACCTTCAACCGTGATGGTTATACTGCCCCCAGTCGATTGCCAGAGCCACGTTTGTTATTCGTTAGGATGCACCATGGCAGGGTGGGGATGGCTTGGAGCGAAAACAATGATACGTTGCTCCCTTACATTCACACTTGCAGTACAAACTTCGTTTTTGGCTGTAGAACCTGATGTAAGCCCACTGACAACCACTGAACAATGGTTGGGGCGAAACCACCAGCCAAATAGTACAGAAGTCATGTTCTAGTTCTTTGGCACTTGGTCAAACTTCTGGAGACTTTGCCCATAATAGCCACACTGGGGAGGCGGGTTGGCCATCGCTTCTCGTTCTTGTCCCGTAGACAACTTACATGGACAGGTTTTGAGTGGTCTACATTCAAAACCTCCCTACTTGCTGCCCTAATCAGGTCATCAGTCAGTACCTATTGGTTATTACATAATTACCTATGTAGTATCGTTATAAAGTAAAGAATAATGGTAAAACGAAAGTAGTCCTAGAAAGTATGTTGCCCATTCAGTAGACACGACTTAATTCCAAACTTGAAAAACAATAGGCTATAAGATCAATATAAACTTCAACAAACAGCGAAATTCTAGTTACATTTCAGCTATTAGGATAAGTAAGCAGTCAACACGTTAAATGAAATACCGGGTTTTTGCCGTGGGGTTTATGAAATAATCTAAGCCGTGGAAAATAAATATCGTTGTGATTTCGTGAAAGCTTGAAATAATAGTGACAAAGAGGAAGAAAGAAGAAGAAGAAAGAACTCCTGATGGAAAAGGCTTTTATATTTCTTCAAATAGATAACATTACGTAACATTACAGATACGTAATTTTCATAAAAACAAAACGGTACTTTTTGTGTGAAAGAGTAGATAAGAAATATCCACCCAAACTTTCTCATCTACAACATTAGTAGAATTCTAGGATAATACTGAGGCTTTATAAGCCCAAATAGGGCATATAAAACAAGTCCTCTATTCCTTATTACACCAATCCCAATATATCCTCATTACATCAAAATCCATTTGAAATTGAGCAATAACAACCCAGTTAATCTAAGTGATGCATATTCTATTATAGCCCTTCACTACTAACAGTGTGTATGTAGGTACTAAACCAATAAACATCACGTAGTTTATAAATGACTTTCCCTTATGTACTGTGTTACATTCAATTTCATGTATCAACATTCACACATACAAACGACTGCTGTATTCTGAAAGATTTATCTACGCAAAGCAAATAACTAAGTTGAAAATTATCCTAGTAAAAATAGAAGTGCGATGAATCTACAACGGGTTTATGAAAAAAACGAAAATCCTGAAATAAGTTGATTCAGGATCGAAAGTAGAATAGATTCTGCCAATAAAAAAGGGGTCAAACCCAAAATCACTAGAGACCCGCTTCGGCTCCGTACGAGCAATGGCATAGTAAATATATTCTAAAAGTTTTATATACAAGGTGACTTTTTAATCACTATCCAAATTTCTTCTGGGCATTAGGTATCGTTATTAGAGCCTATTTCTGCAAAAATAAATATAGTTAATATTTTCACAACAAAGTTATTGTCCCGAATCCATTATAAATTTCGCATGGTTACCATTTCTGGCGTAAATATTTAGTACGCAAAACGATAAAAATCAATGGTATTACGAATTAAGGTACGAATTAAAGGTATGACGGTATTACCGCGAGTACTACGAAATGGTAACCATGTGAAATTTATAATTGGTTCGGGACAATGAATTTGTTGTAAAAATTTTACCTATATTTTTTTTGCAGAAATGGGCTCTATTAACGATACCTAATGCCCAGAAAAAATTTGGATAGTGATTAAAAAGTCACCTTGTATTGCCCCGTTTTACCCCCTTAGAAGTGGAGTTGCGTATAATCCTTACCCTCGTTTTTAAGGCGTGTGTACTATTATACATAGATCCTATTAGGAACCTACTTGTCAAGTATTAAGTTATAGTTTCTGGGATTGTGGTTAATCAGAGAGTGGTATTTCGTTTGTACTTATAGGCCCGTATTCACAAACGATACTTATCTAAGGAGACCAGCAACGCTAAGTTAAGGGAGGCATTTATCAGTGCGTTGAACATGGCGAGCCTTTCAATTCATAAACAATACTTAAGCGGCACTTGAATAAGCAAACGCACAGCGTAAAATAGAGCCCCGTGATTGGTTCATTTGTTGTTGCACACTTCACTTTCTTGACTGACATTTGACATTTCATTTTTTATAACCTCAATCGGGCTCAACAAAATAGTGTCGGAAAAGTGAGAATTGGTTTTAGTTTGTGTTTTGTGGTGATTTTGCAGTAATTGTTGCGTCGATTTGTGGTCATAATGAATAAGGATATAATTACGCCAAACTCAACTATCAGGTTAGATGAATTCACTAATTAACATTCATTATGAAAACATTGTGTAGTAAATAGTTTTAAAAATGCGTATACTTATATTACAGTTCCATGAAGCTGCCATGAGTTAAAGAAGAAGGCTTGGAAGGATCTCGCAGTGGCCTACAACTCGCAATCATGTGTCACAATGGCCCGCTTATCAGTTAAAAAGATGCTGGGAGAATATTAAAACCCTGAGGAAAAAAGAGCTTTCCCAAGAATCCCTCAGCATGAAACGTACTGGTTGAGGACCCCCAGAAGGCTTCACGGTGGATAATGTTGTATACATACAATTTGTCCATTCATAAATGTAATTGTAATTGACTCCAATTGGTACTAGAGAAAGAGTATGCCCAAAGTTTTATTTTTTACATTTTACACTTTAAATTTACTAAAATAAAAACAAATAGGAGATAATGTTTCTAATTAATATATAAAATATATACTTATGTTTTATTTTGTAGATGATATGAAAGAAATCAATGAGAATGAGGTCCATTTACAACTAATATTTAAGAAACATTTCAAATCATTATGGGTATATTCTCCAGATGTTTCCCCTAAGTCGCGACCAACTGGACAGGCCTATGTCCAGCAGTGGACTGCTATAGGCTGAAGATGATGATTTCAAATCATACACTAGTAAGTAATATTTAAAATCTTACATTTAATTTAACTTGTCTTTAATATGTATTGAAATATTATTGTACATGTATGTATAATGGTGTTATGTATAATTTATTTAAGTGAATATTTATTGTATTATATATGTTTATAGAATTATGATATTAGGTACTTAGTATATTTATGTATTTGTCTAGATGAGATCGCTATAAGGATAAGACCACCTAAAGTGTACTTTGGTTTGTCCGTAATGTATTTTCATGTAATGTCTGTGTTTTAGTGCAATAAAGAGTTTCTATCTATCTATCTATCTTGTTAATACTGTGGCTGTGTGTACCTTCTACAAAATACATTATTGAGAGATTTTTAAGATTATAAATATTTGCTTTCAGGTAGTTTTGAGTGAGAATAAAATGCAACACAACAAATATGAAACATGACCAGGAGGTGCACCAGTTGAGAATGCAAAGAGAGAAGGTTTTGATTGCAAGACAATATAATTTATTAGAATATGAAGATATGATACATAATTTACAATTTGAAAAAGTGTTCTTGAAATTGAATTGTTAAAGATAGGTACAAACTGGAAAATAAAAACATTTACCTAATAATATTTTTTGTTTTATTGAATACTAGCTGTGCCCGCGGCTTCGCCCGCGTTGCCCCTCATTTAGGGAAGTAGGGGGTTAGAAAGGGGCAAAAAGTAGCCTATGTTACTCTCCATTCCTTCAACTATCTCCACTTAAAAAAATCACGTCAATTCGTCGCTCCGCTCCGTTTTGCCGTGAAAGAAAGACAAACATACCGACAGACAGACACACTTTCCCATTTATAATATTAGTATGGATATTTGAAACTAACTGAAAATATATTTCATGTACAGAATTACATTTAATTAATTAATTCTCTACAGATTTATTGTAAGTTTACATAAACTCAAACCTACTTGCAATAATACCTAATCAAAAGGATCTTTAAAATCCCGTATCACTTTTCTTATGTTTATTCTACTTGCTCATTGATATAATTATCAAACTCTTCTTCATAATATTATCCATCGTTAGAACAAAAACAACCTCAATTTAGCAAAACCAAAACTTTTACGTACCTAATCTGTGCAGAAACTGACCCTATGCGTTGCGTAAAATAGGTCGCTAGCTATTTTACCAATGCGTTCATTTTAAGAGACGCACAGGGCCGACCGCCCCTCAAGTGTCGTTTATGAATAGGTTTTAGGGTACCTGTGCGTCCGCGCGCACTGTGAGACCTCACAGTATCGTTTGTGAATACGGGTGATATACTCGTAAGTAGGTAGAACAGTTTTAATGTATCTTACATTTATACATCTAGTTTCGGTTCTTACCGTAACATATGTTTCAATTGTTTCAGTTTTAATTCGGATTACTGTTTCGATTGAAAAACCAATTATACCTAGTTTTAACTCAACATATATGATATCCACCTATCAATTACATTAAGAGAGGTAGGGCATAGCGAATCTTCTAATCCCTATAGAATACCGCAGCCAAATGTCCTCCGCGTCGTGTTTCTGCCGGTGAGTAGGGTTTCCGGAGCTCGTGGGGGTCACGGCTGGGCCGGCATAGGGCGGTGGTAACTGACAGTTACTTGACCGTTGTCACAGTAACTTGGGCTTCGCTTTCACTACCTATCAGGCGTAGGGAAGCCATTATGTCGAACTACTATAAAAAATAAAAAGAAATAAATAAATATGAACTCTAAAATTGACTAAAACTTGTTACTAAAACTCAAACAGTGTACGCCAACAACTGGGAAGTGTTTCGCTATAACTTTACGGCCAAAGTTAATTATTATTGTACAAATAAACCTTTTATTATTACACCTAACGTACTAAATTAGGTTTAGGGCCGATTGGAAGTAAAGTTTATGCCCATAATAACATTTCTGTTACGCTAAAGATAGTTTAGCTTTGGTTATTAATAATTAGATATTAGTTATTTCAGGAAATAATTTCCTCGGTATGAATTAAACAATGAAATGTTAGTTTTAAATTCTAAACTGACTAATGATAGGACATACTAAGATACCGTTTTCGTTAAACTATAGGCGATGTTCAATAATTTTAAAAAATTAAGCGAACACGGTTATTATTTATATTGTAAGTATTTGTGAAGCATATTACCAAATAATTGAAATTTTGACATTTTTGTATGTGGTTCATTAGCACCATAGAATCTACTTCAGACATTTTCCAAAAATAAGTAACATAGATATTTTTTTTTTCAAATATCAGACAACATGACATACATTGCTCCGATCCCAAAGTAAGTAGTTTAAGCACTTGTGTTATGGGTATCAGAACAACGAAGGTACCAAAAATAAATACAAATATTAACACCCAGACACGGAACAAACACAAGTGTTAATTTTTTTTTTTTTTTATAGTAGCTCGACATAATGGCTTCCCTACGCCTGATGGAAAGCGAAAGAGAAGCCCAAGTCGCTGTGACAACTGGCATCAGTTACCTGTCAGTTGCCACTGCCATGCCGGCTCAACCCCAACCCCCCACGAGCTCCGGAAACCCTACTCACCGGCAGAAACACGACCCGGAGGTCATTTGGCTGCGGTATTCTATAGGGTGGAGGTCCTTCCCCGGACGGGCAGCTCAATTCGAGCGAAGATTCGCTATGCCCTACCTCTCTTAAATTACACGAATGTTTGTCCCGGGCGGGAATCGAACCCACGTCCCTTGGTTCAGAAGGCAGGGGTTACTACCAATTGAGCCACCGAGCCAGTTAATTATTTACTATTTTTACCTTATTTGGATTTTGAATAGGACCACCCAATTTCAAACCGTGTGGGTGTCGTAGAAGCCACCAATGTTTGCCACTTTGATCGATCCTGGGCTTTTTGCATGCAACACTTGCCAGAATTTATTTATTTATTATTGTTATACGATTTCCTACGTTTTCCGTAATATATCACATTACCGCTTCGCGACAACAACAGCCTATACCCTTAAATTGTCTTTATGGTGTGTATCCTCTGTACTCACACTATTTGGTATTCTCTGATCTAGTCCGATGAGACAGTGATAGACAGACAGACGGCGGCCCGTTACAGCATACGTTAGTGGCCTCCGTGACGATTTGTACCTACACCTGAATCACGGAATGGTATTTGAATATCTCATGGCTCTTTGTGAATTTATAACCCTTTAGTAGTAGAGGTTGGAGCTATGTATTAGGAAATGTCTGACCTGTCACAGAAGCAGTCTAAAAAGTAGAAAATAAATATCAGAATATATCACAAGCACAGTAGCTTGAGCCCTGGTTTTATGGGTAACGGAACACGTAGTGACCCCACTTTTCTGAACCAAAGGCGTGGGCTTGATTCCCAGTAACATGTCTGCGTGTTGTAGTTTAATTGGTATCTTCGTCCTTCATCATCAATCTATTGTAGTCCACTGCTGGCCATAAGACTCTCCAGTTGTTTTCCTCTTTGGGAAAACAACTGGAGGAAAACTTTGGGAAAACCCACCCTGGACAGGCGGGTTGGCAATTGTAGAACATAGTTCCTCGCTCCGGTGACGCTGCTGCATGTCATCGGCTAGTGGTATTTAGCTACGCCTTCAATTGTGATGATTATACCGACACCAATCGGTTGCCAGCGCCTCGTTTGCTAGCGACAGGATGCACCACACCACAGGGCAGGTGAAATTGGCTTGGAGCGAAAAGATAGGCCGCTCCCTTACATCGCCGCCGTATGCAATGACCACTTTTAACAAATTAAGTTATGCTTTCGTTTATTCTTATCACAAAACAATCATTGCCCATGTGCTCTGAACACTTAACACAACCATTATTATTATAATACGTACGAGTTTATTAACTAAATCACATATTCATATACTTGTTTGCATATTTATTAGACACAGATGCTCATTCTAGTTTTATAACCGTATCGTGTGCCATGTAGTTCGGTTATTGCACTATTGTAAACACAAAAGTACAACGTGTGAAAGTATCATGAGCATGCGTCGAGTGAACACGGCATCTTCACCGTACCCGCGATATGTACTGTACTGTCAACATCATCAGCTTATTGCAGTCCACTGCTGGATATAGGCCTCTCCAGTTGTTCGCTACTTAAGGCAAACATCTGGAGGATATACCCATAATCGCCACGCTGGGCAGGCGGCTTCGCAGGCTCCTTGCTCCGATGAGGCTGCTGCCCGTCATCGGCCAGTGGTATTTAGTCACGCCTTCAATTGAATTAAACCAGTCGGTTGCCAGCGCCTCGTTAGAGTGGCTTGGAGCGATAAGATGATGGGTCGTTCCCTTTCATCCCTACATAAATACAATTTTGTAAGTACCAACCAGGAGGCTGAACATCCCCACAGATATACATAAAGCCGTCAGCCTTGCTTCATTCGCTATACACAAAAGATGTTCCAAATAAACAATAAAGAAATATCGGACAATATCACATAAGTAGATACGAGTACATTGCTTGCTCTTAGTGTAATTAAAAAGGGCAATGAAGAGTGTTTATCATCCATCTACGCCGGCTGGACATTGTACATTGTGTAGTACATAATTTAGTGTAGGTCTGGGGCGGGCGAGCAGAAACTTGACCCCGGCACGGGCGCCGTGCGGAGGCTATGCGAGCATTTGTTAATAACAATTATAAATTTCAGTTGCGCCTGCGACCCTTATAGGGTTGCCCACGCCATTTATAAGACCGAAGATTTTTTAATTTCTTGGAGATATTTTTACTTTCATGTCCTAAAGAAAGTTTGCAGACTGATGCCTGAATGAATCTGCAGATTTTCTTTTTATTATTTTTATGATTAGTAGCACGACATAATAGCTTCCCTATGCCTGATGGAAATAGAAAGAGAAGCCAAAGTCAAAGAAATGGTCAGCTACCCAGTCACTTGTCACCGCCATGCCGGCCCAACCCTAACCTAGTTGCCGATGCAGAACTTACCACACGAGCTCCGGAGATCTTACTCACCGACAGAAACACGACCCGGAAGTCATTTGGTGGTATTATATAGGGTGGAGGTCCTGCCCCAGACGGGCGGCTCAATTGGAGCGGAGATTCGCTGTGCCCTTCCTCTCTTAATGATCTCTCTCAGATGTCTACTACCCCACATTAGTCTCCCCCAAAGACTTCGACAACGGCCGATTGTAGACATGCTTCCAGCCCCATCTCGCGACTTTCATTATGTCGTCAGTCCACCTCGCTAGAGGGCGTCCAGTTCAAAACTTTTCGGCCCTAAAGGTCGTATGTTCTTTTATCATATGGTTGAACAATGATGATGAACTTTTCTATTAACAAGCTTAAATTAAATTCACTTATATACGGAGGAGTTGACTCGGTGTCCGAGCCTAACATCATCGGTGAAGTCAAATCTTTTTTCAAAGTCAAATTCAGAGAGGTAGGGCATAGCGAATCTTCGCTCGTATTGAGCTGCCCGTCCGGGGAAGGACCTCCACCCTATAGAATACCGCAGCCAAATGACCTCCGGGTCGTGTTTCTGCTGGTGAGTAGGGTCTCCGGAGCTCGTGGAGGGTTAGGGTTGGGCCGGCATGGCAGTGGCAACTGATAGGTAACTAACCAGCTACTTGTCACAGCGACTTGGGCTTCTCTTTGGCTTTCCATCAGGAGTAGGGAAGCCATTATGTCGAGCTACTATAAAAAAAATCTGCCAGTCTCCGTTGGTTTGGCATGTGGAGAGGGATGGAGGCATATCGGGCAGTAAAGCGAGCAAACATGGGACGGCCGGTACCGCTGGAAGGGCGAAAAAGAGGACCTACTTGGGCTACAGATCGCCAACTAGTCTGAACTGGCTTAAGAAAGGGAAGAATGGCGTCTTGTTGTGTCAGAGGCCACTAGTGGTTTTAATGGAAACCAGAGGATTACATTTTTTTAGGTACAGGAGTAGGTACATTTGTGTGTATCTGGATATTTTAATTAGTACCCGACCACAATATTCAAAGCACTTTTCATAGACTGCAAAAATGTACTTAGCTAGTTCTCAAAGCGTATAGGAACGCGAAACCGGAGCAGGCAGATAGACCATTTCATATAAATCTTGTACGATACTTTCCTCATAGTGCATTTAGTATTATTGACAGGGAAAGTTTTCAAATCGGTAGAACTTACCGATAATGCGACATTTAAGTGACGGTCTGCATCAACTAAAAGCCTTACGATACAACGAATGCTTCCCACTCATTGATCACTACCAGATAATGCCTTTTAAGGTATGATTGCTCTAAAATATCTTGTAATCGTGTGCGTACATGCAATAAAGATTTTACTCTCTCTATTCAATCAATAGATTCACATAAAGTCTATGCGAATTGGTCTATACCAAATTTGCATTAATCTGCGGTTAACATACGTTTTAGTGAACAAAACTACTACAAACTACATCCATTGATCAACGTTCGATATCAATCGACTGTCGATTTATCCCCGTACTACATGTCTCTTTGAACCAATGTGAATTCCACTTGTGTATAGTCTAAGATCTCACTGCAAAAAAAGTGCAAAGTATCTGTTTTTGTTATTAAATATCATTCAGATGAAAGCTTCTTGGTAATAAGTATAATCCGGGCTACCTATTAAACATTTGTCGCAATAATATGAAACTATGCCCAAAAGACAGAAACATTGCGGAAAGAGGTTTCCTAGTTTAGGGCCCACTTTAGGGCCCACTTTAGAGTACACGTAGACATTTCTAGTTTGGGGCCTTCTGCTAAACTATTAACATATTTAGATAGATAGATATTCCTTAGCTCTTTAGCTCTCTGTAATACCTTTTCTGTAAAATATGTTTGTATTTTGTGCAATAAAGAATCTATCTATGTGTAGGCGCAGAATAAGAATCAATTGTACCTATAAAGCTTTCAAGCATCCTACAAATGTTTGATTAAAAAAATCGGTTTATTAACAACGAAGTTATCCGCGAACAAATATAAAAACATAACAAGCACATTATAAGCATGGTCTAATTGAGGAACCTCCTCCTTTTTTGTAGTCGGTTAAAAAGACATTACTAGCTGCGCGATTTCGAATTCATCATCATCATTAGCAAAGGCTGATTCACTTTGAACCTATTCACCTATTGTCTAGACTAGTTTAACTAGGCGAACGATGAGAAAAACCTATTGTCTAACTATAACTAGTCTAGACAATAGGTTTTTCTCATCGTTCGCCACTATCGATCGATCTTGGGCTCCTTACATTGATATCGAATTATCGTAATGAAAAGCTGATGCACACTCGGACTGGGGTCTTGTATACCCACGGCGACAAGAGATTCATGTGTACCGAGGGCAAGTTTACGGGCGGAAGAGACCCGACACCTGGCAACCCTCCGGCTCTCGGCCCGCAATAGGGCGAATATCGATCATTATAAATTTCCACTTGGCGCGCTAACGGCGCTCGCGCACGCGACCTCCGCGCAAAGACTATTTGGATCAAAGTTTACAGATGGGATGAACGGTGGAAAACTACTTTGTAATGTCATTTGCCACCAGGTAGCGCCAGAATACCAGCGATCATCGTCGTGGCAGCTTATGCTTAGGGGGAAACCAGTTAGTACACACAAACATGTAGATTTCTTGTTTTCATTACGGTTTTTGTCTGTTCTACGTAATAAATGTTTCTTATCCTTAAAACATTTCTCGTAAAGGGCTTTCTACGCTTAATAACTTGATGGCTACGCTAGCTCGACTACATTTGACACAATAATTAGTTAGTAAAATAAACACTTTTGTATAGGGCTTAGTACCTACCGATTATTCCTTGTTTTTTTTTTATTACCATCCCAGCCCATGCAACTTCAGTATTCCTTTAAGCTTGTCAAAGTTGTATGTAGTGTAGTTCATAATAAAATAATGTTTATCATAATGTTTGTCCCTTCTACACGTACACCTGCGCTATGACGCCATTACCGCTCGCGCGCAGATTGCTCCGCGGCCCGCGCGCCATCTATAGATCACTAGTCTTACTCTCTATTTACTCACGACCGATAGAAATTATCATCGCCCATCTGGCTACTGGAAACTGGCCCTTATTATCAACAATCAAGGTTTAAAATGTACACCGCTTTTGTTGTGTTAAAAGTTGCGGTTCTAGCTGACCCGGAGTAGCCATTTTTAGAGCATTTCCAACGCAATCATTTTAATATTGGATCACTTTCGAAACGGATTGTATTGGATAAAGGGATAAAGTTTAATGTAAATTCGATCTAATACGGATACGAAGATTTAAGGTAGGTTATATTTGCAGTAGTTTATTTACATTAGGGGAAGTATGAAAGTGGCATCAGTGACAGAAAAGTTGAAAAGGACCCGTCTGTGTTGGTATGGGCATGTAATGAGAAGAGATGAGAGATACGTGACCAAAACCGTAATGGAAATAAATGTGAATGGGTGGAGAGGGCGAGGCTGTCCAAAGAAAAGATGGATGGATTGCGAGAATGATGATATGGCTGAGAAAGGAGTGAATGGGACCATGGCGGCTGATAGGCATGAATGGAAGAAGTAAACATTTTGTTGTGTTAAAAGTTGCGGTTCTAGCTGACCCGGAGTAGCCATTTTCAAACGTTTTTAAAGAGCATTTCCAACGCAATCATTTTAATATTGGATCACTTTCGAAACGGATTGTATTGGATAAAGGTGCGGGATAAAGTTTAATGTAAATTCGATCAAATATGACCATACGAAGATTTTAGGTAGGTAATACATATTTGTATTAGGTAGTTGGTTACCACATTGACATTATGGTCAAGGAAACACCAGCTCAAATCATTAAACATCAAATAGGTAACAGTAAAATATTTTTTGTACAGCCGAATTCGGATTGTCGCTTCTATCAAGTGTCTCGAAAAACTCGATAGAAGCTTAATTGCGGAGAAACTCAGGGATTATCCTTGTTGATAAATAAATAACACAGTGACAGCAGTGTGTAAGTCTAAAAAACTGCTGAAGAGCTCTCAATTGATGCCCTGGGTGGAATTCTAACCCACTTTCTCACACCCTCTTCTCAGCATCATATCCTCACATTCTAATTACTTCTATGTTCTGTCTGAGATAATTCCCCGCCTGTTTCGACGTGTGTAGGCTATCACGGTCAGACCCTCCAATAATGAAGATTTTAAACTTCCTTTCTATCACAATTAGAACTTAATTAACGGGACACAAGCGCGACATTTATTATGACAATATAATAAATGTAAATATAATAAACTAACATTACGTACAAGTACAGCTTATTTCAGTAGTATTGAACACAAGTAGGTACCTACAACCTTTCTTTTTTAGAGGCGAATGCATTAGGCACCGTAATGCCACAGGAGGTGACATGGTGTGTGGGACTCACACCTCGGAGGGACTCTGTAGCAGCAAGCGGCAGTCCACTGCTGGACGTAGGGCTCTCCCAGGACGCGCCAATCTGCTCGATGTGCAGCTACTCGCATCCACAGAAGCCTGTACCGCTGCCGAATGATCCTACAGACCCTTGTACGAACAAATCCGCGCCGCTCCGCGTATATCAACGCGCCTCACTTATAAATCCCTCGCGGCCGCTATCGCGTCGGAAGTGCGCGCGCGCAGCGACGGCGATTTATCCATTCATTAGCCTAAGTACGGCCTTTATCGATACGCTAATTGAGCGGATTGATTAAGAAAGCTCCTGTGGACCCGTCAGCGTCCTTTTAGGGATACGAACGGTACCAGATGTGAGGGCGTACGTATAGATACGGTTACACGAGTTGCGAGATCGGTTATCTGCTTTACATAACGTTATTGTAGGGTTGTGACGGATTCGATTTGAGGCAAAGCGTTTAATCAGTGGTCCATTATGGATAAGTAAACTTTCGCACCAATGCCGGGTGACGAAGGATCGCTGGCAAGTGCTGGATGTGAAATGATCGATCAAAGTGGAAAACAACTGGAGAGGCACTACACTGTGATCGAACATAGGTGCAGCTGGATTGATGATGATGATGAAACTTTTGGTACTTTTCTTTTTTTTTATTGCCGTTTGGTGGCAGACGAGCAAGCGGCCTGTCTGATGTTAAACAGTAACTGCTGCCCATGGGCATCTGCAATGCCAAGGGAACGGAAATGCCGCTACCTACCGTGAGAAGAGAGCTCTCTTTAAACCTCGTTTGAAAAAGGACATGTCGTAGCGATCAGGAAACACCGCGGCTGGGAGGTCGTTCCAGAGTTTACAAGTCCGTGGCAGAAATGAACGCTGAAAACGAACGGTTCTGGAGGTAATTGTTTCCAGGTACTTCACCAAAATCTAAATAAATGGATGGATGATAGAACGTCTTTACTCGTATTTCTCTTAGACACGTCAGAGTTCTAGAACAACTTTTTTCATGTAATAAGTTCATTCGGCTGTCTTAAAAAGTTTTAATGTTGAATATAACGTTCTTATGAAGAATTTATAGGGGTGAATCACCTTCTACTTCCCGACACTATTGCTGTTACTGAGTAGGTGAATTATTTTCAGAAAAACCCTCTTCTGCTTTCCATCATGGGTCGAGCCACTATGCTGTGGAGTGTTTATTTCCGTATGTGTGGATTTCCGGCCCCATCCGGGATTCAAACTCGGGTCCTCTTGGATAACAAATGGCACCTGCAACCACTAAACCAACGAAGCGGTCAAATAAACATGATTTCAGTTTATCACAATCCATATTTCAACCTTTTCTCCGGCCGACTTGATATCTGTGTCGAATCAGATCCAAAACACACACCAGTGTGCCTAGCACGAACATTTTCGAAAAAGTATGCGTAACGTTACCGTAAACATTTGTATGAAACTTGGTACAGCGCCCCTATCGTGCGTAAGAGGTACTACGTTTACGTACGTTAACGTAGTGAAAATCATAGCCTTCGTATCGTAACGTAAACCAATTTGTATTAAAGCGCATGCGCGAACTTGTTTTGACGTATGGTAAAGTAAATGTCAAAGGCTGGCTATCGAGACCTTACGAATACTTCGTCACTTAAAATTTTTAAGTGAGAAAAGATATTTTGCTTGATAATTTAGATTTTTCTACTTATTGACTATGTTTCGAAGTGAGCTTAGTAATTTTAAACATAAAACTAATGCAAAGCTCTTCAAGATGTTCACATAATACGCTGAATTTGATAAACTTACGCAGTCCACTGTTGGACATTTGCCTTATAGGCTTTACCTAATATAACCACGCTGGGCAGGCAGGTTGGTGATGGGGTACAACGTGGGGAAGTCTCCTCGAGTGACTATCTATTACCAGTCCCTGTGAATCCTCACGGATTCTATGGGAACGGTAGTAGGCATTCGTGGCTATTAGCTTTGTAAATTAAAGACAAATGTTTATAAGTATATTTAATATTTTTTATGTATTCAAAAGATAATACAAAAATAATTCCAAACTATTTCTTATATCAATCTATTGACCTCGCTCCATCCTCTGCTGAATGTACGCCTCCTTTAATTTAGGTAAAGTTTATTGGTTGCAATAACAAGATTTCATCCATATCATCTTGATAGTTGAAAGTCATCCACACGCAATTTTCGCCTCGTGCCAAGTGCACTTCTTTGGAATCAGCTTCCATCTGATTCTTTTCCAAATGGATACGACTTTTGATTTTCAAAATAAAGTAACTTTCCTTGATTTTATTTATTTTCAATATTATGAAATAGTTTCACAATAAATATGCCAACAAAATTTTGTTTGACGTTCTGTCAAAGTGTCAAACGTAACGAGAGAAGTTCAAAAACAGCATTTCTATTAAACTTGAAAATAATGTTAGAATTTTAAAAATTTACGATAACATTTTTTTCAAATTCAAACTATTATAAACATTTTTTAGTTATTAAATTTGATTTAACTCACCCGTTAATTAAATAAATAATTATTCGGGTTTATATCTCAAATCTCTTTGATATGGATTCTGAACGTTTAGATAAGGATGACATCCCCGACGTATTCGTATCGAGTCGGCGATTGTTATGACTTTCTTTCTGCGTATTTTTACGTTTACGTTACTTTACGTTACGCATTAACGAAAAGTTCGTGCTTGGGCTACAGATAACGTATTCGTATCGTAATGGATCTGTGTGAACGTTATTATTTTCGCCTCAGATTCGCTAGATGAACAGATTATTGCAAGATCACTTCCAGTTACGTTTTACGGCTTATATAAAATTGTGTATTAGCGATATAGCGGTTTAAGTTGGTTCAGAATGGAATGAAAAGGAGGAAAATATTTGATGTACACTTACTCAATATATTATATCAGACAACATAATACCTAATGCTCTGACCCCAAGCACTTGTGTATTGGGTAGGTATTAGAACAACGAAGGTACCACAATATACTTAATAATACAAATCTAAACACCCAAACACGGAACAAACCAAAAATCAAGTGATGGTGTATGATATTATCAAAGTTAGATAACAAATCAACACACGATAGTTTCTTTCGGGTGGGGATCGAACCCACGATCCTTTGTTCAGAAGGCAGGGGTCACTACCAATTGAGCCCCCGGGCCAGATAATGACAGAAAATATCCTAAATCAAAGCTGAATTTTCTTGATAATTAATGTGACAAAGTTAATAAATACTACTATGACCCAAACCTTATGTCATATGTTCATTAGAATGCAGTCATTATCTAAGTTTAACAAAAATCAAGCGTATCGTTGGTTAGTTGTAAGATGGCAGTAGCTATGTCAGGGCCAGTAGACCCTAGTATGTAGCTATCGTTTTATCCAGCCGGTAAGGTGTTTAAAGATCCCATATAAAAGGTAGAAGGAAATATTCTGACAAAAAACCTGTCTCCAGAAAACACCTACTTACTTTCCTAACTACCTTCGTAATAGTAAGTGGGTTTTATCCTTTCTAATTAACCTTTTTCATACAAATGGAACAGTCCTCCTGTAATATAAAGCATACGTGTATCTGAGTATCCGGCATCAAGAATACTCGTAATCACACTGATCGTCTAAACATTTCCAAACGCATGACTTAACAGCGCCCCAACCGAGACGCGTGAAAGTTCATTTCTTCGCTCCCATTCCAGAAGATTATTTCCATAAATCAAAATTCGCAAGTCACCACCGCATAGCGAAAAAAAGTAACGCTACTATCTAGCAGATACACATGCTTGCCGAACCGAGCACTGCATCTTAAACAAACTAATTCAGACCGGTGGAAACGTCGTGATCCCATGATACTGCTATCTAAAATCACAGCTATTGTTGCTCAGATTTAAGGCAGTCAGCACGATAGAGCTCCTAATTGTACCACGGCCGTGTTGATAACACTTAAGCCCACAGTTTAAGGGTCATTTTGGAGTGGCGGTAAATTGGCGTCTATCTGAGGAGCGAGCTTGGCGCGTGCCCTTTGTCTCACTATAATTACTTTTATAAATCTACTAAGCGATTTACATGTGGGCTGATAGGATCGGCAGCAAAGGTTGCGACTTTTGTCTGCGTTCCGGTCGTCGCCGCCAGCTGTTCCTGCTAGATTTATGGCGTGTTGGATGCTATTTGTCTTGGTTAGATGCGATTTTCTAGCCTCTTAACGAGTGCGGTGCGGCGAATTAGAAATAGCGAATTCATTTGTTCTTTTTACACCATTGTTGTGGTTAGATAATCTTGGTGAATAGCTGTAATGAATACCTACCTACATCATGACCTTTCTTCCAAACAATAAGAATAGTTTATTTGCATTATGGAGAGTATGCACTTCCTAGCATTTGATTTTATGCCACCGGCCCCTTTTGCGTCGGGCGGGCAAGGATACGGGAAGGAAACACCGATTAATGGTGCAGGTTCCAAAACATTTATGGTGCGAACGGCTAAACTATCGTGTTCCCTGAATGATATAATCTTCAGATATTTAGGAGAAGGGTGAATCGGTTTTTGTTGGGCAAGCCCGCTCCATGGTAGGGTCTACTAACATCAGGTGAGTGGGGTAAAACGCTACACATTTAATATGTTACTTATAAAAAAAGTAGGTAAATTGTCACAATCTAATTTGACCTAAGAAATGGTCTCTATTAGTAGTGTTAGACTGCTGGCAGGCGCGAAAATATATCTTCACCTATTTTCAAAGTTCAGTCAACACGCCATTATTTTCCTACAAAATGAAAATTACAAGGTATTTTTTAGGGTTCCGTAGCCAAAATGGCAAAAACGGGACCCTTATAGATTCGTCATGTCTGTCTGTCTGTCTGTCTGTCTGTCTGTCTGTCTGTCTGTCTGTCTGTCTGTCTGTCTGTCTGTCTGTCTGTCTGTCTGTCTGTCTGTCTGTCTGTCTGTCTGTCTGTCTGTCTGTCTGTCTGTCTGTCTGTCTGTCTGTCTGTCTGTCTGTCTGTCTGTCTGTCTGTCTGTCTGTCTGTCTGTCTGTCTGTCTGTCTGTCTGTCTGTCTGTCTGTCTGTCTGTCTGTCTGTCTGTCTGTCTGTCTGTCTGTCTGTCTGTCTGTCTGTCTGTCTGTCTGTCTGTCTGTCTGTCTGTCTGTCTGTCTGTCTGTCTGTCTGTCTGTCTGTCAGTCCGTATGTCACAGCCAGTTTATTCCGAAACTATAAGAGCTACATTATTGAAATTTGGTACGTAGATATATTCTGTAAACCGCGAACTGAAACTAAAAAAAAATTTTTTCATCGAACCTATACGTGTGGGGTATCTATGGATAGGTATTTGAAAATGATGTTGAGGTTACTAACATCATTTTTTTCTAAACTGAATAGTTTGCGCGAGAGACTCTTCCAAATTGGTAAAATGAGTGTCCCCCCCCCCCCCCCGTAACTTCTAAAATATGGGCATGATAAAACTGAAAAAAATATATCATGTGTATCACTATAAAAACTACTAACGAAATTTGGTTTGAATGAAATCTAGCCAGTAGTTTTTTTTAAACGTCATAAATCAAATTACCTAATTTTTTCATTTAATTAACTTCAATATAATAAAACGTAAAGAAAAACATTTATTTAGCTGTAGCTGTGTGGTACGGAACCCTACGTGCGAGAGTCCGACTCGCACTTGGCCGGTTTTTTATTAGTGGCAGACGAGCAGTCGACTTGTCTGAAGTTAAACAGTAACCGCCGACCATGGACATCAGCAATGCCAGGGGCACAGCCATACCGCTGCCTACCGTGAGGAAAAAACTCTCTGTAAACCATGCCTAAAGAAATACACCAGAATAGATATACGACTTACCTTTCAGCTTGTTCTGGCACCTCAACTGGTCGATGATGCTGGTCAACCTGTTCTCCCTTTGACAGGTGGCCCTGCTGACGTCATCGTCCTCCTCGACCCTCACCGCGTCCTCCGTCACCTCTCGCTTCACTTCCACTTCACTCTCACCCTCACTGCACTGCACTTTGGCGCACTCATTCACATTGTCAACTGCTTCCATTTTGATGACTTTCGGTGTAATGGATTCCGATGATATCATTAGATTTTGTGTATATCTAAAGATGTTTTTGATAAATCTCCACCTGAACTTATACGGTATTGAATTATTTATCTTATTCATATAAAACCTTGTTACTGTTAGATAGATAAATCTTTATTGCACACCATACAATTGATTGAAAACTAAGTACCTATGTATAAATAGACATTTTTTTGTACAGTACAGGCGGTCTTATCACTATAAACGATCTCTTCCAGACAACTTTAGGGTGGAGTTTGATTATTGTTAAAAAAAACACTCATTTATACTCGTACAGTCATTTAAGAAAAATTATAACGTTACCTTCAAAACTCATGAAATGACAAGCTAGTTGTGTTGAATCAATCAGAATGAATTAATGAAATTAATTAAATAAATTTTTGATCGCGTGGTTATCAGACAACGCGGCGCTAGCGCATATAAATAACGCGACGTTTTGTGCACTTTCCTACAGCCTATACCTGAGGAGAGACAAGTCTGATAGATAGGAGTAAGTATTGACAGGCTCGGTGGCTCATTTGGTAGTGACCTCTGCCCTCTGAGCCAAGGGTCGTGGGCTCGATTCCCGCACAGTACAAACATTTGTGTTCATGAACATGTCTGTTTGTATTGGTCTGGGTGTTTCTATGTATAATATGTATTTATTTACAAAAAAAGAATCGTACATAAGTTTATCAGTTGGCTAGTACCCATAGTATAAGCTTCGGCTTAGTTTGGGGCTAGATGGCGCTGTGTGGCCCAGCGTGGCATGTCTTGGGTTATTTCCTGTAGATTATTAGATCTCGGAAGAGATTGCTACTAGCCATATGACCACATATTACAACATGTCTGAAATACTTTTCTGTAATGTTTATTGCCAAATAAATCTGTAAATCGGTGACTTACAGTTGAAACTAATAAAAATAAGTAGTATTTTCTACTATAAATCATAGCACTCAATATAACGGATATGCGCCTGTAGCCTTTCAAATATTAAAGTGCATGTATAATACAGTTGACTTCATACAGCATAAGCATGAATCAACGAGACAGATAACGCGTTACTCATAGAACGATAAACATTAAGTAGAATTTCAGTTACTGATCGATCATCAGACCGACTTAAAAAACTAACAAGGCAAAACTTTTTATTTGCCTTATAAAAGAAAGAAGGAATTGGTTTCCTTATTAGGCTATAATATTAATAATATTAATAGGACATCTAGTCCGATTTTGGAAGTTGTTCCAAATAATTTAAATTTAAAATTGAGACAATAGAGGATTACTCTAGCACCTTAGAGACAAAGGAAAAGCCTATCAATTTTAACATTGTACATCAAAATATACAGGGTGTTTCCGGCAAAGACTTAGAATTAGAATTGTTTTTAAACACAAAAAATATCCATGCGTTATGTATCACAGAACATTGGCTGAGACAGCATGAATTAATTTTAAATATTGATAATTATAAAGTCTGTAGTTCTTTCACTAGAGACTCTGCCATTAGAGGTGGGTCGCTTATCTTATTGCAGGGTGGCATTTCATTCAAGGAGCGAAAAGATATTGTATTGCTCTCACTGGAAAGAACCATTGAGATTGCTTGTGCAGAGCTTGAGCGATACATTATAGTTTGTGTATATCGGCCTCCATCTGGCAATTTTGTTACATTTGAGTCCCGTATGGAAGAAGTTTTGAAAAAAATTTGTACATCTAGCAAAAATATACTTGTTTGCGGCGACTTTAATGTAAACATTCTGGACAAGTCACAGAACTCCATTAGGTTCTTAAATCTATTTAAATCATTTAACTTGCTACCTTTGTTTAATGAACCTACTAGAATCACTCCTACATCAGCAACTTGCCTAGACAACTTTTTCAGTAATTGCAGTGTAAAAGAAAAATGTATAATTAATTTTGTCAACTCGGACCATGCCGGCCAGTTGGTAGTATTGGAACAGCAAAGTGCTCGCACGACGTCTAGTTTTATTTGTAGACCTGTCACCGCGAACCGCATAAAAAAATTTAAGATAAATATTAATGAAAAAGTGCACATTGTGAGCGCTGATAATAATATGCGAAATGACGATGTTGATCAAATGTATGAAAATTTGTTTGATGTTATTTCTAAAGAATATAATAGTGTATTTACAAAGAAAACTATAAAGGTCAATAGTTCTAAAGGTAGATTTAGTGAATGGGCAACACCAGGTATTTATAAGAGTAGGCGCAGGTTGTTTGAACTATATGATACAAAAGCTAACTCAAATGACCCTTCCATTATAGAACATGTAAGAAACTACTCAAAGGTATTCAAGAGAGTATGTGCTATAGCGAAATCAATGTTTCTTAAAGATAAAATAAAGAAAGCCAGCAATAAGATTAAGGCGACATGGCAAATAATCAATAGGGAAACTTGTAAGAGTAAAATTAAGGATCGAAAGTTCTGTTTGAAAATCGACGATAAAACTGTTGAATCGGATGTTGAAGTGGCAAACGCGTTTGAATCTTTCTTTGCCAACATTGCATCTAAAACGACGGACACATTAAATTCTAGCCCGCGTCTTGCTTATGACCTCCTCAACACATATTCTGTCGAATGTAAGGTAAAGTTTAATTTTCATCAAATCGACGCCCTAGACATTTTGGATGCTTTCAGAAAGTTAAATATTAAAAAGACTGAGGATTACTGGGGACTTTCTGTTGATATATTAAAAAATATAATCAGCATTATTTCACCAATTTTGGCAACAATTTTTAATAAATGTATTGAAACTGGGCATTTCCCAAGTTTGATGAAACTTAGTAAAGTCATACCACTATTTAAATCCGGTGATAAGTGTGACCCATCAAACTTCAGACCAATATCTATACTGCCCGCTTTAAGTAAAATTTTCGAAAAAATTATATTTAATCAATTAATAATCCACTTACAAGATAATGATATATTGCATAAGAACCAGTATGGATTCACCAAAGGTAAATCCACGACTGACGCTGGTGTAGCGCTCGTAAAACATGTATTTGATGCATGGGAGAACAAGCAAGATGCTGTGGGGATTTTCTGTGATTTGTCAAAGGCATTTGATTGCGTTGATCATCAGACACTACTTATGAAGTTAAGTCATTATGGTGTATCGAACGACTCGCTTAGTATGATACAGTCTTACCTGATAGGAAGAAACCAAAAAATTGATGTTAACGGTAGTCACTCCTCTGGAGCCCCCTTGCTTATGGGTGTGCCCCAGGGCTCAATATTGGGACCTTTGCTCTTTTTAGTATATATTAATGATCTTCCATGTTTTGCAAAAGACTTATGTGAGATGGTGCTATTTGCCGATGACACATCTTTAATATTTAAGGTTGACAGACAAAGAGAAAATTTTGACGAAGTAAATGATGCTGTCTCTAAAGTATTACATTGGTTTACAAGTAACAATCTGTTACTAAATGCTAAGAAGACTAAATGTATAAAGTTTTCTATGCCCAATGTCAGACAAGTCAAAACTGTCATTAACATAAATCAAGAACCCATTGATATCGTTAACTCAACAGTGTTCTTAGGTATCACCTTAGACTCAAGATTGCAGTGGGCTCCACATGTTGCTGCCCTTGCAGGACGACTTAGCTCAGCTGCATATGCTGTTAGGAAGATTAGACATTTAACTGATGTCGACACTGCGAGATTGGTTTATTTTAGCTACTTCCATAGTGTTATGTCCTATGGCCTTCTACTGTGGGGCTCAGCGGCAGACATCCAGACCATATTTGTTTTACAAAAGAGAGCTATCAGAGCCATATACAAACTTGGCCCACGTGATTCTCTTAGAGACCTTTTTAAAGAAATAAATATCTTAACTGTCGCTTCCCAATATATCATGGACTGTTTAATCCATGTTTATAAGAACAAGCACAAGCTTCCTAAAAATTCAGATAGTCATAAATTCAATACCAGAAACAGGCACAAGCTAGCTATTCCTAATCTGAGGCTGAATAAATGTGGAAAGTCATTTATAGGGCTTAGCATAAAAATGTTCAATAAATTGCCTCAATGTATAATTGATCTACCCATACAAAAGTTTAAATTATATATTAAAGGATGTCTAATAAAGAAAGGTTATTACAGAATTGAAGACTATTTAAGTGATAAGACTGTATGGTCAACTGCCAAATAAGCGGATGCTGCTCGCCTGCACTTTATCATAATAAAATTATAACCATTTCATTGGTTGTTTATATAGAGTCATATGTAACTTCTATTCTATGTAAGCTACGTCCTTCAGTTAATTTATTCATTTATTAGTTTTATGATTTTGCCAAATATTTTATATTGGGGTAACTGGACTAGTCATGCTCACTAAAATGTTTCTGGGGTGGTGGCGCTGTGTGGCGGGTCGTTACACTCCCTCAAATATGGTTGAATGAAGCGATGGCTGGTACACACGTCATACTTGTGAACAGGTGCTGCCTTGGAGACTGGTCTACTCCTGATTGCCCTATATAGAGTATGTTAAGGTTAATTTCTTTTTTTTAATCTAATTTATAATTAATTTTGTAAGGCCCCAGACTGTATGACGTGGTCGTAGTTAAAAGTATAAATGTGATAATAATATTGTAAACACCATTTTGAAAAGAGCAACTACACGAGTTTCTTGCCGGTATCTTCTCGGTAGAATGCTGCTTTCCGAACCGGTGGTAGCTTCGACGATTTGTAAGTGTTTTTCATAAAAACCTATACAAATAAAGATTATTTTGACTTTGACTTTTTGACTTTGAATGCTTTTACCATAACCGTTGGTGCCGTGTCTATAATAACCAACGGGGATTAAGATTTGGGATATTAATTCAATCTATCAACGAAAACCGCTTGCGAATAAAAAGTTAAACATAGGACCTACTTAAATCTATGAATCTATTACTACGTGAAATGTGAAATTTGGATTATTCGAGGGAAATATCAATAATAATTAACTTTAAGGTTACTATAACCGCGTAAGATCGAGAATTCCAGACAAATGACCGTTCTATTAGATACAACGAAAACTATATTTAGGTAGGTACCAATTACATTTAGAATAGAATGTAAGAAGTTAATACAAGTTTACTTCAATACGTATTAATAATAAATATGAATATTGCTATATCCAAAATCTAGGCAACAACAGTAAACACAGCACCACGACGTTTATCATTTTGACATAGGTTTAAGGTAGGTCAAAGTCAAAGTTGACGTGGAAAAGAAAAATTTTCATTTATCTAACGTTTGATTTTGAAAAGAGTTACACATCATTTTCGTTAAAAATGTTTTTTAATAATCACGTTTCAATTAAAAAACAGAATATTACTTACTAACAATTTGCCAGCTGTCATTTTAATCATGTTACGTTTTAAATGCATTATATCTATATAGCCGCTAGTTCAATTTCACCACCAAGTTAAAAATAAGTAGGTACCTATGTGATGACCATAGAATTGTTTCCAATTTTAATTTGTTATTCAGACCTTAGCATAAAAAGGACTATGGTAGTAACGATCTCTTTTTCGTAGCGGATGCCAATAGGACAATGTTGGGATAGCAAATTCTCTTAAGCAATTTGAAAATAAGGCGAATAAACCTAGCTGGAACAAAAGACTACCTATAAGACTACTAAGTAGTCTTCACACAAACTTAATTTAAAGATTTGTCACTTTTATTATGGCAAGTGAACCGAAAGCCCTCTTAATTCCTCTGTCAAAAATAAAACTAGCTACATATATGACCTGAGTTGGTACCTACGACGCGTTTCTAAGAAATATAAAAGGTGTCATTCATAAGGTGTAACTATAGCCAACATTGTAAAATAATGTTAGCTCTTCAGTGACGAAATAAGTTATAAACACTTCAATCAAACGTGCCATTGGAAAACAGATTAAGTACCTACCTACCTACTTGTGTTCAAAACGTCTAATTTTCCTTCAACAAATTACGAAAACACCGTCACCCGTCTGAAGGAGATACGATAACATTGCCTATTTGAATTAAAAAAAATAACAAACATTGTTTTTTTTTGTTTTACGTTTGACCTTAGACTTATGACCTTTAAAAATCGAACACCACAGACCACAACCAAATTATTGAGGCAACACGACGGGTTAAACCGAACTCCAAATATTGTCGCTAAATTTAACACCAGGTTACAAAGGTAAACTCAACAGGTACGCCGTGACAGGCAGCGGTTATCGCGGCGAGCAACTGATAACTGAGGTGTCAGGTCAAACGAGCAAATGGGGCGGCACCTAGGTACGTACTTAGTGCTGATAAGCCCCGATAAGGGGCTCTTAACCTTCTGCCAGTGGCACTCGCCTGGAAACGATGTCACCGGCTGAAGAACAACGTTCGCGTTTACATTCAATAAATATTGATGTAGATTAGCTTGACGTCCCGATTGCATTTTGTGTATCCCATAGGCATGTATGCTAGCTGTAATGCTCCCAAGACAGGATCGTGGGTTCGGATCGGAACATCATTCATGAAATAAATATTCGTGCCCAGTGACTAGGTGTTAATGTTGTATTTAAGTCTCTCATATACTTATTAGTGTATGCAGATTATAACACTAAATATTTAAGCTTGTTTCACCAGGTGCAATGATAAAAAATCTAGATAAACTAAAACCTAACGAATGAAAAACCGACCGATAATAAACATAGGTATACCTGGAATTTTATGTCTAGATTCGACAGACACCTTTATACAAGAAAATACAAAGTGAGTAGTGGTGATAAAAGAAATAAAATTAATACCCCGATCATCGTCCATATCGTAAATGGCTGAGCCGATTCTGATCAAACATACTGGAGTTTCGACTAAATGACCTTTCAAATAAAAAAAAAACTAAATCAAAATCGTTTCACCAGTTCGGTTTATGTTATAAGACAGACACTCACATAGATAATTTCGCATCAGTTTATAAACCAAATTTTAATGAAGAACATCTATAGACATTCTATGATCCCATTGGTGAGGAATATCAGAAAATATAAAGTAAAACTGTTTTTGCCAGCTTTGCAAATGCCCAACAGCCCCTAATCGGCAGTTACTTCCTCTGCAGTTTCACAATGACAGTACACAGATATTATGTACCTACGTAGTAATTTACACTATAATAGTGCAATGATTACCAATAAGTGTCCACTGTTTTGTCACCGTTCTAAAGTTATTAGAGAAAGTAACGTATACATTTGTGATAGCACTTGACGATTGCAGTGATTCCACCCGATCTCTGTGCAGATAGTACAATGTCATTGTTGACCTTTGTTCACCCTATCTAAATAACACACTGGTGTTTGCCGGAATTTAGAAATTATAACCTATTGATAAGGACTAGCTAGATAAAATAAACTTCTCTATGACTAAAAGCAAAAGCCTTTCAAAATAAGATGTCGGATGCTAAATGGTTGATACCGGATAGATTTTGTACATATTCAATTGTTTTATTCTATGTAAACAACAAGATAATGCAGAAGGCTTAAATTGAGATGAAAATAGAACCAACGTTATGCTTGTATTTAGAAACTCTGCAGTTGGGCAAGAGGTTTGGCTATCGTTGGGCGTAACTTAACTCCTTGCCCCGGTGACGCTGCTGCTCGTCATAGGCCTATGGTACATATTTAGCTACGCCTCTTTATACACGTAACCGATTGCAATTCCATCCTCATCATCTCGATGGTTGGCGATCCTCCACTGTACGCTTTATGGGGAACTTCTTGCCTCGCGCATCGGTTGTGGAACCAGCTGTCTGCGTCAGTCTTTCCGAACAGATACGACATGGGAGCCTTCAAGAAACGAGCTCGAACGAAAGTACTCCTATTTAATAGGCCGGCAGCGACCCCAGAACTCGATTTAAGTTGCGGGTGTCCATGGGCGGTGTCGACTGCTTACCATCAGGCACACATCACATTTGCTCGTCTGCCGCTTCTTGCATAAAAAAACCATTCGGTTGCCACAGCCTCGGCTGTTATTCTGGATGCACTACGAGCAGCTGAGGCTGGTTTGGAGCGAAAAGATGATAGGTCGCTCCATTACATCGCACTCCACTACAGGAAATTTATAAAATACAACAAAGAAAGGGCATTGAAGCATTAGCCGAGACATCGGCCGGTCATGCCGTCGTGACTCCTGATAAGGTGATAATGATAACGGCTGATAACGGACAAAGGGAAACGTTCAACTGAACCGACAGGTTCGATACTTTTGATTCATATCCGTCTGTAATGATTCGTTTTCGATGACAACTGAATAGGGTATAACTATGTTGGTTTTACATGGTTTCATGGTTACAAGAAACAATCTGACTGGTTTCATGGTTACAGACACATGGTACATGGTTTCATGGTTACAAGAAACAAGACTGGCTCGATGGCTCATTTGGTAGTGACTTTGGCCTTCTGAACCAAGGGTCGTGGGTTCGATTCCCGCACAGTAAAAACATTTGTGTTCATGAACATGTCTTTTTGTATTGGTCTGGGTGTTTTCTATGTATAATATGTATTTATTTACAAAAAAAATGTATCTAAGTAAGTTTATCAGTTGTCTAGTACCCATAGTACAAGCTTCGGCTTAGTTTGGGACTAGGTGGCGCTGTGTGGCCTAGCGTGGCATGTCTTGGGTGTTATTAAATCAATAAAATATGGCATTGGTCGTGACTACACCCCCACGTCGAATACTGAACGGAAGCCATTTTTGTAATTAAATCAATTATACCTACTTTTACAGTTGCCTAATCAAAAATGTCATAATTGATATACCTACCTAATTAAAAGTTTGTTAAATCTCTTTCTACTTATGTTTGCATTAGATTTAGAATAGATTGAGATAGATTTGCATTAGATTAAAAACCGTTTATTTGGTATGTTTCTAGTTATATTTGGTATGTTTATATTTATAAATTGACTTTTAAAGATTTCTTTAAAAGTCAATCGACATATACCTACTTTTTCTCTCTTTAAGCAACTGTTATTAGTAGACGCAGTACCAAATTGCCAGTTATTTAATTAAAATCCAACAATCCACATATCTATGACATTATATATTACAGATACACAAATGTTTTTATATTATTAAAACACTTGCGTATTTGAGGCTAAGAGCGAGTAGTGAGAACACCTGCAGTTTCTAATTCCGGCGCCCGGGGTCATGACCCGCGCCCCGGGGTTATACCAACGCAACACACTGTCAACACATTTGGGTGTCACTGCCGACCATAGATAACGCACAAAAGATACATTTGCTAAGAATTAACGTTATTTTATTAGGCTAGTATTGGTATTACTTAGTAGTCATTTGAAATATTTTTAAGTAGCTGTCAATAAAATGAATGCATCATACATTTTGCATTGAGACGTCACGAATATTGCTATTAATATTTGAAATTAAAGTTTTCTTTTTTATGTATTACCATTTTGGAATTTATTATTTCTAACCATTGTTAACATCCCTATTACTGTGCGCATCGTATTAATTTTACGTTGCTTAACTACAGTGAATGTTTTACCTTATTGGTTTAGTAGAACATAAAAAATATATCACTTCTATGATCTGGGAGTACCTAGAACTTAATAAATATTTAGTTTAGTAAGTATAATAGACTAGAAATAAGCCTGTTAGCAAACATTGGCACAAAAGCGGTTATTTTTTAATTTTATAAAAAAATAATAAAAATTATATTATAATAGTGATGCTTAAAAAAACCTACAGATATCCCACAGATAAATTATATGATGAATGCCAGGTGTTATCTATCAGACGCTTATTTATTCTTCACGCAACACTACGCCAACACACTGAATTAAACTACGACCCACATCTCACACTTGAAAAACGAAGATCGGATAGAGTATACAATGGGCCTGTTCATCACACAACGTTTCTTAAAAGACACTTGTGCTTTCTGGCACCTTTTATATATAATCAAATTAATAAGAAACTTAACATATATCACATGACGAGACATGAATGTAAGTCCATTACCAACAAATGGCTCCTTACACTTAATTTTATTAACACAGAAGACATATTCAAAATCATTCAGTGATTCAACGGGAACAGATAGACGACAGGACACATACATACACACACATACAAAAAAACACAATGAACAGCACACACACAAACATAGATTTATAATAATTGTTATGTAACTTAATTGATTTCTTTAATGTTATGTAGAATAGTTTTATTATGTAGATTAGTATTTTAGTAATTTTTATGTAACTCAATTGATTTTTGTAATATTAAGTAGGTTCGTTTATAAATTAATTTAATTAGTCCTGGGGTGGGGACCTGGAGTCCTGAAATACAGGGTCGCCCTAGTTTAGGCTCCAGTTCACACAACAGACGATTTCTATGTACTATTTCATGTAAATCGGTTATTTTGTGTGAAAAATAAACTATTTTATTATTATTATTATATATTATAAAAATATCTACACACTTAGAAAATTGTATACGCAAATAATACTGGTATGAAACAGAAAAAAAATTACAATCAGGTCAAGAGGTCAATATTCGCATCAAGAGTCGACGAAGCGAACTTGATCATTATTATCCATCTCAAAAATGATGACGAAAACAAACAGAGACGTATTGATAGCTATATATCGGATTGAAGTGAAATATGCTCACAATTTTAGTAGGTCTTGGCATGGTTCCACGTCGACATGGTTATTTCAGGAGTGGCCGGGCGAGGTCGTGACCCCTCCACCTTGCCGCCCTCGTCCCATGCTGACGTAATCAAACCGCTAATAAAACGTAATTACGTTATTTTTATGTGCGATTTTTTCTTGAATGAGGAATTTGTGTCTAGTACCTACGTGGTGGGAGCAAATTGGCGCCAGGTAAAAAATGCCACGCTTGGCCACACAGCGCCATCTAGTCCCAAACTAAGCCCAAGCTTGTACTATGGGTACTAGACAACTGATACAAACATAGGTACTTAGATACTTCTTTTGTAAATAAATACATATTATACGTATACATAGCAAATACCCAGACCGATACAAACAGACATAAATGTGTGAAAATATGTTCATACAGGGATGTAAAGGAGCGGCCTATCATCTTTTCGCTCCAAGCCAACCTCACCTGCCAGCAGTACATTCTGCCGTATAACAAACGAGGCGCTGGCAACCGACTAAGCGGTATAACCATCACAATTGAAGACGTAGCTAAATACCACATACCGATGACAGGCAGCAGGGTCACTGGAGCGAGAAGCTACGCCCTGCGATCGCCAACTCGCCTACCCATCGTGGCAACTATGGGTATATTCTCCAGATGTTTGCCCTAAGTGGCGAATAATATAAGAACAATAGGCTGATGATGATGTTCATACACACAAATGTTTGTACTATGCGGGGTTCGAACCCATGACCACTATGTCAGAGGCAAACTTTCACTACCACTGAACCACACTGGTCATCAAAAAACGAATTGTTCCACCATAGTCACCTGCGCTTTATAATATCACCAAGTTATTTGACCCCGCTAAAATTGATAGACGCTGACATGGCTCGGGATATACACAAGTGTGTTTTTCCTATTTGATAGTAAGAGATACCGGTTAGTCATCCGATTATTTTTATCTGTAAAAATCTCTATCTGATATGAAAAGTGTCATGGGGTTTACAAAATTAGCCTTTGGTTTACTTATTGGACCATTTTAAGAGAGATAGGGCGCAAACTGTACTTTTATTATAACTATCTTTATATCTATACCGTGTAGTACCAAATCTTTAAGGGTCCGATATTTCAGCACAGTTGCAAGCGCCGTGATCACTCATCATTAAAATTAAAAAATATATAAATGTAATAATAATTAATCCCCTCCATATTTTTTATTAAAAATACGTAGTATGGGGGGGGGGGAGAGTTTGGGCGTCGCAAGACATATAACAATTCTTTAGGGCGTCATTGTGTAAATAAGTTTGGGAAGCCCTGGACTAAAAGATCCAAACCTAAATTTCATTTGCATTAAGGGTGCGTTTCCATAGAAGCTAGATGGGGAGAAGGTGAGGTGAGATGTGTGATATGAGCAATATCATTGATTATCTTGTTAGGTCCGCGCAGACCCGCCTATATAGAAACGCACCCTTATTATGAAGGCATCTGAAATACGTTACCATCCGGCTTGAAGGACAAAAAAATCGTTATAAGCAGTTAATTTTCAAAATCAATATTCGAAAATGGATCAACGGCATAAGGAACCCAACTAAAAGGATTGTTCAATGCAATTACGCAAGGCACACGACGTAATCAATAACAATGGGACGGTTTAAGGCGCAAATAAGAGCATAACAACTCCAGCTGTGCTTAGGTGTTGTTTAGCGCCTGTTGGGTTACGGCTTCTAATAGTAGAGGTTCTGGTGCAGTGGTGAAATGGAATTCTCATTGGTTTGTAATTTTATTTTTTAATGCTGTTATCTTTTTGCCACTAAATCTACAATCAAAATAATGTACCCGTTTTGTATTCGTTCTCGTTCTTTAATTCTGATGGCCATTCAATGTTTCAATAATTGAAGGGTGCACTTCAGTCATTAGTATTTTTCTTTCAAACATTTCATATATTACCTACCTACATATTCAGAAATAAACCATTATTATGTTCTCTTACAGATATGTCAGATCTCCATTCATATCCTATCCTTCATTCAACTGTCAACACCGCAGTTTCCCAATTATTATAATGGCGGTATGGGTCAGCATTATTACGCCGGCGAAGACATGGACTATTCGTATCCGGATTTCCGTTCGAGAAGCTATCAGAAACGACCGTACGGGAGCAGCGGTGGTCGTCTACCAAGGACAGACGAAGATTCCGACTCAAATTCCGATTCAGACGAGTGTGCGAATTGCAAATGTAGCGACTGCGATAACCCGAAGCCATGCTGTCAAGAAGTATGCATGAACTGCAATAGAGCTAATTTACTTTTCGTACCCTACGCTTACCCTTTGGTTCTGAATATCTCTAACAACACAACTACAACGACGACTACAGAAGCCACTAAAGCTGTGGCCGAAGTAAGAAACGGAGACGTCAAAAACGGGGATGTCAAAAACGGGGACGTCAAAAACGGGGATATCAAAAACGGGGACGTCAAAAACGGGGACGGCAGAAACGGGGACGTCAAAAACGGTGAAGTCAGAAACGGAGACGTCCGAAATGGAGACGTCAGAAATGGAGAAGTTGAATTTAACGACATAGTTTCGAAATCACATCGAAGAAACGGTGATAACAAATACATTTTAACATCTATGAGGCGGACGAAAAGTAACTGGTTACCGAAATTCGGGATAGTGCCAATACCTGACCAGTTGGCAGAGAGTCTAATGTCCCAGATGAGGAGCATGAAAGGTATAAACTCTCACAAAAATAGAGATTAAGTTATACAAGAATTTGCTTTTGCATAAAGAAAACATTTGTTGCAATATTTCGGAAAGCTAAAAAGCAATTGTGTTGTTTTTCAGATAAGAGATTTGGCCAATTTCTAAAAATCACTAATAAAACAGGTGAAGCTTCAAATGAAGGACGTGCTGTAAAAATATTGGGCGTCAAGGCTTCAATCCTATCACTGCGTTTGTTAACAGTTCCTATATTTTCTAATACATCTGTCAAAAATTAGAAATATGTATAATCAAAAAATGAAGATATTGTTATTGTAACTAGAGTAAGACTTTCCATGTTTTTACATTTTCATAACAGTTTTTATACTTTATTGGTGCTATAAATCTTTATTATAATACATACGATAAACTTTCTAGTACCAAATTTTATAGTTTGTATAGTGTGACTTGTAAACAGTAATAAAGTTTGCTCTTATATTTTGCGTTTATATTTACACAACATTAACCGACTCTTTAGAGGCTCAATTTTGTAAACAAAGAAATGTGATTATCAAGACAAATACTATGAAAGAGGTATAGTTTAGTTCAAATAAGTAATATATTGAGTACTGTGGATCACAGAATGGAAACGTAACTATTGGCATTTTCCAATTGCAGATTTTAATCGAAGTGCTACTATTTTTTCTCCAAGCAAGTAGCTCACAATTCCTTAATCACCTAGGCATGCAAAACTATCCTTCCGATCAAAAGAACGTTTTGAGAACCTACAACGCTCGACGGAATGGTAAATCTTGTGAGAAAGGTACAAAATCAAGTTCGAACGAATGCGATAGCAGTAAGAACACAGATCGGTCCGATTCCGACGAGAAATGTACCTGCCCTTACCGCTCATGTAGAGAGTGTTACGGCAACAAGAATTCAAAGTGTTGTATGGCCGTGTGCGATAGATGTACTGCCGGTGTAGTGATGATACCTTACCCCGTGCCAGTTCTAATGACTACGATAACGAATTACACGGTCAGTGCTTTAACACCTACCAGTTCGTCGTCAGAAAATGGAGGGAAAGGAGGAAATGGAGGAAACGGAGAAGATGGAGAAAACGGAGAAAATGGTATCTTGACAACATCGCTAAGGACACGTTCAACATCTATGTTTAATTTCATAAGTGACCCTCATAAATCTGAAGATTCATCCAACGAGCGAAGATCCGTCCAATTTCGGCTCCAAAATAAAATATCGCCAGATTGTCTCCGAAATCCTAGAGATTGTGCACCAATGAAACAAGATTTTGCCCCTTCCTATAAACAGAATTATAGGAAATATTATGAGGTCAAAGGTGATCGGTATCAAAGTCAGAAAGTGCCGTTCAGACCTACAATGCAGTCTAAATTCTATAGGACGTTTAAAATCATAAGTCGTCGGGATGCAGGGCACCAACCTACAAGACTTGGTAATCATTTGGTGCGCAGGCCTACAGTCTATACGCGTAAACCAAACGACATTCCGAAATACGGTATTGTATCTTTATCAGATGATTTAGCTATGGAGGTGCTATCCCGGTTGGGTGAAGCTTCCAAGAAAAAAAACTTTTCAAGAACATGATGAAGCATTCAAATCCAAAAGCATTTTATGGTAGACATCTTGTCATCTCTAATTTTACTTATTACATAAAGTTTGGCTTTTCTTATATTGACATCGCATAGTTCCCTTCCCTGACAGTAAGTGAAATAATGCCCAAATATAATAAATGATGACTTGAGCGCATGCTGCGATTTGCGTTATTTGGTTTCAGACGTAATGTTTGTAATTTGCAGAAACTCGCTCAGGATTTTTCAATTTCTTTCAATGAAAATATTTATTTGATGACGATTAGTAAAAACATAGATTACCTACCTACGTATCAATTATGAAACAAATTACAATGATGTTAAAAAATATTAGTGAGGATTCTTCACTGTTTATAACTTGTTTCTTTAATTTAAAGAAAATGTGTATCACAAAATCAATACCTACTACAATATCATTATGGTTTTGTTTGGTGAGTGGGTAAGGTGAGTTGATAGCTTAATTAGTAATTTTTGCAGCCTAATTTTAATTAAACTTATTTATAGTTGAGATATTGTTATTTTCAGTTAAATAAGTGTGACACGGGTCATTAGCAAAAATATAAGTACCTATTTAAAATTTTGTCATCTCATTAATCATCGCGCACCAATTATCCCATTGAAATTCATCCCTAAAACACAGACGAACCAAAACAGTCGCGATTACGAATCCATTGGCACTAATTCAGCACAAACACCACTGAAACACCAAAATCACACACTAAGAATAACCTTTTTAGTAACGGCTTAACCGATTAGCTAAACGATTATTTGACTCAATCGTTAATTAATAATCGATTTTAGACAATAGCCGACGACATGTTCAGCGTGGCCTGACCTTTCAGAAGGCGGCAAGACTGCGCGCGAGTCGCGCGGGGTCACAAACGATGTATTTTTAGAGTTGAAAGTTCAAAATACGGCGGGCGGTCTCGCGCTCCGAACGCTAACGGCTGCCGTCGCAAGCGCAGCTTCCGGTGGGAGCCGGCTTAATCGATTTATGGCGAATTAATTAAATCAATCGATATAGAAAGCATTTCCTTTTTAACCCTCGACGTAAAAAGAGGGTGTTATAAATTTGACGTGTTTGTCTACACACGTACAGACAGACTGCAACGTAGGATGCAGTCTGCACGGTAACTCCCGAACGGTTGAAGTGATTTTGATTTACCTGTTTTTTTCAAAGGCGATTTATGTTTTCGAGCTTATTAGGTATATTTGATCAAAAATGAAAATCAATAAGAATCACGCTGTTTATAACATGGGTATGGCCAATAAAAGGACAGGGGGCTTTTAAAATTTTTGATTTTAGTTATTAGTAGGCAGGTAGGTAGATACTTTACGTTTTGCTACGAGTATCACGAAACAAAACTTTTAAAAACTTGACTTTATTCAAAAGTATTTCTTCCAATTATCCGTTGGTACCTATACCACTTGTATGATCCAATAACACACATAGTTACAAGGATCCAAAACTACTATTCTACTAGTTAAGGCTTAGGGTGGACACTGAAAAAATACCTTCAAAATTACTAATTAAGATCGATGAGATTTTGTGCTATACCTACTTACGATGAGGTTTTTTTCTGATGATTCTTGTTGTATGTTTGTAACGATAAATCCTTTAAAGAATACTTAAAGGATTTATCGTTACAAACATACACACACAACAGGGGCCTACATCCAGCAGTGGACTACCATAGGCTGATGATGAAGTTAATGAAACCACGCCTCTCGATTAACTAAGTACCCTCAAAAAAGCAAATTATAAACAAGCGTTTCTTAAAATCGTATCGTAATGTAACGGTTTGTCATTGTGACAGCTTGAGCCCGGCGCGTGCGCAGGGCAACACTCACGCGACAGGTCACCGGTCGTCTATTTTTGAACTTACGGCTTATAATATTCAGCGTCGGCCTCATATTCGATTAGAATAGGTACTGGCACGATTTAAAACATTATTTCTGTATCATTTCAATCGACTGTTAACCTAGTTAGTTGGTCTCATGTGCGGTAGGCGGAATTGCCAATTTTTATTAGGGCGCCAATTTTTTGTAAACGTTGGTTGCTTCCTGATTATTCCTAAGTCGTCTTCTACTACAACCACAGGTTGAGATGGGGTGGTTCTATTCTAAATCCGGGAACAACACAGACCCTACTGCGGTCACCAACCCGCCTACCAAGCGTGGACTAAGACAAATCCCTGTGTCCAGCAGTGGACATTTGCAGGCTGATAATGATGATGATTATTGTGGTAAATAGTTAAGTAGTTTGAATTAATACTTAACTATTAAGTAGTTTGAATACACCAAAGCACTTGAGCCATTGTTAGACGTCCATTCCGGATGCCTTTTTGTCGTTTCCATTTGAAAGCTTTTCAAGATGGAATAATTTAGTGATGGGCAAATACCTAAGTTAATAAATCATCTTAAATTCTTCATCAGTCTTTTGCCCGAAACAATTTTAGAACAGTATTCCTAAATCGACTCGGCCGGTAATAGAACCTGAAACCATCCGATCACCCGCGCTTTAAGCTTAAATCAAACCATTGCGCCACAGAGATTTTTAAAAGAGATAGAAATATTTTTTGTTTTAATTTTTAGTGGAGAAGTAAATAATATTTTATATAACGGGAATTTTTAATACACGAGAGAAAAGTGGAGAAGAAAAATGTGTATAATAATATGTACTTCTGAAATTCTCAGAGCAATGTTGCATAATAAAGATGCCAAGTTTGGACTACCTTTCAGGCGTTAACTGATATTATTCGATAAAATCGCATAAAAACTTGTGCCGGTAATAACTAATTTCAATGGATACTATCATGCCTTATTCCATGCCTTACCTACCCATAATACTGTGTCTTGTTCAATAGAGATTTATTGGAGATTTCAATCTATCCTAACTGACTTCTTAATTTCTACGCTAAAATGAGAGTTATCTACTTAATTCCTTACTTAGGGGATAAAAACTCCACAAGACAATTTTATAGCAAACAATACGAGAATTTCATACAATGATTCCATAATAGATGTCACGACATAATATGTTGTGCACCTAGATATCATGTACGGTAGTCATCTGTGTAATATTGCGATAATTTTTTTTTTTCACAAAAAATTGAAACATATTCGTCACGCCGGCAATTTCGGCTATACTGTTGTTGATGATTTATTATGAAATATAAGATCTAAAATTTCATTAATATTGTTGTTTGATTGCTGGAAGATGACTACGATTGTCTTTCAGATCATAGTAATTTCCCTAATTTCGGGATTCGAACTCTGATCTATCTCCGAACTCTTTACGTGACAGTTTGACAGTAAAAGTGAGTGAGTGAGTCAAGGGTGTTGAATCTAGGATAGATATAGATTTGATCATAGGTTTTCTAGAAAGTATAATAAAAATAAGTGTATAAATATAAACTATGTTATTTATTTCTTAAACTTACGAAGTACACAGCCGTTTTTGATATCCTTATACCAGTACATCACCATTATAATAATAATCATTAGCATTGAATAAAATTTAACATAACAATTACCTACATCTAACCTTTATTAAATATATTTTACTTTATCACTGTGAAGTAAATGGTCGTTTATATATTACTAAATTGGACTATTACCAATTCAAATTTTTCTGCATAGATACTATTGCTTTCTTTGTAAAAAATTTTATAACAGAGACTTAGTCCCAAAATACTAAACAATAACTGTTTGTACTTATAGTACCATCACAATTTCAAAACATCTTATAACAAACACTTATTAATAAATGCACAATCCACATTAAACCTTACATTTAGAGATTGTACGCACATAATGGCAGTTTATGTAGTCACATAAATGGATCTATTACATCTAATAAATGAGTAAATAAATATTTTATTACATTCATCTACAAAATATGAGTGATTTGCTGTTAGTATCTATATTAACTCCTCGCCAAAACCTCAAACCAATTTATTCATTATACATTATCTTTTTTTAGCAAACACATATCACAAAATTTCGTTTCAGTATTTTAGCTGTTAGTTAAAAAACTATCTTCCTTGTGCCCGACAAGATCAAACAATAATACAAGTTTACAATAAACAGTTGTTTTAAATACATTTTAACAACAAACATTTCGTCACAAACACAAATATAACATAAAATTTAACTACAAGTTAAGACACTTTATTCCTCACCCCTAAATCGAAAGAGGTAAGTCGTTAGCATTTTTGGTCAATAATTTTCTAAATGTAGTACATATTGTATACTTTATATGAATGGAACACGTCCATTTTCATAATTCTTAGATCAATAAATTATGCTTGTTTACATAAGATGTCAAATGAAATAAAAACCAATACTCATCGCCACAAATAAACAATAACATGTGTCAATTTTTTTAGACACTGTACATTGACTGTTAACACTAAGGCCACGTCCGACGCCAGCAGCCAAAGCGGGCGATGCAGGCTGCGCAGGCGGTATGCGCGATTTACGCGGTCGCTCGCACCGCCTGCGCCGCTGTCGTTGAGAACAGCTCAAATCTATGAAATTGATCAAGACCAGGCGTCCGCTGGCGTCCAGGACGAGGCATAAGGCGCTTTGCAGATGGAGGGGCAACGGCCGATAATACTGCCGTCTTATTATCGTCATATTATATTAGCAAAAGAATAAAGGACGGTTTGCCACAAAGCAAACCAGAGACAGAAACAGTTAGTTCACGGCATTCGTTCTAGTGAGGTTAGCTAGTGGCTCTACGCCGTTACTGCATACAAACTGGTTTGTGTGATCTAAAGCAGGTAGCCATGATCCTGCCTCGTTGCCAGTACCCACCGGGCACCTGCGATGCGATCATTTTGACTTCAATGTGCGTTGGTACTATAGGATTCCCTTTGCGCTATCATTTGCACTGAAATTTATCGCTGCAAAGGAACTAACGCTAATACTCAACGCATACAAAACCAACAATGTACACAGCAGCGCTACTAATCCTACGTAAACAAGCATTTGCATTAGCAAATCTTTACGTCACAGTACGTACATCGAATGTACATGCAAATTGGTTCTATGAGGTTCAACACTCCGGCTCACTTGGACTGTATCGCCAAGGCCTGGGTCAGCTCCTGGAAGTCGGTGACGAACCATTGGGCCCTCTTTTTGACCTCCTCGCGAACTACATTGCCACCGAAGCCTGAAATAAAATAAGTTCGTTATATAAGGAACAGGTATAAACTCTACAATAGAATAAATTTTGTACGAGTTAAGCTTTTTATTTAAATCCCTGTAGGAAGCTCCGCACAGAGCTTGGATGCGTTCCATATTATGTCGCTATATCCGCTGCATACATAATATACGCATACAAAATGAGAGCTAATGCAGCTGACAATGTTCTATATCTAGGTCTAAATATTTATCATCATCAGCCTCAAGACGTCCTCAGCTGGACATTGAAATAGGTCTTCCCCAATATATATCATATATATCATTTGGGGGGGATTCGGCTTAATCACCACGCTTGACAGGCGGTTTGATGAGTATGTTTTGTGTTGGCCGTTTCCTGATTATTCCCTTAGTCTTCTTTTACGACAACCATGAGATGAGATGGGATGGTCATAATTTTCCGTCACCGCACGAAACGAGTTTGCTAGATCATCATCATCATCAGCCTATCGCAGTCCACTGCTGGACATTGGCCTCTCCAGTTGTTCGCCACTTTGGGCAAACACCTGGATATACCCATAATCGCCACTCGCCACGCCGAGCAGGCGGGTTGGCGGTCGCGGGGCATAGCTCCTCGCTCCGATGACGCTGCTGCCCATCATGGGCCTTTAGTATTTCCTAGCTACGCCTTCAAACGTGATGGTTATGCCGCCCACGAGCGCACCACAGACAGGTGAGGGTGGCTTGGAGCGAAAAGAAGATAGGTAGAAGGTAGGTAGGTTTAAGAGAGGTAGGGCATAGCGAATCTTCGCTCGAATTGAGCCGCCCGTCCGGGGAAGGACCTCCACCCTATAGAATACCGCAGTCAAATGACCTCTGGGTCGTGTTTCTGCCGGTGAGTAGGGTTTCCGGAGCTCGTGGGGGGTTAAGGTCGTGCCGGCATGGCGGTGGCATCTGACAAGTAACTGACCAGTTACTTGCCCGTTGTTACAGCGACTTGGGCTTCTCTTTCGCTTTCCATCAGAAGTAGGGAAGCCATAAGGTCGAGCCACTATAAAAAAAAGGTCGCTGCCTTACATCGCAGTTTGCTAGATACTGACCAATAAATCCATCAGCGGGCGGGCTGGCCTCCGCGTCAGTGGCGCCGTCTCCGATCATCACCAGCCTCTGGTACCCGTGGAGCTCCTTCAGCCGCCTGATCACCAGACCCTTGCCGCCAGACCGAGACGTAGGCTCGTTCTCGTCGAAGCCCGCGTACTCTCCTGCAAATAATAAGAGAATGTTTGGGTTAGAAAGTATTTGGGTCAAGTCAAATCATCATCATCACCAGACTGCAAACGTTCACTGCTGAACGTAGGCCTTCTTCCCCAATGACAATAGGGATGTTTTGGGGGTCAAAATAATTACATTATATTTAGTCTGTATCTCTAAAGATCATAAAAATGTATTGGACACGTATTTTTCATTTAAATATTAAATAAAAAATAGCAAAGATACAGGGCATCAAAAGTCAGGAGTGGGAGTCTTTGACGTCACTCCGTCCTGTAAAAATGCCACGCCGCGTGACGTCACGCGTAATTTCAACGGGCTATAACTTTGTAATTTTTAGTCTAATTTACAAATTAAAAAATACGTGTCTTTTATTTTTGAATATGCTAAAAGACAGACTAATTATGCCATAATAGCATATTGTGCGTAAGACTTACAAACCGCGCGTAAAGATGGGAATTATGGAGGACAGTCATCTTTAACAGTTGACCCACTGAGCGGTCTGACACAGAATGTGCACTTTGCAAAATGAGCACTCACACAAAAATGTAAATTTCGCAAAATGTGCATTTCTCAAAAGGGGCCCTTTTTCGAGTGAGTGTACTGAGTAATTACTAGACACCAGTAAACGGTTTCCAGCCAACAAAATATTTGTTGGCTCGCATATATACTACTTCGCATAGTGCTGTTAGTTTTCTATTACTTATTAAATTATTAAATTAAAAATAGATTGTGGCAACAATCACTTGTATTCAAGTTTTCTTTGCTTTGACAAAGTATGAAAAACACAACATACGTAATATATTGTTTATGTGCACATGTGATAAACAATGAGGGTATGTATGTATGTACATGCTTAGAATACAAATATTTACAAAATGATTGCGTCAACAAATGCCCCCAGCAGTGTTGTATTGTGAATTTTCCTATCACGTCAAAACAAGTGATAACAATTTGATACTATTATTTGGCCCTGACATCCTTAAAAATAAAAAACAATGAAAATAATGCCGAGAAACATATTTTTCTTACAATTTACTATAGTGCATCCAAGTTGTCAGGTTTTGGGCTAGTAATATCCGAGGTAAAGTATCATTGACTACCATTGACTCAAGAAAAAGATAGTGCAAGATCGAATAACGCGTTTAACGCCAACATAGCCGTTCTATCTTGCTACATTTTTGCGGAAACAATACACTAGCTAGCACAATAGAATGTTTGACAACATAGATGATTCAGTTAACAAATTAGCATAATAAAAACATAACACAGTAGGTAAGCCGTGTGACGTAGTTCGAAGCTAACTTTCATCTGAATATGTTATGATTATGAACGAGCCCACTGACGTATTTGAAACTGAATGTAAATTCTAAAAACATCTGTTCAAAAACAAATAGTTAAAGGTCAATCATTCGAAAATGACGTCACGCGCATACTTTCATCATCAACCCATCGCAGTCCACTGCTGGACATGTGATGTAAAATCTATGATATTATGATTTAACCTCGTAAGACCCAAAGTCCTCATGTGATCCAATTCCCATTGTTTAATCTATTGTGTCTGGAAGTCTGGGCCTTACGACCTTAAGAGAGGCAGGGCATAGCGAATCTTCGCTCGAATTGAGTCGCCCGTCCGGGAAGGACCTCCAACCTATAGAATACCGCAGCAAAATGACCCCCGGGTCTTGTTTCTGCCGGTGGGTAGGGTTTCCGGAACTCGAGGGGGGTTAGGGTTGGGCCGGCATGGCGGTGGCAACTGACAGGTAACTGACCAGTTACTTGTCCGTTGTCACAGCGACTTGAGCTTCTCTTTCGCTTTCCATCAGGCGTAAGGGAGCCATTATGTCGAGGTACTATAAAAAAAAATCTGATTCGGTTCCGGTAACGAATATTTTTTTTATATAAAGTCAGGAGGAGAATCAGGTAATCCGAAGGTAAAATCTCTGTTGAACAGAGGTTCCAATTGGGAATTTGCTTTACAAGACAAGGGATACAGTAAGTAACTAAATGTACTAGCTCTATTTGCAAAATCCTCTATACATTCACTAATCTTTCCTATCGTTATCTTATCACTTATCATACATACATCCAGTGTAATCCATCAATGAATATCTAGAACAAAGGACACAAAAGTCATCTGGGACGTTGCACCGAGCTCGCTTAGTCCTAGTGTTCATTTGCTTTATCAATCTAATGTCATTACCAGTAGGTATATTTGTGAACTTGTATCCAATTACAATTAATACAGGTTACGTTTCATGAACGACAAAAGATATAAACATAGGTGCATAAATATACAAAAAAAATGTTTAACAAACGTCATTTAAGCAAGTTATTCTACAAGACGCTCATCATCATCAGCCCATTTCAGTCCACTGCTGGACGTAAGCCTCTCCCAATGTTCGCCACTTTGGTCGATCTTGGGCTTCTTGCATCCAGCACTTGCCAGCCGTCCTGCGCAAATCGTCACTCCATCTGGCCTGAGGGCGTCCTACATTACGACTGCTGATACGCGGTCTCCAACCCCAGAATACGTACAAACATTCGTAACTCTCATATATCATTTGAATTGAACAAACGCCAATTATAGACCTCATAACATTTATATCATTATCATCTGTTAGTTCAATCCTGGGTTCACGCATCCAGGACTTGCCAGACATTTTGCGTCTCTGCACCTGGCCTGAGGCCGTCATACACTACGTTTATACATATACAATACATAACTGAAAATCAACTGACGTTTCATCGACGTGAAAATATTTCGAACAAAATGTCGAATATCAAAATTTCCAATAGCAATTCCATTTGAATTTATTAGATATATCCGCGATAACTTTCATGACACTGTTATTCAGTAATCGTAAACGTCTAACCTTGTATATTTACTTCCTCAAGCGGTCTCGTGCATACAACACGTGCAACTATGTAGCTTGTATGACATAATATAATAAGTACTATTTTGTAATGTTCGTAATTAAAACGGGAAGTTTGATTGTAATTGTCAATTGCATGGTGTGCAACAAAGAATACCTATCACTATCTAAACTGACGTCAAATATTAAAAGCAGACACATATAATTTCTTTGTTCCTTCACTCGCAAGACCCCGATGGGACGAAAGTTATAATATATGTACGACATTATTTCAAATAAAAATATATTTTTCGATCGAACGAGACCCTTTAAAGGTTACACTTAGTCATGAAATACAGGTTTCTACCAAATATTTTGTGTAATAAAAGCTAAGCTGTTGTTTAATAAAAGCTAATTATTATCGAGACGAATTCTGAGTAATGAAAAACCTATTGGAATCTACATAAATAACTGGGCAATGTTTAAATAAATTTAACTTTTTTTGGTCGTTGCGTTAAATACATGATTGACACTGAAGTTCGTCTGCGCTATTTCAGCAAACTGGTATAAACCGCTTTTATACTGTGCATTTCGATAGTCATATAGATACCATTCATATGATAAAGGTATCAAGATACCAAAGATTAAAATTTAATTAAAATGTAATGTTATCAATGTAGGTAACTATTAATTTGAATTGAGTAACTACACGAATTTCTTGCCTGCCTTGCGTAAAAACCAATGGTAGTAGGTTTTAACACCAAAAACCCAAAGAAGAATATTTCGATTTGACCAAGACATGCCACACTGAGCCTTCGCCACACTGAGCCTTCTAGACCCAAACTAAACCGAAGCTTGTACTATGGGTACAGACAACTGATAAACATGCTTAGATACTTTTAGATCGGTACTGTTCATAAAACCAAAGAAGGGAATGGATGGGACCATGCCGGCTGATACGGATGAATGGAAGAGAACATAGATAGATAGAGGTCATTTGGCTGCGGTATTCTATAAGGTGGAGGTCCTTCCCCGGACGGACAGCTCAATTCGAGCGAAGATTCGCTATGCCCTACCTCTCAGAACGTAGTATACATACATATAGTAGGTACAATGTAGGAGGTCTTATCGCTGGGAGCGATCTCTTCCAGACAACCTTCAGGTAGAGGACACTTGCTAAATAAAAGGGGAAGGCAAACATATTGCGCCGACTCTAGATAACGGATGGAGATCAGGCGAATGAAGATGACTGACAAAACGAAAATAGCGCAAGAAATAAGGCAATAACCACGCGTTATTGCTATTACTTCTATAAATAATCATTTGGCGACAAATGACGTCCACACGTTCACACCCACATATTATCAGGGACAAGAGTCGTGCATAGGAACACCCGAATCAAAACAATATTGTATGTATGTGTAAATGTGTATGTAATCGCGAAAACAAGAAACGCAACCCGCTGTAGGGAGCCGTAAGCGCCCACGCACACGAGACGTGTATCGATAAGCGTTGTTTACGTCTGACACTGCTTCGTGATTCCACTTAGCTGGTTCACAGTCCGAAAATCCATACTAATATTATAAATGGAAAAGTGTGTCTGTCTGTCTGTATGTTTGTCTTTCTTTCACGGCAAAACGGAGCGACGAATCGACGCGATTTATCAAGTGGAGATAGTTGAAAGGATGGAGAGTAACATAGGCTACTTTTTGCCTCTTTCTAACCCCCCACTTTCCTAAAATGGGTGGTGGAAGTTTGTATGGAACATTCACCCCGAATTTAACGCGAGCGAAGCCGCGGGCAAAAACTATGTAATAATAAAGTATAGGTGATCCGTGGAACTGTGAACCGGTCGGGTGATAGACGAAACGGGAGAGATTTGGTCCTAAAGGTTGTTTCACACTTTTACCGTTTATCTGCGCAGGTTCTTCGCGAGAGAAAGTCGAAACCAAACACGGTGGTAGAATCAATTTTATTTGTACCTGACGATTTATTAGTGCTCATCGTATGTCTTCTAATATGGCTAAGCTATGGAATACGTGATCCCCAATAGATATGGAATCAAACCTATTAAGTTAGTAAGAAGAAAAGCGTCACCGAAGCGAGGAGCTATGCCATGCGATCGCCAACCCGCCTGCCCAGCGTGGCGATTATGGGTACAGCGTCCAGGCGTTTGCCCAAAGTGGCGAACTACTGGAGAAGCCTATGTCCAGCAGTGGATTACGATAGGCTGACGATGATGATGGTCAAAACTAGCTAGTAAAACCAATGACGACATCACTATGCAAAACTTACAACGAACGCACAGATACCCAAAAACCTATAGGATTTTGAGCACTTTGCGTCTGCGCGTCGTATACTACGTTTGTGAATACGGCCGTTAATCAATATAACTTGGACCTTTATGGAACAGGCCTAATGTTATAATAATAGGCTAGAAGATGTCTGATACACCCCTTTTATCTTTGTTAATCACTCGCCAGGCACTTGCCTCGTGACAAGCACGCTCGGCGCTAACTGACCCGCTTTGAAGCTATGTTACATCACCTTTGAAGGCAACTTCTTGATATGACTGTAATTTAAAACAATGTTTATAAACTCAGTCTATTAAGGCTTGATTTCCTCCTACACTGACGTCGCATCAGTCCATCGCACAAATATTTAAGAGAGGTAGGGCATAGCGAATCTCCGCTCGAATTGAGCTGCCCGTCCGGGGAAGGACCTCCACCCTATAGAATACCGCAGCTAAATGACCTCCGGGTCGTGTTCCTGTCGGTGAGTAGGGTTTCCGAAGCTCATAGGGAGTTGGGGTTGGGCATGGCGGTGGCAACTGACAGTTGACTGACCAGTTGCTTGCCCGTTGTCACAGCGACTTGGGCTTCACTTTCGCATTCCACCAGGCGAAGGGAAGCCATTATGAAAGCTACTATAAAAAATATATAGGTATATATATTTTTCCTAAGGGTAAGCGGTCTTCCTAAGCGGGATGATCCTACCCAAGTAATCAACAACTATAACTATATTATAGTCTGTACTAAATTAAGTAAATTAAATATTTATGTCACAAATAATATTCCGATTTACTTGTACATTATACTCGAATTCACATTGTGCAATATGCCTAAATCTTTCGTATAAGACGTATTTTTCTCGTCCGGATATTTATCAACTTCCAAGTAATCAACAGGCAAAGGTTCATTCCCTCCCTATTCAATGTATCACTAATCACTCTCGAGAAAAACAATTGTTGCACAACCAATGTATTTGTACAGCATTTAATAAAATTCTATATTAACCCTTTGACGTAAATGGGATACCGGTGTCCCTAAAATTAAATTTGTGTTTATTCCTAAACAAAGCATTATTTTAAACTAAATTCAACGTATATCAATTGTATACGAATATATTTTGATTTTTTCCCTAGGGTGGGAAATAGGTGCGCTAATAAAAATAAACATAAACTTCATTTTAATTTTGGGTAATTTGCCGCGCTTCTTTGGTTATTTGCATAAATGATTAATATTAAATTTTTGCTGCATTCAGTGACTGTTTAGTGAATAATTTATTAGAATGGTAACTAATAATTATGGTTTTACGACAAAAGTCGTTTATTAGTAACATTTGACTACCTAAAACATGAAATTTTAAGTAAGGGACAAGGTTGTCCCAATATGCGTAAAAGGACGACTTTATTTATATTTTATCAATAATGTTTTATGCATATTTTCTGATTTTACACATAGCATTTTACACTTATTTTCATTGTTTTGGGCGCGCAAAGTGAGTGAGAGTGACTGATTGCGGAGTCGAGGAATATCTCATGGCTGAGAATAGTGACACTAGTGAAGATGCACTCATTTTGGATGACGAAGACCTGTCATTCTTATTGGAGGACATGCAAGCTGGATTTTCCGAGGCTATAATTGAGTCACCTGCTGCATCTCGGTCTACTCAAAATCCAGGCCCATCCTCACTCTTCGCCTACTTCCCCCTTTTATTATCCGAATGGTTCAGTGTTCACTACCGTTCTCCAAGAAATAACAGCTTTTATGTCACGGGCACCCATATATTACCCACAGTGAGAAGCTACTGGTCCACTGAACCTGATGTCCTGTCATCGTCCATAAGCACAATAAAAATATGGGTGGCGTAGATCTCATCATCAGCCTATTGCAATCCACTGCTGGACATAGTCCTCTCCAGTTGTTCGCCACGTAGGGCAATAATCTGGAGGATATACCTATCATCGCCACGCTGGGCAGGCGGGTTGGCGATCGCAGGGCGTAGCTCCTAGCTCCGATGACGCTGCTGCCCGTCATCGGACTGTGATATTTAGCCGTAGATCTCATGGACCAGAAAAATGTCACATACGAAGTTGATAGGAAATAGAAAATCAACTTTCAAATTCAAATTTTTGATACATTGGACATCGCTATGAACAATTCTTACATGACAGGCTCGGTGGCTCATTTGGTAGTGACCTCTGCCCTCTGAGCCAAGGGTCGTGGGTTCGATTCCCGCACAGTACAAACATTTGTGTTCATGAGCATGTCCGTTTGTATTAGTCTGGGTGTTTTCTATGTATAATATGTATTTATTTACAAAAAAAAAAATGTATCTAAGTAAGTTTATCAGTTGTCTAGTACCCATAGTACAAGCTTCGGCTTAGTTTGGGGCTAGGTGGCGCTGTGTGGCCCAGCGTGGCATGTCTTGGGTTATTTATTTATTTATGGTTTATGAAAAACTGCATGCGCAACATTACATAGAAGGGTTTGCATCACTTGATTACCCTCAAGTTGTGGCTAGGGCTATGACTCAATAAAAATTGCCAATCGTATTGGCAATTTTTCTATAATTATGTAAACATGCCCTGCCATCCACTTCTATACTACGTAAATTTATGTCACACAACAACAAGAAATTGTTTTGCAGACTTTTATTTATCACGATTAACAATTTTATTATATTTGACTTTATTTAGTTTTTTATTATCAGAAAAACATTTGATTTTTCTGTATTAGTAAATACCTCACAATATAATAAATAACGCCCTTTATCGCATATTGGGACACAACTATCCCAAGTAATATCTTAAAATCTGTTGGACTATTTTTATTTTTTATTATATACATGTTTAAATTACTTCATAATACACTAAATAATGTAGTCATAATTATAAAAACTTAATTGTACTTGTTTTGTGCGTCAAAGGGTTAAGCGGCAAACGCGTTTTTATAGCATTTTTCATAAAACAAGTAGTAGTAACTAAAAGACTGGTATGAAAAAAAAATGTCCCGCGAAGTATTTATTTTGGTCACTAGGAGCGCTGGTGTAGCAAGGAGCGAGGAGCGAACACAAAATCGCCTTTTTTAATCGATCCCACTAGAGGGCATTGGCCTCCTCTCCTCACTAATCTTCTCTCCTGTCCAATATTTCCTTGCAACATCACAAAAATATCGTTCTCCCAATCCCAATGATCACTATTAGAACTAACATCTTTATTTACCTCCTGTAATGAACGTAACGAATTAACAAGACGATGTTTATTGTAAAGAAAAGTGTGTGTCACCGAAAGGACCCAATTCACTTGACCCTGATCGCAATGTGTGCATCGCGGCCGATGAGAGTGCAACAAACACAATAACACCCATTTATACAATCTACAACAAAAGCTGATCAAAGACACATTCAAATGTAAACCTTGAGGCGTTCACATAAGAGCTAAACGTTTTATCTATGCGGCTGTATGTATGAGACTGATATGATAACGGCGACCTAATTCCTGTATGAAGCACGCATGCGCATTGTGTTATTGTTGCATTATCCTTGCCTATCAATGGCAAAATAATAACAAAACACGATTGGAACACTAGTGTCAATGCTAATATTATGTATCTATCTACACTAAAAATACACAATAATACTAATAAACATACACAAAAATACAAATACTACTGAAACGATTTCAAACTCTTTCACCATTGAAAAGATACATTCACCCTGAGTAACATAGTTTATATTTATTGCTAGAAAATATGTACATATTAGGAATCCTTACTAAAAGCCAATAATAATTTTACCCAATGAAATGTTTAAATCTAAAATACTCGAAGCGAAGCAGGGGCGGAACGCTAGTATCACATGGAAATTCACATCTCAAGAGAGAGCTCTACCTTGGTGGAACCGTAGCCCATAGCTGATTCATCATCATCATCAGCCTATCGCAGTCCACTGCTGGACATAGGCCTCTCCAGGTATTCGCCATTTTGGGCAAACACCTGGAGGTTATACCTATAATCGCCACGCTGGGCAGGCAGGTTGGCGATCGCAGGGCGCAGCCTCTCGCTCCGGTGACGCTGCTGCCAGTCATCGGCCTGTAGTATCCAAATACTACAAGCCGATGACGACAACTAAGCAAGGAGGCAACTAATTGCGCCTTTAATCTACCAGTCGTTGCCAGAGCCTCATTCGTTATTCAGCAGGATGCACCACGGGCAGGTGGGGGTGACTTCAAACGTCCCTGAGGCAAAGCTGGTTCACTAAAAATGAACTCACCATTGAAGTAGAATTTGAGTCTATTAGCGAAGATGTTCGTAGGTGGTATATTGAGGAGCTCAGCGACCGGTTCTATGAGGCTCCGGAACCCGCCGGAGACCAGGTACACGGCCACGCCTCTCTCATGAAGTTCCTTCACTAAGTCCCTGCAACGATTTCATAGTTTATAAATACAACACCCATACGGTTTAGGAAAACATGGACCTGCCTTTAAACATTCTTCAATCAATCAATCAGCCTATTGGCGTTCGTTACTGAACGTAGGTCTCTTCCAGAGAGTGCCAACAGTCCCAATCCTGGACAATCGGCATGCACATACGAACAGCTATCTTTCTCACTTTTTGCATTTTATAGCTTATGAATTTTGCTTTGTTTTATATAATTTTAATCAGATAATATCAATGATATAATATGACAAATATTGTAAGAAAAATTGGCATTGAAAAGAGCAACTGACGAGTTTCTTGCCGGTTCTTCTCTATAGAACCTGCATTCCGAATCTGGTGGTAGTTTACTCCTTTTAATTTACATACTTTATTCAATATTGACGATTTATAAGTGCTTGTAAAAGCCTATAATGAATAAAGACATTTTTTTAAACCATCATTCCACCGTGTTAGAGGGCGTCATACACTTCAGTTTTTATGACAGAGGAGGCAAACGGGTCTTTAGGTCACCTTATGCCATACTTCAGCCCATAGACACCGATAGACCAAAAAAATTGTAGGCTCGTTTTTTGAAGGCTGTTTGCTACAAAAGGATGTCCATTCCAACAACCTCCTACACCATCGTCTATCGGAGCGCCTGAAGACACGACCTGCCTTGAATGTGCAAATTCGGCGCGCAACTTTCTTCAACTAGTACTAAAATCTAAAAGGTCTCGTTATGTTAACGTATCCTTTCATACAATCTGAAACAGGATTCAAATTTGTCGAACTCACATAAGTTATCTATTGACATGTGAACTGTTCAGATAAATTAATTAACATGATACATCAATGCAGCTGATCGCACGTGTAGTATAATAATTAATCATTCGGAAATTCTACTCATAATAGTATTGGTTACAAAGTAAGCATACAAAGAGTTAAGATTTTGTATAAGAAAACCTTTTCTCTATGTATGAATATATTTCTAGCTTCTGAGTCTGCCCTTTTGTAAGGAAAGGGTTGAAATTAAGTCGACATCATTCTTATATGGTGTAAGTTAGAAAACGAACAATTGATAAAGTACAGCCTATTGCCATCCACTGTTTAATGGCCTACGTTCAAAGAACGCTTACCAAATCCAAACTTGGGCAACCCGATGGAAACCTAATAGAGTCTAATATCCTCTAATAACAGACGGGAAACCATAGCTGGGCAGTAATTATATTTATAGAGGGCAAGATGCTTTTACAATTACTCAGTTCAAAGGATCCATTAAAGAGAGATGGAACCACATGTGCTAGCAACCTACCTAAGCTCAACCTAGCTACAAACGTTTTTGTACTTCTTCAAAAGCTATGGTCTACATTGCCCGTACTAGTCCAAGAGAATCATACGATTTCATACTAACACACATCTTGTATAAAAAGCGGTATTAATTTAGACTTCGGTTCAGATAACGCGATAACTTGTGACGCAAAAGCAGACAGAACTAGATTGTGTCGGAATCGATTCGCAGGTCATGTACATTGTTTATTTATACGATAGATACACCCAGTTTAAATTGTGTTTTGTTTTATATGGATAACAAGTTTTGGTGAAACCGTACAGTAACAAGAATAATGGTAAATCCTAGAGATTTTACGTTTTATCTTTTGCTGTCATGAATCCTAAATTTGACCAACATATTCTGAAGGAATCAAGTTCATGACAACAAAGGGTTTTTAACACGTCAACTGCATTGCATCTCGCTTAATATTAAGAAGACTATGGTGTCCGGAAAAATCCATATCATGCTATTAAGCGTAACACTAATTATAGTGCAACATATTTAAAAAGTTATATAAGAAATAACAAGGACCTTCAAGAAGAGAGCCTACAAATTTCTCAAGGGCCAGTTACTTCCTTGAAGTTGCGATGTATGGCCTGAAGTAATCTCTTACTACCTTCAGGCCCATTTTCCCCCTCTAACATAAAAATAAGTGTTGTTTAAATAATACTTACGCTACTCCAGGAGTAAGATGGACGGGGAATTTTTCTACATATTCTCTAATTTGACTGACTGTTGGTCTGATGATGTCTAACCTCTTCTTCAGCGCCTCTTGGAAGGTCATGCTACCACCCATAGCCTCTGCCGTTCTGCAAAGAAAAATGTAAGGTCAATATAAAAAATCTACGATGCTGTATTCAAAACTAGACTTTCCTACAAGGACTTATGTGTTAAATGTATTGCTTAATTTTTCATATTTGCATAGGTTTTTTGAACCTTGTTATTATAGTAGCTTCGACATGGTTTGAATATTCGATAACATATTGAAAATATACTCAAATATAACTAATTAGGTATATACTGCAAAAAGACATAATTAAAAATTATCTGTTGACCGTGAAAATGCCAAAAGATATAAGTACTTTTCCTTGCAACATAAGTACATAAGAATACAAACAGTGATAAAATTTTAGTTCCCACGGAAAATTGATAAGACATTTTGATAAATTGCAAAAAATAAAAAGGAAGGAAACATTGTTTACCGTACCATAATCAGGTGATATTTATATAGTGCTATTTCTATGTAGATAGATCGCTTAGTAAAAGACTGATAAAGAGCCTGAAACTATCACAACAGCATTTAAACAGATAATCTTATTATTCTTGTTTGTTCGAATAAGACAACTTCACATACACACAATGATTAGTCACCAAATAAAACTGTTGATATGATCGATTGGATTATAGGATTTATCTAAGGATTATGGTATCTATCTAGGTTGGAAACTATTAATTTAAACAAACCTGTTGGTACAAATTTTAAACAAACAGTCACAACTAAAGAAGAGCCGGAAGGAGCTTCTAGCTATGTACCTTTTTCGAAAATAATACGCCCCTTTTCAAACCTCGTGCGTTTAAAATAGGTTCCCAAGAATACGTGTGTGAATACTCACAGCCTCTTAACCTCGTCCCCCTTGCCGCAGAACTTGGCGAGCTCGTCGATGCCCTCATCCTGTATGACGGTGGAGTCGACGTCGAAGCAGACGCAGTCCGCGTTCCGGAACAGCTCCTGGACGGTCTGCTGAGGCGACATCACGCTGATCGACACCAGAGATAGGGTCTTCAGCGTCGCGAACTGGAGGTTGCTCTTTAAGCTACAGAAAAGGTACAACTGGTTATTACAAAGAAGCAGAAATTCGTCCTAAATGAGGGGATCCCACAGAGAACCAAAGTCATCGGATTAGCAAGCTGAAGTGGCAGCTAATCAAACATTCGAGCAAAATATATACGTTAAGAAGTTTGTTAATGTTTCTCTCTTTCTCTCTCCAGAGTTATTTATGACTTTGAAGCCACGTATTGGTGAATCGCGGCACAGCTCTCCGCTCTGCTCTGCTCCGCCTCAGGCAGCAATCGCAGCCTTAAGCTAATGACTACGGTGATAGCCAAAGTGGCCATTATCACCGGACGGCGGAAGAGCAAATACTCTCACGACTAATGTTTAAACCTTATCCAGTGTGATAAAAACCTAATAAAATAATGACATCTCCGCGCGGTTCAGCAGAATCTGCTCCCGCAAGCAATTTCCATCCAACAAAATTGGCTTGACTCCCGAGCTTAATAAATGTGTATCGCGGCGGAATACAGTACAGTGGGTGTACCGCCTAACTATTTATATGTGTCAAATTTCAATGGGCACAAATCAATCTTCATTAAATTTTATTGAAGAATTCAGACCACTCCTGAAACATTTACGAAGAAGTATCCTGATTCCAATAACGGAAAATTGTATGATGGCTAAATTGTCTCAATTGACCCGATCATATCGTTATTTATTTGTTACCAACGTGACACATAAATCGATTACTACACAAACGTTTCCACACAATCGTTTGATCGACTTTGCTTATTCAATATCAAGCGGGCGATAAAATATTTTCTAATGACCTACACGGCGGCAAACTTACTACTACTTTGGTCGAAATGCGATTGAAGATATACCTAATATGATACGTTTAACTATATCTTGAAATATGATAACCTTATCAATTGAGCTAAGTTCAACCAATAATAAATTAATATTGCATGATCGGATGGGGCAGCCGGTTAGCAATACGAATCATGCCGGCAATAGCGCCTGAATTTCGAGATATGTAAATCACGCATATATAGTATGAATCATCTAAAAGTAGATAAGTGCTATGACTACTTTACTATAAATAATATACTTTCCAATTCCAATCCATCCGTACTTTAGTAGCAAAATATAGCCAACCAAGCAAAAACTACCACTAGATTATGACAATTTTTATATTCAAAAACATACCTTTTTATAAATAAAAACATAGCTATATTATTTTAAAAAATAAATTTTGAAAATATTTATATTACCTATTATCTCATATGGTATTCAAAATTCATCCATAATTTGACGTAAATTAAATCAGTAAAAATTACAACATTGAGATTGCACTCAACATTTTAAAGATAATAACAAGAAACTGCGTAACCAAACTTATGCAGTTCATTGTGGTTATATTGACCTCATTTAATAAGCAAACAGGCTTGAAAGCAGGACCCCAAAGGTACAAAGAAACGCACATACAACGTGAGGTAAACTTGTTTGGCAGTGTTATTGACCATGGGCTCGATTTAATATTCATGAAGTTTACAAAGGGATTAATATTCAATTGTACACATATGATTATTGAAAACAATAGGGTATTTCACTCAATTTAGCTACTAATTATACCTACGTATATAAATAAAAATAGATCTTTGAAATACAATTTTTTTTATGTACGCATCCATAACGTTCGAGAAACTGCACTAAATTGGATGACTCTTGGTTTTATGTACCTATTCGTTGTTAGGACAAGGTTTGTGTAATATAAAAATTACAAAAAATATTTTAGTTAAAAATATGACGATACAAAATTCTAGATAGGTGGTTATTAATATAAACCGGGCTTTAAGATGTACCAGTAAAGGTGGAGCGACAATTTGCGTAAGATGGCAAGAGGCCCAGGATTGAGCAAAGTGCAGCAGTGGACTGCAAGATGATGATGATGACGATTAATATTAGCAGTCAATATGGATAACTTCTACAGATATAAAAAGTATGACGTATAGAGTATAGTCCTCTATCATGGCTAAAATATTGACTTCGAATACTTTACATTTGCGTTACTAAAATTAAATTAAGGGAAGAAAAATTATAAGTGGTTATTTCTTTTAATTATTAGTAACTTGCTTGTCACATGGTTTATTAATGATTTTTTCTATATAAAAAAGTTATTTAATTTTTTGAGAAGTGTGGCAAAAAATTAAATAAAATGTTTGTAGCTTCATGAAATAAATTATTAAGTTAGATTTCAATTAATTAGTATCTTAACTTTATAATGTCTGTAGCCTATCTGTATAAAAAGCTTAAATAACTTTTTTTAAAATTAGACCAGGCTCTCAAAGTGCTAAGTGGCACTTTACTGTTTCATAATACTGGTAATAAACATTTTAGAAAGTAGGTCCTGCAGGGCAATAAAATACATAAGATTAAACTGTATTTCTATATTACATGCATGCATAACAAACTTATTACCTGTACAAAGCCATTGCTTCAGTATATTCTTCAAAAAAAAAAAGTTTGCTACTTGCAGCCTCAGACTGATATCGTATAAAGGTTACTGTAATAAAAACCCACTTGTCGGGAACTACCACGAACACGCCTCCGCCGTATGTGATATCAGAAAGCACAGTACAGTCACACCGACTTTATCGCCTTATATCCACACGACGCGGCGAGATAAGCCGTGATGCGAGCTACAAAACTACTATCTGAGAGCTACGTACCATGAATGACGACAGTGCAGCGTCTTCATTGAAAAGACATATGGCTAGACAAGAGCCACACTCGAAGTAGGGGCGTCGGAACGACACCCGTCTCGCTCACTCGCGATAGAAGCGTATGGAATATTTGTGGAAGAACTTGTTTTGCGAATTGCGTCGCGTGCAAAACAGATAAATGGCAATATAAACCATTAAGATTGGCTTGATAAACATATTGTACTTACATGAAAAATATTATGAAACAATTAAGGAAATTGATATCTATGCATCTTATAGTAAAATCGTAATTGGTCGTTGTCTGTACATAAGAAAAGCCACCAAGTGTGAGCTGAACGCGTATGGAGAGGGTTCTGTACATATTATTAATTGAGTTTAGCACTTTATTTTCAATTGATATAATTCGTATAGGTTTTCTGTAATCCACAAGTTTTAACTATCATCATCATCAGCCTATAGAAGTCCACAGCTGGACACAGGCCACTCTTGTTCGCCACTTTGGTCATCTGAGGCTTTACCCATAATCGCCACCCTGGGTAGGCATTACCAAAATTTTTTTTTACTTTTTTAAAATAATTTAGGCTCTGTACTTTACCTACCTTTAAGGCCTAAGTCCACCAGGCTGGGACTTACCCTTAATACCTGACATAACACAAATTATACTTCAGAAATAAAAATTACAAAATTTCTCAATGAACCTAAAACACCTTCTAAAAACTCAAAAATAAAAAAAAATCTAATACATTCTGAATTTCCACTCTTCACTAATATTAATAAGAAAAAATTATTTCTGAAAAAGATAAATTTGTTCATACTTTTTGACCTCAGTGTGTGCATATTTCACATTTGATAATATTATTATTGACCTGTTGGTTATCTTTCACGTATTGTGGGAGTGACATTTTCTTTTTGACATAATTATGTAAGTGATGATAAACATTTTAACCCCTGACGCAAAAAGAGGGGTGTTATAGATTTGCTGTGTTTTTCTGTCTATCTGTCGGTGTATTCGGCATCATACCTCCCAAACAAATAAAGCATTTTGATTTAGTTTTTATACTTTGAAAGGTAATTTAATTGAGTGCTAAGTATGTTTCATTAAAATTTATACATGATTGGGTCAGTTTTGATTCATGATTTTTTATTTTGAAATGACAATAATGTAGTAAAAGCTAAAATGTAAACAAAAATTTATATTTTATGTATATGCATATCATTTTTAAAAAATGTGATCTTATTTAAGAAGATTTTGTTTAATAAAATAAAAATTACTTAATTGTTTGAGCACAAATTGTTGCTTGGTCCGGAACTGTATTCAGTATTTTTGCCAGGGTTGTTCATTATACCAAACAGTTTCAACATATTTAATTATTCTTCTATACCTACATTGTGCATGAAACAAATAATGCTTCAATTTAGAAATTAAACTCCTGATATGTACTAACACCTCTATAAATTATTATCGCCTAGAAACAAGTTTATACCAGTATCAAGTGGTGCACAAGGTCAATAACATTGTCGCTAAGAACATAATTATAAAATATTAATGGAGTCAATATTTCATATATATGTAACTGGATTGAACTAGATAGGCTCTGATAAAGCTAATTACATTGTACTCTCCCATACTTCACCCTTTAACAAAACAAGGACATTAAAATTTGGTTACATATATAATTAAAACTTTATAAAAATTACCTAAAGGTTGAATTCTTACTGTAAAATAGTGAAGGTAAAAGCTCATGTTAATTATTTCTTATATTTAAATAAAAAAGTAAATATTCTGTCTGCACTGACTCAGTGTTTTAGGAAGTGCATTTTTGTGCATTTAGCAATAATAATGACTGGATGTCATAGGATACAGATACTTACCAAAATCAGTCAGTATTCTAATACAGCAGCCCACATTCAGGTATATTTATATATATTATATGATTATAGATGTTTACAGTATGTTTCAAATGTAGTTTAAGTGTAACACCACACAGGTTGCAACTACTTTTACAAGTGCACTGTGATAAATGGGCAGAACGGACTAGAACTATCTATAGATACCATAACAGGTAATAGGTAGTGGCTTCACAATGTCAACCATTCAATGTTATCCAGATAACAACCTAGCAATAACCTTGCAATGACTAGACATAAACAGTTAGTTTACGATAGTTTAATTATTGGCTAACTTGATTTAGATCACTCTATTGTAAAGATATATTGTAATAGCTTCAATAGATTTAGTCAGAATGAAGTGCTGACCTACACAAAATCAAACAAAACGCTATTTCATAACAGTGCCTTTTGAAGGTTATTTCTATTGAGATATTATTTTACAATAACTATAAAGTTATGCTATGAGAACCTGTTACATAAGGATAATAAATATTTCACAATATTTAACTCACATGCAAGGCGTAGGTTCATGACGCAAGCGAAACAATTTAGAAAAAGGTAAATTGGATTCAAATTACGCACCACTGAGAATCACAACACAAAATAAACTGCTGAATGTCAAAATTTGACGTTGACACTTTGTTTTTAAGGATCTCGACTTGGCCTTTGACATGCAGTCGTAATTTAACATAAAATTGTAGTAGGTAACAACAACTTCTCTTTAATTTTCTTTTCATTCACTAATATATTCATACCAACTCGTTACTCCATACTCGTTGGATTTTAATAATTACATACCCTTTATACCCTTTTTCAATGATCTTCAAGTGCCTGTAGCTTCTAAGCAAAAGTGTGCATGCCACCGCATGCCACAATGCATGCAACCCAAACCGGAACAAGAAGACCAATAGACAGGCAGGCTAGAAAAAAAATTGAAATACGCGGCAAAACAAAACTTTTATTTGAATTTGAACTCTCATGAACTTTGCAAGAATTGCATGTAACCATTTGAAATTTTAACAAAATGAATGTCGTTCGGCGAGATCAACGTAATAATAACAATTTACAAACTAGATCCAGAAATGAATTGGTCAAAAAGGATTCATCTTTGGGTAAGTTCAGTGTTCTTTATGTTTCACAATAATGTCCATTGTGAGTAGGTATTTGAACTTCTAAATTTGATCGGTTACGCTTAAATTGTACATGGTACCTAATTTTTACAACATAAGTTCAGTTACATAAAAATGATGACATTGATTTCAACTGTCGCTTTGCACTCAGTTTTATAATCATTTCTATAATAAATTCTCAATAGAAATAATAGTCCATACAATGGTATTTGTACCTAATCATGTCCATTTGATTGGACCCACAGCAACACGGAACTTCAGCAACCAGGAGCCTACTTACCTACCCACCTACTTTCCTTCTAAGAAGCCGAACCCATTAATTCTCTGTACTTAGTTAGGTTTTTACCATCGATGGCCACTTAGGCTAAAGAATGCATTTTTTATAGTAGCAGTACAGCAGCTGTGCTAGGTATGTAGGTACTTATCCTCTCGTGGTCAGGTAGGTACCTACAAGTCGTCGCTGTGGAAAACGGCCCAGTAACCAAATCAATCACTTGTCAGTTGCCACCGCTATGCTGGCCTGTATTGTCATTCTGGTCTTCTTTGCGTTTCGATGGCAAATCGAAATCAAACACGCTGTGCCCATTGCTCCGCTACCCTGACCGCACCCCAGTCACGGACATTAGCTCGGTGAGCGAGCAGGTCTCTCCACTCGTGGACAGCAGACCAGGTGAGACATACTTTGGAGGTGGGCACCACACTCGCAGGCAAGGTCCGATCCATCATTCTGGTATACTGATCTTTTAACGCGATGAAGTCACTTCACGGGTGATTCGCTGAGCGAACGGTGTTTTTTTAAAATGACTACGATGATGGCCAGGGCGGCCTTGTCATCACTATTGGGGGAACGGAAGGCCCTCACCCCTAGAAGCGAACGGTGATCGTCAGCCATGGATAAATCCTACCTCCAGCTGAGAAGCTGAAGTCTCACGAAGTCTCTTAGACGACTGCGACCCCCACACGGGGTAAGCATGAGGCGGTGATCTCAATCTGTATAATTAAAAAAAAATCATTATCATCATCATCAACCTACCGCAGTCCACTGGAAATTAGGCATCTCTAGTTGTTTGCCACTTTGACAAAATCGTTTCACATTTTTTTTACCAGCCTCTACTGGGGACAGTTACTGCACTACAGGGGACTGCGGACAGCAGTGGGAATTGCTCGGCAAAGGCCTCCTCCAGTTTACATATGTAGATAGGTACTCGTAACTCTCGTAAATTCCAGGTATTCGCGGGGCTCCATCTTTGTTGCCCACAATGTCCTACTGCGCAAATCCATCAAGATTACCAAACAAATTACCCCGCTACCAGTTCAGTAGAGAAGATGCGGGGGCCTCAAGACCTTGCATGGGACCACCTTTGCAGCCCCCAAGGAGTTCTAAGCGCAAGTATAAAATTATTTACACGTTTAGATACATAGATATTCACTATTCATTTATGTATTACAGTTGACTAAAAATAAGGCTTACCTACCTAAAGATATTATGGGTCGGGAGCTGGGGGTATGGGGTACTTCACTACAACTACAACAGACCAAACCAGGGGTGCAGACGGCTTGTAGGCAGGCAGGGACATGGTCGTATACCTACTTCTGCACTATCCTGCAAGTTACTGCCCACTGGCAACACTGGGGCCCTTAGTAAGGATGCCCTCCCATTCTGGGAATAGTGAGTCCCACACACCACGCTGACTCTTCACAGAGACGGCACGTGGAGCTGCCTAATGCATAACCCTCTTTAAAAAATGGTAGATAGGTATAGATCTATATTATATGTCTTTCATTCAAATCTAATCTACAATCTACAACAAATATTTTCATCCTATTTGTGTGAGTAGGTACGATAACTTTTCAAGGATTGTCCCTGCAAAAACTCTCATGTCATGTCAGGATCTGTCGGAATAATGTTTACCTTATTACCTACTTACATTCTATGGTATCATAATTTAAGAATACACTCAAGTTCCAACGTTCCTGAGTCGTCATCGAGCAGCAGAGCGAGGCCAAGAGTGTTAGCTAGTGATTCGGCCGTCGATACCTCCCAAGATATGGTCACTCCTCGGAACAGACCCACTGCATTGAGATACATCAGCAGCAGTAGTAGAGGCAAGTAGCTAATTTTTATAATAATATCTATCTAATCTTAATTAATAAATGCGGCAGACAAATTCACAATTGCGTTAGGAAAGACCTCTCAGAAACGAGAGATCTGTGAGCTTCCATTCACGATCGTTCATTCTTTGAAAACTTTTCCGATGGAAAGCGACAGAGAAAAATTAGGTACCTATACGGTACACTGCGGTGACGGACAAGGAACCAAATCAATCATTTGTCATGTCCATGCTCGCCTCTGTCTCCGTGGCAAACCGACAAAATGCCATGGGCCCACAACCCGATAGGAACCCACCTATGACGCTGTGATCTCAGTAATACGCCTATATTATGCGCACGGGAACGTGTCAGCCAAGTTCCAGCGAAAAGAACTAGCGATAAGTTTACACTGGGAAGAAGCCCTGCAAAGAATTTGCCACTTTGGCTACGGCTTGTATAGTTACGACCTGTAAGTTATACCTACTTAGACACCGATATCCTTAATTTATACTTACTGCCTTCCATCCGATATGAAATAACTTTAATAAGGTGTTTACAGGAGGTCACAGTGGAACCAGATCTGGCCGATCCACCAGCGCTTCTGCTGTCGAAGCCAGTGTAATATTAGGTAAATCCTAAATAGTGACACAAGTTTACATTCAGTATTAAGTATCATGCTGCAATACCGAACCTTAGATACATTACATATCGACTCGGGTGGTGGTAGTGATAAGTTCAAGACTTTATTGCAATAACATTATGCAATAAGCACTGAAATAAAACATTCAACTACAGACTCTACAGGAGAGATAATTTTCTCTGGTGTTTGTTGCGTACTTAAGATGGACTGACGTCTTTAGACTTGGTAATTCTAAATCAATGCCTGCGCCCCATTCGGAAACACAATTTAATTCGATAATTACCTAAGTAGGTATGCCTTACCTAGGTATAATGATTAGCATTGCTTAGTCTATTTTCTTTCATTCCAAAGCTATATCAGAAGGCAGAGGCATGGCCAGAGGCGAGATCGGCATGGCCGCTGTGGACCTCAGACACCCGAACCTCGTGCTTTGTCAGTTCAGCGACACGCTCCTGTATACACATACCCTAACGAAGATCAATTACTTCAATCCGGTAGAGGTAATAAGATAAGACTTAAGATTAAAGTAGTGTTGTAGGTATGTTTTGTAAGCCAGATATTATGACAAGATTAAATAGACTTATCTGTAAGTGAAGTTCGATCGAGCGTGTGTCGTAAAAGACGACTAAGAAAATATCACGGCAGCAGCGTTAGCCAGGGTACAAATAAAACCTACTGTTGTCACTAACCCGCCTGCCAACCGCGGTGAGACAAATCCCCCAAATGACAATTACTTATAATTTGGGGAGGCATAGAATTACTTGGTAGTACAAGTGGGAACAAAGGCTACGTCCAGCAGTAGACATTTGCAGTCTGATGTTGATGAACTTGGATCCTGATTATGCGAATCAAATAGTCCTATATTACGGCAGCAAGTGGGCACATTACATGATAATTGTGAACCTTTTCGTACAATACCTCTAAAACCTAATCTGGGAGCACGGTAGTGCACCCGCCAAGATGTGCCATGTGAACTGTATTTACTTAATTTAATTTGTACTACAACTATTAATAGTACCATTACTACTAAGTACTAGTAATACTGACAATAGGTAGGTAAAAATATAATGTTCTGGACGTAGGTACTTACCTAAAATTAATTGTTTGCTTACTTTTAGTTTTTATTTGTAAAGTAGGTATTATAGGCTAAAATCCACATATAAATCAAGATAAAAATAGATAAACACATTCAATTCATAAGTCAATATACCTACCATTTATATTCAACTAATCGTTTAGGTACTTTTTCTTGATTACACATGAATATACGATTATGATATCAGCTTATATCTATTAAATAAAAAAATGTGAGAACTAATACCTAGATAATTCTTATTTTAAGCATACCTAATATATTAATAATCATGTCTGTTCTTGTTAACTTTAGATCATAGTCCCCCACACGTTCTGTGAAGGCGTCCAACCCAGTCAGCTGTACCAGCTGATACGGGATCAGTATCCCCTGATGAACCTGACCACAGTCCAGAGGAGACACTTCAATGATGCCGCAGGACGACAGCAGATACAGACGTTGTGCGCGCCGCAGTATAGCGCAGTATACTTGCAAGTCTTGCATAAGTAAGTTCATTTGGTAGTGACCTCTGCCTTCTGAGCCGAGGCCGAGCTGGTTTCGATTCCCACACAGTTCAAACATTTGTGTTCATAAACATGCCTGTTTGTATTGCTCTGGGTGTTTAATATGTATAATATGAATTTACTTACAAAAAAAAGTATCTAAGTAAGTTTACCAGTTGTCTAGTACCCCATAGTACGGGTTAGTTTGGGGCTAGACGGCGCTGTGTAACCCAGCGTGGCATGTCTTGGGTTATTCATTTATTTAAGTGACCTGTGTGTGATTGTACTACCACTAGTGTTGTGATTCTACCTAGTTATACATATCTACTAATACAATATTTAAGCAGCTTAGGTAGATATAGGCTTAGGGATCGAAGAAGGAAATCTTAATACTTATTTAAGAAATGATGACTAGATTGACATTCTATCCATCCGAGCAGTAAGATTTGCTAATTCTTTCTGTTGCGAAATGCTATAGTTTGGAATTCGTTGCCTGTTGATGTCTTCCCCGATCAGTATAACTTTATGGATTTAATTTTTTTATGGCTAACGTAAATAAGTACGCTTTATCTAAGCTAGCGTGTTTTATCCTGGGCTGCATCGTCACCATACATACATCGGGTAAGATTGTAAAGGCTTTTTTAAAATAACTAGTGTACCTCTAATTTAAACAAAAAATAGAGATGGGCCGACTATGACCAACTTGTCGACAGCAAAACTACTTAGTAAGTAGTTTAAAGAAAATGTTTTCTCCAGGTTCTACGCACTAACAGCGGCAGCGGCCGTTCTAAAGTATGTGGAATACATACAGTGTGTAGTATTCGCCAGAGAGTCCCTGAAGATCGAATACTACTCCTCTGAGAATACTATGATCATCGGTATGTACTTTTTCATTTTTATTATTCACTTACACCGCTGGATTAGCGACTCGTAGTGGATCTTGGCGTACGACACAACAAGACGCCTATTTTCAACCATATCAGACCAGTTAAATTTATATAGGAATTAGATAAGTATACCGAGAACGGGTAAAAAAATTATAAAATGCATGCGATGGGTGTGGAATGGACTTATGAATGCATCGGCGGTGATATTAGGAAGTCCTTCCAAATTATTGACAATCGTATGAAACGCAATCAACAAGTAGAACAAATCAAATAAGTAGGAGTCATAAAACGCAGCAGGTTTGAAATAATGCGCACGTAGATATTTATTGGACAAAATTACTAGCCAAGTCTCGATGGAGCTGCTTGTTCATCTCTAAAAAAAAGTAATGAAATCTAGACAAAGTCATGCCAAGCCTAAGGTTCCTAACTGCGATTTCTTTATTATCATTGTAAAGCTAAAGTAAATAATTTCAGCGTTCTGGTCTTAATTATCAAGAGGTTCTCAAATAGGGGTCTGAAATTGCGGCGAAATGGTTCAAGTAAAGGATGGTACGGCAGTGTTTGCTTCGCGCTCCACTTGGCGGGGGCACTGCCGTGCCCCCTGACGACAATGTCTTAAGACTACAATTTCATCATTATATTTCATTACTGTTTTATAATAAATAAATAAAAAACATTAATTACTGAGTAACGATATCGGGCTTTTTCCAACTTACGCAAAAAGAGCGATATTCGCTATCAATATCATAACAACTTGTCGAGCCTGCGTTGTGGGCACGATTAAACAGCCAGCCACCACGCGGTGTGCTGGTGTTGTGTAGCCGATTACCTAGTGTCACGTGTTCTTTGATTAGTCTACAGCTATTAATAAATTGCTTTTGTTCGCATCGACTCAGAAGCGAAGAGAGGTAGGGCATAGCGAATCTTCGCTCAAATTGAGTCAAATGGCCTCTGGGTCGTGTTTCTGCCGGTGAGTAGGGTTTCCGGAGCTCGTGGGGGGTGGGGTTGGGCCGGCATGGCGGTGGCAACTGACAGGTAACTGACCAGTTACTTGCCCGTTGTCACAGTGACTTGGGCTTCTCTTTCGCTTTCCATCAGGCGTAGGGAAGCCATTAGGTCGAGCCACTATAAAAAAAAAAGAAGCACGTTACTACCGCGACACCATCAAAATCCGAGTGGCGAGACCTATGTAGGTATTTGCTCCGCGGACGAGAGTGTCTTTTTTAGTAGACAGTTCACATCTAAGAACAAAGCTACAATTAGAAATGATACTTATAGCGAAAAAAGTTTTTGGACACGTTAATCTCTATTTATAACACACATGATGTGTGCTGATGAGCGAAGCGAAGCTCTTTTTGAAAACCACAAAGCTGAAATCTTGTTGCTTTATTTATAGGTACTAGGTTAATTATGCTATATACTTCAAAAGAATTCACCTAAATAAATAATTACGGAAATCCAATAACTATCTATTACCTATAGGAACACGAACAACCAAACATAGATACCCTATGTATCTACCTACTCGTCTAAAAAATATTAAAACAAAGAGATATAGGCTGAAATAAAATTCATGTGACATAGTGCTTTGCCAATTACTCATACTCATTTTTATTGACAATAACAACAACAACTGTGATAGGCATAATATTTTTACAAAACAAAAAAACAAGTTCTTCGAATACCTACAACATTTGCAAGATACTCATCCAACAATACTAATTTGATTACTTGTGAAATTACGATTCTATTTAATTTATAATACACTAGCTACCTGCCCCGGCTGCACACGGGCGCAATATTATTTATGCATATAATAAACTAGCTGTGCTCGCGACTTCGTCCGCGTGGAATAGTTATTTTTTCCCCGTTTTTTTTTTACATTTTCCATTATTTCTTCGCTCCTAATAGTTGCAGCGTGATGTTATATAGCCTAAAGCCTTCCTCGATAAATGGTCTATTCAACACAAAAAGAATTTTTCAAATCGGACCAGTACTTCCTGAGATTAGCGCGTTCAAACAAACAAACAAACAAACAAACTCTTCAGCTTTATAATATTAGTTAAGATTATACCTACACTACACATAAACCTACCTCTTGAATCCCTCTCTATCTACCTATTTAAAAAAACCCGTATCAAAATCCATCACGTAATTTTAAAGATTTTGTTTTATACTAGGTATGTAGTGATATGCCTAGTCATTACCATCTCGTATGAGGTTCATCATTATCATGAGCCTACTAATGACCGCTGAAGGTAATCTTCGTATTTACTTCGTTCCTGATGGGATCCATAGTTCTCAAAAAATCGTGTATGATAAGGACCATTTCTCTTTCGCTTTAGACGTTGGAACTGCAACGCAATTGGAACTAGTACAGCCGTTGGTACCATCCGCTGGAGTGACTTGCTGTCTCCTGGGCATCTTGGGGCCAACGAATACAGTTGGTGGAATAAGAGCTCTGAGGGCGGCTATATTGCAACCCTCGTGTAATAAAGACTTTATAGAATCCAGGTTGGATGCTCTTCAAGATCTCATTGAAAATGATTCTGGGCTGATGACAGATTTGCAGGTACGTAGTCACATATTTGCATAATGTAGTGTATATGTTATGGACCAAGTGATTAATGCGGGCATTATTTATAATGCTAGGGCATTATGAATAATGTCAAATTCTATTGGGCAAAGTGATAATTACTATCTAAACTTCATTATTTATCACATTGGCCGGTCATTATTGTATTGCTACTTGGCAATTAGGCAATTTGATAATAAAGCAAAGGGGAGGGACGCACGCCTACTTATTCGGAGATCGATGTATCCGGTAATGTTTTTTTTAACCGACTGCGAAAAAGGAGGAGGTTCTTAATTCGTCTGTATGTATAATTTTTTATGTATGTTCACCGATATTTCCGTCAATTATATGTAGATGGAGGTCAAAAAAATTTTTTTTTGTTTGACAGAAGACACTTCCGTGGTGGTCCCATTATCACCAAGTCAGGATCTGATGATGGTATCCGGAAGAAATTGAGGGCAACAACCAAAGTTGTATGCTCATATGGTGATTTTGTTACGCAATCATAACCTACTCATGCTTCCGGGCGTCAACATCTGGTGCTGATGATGAAGCCATAGAACTCCTTAACGGTTAGGATATAGGGGACAGTACTGCCATTGGTCGATGGGAACTAGGTAGTAGTATGTACTTATGCAGGGCTAATAGGGCAGCTGATTTGACAAGTAATTTGCTTGATTCTACTTCGCAACGTTTTCACTTGACTTAAAGCAATTTTTTTCTTTCCTAAGTAAAACTCTTAAGGACCTTAGTTCCCATCATTATGCAATAGTGCTGCATTTGCCGAGTAGGTATTACTACTGAGTGCGTCATCTTGGAGCAGTCAGAAATAATGTCTGGCCTGTGTATCACATACACATATTATATTATCTCAGGAGTGGATGAGCTTGTGCCCCCACGCAAGCCTTACAGAGGACCAGGAGACTGCGAAATAGTTATAAAATATGTTTTTATTACTTTGCCCAAAGGGTGATAAACAATATTTATAATGCCCGAACAATTTGATTATTTTAATAATGATTATCAAATTGCCCTCTCATATTGGCCATTTATCAGAATGCCCGGGCATTATATATAATGCTACATTTATCACTTGGTCCATAACATATATATCTTCTTAATAGTGCTCGGTCCGGTCAGTCAACAGATAATGGGCAGATTAGACGCTTCATCTCTACATAGGCCATGGGAGTAAAGTCTACGTATGACTTGGAAAGCCACGCTATGTGCGAAGACCTTACCCCAATGTGTCACTAAGGCCGTTTAGATCGAGCAAATATACTGCTATATCAACTTATCAACGACTTATCTTATCTGCTGGTTATATTTAATAGACTTCCTACTCGCACCTAACGACCCCCCTGATAGGAATTACAAGTAATTATAGACAACTAGCAAATAATTATAGCTACGGTATGAATACGAATAAGCATACGTGAGACCCTCAGTAGACTGTTCCCCTGAAAAGTATCCCATGAAAAGTAAGGCAAATCGATGAATAGCCTCATAAAATCTGATTTATGTTGCATAGGACGTCATCAAGAAACTTTCAGACATTGACAAAATATTATTCCTATGCATGGAGAACCCAAACCAAGGGTTGGATAAACTAGGCGAAGCTCAAATGAATCAGACACTACTGCTAAAGACCACTATGGATTTGGTCCCGAAACTGGTTGAAGCTTTGGAATCTGCTGTGAGCGGAAAGTTGAAAAAGATGAAATTGGTAAGAAGTTCATTTGCTAGCTACATCATAGCTGTGTAGGTACTCTTGCACATCCACGGAAAACATTTTGTCTCTCATCGTGACAGAGGAAATGTTGGCTGCTCATTTTGTTGGTAAAGTAAAAGTGTCTACTACGATTTAAATCTCAACGATCCAACATTTCGGAAAATTTTCTGGAGAAATTTTAGGTACTTACTTTCTCTTTGTCAAAGAAGTAATACCTAACCAATAACATGACCAGAACCATGTAGGTCTCCTGCAATTCCTGAACTCCTAATAATTTAACGAATGAAATCAGACCCTGTTTAGCTAATTTTAGCAACGCCTTCACCGCACTGTTGACTGTTACCTGCACTGATAACATGAAATTATAGATTGTTTTCTTTCGATAAAACTACTGTATTTTTCCATTCACAACACCTGTGTTGTCATGCGTAAACAAGTACCTAAGTATCTATCGAAATAACTCAATATAACTACCTACTTACCAAGCCTGAGAAAGAAACTTTTATTGACCCATTAAGTATTTCCTGCTTTTAGAAACGCAACGGTAGGAAGGGCCATACTTATGTTGCTCAAAAAGTCTGTAAAACGTTTGAACAAACTTAAACATAAACATCTTCTGTAATCTCTCCTTAGGACTTCGAAAACCCTCATTACAAAGAAATAGCGGAACGAATACACAACATTATTCAAGAAGACGCTCATCTAGAAAAAGGCGCTATGGGAAGCTTACAAAGATGTTTCGCTGTCAAACCAGAAATCAATGGTCTATTAGACGTGGCCAGAAGAACGTACTCGGAGCTCATAGAAGATATACAGAAGATGGTGGAGAACCTAAGCGAAAGTCACGATATACCGCTAAGATTAAATCAAAACATGCTAAAGGGATTCCATATTGTGCTTCCAGTTGCTCCGAAGAATAGAAGAAGTTTTTGTGTTGAAGATTTGCCACCAATATTCATACAGGTCTGAGACTTTTATCCATCTACGGTTTCCACTTGATGGGTGAAGGGAAAAGTATTAAAGCTAAACCATAATTTCATCATTAGGTCCATTTTAGCGGAGCAAGTGTGTCCATGACTACAGAAGAACTGGTTGTCTTAGACCAGCAAGCGAAGGAAGCACTCAACGAAATACAAAGAATGAGCAATATGTTAGTAACATTACTTGTGCCTTATCAGAATTATCTACTTAAATTTTTCAGCATCGTTGTATCTACTAAATTACTGATTTTTCAGTGTCATATCCAGTTTACTGAAAGAACTGCGACCATTCATGTTCAGCTTATACAAATTATGCGAGAACGTGGCTGAATTGGACATGTTGTTAGCTATGGCACAAGTATGTAGCATCTTTGATGCGGAAATCATTTAAATTAGCTTTATACAACGGCTTTTCTATTAATCGGAATAAAATATTTGAAACCCTCAGGCCAGCACTGTCGGTTCCTACATAAGACCGGAGTTTGACAACTATTTGGATATTCGGAATAGCGTTCACCCTCTTTTGGACTACAACAGTCAAGTATTACCTGTGCCCAATGATATCGTAAGATATGTTCTCACTATACAGAAATTCAGAAATCCTAGAAAAAAATACGTCTCTCCGCGGGGTCTGATCCAAAATGAGGTGATTCAACAGAGAAACGACCGACGTAACTCACCGGATTAGCAACCTGAAGTAGCAATGATCTGGACATGTCAGCCGCAGACAAAAGCGATAACCGTTGGGTTAAACGAGTTCTTCAGCGGATACTGCTTCTCGTTAAACGTAATATAGGAGTTAGGACGCTCTAAGCCAGGTGGAGCGACGATTTGCGAAAGCAACTGGCAAGTCCTAGATACGAGAAGCCTAGGATCGAGAAACAATTGGGAATGCCTTGTCTAGTAGTGAACTGCGAGAGGCTGATAATGAAAGAAAATCTACGAGTTCCTTACTTTTTTGATTTCTTCCATTCAAAGTCGGTAGATTTGGCTACATTTCTTCTAAATGTCATTTTCAGCAAGCGAGTCCCGAACACAATTTCACGATAATCACTGGACCAAACATGGGCGGCAAAAGTATTTATATAAAACAGGTTGCTCTAATGCAAGTGATGGCGCAAGTAAGTTGGTACATTAACTAACTGGTATGGGCTTATTGCTAACCATAGCACCTGCACGCCACAAGTTAAAAGCATCGAAGATCAAAATGCATGGCGGTTTGACACTTCAGTTTCATTTCCACTTACTTGTAGTGATATAAAATGGCAATGTAGGCAGGTACCTATATCAATCAGTTGATCCGCTGCGGCGCATCACCATACCGTGTGGCCACACCTATTAAGGCAAGTGCTGGATGCGAGAATCCTAGGAATCCTAGGCTTGCTTGATCCTAGGCTAGGGTAAGTGGCGAACAATTGGAGAGGCCAAAGTCCTACCAGACACTGACGATGATGAACAGTTTTATTCCCAAAACATCTAGAAAGATAATGCATTCTAATACCTATGTATTGAACGCGTAGTTCAACATTGTTGGAGGAAATTTTACAGGAGGTATCTGTATCTAGTGGAATCTTGGTGGGAGGGATCTATACATGTATGGTCCCATACAACATTGATACAAGAACATTTCTGCAAATTTATTTTTATAGTACTTACATATTATTATTTATTAATGCTTACTTTTTCAGCTGGGATGTTACTTGCCAGCGACAAATGCGGTCTTGCGGATTTGCGATCGAATCTTTTCTAGGATTGGCTTCAACGACAGCGTTGAATTAAACGCTTCCACCTACGTATTGGAAGTAAGTTTATTAATTTATTTAAATAATTGTTATTTGAAAAACACAAAATTATATGGAATAGAATAGAATAGAAAAACGTTTATTTGGTACTTACATACATATGGGTACAAATTATACTTTGCAGATGAAAGAAACACAGCACATACTGAAAGGAATAACCAAATCGAGCTTAGTTATAATAGACGAATTATGTAGGTTAGTAACAAAAGTTTAGATAACTAGGTATAACTGCTAATTATTATAGGTAAAAGAGCAAATCATAATTGATTTAATTTACAAATACAGGTAACTTACAGGTGAACTTACGCAATAGTTGGCGGGAAATCCCCGGATATAACATAGAACAGAGCGATTTCCTGGACCCTAATGTCAACCATAGACTAAGAAAGATTGTTGTTTTTAGAGAGCTATTAAGTTTCATTGAACTACCCGCGTTATTTAAATTTGTTCATTGGTATAAACATGATTACATTCAATGCAATGTCTTCCTGGCTTGCTTTTAAAAAATTCAAAGCTTAGGTACCTGTAAAAACAGTTGTCTTAGTCGATATCTGCTTAGTAAGACATTCAAACTGAATCATTAACGCACTTATTATTATTAAGAGGAACATGTGCTGAAGAGGGAACGAGCATAGCTTGGGCCATCTGCGAGGAGCTGATCATGAGTGACGCGTTCACTTTCTTCACTACACACTTCATGTATCTGACTCGCCTTCAAGACCTATACTTCAATGTTGTGAAGTGAGTCACCAAGCTTAGCTTTATTTTCATACCTCAAATATCTGTAAGTAGCTACAAACTTCAATACTATTTCCAGTCGTCACACTGCAGTGATCGAAGAAGAAATTGCCAAGGATGGAAATACGGATAAAAGATTAGTATACCAGCACAAAATAGAGCCAGGTGTATCTAAAGTACAAAATTATGGCCTCGCTTTGGCTTCGAAGACCAACTTGCCCGAAGAAACAGTGATGCTAGCAAGAGAACTAGCAGAACTTATAGCCAAGAATGAAACTGTATGTACTGTTTATTATAGTTTTATCTGTTTTCCATTATTTTACAATAACCCTCGTTTAAAGTTACAAGACGAAAATCTTAAGTAAATAGCTAACATAAATTAGCTACTAATAAGATTTGCTGTTTCTAGCCTCAACAAATACCGAGTCCTCAAAGAAGCGACGAAGCAAAATTGTATGAGTTAAATGCAAAATTACGCTTCGAATCCCGAAGGCATGTAGACGTTGAATCTAGTTCAAAGCAAATTTTACTGAGTTTTAAACAAGACAACCCAACACTAATAGAAAGACTAAAAGCTGCAAGAAATACTGATAATAATAGAACTGATACTTCAGCTAATTCCTTCAACGAATTATCAAAGGATAAAAACTTTATAGTAAATCAAATAGAAAATATAGACTCAAATTACGAAATATCGAGATCTAACCATCAAATATCATCAGATAGCCCAAGAATCACCGTAAACGACAATGACAAACCAGCTACTGTAGTCAAATCATCGAATGAACTCCTTAACACTATGATTAATGTTAATACAAGTCCTGTCCAGGATAATGAAGAACCGTTAGTTACATCTCCAGTATATGATACAATAAATAACACAATAGAAAGTGCAAATACTACTGAAAACAGTAATAAATATTCTGCTGTTTCTATTGTAAACCATTCCCGCGCCTTGAATACAGATACAAAAAACGACTGTAATAGTTTAACGAAAGAAGTTTTTGATAATGATGTTCTTGAATCTTTTGATAGCAGCTCAGAGTTCGCTGAGGCTCTGACTCAAATATTAGAAGAATGTTCAGACGATATAGACAAGAATAGTAATGATTTGTCAACAGACGAAGAGCTGATGAGAGAGACTATAGATGAAATAAATGAAGATATCAAAAATGAACAGGGAAGACTTGATGATATCGTGCTTACTCCACCCGTTGACTTCAGAGATCCTTAAATACATCGCTACAACATTGTTTTATACATATTATATTAAGCCAATAAATAATTTCGATGAATACGCTCTTTCTGTGTGAGCTTTTGTGGCACTTCTCCTTCATAGACCTCATGCATGGACGTCTAAAATTATACCTGACCTCATGTCGTAATGCTGGGTGGTAGGAATAAGTTTGATGGGTGTATGCCATGTAGCAAATACGGTTTAAGCTTAGAATATGGTCAAAAGAAATAAAATAATGTAGGTAGCAATTTAAATTGGCTATTTGCTCATAGCCCACACCGTAATACAGTAATAAGAAAAAAAGTTCAAGCCGGCCCATAGACAAAATGGCCGACTGTATGTCAATTTTCATCATGTCAAAAAATCGCATTGCAAATGGCCGTTGACCAAGCACGCATTTTTTCAATGTTTTACATAAAATAAATGGTGTTCATTTGTTTTTATTTATGAATGTTCAGTGGAATAATCGTACTATAGTGGTTAAGTAGAGCAAGTAAGTGTGTATTATTGCTTATTTTTGGTTGCATTATGCCTAACCGGTGTATATTTACCATGCTTGCGTGTGTACGTACATGAATACAGTGGGGTTTATTACGTTGTAGAAGGCGGCTAGCCATGTCGCTGCCGCCGTACTTGCTGGGGCCGAACCCATGGGCCACCATGATGGCCCAGCAGCAGCTGGCGGCGGCGCAGCAAGCGGCCTTACAGGCCCACGCCGCCGCCGCCGCTGCTGCGCCTCCGGTGCCGCCATCGCAGCCCCCAAAACCACATCACATACCGGAGGAAAAGATCAAGGAAAAAGGTCAGTGTTATGTTATAAATTTATACTTGACATAGAAAACAAAAAGCTATGCATATTTTTACGCAGGTTATACACCTATTATAGGGTTGCTACGTTGCTAGGTCACCACAGCCCACAAACTACCCAGTTTGGCCTGTTTGGTAAGTCGGCTGAACACCCTACATTAGGGACAATTTTGTATGTATAATTAAGCTTTCTTAAATTATAACATACATAAATATTGTTAAGTTCACCATAAGTACCTACTATTTTAAAAAGCATAACCAACAGATTGGTATTTGGTCACACAGACAGTCAATAAGTTGAACCATGTGGGGCTTTATCTGGATGCCAGGAAATTTTGCTGCAGTTTATACTATTTTATAATATGCTTGAAACATAATATGTATAGTATAAACTGCACCAAAATATAGTTAGTTTGAACTGGTTGATTTCCGCAACTTTATGTCTGAGCACCCATTTTGCATGGAGAAGTATAAAGGGCTAACCATTAAGGCTTTAGATGGTTGGACCAATAACAATACTTAACACTAAGGTTTCAATATTTACATTCTTGACTTTGACTTTGTAGTTTTCAATCAATTGATAATTACACTTTTGAAATGACCCTTCTTATATACAATTTCAACAATAAAGCTTTTGTTGGAAATATTTCCTGGAAGGTATATGAAAATTGCAAACAGATATGACTTCCCACATCAGTAAATATGGGGAGAGCTTATATTGCAAAACAAGCCAAATGCCATAACATACATATATAACAACATGCTAGCCTACAATATTGTAAAAGTGGTTTATTTTTCCATAGCTCAAAAATGGCTTCAGCTACAATCAAAACGATTTGCGGAAAAGCGCAAATTCGGTTTTGTAGATGCACAAAAAGAGGACATGCCACCGGAACATATTCGGAAGATCATCAGAGACCATGGGGATATGACTAGTCGCAAATACCGTCATGACAAGAGAGTCTACCTTGGTGCCTTGAAATACATGCCACATGCAGTCATGAAACTGCTGGAAAACATGCCTATGCCATGGGAACAAATAAGAGATGTGAGGGTTTTGTACCACATCACTGGAGCAATCACATTTGTGAATGAAATACCATGGGTTATTGAGCCTGTTTATATTGCACAATGGGGTACAATGTGGATCATGATGAGAAGAGAAAAGAGAGACCGCAGGCACTTTAAACGCATGAGGTTCCCACCCTTTGATGATGAAGAACCTCCTTTGGATTATGCCGATAACATTTTGGATGTTGAGCCTCTGGAACCTATCCAGATTGAATTGGACCCTGAGGAAGATGGTGCTGTAGCATCATGGTTCTATGACCACAAACCACTGTTGGGCACCAAACATGTGAATGGGTCCACATACAGGAAATGGAACTTGACTTTACCACAGATGGCAACACTGTACCGTCTAGCCAATCAATTGTTGACTGACTTGGTAGATGACAATTACTTCTACCTCTTTGATTCGAAGAGTTTCTTCACTGCCAAAGCCTTGAACATGGCTATTCCTGGAGGGCCAAAGTTTGAACCATTGGTGAAGGATAATTCAGCAGGCGATGAAGACTGGAATGAATTCAATGATATTAACAAGATCATAATTCGTCAACCTATAAGAACTGAATATAGGATTGCTTTCCCATATTTGTACAACAATCTGCCACATTTTGTTCAGCTGTCATGGTAAGTAACTCACACGTTGAATCCCTCTTTTTTTTCTATACCCTATTTCGGAATTTATTACTCTTGTACTCATTTTTATGCTTGGTTGCACATTATTAGGGGCTTCCCATCAACTGATAGAAAGCTACAGACACGCCTAAGTCTCTGTGGCAACACATAAGTAACCAACTCAAACAGTCAACTAGTTAGTTGCCATTGCCATGCTGGCCTGTAGAGAATACTTGCTACTATATGAGTAATGTTTTTGTTGCCTATATCTATGTCGCAACTTTTAGGTACCACACACCAAATGTGGTCTACATCAAGACTGAAGATCCTGACTTGCCAGCCTTCTACTTTGATCCGTTGATCAATCCGATCTCGCACCGGCACTCAGTCAAATCTCTAGACCCGGTGCCCGAGGAAGAAGACTTTGTCCTACCAGAAGAGGTTTCTCCATTCCTTCAAGAGACTGCTTTGTACACTGATAATACTGCAAATGGCATTGCATTGCTGTGGGCTCCCAGGCCTTTCAACATGAGATCAGGTAACATCAGCTTTACCTTTTATCCATTTTTGTAAATTTTGAATGAAATAAATGCTTCATATTATGATAGCTTGATAGGTCATAGGATGTGAAGGTAGACTGACATACCTATGATCTATTTTACATTCACCTTACAGATTAATTTATTTTTAAGTGTATTTTTATGTTTTTTTTTATTATTAATTGTACCACTGAAAATCAGGGACGCGGCGACTGCGTTACGGCAAAAATGCTAAATGGTTACCCATTTGGTGCATTGTACATAGAATTTTATGATTTTTCATGTATTGTTAATAATGTCCAAATACTAAATATGTTTGTGATTACAGGTCGCTCCAGGCGCGCTATTGACGTGCCCCTGGTGAAGACCTGGTACAAAGAGCACTGCCCTCCCGGGCAGCCTGTCAAGGTTAGGGTGTCATACCAGAAGCTGCTCAAGTACTATGTGCTCAATGCCCTGAAACATAGACCACCCAAACCGCAGAAGAAAAGGTGAGTTGTTAAAATTTTCAGTTTATTCATCACTGTCTCAGAGAGAGATATTTTCAGGCCTTAGCCTAGGCCTTGTTAGCTTCTCAACAGCTAAGCTGAGGCTAACGAAAATTCAACAATGATATTGCTCAAATCCATCTCCACCCACTTCAGTTGTAGCTTCATGCAGCCTGTTTTAGTGGCTGTTCTAATATTTCATGGATATGGCTATGATTCGATGATAAATTATACTGGGCACTGGGTGATGGGGTTACCGGGTTTCAAGATATTAGTAGCCATTTAAACTATTTTGCTTTAGATCCCCTGATAAAACCCATCAATACTAAATGTAGAACAGCATTATCATCATTATTTTTATGAATTTTAAACATCCTAAGTTAAATAAAGATTTACTTTTCTACAGATACCTCTTCCGCTCATTCAAGTCGACAAAGTTCTTCCAAACTACAACCCTGGACTGGGTGGAGGCAGGACTTCAAGTGTGCCGACAAGGGTACAACATGCTCAACCTGCTGATCCATCGCAAGAACTTGAACTACTTGCATTTGGACTACAACTTCAACTTGAAGCCAGTGAAGACACTCACCACCAAAGAGAGAAAGAAATCTCGGTTTGGCAATGGTGAGTATAAATATTAATAATGACATGAAATCCCATGACATGCCACACTAGGCAACACAGCGCCATCTAGTCCCAAATAAGCTGAGGCTATGGGTCTGACAACTGATGAACTTGTTTAATTACTTTTTTGTTGTAAAGAATACATAATATACAGATCATTGCAAACACCCAGACCAATACAAACAGACATGTTCACACCACAAATGTTTCTACTGTGGAAGGAATGAAACCTTTGTGGTCAACAACCCCTATGTTAGAGACAGGCAAGGCAGGCATTCACTACCACCAATCTAGACATTTGTGTGCAAACACAACATGTCTGTTTGTATTGGTCTGAGTGTTTTATATGTATGATGTATATTTATTTACAGAAAGTCAGAGGTCTAGTACCCTAAGTTCAAGCTTCGGCTCAGTATGGGAAGAGATGGCGGTGTGTGGCATGTCTTGGGTATTAGTTTCCATACAATAATTATGACGAAAAATCCTGTTCTATTATTTTTTTATTAGGGTATAATAATAAATAATAAATATCAGACAACATCACATACATTGCTCCGATCCCAAAGTAAGTAGCTTAAGCACTTGTGTTATGGGTATCAGAACAACGAAGGTACCACAAATACATACTTAAATACAAATATAAACACCCAGACACAGAACAAACACAAGTGTTCATCACACGAATGTTTGTCCCGGGTGGGAATCGAACCCATGACCCTTGGTTCAGAAGGCAGGGGTCACTACCAATTGAGCCACCAAGCCAGTCATTAGTACTTTCCATCCAAAACATATGGCAAATACCTTATTCTTACTAAATTTTTTTTTTCTTCCCAGCATTCCACTTGTGCCGCGAGATCCTCCGGCTAACGAAGCTGATCGTAGACTCGCACGTGCAGTACCGGCTGAACAACGTGGACTCGTTCCAGCTGGCAGACGGCCTCCAGTACATCTTCGCCCACGTTGGTCAGCTCACCGGCATGTACCGGTACAAGTACAAGCTCATGAGGCAGATCAGGATGTGCAAGGATCTGAAGCATCTCATTTACTACAGGTTCAACACTGTGAGTGAGATCATTTCATATACTAAATTACATTCTATTCAGTTATGCAGAAACATTTGATATTTTAATTTATAAAAGACAAAGCCTAGTTTTTGAATTCAAATCCATTTCCGATCAGTGATAACTGGTCTACATCGCCATAAGATACTATGAGTATTTACCAGCTAGCCAACAACTGAAATTGAACAATAGAAGGTGCTAAATGATATTTTCAAAAAACTCCTATCAACAAAAACATTGGGGGCCAGCCTGGCAGTAAATGTCAGGATTATATTATTATGGTAACTGGTTCTGTTGATGCAGTAACTTGAACTCTCTTTTTTTCGCTTTACATCTTGGGAAAAGAGCTTATGCTTTGCTTTGCATCTGCAGCCTCCATAAACCGGTTACGTAACTTCCTGCCAATACCTACCAAGATTGCGCTTGTACAGGCCCTTTTACTCCCCATTCTCGATTACGCAGATAGTTGCTACTTAGATCTCAAGGAAATCTTTCTCGATAAACTCGAACGTCTTCAAAATTTCTGTATTCGCATCATTTTTGGTTTACGTAAGTATGACCACGTCTCCGAATTCCGTGCCCAGCTTAAATGGCTTCCCATCCGCCGTCGTCGTGACCTCCATATTCTTTCTTTGTTGTTTTCTGTACTATTCAATCCCCTTTCACCTCCCTATTTGAAAGAACGTTTCAAATTTTTGCAGCCCACCGGGGAACGTGATGTACGCTCATGCCGTGAACTCCTTCTGTCATTTCCTCCTCATCTGTCCAAAGCCTACTCTCAGTCTTTTACTGTCCATTCCATCCGTCTGTGGAATTCCCTTCCTCTGTCCATCAGAAATTCCCAATCACTTCCTGCTTTCAAGTCCCGTCTTAAATCCTATCTACTGTCCCTATAATAAACATTCGTCATTTCATCCACTATCCTTTCTGTTTCTTGTGGTATTTACTGTTTTTATTTATTCATTTACTTTATTATTTTGTGTATTTATAGTTTTGTATATTTATTTATTAATTATTTATATTAATATATATATTATACATTTGTATTTATTTATATATATTTCTTTTTATATATGTAGGTACACATCTATATATATTTATTTAGGTATATAATTAAACAGTTTGCACGACCTTGCCCCTCTCTTCAGAATAGCACACTTCCTCTACCTGAAGGTTGTCTGGAAGAGATCGCTTACTAGCGATAAGACCGCCTAAATTGTACCACTAGTTGATTGTAATACCTTGTCTGTAATGTTTGTTTTTGTGCAATAAAGAATATCTATCTATCTATCTAAGAATGGCTCATTGTGTCCGCACAGATCGCCAGGTCACAGAATTCAAAAAAAAAAAAAAAAAAAAAAGTGGCTTGACATACATAGAAGCCCAAGTTGCTGTGACAACGGGCAAGGAACTGATCAGTTACCTGTCAATTGCCACCGCCATTCCAGCCCATTTTTTTAGAAGGGAATGCAATAGGCACCGTCATGCCACCTCCGGGGGGAGGTGACATGGTATGTGGGACTCACACCTCCCGAAATGGAAGGGTATACCCACTAAACCCCCCCCTGTCGCAAGTGGGCAGCAAGTTGCAAGGGACACAGGTAGCGCCGAAGCATACGGCCGCATGCCGGCATGCCCTGGCCAGCCGCCATTCCGGCCCAGGCCTAAGCCCCCACGAGCTCCAGAAACCCTACTCACCGGCAGAAACACGACCCAGAGGTCATTTGACTGTGGTATTCTATAGGGTGGAGGGCCTTCCCCGGACGGGACAATTCGAGCGAAGATTCGCTATGCCCTACCTCTCTTACTTAGGTAAAAGTTCTAATGCCTCTTATACCTCCACCAGGGCCCCGTGTCCAAAGGCCCGGGCTGCGGCTTCTGGGCGCCGGGCTGGCGCGTGTGGCTGTTCTTCATGCGCGGCATCACGCCGCTGCTCGAGCGCTGGCTCGGCAACCTGCTGTCCAGGCAGTTCGAGGGACGCCACTCGAAAGGTACAGTATAACTTTCTGGTTTAAAAGTTCTATGTTCAATCCCTTTTGGGTCAATTTGGGAAATACACTTTCCTAATTTGGTATGGGTCTGAGTATTCTAGAAAACAGCCAATGCATACTTATCATCTGGTAAATTACATCTTAATATTGGAGATTAGTGTATGTGGACAAAATTCGATCTACAGGGCTATTTACAATGCCTATTTCCAATAGGATTCGAAATTTTAAACAATATTCAAATATGACATCAGTTGTATGTGCATTTGAGAGAAATCTTCCGAACATTTGTGAATAGCCCTGCAGAAAAAAATTATATATCTGTCTAATGATCAAGACACGCGAGAGCGCTTCAGCCAAGTTCCAGCATATACTATACTAACATTTGATATAGTAGTATATTCATAATTTTAGGATAATCCATTTATCTAGGCACTCTTTCGCCCAGGTGTCGCAAAGACGGTGACGAAGCAGCGCGTCGAATCTCACTTCGACCTGGAGCTGCGAGCGTCTGTGATGCACGACATCGTGGACATGATGCCTGAGGGCATCAAGCAGAATAAGGCCAGGACTATCCTGCAGCATCTGTCCGAAGCCTGGCGGTGCTGGAAGGCAAACATTCCGTGGAAGGTTAGTGAGGAATGAAATGTAGTTTTGAAATGAATTTCTCACTGATGGAATCCATGAAAACAAAACAAGAGTCTTTAATATACATACCTATGATACTCTACTCTTTATAAAATTTATTGCTATTCAATGTCTAATCCTCTAAGGTCTAGTCGTTTTCAGTTTTAGAATTTTGTCTTTGTCTATTGACATGTAGGTATTTTTATCCTACTAAGAGTGGATACTCTTCTAAGGTAGGTCATTGGCTCAGTGTTTTCGTTGTATGTTCAGTTATCTTACGTTTGAACCCAGGTTCAGGAAATACAGCAGCTATGAAGTTGTTCCAAAGCTTGCTAGTCACATCGAACATTTGATACATAATTAGTATTTTCATTGTAATATCTAGTCTACCAATAACAATGTTAACTCTTATCCCAGGTACCCGGTCTGCCCACACCAATAGAGAACATGATCCTCCGTTACGTCAAGATGAAGGCGGACTGGTGGACCAACACGGCCCACTACAACCGCGAGAGGATCCGTCGCGGCGCCACCGTCGACAAGACCGTCTGCAAGAAGAACCTGGGCCGCCTCACCAGGCTGTATCTGAAGGCCGAGCAGGAGAGACAGCATAACTACCTGAAGGTAATGATCAGCCATTTCGTCAGCTTAACTTCTTTTTTTTTTGTATATGTCGTCAAAATGGCGGCATTTTGCCTTTCGGTATGGATTTCAGGCAGATTGCAGTCATGTTGTAGTCCAATAAATGTGAGTTGTTAGTTAAAACGGGTTACTTTCCGCGACTCTACGACTGAGCGACTGCTTTGTATGATATATAATGGCCTGCGTTTGGCCCCCCAAACCATGGCTCACCTTATATCCTGCCCTTTATGCCCTTTCTCCTGCACACGCGATGAGCTTATATTGGTCACTGGAGATGCCGTTCGTGTGGCTGAATACTGGTCAAAAATTATTATGATTGCCATTGACACACTAAGAATAAGAAGAAGATGTGCACAAAGCGACGCTCAGCTATTTATAAACATAAATGTGTAATAAAAATTTACCCAGAGGTGTATAGTTAAAAACCAGTATGATTGACAACAGAACTTTAGACAGATTTTTCTATTATATTATACAATAAGTTTCTACGATGTACTGATTTTATGGTAATTCTTTCCCAGGACGGCCCGTACATATCGCCGGAGGAAGCCGTCGCCATCTACACGACGACCGTCCACTGGCTGGAGTCCCGGCGCTTCGCCCCCATTCCGTTCCCGCCGCTGTCGTACAAGCACGACACGAAGCTGCTGATCCTGGCGCTCGAGCGGCTCAAGGAGGCCTACAGCGTCAAGTCCAGACTGAACCAGAGCCAGAGGGAGGAGCTGGGCCTGATCGAACAGGCCTATGATAACCCCCACGAGGCCTTGTCCAGGATCAAGCGTCATTTGCTTACGCAGAGGACTTTCAGAGAGGTTTGTAGTAGTTAGAGTAATGGTTTCATTGTAACTTCCAAGTTGGTATGTAGCAAAAAATTCCTTTTTGCCTCAAGTGTGCGGTGTGTATAAACCCCCCGTCCCTCCGTCTAGCGCTTTTCTCTAGGACAAGGACTGCTGCAAGACAAACACACTAATGGTGCACCACCCACACACACACACACCTTATTGTGATCCAGTTCAAAGTTCACAACTGTATTCCCTTTTTTATTACCTTGGAATTTTTTTTTATCTGGGACATACGCTTCTATAGCCAACGCTCAAAGGAGCAATGAGGTATGTGGGAGGCACTCAGCTTACCAAAGGGAGGACGACACCCGTAATGGTTTTAGTGGGTATTCTTTTCTCTTTTCTGCCCATAAGTCTAGCAGCATTAGACATAACATTGTTTCATAGAGCAACATACATTTCTCTCAAGAGATTTTACATTGCAATCAAATCTAACAGGTGGGCATAGAGTTCATGGACTTGTACTCTCACCTGGTGCCCGTATACGACGTGGAGCCGCTGGAGAAGATAACCGACGCGTACCTGGACCAGTATCTGTGGTACGAGGCGGACAAGCGGCGGCTGCTGCCCCCGTGGGTCAAGCCGGCAGACACGGAGCCGTCGCCGCTGCTGGTGTACAAGTGGTGTCAGGGTGAGTGGTGACTGTCTCTCATCTTACTTTTTAAATGGTGTTTGAAAAGATCGTAGTAAGAAGTAAATACTACTAGCGCCATCTAGTTTAATTATGCTGTAAACTAAACCTAAGGTTGTAATATTTGAAGTAATAAATGTGTTTTTGCAACTCGCTGGGTTCTAAGTTTTTCCACATGGAAAAATTGTCTCTGTAGTTTTTTAATAATATTACGGAAAGGACTAATTTAGGGTGGGTTGTAGACCTGCCGGCGCGTGGTATGAGAGGTCATTACCCAGCAGTTTTTTTAAGAAGCCTTCACCTTACCTGATATTCTGACTATTTCTTTACTATTACATATCTGATCCCTTTACTGATACAGCCAAAGGATCCATATAGGTATGTACCTTTCAAAGGAAGAAAGAAGAGATGCAGTTACGCGACTGCCCATAGTGTGCGTTGTGGCAAAGGAGATCTGTATGGTGACATCATCCCCTTGTTACAAACCTCACTTTGGTTGGTTGTGTGTATCAACGCTACGCCATGAGACAGCGGCATTATTATTATGAGCTTGTTTTTTCCATGTCTATTAATATTCAGATGTGTTTTACTATGTAGCTTTTTGTCCAGCTTGGTTTTCCTCCACCCCCAACCGGGCATTAGGTATCTCAGGCTACATTTGAGACTTACTCCATTTTAATCAGGTTGAATTTCGGAATGAAAATTTTCAGATATGTTTTGCCAAATTGAGTGTTACAATCATCATCAGCCTGAAAACGTCCATTGCTGGTTATAGGCGTCCAATAGGGAATATGCAGGACTTATAAATATCGAAGAATTTTTTAAATTATCTGTTCTATTTAGCGAGTTATAAAGCGTTAAAGTTATTGCTTAGACAGAGAGATCGACGTGGCGGATGACGTCACGTACCCTGAGCGCCATACAAACTCCATAGAAAAATCTGTTTCGCGTGAGAGAGACGGATATATTTTATATTAACTTTCAACGACTATATCTCTCCCATTTTTCAGCCAGCCTTGATTTTTTTAAATTGCTTTATTTAAATGATCTGTATTATTGACGATAACCACCTGCGCTATTTTTATTTTCCATTTAATTTAAATAATTCTGACTAATATAAAAATGTCATCCAGGCATAAACAACCTGCAAGACGTATGGGAGGTCGGTGAAGGCGAGTGCAACGTGCTGCTCGAGTCTCGCTTCGAGAAGCTGTATGAGAAGATCGATTTGACGCTGCTGAATCGACTGTTGAGGCTGATCGTGGACCACAACATCGCCGATTACATGACGGCTAAGAACAACGTCGTCATCAACTACAAGGTAATTAGTGGAAGTATTTGGTCATATTAACATGTTATGGGACACAAATCTATATAGATTTTTAAACGAAGTTTATTATTATGTTGTCTTTAAATGTTTTATGGGATGTATGTCTCAAATGGCGATGGTAGAGTCACGAAGAATTAATTTTCTATAGCACCTGAGCTACTCTTACTGTGTTAAAAACTAGAAAATTCAGAATCACAAGTTTCTCTTCGTCTAAGTTTAAATTAGTAAAACAGTCAGAGTTGAAAGGCTTTCTCAGTCAGAGTTGAGAGAGACTTAGAAAGCTATTAGTTTGTCTAATTTAAATATTTAATTTGTAGCTCTTTACACATGATTCTTTATAAATGTTTTATTTCGTATTCCCATCCTTATTTTTGTAATGACCATCGATGTTGCCTATCTATGTCAAAAGAAACAGCATTGGTCAAGAGTTGGGATACATACATCGGCATTAATGAATTTCTATTTATGATTGAGATTTAATTGTGTTGGTCCGGTAACCAATACATGTGTATCTGTGATGTCCAATATAAAAGGTCGTCACTCAGCATCCTATATCTTAACCCTCAGGACATGAACCACACCAACTCGTACGGCATCATCCGAGGGCTGCAGTTCGCATCCTTCATAGTGCAGTACTACGGGCTGGTGCTGGACCTGCTCGTGCTGGGCCTGCAGCGAGCCAGCGAGATGGCCGGCCCACCGCAGCTGCCCAACGATTTCCTGTCCTACCAGGTGAGTTGGACTCACCTTTTATTTTGAGTGTGTACGGTGTATGGGACTAGCATGGGACAATGGGCAGCAACTTGCAGTGATTCGGGTAGCGCCGCATCCCTGCCTGCCCTGGCCAGCTGCAGATGACAAGCAGCCAGTACTCCTACTCTGAGAAAGGAAACCCACGCCCTAGCCTCTGGGGACCAATGGAATACTCTTGTTTGTCATTCAATGTGCAAAACTATGGGCTGGAAATGAATTAGAAACATTGGCTGGCCCAATGCATTTGCCTATGATCTGGATGATATGAATTAGACATACTTACCAATGGCATAACCAAACAAGAGTGAGGCCAAATCAATAAGGAAGCTTAAAAGTTCCATCGTTTTTAGCAAAGACATGTTTAAATAAAGAAAAGAAACTACAATTCTGGATTACCAGTAAGAAACATACACAACCTTACATAATATGCTACTGATACTGAGACTTCAACTCGTCTTCATTAATATTTGAGCTACGACAGCTTAATGCAGCTTATTGTTAATTTTAGGATCGACAGACTGAAACGGCGCATCCAATCAGACTGTACTGCCGCTACGTCGACAGAATACATATATTCTTCAGGTACATTATGCTCCTATTTAAAAATCAACATTTTTATATTTTATAATCATCTTCAACAACCTTTTGTATCCTCGTCGTTATTACAGATTCACAGCGGAAGAAGCCCGCGACCTGATCCAGCGGTACCTGACTGAACACCCAGACCCGAACAACGAGAACATCGTCGGGTACAACAACAAGAAGTGCTGGCCGCGAGATGCGCGCATGCGTCTCATGAAGCACGACGTTAATCTGTAAGTGGAATATTGTAACCGTCACCATCAGCAGCAGCAAACGTTTACTGCTGCACATAGGCTTCCCCCAATGACAATTGTCATTTGGGAGGATTATTTATTTATTTATTAAGGAAACACACAGCACATAATATTACATTTACATTAAACATAATGAACTACACATTGGCAATTAAAGTTTCCACTGCTAGTTTACACATTAGACAATGTTGAATAGGCAGCAAACATACAATTCAGCCATGAATGGAAGATGAGGTCCTCTTAACGCTAAATAAATTTAAACACTTAACTATCTTTATTTTTATTTTTCAAGAAGCCACGAAAACGCCTTTTCTCTTTGTCAAAAATGTCGATGTGGTCAAAAGAGGTATTATATTTCTTACAGGCTCTGATAATAAAACTATTACTTCTGTAATTAGTTGCACAAAGGGGCGTTACAAATTATCCTTAGTCACAACGCTTGGCAGGCGGGTTAGTGACCGCAGTAGGTTTTATTTGTACCTAGGTAAATGCCCCTGCCGTTCCTGATATTCCATTATACGTCTTCTATGACACCAAAATGGATAACCAATTGTACTGTTGTAATTTATTTGCTTGAATTATTAAAATCGGTATTTGAAAAATCTAACGTATTTCTTTATGCAAATGATAGTGAGTGCAAATAGATCTTCAAAGTTTATAGGAAAAGTCTGTTCCAGTCTAACCACTGCAGCATCGTCTAGAAATTATAATATGCGTTGCAGCGAAGGCGCGAACGTATAATACGTTTGTCGTCAATAGTAAACACTAAACAGTCTGACAGATCACCATCATCAGCCCATATCAGTCCACTGCTGGATATAGGCTTCTCCCAATCCACGTCAATTCGTCTGACAGATAATGTTTATTTATTCACAGCGGCCGAGCAGTGTTCTGGGACATAAAGAATCGTCTACCGCGCTCCGTGACCACCATTCAGTGGGAGAACAGCTTCGTCTCGGTCTACTCCAAAGATAACCCCAATCTGCTATTCAACATGGCTGGATTTGAATGCAGAATACTGCCAAAAGTAAGTATATAGCTAAGTATAGCCTGTAGCTGATACTAGTGTAAAATGTGTTGAACGTGCTTTAATTAACAGACCTGTATCGGTGTATACTCATACATTTACTAAGGCTTTAGCACACCATTATAGTGTGTTCTGTTGTGAAGGCATCTGTTAATAGCTTGTATGCTTCCAGCCATACTAAATGTATGAAACCGCCTACAGATTTCTCAAGGGCCGGCAACGCACCTGTGACTCCCCTGGTGTTGCGGTGTCTATGGGCTGAAGTGATCACTTACCATCAGGTGACCTTCAGGCCCGTTTACCCTCTCTTGTCATAAAAAAAACGCCACAGAAGTATGTTTCTGTCTTTACTTTTGGTCTTTTATACTTACGTATCTGTTAGTAAGTTCCAGGATTTATATAAATGTATCGAACGTGCCAGCTTTAGTTAAATGACCTGTATGTATAACTATAACCATCATCTTCTAACAGTGCCGCAGCCAACACGAGGAGCTGTCCCACCGCGACGGCGTGTGGAACCTGCAGAACGAGGTGACGAAGGAGCGCACGGCGCAGTGCTACCTGCGCGTGGACGACGAGTCGCTCGCGCGCTTCCACAACCGCGTGCGGCAGATACTCATGGCCTCCGGCTCCACCACCTTCACCAAGATCGTCAACAAGTGGAACACGGCGCTGATTGGTCAGTATTAGACTCACAACGAGGTGACGAAGGAGCGCACGGCGCAGTGCTACCTGCGCGTGGACGACGAGTCGCTCGCGCGCTTCCACAACCGCGTGCGGCAGATACTCATGGCCTCCGGCTCCACCACCTTCACCAAGATCGTCAACAAGTGGAACACGGCGCTGATTGGTCAGTATTAGACTCACAACGAGGTGACGAAGGAGCGCACGGCGCAGTGCTACCTGCGCGTGGACGACGAGTCGCTCGCGCGCTTCCACAACCGCGTGCGGCAGATACTCATGGCCTCCGGCTCCACCACCTTCACCAAGATCGTCAACAAGTGGAACACGGCGCTGATTGGTCAGTATTAGACTCACAACGAGGTGACGAAGGAGCGCACGGCGCAGTGCTACCTGCGCGTGGACGACGAGTCGCTCGCGCGCTTCCACAACCGCGTGCGGCAGATACTCATGGCCTCCGGCTCCACCACCTTCACCAAGATCGTCAACAAGTGGAACACGGCGCTGATTGGTCAGTATTAGACTCACAACGAGGTGACGAAGGAGCGCACGGCGCAGTGCTACCTGCGCGTGGACGACGAGTCGCTCGCGCGCTTCCACAACCGCGTGCGGCAGATACTCATGGCCTCCGGCTCCACCACCTTCACCAAGATCGTCAACAAGTGGAACACGGCGCTGATTGGTGAGTATTAGACTCACAACGAGGTGACGAAGGAGCGCACGGCGCAGTGCTACCTGCGCGTGGACGACGAGTCGCTCGCGCGCTTCCACAACCGCGTGCGGCAGATACTCATGGCCTCCGGCTCCACCACCTTCACCAAGATCGTCAACAAGTGGAACACGGCGCTGATTGGTGAGTATTAGACTCACAACGAGGTGACGAAGGAGCGCACGGCGCAGTGCTACCTGCGCGTGGACGACGAGTCGCTCGCGCGCTTCCACAACCGCGTGCGGCAGATACTCATGGCCTCCGGCTCCACCACCTTCACCAAGATCGTCAACAAGTGGAACACGGCGCTGATTGGTGAGTATTAGACTCACAACGAGGTGACGAAGGAGCGCACGGCGCAGTGCTACCTGCGCGTGGACGACGAGTCGCTCGCGCGCTTCCACAACCGCGTGCGGCAGATACTCATGGCCTCCGGCTCCACCACCTTCACCAAGATCGTCAACAAGTGGAACACGGCGCTGATTGGTCAGTATTAGACTCACAACGAGGTGACGAAGGAGCGCACGGCGCAGTGCTACCTGCGCGTGGACGACGAGTCGCTCGCGCGCTTCCACAACCGCGTGCGGCAGATACTCATGGCCTCCGGCTCCACCACCTTCACCAAGATCGTCAACAAGTGGAACACGGCGCTGATTGGTGAGTATTAGACTCACAACGAGGTGACGAAGGAGCGCACGGCGCAGTGCTACCTGCGCGTGGACGACGAGTCGCTCGCGCGCTTCCACAACCGCGTGCGGCAGATACTCATGGCCTCCGGCTCCACCACCTTCACCAAGATCGTCAACAAGTGGAACACGGCACTGATTGGTCAGTACCATCGTCAGCCTCTCGCAGAACACAGCTGGACAAAGGCATCTTCAACTATTCGCCAGTTTGCTCGATCCTGGGCTTCTAGCTATCTTAATCGTTGCTTCTTCGAAGTTGTCTAGAAATGGAACACGGCGCCGATTGGCCAGTATCATCGTAGGCCTCTCGCAGAGCACTGCTCAACAAAGGCATCTACAATAGTTCGCCACTTTGCTCGATTCTGGGCTCTTGCAGTCTAGCATTCAGCACTCGCCAGCCCAGAAGCTAGAGATTCCACATGCAGGTGACATAGGGGAGCGGGCGGAGTACTTGCCTAGTATACTAACCAACACAGTCAAGGATTATTCGAGAGGTGATGAATCGCGTAGGGGTCCCGAAACCAGAGATTCTCTGTGCTCTGGGGGCGGCCGGCAGCTGCGCGTGCGCTGATCGCGCGACGACCCAGCGCCGTCCGTCTGAGACTACGCTATCTGATCTAAACCAACATTCTATCCCCGCCCACTATTGAACCTTGGCTTAGGGCGTTTCCACGAGAAAAGGATTAATATAATTTTTGATTCGCAGGTCTAATGACGTACTTCCGGGAGGCCGTGGTGAACACGCAAGAGCTCCTCGACTTGCTCGTCAAGTGCGAGAACAAGATCCAGACGAGGATCAAGATCGGCCTCAACTCGAAAATGCCCTCGCGTTTCCCTCCCGTCGTGTTCTACACGCCTAAGGAGCTGGGAGGGCTTGGCATGTTGTCTATGGGACACGTGTTGATTCCACAGGTGAGAGACTACGTTATTGGGTAGCTGAATATTTGTGTATTCAGAATGCAATAAATAATAATTGGTAGCGAATACGAAGTTCGAATTAATATTTGTCAAATACAAATTATCTTTTTACGTGTTTCGTACAAATAAATTGAATTACCCTTATCTTTAAAAAACAAGCGCATAATATTTCTATGCACTTCTTCTATAAGATATACTGATTCTAGTACAGCAGAGTAATGTAAGAAAGACTACGCCATGAGATGCCCCGTCATCATTACATGGAAAAGGCGATCATCCTAGCCTTTTTCCCGATTGTCTCAGGGTTGGCTTCCCAAACTGAGAGATTTGGCGATTTACATGGAAAAGGCGATATAAATATCAAATTAAATGAATCGGCGACTATGAATATTTGTGTTCGTATTCATTGCCACTTTCTTTTTCCATAGTAACTTCAATATACCCATTATTTCGCAGTCCGATCTCCGCTGGTCGAAACAGACCGACGTGGGCATCACCCACTTCCGTTCAGGCATGTCCCACGACGAGGACCAGCTGATCCCCAATCTGTACCGCTACATCCAGCCGTGGGAAGCCGAGTTCGTGGACTCGCAGCGAGTCTGGGCCGAGTACGCGCTCAAGAGGCAAGAAGCCAATGCACAGAACAGGTAAGCCTGTCGAGGGTTGTGTTGCATATTTTTAAAAAAATCCTTTTAGAATAAGTGTTATGCCGAGAAACAGTTGACGATCAATCTGTAGTGTCACATAACAGAACAGAACACATGACTAATGTTTCTATCTAGACTGATTTGATGCTATTTGTATTTGGAGGATACCTAAGGGGCAGCGCAGACGACAGACTATCCGTGACGCACTTTTTAGTCTGTGATGCAATTATATGCAGTAACGCACACGGCACGCAAAAATCTGTCGCGAATATTTCACAAACTCAACGCACATCTTAGATCATTCTGTCGGCAGAGCTGTGGGGACCTAGATGCTCTTTTTAAATGTATCAGACGCAGACTCTATCGCATAAAAAGTCTGTCGGCGCAGCCTCTTATTCTTACAGGTAGCATTCTGGTTCCTCAATAATTTTCATTGTATCTCTACTCAACAGCCAAGCGAATGTCAATCTTGTTTACGTAATAAAGGTGATAAACTTGTATTATCTACTTAGATTGCATTTTATGGTAAAGAGGAAAAGCGCCTGAAGATCATCTCATCTCGCAACATCATGGAAATCAGAGAAGAAGGGTATATTTGTACTGTCGCTTGTTCAGGCTTGTACTTCCTCGGAGATGGCCGCGTATTCCTTGATAACAGATTGTTTAGCCAGCCGAGAAGTGATGACTCGCGTAGGGGTCCTGAATCCAGAGAGTCCCTGTGCTCTGGGGGCGGCCGGCGGCTGCGCGTGCGCTGACCGCGCGGCGACGCGGCGCCGCCCGTCTGAGACTACGCTATCTGATCTATACCAACAAATACAACATGTATGGGAGTGAATATCAAATAAATACATGTTTCTTTTTATTTTTTTCTTAGGCGTCTAACCCTGGAAGATTTGGAAGACTCGTGGGACCGAGGCATCCCCAGGATAAACACGCTCTTCCAGAAGGACAGGCATACGCTCGCCTACGATAAGGGATGGCGTATACGCACGGAGTTCAAACAGTATCAGGTAAGTTGCATAGTTTTCTTGATGAAATCTTTATATTATTTATTTAGATGATGTTTTTATATATGGAAATAAGGTAGTAGGTAGCATCTATTTCTGTACTAGGTGCGATGGTTTCAATATCAATTGGGATGTTTTGAACTTTTTTCTTTACGTTTTACTGTGTTTTTAATTATGTGTGACTAAAAATACCGGTATGTAGTGTGGTGTGATGTAGAATGCCAACCAGAAATTTCAAATACTAGGTATGTCACGTAGTTTAGTTGACGAATGAGATTAGCAAGTCATTAAAAATACAGTTTCTATCTCAGTAAACTACATTAAACTACCATACCAACCTGGATTATCATGCTATGTATTGTAACAGGTCCTGAAGCAGAACCCGTTCTGGTGGACGCACCAGCGGCACGACGGCAAGCTGTGGAACCTGAACAACTACCGCACGGACATGATCCAGGCGCTGGGCGGCGTCGAAGGCATTTTGGAGCACACACTCTTCAAGGGTACATACTTCCCCACCTGGGAGGGTCTCTTCTGGTAAGTAAACCTTAGTTTTTACTTTTTTTTTTAGATGAGAATTGATTAGATCCCGTCACGCTGTCTCTGTTGGTAGTCGCATGTGGCTCCCCTATGCCAGAAGTGGGCACTAATCGGCAAGGATAAAGCTAGGCACGCACTGGTGCCTTTTGTCACCTTGACAGTCGTTTCATCCCTTTTGCACTTTTAGGCTAGGCGCGCACTCGTGACTTTGTCACGGTGACAGTCGTTTCATATCTTTTGCACTTTTAAAATGAGAGGATGTCTGTCACGGTGACAAAAAGGTACCAGTGCGCGCCTAGCTTAAGAATAGCGCCGTAGCATACGGCCTCGTCTCTACCCGCCCTAGCCAGCCGCAGATGACAAGCGGGCCGGCACGCCTGTTCTAAGGTGGACCCCGTACAATGGTGTGGCTACACCCACCACACCGTTACGCTCCACTCTTTTTTATTATAGTACAGTAGTTCCTTTTTCGCCTGATGGAAAGCGAGAACAAGGCTGTAGTAATGGACATGTGTATCCTGCCAATTGCCACCGCCATGCTTACCCGAGATGCTTCTTCACGTCTCGCATAAAGGAGGTATGGCATGGTAGGAGGGAATGAAACACACAGGCCGGCAATAAGTTCCATTTTTTTATTGTGCAACAGAGAGATGAGAATCGCTTAACTTCTTAATCCCCCCTGCGTTCACTACATTGTAAAAGCAAAGACGTTGATTCATGTTAGTTAGTTAGTTAGTTTTATCGGGCCGTTTTCCGCAACTTGACGACTGTGCGCCTATTTTGCGTGGGGTGGGCCGAATTGTTTGAAAAACATACCAAACTGGTGTTTATTCCCGCCACCCCAGCTCGTCCAGGAACCCTAGCAAGCTATTTAGCTTGCCAAAGATGCTCTGGAGAGTGTCGGGCTGGCCAAGGTGTTTCAACCGGTATGCTGCCACTTCGGGGCATTCCAGCAGAATATGGGCGGCTGTTTCCTCCGATTCTAGGCAAGCTCTGCATAGAGGGCTGTCCGTGATGCCTAGATTCTGGAGGTGTTTGTTGTAAGGCCCGTGGCCTGTCATGGCCGCCACGATCTGCCTTAGTTGTGTTCTACTTAGTTTGAGTAGTCGTTTGGTTAGTTTTGTGTTAATGGCCGGTAGGGCCATTTTTGTTTGGCGGCAGTCCGCCTCACCGATCCAGAGTTGTTCGTGGATGGCTTTAGTTCTGGCCCGGATCTGGGTCTTGATCCAGTTCTTGGGGAGTGGCACGATGGGTTCCGGGCCCTGAATAGGTGTCTCGGAACCCTTTCTTGCCAGTTCGTCTGCCTTGTCGTTACCACACGAGTTACTGTGTCCCTTTATCCACTGCAGGGTGACACTGTTATACTTGCATAGTTCCGTCAAGGTGTTATGGCATTCCAGCACAAGTTTCGAGTTGCAAGTGTGACTCTGTAGTGCTTGGAGAACGGACTTGCTATCCGAAAGGATACGTATGTTTTGGTCTTTGACTCCTCTCTGGGTCGCCTGGAAAACGGTGTTGTGTTTGCCCAGAGATTTGGATAGGTTCATATTTAGGTCGTAGGAGAACACTCCGCATCCCGTGCCTGTACTGGTTTTAGATCCGTCAGTGAAGATGCGGAGGTCTCTCATGTTTAGACCTTCTTTGCCATCGTCATGTAATTCTATTTTGTACTTTTTGTGGAAGATGTGTTTTGTCTTCATGTTGTCGTTTGGTGCTTCCGCTAGTGGGATGTCTGCACCTATCCTTTGTAGGATGCTCGTGTGCTCCGTTATGGAGGGGTTTAGTAGTTCAAGTTCTTTTAGTCTGTAGGCTGTTTGTGCCGCTTCTTGTTGAATGAAGAGGTGCAGGGGCATGAGATCAATTATCGCCTCTAAAGCCGCGGTAGGAGTTGTTCTCATGCAGCCTGTCACTGCCATACAGATTGTTCTTTGCCAGCTCTGTAGTTTTTGTTGTATGGTGGTGAGTGACGTTGATTCATGATGTGAACTCCGCTCGACAGGGAGAAGGCGTCCGGCTTCGAAGAGTCGATGAAGTACAAGAAGCTGACCAACGCGCAGCGATCCGGTTTGAACCAGATCCCGAACCGTCGGTTCACGCTCTGGTGGTCGCCCACCATCAACAGGGCCAACGTGTACGTCGGTTTCCAGGTACCAATATGTTATTCATACATCATGCTTATGTGTTAGTAAGTTTAAATGCCATTTCTTGCGAGTCTTTCCGAACAGCTACGACTTGGGAGCCTTCAAGAAGTGAGCGTACTCCTATTTAAAAGGCCGGCAGCGACCCTAAGAACTCGATTCGAGTTGCGGGTGCATCACATTTGCCTGTCTGCTGCCTCTTGCATAAAAAAAATTCATTCCAGGAACCAACTTTTGAGCATTTTGTACGCCAAGTTTTCCACACATTGACTTTAATTGGAGGACTAGTCTCGAGTGAATTTTGAAACCTACTTCCCTATTCAGAATACTATGAAAACATAGTCGAATGTGATATCTATGCTTTGTCTCTTTTTAAACAGTTTGACAGTGACACTTTGTGTCACAGAGGTTGTCAATAATGGTGTGGTAAACTCAACGTCAAGATTGCGGCTTGTAATGTTCTTGGCAGCAAACATTAATAAAATGCTATTAGAGACAGCTCTTGTAAGCATGTACTGTATTTTAGCTGAATAACCTACATAAACGTTGAATAAACTTGTAGGATATCAAGTGGCTGTCTGATGATGATGAAGCCTTACATACAAGCGTTTGTAAGTCTTGTATGTACCGGTAACATCTAGAAGTGATGAATCGCGTAGGGGTCCTGAAACCAGAGAACCTCTGTGCTCTGGGGGCGGCCGGCGGCTGCGCGTGCGCTGATCGCGCGACGACGCAGCGCCGTCCGTCTGAGACTACGCTATCTGATCTATACAAAAGTAAAAATCGACCTTATTTCGTAAGGGAAAAGTATCACTATACTGTGTTTATATTAACAGGTACAACTGGATTTGACCGGCATATTCATGCACGGCAAGATCCCCACGCTGAAGATCTCCCTGATCCAGATATTCAGGGCTCACTTGTGGCAGAAAGTGCACGAATCCATCGTCATGGACTTGTGTCAGGTAAACTAGTTCATTTGCGTTTGTTCAGCTCGCTGGCGTGACAGCTACCTCAATCTCTTGTGTATTTGTACTCTGATAGTAGAGTACAAAACACAGGGATTCACTACAGAAATAATACTATTAACGATCGCCAGTGAACAGTGCGCTTCTACTAAGCCTGATGGAAAGCGAAAGAGAAGCCCTAGTCGCTGTGACAACGCGCAAGTAATTGGTCAGTTACCTGCCAGTTGCCACCGCCATGCCGGCTTAGGGCGCGTTTTGTACGATGCTGGTAAGGCAGAATATCGCCGTGGGCGAGCGCCCTTATTAGAGCTTATTGTTAAACTTAATTACTAGGCTCATAATTTAGTAAAACAAAAAATGCACACTTATTTACAAAAAAATAGTATAGTAAGTTTATCAGTGGTCTAGTACCCATAACAGAAGCTTTGGCTTAGTTTGGGGCTAGATGGCGATGTGTGTGGCCCAGCGTGGCATGTCATTTTTTTTATATTTAGATAGTATAGTAAGTTTATCAGTGGTCTAGTACCCATAGCAGAAGCTTTGGCTTAGTTTGGGGCTAGATGGCGATGTGTGTGGCCCAGCATGGCATGTCATTTTTTTTATATTTAGAATACAAAAAACATCACATCGCGTCACTGCGAGACGCTTTTACGTTCCAGACCAAAGGCTAAAAAGAAATACGGATTAATATAAATTTTCCGTCCAGGTGTTCGACCAAGAGCTGGACGCGCTGGAGATCGAGACGGTGCAGAAGGAGACCATCCACCCCCGCAAGTCGTACAAGATGAACTCGTCTTGCGCCGACATACTGCTGTTCTCCGCGTATAAGTGGAACGTGTCGAGGCCCTCGTTGCTCGCGGATACCAAGTTAGTTATGTTTTTAGCCTTATCTTCAAGTGGCAGCGATTTAAGGCATATATTAAAGACATACTACTTCTGTCTCGTGACGCATCATAAGTGTATAGATCAGTTAATTAAAGCTCACAGCCTTGCTGTCAATTTAATAAACATGTGGTTTCTTCCAAGTAAGTTTTTCAACCGTAGTGATGATATCATGCGACTTGCTATTTTATAGGCTTACTTAACGTCCATCGAACTTACGAATATGCCACTAAGTTCTAAATTGCAAGCACCACAATGCAACGCTCACGTCAACGGTAGATGATTTACAGCAGTACGGTGCTTCTTAGAACTAGTCTATATTCTTACGCCTAACCGATTTCAGAAACCAACGTTGGCGTCGAAGGAATCAAGCCTTAGTTATATGTTTAGGCACATGCACATAGGAGGTGTTATATTTGTCGCCAACTTTAGTTTATAATTTTTCTTAAAAAGTATCCGGCGGCGGCGTATTAATAGGTAAATCCATGCTGTCACACAATTTTATTACGAATCAGTCAGTTTAAAAATATCAACACTGTTCATATCTTTTTGATCATCTTTGACGCCATATTTGTTTTGGTGACTACTATCGCCGCATGGGAAAAGAATGCACTAAATTACAATCACCTGACTGCTTTTACGTCCACTCTTTTCAAAGGGCTATGTTTCAATCCGCTACCTAGTTGGACGTTAAGTGACGCATGTTTAGTTAACGTTCGGTCTAGGCAATCAATTGAATGAACGCGCTAGCGATTCAATTGAATAGGAGATTCAACCAGATGACTGCGACATATTCACCGAAGCGCCTAATTCCAGGGACACAATGGACAACACAACCACACAGAAGTACTGGCTCGACATCCAGCTGCGCTGGGGCGACTACGACTCGCACGACGTGGAGCGGTACGCGCGCGCCAAGTTCCTGGACTACACCACGGACAACATGTCTATATACCCCTCGCCGACCGGCCTGCTCATCGCCATTGATCTAGCCTACAACTTGCACAGGTGAGCTAGGAATCTACTGGCTTTTCTCTGTTTTCTCGTAGGTAGAACATTTGTACGTACTTTGTGCTTTACGATTCATATGAGGTCTACATGAAAAAGGATAATCCTATTGCATAATCAATCTTTTTTATTATTTTATGCGACTGCGCGACTGTTTCAGATAAACATTTTGAAACTAAATATGTTACTCAGTGATAATATAGCTTACTAATAAAAAAAAAATTATTACATACAAAAATACAAATCTTTCCTCTTTATAATATTAGTGTAGAAAAACTTGTAATGTATTGAAGAAACCCTGTTATTCTTGTTACAGCGCATACGGCAACTGGTTCCCCGGCTGCAAGCCGCTGATCCAGCAGGCGATGGCCAAGATCATGAAGGCGAACCCGGCGCTGTACGTGCTGCGCGAGCGCATCCGCAAGGCGCTGCAGCTGTACTCGTCCGAGCCCACCGAGCCCTACCTCTCCAGCCAGAACTACGGCGAGCTGTTCTCCAACCAGATCATCTGGTAAGACACATACATAACTATTTATTTTACTACAGGCCTAAAACTAAACATTTTGTGTACATTTCATAAGCTCCTATAATATCTAATTCACCCCTTTCTATATAAAATATCTAAAATCTTACTAATTATTTCACGATTCTGTATTAAATAGCAGAATCTTGAAGTAATCAAACACAGGCCAAGAAAAAAAAAACTATTTATTTTTAGGAATGAATAGAATGACACAAGCTTCCCCTTCTGTAAAGGGATCTTAATCAATGTTCAACTAGATTTCTAAACTACAGGTCGATTTCTATTTTAACATTTGTGTGTATACAGAAAGCCCAGTTGTTCCCTAATGACCGCTTATAAACGGAACTCTTCTGTAACGCAACGGAACAGTGCCAGTTTAAGGCTGCCAGCGTCCGGGGCGAACTTTCTATAGGTGGAGACCTAGCCGACACTAGCAATAAGGAAACATAACGCTAAGGTGCCCTTGCGTCATCGCGTTGCCTCGATGTTTTGGGACCTTGGGCGGTCGCCAAACCACGCCCTACCATAATGCCACTACTGACCATAATGAACGCTTGTGGTCTCCTGTTATTGCGATCCTGCTATTTTTGCTATGCCACCTGTGTATTGATTCTACTATCAGGTTTACAGGCCATTATAATTTTATTCTCTCTGCCGCTTAACCAACGTCTAATTATTTCTCAAACACAATTAAATAACACTAATATAAACATTTCAGGTTCGTAGACGACACGAACGTGTACCGAGTGACAATCCACAAGACGTTCGAGGGCAATCTGACCACGAAGCCGATCAACGGCGCCATCTTCATCTTCAACCCGCGCACCGGGCAGCTCTTCCTCAAGATCATCCACACGAGCGTGTGGGCCGGCCAGAAGCGTCTGGGACAGGTGAGAGCGGGTTCATTGTTATACACGCTGTTGACTAGACAAGCCAGTAGACACACATCATCATCCCCTTAGCGTTGTCCCGGTTTGTGCCTCTAGGCCCAGGGTCCGCTTTGACCATGATCCTAGATTTAGCGAGTCTGGTTATTACATTGAAGCGACTGCCATCTGACCTTCGTAACTCTTAGAAAGGGGAACCAGACAAATTTGGATCATGGTCAAGCCAGTAGACACACAATTTTGACCTTTATTCAAAAACTTTATTCAAAGTTTATTGCACAAAATACACAATTAGTTCAGAAAAGGTGATACAGACATCTTGTGGTACAGTCTAGGCGGTCTTATCGCTAGTAAGCGTATTCATCAGTAGTATTCACAAGTGTTCATCCTCTCGCCACTAATAGGCGCTTTCAACCAATCGGCTACATGCATCGGCCGCCGACGTCGTCGCGGCCAATCACAACGCAGCATACGCGCTACTGCAATACAGTGCCTCAAAAAAGTCACAGAGATAGACTACGCACGCTACCGCCTAATTTTTATGCATTACAAAAGCCGAACTACCTGTAAAAATAGTCACGATACGGTAATAAGGAGATTTTAAGGTAAGAATAGTAGTTTTACCGCGGAATTAATAGTAACATCTATGTGGAAATATTTTTTCTTATTACGGTGGGTGACCTAATACAGTCAAAGTGGCTGACTTTTTAATATGGCGCTAACACTATACAATTTCGTACAGCTCGCCAAGTGGAAGACTGCCGAAGAGGTCGCCGCGCTGATTCGGTCGCTGCCGGTGGAAGAGCAGCCTAAACAGATCATCGTCACACGAAAGGGAATGTTGGACCCTCTCGAGGTAAGAGCCCTTCTTATTAGCACCACGAAAGTAGCTACTGAGGCAATAAAAACAAGCCTTAACTAGGGTGAGACACAACCTGATAATTTCTTCTGCACGATGCAATGTTTTGTTCACCATAAGAGCGTCGAATGTATATGAATTTTAAGTTTGAAAGAGGTCTCCAAAGTGCTAGTACGTACTGGTATAGAAACCACGAAACGGTACTAGGCCGTTAGGCAAATTAAAACTACCTAAAACTTACTTGGGAGGTGATCACCATAACTTTGGCCTTCTTATATCACCAATGGCAGACCACAATCGGAGAAACATTATAGCCAGAACAATCTTACAGACCAGCCTGGTAGTGACTAGTGATTGATTTGGTTACTTTTCCGTTGCTGCAGCGATTTAAGGTTCTCTTTCGATTACAATCAGGCGACAAAAGAATATTATACCTATAAAAAAGACATCATTTAATGGAGAGTTGAAATACATATATCTACCTATTTTATAATCACACAAATTTTGCTCCCTTCACTATTTAAACACAACAAAACACTAACAAAATATCATTTCTTCTACAGGTCCACTTGCTCGACTTCCCCAACATCGTGATCAAGGGCTCGGAGCTGCAGCTGCCGTTCCAGGCCTGTCTGAAGGTGGAGAAGTTCGGAGACCTCATCCTGAAGGCCACCGAGCCGCAGATGGTGCTCTTCAACTTGTACGATGACTGGCTGAAGACTATTTCATCATACACGGTATGATTTTGGTTTTGAATGTAAGGGAGCGACCTATCACCTTTTCGCTCCAAACCATCCTCACCTGCCCGTGGTGCACCCTGCCGAACAACAAACGAGGCTCTGGCTAACCGACTGATGGCGGTAAAACCATCACGATAGAAGGCGTAGCTAAATACCACAGGCCGATAACGGGCAGCAGCGTCACCGGAGCAAGAAGCTACGCCCTGCGATCGCCAACCCGCCTGCCCAGCGTGGCGATTATGGGTATATCCTCCAGAAGTTTGCCCTAGGTGGCGAACAACTGGAGAGGCCTATGTCCAGCAGTGGACTGCAATAGGCTGATGATGATGATGGTATGATTTACCTAACGCGTCATTATTGGGCGCTTCCGATCAATCAACTGCACGCTTCGGCCAATCACAACGCAGCATACGCGCTGCTGCATGACAGCGCGATATCAAAAGTGAAAGAATCATCATCATCAGTCTTTCGCAGTCTGCTGCTGGGCTTAGACCTTTCCAATTGTTCCCCACTTACTATACTACCGATACCAAACCTAACTATACCTATGAAAATCGTGGAGAAATGGTAATAAAAGAAGATCTAATTAGCTGCGACATACTCCGACATACATTATGTAAAAATAGTGGTATTGATCTTAGCAAAGCTAGATATGATGACTCGCGTAGGGGTCCTGAATCCAGAGAGTCCCTGTGCTCTGGGGGCGGCCGGCGGCTGCGCGTGCGCTGACCGCGCGACGACGCGGCGCCGCCCGTCTGAGACTACGCTATCTGATCTATTCAAAATCAAAAATCTTCCTTATTTGTAAGAGAAAAAGACTTGTAATATTACTTGATCCAAGTAAGACACCTCGCACACTAGTCAAACTGCAGAGTTGAATTCCATTATTATGATTGCAAATCATCACAGCCTCTTTTCTAATGACCATCGAGCGAACGGTTGTTACAACTGTCTGAGTAAATACTCTAAGGTCTACTAAAGAACTTGTTTACTCCAACGGTTATCGGTTCTGCGGCTTATATGGTCAGCCCACTGCTTCTCACTCAGCTTAATTATTCATTGATCTACGTCGATTGTTCTCTGTCGTATCACCTCGTTTCGGATCCGATCTCTTAACAATATAACATGTATAATGTAGGCTTTCCGCCCAGATGCCCCACCCATATCTGTAATTGTGTTAAAACGTTACAATGGTGTGTCATACAGGCGTTCAGCCGTCTGATCCTGATCCTGCGCGCTCTGCACGTGAACACGGAACGCACCAAGGTCCTGCTGAAGCCGGACAAGACGACGCTGACGGAGCCGCACCACATCTGGCCCACGCTGTCCGACGACGACTGGATCAAGGTCGAGGTGCAGCTGAAGGACCTCATACTGGCCGACTACGGCAAGAAGAACAAGTGAGTATGGCGTCGTACAGGTCAGCCGTCTGACACTGAAGGAGACGGAGCGCAAAGTCCTGCTGAGACCGGACAAGACCACGCTGATCGACGACGACTGGATCAAGGTCGAGGTGCAGCTGAAGGACCTCATACTGGCCGACTACGGCAAGAAGAACAAGTGAGTATGGCGTCGTACAGGTCAGCCGTCTGACACTGAAGGAGACGCAGCGCAAGGTCCTGCTGAGACCGGACAAGACCAAGGTCGAGGTGCAGCTGAAGGACCTCATACTGGCCGACTACGGCAAGAAGAACAAGTGAGTACAATGACATTACTGTGGTGTTGACCGGCCCAAAACTGGCTGATTGGAACATGGAAGTCGCCGTCCGGATACGGCATGGAAAACATAATGATGAATGAAGTTTATTAGATCCATCTGGTTGCTCCGTTCCTCAAAGCATAGTCCGTAGGGCCATTCCGAGCAACGCTCTAAGCAGAAGCTCGACCCCCACTTTCCTGCCTAATTTTTCTAGAGTGTCTTACAAGTAATCAAGTCAATATAAACCACATTTATATATTTTTAGCAGTATAAATAGTAGGTATATTATTTACAACAACATAAACATTGTTGTGGTTGAGATACATTGTCATAATGCTACACAAACATGTTCGATTTCGATATCTATATTTTGTTACTGTCAAACTGTTTACAAAAAGATAATGATACCGAATTCACACCATGTTTCCGTGGTGTTCAGAATCTCACGAACGGCTTGCCTCAAACTAGAGTGTATCCTTGTATTGTAAAATGAAACTATAAGCGCCTACCACAATCCGCTACAGAGTGCTACAATGCTGTTTAGGCTGATGAACACTTGTATAATAAATATCCTATCCGCAGTGTGAACGTGGCATCGCTCACACAATCCGAGATCCGCGACATTATCCTGGGCATGGAGATATCCGCGCCGTCCGCGCAACGGCAGCAGATCGCCGAGATTGAGAAGCAGAGCAAGGAGCAGAGCCAGCTCACCGCCACCACCACGCGGACGGTCAACAAGCACGGAGACGAGATCATCACCTCCACCACCAGCAACTACGAGTCGCAGACGTTCAGGTCAGTGACGCACCACCACGCACATTGGGGCCATCATCTTTTCGCTCCAAGCCACCCTCACATGCCGAATGACAGGCAGCAGCGTCTCCGGAACGAGAAGCTACGCCCTACGATCACCAACATGCCGGCCCATCGTGGCGATTGTGGGCAAAGCCTCCAGATGTTTGCCCAAAGTGGCGAACAGCTATAAAGGCCTACGTACTGCTGTAGACTGCGATAGGCTGACGATGATGATAAGTGGGGTCAGGGTCTCACTATTCGAGCAAAGCCAGCTCATCACCAGCAACTACGAGTCGCAGACGTTCAGGTCAGTGACAAATGAGGCCTGAGGCCACCTAGAAACTGACATTTTCTAGGTAAATAATAGGACGCATTACGATAATCAGTAGTAACTAAATCACATGTTTATCAGAATTGCAGTCATACTGATTCAATATCAGACGTGACAGCGGGCAAATAACAAACATGCATTTCAAAAGAGTATCTAACCATGTTGTATGTGTAAATACTTACATGCGTTTTGCTCCCACAGTTCAAAGACGGAATGGCGCGTGCGCGCGATCTCCGCGACGAACCTGCACCTGCGCACGAACCACATCTACGTGAGCTCGGACGACATCAAGGAGAGCGGCTACACCTACATCCTGCCCAAGAACCTGCTCAAGAAGTTCGTCACCATCTCCGACCTTAGGGCGCAGGTAACGTAAACTACTTAAATTTGACCTTGCTTTGTGTTTCTGCTGAAATCGGACATAAATAATTACAAATCACGAATATACAGTTATGGCTATGTACACACAGTTCTGTACTGTTAAATAAAATGAAGAAGTTACTTTAAGTTTCGGTCGTTCGAAAGTACCGGCTATATTGTGGCCGAAACCAAAATTTCCAGAAGTAAAAATTCGAAGAAGAAGCTGCAAGAAACTCATCAATTTTGCCTTTTTTTCAAAAATATACACAATTGTCATACTTTTGATGTCATACATTAATACAATATTTGTTAAGTGCAGGCGAGCAGCTCATTATGTCCATGTAATATTATCGTCTAGGAAGTCTTGTAGTATCGTAGCTGCCTAGGTCACCCGATCGACGCATGTAGTATCTCACCATTGACTCGTTCGTTCCAGATCGCGTGCTACCTGTACGGCACGCAGCCGGCGGACAACCCGATGGTGCGCGAGGTGCACTGCGCGGTGGTGCCGCCGCAGTGGGGCACGCACCAGCAGGTGCACCTGCCGCGCCAGCTGCCCAAGCACCCCGCCCTCGCGCACCTGCAGCCGCTCGGCTGGATGCACACGCAGCCCAACGAGCTGCCGCAGCTGTCGCCGCAGGTAATACTACCCGATGGTGCGCCAGGTGCACTGCGCGGTGGTGCCGCCGCAGTGGGGCACGCACCAGCAGGTGCACCTGCCGCGCCAGCTGCCCAAGCACCCCGCCCTCGCGCACCTGCAGCCGCTCGGCTGGATGCACACGCAGCCCAACGAGCTGCCGCAGCTGTCGCCGCAGGTAATACTACCCGATGGTGCGCCAGGTGCACTGCGCGGTGGTGCCGCCGCAGTGGGGCACGCACCAGCAGGTGCACCTGCCGCGCCAGCTGCCCAAGCACCCCGCCCTCGCGCACCTGCAGCCGCTCGGCTGGATGCACACGCAGCCCAACGAGCTGCCGCAGCTGTCGCCGCAGGTAATACTACCCGATGGTGCGCCAGGTGCACTGCGCGGTGGTGCCGCCGCAGTGGGGCACGCACCAGCAGGTGCACCTGCCGCGCCAGCTGCCCAAGCACCCCGCCCTCGCGCACCTGCAGCCGCTCGGCTGGATGCACACGCAGCCCAACGAGCTGCCGCAGCTGTCGCCGCAGGTAATACTACCCGATGGTGCGCCAGGTGCACTGCGCGGTGGTGCCGCCGCAGTGGGGCACGCACCAGCAGGTGCACCTGCCGCGCCAGCTGCCCAAGCACCCCGCCCTCGCGCACCTGCAGCCGCTCGGCTGGATGCACACGCAGCCCAACGAGCTGCCGCAGCTGTCGCCGCAGGTAATACTACCCGATGGTGCGCCAGGTGCACTGCGCGGTGGTGCCGCCGCAGTGGGGCACGCACCAGCAGGTGCACCTGCCGCGCCAGCTGCCCAAGCACCCCGCCCTCGCGCACCTGCAGCCGCTCGGCTGGATGCACACGCAGCCCAACGAGCTGCCGCAGCTGTCGCCGCAGGTAATACTACCCGATGGTGCGCCAGGTGCACTGCGCGGTGGTGCCGCCGCAGTGGGGCACGCACCAGCAGGTGCACCTGCCGCGCCAGCTGCCCAAGCACCCCGCCCTCGCGCACCTGCAGCCGCTCGGCTGGATGCACACGCAGCCCAACGAGCTGCCGCAGCTGTCGCCGCAGGTAATACTACCCGATGGTGCGCCAGGTGCACTGCGCGGTGGTGCCGCCGCAGTGGGGCACGCACCAGCAGGTGCACCTGCCGCGCCAGCTGCCCAAGCACCCCGCCCTCGCGCACCTGCAGCCGCTCGGCTGGATGCACACGCAGCCCAACGAGCTGCCGCAGCTGTCGCCGCAGGTAATACTACCCGATGGTGCGCCAGGTGCACTGCGCGGTGGTGCCGCCGCAGTGGGGCACGCACCAGCAGGTGCACCTGCCGCGCCAGCTGCCCAAGCACCCCGCCCTCGCGCACCTGCAGCCGCTCGGCTGGATGCACACGCAGCCCAACGAGCTGCCGCAGCTGTCGCCGCAGGTAATACTACCCGATGGTGCGCCAGGTGCACTGCGCGGTGGTGCCGCCGCAGTGGGGCACGCACCAGCAGGTGCACCTGCCGCGCCAGCTGCCCAAGCACCCCGCCCTCGCGCACCTGCAGCCGCTCGGCTGGATGCACACGCAGCCCAACGAGCTGCCGCAGCTGTCGCCGCAGGTAATACTACCCGATGGTGCGCCAGGTGCACTGCGCGGTGGTGCCGCCGCAGTGGGGCACGCACCAGCAGGTGCACCTGCCGCGCCAGCTGCCCAAGCACCCCGCCCTCGCGCACCTGCAGCCGCTCGGCTGGATGCACACGCAGCCCAACGAGCTGCCGCAGCTGTCGCCGCAGGTAATACTACCCGATGGTGCGCCAGGTGCACTGCGCGGTGGTGCCGCCGCAGTGGGGCACGCACCAGCAGGTGCACCTGCCGCGCCAGCTGCCCAAGCACCCCGCCCTCGCGCACCTGCAGCCGCTCGGCTGGATGCACACGCAGCCCAACGAGCTGCCGCAGCTGTCGCCGCAGGTAATACTACCCGATGGTGCGCCAGGTGCACTGCGCGGTGGTGCCGCCGCAGTGGGGCACGCACCAGCAGGTGCACCTGCCGCGCCAGCTGCCCAAGCACCCCGCCCTCGCGCACCTGCAGCCGCTCGGCTGGATGCACACGCAGCCCAACGAGCTGCCGCAGCTGTCGCCGCAGGTAATACTACCCGATGGTGCGCCAGGTGCACTGCGCGGTGGTGCCGCCGCAGTGGGGCACGCACCAGCAGGTGCACCTGCCGCGCCAGCTGCCCAAGCACCCCGCCCTCGCGCACCTGCAGCCGCTCGGCTGGATGCACACGCAGCCCAACGAGCTGCCGCAGCTGTCGCCGCAGGTAATACTACCCGATGGTGCGCCAGGTGCACTGCGCGGTGGTGCCGCCGCAGTGGGGCACGCACCAGCAGGTGCACCTGCCGCGCCAGCTGCCCAAGCACCCCGCCCTCGCGCACCTGCAGCCGCTCGGCTGGATGCACACGCAGCCCAACGAGCTGCCGCAGCTGTCGCCGCAGGTAATACTACCCGATGGTGCGCCAGGTGCACTGCGCGGTGGTGCCGCCGCAGTGGGGCACGCACCAGCAGGTGCACCTGCCGCGCCAGCTGCCCAAGCACCCCGCCCTCGCGCACCTGCAGCCGCTCGGCTGGATGCACACGCAGCCCAACGAGCTGCCGCAGCTGTCGCCGCAGGTAATACTACCCGATGGTGCGCCAGGTGCACTGCGCGGTGGTGCCGCCGCAGTGGGGCACGCACCAGCAGGTGCACCTGCCGCGCCAGCTGCCCAAGCACCCCGCCCTCGCGCACCTGCAGCCGCTCGGCTGGATGCACACGCAGCCCAACGAGCTGCCGCAGCTGTCGCCGCAGGTAATACTACCCGATGGTGCGCCAGGTGCACTGCGCGGTGGTGCCGCCGCAGTGGGGCACGCACCAGCAGGTGCACCTGCCGCGCCAGCTGCCCAAGCACCCCGCCCTCGCGCACCTGCAGCCGCTCGGCTGGATGCACACGCAGCCCAACGAGCTGCCGCAGCTGTCGCCGCAGGTAATACTACCCGATGGTGCGCCAGGTGCACTGCGCGGTGGTGCCGCCGCAGTGGGGCACGCACCAGCAGGTGCACCTGCCGCGCCAGCTGCCCAAGCACCCCGCCCTCGCGCACCTGCAGCCGCTCGGCTGGATGCACACGCAGCCCAACGAGCTGCCGCAGCTGTCGCCGCAGGTAATACTACCCGATGGTGCGCCAGGTGCACTGCGCGGTGGTGCCGCCGCAGTGGGGCACGCACCAGCAGGTGCACCTGCCGCGCCAGCTGCCCAAGCACCCCGCCCTCGCGCACCTGCAGCCGCTCGGCTGGATGCACACGCAGCCCAACGAGCTGCCGCAGCTGTCGCCGCAGGTAATACTACCCGATGGTGCGCCAGGTGCACTGCGCGGTGGTGCCGCCGCAGTGGGGCACGCACCAGCAGGTGCACCTGCCGCGCCAGCTGCCCAAGCACCCCGCCCTCGCGCACCTGCAGCCGCTCGGCTGGATGCACACGCAGCCCAACGAGCTGCCGCAGCTGTCGCCGCAGGTAATACTACCCGATGGTGCGCCAGGTGCACTGCGCGGTGGTGCCGCCGCAGTGGGGCACGCACCAGCAGGTGCACCTGCCGCGCCAGCTGCCCAAGCACCCCGCCCTCGCGCACCTGCAGCCGCTCGGCTGGATGCACACGCAGCCCAACGAGCTGCCGCAGCTGTCGCCGCAGGTAATACTACCCGATGGTGCGCCAGGTGCACTGCGCGGTGGTGCCGCCGCAGTGGGGCACGCACCAGCAGGTGCACCTGCCGCGCCAGCTGCCCAAGCACCCCGCCCTCGCGCACCTGCAGCCGCTCGGCTGGATGCACACGCAGCCCAACGAGCTGCCGCAGCTGTCGCCGCAGGTAATACTACCCGATGGTGCGCCAGGTGCACTGCGCGGTGGTGCCGCCGCAGTGGGGCACGCACCAGCAGGTGCACCTGCCGCGCCAGCTGCCCAAGCACCCCGCCCTCGCGCACCTGCAGCCGCTCGGCTGGATGCACACGCAGCCCAACGAGCTGCCGCAGCTGTCTCCGCAGGTAACCTACCCCTGCTGCCCGTGTCAGTCCACTGCTGGACATATTTTTAAGAGAGGTAGGGCATAGCGAATCTTCGCTCGAATGGAGCCGCCCGTCCGGGGAAGGACCTCCACCCTATAGAAAACCGCAGTCAAATGACCTCTGGGTCGTATTTCTGCCGGTGAATAGGGTTTCCGGAGCTCGTGGGGGGCTAGGGTTGAGCCGGCATGGCGGTGGCAACTGACAAGTAACTGACCAGTTACTTGCCCGTTGTCACAGCGACTTGGGCTTCTCTTTCGCTTTCCATCAGGTCGTAGGGAAGCCATTATGACGAGACACTATAAAAAAAAATATAGGCCTCCCAATGGTCGCCAAGGAATGTAATGGAGCGACGTATCATCTTTTGGGTCCAAGCCGCTGCAAGCAATAAAGGAGGCGCTGGCAATAGACTGGTGGCGGTACAAACATCACAATTAAAGGCGTAGCTAAATACCACAGACCGTTGACTGGCAGCAGCGCCACTGGAGCCAGAAGCTACGCTGCGATCGCCAACCCGCCTGCCCAGCGTGGCGATTATGGGTATAATCCTCCAGATGTTTGCGCTTTAATTTTGAAAAAAAAAAAACAATCTTTTTAGCGGCCAACAAATACTCGTCTACCCTATTCTATAAACAATCATTCTCCCATTCCCAGGACATAACGACCCACGCGAAAGTAATGGCTGAAAACCCGACATGGGACGGCGAGAAGACGATCATAATCACCTGCTCCTTCACGCCCGGCTCCTGCTCGCTGACCGCGTACAAGCTGACGCCCAGCGGCTACGAGTGGGGCGCGCGCAACACGGACCGCGGCAACAACCCCAAGGGGTACCTGCCCAGCCACTACGAGAGGGTGCAGATGCTGCTGTCCGACAGGTTCCTGGGGTACTTCATGGTGCCCAGTCAGGGGAGCTGGAATTATAACTTTATGGGTGAGTTGACAACACATAGGTATAATAAAGAAAATGTGTCCATGTTGAATGTTTAGAACAAAAACATTCTAGAGAAAGAATTAAAAAATGTCTGTGCACACTATCTTTCGATAAGTAGTGGACGGATTTGATCGAAACTATTTGGTTTTATAGCGAATAAGGTGTAACATTTGTATGTTACCCAGGCTATAATTTGAATCTTGAACCCAAGTTGCAATAACAACACCTAAGTATAAGATATACAGTGACTTAGAAATAAATGTTCAGTTTGATGAGCATTTTCATAACAACAATATAAATAATAATAATTATCTAACATTACATGCATTATCTGCGATCATGTAAGTTGTTGGTACCAGAACAACAAATGTGCCATAAATATGAATATATATATTTTTCCCATGATGTGGTCCGAATTCTTCAATTTCCCTCGAAAATTTGCAAATACGGATATCTATCAATACTTTGCACTAACCTAAACGAACTCCTCCCCAGGCGTGCGTCACGACCCGAACATGAAGTACGGCGTGCAGCTGGGCAACCCCCGCGAGTTCTACCACGAGGTGCACCGGCCCGCTCACTTCATGAACTTCGCTGCAATGGAGGACGCCGCCGCGCCCACCCTCGCCGCTGACAGAGAAGACCTGTTCGCTTAAACTAGACGCATAGTCATACAAACGATTCTTAAGTCAAAGCTGTAAAGTCCAATTTTGTTGATGTTGTTGATCAATACAAATAAGTGTAACTTTCGCGTTCCATCGCGCAAATGTAACGAATCTTGAAGAGCCTTAATTGAATTTGGTTCAACTCACACTGGCGCAGAGTCGAAGCGATGCGTCATGTTTTTTTCGTCTACGGCATATTCTTATTTATTGTTCCATTATGTAAATACAAACTTGTGCTATGACTCGATACGAGGGTCGAAGCGCGAATGCGCGAGCTCAACGCGTTTACATAGCACAGTTTCTTATTTAAATAATGGAATAATAGAGAAGAATATGTATTATTCAAAAATAAAAATAACGCGTCGCGTCGTTTCGACTCTGCGCCAGTGTGAGTTGAGCCTTATACTGCAAAGATCTATCAGCTACCTTCTTGATTAATTTGGTGTATATCTAGTAGACATTTTTGTTTTATAATTAACTAACAGTTCTTTCGTTTTTTTTGCGCACTTTTTTTATGATGTTATTGTAAGTAAAAGTTCCATCTTGCTTTATTTACAGCAGGTCTAGTATAAGTAAACGAACCGGTGATAAGTGAGACTATTTTCCCTAGGGGATCATGGAGTTGTTAAAACAATATGGATCGCCTGTAAATAGTAATAAAATAAATGATTTTAATACATTTACTTTGTGTATTTATTTGTTAATCAATATAGGAAAAGATCGAAGAGTATATCTCTTGAGTGTACTGAGTTTCATTATAGTTTCTTTTGGCTTCTCCATTGACTTTTCACAATTATATCCTAAAGCATTATTGGATTCCTAATGTTTAGATTTGAAAATGTTCAAGGTCCCACCCTGAACTTGTAAGTCGTCGCACATATTATATGCCGCGGTCACATATTGGATTCAACTTTGCGTCCAATCACTGTCCAATGCCCAATACTAACGCGCTCAATGTCATCATTGTGTCAAAAGTACTGATACACACACTTAAGTGCATTGGGCGCAAAACGTTACGTTTGGTGCAAATATCTCCAATGTGTGGCCGCGGCTATGTCTCCTCAACTTACACGCTCAGAGTACTATGTAACGCTATCCGTGCGCTATCCATTAGGATCATGGAAGTAATAAGTACGTACCTAGTACTTAATACTTCCATGATTAGGATGTACCGGACCATAGACTAACAATTATTACCCACAAAAAATTCAGGGCTACAAGTTACAAGGTGACGAAACTAAAATACTAGGTTCATTCCGAAACTACGGAGTAGGCCCTCTTCTAAATCAGCATGACAAGAGTACACTTCCGATGAATCTATTATCTGGACTTGTAGCATTTCGTCCTGTATGGGTACATGAGACTAACTTATTCGTCTATTCAGCGAGCTTAAAATCGAAACCGAAGTTTCATTGAAATCAATTTAATACGAGCATATTACTAAAAATTAACGTAAAACAGCTTCTACAATCTTGAGAGAGGCAACAGTATGACGCTGTGGCGGAAATAGTGCTATAATTTGACTACCTACATGACGACGGTTAGCGGCTTTGAAGTTTGAATGACGGTACCTACAGTAAGTTGTAATTATAGTCTTTTTCAGATAGGATGGGTACGCTGACACATCCAGTGACACTTGTCAACGAATCCTTTTTACGCAATTTCTATGACAAAATGATAAAAAATCATCAAAACAAAAAGTGTTTTCACTTTGTTTATTACGCATGATAACAAAGATTTACTTTAATTTGTATTTGAAACCATAAATAACATTATAATGTACATAACTAAAGAAATCGAATACATTCAATATTTCTTATCAGTAATGCTTGATGCGTAAATTGAAACGTATTTTCATAGGGATTGAAACATTGAAATCGTTATAATACCGATTTAATCGTAAAATCGCTTCACGATTTTTCAACTATTGTATAAATTTTATTAAATATTTAAATTTATTGATAAAGGATAAGCAGTTATCTTTGTAAAATCGAAAATCATGTATAACACGACTGAGATATTACATTTAATTGGGTAGGTTAATCTTAATTCAAATAATTATCTATGTAAAATGAAGAATAGAGAGATTCTTCAAACTCAGATTGATTTAATGATTAGTTTTACATAATTTTGGATGATAAATAAATATTTTTTTATTAAATCATGCAATTTTTAATTATCTCGAAATCGATTCTCTCTCCATACAAAATGAAATCGATAAATCTTAAAACCGATTTTTTTACCTTCGATTTTCATTTTACCACATGACTATAAACTTCAAATCCCAAGTGTCAGCGTACCCATCCTATCTGAAAAAGACTATACAATATTGGGCGTCCAATAAGGTTATGTATACGATATTAGTCTATGGCATCTTCCAACCGACTAACCGGAAGCCAAATAGTTGGCACGACTTTATTTAATGGTAAAAAAACAGATGAGGCATGGTGGCCGAATGTTGAAAAAAAATTTAACGGACAGGATTATAGTAAACATTAAACTTGTTTGAGGAAACTTGACAGAGTTGGTGAAATAGTAGCTCGACGATATGTGGTCGTCTGTACATATCATAGGCTTATTTAATGTATGCAGGCATTAAAAAAAAATTTAAATGTTAAGCCTGTATAAAATGTAATTTCTTTGTGTTTTTTAAAGTGTGATTTGTGTATTAAAAGTTGGTCTGACAGTTGAGATGACAATGACAGCATTGACAGCTGCCCCTGCCTGTTCGCTTGTTGTGGTTTTGTGGATTTGATACAATAAAAATAATTCGCCTGCGGAATTGCGGATTTTATCTTGATAACAATTTTACTAACGAACTGCGTTAATCATGGCCGATACTGATGTTTTCGAAGACAATCAATATCCAGACAACGACGAGTTTGTACCGTATGTAACAGCCGGCAACCTGGCTCAGAAAAATGGCGCGAAAGTTACTCTTTGGGGCAAAGTTACCAAGGTGTCTGCTAGTGAAGGATTTTATGTGAAAACAGTGGATGATCAAGAAACCCTGATAAGGGTGAAGAAACCATTGAATGAACCACTAGAAGGATGGTATGAAATCCATGGCGTGTCGCAAGGGAAAAGTGTACTTTGTGACGAATATGTGCCTCTGTCCGATGATTTGTGTAAAAATATGGATACAGAGGGCCACAGAGGACTAGCGAGGCTGCTGGCGGCGCTCGACGATCCTTGGAACCTAGGGGACGACGGCTCTAGTGCCCTGAACGGAATTACAGAAATGGAATAGTCTTTGGTTTTTAGGTTAGGTTAGAATGTTTATTATTGTGATACTTCTCTCAGTCTAAGTCTCTTGATTTCTACAAATCACTTACGTTGTTGGCATTTCAACATTTATAAATGCTTGTTGTTCAACACTGTAAAATAAAACTAAGTTTTCCATTATTTGTAAATGTTTTATTTATCAAAAATGTATAATACTCATTATATCACTTACATTATTATCAGGGTATAAAAGACATACAGGAAGATATAAAAGACTTACAGGTAATATTTATATTGATTAATTCGTTTTACATTATGACATTTAGGGTTATAAAAAATAATGATTTGGGGTTTTTTCTATGAAGTCAATAGCTGACCTTTCGGAAGTTCTCATCTATGTATGTAATAACTTGTAGCACTATGAATATTCCATAATCATAAAGTCTACCTTGGAAAAATTTATATCAATATTGTTTTATGGGTATTTCACTTCCCGATATATTAGGAGACTTCCGGTTGGCACTATAAAGTTTATACTTTGTTTCAGCCTGGAATGCTAATAAAGCAGACAATTAATTTGCAACCATGATATCACCAGCTGGAAACAATACATATAGGTGCACAGCATTAGAATTGATCACACAGGTATGATCATAATGTACTTTCTCTACCCAAATGTTTGTCTTTTACAGATCACTTAGTCATTAGACCACCTCAATTTAATGAAGATCAATATGTCTTTATACCTAGGTCTAAGTCAATTGTTTGGTATGCATTATAGATTAAATAAAAGGAAAATAGGGACACTCACAAGGAGTAAAATAGCCAAAACAAAAGATAACATTGATTCAGAGTTGCAAAGAAACTGGCACACCAACATCCTATTATAGTTCATTCGCGTTAAGAAAATAGTGACTGACAGGTCACTGACAGGCCACTAGCCAATTAAAACGCTATAAATAAAACGCTAGAAATAAAATTTCTAGCGTTTTAATTGGCTAGTGGCCTGTCAGTGACCTGTCAGTCACTATTTTCTTAACGCGAATGAACTATAGAGGATTATTGAGGTACCTAATGGTACTTAATCGCACCACAAGAGGCCTGATTGGACCAGCCAGCATGACGAACAACCACACCAGGAAACAATTACCATACAATATTCTTTCAAAGCAGTGATTATTATATTGTATGTCAGTGTATCTGTGAAATACAATCCGTGTTCAGCACACAACTCTGGGGTAGGCGCGCACTTGTCCCAATTCCCTGTCCCTCTTCTCCTGGATTCTCATTCTCTTTTCATGTAGCACCGCAATGGAGAGTGCACCCTCTATGCATGTAACTGGACGATTCCTGTGAGTAAGTTAAAATTAGAGATTAATGTGTGGAGATTGTTAGTGCTCATTTTGGGGCTAGTTAAAGGAATGTTAATGAATGGGCTTGTTATTTTTTTATTAAAGACTGCAGAGGTACAAAACACAACATACTATACTGCCGTCATACGGAAGAAGGGCGCTTCTACATAAAGTTGAAAACGGAGAAAAAAAATATTTAGTGATTTTAAAATTTAAAACGTTGCTGTCTTGCAGAAAATTGATATTTTAATAAATTTTCAATTGAAAAACTTGTATACTAACGTAAGCTATCAGGACATGTAAATTAAATTAAATTAATTAAATATTATTTATTAAAAAACGCAATTTTCCCTTTCTTCTTAGTAAAAAAAATCCAAACAAAACTGCAATACTTCATTGAAAAGGCGTATCTGGCTAGATACGTCTTTTCAACGTAGTGTATTGTTGAAACGTCTTTTCATTGTATCATTATGTGATTCAGGCTAAATAGAAAAGGGCGTATTTAGCCATTTACTGCTTTTTTACTAAGTATTGCAACCCCAATATTAAGACAATCTCACTAATATAACAAACGCGAAAGTTTTCTTGTATGGAACGATAGATATGTGGATGAAAGTTTGTTACTCTGTCATGCAAAAACTCCTTAACGGATTTTAATGAAACTTTGCAGGCATATAGATTGTGATAAATTATGAAACTCTTTATATCACAAACACAGACATTATAGGAAAGCATAATATTACAAATAACATATTAGGCGGTCTTATCGCTTGTAGCGATCTCTTCGAAACAAACTTCAGATTGGGGAAACCGTTTCAGAAGAGATGGGTATACTGGTGCAAAACTATCTATTATTAAGTGAAGTACCTACTTGCATACCTATGCATCAGATTAACACATAGACTATAAATTATAAGAACATTTTCATTTTTTAATTTAAAATTTCGGGAACGTATATAATACGGACTAATTTATTTGAAATGAAATGAAATGTTTATTTCCAGTAATAGAGTACAATCGTTCCATGTACAAAAACATACGGTCTTAATTAAAATAAAAACTAAATTAACTACTACAGGAACCTTTAAAAGTTAAAAGACTGTTATACTGTAATTTATTGACATTGTCAACGAAATTATTTTTTGGACACGACAAGTACTGACATCGCGATAAATGAGAATTGGGATGTGGCCACTAGACGCAATAAATTCCTAAATACCATTCTAGTAAAAGAGGACATTGTATAATATCTGAGCACCTAGTTGCTTATACATTTTTGATTTAATTAAAACCGTTTCATTATATCTTTAGTCTATCACTGCCACCTCAAACAGAATTAGGAAAACGGCATACATTTTTAAATCTCTTAGACACTCAGCACCCAAAAAGATTCTCCTTCTAGTATACAAAGCCATTTGTCAGTCAATAATAATGTATTGTATCAGAGTGTGGGGTGGTGCCGCCAAGTCCTCAATGATGGAACTTGAACGAGCCCAACGTACCGCTCTCAAGGTCATGCTCTGTAAACCTTTCCGTTTTGCCACCAACTTGTTATACCAAGAGTGTAATGTTCTCAGAGTTAGACAACTTTATATACTGCGGGCAATAATGCACGTTCACAAAATCACTCTGAAATCCACAAATTACAAAAACCTTTTAAAGCAACGTGTGTTCAAAGTTCCCATCATTAGAGTGCGCACCGCATTTGCCAAACGGCACCCATCATTTCTTTTAACGCGGTTGTACAACAAAGCATGTCGCAGTGTAGACATTAAGTCACTACCCGTATATGAGATCAAGTCAGTCATCGAGTCGTGGCTGATGGACATGGACTATGCTGAGACAGAGAAACTCCTTTGTTAACCTACCCTTTACTTTACTCCCCAGCTTACCCACACGCGCATACACACGCAGACGCACACTCACTCATACACTCACACCCCATACACACACACACACACGCACACCACACACACGCACACCACACACACCACTACACAAAATACACCTACTTCACATGATTAGAGTCTCCATTTATTTTTATTGTAATTAACTCCTTTAAAAAAAACCTTACTTAATGTCCCTTTATTATGCCCTTTGCACCTAACCAAATTCAAATTAACTCTGGTTGATTGCCCGAGTCTGGTGTCTACAGAATTGCGCTACATGGTAACCGTGCTACTGACTGCTGCGTTACAAGCAATTATGCTTAGTGCAGGGTCGCTAGATTTAAGAGATTATTGTAGACGTTTTAAGGAAATAAAGTTATTATTATTATTATTATTATTGCTTAGAAAAATGAGGGATGTCACGTCCTTCATAAGCCTTACTTTGTAAATATACAAAGTAATCATGTTTTTGCTTGCTACTTAAAATAATATCAGTTGGCTTAACAACAGCAAACAGTGAAATAAATGATGTATGTGACTTACTTACTATAATAAAGAAGTTCTTCGTATAATACTAGAAGCAAATATAACTGAAAAACTAGAGCTGAAAATGATGACTGACGTACACTACTTACAAACACAGCCAGCCACCGAGGTTGCAATGCATTATTTAGCAATAAATTACACTACATACAGGAATTGTGTACAGTCCAAATAAGTCCACCGGAATCTGTTAATGAATTACAGGTTAATAAAGATCTCAAATCACAAAAATCTTACCGCGCTCTCAGAAGGTCCGAGAAATATGAAGACGTAGGGAAAATCAGATCTGAAGTAGACAGCTGAGAGGATACCATTTAGGTACCATTGACTTTATTTTTAAACTTCGTGAAAGTCTTTTCCTATTAGTCATGATATCGTTAACATGGCTCAGAGTGCCGCGCGCTCGTGGTTAAGTGTCTGGACGTAGCTGATGAAATATGTTCTTTACCGCAGCTCCCACTTCACCACGCACACACATAAATACTAAGTAGAAGAGGCGCTACTACCTCATACGCCATACCGATTTATATTAAAACTAAGTAGGAAAGACGCTATTGCCACATACGCCTTACTGATTTATGTTAATACTAAGTAGAAAAGACGCTACTGCCACATACGCCTTACCGATTAATGTTAATACTTAGATGGAAAGACGTATCTACTCAGATGCGTCTTTTCTTCTTAGTATTATGTAGTTACGCCATTTCAACTTATGAACATTAATATATTTTATAAACGAATAAGACGCTTCTACGTAGTTACGCCTTTTCATCTAAGTATAGTACAGATACGTCTTTTCAATTTAGTGGTCCACCAGAATTTTCGTAGATAAGTCCTTTTTCGTTGTTAATAAAAGCAAAAGTATAAGGTTTTTTCAAAATTTAAAAATACTGGTCGACGCGTCTTTTTCTTGTGATTCCGAATCACTATATAACTCAATTTTGACAAAAGTGTTAGATGCGCCCTTTTTCGGTATGACGGCAGTATAAGTAATATTATTCTCATGTTTTTTCTCATCAACTTTGCAGCACGCTAGCTCCATCTGTTTCTGTTCAGCCCAATAGTTGACAGGTAGAAGATGCATTAAGCATTAAGTCCGCCTTTTGTACACTATTAGTATTGTGCAATAAAGATTTTAAATAAAAACTGGTTTAGCGGTCACAGCCAAATAGATTGCTCAAGATGTTAAATTATTACAAAAATACTATTTTTTATAGGTTTAGACGTTTTTTGAGTTATGACGGCTTAAAGTTGTTTATAACAAAAAATTAATAGGTATTCTTAAGATGTCATCATCATCATCAGCCTATCGCATTCCACTGCTGGACATAGGCCTCTCCAGTTGCTCGCCACTGTGGGCAAACACCTGGAGGCTATACCCATAATCGCTACGCTTGGCAGGCCGGTTGGCGATCGCAGGACGCAGCTTCTCGCCCCGGTGACGATGCTGCCCGTCATCGGTCTGTGGTATATAGCTACGCCTTCAATTGTGATGCTGATGGTTATACCGCCACCGGTCAAATGCCAGGGCCTCGTTTGTTACTCGGTAGGATGCACCACGAGCGGGTGTGGATGGCTTGGAGCGAAAAGATGATGGGTCGCCCCCTTACATTCTTACGATGTAGGTGTAACTATGAAACTAGAATGAACTGTTTCTAAACCTAAGTTTGGATTTTTGTTGAAATACTTACAATCCATGATCCATGATTCAAATTTGTCTGGTTCTCCTTTCTGAGGGTTACGAAGGTCAGATGGCAGTCGCTTCAATGTAATAACCAGACTCGCTAAATCTAGGATCATGGTCAAAGCGGACCCCGGGTCTAGAGGCACAAACCGGGACAACGCTAAAGAGGATAACTTACAATATCTTCCCATTGGGGTCAATCTTCTGCAGCTCCGACTGTATCTTGACGCTGACGGGGCGGTCCTTCCCCCCCCTCAGCGCCAGCTCGGTGAGGTACCTCTTGATGTACAGCTTGAGTTGTGCGTTGTCCTTGCCCAGCCGAGCCTTCTCTGCGCGCAGGCACATCGTCTGCACCCTCACGCGGTTCAGCTTAAGCATGAACTTGTCCAGTTTGCTGTATTCCTTGCATTCGTTCTGAAGTATAAAGTGGTGAGTTTCTTACCGGTTCTTCTCAATAGAAGCTACATTGAAAATCCGGTGGTAGAGTTAGAGTGCGTATGTGCTGAAGTCGTGAGTGTATATGTCACCGGAAAATAACAAGAATCGTAAGTTGATCAATTTCCTAGGTAGTTGATTAACTTCCGGAAAATAATAAACGGCAGTTGAAATGTATTATTTAACGTACGTATTTTAGTAAATTGATCATTTTACGGGGTCTTGCCGTAAAATCATCCGACGAAGGTGAGGTGAACGTTGATTGGTTCAATGGCTCACGTGGCATTATCCCGGCATCCAATCAGGGAAGAGTGTATTAATTTACGGGTAATAGTGCACCGTTAAATAGTACATTGAGCAACGATTGGCTCATTTGAGGACGATTTTACTTGTGTCAAAATCGTAAATTATTAAATGACTGTCAGGCTACCGTAAATTGATCAACTAACTGAAACCCATTGCGTTAAATAATACATTTCAACTACCGTTTGTTATATTCCGAAAGTTAATCAACTACCTAGGAAATTGATCAACTTACGATTCTTGCTATTTTCCGGTGACATATACATACATAGGTGTGATGTGCTGAAGTAAAGATATTTTGAGTTAGAGTTTTAATAATAGCGCGCGTAACCCATGTTCTATGTAGGTCTTACTGAAAGGTACTTTTGTAAGTCTTGTACTACGTGTAGGTACCTACTAATAACGATTTTTACTAGGTGTGTCTTACAAAACAGACTCTAGCCAATTAAATAAATTGACTCCGACGATGAAGTATCAGAAATACTTAGAACGACTGTTATCTGAGACGAGAGTGGAGTAGGCAGGTATAGTGCATGATTTGGTTAACGTTAGTTCAGTCAGCGTGTACCTACTGTACATCATAGTACATATGGGGGTCCCCGAGAGGAGAGAGAGGGAGACGGAGGTAGGGTTTTTAACCCTCTTTTAAAAGTCAGTCGTACAAAATAGATCACGTCTTACACATAGTACTTACTACTTATATTACCTTCATATAAATCCAACATCGTGCTTATAAATGCTGATAAGAGCTTTTGGTACTCACTATCATCGCCCCGTCGAGGTTCTCAAAGTCCTGTATGGCCTCGTCCTCCGCGCCCTTGAGAAAGATTTCGTCATCTTCGAGCTCGTACTTGCGACAGATCTCTTCCATCTGCATTATCTTATTTAGCTTTTCCTTTACGTCTTCGAGCCGCTTAAAATAGAGGTAGAATGTTTGGATTTATAAATACAACAAATTCATCGATTTTTTTTTACTAATACCTATGTACCTAATAATAAAAGTTTCCTGGAGCCCATGACATTATGCCGACATACTATCAGTAGTTAGGTAGGTACGCCCTTGTTTTCAAGCTCGTTTTAAATAGAACGCGCAATCTTATTGAAATTAAGCGATAAGTAATGATTTCGTCGTTGTTTCGAGGATTCGAACGTACCTAAAGTGTGTGATTTTTGAAAAAAAAAAAGTCATCGCTGTTCTATGTCGAAACTCTACCTACCTATATGTATGTATCTGGCACCATTCTCCTATGGGAATTCATGATTATTCCTGATATACCTACTTCCCAGAGAATAAGACCATTTGAAGGGAATAGGTTAGGTACTATATCTGGTCTATTCCCACACTCTCATAGCTAACTGAATACTTTGTTATAACATTCACCTGTATAGCATCCTGGCTAGCATTGACCATAACAGTGAGCTGGGCGTCTCCTTTACCCCTGAACGCCTTAGTCTCTTTCTTCCTCTGGAAGTGCCGCCTCGATAACTCTTCCTTGTGATTCGCCATTTTGGTCAGCTTGTGTTTAATCATGGTCGTCGTTCTAACCCACTCTTTTTGCAGATTGAGCAACATTTCCTTTAGAAAAAGTAGGGTTAATCTACTATACAAAAATAAGTCGGGTTTTCCTCCCTGACGCTATAACTCGAGAACGCACGAACCGATTTCCACGGATTTGAATTCGTTGGAAAGGTCTCGGGCTCCGTGAGGTTTATAGCAAAGAACATTAAGGAAAAAAAATTTTACAGCCATCTGGTGGAGAAACGGAGTTCGCCGGGTTTGCTAGTAAAATATAGATTTAATAGCAGGGTACGTTTCTACAGAAGAGGGGCTGCGTGAACCTGTGCGAATCAGACAAAAAATTACCAATGATGTTGTCCCACTGAAATGCATGTGCTGAGAAGACATGTGCTCTTTGAGCAATGTCATTGGCAGGTACTTAAATTTTTGTTAGCCTCATATAATTGTGACTTATAAATCATCATCAGCCTATTGCTGTCAAATGGTTCTACCAAATGGTTCTGGCTGGACCATAGGTTCAGTTCTTAGGGTTCGCCCATCTGGAGGTCATACCCATAAACGCCACGCTGGGCAGGCGGATTGGCGATCGCAGGGCGTAGCCGGTAACGCTGCTGCCCGTCCTCGGCCTGCGGTATTTAGCTACGGCTTCAATAGTGATGGTTATACCGCCGCCTGTCGGTTTCCAGACCCTCATTTGTTATTCGGCAGGATGTCGTGGGCAGGTTAGGGTGGCTTGGAGCGAAAAGATGATGAGTCGCTTTCTTGCATCTAAAGACTGTGAGACTTATCAAAGTTTTAGTGGTTTACCGTAGCCTGCTGTATCTGATAGTCGTTCTTCGCGATGTCCTTTCTATAGAAGTCGTCCTTCTCCCGCAGCGAGTGGTAGTGGCCCATGATGGGGTTGTGCTGTTCCAGGTAAGAGTTGTACACGTCTCGCAGCTTCGCCCAGTACGTCTCGATCTCTAGCTGCTTGGGGCGGCAGAGTTCACGCATTTCTTCTTCGTGCTGTACAGATAATGAATGATAATTTTTTCGCGAATGATTGCGACTGTGGAAAGAGCTGTTGAGGTTTTCTCAGGGCAATACAGTATAGAGCTTTTAAAGTCTACTTAGGTTTTTGAAGGGTCGACAAAGTACACGAGATGCTCCTGGTGTTGTAGGCGTTATGTGGTCTGTGCCTCTGTGGTAACAGTTTACATTCAGAAGGTAATCATTTTTACTATCAGCGTGATAGAAAAAGAACCTATATTGTTAAAAGTCTCTTTGTCAAGGCATTCTTGGTGTTTCGGTGACATTTTGGATCATACTATCAATCATATGTTAGGTTAGGGTTAAGTAGGTACAATTTTCCCTGTAGGAACTGCTTCAAACGTGTTGTTTTTTTGGAATTTTGAATCATGTCTCAAATAAAAAGGGTAAATAAGGGAAGGCTGTGATAGTATTATACCTAAGCTTGTTTTCTTTTTAAAAAGTGAGAATATTTTGTCTAAGGATTCTAGTCGAAGGAGGTGTACTAGGCGGGCTGAAAAGTTCGTAGGCTAGCATAGAAAAAAAATTTTTTTTGATGGAATTTGATTTTATTATTCAATGTAGTTCCTTTTTAAGGCGATATAGAGATTTTAGCGGTCCTACAATTTTTCGATACCATTTTATCAAACGATTTGTCATAAGCATCAAACTAGGCTTCACTTTCGGTGATCACCTTTTCATTTGTGCGAATTTTGTGTTCAGTGAGCATCCTGGTTAAGGTCTGAGAACAGAAAAAAGCCAATATAGGACGGGTCTGGAGGGTACGGTGGATAGGGAAACAATTCGAAATCCAATTCATGAAATTTTGCCATCGATTTCATTGATTTGTGATACGGTGCATTGTCTTTATGAAACAGCACTTTTTTATCTTCAAATGAGGCCGCTCTTCGTAATTTCATCTTCTAAGCACTTCAATGACGCTATGTAAATAGTTGCTGTGTATGGTTTTGTCCTTTTTAAGACAGTCAATAAATATTTTTCTATGAGTATCTCAGAATACTGATGCCATAACCTTGCTAGCCGAAATTTGAAACTTTCTCCACTTTGAAGTCGGTTATCATGTGCAGCCCGCTTGGCTGACAGTCAATTCGACTCCGGTATAAAATGATAGAGACATGATTCATCCGTCGTCACATATTGATGCAAAAAATCAGTTTTATTACGATTGAACAACTCCAAACACTGCTTGGAATTATTGGTTCGTTGTTGGTTTTAGTCGACTGTGAGCTCGCGCGGCAGCCATTTTTCGGCAGAGGTTTCACATACCCAAATATTCATTCACAATGTGACCAATATGTTCCTTTGATATATTTAGGATCTCAAATCTCAATAAGCTTTACTTTCCGCTAATCAAAAATATTTTTTGGATTTTTTTTGATGTTTTCGTCGGTAACGGCCTCTTTCCGGCGTCCACTGGGTGCGTCGTCCTTGGGACTCATTTTTCATCATTCCAATTAAGCAAACCTCTTCAATACGGTTTATTTTCGTGATGCGAAGTCCAAATAATGTTTGTCAATCCAAATCATGGCTTCAACAGTTCTTTTTTTGACAAAAAGCATCGCCTTGTTAGCACACGAAATTCCATTTTATACATTTTTTTCAAAGTATCAAAAGTTATTTTACTAAAAATGCTATAACTCAGATATTAATAGTGCAACACCTGTCAAATTTATCCATGTGCTTTTTGAAGAATAGGGCTAACTAAAAATCATATGAATTTCATACTAGCAACGCCATTTATATGTGAGCCTACGAACTTTTCAGCCCGCCTAATACCTATTTAGGAAAGTAAGGAGTATTATGCCTTAAACCTAACGCTTGCACTCCTCTCATTTTATAACCACTTTGAGTGACATAAATACTTAATAAACGACGCCAGTAAATTAGGTCTATACGATCAATAGCCTAATAACATGAAAGGACCTTGTTTCACACAAAGGGCGGTTCGCTCCGGTCGCCCGCTAACGAACCGATATCAGAGGCAAAACATCGCGATTTCCGATTCGCCACAGTTTTCCTGCAATTACAGCTGCGCACGAGTTTCCGCCGACTGACAGGTGCCTGTCACGCCGTGACACGTGTGACAGATCGCTCGGACTTTTGTGAACGGGCGGGAATACGTAGCTCAATGTACTTTAGATTGCCTAAAATAGTCGCACAATTTAAGGGCTGGCAATCATGCTTAATGATCTAAGTATTAATTTATCAATACATGCTATCCGATAGGTAGGTATATTAAATCATAGCAACAAACATCAATCTTAATCTCTTATTCAATATTGAGTAACTAGAGAAGAATGTTCAGACTCAACTTCAAATGCCTACATGTAGATATGTCGACCGTAGGGTCGACGTAGGTAAATAATTTCTTTCTGTAGCCCTAGCTCTTCATGTAATTAAATCAGGAAAAAAGTTACCACTATAACATAGATTTTTTTTCTGATCTGATGATCCGAGTGTAGTTACTCCCCCTGAAAAGCTACCCTACCTTTTAAATCTATCAGTTGCTGTGTCGAGGTAGTTATACGGACTCTATGCCTGGTGAAAATTAGGTTGTATGCAGAAAATCAGAGTCGTCTTCGCCTTCTGCAAGTGCATTGCTAATGCTTTTAATGGGGACAATTAGGTCTGCACTGCACTGCAATTTTTAGCGTAAAATATCACACCATGATCACACTCGCTCATTGTAAAAATTATATCCGTTATTATTTGATGTTAATGTTTTGTCGACCCTCACAATGTGGTTGTTGTTGAAGCGTGGACCCTTTGTGCATAATACGCGGCGTGTCGCGCCGACAACACCCAGTCGCGCGAGTCACTCCGAATGTGAACATGTGTCATGCAAGCCTTTACATTGTTACGATTGCTCTGGTCATTCTAGAATGTCATGTAAGTACATAATTGGTGTGTTAACTTATCTTCTTAGCGCGGCCCGATCCGAACCCGTGACAATGTAATCCGTCATAACCGTAGAACTATATCTATGGTAAACTAGATACTGTAAATTTAAGAATATCTATGTTCTTCAGTGTGCTTTAAGCTCTAATCCTCATATTTGAAATCTCAATGAAAAGTGTTTACCTAGGTAGCTTCTGCTTGAATCAGTCAGATAACAAAATCCAATTGGGTGGTTAGTAACTCAAACACTTCAGGATAATATTAATGAAACTCACGCCTCATACCTTAGTTCTCAGTGGATACTCTCCAACGACATGATTGTTCATTGTATGTTTTGGAGCTCCACAGGCGCTCCTCGAATCCTTGAGCCAACTCTTAAAAAGCTGGTAGTTGCATTTCCGGTAACCGGTTCGAAGTCTGTTTAACTTTGTCCAGATAGTTCGGGTCTAAGCTCAGATGGTTTGGTTGTCGAGTATCAGGAATGAAGCTCTTACAGTTGGTTTATGCCACAATTTTGTTGTGATTCCTTGAAAATTTTGGAAAGACCATTACCACGGCATCTTCTTTCACCTTGTTTAATGAATTAACTTTTTAATAGGCCTTAAACTGTCGATCCGAGGGTGGCCCTAAAGAGAACGAGCTGAAGTCTGTCTACATGACCTGCCTGAAGAAGCAAGATGGCAAGAACTCCAGCGATTCCAACGGCCACTCCGAGGACCAAGAGTGGAAGGAGCAACGGCAGTCGAAATTCAACCAGAGGAAGCCGTGGAACAAAAACGGGATGAGAGATATGGATGATCCTATGAAAGACAGGAACGATCGAGATGACAGGGATGACAGAAGAAGTAACAGGGATGATAGGACCGGTGGGAGGGATGATAGGAACGGGAGGGATGATCGGATGGGTGGGAGAGATAACATGAACAGGAATAATATGGATAGAAACAACGGGTTCGGAAGGGAGCAATTCAGTGGCCGATATGATTTCCCTCAAAGCGACGAATATGATGGCGTAAGTAATAAATTGCTTCAAAAAGGTATTCAAACTGTATAAATTTACAATGTTCCCAGGGGTCAAAGTTCTTAAACAGGTGTTTTGTTATTGAGAGATAGTTATAAGTATAATATCAATCCGGCATCGGAGCCAAAAATCAGTCTTCAGAATTAAGAATAAGTACATGTTCGTTTATTATTATCATTTTAATATCATATTTCTTGTTCTTTTGATCTTAAATTCACATTGAGTGACAACATTTGTGGAAAATAGGTTCCAGTAGGTAATGTAATAATAAATAATAATGAGCCCTGTGAACCTAAGGAACAAATCGAACAGGGTATTTTACTCATTATTTATAGGATATGTCCCGTTATGGGTACCAGTCCTCTACCCAGCCTTCCCGAAGGTTCAAGAGGAGCAAACGAGGCCAGAACTCCGGGCAGCGCAGTCAGTACAACCCCAACTCGCGAAAGCAGTCGGATTACGAGGATTCTTACAGAGATGAGGATAGGAACTCCAGCAATTCTAGCAGCGACGCCGAAAGTAAAGCGTGCGCTTTGCACTGCTTTATGGAACAGCTTGAGATGGTAAATTCTTACTTTTACTTTAGGCTCAGTATCTATACTTTGTTTTTGGTCAGACTCAAATTAGGACCTTAGGTTCCATATTTCGACCAATATCAACCGATCGACCTGCTCCTCGACCAGGAAACCTCGGCTTAACGTATTCAATTATTGCGGATAGGATAATTTTACTTATTCCCGATGTCTCCCACTTTATACACCACTGGTGGAAATCGAGAAAAAAATTGCTATATCCACCAGTACGGAACTACGATAACGCTACTGAAATCTTCCCGTTGGACCCAACAGACACTGAGAAGAAATTGCGTTATGTTATCATTGTTATGTTGTGATGTCCCCCTATAATAAAGATTTTTATTATTATTGTTTTTCTTAATCTAGACAGGTGACGATGGCATGCCAGATAAATACTTGGTAACTCACGCTATAACAAAAGATGTCAAGAACGAAGACTTGAGAGATTTTCTTCAGGAATCTATTGAAGAGTGCTTCCAGATTCTTGACAATGGTAAGATCTGCCTGTGTATTTTTCTTAGAAAAGGCTTTGATATGACTAAGGTATGGACACTAAATTAAATAATATTGGTTACAGAACATACTGAAGATAAGTGTGAATTCTCTAAAAATCTAATGATGTGTCTATCAGAGAAAGGTAGAGCAAATTGTGATGATTGGAAGGACGACTTGAAGTTTTGAATCAAATGGTAATTGGACTAGAAGTTTAAAATTAAACTGTAATCGGCTAATATCATATCGTATTAAGTTTAAAAATATACCTACTACCTATAAGTGAAGCATTTTATGTTATGTAAATATAAACATAACTTATTCAAATGAAGTTGCATTTGTTTATTTTGTTTCGTTATTTTATTTGAGTAAATGTCCAATCATTGGTCCTTCTTGTCCCTAGCAAAACGATGGTACTGAGAAACAAAAGAAGAAAGAGGCAAACGTTTTTGGTTTAAATGTACAGAGTATACAGAGCTTAATTAGTGTTTTGACCCCCAAGCTAGTAAGCTAGTTATGAATATACAGTTATACACCCTCCAGCGTATGTCCTCTCTGTGGTCCTCTCCTACTTTATCATTAACTAATAGGTGCAACTAAAACAATTACAAGTACATAATCATGCTATTGATCACTGTAGGGCATAGGTCGCTCCAGTTATTCGGCACTTTGTTCGATCTTAGGCGTCTCGCATCCAGCATTTGCCAGTCATTCTGCGCAAACCGTCACTCCACCTGGTGTGAGGGGCGCCTTACATTACGTCTGCCGAGAAGCGGTATCCTATGCATGCAGTCTACATTTCTTGCTTCTTGCACTCTAGGCTCTGCCTCATTAGCCTGGTTAAATCAGACCCTTCTCGTAATATTAGCACTTACCTCAAGTCTTGCATCGTTCTTGGACGTAGCCCGTTTGAGGCCCATATCGTGCTTGTAGGCCAGGAAGTCGCGCTCCTGTATGTACGTCACCAGCTTCAGTTTGAACTCCGCGCGGTCCTGTTTGTCAGTTATTTCAGCCTCCTCTCTGTCCCAATTTTCTAGCAGCAAGTTCTTTTGGTAGTCGTATTCGGACTGTAGCTTGTCTAAGCGGTGAGTGCCAATTCCTGGAGTGGAAGTTATTATCAGAACAATGCAGGATACTTCCTTAGAGACAGATGTACGTATGGTTTCCCAATTTAGAATAGGACCACAAATCCTGATAAATAAGACCGGGTCTCATCCCGTGGGTGTCGTAGAAGACGATTAAGGGAATATCAGAAACGGGCAGGAGCGTTTACCAGGGTACAAATAAAACCTATTGCGGTTACCAACCTGCCTGCCAAGCGTGGTGAATAAGGAAAATCCCGCCAAATGATAATTCCCATCGGGGGAGGCCTATGTCCAGTGGTCAACTTCTGTAGGCTGATGATGATAGGTCCAAAACCAGCAAATACCACGGGTCTCAGTTGGCATAGTAACATGAATAGGACCTTTAATAGACTTAAGACTAAAGAAAATTAAAACTACGAGTATTTATAAATAGGAAGGTACGTTATATTCTGGAAATATTTCTGCGAATTAAAGGCATTCATAAAAAGGGAATGCGATCGCCAACCCGCCTGCCCAGCGTGGCGATTATGGGTATATCCTCCAGATGTTTGCTCTTAAGTGGCGAACAACTGGAGAGGCCTATGTCCAGCAGTGGACTGTAATAGGCTAATGATGATGATGATGATAAAAAGGGAATATCAAATACGTAGCCCATTGCCCCACCACAAGTCGAATAGGTAAATCGGTAAAATTTGATGTAAATACCCAAAAAGTAGCTCAAAGTTTCCGTGTGAGCTTGGAAAGCGCGCCTGTGCTGGTCGTCCGAGTCCTCGGTGGCTTTCATCAGCGTCTGGATGAGCCGGTCCTTGCGGTCCATCAGGAAGTTGAAGCTCGTCGTTATACCCTACAATGTTACATATATACTAAGGTAGGTAGATAAATAGATACTTTAATGCACGTAACGATTACGGGAGTAGATACATACATACTACTAAGTAAGTATACCTAATAACGGTATTTTTAGCAAAAAAAAAAGACTTTCGAACCCTTTCGAACAAAAAAAACTTTTTTCAAATCGGTTTACGAATAATGTAGGTATAGATAGGCCAACTTAGTTTTAGCTTTCATTGAACGATCGGCGTAAGTAGATACGTACCTACCTATTAAACCTACTGTAAGACTTACTATTAGTTCTTCATTATCTTGATACATACCTGGATATCCATCGCCATTTGCTTGCATTTGATTCTCCGGAGGATGTAACGCCATTCCTGGTTTATCTTCGCCCTGTTGATGCGATTGTAAGTTTCTTCTCTGTCCAGTTTGTTCTGAGAAGAATAAACACGTATTTCAGTAGATACTTTCCCGCGATGCGATGGTTCATTTGATAGTGACCTCTACCTTCTGAGCCAAGGGTAGTGGGTTCGATTCCCGCACAGTACAAACATTTGTGTTCATAAACAAGTCTGTTTGTATTGGTCTGGGTGTTTTCTATGTCTAATATGTATTTATTTACAAAAAAACTACTTTTTTACCTACGTATACCTACGTATTTAGGTTAAGTAAGTTTATCAGTTGTCTAGCACCCATAGTACAAGCTTGGGCTTAGTTTGGGGCTAGGTGGCGATGTGTGAGCACAAAAAGTCTGTCGTCTGCGCAGCCCCTAAGAGTGACGTACCTTGATGAACCTGACGATGAGCTCCCTCTTCCTCCGGCGCGCCTCCTCCTCGATGTCTGCGCGGTGCTGCAGGTAGCGCGCCCGCTCTTCGTCGGACATCTTCGCCAGTTTATTCACGCCTTTCTTCCCCATCTTTATTTATTTTCTAATGAGTGTGTGAAAAAATGTGGAATGTATTTTTTAAACTTATTTTATACAAATTGTGTTAGTGCCGTAACTGCCGTATTAAAATATACCTAACTAGCTGTGCCCGCGGCTTCGCCCGCGTTGCCTATTATTTTAGGGAACTGGGGGGTTAGAAAGGGGGGAAAAGCCTATGTTACTCTCCATCCCTTCAACTATCTCCACTTAAAAATCACGTCAATTCCTCGCTCCGTTTTGCCGTGAAAGAAAGACATACATACAGACAGACAGACAGACACACTTTCCCATTTATATTATTAAGGAAGGATTTGTAGTTAATTAACTATTACTAATTCCGTAATTATTTATGTTTGACCGAACTAAGTCAGAACTCTGTATTTCAGAATTTAAGGTGAACTTAACTAGTCAAACTTCTATTGGCCGAATATTTTTAAATGTATCTACCTACCTATTTGGAACGCGGGTACTTGAAATAGCACCCTAATTATCTGATTATGTCGGAAATAACTAGTTATGTCAGTATAACATATTAAAAAAATCTAAAAAGTTAATTAAATTCTCACCTTCAAGCAGTCACAAAGCTTCGTGCTACCAACACGATCGTATTCAATAATGTCAACTGCAAACTTTATCGCGTGTCCCTGTGTAAGTACCGTAGCGACGTCGCCATCGAACAAACCGATAAATAACGTCATGGCAACACTTGAAATCTTTACTTTACCTCATTTAATGCAGCCTGTAAGCTTAGCAATATGTTAATTAACTAATTACGATGTTCGCGATGTAACGTTAGCGTGCAAAATTTTGGACTTGCACGAGTTTCGGTTGGTTAGGAAAATAACGCTGCAGTTTTATTAGCTTGCGTGCTTTTTGTATCTTCCTATGCCTATCTGCCACGTTAATGTACCTATCTAGTGGTCGCAAGCATAAAGACCAACCAAGTTCAAATCCTTGGTTGACCAACAATTTTTATCAGACGGGTCTTTTTTAGGGTTCCGTAGCCAAAATGGCAAAAACGGGACCCTTATAGATTCGTCATGTCTGTCTGTCTGTCTGTCTGTCTGTCTGTCTGTCCGTCCGTCCGTATGTCACAGCCAGTTTATTCCGAAACTATAAGAGCTACATTATTGAAATTTTGTACGTAGATGTATTCTGTTAACCGCATTAAGATGTGAAAATAAAATCAGAAAAAAGTTCAAAATTTTTGGGGTTCCCCATACATAGAACTGAAACTCAAAAAATTTTTTTTCATCAAACCTATACGTGTGGGGTATCTATGGATAGGTATTTGAAAATGATGTTGAGGTTTCTAACATCATTTTTTTCTCAGATGAATAGTTTGCGCGACAGACTCTTCCAAAGTGGTAAAATGTGTGTCCCCCCCCCCGTAACTTCTAAAATATGCAACTGAAAAAAATATATGATGTGTATTACTATAAAAACTACTAACGAAATTTGGTTTGAATGAAATCTAGACAGTAGTTTTTTTTTTAAACGTCATAAATCAAATTACCTAATTTTTTCATTTAATCAGTGGTACGGAACCCTACGTGCGCGAGTCCGACTCGCACTTGGCCGGTTTTTGTTTACGTCATGCCTAAAAATTCGCGCCATTCGCCAACTTTTTCTTTTCATAAACTTTATTTTCTTTTTTAACTTTCCCGATGACATGTGTGCCAGTACCTACATCTTAAATTGGATTTACTGTGTACATAATGTAAGACTTAAAAATTCGAAAATATTATTGTGTTTCTTACAGTTATGTACTGGATAAAATGTTTTATTTATAAAAGAACGTAACTTTGTTAATTTTTTTTAATAATATTATAATAATGGACGTTTTGTTTTTATGTTCCCACCTGTGCATACCGCTCAATAAAACCTTTTTGCTTACCAATTGGAAACTTTCGCGCGCATACTTATCGTAAAAAAATCTCGTTGCCTAGTAACCATAATATGTGAGCAAATAATCAAATCAGCGTTTATTTATTTTCCCGTGGCGTGCTACAGCAAAAATAGTAGAATTAGTGCTATTACTTGTTTTGCTAAGTGAATTCACCAATAATTTAATCAATTGAAGTTCGGTTAAAGTCTTATCATTTGGTTCATCGTTGAATTGGCCTGTGAGGAATGTCTTCAGGCACTTTACAGTCTCCATCCACATACTCCGAGAGTTCCAAGACTGGCAGCAGTAGATCCGCTGCTAGTGGAGGGGAAAGGGATAAGGAAGAAGACCTCACCAAGGATAATGGTGAGTAGATCCTTTATTACGAAGGGTATAGGAAAAGGCATTTCGTAGGTACAAACAGACTTATTGAATGCAATTTAGGCGTTGTTTTTGCTAGAAGCGGTGTTTTGAAGACATCCTTCGCTTATTTGTTGCTACATACAATAATTATTAATTACTTAACGCCTGTTTCCTTGACTGACAAGTAACTGACCAGTTACTTGCCCGTTGTCACAGCGACTTGGGCTTCTCTTTCGCTTTTCATCAGGCGTAGGGAAGCCATTATGTCGAGCCACTATAAAAAAAAAACTTTTTATAATCAACCTTATTTCTAGTCAGATAATGTAGTAGAGTTAAGGGAATTTCATATAAACGCAAAGTTTAAGGACATCATCCTTATTACCTTATTCTGCTTTTAATCATGTATCCTAATGATTTAGCACTAAATTATTAGAGACCTTACAATCCGCAGCGGCATCCCCCATCGACTTGGAATGCCACATCCAAGCGGAGCGGATCACCAAGATCCTGGACGAGGCCATCTACAAGACCATGCTGGCCATCTGCCTGCCGGCGCTGGTGCAGGAGTACAAGACCCTCAGCGCCCTGCTGACGCCGCAGCATATGGACGACCTGGTCTTCATCTTTGAGCAGTATGATAACCCTTTGTTCTCCACCAGCCTGCTCAATATGGCTGCCATGGAAGATATAAAAGCGGTAAGAAAATATAAATGCGAAAGTTTGTTTGGATGGATGTTTGTTCCTCTTTCACAGAATAATAGGCTATTATGGCTAAAAATTGTAATTAGTCCGACTTTTAGCTTGTTCAAAAATAAAAGACACGTATTTTTCCTTTTTTCATTCAAATAAACAATAGCAAAAATACAAGGCATCAAAAGTTAGGTGTGGGAGTCCTTGACGTCACTCGCTCCCGTAAAAATGCCTCACCGAGTGACGTCACGCGTAATTTCAACGGCCTATAACTTTGTAAGTTTTAGTCTAATTTACAAATAAAAAATACGTGTCTTTTATTTCTAAATAAGCTAAAAGACGGACTAATTACAATTTTTAGCCATAATAGCCTATTACCGAACGTTGCTCAGATTTATTAGCTTTAAAAAAGTTTCATTCAAATCCGTCCAATAGTTTCAGAAATTAGCGGGTACCTGACAGACTTATTTTATAGTATGTTTTATTATAGAGTACTAGCTGTGCCCCTGCGGCTTCGTCCGCGTTTAGCCCATATTTTACCCTTCTAGCGGGTGTATTATTTAGAAAAATGCTTGCCTGCGCTGCGTCATAAATGTAACTTAAATGCAAAATTTCGTCGCATCCGCTTCAGCGGCGGCTCTGCGTTGCTCGTTCAGTCAGGACATGTTCTTTCTTCAGTGTGCAAACAATATTATTCGGACCCACCCGGTACTCAAGTCGATCTTTTTTCAGGGCGATGTATCTCTCAAGAACCGTCTAAACCCTGAGCTAGGCCACCTGCTGTACATCATGAACAGCTATCCGGCGCTCAGGCCCAAGGTCGAAGAAATGGTGAAGGAGGTTGGTTAAGTTCGCTTAAGAGAGGTAGGGCATAGCGAATCTTCGCCCGTCCGGGGAAGGACCTCCATCCTATAGAATACCGCAGTCAAATGACCTCTGGGTCGTGTTTCTGCCGGTGAGTAGGGTTTCCGGAGCTCGTGGGGGGTTAGGGTTGGGCCGGCATGGCGGTGGCAACTGACAAGTAACTGACCAGTTACTTGCCCGTTGTCACAGCGACTTGGGCTTCTCTTTCGCTTTCCATCAGGCGTAGGGAAGCCATTATGTCGAGCCACTATAAAAAAAAAAAGTTTTTGCATGACACTATTTTATAAGTGGAGCTGTGTCCTGTAATTACTAAGCATTAATTAATGTCTTGCTTTACTTTCACAGATGAAAATGGAACTTACCGATTGGGTGAGTATTATCTTTGGTATAATTTCACTTGTCTCTTATAGCGACCCATCATCTTCTCAACAACGATCTCAACCTCCAAGCGACCCTCTCCTGCCCGTAGTGCATCCTGCCGAACAACAAACGAGGCTCTGGCAACCGACCGACCTTCACGATTGAAGGCGTAGCTAAATACCACAGGCTGATGACGGGCAGCAGCGTCACCGGAGCTAAAAGCTGCGCCCAGCGATCGCCAATCCGCCTGCCCAGCGTGGCGATTATAGATATATCCTTCAGATGTTTGCCCTAAGTGGTGGACAGTTGGAAAGGCCTATGCCCAGCAGTGGACTTCAGTAGGCTGATGATGATACTTCCAGAAATTTTAGGGCTTTTTAATCCCCATAAATGGTTATCATAGAAGCGTAGCTTGTGGTCGATCTCCTCTTTAATTTCCTTAGTTAATCTCTTGTGTAAGTTGTTCTAGTTACTTTCAGAATGCCAAGCCAGTAGCAGGGCTGGAGTATCTGTTGACTCTTGAGCAGTTCCGTGATCTGATGGTGCGTCAGCTGCACATGACCGCTGCTGAAGAGCTGGCCACCAAGATCAGCACTAGAAAACTTGAGGCGTCCAATGAAAAGCTTATAGATAAAATCAAAGGTATGGACTCCGGCTCATTGACCCGAATCGAAATCCTGTGCTACTGCAAATACGGCTGCAAAGATCAGCCGCAACAACTTCCATCCAGCAATACCTAGGTCGGTCCACTCTTAATCTTCTATCTATATTTATAATAAATCTGTAGGGAGGTCAATTATGTACATGAAATATATTTTCAAAATAATTATCAGGGGGTGATTGATTAGTGATCGATACTGATGCAAAAAATGCAATCAGTAAAATTTTTGTCTGTCTGTATGTTCGTTATAGAAAAAAACTACTGGACGCATTTTAACGAAAATTGGTACGTGGTGTGCGTCGGAAATGGGCTTTCTGATTAAGTAGGTATGTTGCAGAATATACAACGACGTTGAAGGAAGAGAACGAACGTTTCGAAGACACAATGAATCTGAAGTCGGAAATCATCGCCAAGCTGGAACAAGAACTGGCCTTGCTCAATCATGAAGCTACTATTAAATTGAAAAAGAAAATGTAAGTAGCTGCCTAGTAGATTAGGCAAGTGATTTTTCATACTACGTCTTACAAGGAAAATAGTCATATCCAGGGCTATCTTACAAGCCGGCATGGTGGCAACTGGCAACTGATCAGTAATTTTTGAGGCTTCCCTTTCGCTTTCCATTAGGCGAGAGGAAGCCCTTATGCAGGGCCACATCCAGATGAGGCCTACGTAGATAGGCCCTCTGGAAGTAAATTATAGTGTTTGGAGTACCAAATTGGTCCTCTAATCGTGTTGAACTAACGTCCCATCAGGTTATGAGAATGAAAAACTGTTCCTATATACTCATAATTATAATATCTGTCTGTATATTGCACACGCTTCTTAAGCTTTTCTAGCCGTATAAAAACTTGGGTGTCAGGAGTGTAGGCATTTATTGCTTATCTTACCAATAAAATTGTAAACTCTATCTACACCAGTTTAAGGCTCAAATTCCGTTGTCAGTCTGGACTCGGACCGGCAGATGGTGCTGGCGACGCGCGCGCACGCCGTCAAGAGTGAGATGCTCAAGGAGGAGGAGGTGGAGAGCCGCGAGTCGTACCAGTCGCTGCTGCGGGTACACCTCATTGAGGAGAAGAATCAGAGGGCTAGGAGGTACTGCTTTATTACGACAGGGGGAGATGGGGCTTGAAGGGCACCTTTTTTTGTGACTCGGGGAAAAATAAATGCCTTGACTCATCCCCGCCACCCGGGGGTTTGACGAGGTATATGTACTCACGCCGCCCTTAGGAACGGAAGAGAGGAACCCTGCCTCGGGATGGAAATGAGGCAGGAAATACCCACTAAAAACCCCGGTACCTCTGTCAAGCGCCTAATGGGTGGTGTCATGGGACCTTGGGCCATGACTGCCACGACGGCTTGAAGGTCACCTGATGTTGATCACTTTATTCCATATACACCGCAACACCAGGGGAGTCACAGGTGCGTTGCTGGCCCTTGAAAAATCTGTAGGCTCGCTTTTTTAACTTGTATACATATCTATCATCATCATGATGCCTATCGCAGTCCACTGCTGGACATAGGCCTCTCCAGTTGTCCGCCACTTTGGTCAAACACCAAGATTTTACCCATAATCGTCACAATGGGCAGGCGGGTTAGCGATCGCAGGGCGTAGCTCCTCGCTCCGGTGACGCTGCTGCCCGTCATCGACCTGTGACGTTTAGCTACGCTATAATCTTTGGTTGCCAGAGCCACGTCTGTTATCCAGCAGGTTGCGCCATGGGCAGGTGAAGGTGGCTTGGAGCGAGAAGATGATGAGTCGCTCCCTTACATCCCTGTAAATCTATAGTTAATAGGTAATACAAGCTCTACACACATACCAATTTACTTTAATGGTGGCGTAAGTGTGAGGACCCAGACTGGGACATTTCAAGAAAAACTAGTAAAGGTAGCAAGAAAGGGAGTTTTATTACAATGAGAAACTTCTTTCACTGAAAGGAAAGAAAGATAGGTACCCTTAGTCGCTGTGGCTGATGATGATGATAAACACAATGTGTCCTGTAGGTTCAAAGTGGAGACACAACTGCTGTCGTGGCTACAGAAGTATGATCTGGAGATGGGCGATAAGCAAATAGAGCTGGACGAGTTCACTGAGAAGTTTGAGGATGAGACTCAGAAATGCGAAGAGTTGGAGGTATGGAAATTTACCTTTCATCTTCGACTTTGTCAAAGTACCTACTTGAAAAGTAATGTTAAAATTGCATTCTGATAGGGTAGCAGACCAATAGGGCATTTAGGTATGTTTGAACTTAATGCTTACCTGATTGAACCAGTAAAATATGACTTTTTTTAAGAAATGACAACTCAAATTTGTTGCGTAATGAGACAACAATGGGACAATGGTAAAATTCTTAAATAAAATGGTGACATCTTTCATGCTTCATCTTTTGTTATGAACCAATTACATACGTAACTTAAATTTTTAACATAGCTACAAACTTTTTACGCGCGGCTATAAAATAGACGTAGGTATACAGGCAAGTGACGTCGTTTACCCGCAGTTTGTATAAAGCGTTTTTTGACTTTTCCATATTTGTGATTTTGAGATTGCAACAACTTTGAGATTATTAATGCTAACGATATAAGTAACAAATATTATTCACGATTGTTACATTAATGAAGCAAAACCTATAGCAAACAGAAAAATTGAAATAGCTCATTGGTGGATACCTAAGTACATTTTTCCAAAAAGAGATCGTTTAAAGACTATCGAACTTCATTGAAACAACGCAGAAATTATTTCTCTATGTCAAAATGTCATGATTAAAGCAAAAAATGAATTTTTGCAAAAATTCCATAGCCACAAATTTTGCAAAAGTAGATTACCTAAACTAATTCTGGCCTGATCTTTCACCATGTAATTTTCCAGAAAAAATTAGCGGAGCAAGACAAGGAGTACGTCCCACTGATGGCGGAGCGCGAGGAGGAGTACCACCAGGAGATGACGGAGAAGATGAACAAGTTCCTGATGGAGCACGCCGCGCGGGTGATCCAGGTCGCGTGGCGGGACGTGCTGGCCAACCGCGCGGAGAAGAAACGGGTAAGAATACATACATCATCATCATCCTAGCCTTTTTCCCTATTGTCTCAGGGTCGGCTTCCCAAACTGAGAGATTTGGCGAGGGCTAAGCTTTTACACAGAGCGACTGCCATCAGACCTCCGCAACACTTAGGGTAAGCTATACCCATTCCCAGTTTAGGCGTCAGAGTTATAATCATTTCTGATATGATGTAACGACTGCTATCTGAGTTGGTAAAGATAGCACCCGGGACCAACAGCTTAACGTGCCTTCCGAAGCACGGAGGAAATCGGTGTCAAATTTTGGTCGCCCATCATCGGATTGACCGCGCCAATGGTTGCACAACGTTGCGATCATTGTTAAGCGAACAAGACCGCGGCGCCACCGAGCTCCTCAGGGTAAGAATGCATACATACATCCGTAATGTCGTCATGACCATAATAACGTCATGCCTTTCTCCCAGAGGGGTAGGCAGAGACCACGGCCTTCCATTTGCCACGATCCTGGCACACAACATTTGCTTCGTCCACATTCATCGATTTCTTCATAACATGCTTGTCGGTTTGCAATGAGAATGAGTGAAAACAGGTAAGAATTGGGGAATATTAAATTATTGACAAGTTTCAACAATCAATGTTTGGTAATAAGTAGTAGTTAACAAGACGATTTCCTGTTTGCAGCCTCGCGTACATCCCTAGAATTCTTAATTACAAATACATTTTTCCTTTACACGCAGCTAAAAGGAAAATCTAAAAAAGGAAAGAAGAAGTAAAAATTACATCATCCACCAATTCATCTCCTATTCCTATCATCACCAGCTCATGTTTCGTCCCCACCGAAGGGATCGAGACTCCCTTAAACCAAGGCGATAAGGTCGTTCCTTACTGTACGTTCTTTTAAAATGGGAGCCTACAAATTCCTCAAGAGCCTGCAACGTACCTGTGACTCCTGTGGTGTTACGGTGCATTTACGGGCCTAAGTGATCACTTACCATTAGGCGACCTTCAGGCCCGTTTGCCTCCTCTACAATAAAAAGAAAAACAATTGTCTCCTAAATACCTCTGTATATTTCGTGAGCAGGTTTCCTTCAAATCCCTTTATCCTTCCTCAATCCTACCTTTCCAATTGCAGTTGAAGAAAATTCAAAAGAAAATGCAAGCTGCCGCCGCAGCTGCAGAAAAGAAGGGCGGGAAGAAATAACACACATAATCAGGTCAGGTTCATATTTACCTTTATTTTTCTACTACCATTTTACAGTATATAAAAATAAACGGTCGATTATTAACTATTTTCATTTTATATTAGCTCATGAAACCGGATGATGTCCACTGAGGCGGAGCGGAGCGGAACGGAGACGAGCTATGCCGCGATTGAAATGCATGTGGGTAGATTTCAATCGTGACTGTTAAATCGCATCACAGCTCATCTCCGCTCCGCCTGAACCGCAGCCATGCTAAATGGTTTCAATTACCGGATAAAAGTTTGATTAAATACATCTGCTGGTAGGTCCTACCAGAATAGATGCGTATGTTTTTCAGTAGTTTTGTCTAAATTATTAATATTCAAAACTCAAGTGATGAAAAACGATTTGTCAACCTCCTTACATATTTAGCTAACTTTAGCAAAAATGCTTACACCGCATCCATTATTTTTCTGGACTGCATTCGCCATAGTGAAACGTCAAATATTATGTTCTACGAGCTATCATTTAATATAAATCATTCAAACACCTACAATAAATAAAAGAAGCTGATTATAACTGCGGTAATTTGTATTACAAGCTATCTCTTAGACATATAAGGTATTGAAATAAATGAAGATTGTATTATGGCTCATTAGTAAATGCTATAAAATTAATTATGTAATTTTTAAGTACCTACCTACCAGAATTTTGCCTATGAGATTCTATTCTTTCTTTTCTCTTGAAAATCAATCTCATGTGGTACCTACACCTTATAGTGCGTTCTTTATTACAATAAGATTCTAATCTGTATCGACGAGCTTAAAATGTTTTTATTTACTTATTTTTCACCGTGCCAAAGTTCAAGAATACAATTGACATTACGCATTGGAGTTACATTACTACATTAGGTGTCGTCTCATAACTTCTCCTCGTCATCAAGGACCTTGAGATGTCTGATAGCTCGTACGTCGATCAGCGTGTCCGAGGAGCTTTTGGTGGTGGGCACGAACGAGATGGCTCGTCGTGCGCGCTCCCCGTTACGGAAACCTGGAGCTAGGTCCTGGAAATTAAGTGTAGGAAGATTTTTTCTAAATGACGTCAATGGCAGAACTGCAGGCATTGCCTGGATGGGGGACGTCTTGGATAGAGAAATGTGGGGCGAATTAAGGGAGGCCTACGTTCAGCAATGGAAAGACCAGGGCTGTTGATTGTATAAGAAACTTTGTTATTATAAGAACAAGAAAGATTGATTGTTCCACATTTGGGAGGAGTTGATGGTTCCAACTTTTAAGAAGAGATCACTAAAGATACTACGGATGCAAGCAATGGTAACGGTAAAGTCTTACTCAATATTGGTCCGAAGAACGTTCTTATTACTTGCCTACTTGGTTTTTTTTAAAACTGCTAACCTAAATCATCCACGAATGTAAATTATATGACTGTCATAAAGCTTTGTTAACTAATAAATCATGCATACCCTCAAATGCACGTGGAGTGCTTGCGCTGTCGTTTCTGTCTTGCTAATTTTCTGCTGAGCTGCCCGCAGCTCTGCGTCTAGTTTTTGCTTTTCAACTTCGAGTTCTTTCAGTCGCTTTTCTGCTTCTGTTCAAAGAACAAGACAAGATATTAATATTTTGCAGTATAGTTTGATAATTGACATTAAATCTAGTCTTCCATAATCAATATTAGTATGCTTCTTGTATTTTCAGTAACATAAAAAAGCAATAGGTTTGGAAAATGGCTTTATCGAGATGTTCTTCTTTTAAGTCTTCTTATTAAGATGTCAAAGTCATCTATTTTTTTTTATATAAATGGAACAACATTTTTAATATCTACTCTATTAGGTATTTTATTACAGATTCTATTAATATTCATTATTCATAATAATTGGTTTGCTTACCTCTGTATTGAGCTTCCTTCTCTGCCTGCAAAATTTCAAATTGCTTTCGTTTCAATCTTTCTTCTTCTAGCATCCTGTTTTGTTCCTCTTGTAGTCTTTCTAGCTCTTCTCGTCTTTCCCATTCTTCAGCTAAAACTCTGTAAGGTTAATAACAAAATAACTTATGTAGATTGATGTACCTAATCAGTACGTATATTTTTCATTTCATCATCATCATCAGCCTATTGCAGTCCACTGCTGGACATAGGCCTCTCCAGTTGTTCGCCACTTAGGGCAAACATCTGGAGGATATACCCAAAATCGCCACGCTGGGCAGGCGGATTGGCGTTCGCAGGGCGTAGCTTCTCGCACCGATGACGCTGCTGCCCGTCATCGGTCTGTGGTTATACCGCCACCAGTCAGTTGCCAGCGCCTCGTTTGCTATTCGGCAGGATGCACCACGGGCAGGTGAGGTTGGCTTGGAGCGAAAAGATGATAGGCCGCGTTAGTACATCATTTTTCATTTATGATAGTATATTTTAGAAGTTACCTTGCTTGAAGTGCTCTGACGATTTCCTCATCTCTCTTTGCTTGAGTTTCTTCTTGAAGTAATCTTTCTAGTTCAACTTGAGTATGTTTCAATTCTTCTAATTTCTTATTATCCTGTTGTGACAGTTCCGCTAATTCCTGGAATTTGTTTCTAAATTTATTAATAACTAGCTGTGCTCGCGACTTCGTCCGCGTGGAATAGTAATTTTTTACACAAAAAGATTATTTCAAATCGGACCAGTAGTTCCTGAGATTAGCGCGTTCAAACAAACAAACAAACTCTTCAGCTTTATAATATTAGTTAAGATGTTACGAATCTCTATCCAATTATTGCTCAATGCCCTTTATCTGTCTTTTGTTTCTAGTGAGCTAGTTCTTGGTTGCAGATACATCCGTTTTAATACATTTTATTATTTACATGTGGCAGTCTAAAAATGGTGTTCGATTATGATTTCATTATAAATTCAGTTATTTTCCTTACGCAGTTGCTGAGGTTCTTATAATAGATCGACTAGCTCGTCATAATTCACAATAGTGTTGTCCCGTCACTTCGACGGCCTGTGTATGGTCTCTTTGACATAAATTGAAATTTTATTTCTAATGGACTTAAATCAAGTACCCTATCGCTGGATTCATAATTTAGAGATATCTTCTATCAAGAGGAACTAAGACACTGGACATTTTGATACTCTTTCTTAAACTTACCTGTGCCTGAGCTTCAGCAGCCAGCCTCGCTCTGACTTCGTGCTGTAGGCGCGCTTTAGTTTCGCGCACCTCTTTCTCCCTCCGTGCGCCTGCGCCGCGCCGGCCCGCGCGCGCCCGCCGCTGGTAGCCCTCCGCCCCTCCGGACACGGCCGCCGCTTGACGCAGGGCTGATATCCATTGGAGGCGACTCCTGGAAGTGAGTTAGGTTTGTTGGACTAGTTACATCGTCATACGGAAAAAGGGCGTATCTAACATTTTCTTCAAGATTGAGTTTGGTAGTTATTCTGTTAAATTAAGTTATTAGTTATTAAGTCTTTGACTGCCGAGAGACTAGACACAATAGAAAAACTATTGTTTGCCGGTCACCGGTGACCGGCATGGCGGTCAACGTGTTAAGTTGTTAGTTTAGTTAAGGTTGAAATGGCATGACACTTAGAAAAAAAATGCACATGTGTAGATGCGTTGTACCATCTAAGTATTACATAAATCGGTAAGGCGGTAATGTCTTTTATTTTTGTTTGTCCATTTTTGACTGTTTGCCGATGCGCCCTTTTTCCGTATGACGGCACTCTTGCTTAAGTAGGTAGAGTGATGACATCTAGGATGCTTTATGGACAGTGATCGCTTTAGGCATGAAAGATGATCTTGGCTTGAAAACTGAGTTATTTGAATGTACTTCGCGAGTGTATGTAATTCTGGGTTCAATATCTGGTGGAGTAAAATGTATTTTTTTTAATTTTGTACTTTTTTTTTGGAGCTGCTTGAGCTGCTTCAGTAAAGAACCTTAGTTTTGCTGGAGAACACGTTAGCTTATAGACCTTGTTACTGGACTGTAATAGTCTGACGATGATGATGGTGCCATGGATGGAAGATATCCATAAACATTACCTCCTACTCATGGTAGGTACAATGGAAACCTTAGTTTGAATAAATGCTCATCATAGTTTGAAATGGACGAGTAGGTAAGGTGAGGAACGTACTTGTGATCCTGTGTGCCGAATTCGAAAGTCCTATCTGTTGTAATGAGTTGGAACCGCTGCAGTTTCCCCTCCCCTGCGGCCGCCTCCACAGAACAGTACTCGTCTATGGGCACCCTCCCGCACTGCTCCCTCTGCGAGGAGCTCTTGTAGTACGTGAGGGCGCACGGCTGTAGGACGCACCAGTACTCTCGCATCGTTGGAAGCAAGTAGCCTCTCTTGAAGAGGTAACCCTTGAAAAAGTTGTACATTAACGAAATGTTGCTGAGAGGACATGTCTTACATTTTAATGGGTTGATAAGGTCTAATAAGACCTAAGATCTTCCTTATAGTTAGCCAAAGGGATCTGGTTAGTTAATTACCTTCTTGATGATGTCTTCAATAAAAACGTCATATATCTCGTCCACTGCTTCGACCAATGCTTTGGAGTGAGCCTGGTCATTGCAGTACTTGGCTTCAAGCACAGCAAGGAAAGCTGCCCATCTGCAATAGGATTAAATGCCAAGTGAGAAAAGTCACTTATATAATAGGTATAGTATAGGTTGGTATAATGTCTTTGAAACTAAAATTTTATCCGTGAACCATTATGATTTGGAACCATGGAATTAACTTTTTGAAAAAACATTACCACAGTGTCAAGATGACTTGGAGTTTTTAAAGTTTATCAAGCGTGACGTAAATAATGGAGCAGAATTAAAGGAAACCCATGTCGGTAGCGTACTTGAATTTTATTGGGATTTGTTAAAATTTAGAAAATGATTGAGGGACAATCATTTAGGTACCGATCTAAGTGGCAAACAGTGGCGGATTAAGAGTATCCGAGGCCCTAAGCACCGAGCCTGTGTAGGCCCTCTATTGTTTAAATGGAAATGGAAGGAATGGAATTGTAGGTTATTACAAAGTAATAAGCAAAGTGCAAAAGACATCGAACCTTTTTGTATGACATGCCAAACATATTTTAACTTGGAAGTACATGAAATGTATTTTTTTTTATGTATTTTTTTGCGCGCCTGGGGCAGGGCCCTGCGGGGGTGCATGAAGGGACACTCCTGGACTGTTCGCGCCTTGTGATTTCGGACATATTGTGGATGAATCTCGATAAAATGTAGGTATAACATGGAACGCCAGTAGAGGTTGGAGGCCCCTGGAGAACAGGGGCCCCAAGCACGAGCTTGTAGTGCTTATACGTTAATCCGCCACTGGTGGCAAAGTTCTGCTTACTGCTTAATCAGTACCTTTATGGACAGATAATCATTTAGGTATCCAATGTGGCAAACTTCTGGTTATTGCTCAATCAGTACATATCAGTAGTTATACTAATTATACAGTAGTGCCTCGTTGCTTTGTAGTTGATGCCATCTTTGGGCATTCTACTATGCCCGTGTCGTCTCCTGATCTTTCTCTTCTGTTAGTTCGTTCTCAACATGTTGTTGCCCTGCAAGTTGCTTCGTTCTACGTTTATGTACAAAGGAATACATTATGCTCCTAAGATGGGTATACTAAGATCGAATTTCGAGCGATTTACCTGAAGTGTCCAATAGAGGAACCCAGCGCCTCCCAATCGGCTGCATCCCACCGGAGGCCGAGGCAGTGAACTAACTGCTCAGCTACTAAGCCGGCTTCTGACGGCTGCAACACCACCTGGAAATTAATCGAGTGTTGAAGAAACGGATGTAAGGGAGCGGCCTATCATCTTTTCGCTCCAAGCCAACCTCACCTGCCCGTGGTGCATCCTGCCAAATAACAAACGAGGCGCTGGCAACCGACTGGTGGCGGTATATCCATCACAATTCGAGGCGTAGTTAAAGACCACAGACCGGTAACGGGCAGCAGCGTTACCGGAGCGAGATGCTACGCCCTGCGATCGCCAACCCGCCTGCCCAACGTGGCGATTAAGGGTATATCTTTCAGATGTTTGCCCAAGTGGCGAACAACTGGAGAGGCCTATGTCCAGCAGTGGACTGCAATAGGCTGATGATGATGATGAAGAAAGGAATCGTAATCCCAAAATCAGCTTAATTGAGTCCTCACCAAGGTGAGGAGAGGAAGTTTGACTGGAAAGAGGTAGGAGTGAGGTGACACTTAGCCTAGGGTGTCACTACTAAATAAGTATAATGCAAAAGCATTTGCGAAAAACCAGGTGCTGTGAGAGATTATGAGAGAGGTAGGGCATAGCGAATCTTCCCTCGAATTGAACAGCCCGTCCGGGGAAGGACCTCCACCCTATAGATAGAATATCGCAGCCAAATGACCTCTGGTTCGTGTTTCTGCCGGTGAGTAGGATATCCAGAGCTCGTGGGGGTTAGGGTTGGGCCGGCGTGGCGGCGGCAACTGACAGGTAATTGACCAGTTTCTTGCCCGTTGTCACAGCGACTTGGGCTTCCCTTTCGCTTTCCATCAGGCGTAGGGAAAACATTATATCGAGCTACTACCTATAAAAAGGTGCATACTCTATTCCTTTACTTTCATACAGCCAGAGAGAGGTAAGACGAAGGAACACGTACATTCTGGTGAGTGTTTTCTTGACAGAAAAACCGACTAGTATTTAAATGCTTAAGTATGTATTGCCACGGTTTTTCCGTGAACTCTTGGTCTTGATCCACAGTTAAAGAAGAATATTCCATAATAAGGGTAAAGTGCATATAAAATTTTTCTTCTATGTTGACACGCGATTTCTGTTTTTAGTACAAGATCCATCCGACCAGAATTAACATCCTTTATAGGCATAAACCAACACTTTTCCGCATTCCAAAAAGATCGCGTATCGTACATGGTAATTACACATTACTCACTCATTAAGACTTGAGAGTGATCAGAGCGTTGTTCTGTTGAGAGTAAAATTCATACAAGTGTCAATGAACTCTCGGATCCTTGCATTACGGACATGTGGCCTGCATGTGTGGATTGACTTTCGTGATCTTTTTAATTAATGAGGTCATTCTGCTAGGGGAGTTCAGAGTATTTTGACGGGATCTACATGTATAGCGCAAGTGCAAAACCAACTTTATTTACCTAACCTAACTTTAACATATGACCTACATAATATTTATTTGATATGTTATCTTTGTAATGAGGGTTTTCTGAAAAAAGAAAGCTACAAGATGGCACCACATAAAATACAGGTCCAGCTGTTACGTGATTGGTTGATTTTGACATGGCACTGACATTTACATACCAATCACATGATAGCTGGACAGCAGAGGCCCTACTACAGAAAACGAAAACGATCGTTCGTTGAGCGGATCGCGTATTTTTGCCCCATAAATCCCTCTCATTTGTCCCTCCCGTGTTCGAATATACAAACTAAAATTCGTCAACGTCGATTTTCAACAATTTAATTAATATAATAGAACACGGGAGGGACAAATGAGAGGGATTTATGGGGCAAAAATACCCGATCCGTTCAACGAACGATCGTTTTCGTTTTTTGTAGTAGGGCCCCTGGTCTACACAACGTCATTTAACGGATATTTCATTTGTAAACATCTTCATTGAACATCATGACTACATAGTTTAATTTTAAAGATGTTTTTTGATGCTAAAATGTTCGAAAAACTATTCATTCGCTTTTAGGTAACATAATATTTTCTTTAAATCTGACAAATTAACTGGTGTAAGTGATCTTTCATTAAAAATTAACCAAGGAATTTTACAATATTTTTTTCCGTCGCTTTGTATGATTTTATTGGCGAATTTGAAAGGTCACCAGTTAAATATATTTTACTTAGAGAAAACCTTTGTTGTGGGTTGTTTTTGTTTTATCTCATACACGACAAAGAGACTACAAATGTGAATAATAATGCATATCTTCTGTACTTGTCTGTTAATATTTTACTTTATTTGTATTTGCTCTCGTGTGACTAATCCATTGACGTAACGTAATACGTACTTGTTTGCAGAAATGTTGTAAAAAGATGGCTTTATTGTCGGCACATGTATCGTTTCTCACAGTATCATCATCAGTCTGGCTTCTCACTTGCAGCTCCTACCAGCCATCTTGCGTAAATCCTCACTTCATCTGGATCCTCAGTAAGGCGCCCTTACTGTACGCGTCCAAATGCTGCCTTTTTAAGCTGAATACCTACATTTACGCATACACCAGGGCCCAAGGTACGGGTCACCTGGGTTATACCGCAATCACTCTTAACTTAGAGTACCTTGACTGTGGTCTGATAAGAAAGCTTTTTAAAAAGAGGGTCGGGATGCTCATTGGGACTCTACACAACCTTTTCTCAGCTCAGTAGCGCTGCGCTGCCTAGAGACTAGGCAGCACATATCGGGAGGATGTTGTGGTGCCTTCCTGGTACGATACGTCGTACCAGGAAGGCAGTCGTAACGTCACTGACCACGTGTGTCCGAAGACAATTCTTCTATTTATTGCTGACAGTATAGGATCTTTTAATCCTTGTAGAAGAATTTCACGAGTCAGCATGGCAGTGACAACTGAGAGGACCAATATTTCCAGTATTTTTCCGGTCTTTTCAAATTGAAGCATCCTTTTGCAACAAATGCATTTAAAAGGGACATACTAATAGAAGTACTAGGTATATTCCTTAATTTTATCTCAAAATTATTAATATTCTACTTACCACATATCGTTTGGTGTCGTCCGCATCTTGCACTAAGTCCGCCAGGAGACAAAATATGCGGAATAGCTTGAAGACAGAGTCGTCTGTGAAGATGGGCTTGTCTCTGGAAACCAGGCTTTTGCGGCAGACCAGCCAGCACACCTAGGGAATAATCAATCTTAACTAATATTATAAAGCTGAAGAGTTTGTTTGTTTGTTTGTTTGTTTATTTGTTTGTTTGTTTGAACGCGCTAATCTCAGGAACTACTGGTCTGAATTGAAAAATTCTTTTTGTGTTGAATAGACCATTTATCGAGGAAGGCTTTAGGCTATATAATATCACGCTGCAGCTATTAGGAGCGAAGAAATAATGGAAAATGTAAAAAAAACGGGCAAAAAATAACTATTCCACGCGGACGAAGTCGCGAGCACAGCTAGTAATATTATAAAGCTGAAGAGTTTGTTTGTTTGAACGCGCTAATCTCAGGAACTACTGGTACGAATTGAAAAATTCTTTTTGTGTTGAATAAACCATTTATCGAGGAAGGGCTTTAGGCTATATAACATCACGTTGCAACTATAAGGAGCGAGAAATAATGGAAAATGTAAAAAAAAACGGGGAAAAATTAACTATTCCACGCGGACGAAGTCGCGAGCACAGCTAGTAAATAATAAAGTCCCATAATAAAATAAGAATTGATCTGGGAAACTTCGAATCTTGTCCTAACTTTACCTTAAGACAAGTACGCAGTAGAAGATGTTCGTTATTCGATATTCGTCGAATACTTATGTAGAATTGTTTTGACTAGCTAAGAGAGATTCGTAGATGTAAGTAGGTAGGTATATTATCTGTATACAGACAGAACATAAAATCTAAGTATTGGTTGAGATATTTTGATGTAGATGACCTCTTTGCTGCGAAAACACTCTGATAAAAAAATAGCAAATGTAACGATAAAACAATTGTATCCTTCATACAACAGTTACAACACTTATATGATTTGATTGTCTTAGCTCGAGTTCGATCCAATTTCCGGTCGTGGTGTGCGTCATCTATACTTATAATAAATCTGTAGAGAGGTCAATTCTGTACATGAAATATATTTTCAAAATAACTATCAGGGGGTGATTAGTGATCGATACTGATGCCAAAAATGCAATCAGTAAAATTTTTGTCTGTCTGTCTGTCTGTCTGTCTGTCTGTCTGTATGTTCCTTATAGAAACAAAAACTACTGGACGGATTTTAACGAAACTTGGTACAATTATTCTTCATACTCCTGGGCAGGTTATAGGGTACTTTTCATCACGCTACTATCAATAGGAGCAGAGTAGTGAAGGGAAATGTTGGGAAAACGGGAGAAGTTACTCCATTTTTTAAGCTTCCGTCGCGTGTGCAGCCTTAATGGTTAAAGTTACATAGAAATTATGTATGACAGAAATATTTTACATAAAATTGACTAAAAAATATCCCGCAACAGCATATGTCTATCTTTTATGGTTGACTCACAATAACACGTGTAACTCCTGATAGCTTAGCAGTTCGGAGCATTCTGATTATATTTGTTTACTCTTACGTTTATAATACTCTCATTCATCCCTAATTTAAAAAAGTTATCATTATTACCTATTCAATAAAAAAAGAATCATAGAAATCGGTATAGAAACACCAAACTTATACATGAAATAAGCCATCGCGCCGTCGCACGTGAATACTGAATCATGCTATAAGGATTATTTTTGTGTAACGGTTGCCGCGCTCGACACGGGTCGCGGCGGCGGTAGGGTATAAAAAGGCGGGAGGTCCGAGAGCTAGCTTAGCTTCATTCAATATTTGGCTGTTGATGCGTTCAGAGCGATCGACCTTATTGACAGACAATAATTGATATTGAGAAACCGTGCCAGCGCGACTTTTAGTTTTTAAATAGTTTATTTGAATTTCTTTTGTTGTTATATTGTAAAATATTCGTTCAAATTAAAAATTATTAAGCGTAGGTACTTTTATTAATTAAAGTAGTTATAAGTATTTATTTTTAAGTGAAGTAGGTATAGGTAGATAGTTTTGCACAGGCGTTTCAGCTTCAAAAATATATTTACAAAAAAAGTATCAGGGGGTGATTAGTGATCGATACTGATGCCAAAAATGCAATCAGTAAAATTTTTATCTGACTGTCTGTCTGTCCGTCTGTCTTTCTGTCTGTCTGTATGTTCGTTATAGAAACAAAAATTACCTACTCAACGGGTTTTAACGAAACTTGGTACAATTATTCATCATACTCCTGTGCAGGTTATATGATACGTTTCATCACGCTACAATCAATAGGAGCAGAGCAGTGAAGGGAAGTGTTGGGAAAACGGGAGAATTTTTTATCTGAATGTTTGATTGAGCATCACGCAAAAAGTACTGCATGGAATTGAATGTGGTTTTCACCAATGTATTGCTAGAGGTCTAACTTAAGATTTGGGCATCATTTTATGAAAGTCCGTTAGTTTTGAAACCCGATATCCACGCGTGCGACGCCGCTGGCACAGCTAGTACCTAATAATCTCAGGAACTACTGGTCCGAATTGAAAAATTCTTTTTGTGTTGAATAGACCATTTATCGAGGAAGGCTTTAGGCTATATAACATCACGCTGCAACTATTAGAAGCGAAGGGAAAAATAACTATTCCACGCGGACGAAGTCGCGAGCACAGCTAGTCGTTATCTAAGGTTCTAAAAGGCAAAGAATAGGTATGGAATACGATTTCCTTTCCGAGGTGTTATGAATAGGGATGTTGGCTCATTTGGTAGATCAGCTCTTTGCTCATTGTATGCTCATAATATAAGGGAATACCTCATCATCATCATCATCAGCCTATCGCAGTGCACTGCTGGACATAGGCTTGGAGTTAAATAGGCATAAGCAGGCGGGTGAATACCTATTCATGAAAAAAATATTTTGAATATTGAATATTTCGTTTCGGTTCTTTTTCGCTGGAAAATGGACAAGATAATAATATCTTTATTTGTGTCTTAGTGGCATAAAAGTTTTCAATAAACCCATACAAGAAGTCATGCCGTGTTTCCTATTTGCTATAGGTACGACCAGACCAGCTAAACGTCTACGCGTCTATCAAAAAAAGGTTTTTGCTTTTGTACGGTTTATAACCACTGATGAAAAAAGAACTTACCTAAGTAAATTACTTACCAAAATCCAGACAAAATGTCTTGTTTCCTATTACGAACGATGACGTATTACACAATCCAATTTAGGCGCTACCCCTAATGGGTGCTATTTGGCCGGCGCTATATCTTTTTATTATTGTTGCGGCCTCAGAAGGCGACGTGCCGGGCAAATGTGCCGGAAGCATGGCTATCAACGGATCCATTGTGGTTGTGTGACCCTATGTGTTGATATAATTGATGCGCATTCGTTTTAGACCATTCAAGGCTGCCTTTGATGAAAGTGTTTGTGTGCCGCCTTCAAGAAGTTCGTCTGATTGGACTATTATGTTGTAAATCATATTATATTGTAAGGTATATTATGCATAATAATTTAAGATTAATCAATTATTTATTACTTTACCCCTTCTTTTGATTAGATTCCTCTACCCAAAGGTTGTCTGGAAGAGATCGCTTAAAGCGATAAGACCGCATAACTTGTACGTCAATATATCTTTGTATTTAATACTAGCTGTGCCAGCGGCGTCGCTCGCGTGGATATCGGGTTTCAAAAATAACGGACTTCCATATAATACCCATCTATACCTTGTGCCTAAGTTTTAAGTTAGACCTCTAGCAATACCTACATTGGTGAAAACCGCATTCAATTCTATGCAGTAGTTTTCGCGTAATGCGCGTTCAAACATACAGGTTTAAATTTCTCGCGTTTTCCCAACACTTCCCGTCACTGCTCCGCTCCTATTGATTGTAGCGTGATGAAAAGTATCCTATAACCTGCCCAGGAGTATGAAGAATAATTGTACCAAGTTTCGTTAAAATCTGTTCAGTAGTTTTTTTTTCTATAACGAACATACAGACAGACAGACAGACAAAAATTTTACTGATTGCATTTTTGGTATCAGTATCGATCACTTATCACCCCCTGATAGTTATTTTGAAAAAATATACAGATTTATTATAAGTATAGATATCTATGTGTGCAATAAAGTATATCTATCTATCAATCAATACATGTAATAAAACAGTAAAAAAAGTACCAACATTGAATAATTTAAAAAAGAGGGGTAAAGAAATAGTAATAGAACAAGAATTCAAAATAAAAAATTGTCTGTAAGGAATACATACACGCTTACCGGGCAGATTAGCTTGTATTTATGTACTTTGTATTTATTTACGTGGAGACCGCGTCGCGGCAAACGTAGTGTACGACGCCCTCAGGCCAGGTGGAGTGACGATTTGCGCAGGACGGCTGGCAAGTGCTAGATGCGAGAAGCCCAGGATCGATCAAAGTGGCGAATATTGGGAGAGGCCTATGTCCAGCAGTGGACTGATATACGCTGATGTTGACTTCGGACTTCTACTTATTTGAATGAAACTCTTAGTTGAATGTTATAGCTAACAAGTCTTGGCAACATCGCAGTTTTAACAAAAGGATGCATAGTATACATAGCAAACACCCAGCCCAGTACAAACAGACATATTCATGCACACAAATGTTGGTACAGTGCGGTGATCGAACCCGCGATCACTGGTTCAGGGACAGCATTCATTACCACTGAGCGTTTACTACCTCAGAACCATATTTGTCATCATATTGACTCGTGTTTTCCTTAAAGGAAATACAAGTTCTTTACTTAGGTACTCGTGGTCATTTAATACAGATTCCTTATTTACAATTGGTTGTACGATTAGTCTATTTGCATAGAAATTGGAAGAGTCTATTATAGTATTAGTAATCTTCTTCGTAAGATAAAGAGATAAAACGTATTTGGTTAAATTAGTTTATCTTGCTTGTAGTAAATTGATTGCTTACTATGTTTGGCTTAATACGATTAATATTATAAGACTGGCTCGATGAGTCATTTGGTAATGCCATTGTATGGCAGTGGTAGACGCGTGCGGCCTGAACCAAGAGTCTTGGGTTTGATTCCCACCCAGAACAAACATTCGTGTGATCCCTTCGTTGTTCTGATAAACATAAGACAAGTGCTCAAGCTACTGATTGGAGCAATGTATTTATGTGATGTTGTCCGATATTTTTAATAACTGAGTAGGATAAAAGTGTACCTACCTATGCGTAATAAGTGTAAAATACCAGCAAAAAAATTGTAATGTAAAATCTTAATTTTGGAATGTAACAACTATAAACCCTAATTTTATACCCTAATATCTTTTTGTAATGATAAATAGAGGACGATAAAATAAAGGAAAATGCTTCTCCATTAAACCCGCGACTTCTGGTTGACTCGGCGCCGGCGAGCCTGAATTTACGAAATCAAACTTTTCTTGCTCCCAGGTCTCAAGTCATTGAAATGGGTACAACAAACTGTAACTGGTGGCTAATATTAATCTTTACTTTAATATTTAACACCCGAAATGAGACAATAGAAAATCTATTGTTATCGACGCATATAAGGCCTGTTACCTACAAAAACTACTTTAAAGCCTATACTTGACGTATTTTATGTGGCAGTTTCGCAGGTTTAGTGGCAGACCTTCACACTTCAACTTTTACGAGTAGGTAGAGGATAGCTACTATATTATTGTTATATATATGTTAGTCTACCTACTGAGACGGCGCTAAGGCAAGGACACGGCTCTAACAAGCGATTCATATACATAGAGGTGTGATGTGAGAAAATTTATAAGGCGATATCAACGGTGAAGTATCAATATCTCCTGTCGCGTTTTTAGGGTTCCGTAGCAAAATGGCAAAAACGGGACCCTTATAGATTCGTCCTGTCTGTCTGTCTGTCCATCCGCATGTCATAGCCAGTTTATTTTAACTGACTTCTTCATTTCTTTTAAGAATAGGGCGATCGCCTGTTTTGTGCAACCATTGATTATGTCGATGGCCCTTAAACAAACACTTCAGAGCATTTTGAAACAGCTCACTTTAGGCTGCTGAACCACAAAGAATTCAAGGCAGAACATGTTTTCTGTTAAGTTATTCGGGCTCATTTGTACAAATGTAGAGTCCGCTAACTTCATAGATCGAATGCTTGTTTAGACGATTTACTCACTAAGCCATCGATATCTACGAGAAATACAATAGAATATGGGAAGGTAGGTGCCTACATTATAGGTACACGTAAATTTCTTCTAGAATAATTGGCTCCTTATTGAAACAGCAATTTTATAAACGTCAATAGTTTTTTGGTAAGTAAAGAGTCTTACGGCTGTGAAACTGTTGCCACCAACCATACTTAATTTGAAACTAGGATTAAAACCAGGTACCGAACAGGGGCGTAGCTACCGCCGTATCTGCCGTATCAATTATACGGGGCCCTCAGACCATGGAGGCCCCCGAAGTGCATAAGCAAAAACTTCCAGTAACAAACTTTTCCCTTCCTAAGGGCCCAAAAAATTTTTTTATACCTTTGTTCCCACTAGTACTACCAAGTAAGTAGTTTTACCGTAGGACTACTGGGATTTTTTTTCTTATTCGGCCTACGATTTGGCGGAGCCCCGCCAATACACGCTACGCTTCTGGTACCAAAGTTCAAAAAAGAATGTTTAATGTTTGACATACCATTAATCTTTTTTATTCTGAGTAGTTTCAACAAAAAACGTTCAAGTATCTGACCTCACTGATCTTCTTCTCATAGTCCCTTACGACGTGCAGCGTGACCGCCTTGGGCAGCGAACTGAACACCTCGTGCTGCAGATAGTAGCGGAACTCGTCGAAGGTCAGCTCCTGCGTGGACCTGAAGTGGTCCAGGCCCTTCTCCACGCCGTACAGGTCCAGCAGTGTGCCGATGTTCGCTGTGAGCACCTGGAAAGATTGGTTTATGAATTATATTGTTGCTGTAGGGACCTGGAAAGATTGGTTTATGAATTATATTGTTGCTGTTAGGACCTGGAAAGATTGGTTTGTGATAGATATTGTTGGTAACTTGGTAACTTAGGCCTAGGCTTCACGACTGTATAAACCATTTACGTACATTTGACATAATGTGTCAAATGGTGTAGGGCGTCCGCCATGGGATGGCGCTACACCGTAGAGCGAGCCGGCCTGTCTGTACCGCGGTGTAGAGATTTTTCTCCGTCTCTATATATAGGCCACGAGTTTTGATGTCAATAAAAATATTCATACCTACTAAGTGTCACCTAAATTGGCTTTTATTGGTAAAATAGTGATAAAGCCCCGTGAAAGTGCATAGGTAGACAGTGGTCTATCTAACGACTTTTAACCATTTGACCGCTGAGAAGTGAGACATAATAGAAAATGTATTGTATGTAATGTAAGTAAACCATGCAAAGACCCAAGTGTTAACGGCTTTTAACGGGTTAATGAAGTTAATTAAACCATAAATAGCTATGTCTTAGTCTTATAATCGTTCGAGTTCAGGGTAGGTCCAAAACTTGAGCTGCTGAGGAGCTTGAGCGCCTCTAGGTAGATGATTCAGACTTTGAGAGAATAATTATGGCGCATTTCTAGTATCGTTTTCTATGACTGATCAGTTTAATAAAAAGCGAACAACGTCTTTTCCAACTGAATAAACAAGTCTATTATATAATATGGTAAATATATGGTGCATATCTCGGTTTGTCGTAATATCCCAAGTTGTGATGAAAACTTTGCATGTGCGATTTAGGATTCAATGTTCTAGCTATTTTGATATAGATGTCGCATAATGGTCTATAATGGTCATTTTACTAGTACTTACGTATAATATTAACTATCATTTTCATATTCGCTACAGCAGAATCTACCGCACTAATGAGAAGCTTCTTGTTAGTTCAGTAAAAAGTGTTTGCTCGTCTAATCGTCTTATAACAACCTAGCACTGGAGAAATATTAGCAGGGCTGACGTGTTGGCATGTTAAATGGTGTCCACTGAATCATGTTTTGCTTATTACGCGTTACTGTTTGAGCGGAAATTAGTTACCGGTTTCTTCGTTATTTAAGTAACAGCACAGTTAAACCTATTTGTAGTTAACCCCCAGATGCGTTAACGTTTTGACCTCCGACATGGAATAACGCGTACCTACTCTCGGTTATACCAGAAAGAAATCCGGTTTGATTTCAAGAAAGGAGCTAATTAGTTACATAGTAGCACAACACAAGGGCCCTACTATACCTAATAATCGAACACGATCGTTCGTTGAACGGATCGTGTATGTTTGCCCCATGAATCCCTCCCATTTGTCCCTCCCGTATTCGTATAAATGAACTAAATTAATGAAAATCAACTTTGACGGATTTTAATAGGTTATTGGTCGGATGAAAAGCGATTGAGAAGGCTACATTATGAAAAAGGCCCTTTTAACGTAAGGCGTGTGTGTGTAAGTTAATTAAATTTAAAATGTGTAACTTATCATAATAATTCATCAATACTGTCGGCGGCACCGGTATGCGGTAAAGCTATTAAGCTTATGTTCATACCGATTTATTATTTTGTGTATTGTTTGTTTTTGGAAATATATAAATAAAAAAAAAAAACCGTGGTTCTCCCAACGGTTCTCCCCCGGGTAAAAGGGGGTAAATCAAAAAATTTGACTTGACTTCTATAACACAACTGCTTAAGCTATATACACTTGCCCTGATATGTAAATAGCATAGGTTTACATAAAACAAGGCCTCTCTTTGTCTGACCATAAAACCAATTTTTGGATGGATATGCTAAATATGTGAATTTTTAACCAGTAAAAGCTACACTGAGTAAGCCAAACGACCAGTTGGTAAACATTGCACATTAAAAGAGGATGATGCATTCGATTCTAATTCATTGCAGTAAAGTCTAGTTTTGAATGTAACCGGTCATTAACTTTTGTTGTTAACGTACTATTTAGCTACTGTAACAATGAGTCAAAGAGTGCATTTATGTACCTATGTGCGCTATCGGTCGGCGGCACGCCGTGGGTGGACGACTGTGTGGACATTGACCTAGTATCATATGGTACCCATTACTCAACATGTTTCAAGGAAAACTATCTCTTTTAATAGGGTATTAGACAAAATAGTCAAATAGTCTATTACCAGAGTAAGCACGGGCTGAGAGAAGATTTATTTAAGGCAGAATTCTTTATATTTTGCCGACTAGTATTGACCTGAGTCAAAAAATAAGGATTTCCTTAATTGACCCAACTGTAAATCGAAGAATCGAAGGAAGGATCGTCTCCGCAAAACTGAGTATTGGTATGTACTCGTAAATATCCAACCTTGGCGGAATGGGCTCAAAATATTTTGTCTGATTAATCCGACGTAAGCGGTTAATGGGTTAAACATCATTATGTCCAAAAGCTCGAGTTAATATTTCATTGATATATAAAAAATTCGGACGGACAAACAGGCGGACAGTGAAGTCTTAGTAGTAACAGGGTTCCATTTTTACTCTTTGGGTACAGAAGCCTAAAAAACCTCTGCAACGTCGTACTGGAGACTAATTTTGGTCTCAATAAAAGCATACAACAACGTTACAAATTAGACATTTAAGATAAAAAAATTACCTTACATTTAATTAAAAATATAATGCAGACCTTTGTAAATTTACACCAACCAGGTTTAAGGTCAGAAAAAAAATCGATTGGGCCAAGGTTTTAAAATGTAGGCAAACTGCCCCAAATCACTGAATTCAATTTAGCTGGCACACGAGGCACAAAACACCCTGTATGTATTAATCGATGACGACATAACTATTGGGAAACGATGACTTGATTATGTATGTAGGGATTTATGACCGAGCAGTTACACAAATAACAAAGAAATTAATGTTGACTAATACATTTTTATCAAATTATGTCTAGGACGCGATTTATCAATAGATACAAAATTTGTATTATTTAATGGTCTGTACATAAGTAATATGTGATTTCCTTTTTCTATGTTTGAATGATTTATAGGCCTATTCGGTGATAGCCATGATCAGGCATTAGACCGTGTACAGGTTAAAGGTATGTGACCGAATCTTCAAATTGAAGGTTGGTTTAGCGAGTCACTTTAGATCCTTCCTTTAGAGCCTTCTACTTATTATAACAAGGGTCTGCTTCATTTTCTCCTTCTGGGGTGCATGAAAGGATCTCCCCGCACCCTAGAAACATTCCTGTCATCACAAACCCCAACTCAAAAATCCCTTAATAAAGGGATGCAAGTATGCAAGGCCTTGCATTCCCCCGCAGTCAGTGGCGTAATTACAGGGTGTATAGAACCTTCATGTGGTTTTTATAAAAAAGAATGTAACATGAAAGGTAAAAACTATCAATTGCGTTTCGAAGCACATCAAAATTGTCGGTTCCGCGATGTGGAAGAAAATAAACGTTTAAGTAAATTAATGATCGCCTGTTATTCAAGCTCCACCCGTAGACCAAAATCCTGTACATGTTGCCAATGTTGGTATGTCGACAAAATGCCACGAGCCTACAACCGTAAGATGCCCCTAGTCAGAAAAAAATTGTTTTTTTTTTATGCAATATGGGTTTGGGCTTGACTGCTATTCACCTAACGATATCACAGTCTACGATGGAGCGCGCTCATCCATCAAAAATGTATTGCTGTAACTCTGTTTTGTGTACCTAGTAAATAAATAAATAAAATAAAATAAAAAGCCTCGAATAGTAGGTCCCTTGTCGTAGTCAATATGCTAGTATGTATATTAATTTGTCCCAAGGGGCCTGTATGTATTGTGCCTGTGCCCCCACGCAAGCCTTCCAAAGGACCTCCCGGTATTCCTTCCCGTAATATTCAAATGGAGAACAAATATTATTAATGTTATGAGCCTTGGAGTTTATTTTGTGTGCTCATTGAACTAACCTTCGGTGTAACTTTTAATAACGTAGCCTGAGCATAAAGTACGTATAGATGTTACGTGTAGGCGCAGTCGTTTGTTCCGCTCTGAGTCACCGTCACTCAGGCTTATTGCTTACTAAACACTGTATCGTGACTACTATGTTTGAGCAAGTGGGTACAGTCTGCGAGGAAATTGCTCTCTATCTATAATACCTTCTATTAGAAAGAGTAAATGCATTTTTCCTGGTACAAGAAGATGGTATCTCCTAGTTCATTGGTCTGGTTTCCATATTATAAGCGCTTACCTACTTGGATCGCTTGGGGCGCAAAGGCATTTTTACGGGAGCGAGTGACGTCAAAGACTCCCACTCCTAACTTTTGATGCCTTGTATCTTTGCTATTGTTTATATGAATGAAAAAAGGAAAAATACGTGTCGATTATTTTTGAATTAGCTAAAAGACGGACTAATTAGAATTAGGACTAATTAGAGGAGACGGACTAATAAGTCAGGTAGGGCATAGCGAATCTTCGCTCGAATTGAGCTGCCCGTCCGGGGAAGGACATCCACCCTATAGAATACCGCAGCCAAAGACCTCCGGGTCGTGTTTTTGCCGGTAAGTAGGGTTTCCGGAGCTCAAGCGGGGTCGGGGTTGGGCCGGCATGGCGGTGGCAACTGGCCAGTTACTTTTTTTTCTTTTTCGTATGCGAGAGGCGGCAGGCGAGCATGTGTGATGCCTGATGGTAAGCAGTCGACACCGCCCATGGACACCCGCTCTAACCAAGCTTAGAGTCGCTGCCGGCCTTTTAAATATGAATACACTTGTTTCTTGAAGGTTCCCAAGACGTAGCTGTTCGGAAAGACTGTCGCAGGAAGTTGGTTCCACAAAACCGAGGCGCGAGGCAAGAAGTTCCTCATAAAACTGGCCCGTTGAAGCGGCTTGGGCTTCTCTTTCGCTTCCATCAGGCGTAGGGAAGCCATTATGTCGAGCTACTATAAAAAAAAGATCAGACCAACGATCATATCTAATGTTGTCACACATTTGTATACCATTATTTACTGATGACTGTACCTAAGTGTCTAATAGTTACGGCTCCGAGGATTGACCTTACGCCGCCTACTCGACTTTGTCTGTCGGTGTAACTTCGTCATACTACATACACAACATAGTATAATATTGACTCATAAAATAATGCTATCTGACTTTTTACATTGGCTATCTATTAGTAATATAACTAACATAGTATCCCTAACTAACATAGTATAATATAAAGAGAGGTAAGGCATAGCGAATCTTCGCTCGTATTAAGCTGCCCGTCCGGGGAAGGACCTCCACCCTAAAGAATACCGCAGTCAAATGACCTCTGGGTCGTGTTTTTGCTGGTGATTAGGGTCTCCGGAGTTCGTGGGGGGTTAGGGTTCGGCCGGCATGGCAGTGGCAACTGACAGGTAACTAACCAGTTACTTGCCAGTTGTCACAGCGATTTGGGCTTCTCTTTGGCTTTCCATGACGCGTAAGCCATTATGTCGAGCTACTATAAAAAAAATCCCAAGATATGAGTGCCCATAACATGTAAAACAGTCAACAGTTAAAAATCTGTGTTAAGTTACAATCCAATACATTACGTTATAAAATAAGTTTATACAATAAATTATAGCCTAGGTTAGTCTAGGTAGGCTAAGTGAAACCTAATCAGATGTACCTATAGGCTAATAAAGTTTCGTTCAAGTCCATTCTGATAAATCATACTTACAAATTGAATGTGTTGTACGTTGCATTGCTGCAACAACGGTAACTACTATATTAATTAAACAGCAATTTATTATACAGCAATCATCTCAATTACGTCACAAAAATGTCATATTATCAAGACGCGCGGGAAAGAAGGGGTTTGACATTTCGAGCTTTGTCAGGGCTGCCCCAACGGTAGGATTCAAGCAAGTAGCTGTTTAGTACATAGTATGTACGTATTGGGTATCAGAATAACTAACGAAAAGGTATCACAAATATAATTATACGTTTAACAAATACAAATCGGACATAGAACAAACACAAATGTTCATTACAAGAATGTAAGTTCGGAGTGTAAATCGAATCCACGATCCTCGGTTTAGATGTCCTTGACATCATTACCAAAGGAGCCACCGGGACAACGCTCGGATTTTTTAAAATAATTCTCTAATTAGCGCCTCAATTCTCTATCTCGGGTTTCCCTCATCCAGCCAATGCCAACAGTTTTGCTATGGTGACGGTCAGGTATACCCAACGGGTTACGGGCAGTCCTGTACCGCGTCCAAAACCACATCCTCTTCAAGACTCGTCTGCTCCACCGATTGTCAGTTCTACTGTAGATATGGGATGTAAGGGAGCGGTCTATTATCATTCCGCTCCAAGCCAACCTCACCTGCCCGTGGTGCATCCTGCCGAATAACAAACTAGGCGCTGGCTACCGACTGGTGGCGGAATAACCATCACAATTGAAGGCGTTGCTAAATACCACAGACCGATGACGGCCAGCAGCGTCAGCGGAGCGAGAAGCTACGCCCTGCGATCGCCAACCCGCCTGCCCTGCGTGGCGATTATGGGTATATCCTCCAGATGTTTGCCCTAGGTGGCGAGCAACTGGAGAGGCCTATGTCCAGCAGTGGACTGCGATGGGCTGATGATGATGATGATGACGGTAGATATGACCAGCCCACTGCCACTTCAGCGTACTAATCCTTCGAGCTATGGCGATAACTTTCGTCCTCCGACGTAAGTATAATGCTAGTTTCGTATTCTATATCTTAACGATATACCATAGCTCTTTCCATACCGAGTTGATGGCAAAAGTATTGTTCCAACCATCCTCAGTTCCCTTTTAAAGTTTAATAATTAGGACTAAAGTATAACTAGTATAGCCATAACTTGTAATGAAGTTAAATGTCACTTTTTGACATTGCCCCCACACCAAAGAGGGCAGTGGGTTTGACATTTTAAGAATAGTTACGTCAGGGTTGGTGCTAGGTACCTACAATTATGTAAACCGAAAAATCCATGGAATTATGATTTTTTAATTTTAGTACTTTCATTTTATGAGAGTAATTATGGTAGGCGGCAATTATGATACACAGTAAATACTTACATGTACTCAAAAATGAGCAATGTACCGGCCACACACCAAGTTACACAAATCTGTTAAAATATCACTCATAGGAATGGAACATTGTGTTTTCAGTGATAATTGTTTGGAGAAAAGCGGGTAAGGGTACTTCGATTTTTTGCTGCCTGTACCTACTATCAATCTTATCAGTTATCACTGTCTGCTAAGTGTTCTGGATGTAAATTTAATAGGTGACAAAATTATGCATAGTCAGGAAATACTTACTTCCTGTTTTATGTCATGACTAGCTGCTGCCCGCGGCTCTGCCCGCGTGAATATTCGTATAAAACATAGCCTATGTGTTAATCTGATGTACAAACTATATTCCTGTAAAGTTTCATTATAATCCGTTCAGTAGTTTTTGCGTGAAAGTGGAACAAACATCCATCCATTTATCCAAACAAACTTTCGCGTTTATAAAATTAGTAGGATAGTAGGATATTGTATGCCATATAATATTGTGACGGGGTTCTTAAGTCTATAGATAATTTTGCTCTATGTACACACAATTAAAAATCTATTACTTTTAGCATAGACATAATAAAATTAAAAATTCTTACAACAAATTAAAATAATATTTACTGTGAGGCCCAATTTAATGATCTTTTAGCGCACATTGTAATACATTATCTCGTCGTTAAATTATGATTAGATTTAGCTAATCTTTATGGAATTCATAATATTAGTTATCATGATTGATCTAGCAATATTTACATTGTAAACAGATAAGATGAATTATATAAAGTCTGTTTTGTGTCCCGAATTTTAACCACAGATCTAACCTAGCGCTAGGCTTGAAAAGAGGAAACAAAAAATGGCGACCATTGAATGGTAAATGGTTATGACAAGACAAAAGATATTGTTTCCCTTAGTCACAAATTTTTGACTGCACCGGTGGTTCATAGTTGAGTGGTGATTCCTATCTTCTGAACCAATGGTCGTGGGTTGGCTGAATTACGGTACCTTCGTACAATATCTAACACAAGTGCTGAGGCTACTTTTTTTGTAACAAGAGCGTTCAGGATGACCTCACTCCACCTGATGGTAAGCGCTCGTGAGGTCCAAATGCTAGATCGACAGGCACACTTACTTCGGGATCAAGGCAATAATGTATCTGACAATGTTACTCTGAGAAATGAGTAGGCTAAATTATGGCGGCATTTAATAGGCATCTAAAGAGTTGAAAATCAAACGCATACGGGATCAACCCTAGTTCCTGGCTGGATTGCGTATTGTCTGAGAATGTTGTCGCTCCGTAAACGGTGCGTGACAATGTGGCTCGGTATCGCGACATTTAATGTTATAAGGTGTTTTTATTATTATCGCTTGTTCGCACAACTAACTGCTTGACATTTCTAACGAGTGTGATAGATACATTTACCTACAGTCGAGATTGTAACAAGTCAATGAAAATAGTTGCAATTCTTTTATAGAATAGAAACCGTTTATTTTATCAATAACAACAAGCCTCTTTTATTACCAGGTCCACTTCTGCCAACGTGGAGTGAAAATTTATAATGTTATCTTTGACAAAGTTACAATATAAGATCATTATTGTGGTTTGTTTCGGGAATAAAATTCCCGTAAGGTACATACGGTTTCAAGTCGTCATCAAGTAAGTTGTCTACGACTAAAGACGCTCGATATTTGATGCACGCTCGAAGACAATTTGTTTCGTTGAGACTACTTCTCACTACACCTAACTTTAAAACACAAAATTACACCAAATTTATAACTACTTACACTAAAACCCATTGGGGAATTTATAAAAAGAATGCTTATAGGCATATTATATTAGTTTAGGGCAACAAACGTCACATTTTATGACATTATCTATATATATAAAAGGAGAAACTGACTGACTGACTGACTGACTGACATATCAACGCACAGCCCAAACGGCTAAACGTAGGCACTTGAAATTTGGAAGGGACGTAGCTTAGGTACCGTAGGGGTGCACTAAGAAAGGAATTCCCGAAATTCCCACGGGAACGGGAATTAGCGGGAAAATCCTTTTGTATGAAAAATCTAAACCGCTTAAGTTAGACGCTTGAAATTTGGCATGCAGGTACCTTAGTAAATATAAAGTTTAGTTATGGCTGTATTTTGAGAAATTCCCACGGGAACGGGAGTTAGCGGGAAAAAACTTTTGTATGTATAAATTTAAACACGCGGACGAAGTCGCGGGCAAAAGCTAGTTAAGTAATAAAGTTTCAGAATCCGAGTGAAATTAGGGCTTTGACTAGCCCCTCAGGTGCTTTGCAATGACGGATTCTTGCCGGAATGACAAATGAAAATCATTGTTGATAAATTTAACGTTATCTTCGGCATTCGTTGAAACGATGTTGCAATGATGTGATAATAAGGTATGTCCATTTAGCAAAATTTGAAAGTAGCCCAACAGCAAAATGTTATTGTTAATTTTACAGCAATGTTAAAAATTCATAAAAGTTTATAACCATTGCACTTACATTGTGAAACTTGAAAGTTGTTATACCCATAATGGTGAGCATACGCGGACTTTACGATTCTCGTCGCGTGCTTTCAGTGAAAGCTCGGCTTTAGTTAATTAGCTTTTGTTTCGGCGAATTTTTCAACCCAAGCCCTATTGGAATGTACTTATTTGTTTAATTGTACTTTTGTGCCAAGACTTTTTTGTTTTAAGATTGTAATAAAAAATTAAGTGAAGTATACATGTTTGTAGCAAAATAATTCTTCTTAATAATTCTTCTATTTTATAATAGACGCAGCATACATCCACATACATAAAAGTACCTAGTTAAGACCTTCGAAATGTAGAGAGACATTTAGAGAGCGGCTGAACTGTTACTAGAAGACCTGAGACGTTTTCTAAAAACACCCCATGTCAGACAGTCCCAAGCCAATTTAATTAAAATTTCATTTCCTAATTTCCACCGATCGGTAACTATAGTCTTTTTCAGATAGGATGGGTACGCTGACACTTGGGATTTGAAGTTTATAGTCATGTGGTAAAATGAAAATCGAAGGTAAAAAAATCGATTTTATGATTTATCGATTTCATTTTGTATGGAGAGAGAATCGATTTCGAGATAATTAAAAATTGCATGATTTAATAAAAAAATATTTATTTATCATCCAAAATTATGTAAAACTAATCATTAGATCAATCTGAGTTTGAAGAATCTCTCCATTCTTCATTTTACATAGATAATTATTTGAATTAAGATTAACCTACCCATTTAAATGTAATATCTCAGTCGTATTATACATGATTTTCGATTTTACACCAATAACTGCTTATCCTATATCAAGAAATTTAAATATTTAATAAAATTTATACAATAGTTGAAAAATCGTGAAGCGATTTTACGATTAAATCGGTATTATAACGATTTCAATGTTTCAATCCCTATGAAAATACGTTTCAATTTACGCATCAAGCATTACTGATAAGAAATATTTAATGTATTAGATTTCATTAGTTATGTACATTATAATGTTATTTATGGTTTCAAATACAAATTAAAGTAAATCTCTGTTATCATACGTTATAAACACAGTGAAAAAACTTTTTGTTTTGATGATTATTTATCATTTTGTCATAGAAATTGCGTAAAAAGGATTCGTTGACAAGTGTCACTAATGTGTCAGCGTACCCATCCTATCTGAAAAAGACTATAATCCGAACTTTTCCAGTTTTCGGTGCTATACGCGAACGACTTACATACTCCACAGTCTACACTATTGGAGAAAAGTTTGGAAGGGCCGTGGATGAACGGATGGAAAGACATGACACAGCTCCCTTACAGGATACGTCAACTTATCATCGCTAATTGGTTATGTATTATGTTCACGAGCTTCAGAAACCCTACTCACCGGACCTACATTTAGCTGTGGTATTCTATAGGAAAATAAATACATAAAGATCTTTATATTTATTTTACTTGAATTATACTTTATATTCTACAATGTTCGCTACATTTCGACATTTTAAAAATGATAAAGATTTTAATGTACAATTGTACTCTGTCTTGCGCCGTTTAAAGACGGATGTAAAATTTTACGACCAACATAATTTTGAGCTGAAATTATGTGGAATTTAGGTTTTTAATATTGTAATGTACCTAACTGTATCAAGATCTTGCATTTCATGTTACATCATTCCATAATAACTGCAAAGTGCAATGGCATCAAGAAGGATTTTATAGTAAGTAATCATTGAATGGGAACTTTTGGAGGGTAGTACCGCCGTATGCCGATCTTTTTTGTTGCTTTCTTTTTATCATACGTAGGTTAAGGCCTAGGTAAGGCTTAAGAAGATCCTTCGATGAAGCCATCTATAAGGAAACCTTGTAAACGATACAACTCTATATTAATCCGAGTTTTATCTTTGACAATCTTTATCAAATACTCAGTCGGCATTAAATGTAGGTATTTAAAGTGTTTGCAATTAATAAAAGATATGACGCCCTATTTTAACAATAAAAAGGCGTATGAAAATCAAGACGAGACAGATAACTAAATCAAATAATCGTCTTAACAAAATTGCAATGTTTTATAACGACCTATCCAAAGATAATACATACTATGGAATAAATGCGAAAAGCTTGGAAGAATGCCGTGGATAAACGGACAGAAAGACATGACGCAGCTTCCTTATCCCTGGTGGTGATGTCAGAGCTCATATATCACCAGTTCTAGAAAGAAAATAATGCGCCGGTATCGTGTTCAAATGAACTAGATCTGATCTAGGTCAGTCTGAATTAGATAGTTCAATACAATGCGTGTGACATCACCCATCTATTCCCTTGGCATTTGCCCTCCTGAATGTACTGAAGTCAATATGGTGGTGAATTGGGTCAACGAAAGATGTGATAAGGGTTGACAAAGAGTTAGGTACCATAAAGAAATTGTATGGGGCTATTGATTGGCCAGTAATTTACCTAGGTATAGTATCGTCCCACATTTCAGTTTTTTTATATGTGGTAGCCTTAGATTATTATTCTAAGGTGGTAGCATAGTGTAGGTACATATCTACTCTTTGATGCCTGCTGAACAACGAAAGAGAGGCTTTTTTAAAGGAAGAGAAGCAGTTTGCGTTTTCAAGGAGTAACTTTGGTATCTTACTTTTAAAAACGATTGGCTCGATGGCTCATTTGGTAATGACCTCTGCCTTCTGAGCCAAGAGGTCGTAGCAAACAATTGTGTGGATTAACATGTCTGTTTGTAGTCTGGGTGTTTGCTATGTATACTTAATATTTATTTATTTTAAAAAATAGGTACCTATCTAAGTAAGTTTATCAGTTGTTTGGTATGTAGGTAGGTACTCATAGTAAAAACTTCGGCTCAGTTTTTAATGCTAGATGGCGATGTGTGGCCCAGCGTGGTATACCTTGGGTTATTTATTTGTTATTAAAAAAATAAAGCAGCTACACAATTTATTATGCATTAACTAAGCATAGTTAACTTTATCAAACCATATATTTCTGAACAATGAATGAGGTTTCCCGCTAAGCCGAATAGTCTTGTACTTAGCGTGAGTAATTTTATTAGGTAACTACTGAATTACTTATTAATAACAAAAGGAAAACAAAATAATTTGTTACTCATTGTTTAGATAAGTTCAATTGACTATCCGTCTTCTAGATTTGCAAGCAATTCGGTATGTTATGGCTATGGTTTTAAGTCATAATTTAACTTGGATTCTGTGATCAGATGAAATGAGTCATCTTTCTGCTCTTAGATGTAGAGAAACATTGATCTTATTGCTTTCAATTGGACGTTTTTGAGGATCAATTTTGTAGAAATATGGAGTGGAGGATGCATAGTAGGTACCTACATTTTTCAACTTTTAAATAGGTAAATGTTTTTTTATGCGAGAGGCGGCAGACGAGCAAGTGTGATGCCTGATGGTAAGCAGTCGACACCGCTCATGGACACTTACAACTCTAATCGAGTTTAGAGTCGCCGCCGGCCTTTTTAATATAATAGGTAGGTATGCACCGATAATTTCCACGACCTAAGTTTCTCCCGGACCACCCAGTTCTGGTGTGGTAAGAATTGAAGATCTGAGATTAATATCTCATGCCATAATTGGCAGGTCAATAAATTGAAATAATTTTGTTTATAATGTTCATTAGCACTGATTTCAGTTACAGAGATAAGATTTAAGCAAATAATTTTGCTTTGCTAAAAACTAACTGAACAAAAACATTACCGTCAAACAAATTGAAAAAGAAATAAACAGATAGGTAGGCACTTTGTATGATTTGTTTGTACAAATTATGTGTGACGAGAATTACGCACCTTTAGTTTTGATTTATGCACGACTGCATTATGTTGTAGCGACTCGAAAGCATGCCAGATGCAGTTAGTAACATTCTTCAACAACGTCGACATTTTCACAGGCCACACAAAAAATTAAAAACACATAAAACCTTTTTTTTAGTCGAGCGCGAACCAAAAAGGAAATAAACGCGCGCACGTGTTCACTTCGCGCGTTCGATATTCAAACTGGCTGGTTGTGTAGCGCGAATGTCGCGGCCCAGCGTCATCAAATAAGCAAAGGAAATGGGGCTTTCAGCGCTTCTCGACTTGTGACATTTTGAAAAAAAAAAAATTAAATTAAGTATTATTTTTACATTTCGACGAGCTCGTTTGCGCGACACCGGAGCGAGTTGGTGCCAGTTTCTCAAAGCTGGTGTAAACCAACTTTGTGGTTATAAGGACGTAAGATTTTTTTCTAAGTATCAGTAAATCTGTATGGTACCTAAACCCCTACCGTGCATACAAGGCTGGCATTTAGGACTTACTTAGGTACTCGGCAACAATCAAAATTGCCATTGCCGCAGTGCCATTTTATTCTACCGTGTTGAGGTAATTATTGTAGGTAAACTTTGGGGAACCGTTATAATTTTTTCTTCATAGTACCGGTACCTCCAAAGCTTCCCAGCAAACAAATCACCAACTGCCTTATACAACTAATTAGAAACCACTTAGAATACGGCAACGTTTGAAAGTGGCCGAGAGCCCTATATGGAGTCGAACCTTGGTCTGCTTCCGATAGAAGTGTTTATTTGCATGACCTCACGCATACGGGTGTAGCAAGATGGTTCCTGGTACGTGTTTGGTGGACCGGCGGCCTCGGGGAAGAGTAATTGGTGTCTCTTATGCCGTGAGGAGTTCAACTCCAACTTATCCCAGTCAGCGTCCTCTAACAATCCTGGGTTCTTTAGGCGGGGCGTGAAACGGCATCTCAGGGCCTTCAGGGTGAGGGCGACAGGACAAACCCACCGCGGGTTTGTCCTATTCGTGGTCCTATTATGCCACAACTCAAAGGAAAAACTAAACGGATTCGTTCCGTCAAATTTTCGCCAGCTTATGGGGCAGCGCAGACGACAGACTATCCGTGGTGCACTTTTTTCGAATATTCTGTCGGCAGACCTAGACGCTCTTTTTAAATGTCTCAGACTCTATTTATCTCTCTATAAGTTTCCGATTAGAACAATCAAATTCCCGAAAATAAATGTCAAATGAATGATTGAGATAGTTTCCGAGCTTGATTTTAGGCACACACGCTCTAATTAGCCCTCTCGTTTTACCAATGCACATTGCACAAGTCCGATTAACTACGCAAGATTTGCGATGACCGCGGCGTAGCGGGCGTCAGCCTCAAAATGGTGAATGTCGTCCGCTACGATATAATTACGTTACTCATCAGGCGCCGAGATCGTCCTCGGATGTTTTCGCCATATCTGCGCTTCTGACTCACTGTGTAGGGCTGCCGGCAGCTGTATAAGTACCTCCTTCTTCTTCTTCTTTGCGTTTCGATGGCAAATCGAAATCAAACACGCTGTGCTCAGTGCTCCGCCACCCCGGCCGCTCCCCCAGTCACGGACATTAGCTCAGTGAGCGAACAGGGTTCTCCACTCGTGGGACCTCCTCATTTGTAAATAGGTACGGAGGTATACATATCGATATCATTGGGTGGCTGTAGACATTTAGGATATTTCGTTTTGTTTTCTGCCTACAGGAGATGTCATGGCAATGGTTTCTCGATGAAACAAAGGTGTACAAACATTTCTGTTTCGGGAAATATTGCAGTATCCAATGACTACATTCCGTTGTACAGGGTATTGATACCGCCCGTCTTCTTCGGATAAAATGATGAAATTTTCTGGCTTTACAACCGTCGAACATACAGACAGACAAAAATTTTACTGATTGCATTTTTGGCATCAGTATTGATCACTAATCACCCCCTCATAGTAACTTTTAAATTAAAATATGTTTCATCAATGTACAGAATTATAGACCTCTACAGATTTATTATAAGTATAGATAAGATGCTTACAATAATAAAGGCTTTGTGTAAGCCCTACAGAAGAAGCGCGAGCGCATTTAAATACATAATATCTCCACTTCGCCAAACTCGGAAACTGTAGGTCACACCAATACGTGAAATTCCGCTTTGCCCGATCAAAGGCTTGTTTTGCAGCGAACGTAGGCTCTAGCCTTGACGGGCGAACGATATGGCTACAGCCTCCGATTATTATGGCCTGAGGTTAATATCCGATCAATTGGGAGCTATTAAATTCAAATTTTGTGTACAAGGCTTTTACGATCAACGGATAATTCTGATACGACTTGAAGATGCTAGGAATTCCAGGAGCAAAGCAATTGTTGGACTTCCTATTTTGAGGGGATCTTACTAATAATAAAAATGCGCAATTTGTTTGGATGGATGGATGTTTGCTACCATTTCACACCAAAACTACTGGACGGATTATAATAAAACTTTACAATCTTAATATCAGACTATAATGATTTATTATGATAGGTAGATAGAACAGTTGTTAAGTCATTAAATTACAAAACAGAATCTCTACGCAGTTTACTGTCTATCTGCGTGTCTGACCAATTGCTTGTCTATCGAACTGCGTATCTGACTAGATGAGATTACGTTTTGTATTCTGACGAAATGCGGAGGTAAGTTTATGACCACTATGCATGTTAATTTCCTTAGGCTCGGCTGAGCTTCGCGCAGCCTCGATTGTTTGGAAACACACTATAAGGCCCATTACGCACTGTCGACTAGTCTCCGGCGACTGTGACTTACTATAGTTTAAACTAGCTGTGCCAGCGGCGTCGCACGCTTGGATATCGGGTTTCAAAAATAACGGATACCTAAGTTTTAAGTTAGACCTCTAGTAATACATTAGTGAAAATCGTATTCAATTTCATGCAGTAGTTTTTGAGAGATGCGCGTTCAAAAAATTTCTCCCGTTTTCTTGACATTTCCCTTCACTGCTCTGCTCCTATTAATAGTAGCGTGATGAAAAGTACCCTATAACCTGCCCAGGAGTATAAAAAATAATTGTACCAAGCTTCGTTAAAATCCGTTGAGTAGTTTTTGTTTCTATAACGAACATACAGACAGACAGACAAAAATTTTACTGATTGCATTTTTGGCATCAGTATCGATCACTAATCATCCCCTGATAGTTATTTTGAAAATATATTTAATGTACAGAATTGACCTCTCTACAGATTTATTATAAGTATAGATAGGGGCTTGCGCACTTAGTCGTCAGTCGCCTTTCTCTGTTTTGGTCGCCGAGAGACTGAGTCGCCAGCGACTAGTCGACAGTGCGTAATGGCTCTAAGGCCGGTTGCAGACCCAGAGCTAAACTATAATTTAGCTTCGAACTTGGTCTGCAACCAGCATAGGGATTGTTGATGTGTAGAGCTTGACATGACGATTTCCGAGTCTATATAAAAGTACAAAAAGACCACCAAATCTTTGGTAAGAGTTTATTTGTTATTCATACCTACTTACGGATAGTTTACAAAACCGACAACACACTGATCACAGTCAGACTTCGTCGGAGCATTTCACTGGTTTGCCGTGAGATAAAAAAATTGTACAATAGGAACAATTATCTTAATAAATAGGTACCTAAATACTTAATTACAAATGACTTTCGTGTTTTTGTTACCGACATTTTATTTGGATACGAGAAATATTTTGATATTGTGACATCGTTTATCATAATTCATAACTCAGGTGAAATCAAGATGAGAGCCTTTGGAGGTTATTTGAACGTGTAGCATGATCCATCTTTATTGCTTTCTTTTTATCATATAATATTTATGTACAGTTCAGTTATGGAATCAATGGAGTCAATAAACAATTTTATTTTTATTTAATGAAATAAATCACCTTCGTACGTGAATCGGATGAGATCAGAGACAGATTTGTCATCACAGCTAACACAATAATGGCAACCGATACCCAACATAAAGTCGACCACTCTCGAGTGCTAACAACAATTGGAATGCCTTATCAGCCAATGTAAAATTGAACTTATCTTCTATAGACCAGCGGTTCCTAACCTTTTTCAGCCCCGGACCGCCAAGAAAATCAAGGACAATGCCAGGGACCCCTGAATGAGAAAAACGTGCAATTTTCAGACAATGTACATATGTAGGATGTGTGTTTTAGTATATTTATTTATTTTTGTTAATGCTATAAATAATATTATTAGACGCGTACGGGACCGCGGAACCCCAAACAACGGACCGCAGGTCAGAAAATGCTGCTATAGAGTACATAATAATATTTCTGACGCTGTCTGTGCCTGATGACGACTTTACACCTGCATTTTACGGGAAAATCAATCTTCAAGGAATCCACGATAGCGATTCAACAACAAATCGTAAATTTGCACCCAACATTGGCAGAAATAGACCTCGCAAAGAAGCAAACAAAACTCTTGTTTACGAGAGAAATGTTTTCGAAGGCATTGTGAATTTATCATTGCATTGTGTGACACAACCATAGTGGTACTAGACCTATGAGTAATTACTATATTATTCGAGGTGTTTAACTAACATTTACTGATATCACCGATTAAATCAAAAACTATCGGGACGGTTTTGCGTTTAGAATTTAAGTTCACGTTGTTGTACATTATTATTAGCAAATTAATTAAATATAGGTTCATTCTTTTATCTCACGGCTACACTGCCTTAGACGTATTTTTGACATTAAAGTTTGATTTTCAATCCCCAGATAAAATTTATCAGACCGGAGGGTAAGGTAGCTTATAACAGAACGTCATCAAATTATTGCTTTTTACTGAATAAATTATGGATTTTGCAGTTAGTCGTATTATCGTCATATCAGTATTATAAACATTATCTCTGCGATTGATAAACTAAGTTCCGTAATGCCAAAAACGTCTATTACACAATACTTATATTAAACTTGCATATTATAGCTGCGTGAATAAATAAATTAAAGTCTATGTATAGCGACACAACTCGACTGATTTATTACTAGATTTCTACTCACTCCGAAACGAATTTCGCTATTTCTAAGGAGACTGGCTATAGTACGCATTATTAAAATGTTTATTTATTTATTAAATTACCGACGCCTGTTAATTTTTACATTTAGATTATGGAAACATAAAGATCTTGCTTAGCGTAACAGATAATTATAGATAAGTACTTCATGCTAATATGCAAACTTCAGCGATGCAATAAAAAAAAATTGTGTGTGCGCAAACACAAGTGCAATATCTGTTCCTTATTTCTCATAAACCTATGGGACGAATATCTTTGCTCTCGAACGTTAACATGGCTCGGTGTCAGAATCAATTGGTCGACGTTTATCGAAAGATTCGACCAATTGATCCTTTCATCGATAGACGATCGATGTTTCATTGATATAATGATCTAATGCAGCGGAAGTTATAAAAATGGTACTAATCAGATATGAAGTGTCGCTAAACCAGACGGTACATATCATACACATACGTGCAAAAGTACTTACATTACGATTTCCCAATCAAACCACGCGTGTTTTATCAAAACTGAGCAGTATAAAAACTCGAAAGAAATATCTATTCAAAAGCTCATAAGCATACTTACGCCATTTTTTATGATTTCGATGTTAAAGTGTAGTCAAACTATGAATATATATAGATAAATCAATAAATAAGTAGGCTAAGATTCCTGGTTAAAAACTTCGCATAATTTGTTAAACAAACTAAATGGTTCGATTCTTCGCAACTTAAATTGTGTCTGTATATGTATTAGTAGAAAACACATTTCAATAGGTAGAACGAAGACATTTATTTGCAAACAATGCTAATTCACCGGGCGTCAATAAATTTAAAATTTACCTTTTTAAACTTTCTAGTAGTTGACTACACTTAAACAGGAATCAACATTACACATTATGGACGATATTGCCACATAGCTTTTTGGATTATTTCTCAAGAGTTTGCCTTACCTTACCTTAGCCGATACAAAAGACAATAAAAATAATACAACAAATACGTAATTTACGCACTTAAAAGAACGATTTATATGTAATTTATAATTTGTCATGGAATGTAATTTGAATTACAAAAATTAACAAGTATTTTTTTAATTTAAGTGCAATATTAAAGAATGAAAAGCAAAGAAAATATTTTTTGCGACGAACATCAAATAAATGTAAAGTAATGATAGCTCAGTAGTCTAATTACACGCCACTGTCATAATAACGTAGAAAATATAATTAACAAATCAGTGTTTGTTTACTTTAAAAGAGGTGCAGTAATAAGTAAATATATTTGAAAAATATTAAATACACACAATCACATCACAATATCGATAATAAAATAAGTAAAAACTATACAGGACAATCGCTGACAACAAGTTTATCAAAAAAATGTCGTGAGTATTTTTTTGTCAATTATAGCTTTTGTCATTATTATCTACTGTATCGCAGAATAAATCATTATAAAAAATAACATATCTCAGATTCACAAAATAAGTCTAAAATCTATAAAATTCATAAAAAGTACGCAACGAAACAATAATAAATTACTAGAAAGTAATTTTACGAAATTTACAATTTGCACAATCAAGATAATGTAATTGAATGCAATAACGGTAAGTAACTAAAATATCATTTATAAAATATAATAAATCAGCTATTACTCTTATGATATACGATGTTTTGGTCAACTTATTGGCGTTATAATGTGAATACTGATTTAATGATCTTAAATTTTATCGAAGGATGTTACCGAATTAAAAAAGAAATATGTTGAAAAAGTTCTCTATCTATAAATCTCTTGAATTTGCTGCAATCAAGGCTAGTAAAATTTGACTATTTCAGAGATTTAAATCAGCCGATTAATAACGTTCAGATGTCTTTCGTATACAGAACATTTTAAAGTGTACAAACGATTAAAACCCTAGAATGAAAAAATAAAAATATTTTTTAGAAAATAATGCATCCTAGAATTAAGATTTAACGTTGGTTTGGCGAATCGAAAAGCTATCATTAAGATGACGGCTTTTCGATAAAGTTAAAGTTTCAACAAGAGGTGAAGCCCCTATTCAATCAAAGGATTTGAGATTCGCCATGCCACAATTGAATGGCTGCTAAAACTATCTGAATGGCCTAGTTAGATTACGACCATTACAAATGCATACGCAAACATATCTCAACTGCTGATCAAGATACACAAAAACGACGTAAGGAACGCATCATGACGTTTAGTCAGTAAACAGATAATTGTCTAAATCATCAATAAGTTGACCAAATAATCAGAACATTCATTACACTACTGCTTTGCTTTCTGACTAGGTTATGTCACAGAAACGTACCTTACGCTAAGAGTACATTGAACGATTATCATGTAAAAATGTTTGTGCCGCCCCCTTAATAGCGAATGATCCTTGATCCTTGGAAACATGTGTCATAATACTATGTTACGAACAGTACTAACTGTGATAAGGCTAGATCTATTGCTCGTAAATATGACATTATTCCTTTGACCACCGCGAAATGAGACACAAGAGAAAATCTATTGTTAGTAATCTATAGTTATGGGAAAGTGTGTCTGTCTGTCTGTATGTTTGTCTTTCTTTCACAGCAAAACGGAGCGACGAAATAACGTGATTTTTTAAGTGGATATAGTTGAAGGGATTGAGAGTAACATAGGCTACTTTTTGCTCCTTTCTAACCTCCCACTTCCCTAAAATGGGGATCAACGCGGGCGAAGCTGCAGGAGCAGCTAGTCGGCTCGGTATAAGTGTTAACGGCGTTCGACGGGTCAAACTTGTTAGATTTGTCTTTTAAATGATCAAAAGGTAATTTTAACTGTTAAATTGGCCCAATAGTGACAGATTCATCACAAATTTGCGTCTAAAGGATCTATTCTCATATAATCCATGGGTCAAGATTAATTGATGATTTATTAAATTAGTGACACTTAGGTTTCCAAGGGCTCAGGAATTCTTAGTCAAATTGTAATTGTCGGGAGAGCGTCAGTGACGTCATTATAACATAGAATGTATTGAATTTTGATTTGTACTGCAGGCGGAGGAAAACGTCGCTGTAACTTAATGGAAAGCAATTACTTTTTGTGCTGTATTTGCGTAATTTGAATCACCTGCCTCTTGCATAAAAAAAAAGAAATTCAATCATGAAATTGAAAGTCTTGTTTATCATACAACATGCACATTAAAGTTCCGATAAAAATAAACACAAAATGAGATAAACACTTTTTTGTTTTTGTTAGAGAAATTTTATAAATATACCCAAAAATAAGACTGACGATATACAAAAAAATATTAAACGAGAAATGGGGTAATTAGAAATGTATTTCATTTATAAGAAGTGGTTTAGGAACTTGGGAAAAGGTGGAAAGTACTTTACTTGCCATATAAAGTTAAAATAGTTCCATTCAATCATACTATTTCTTATATTTATACTTTATTTAAGTGCAATATAATTTTGATATGAATATACATTTTCCATTTGATAATTTTAATTATATTTTCCATAAATTAAACATCCAAGACATTTAATGTCTTCTTTTTAAACACTTTTGATCGTAACAGTACCTACGTAATGCCCTAATTTAAATTGAACAACGGTATGATTGAATGGTGACCAGGATAATATCACAGAACGAGTGTTAACTTAAAGGATTCACTATACAAATAAATTCGTTGATCGACATTGGCCGAGTCCAACTAGTGGTCCACTCGTGGAGATATGATATAGAAGAATAACACTTAAACGTACTGTTGTAAAGCTGAAAATTGTGCGAAAGATTACAATTATGAGGGGGATTAATAGGTAAATCGTCAGTCTCGATAGTTTTGGCCGGACCTTACGGCCGACGAACCCTGTATTAGGAAAAGACAATGGCACTGTACAGTACAAGACTTTCCACTTCATGTGGACGTATGACGTACTCTCTTTTAATTTGGCAACTGGAATATTCGGTGAAGCGCGCTCACATGACTTAAGATAAGCATAAGGTTGAATATACACCCGAATATAAACATACGCTTTACTCAAATCTATCAGGATTTTGCCCCAAGCCTGTAGTAATGTTGAAGCAAAGGTGTGGTCGCACAGACACCTAAAGCTTATTTTAATACCCCACTCATTAAGATCCCTTTGAGTAGCACCTGTTACAATTAACAGCTCCTTAATTGAGCTAGCCATTGGCACCTTTACTTGTATAAAAAGCCTGTTTCCATCATCAAAACTGACATGTGAACATATTTCGAAAGCTTTACAAGTACCGTCTTCAGTGAATCGATGGGCATAGAGCGATGATCGATTTGCTTCCAAATAAGACAGTTTTACTTCTATTGCTACATGAGGCACGAATGTAATCACTTTGTAATTTCTAACTAAGAACCGTTTCATCGAGGCAAGTTCAGCGGGTGGAAAAACTGTGAAAGGTGAACTATTAACATAACAAACTATCAGACTTTGGTATTGAGCATCGACCAGCGTTCCACACCCGAAAGTATCACATGAACACATGCACAGACCAATTTTAGGTACTGAAGCATATATACGCATAAGTATATTGGCGAAATGTGTTCCCATATCGATGGCTAACAAATTTTGCTTCAAATATAGCATCGGAAACAGGTTTGTATCAAAGTGGTTTACAAGAGTTAACGTCTTCATGTCAGCCCAACGTAAAACGAGTGCTACTTCAATAAAAGACCTACCGATGCCACTTTTGAAGACCTGTGAAATATCTTGGAGGCATGTTAACAGGTGCAAGCTTACTGTTCGGTGTCTCGCAGGAGTTGCTGAGCGATCATGCGAGCGCGTCGCCCCCTGCGGCGCGACGATGCGGTCGCGGGGGCGTGGCCTGTGGCGTTGGGGGCGTGGCCTGCAGCTTTGAGGGCGTGGGCTACGGCGGCGTGGGCGGGGGCGGCGTGGGCGTGGGCTTGGCTAGGTGGGCGGCGGCGGCGCGTGGGCGCGCACGTGTCACCGCGGGGCGGCGCCGCGGCCGCGCCGGCTGCTGCCCGGCTTGCCGCGACGGTTGAAGCCCCTGCGGGAAGCAATCATTACTGTTGCTGTTCGATAATGTACAGTTGAAGTTGGAGCGATTACTTGCTCCCCGGAAGCCGGGGGTAGGGGTATTTGCCCTCCCCGGACCAGGAGTGCCGGCCGCTTGTCATCTACGGCTGGCCAGGGCTACGGCAGGGATGCGGCGGTATGCTTCGGCGTTGCCCGTGTCCCAGCAACTTGCTGCCCACTGGCGACACAGGGGGGTTTAGTGGGTATACCCTCCCATTTCGGGAGGTGTGAGTCACACACACCATGTCACCTCCCCCCGGAGGTGGCATGACGGTGTGTAATGCATTCCCCTCTAAAAAAAAAGGAGCGATTACTTGCAGAGTGGAGAGTGCAGGGACGCGATCCACTCATAGGGGCGTAACGGTGTGGTGGGTGTAGCCACACCGTCGCACTAGGTCTGCCCGGGGAGCACCCTATTGCTCCCATCTCCTATACATCCCATTCCTTATGGTAACTATGAAGTAACACGCAAAATGAGACATAGTCAAATACGCCATTACGTTACCTGTAAGGCCCACGGTACACTTGGCGATGCGGCGAGGCGGGCGCGGCGTCGGAGGGCGCTCCGTTGGGCCGGCCCGACACAGGCTCGGACTTCGGGCCCTCTTGCGAGGCGCCCGCGTTTGAAGCTTCCTGAAGATACAAATTAATGTAGCTTTCTAGCTACAGTTAATTAAGATAATGTAGCTTTCTAATAAAAAAAAAAGAATTATTAAAATCGGTCCAGTACATTTTGAGTTCATTTGTTACTTACAAAAATACAAATCTTTCCTCTTTATGATTATAAGTGTAGATTTATTACTAGTCACATATTAGGGTTAATTTTAATTATTTAAGCTTACATCATTGTCAGCAGGTGTGGTAATTGTCAGTGGTGGTGGTCCGTTGTCTCCCACGCCGACCACCCCTCCTCGCGCCACTTGCCTTGCTAGAAGAGCCTTCATTTTAACTTGTAAGGCCTGGAAGCAGAAATAACAAATTTATTTGATTCCTTATTATATTTTAAATACCGTTAGAATAAAACGTAAACGTAAACGTAAAACGTGGAAATCCATGAATATCTACAGATGCCCACTGTAAAGGAAGAAGTTAATAAAAGCTGTGAACGCTACAAGAGGAGACTTCAGGGACATACCAATGAGCTAGCTAGATGCCTATTAGACGAGGATAACACAACACGCCTAAAACAATGGCAGATACTTCAATTGGACCAGAGACATTAACAATAACTGGCCCAAACCAAATTTTTTTATAAATTGGATTATATTAGGATGACACTTAATGGAGTGCCACCTATCACTGGAGAACCTATCTGATTATGGCTGCGAGAGCCGATGGCAGATGGAAAGGAACAAAAAAAAAAAACCGTTAGATTATAATCTATCTTGCCAGATTGTGAACATCTGTGGACTTTTAGCACTGGAGGCTCAAGCCTCTCGGAGGGGATGTTAATTTTTTTTTATTTATTTATTTGCAAACATTCTATACAACTGCTTTATTCAAACGCTTATAGAATAAATTTTATAGGTAAATACATATTAATTAATTAATACTAATGACCATAATAATTAATTACCTTCATCTCTGCTGATAAATAGAATGGTGGAGCAGTGACGGAGTCAATAGGAGGTGGAGCTTCTTTTAACACGTCCACATCACAAGAAACTGTGCAACGGCAGACTGGGCAAGTTTGCTGTAAAAATAAAGAAACACTTTTGTATTAATTATCTAACTAACTAACTAGGATCTGCATTTTATTGTCTCTAAAATTGATTTTTATCTCAATCCCTCTAGAAGAATGAAACAGCTATATAGCTAAGAGTATCTACCTACTATCTACCTTAAAAGTTAATTGGGCTAGTCTATTAAAAAATAATCTTAACTAATATTATAAAGCTGAAGAGTTTGTTTGTTTGAACGCGCTAATCTCAGGAACTACTGGTCCGAATTGAAAAATTCTTTTTGTGTTGAATAGACCATTTATCGAGGAAGGCTTTAGGCTATATAACATCACGCTGCAACTATTAGGAGCGAAGAAATAATGGAAAATGTAAAAAAACGGGGAAAAAATAACTATTCCACGCGGACGAAGTTGCGAGCACAGCTAGTAATTAATATAAAAAAGTTAAATACTATTCTTTAAGCTACAATATTAATATTTAGTATCTTAACTTAACCATTAAATTCCCATAAACTCAATGTTGGACTGTTAGGCTTAAAATAATATAAATGTATTTTAAATTGCATTTGGAATGTGGGTCCTGAAGTGATTAACACCCATATTGACAAACAATACTTATCTATGACAACTAATAACACTATGTGAAGTAAGGCATTTCAGATCAGCACTCTAGTGTTGTCTATGAATAGGTTTTGGGGTACCTGTGCGTCCACACTTTGCCAAGTAAAATTTGTGAATATGGATGTAAGGCACAGTGAATATAATACTACCTAATATGGAAATAATTCAATACAGTTGTCATACATTAGTTATCAAACAAATTGGTTACCGTAAGCATACAAAATAATTCTCCCTATGTTAATGGTAGTTTCCCTAGTAGCCGTTTCTACGTAGCTATGGGCTATTTATGGGCTAGTATGAATCTACAAGTTTAAAACGAATAACTCTGTGATTATTCATTTCTTAAAACAGTGGTGTATTGATAGCTAGCAAGCCATTTTTAATTTCTTAATAAAATTTATTTGTAATAACATACTTGATACGGTGGTGCTTGCATTTGTTGCCAGTTGGGAAGTTTCTCTAGTTCCTCCTGATGGTATTTCTTGCCAGCAATGAGGTGGCTGGCAAGGCAATAGCTGTGGAAGTAGTGGTAGCACTGCGTTTTGATGAAGACATCCCCAGTGACGAAGCCATAAAGGCAAACGACGCACTGCCCACTGGGCAGGTTGCTTGCCGTCAAGTTTTCACGGATGGCCTAAAATTATTTGGAACGTGAATAAAATTATATTACCGACTAATATCATATTATTAAATAAACAAAAGAGGGTTACCAAATCTTATAATTAAGGTGAATTTCATATTAAGATGTTTTGGGACATAAAGCTACAGTACAATTTTTAATGGAAACCTGTAGGTATATTACTGACACCTAATTACAATATCAGCACAAGATATAATTTCTAACATTTCAATTATAAATATGAAAAAATTAATTTAATAGTCCAAATGTTCATCAATTGAAAACCATCAAAGGTGGTATATAATTTCACCAATTTGAACCAAAAACCATGTTTTGTGTTGTAAGCCTGCTACAACACAAAACATGGTCAGAGTGTAGTCTGTTTAAGTTACAATGAGACACAGTGCATATTAAACATTTTTAAAACTCGGATCTAGTACATCTACAGTAATATCAAAATAGAAAAACACTTACTTCAATAAGTTCGAACACTACTGGTTGTCCAAGACAGTCCTTTAATTTTTCAGTGATTTGTGAATTAATCCTGGCGAGTAACTCGTCGTCGAGCCCTCGGGGGTTTCGTAGCACCACATCTGGGCTGGTGTCCGGGTAGCCCGGGGTCAAACACACTTCCAAAGTCACACAAACGAACTGCTGGTCAACGTTATCACCTGTCGACGGGTGCACAACAGTTTCTATCGAAGTAGGCACATCGTTCACTCTTTTTATAACTACATCGTCCATTAATATTGCTTCTAAAGCCTCCACTTCGTCCGTGATCCTGTAAAAAAGCGAAAATGTATCAGTTATCACATAGAAAATCAATTTTTCTAGCCAATTCCACTGTATGCGCACCTTTCGTCCACGAATGCCGCCATGGTGACTGGGATAAAATCTGGGACGCTCTATACAAGTGCATTAACCTTTGGTATGCTGGGTCTCAGCTCTGATCCACCTGCGTCAACTGCTTGGTCTCAGATATGATCCTAGATTACTTGGGTCATTATAAACGCAAATATAAGTCTTATTTAAAAGTATTAACGTGTTTTATCTCTTGTTTTCGATTCGTAACTAAATATTTTACCATAAACAATAATCATTCTTCTAAATTAACACTTTCATTCGGTCAAATAACTTTTTTAAAATGCATAAGCCTTTACGGTCGGTGCTCTGCGGCGATCAAGTTACAATGCAGTGTTTTTCAGAGGAAAACTACTAACAAGTTATGTAAATGTTACTTTTTACAATTATTTATATATTTAAGAACCCATAATGTGCGAAATTGCGTAGGATTTCTAATAGTATTGATGTATAAATGACGAAAGAAGATAAGCTATACCTTATGACCTGTAATAACACAAGAAATTATTGGTTTTTCACACGTATTTACAACAGTCTAGGTAACAGTTTTTTGCAATTTTGATAGATAATTTTGTCTAGAATATTATAAAACCGCTGTTTTTACAATAAAATCAAAACAATTGTCAGAAAATAATATTTTTCATCATATTAGAATTGAATCACACGCACACATACACACGTAGTCGGCCATTTTTTTTGTTTTTACACAACGTACGGAAAGCGACCGTTAGGGACATACAGTATGCTCCAAGAATTCAAATTCTCCTAATCGAGTTAATTTTCGCAAAGCGTCACCGTTCCGCCCTTGTGAATTTAGATAGCTATAATTTTTTTTTTTTTATTTAACTTGACATACTTGCTACAAGGTTGTCTCCATACGAGGGAACTCCTCAACGATAACCAGCTCCGCCGCGAATCTTTTGATAGGTAAGCTAATCAGACTGACGAAACTGAATTTGGCCATGACCGTCTGCTACGGCCAGGGATGTCTCCTGAAGAGGGAACTCCTCAACGATGACCAGCTCCGCCGGGAAACTTTTGATAGGAAATCTAACAACATTAGTGAAACTGATTTTGGTCATGACCGTCTGCTACGGCCACGGCGAAGGTTGTCTCCTGACGAGGGAACTCCTCAACGATGACCAGCTCCGCCGGGAAACTTTTGATATGTAATCTAACAACATTAGCGAAACTGATTTTGGTCATGACCGTCTGCTACGGCCACGGCGAAGGTTGTCTCCTGACGAGGGAACTCCTCAACGATGACCAGCTCCGCCGGGAAACTTTTGATATGTAATCTAACAACATTAGCGAAACTGATTTTGGTCATGAACTTCTTCTACGGCCACGGCCAGGGTCTCCTGACGAGGGAACTCCTCAACGATGAACAGCTCCGCCGGGAAACTTTTGATAGGAAATCTAACAACATTAGCGAAACTGATTTTGGTCATAACCTTCTGCTTCGGCCAGGGTTGTCTCCTGACTAGGGAACTCCTCGACGATAACCAGCTCTGCCACGAAACTTTGTAAAAATGACATGTTCTGTTTATGGCAAAATATAAAAAAGTTATATCATAAGTATGTGTCTTATTTTCTAAATCATGAGCATCCTGTATACATGATCATATCTGAGACTAAGCAAACGGACCTATATTTACTAGGTTCAGACCTGAGACCAAGCAGATAGCTAATAAGGAAGGACGCCATCTTGGATCATATCTGAGACTAAGCAGATGAAGGCAGTGGACGAGTCACGCACACATGCACACATTTTTATATAAAATTAGCTCTAAATTTTGTTAGTTTTCAAGAATATTGTCTATGAAAGTGATGGTGGTGATTGCGTTGTATGTAAACCCGTTTTTCAAGCTTGCCATAGACACCATTTACCAAAGTATAGACTGAAGACATCCAGAGAAAAAGTCGAAAGAAAAAAGGTTATATCAAAACGTACCCCTGTCAGTTTTTATGATATTTTCGTATGTAAATGCTATAAATAGGTAAACATTATGTGTTTTATTAGGTTATCGATAAATTATTATGAATTGGCAAGTCAGTGAACGGTCTAACTTTGTATAATTCACTTATAAATGAAGTCTAAAGTTTTGGTGTGGTAAAGAGCAAAATGGCGACTTTTTGAAAATTATGGGACAATTTCAAAGTGATTATTTATTGTTTACTTCTTTTAGAAATTAGTAACCGACTTGTTCAATTGATTGTCCAATTATCTAACTACAGGGAATAACAACAAAAATCAGATTTGGGTCTGCAAATTTATTGGAAATCGTTTCATGTTTTCCAACAGGTACAATTTTGGTCAAATATCTGTGTTCAAAGGCCTGTGGAATTTAAGCAACAACATTATATCATTTGAAAAATATACACAGGGTTCATCATGTATATAGCTTTCAGGAAATCCAATCAATTTAATGTGTATGCAACAATATAATTGAGAAATTAATTAATTCCCGAGAGTCGCCGAGCGCGCTTGCTCGCCCGCGCGATACTCCCGCAGTTGACGGGGACAGTTGTGCGCGGCCCTCCCGCATACCAAAGGTTAAGTTGAGGCAGGCGCAATGCAGATGCTGCAGCAGAACAGCTGGCTGGGAATTCAGAAAAATTCACGGCAAAAATCAATCATGATGAGAGACATAGACGAGAAATAATAGATAGAAATTGTCTATGGATAGCTAAACGTCATTCGATAAGCGTCTGTCAAAAAATGGTAATAATTTGAGCAGTCATTACACTACCCGGTATTCAGGGACCCTAACTCTGAATAAGTGTGGTCTAATAAGATTTAGGGTAAGGGTCCCGATTTAGGGCGACCGGGCTGCCTAGCTACCTAACCGCTGTGCCTATCGCGTAAGGTAATAACATATCGCATACCAACTGATTTAGGGACCGATTTTCAGAGTAGTGTAATAAGCGCCGCACTAACTAGGGTTCCCACCCACCCGATATTCAGTGCCTTGAATATCGGGTTGTGTAATAACTGCGGCGATCGGGCTGCCTAGCTACTTAGCCGCTCTGCTTAACGCGTAATTTAATAACATTTATGGCGATTATCGCTTAACAACTGATTATGGGACCGATTTTCAGAGTAGTGTATGTCAAAAACTAACGTCAAAACTGACATTGCGGGTTGTAGCACGGCGCGGCGGGTGTTTTAAAACCATGGAAGTAATTTATGTACTATGTAACATGTAGATGTTTACTAAAGTATTATTAAAACTTTTATTCATGTTACTTTTTGAATCGAACGAAAAAATATTATCTGCTCTAATAACTTGTGTGGCGGAACATCTCCATATCTCTTACCACATCTTGGATTTTTTTTATTTTTTTTATTTAATTAAAAGAGAGCATTTGACCACAATCGCACCTGATGTTAAGTGATGATGTGGTCTAGGATGGAGCATGCTTACTTAGATAAAGCCTATTCACTCTAGCTTCAAAAATATCCAAGTTGTAACACTCAGGAAAGACGTCTACTGGCAGAGAATTCCATATTTTAGCCGTCCGCGGCAGGAAGGAAGGAATTAGCAAATCTTTTTGTACGGATGAAAGGTATGTCGACTACGTAAGGGTGGTAGGCCAACCTACGTCTTGTATCCCGATGATGGAAAGGAGCCGGCGTAATCAATGCATGCAGTTCCTTTGCACATTCTCCGAAGTGCATCCTGTATAAAACCGACAAGCATGCTATGAGGCGACGATGATTAAGATCATCTAACTTTTCTCCACAATGGAGATGGGCGGGACACCTGGCACGAGGGAAGGATGGAAGGTAGAGCACAACCATTACACAGTGGTGGCCAAGGCAGGGTAAGCGAAGTCGCGGACGTCCGCCCTCCAGATGGTCGGACGATATAGGTAGAGTGGCGGGAAAAACTTGGGCGAGAGTAGCGCAGGACGGTGGTGAATGGCAATCAAGAGAGGAGGCCTATGCCCTGCAGTGGGACTGATAGTAAGGGCTGATGATAATGATGAACTTTTCTCCAGTTAGTTGAGTGTTATTTGGAAGATCCGTCATAGGTGGCAGCAGTACTCCATGCATGGTCTAATCTGTGCTTTATATTAAGCAATAAATAGACGCTGGTCCGATGTGAAGTATCGCGTAGCCTTAGAGAGGATACTCAGTTTTTTAGCAGCAGTTTGTGCAGCAGTCGCCTTAACTCTCTGGTCAGGCATTTTTTTAGGTCTTAGACCTATGGGGCTGTTAAAATTGCATTACGATTATACTTAATTTTTCATTACGTACCTATACTTACACGATACTTATCTAAACACACATAGCTAATTTAAACTTTCTTGATCAATAATTTGTTAATGGGTATCATAATTGTAACTATGTAATGTAATGTAGTTATCGTGTGTATAGGGTTACCGATACCTAGGTACTTAGTCATAGAACATGATCGAAATATACTCGTACCAACTTCCTTGATCAATAACCATGTAGTTAAAAACATATGCGTATCAATACCTACATAGTTACATCATTCCTTTGTGTCGCAGACAAATGACCTCCGGGTCATGTTTCTGCCGGTAAGTAGGGTTTCGAGAGCTCGTGGGGAGAACGCTGCATCGGCAGACTGGGGGTTAGGATCGAGCCGACATGGCGGTGGCAACTGACAGGTTACTGACTGGATACAGAGGCCCTACTACAGAAAACGAAAACGATCGTTCGTTGAACGGATCGCGTATTTTTGCCCCATAAATCCCTCTCATTTGGCCCTCCCGTGTTTTAATATATCAATTAAATTGTTGAAAATCGACGTTAACGAATTTTAGTTCGTATATTCGAACACGGGAGGGACAAATGAGAGGGATTTATGGGGCAAAAATACGCGATCCGTTCAACGAACGATCGTTTTCGTTTTCTGTAGTAGGGCCCCTTGTCCGTCGTCGCAGCGACTTGGATTCCATTTGTCGCCATTATGTCGTGCTTCTATAAAAAAAATCACACCCGCGGGCTTTTTATTTATGTCTAGGGAAAGCATTACTACAAGAATAATAAACGCGAATCCCCCCTACTGCGAGGCTAGGTACACAATGCCTATTTCCGCCAGGATTTGGGAACATTTCCGCAAGTTCATTAAATTTTAAAATAAGTCTACAAATGTGACGTCCATTCAAAGTTTTTAAATTACGCAGGTAGGCGAATAATATGCATTGTGTTGTGTGTCTATGACGTATACGAGTGGACACACGTCTCTCTCTTATTTAAACTAATGCATGCACTGAAGGCACCCATTTTGACTGCAGTCAGTTCTTATTACTTGAACCCCTTTTTTTTTTCTTTTTATTAGGGGGAATGCATTAGGCACCTTCATGCCGTCTCCGGGAGGAGGCGGCATGGTGTGTGCGACTCACACCTCCCAAAAAGGGAGGGCATACCCACTAAACCCCCCTGTGTCGCCAGTGGGCAGCAAGTTGCAGGGACACGGGTAGCGCCGAAGCATACGGCCACATCCCTGCCTGCCCTGGCCAGCCGCAGATGATAAGCGGCCGGCACTCCTGGTCCGGGGAGGGCAAATACCCCTTCTGAGACTCTTCTGAGACGCGCTTATGATTTATTTCGTTGGGCGTCACTTCTGAGACTCTCTTGCTTGGGTTTACAGAAGTAAAAGATCAGGGAGTTGTTTGGTATTTGACGTTTATTCGTCGCAATACACACACAAGTACACACTACACATTCATAAGATAGTTAAGGGTGTTGGGCACAGTCATGCATGAACACAAGAATTCAAAAGAAAACCGAGGTATAGCGCGCGCGCTGCCGAGAGACGAGGCGGCGGGTGGCGAACTGAACGAGCCACGCGTTCCGGATACGGACATTGGCGCGGCGTATTTTAAATGGCGGCGCGCGCTAACACATTGAGAATTATGCAGCCTAGCTAAATAATGCATCGGCTAGGCACGCGCCCGCGAGACTTCCTTTGCGGGAAAACAACTAGGTGGCGCTAGTGCGTGTACGCGGTTTGCTATATGCTCCCCCTCTAGTCCTGGAAAACGCCCTCGTTCCTGGACTAGCACTCTCTCAGTATTAACTGGACATCCGCGGTTGCGTTTGGGTATCACAGGCTTTGGGGGGTTGCTAGAATGACCCTAATAGCGGGTAAGATCCTAGGTATGAATTTTCTAAACCACGAACAAATCTGCAGAAAGGTTCTCAGGTGCTTGAGAGTACCTGGTTCCTTCATCTCGAGGACAGCACTCACCTTCTCTGGGTCGGTGGAAACGCCTTCTTGAGTGATAACGCGCCCGAGGTATCTAACGCTCTCTCTTGCAAAAGCGCATTTCACTCGGTTGATGTGCAGGTTATCTTCTGAAAGGCGACTAAAACAGCCTCGAGGTCTTGCAGATGGCGATGGAATCCTTCACTTATCACCAAATATGCGTACAAATATGCGAGGATACTTACATCCTGTAAAGCAGAGCAGGAACAGAGACGATCAATAAGACGCTGGAACGTAACAGGAGCATTCAATTATGTCATCCTGCAACATCTTACCTATTTCAGCTTTCATCACCTGCTTTTTTGAAGGGTTCAGGCGGTAAGGAGGCGTCGCGATTGGCGGGTGTTCTCCTGTTTCAATCCGATGCTCTGCATAAGGTTTTGGACCTCCCCCTGCTCTGAAAACCTGTGCGTGCCTGGTGAGGACATCAGCCAGCGTTTGACGCTCAGCTGGTTTGAGATGAGTACCTTCATCATCTCTAAGGACCTCCGTTGAAGCGCAGGCTACGTTACGCGAGGCGGGCTCGAAAGACAGGTTATGTACTACCGTACTATCATTACTGAAGTACCATACTTTCCTATGAAAGTCTATGACGACTCGAGCGGCCGTAATGAAATCGATGCCTAATAATGTCTCATTATTAGTAGCATTCGGGAAAATTAAGAAGGGAACAGTGATTATTATATTAGCCAAGCACACCTGTAAAGTGGTGGTAAGCACCTCCATTTTTCGGATTATTCCGTCAGCTAGTTTTACTTCTCGCGAAGAAGGATGGAGGGGATGATTCTGGCGTAGAAGGAGAGCATATAGAGTATGACCAGCGATACAATGTTTGGCGGCTGTGTCAATAAGCGCGGTGCCGTTAAAACCCAAAATATTTATGTCAAATATGGGACGCAAATTTCCCCCACCAGGGGGTCTCGCGAGGTCGTCACCGGTTGAAACATCATCTCCACTACAAATAAAATAATCACTTAATACATTTTTATCATCCTCCTTATCTAACAATAACCCTGCATTATTATTAGTATTAACAAATTCGTTACAATTTGATACAACATTATTTTTAAAACGAACATTTGCCTGAACATCATTTTCAAAATTTGGAACAAAGTTAGGACTCAGACACGTTTTTACATTTGCACCACATGTATTATCAATCATGTGGGAAGCCACGTTCGGTTCAACGTGGGTCACTGTGGCGGTACACGGGTTAACATTAGGCGCCGTGTCCTTACACAGGTTAAACTGGGACCTCGTGTTATTGCACACGTTAACGTGGGACACCGTATCATTACACAGATTAGACTGGGACACCGTGTTATTGCACAGGTTAACGTGGGACACCGCGGCGGTACACGGGTTAACATAAGGCGCCGTGTCATTGCACCGGTTAACCTGGGACACCGTGTCATCACAATGGTTAAAACGGGACACCGTGTTTTTGCACAGGTTAACCTGGGACACCGCGGCGTTACACGGGTTAACGTAAGGCGCTTGTGATGTCGAAATATTATCACGTAAAACATCGTCACATAAACAATTATTATTATTCATGGTAAAATTACGCAAATTGAAATGTTTACGGTTACAAGACATCTGTCTAAAATTACAACTATCACAAGGATGCGTTAAAAAATTATTATCATAAGATATTCTGTTATCACATCGAGAATTATCTTGTAAAAATGAACGTTCGATGTTGCATGCACTAATAGCTTTACTTTTTTGTTTGCGATTATTATCGGCATTTTGACGAGTTCGCTTTTTACTGTTACGCGATGTAAAATTTTTGTGACTATTATTATTATTACATGCATCACCGTTCGAAATAGGTACAGACAGGTTAGGACGCGGACGGCTTTTATACGAAGTAATGTTATTGTTCGAATTGACACTTACTGACGGGCACTTTAACTTTTTGGAATTACGCACTTTTTGAGATACGACACTGTAATAACTTTGATCACTGTACTCGCGTTCCGCAAAGTTAGTATGAGAAGGAGGCTCACCTGGGTTCAGCAACTTACGACACTGGTCACGGGCGTGACCGAATCGCTTGCAGTACGAACAAGCGGGGCGCTGCCTCTTCGCGGCGGCGCCGGCCGCGTTCGAAAGCGGCGGAGCTGGGGCCGGCGGCGGGTGATGCGCGGCGACCGCGGCCGGCAGCGCGGGCGCGGCGGGCGCGGGCGTGTGCGGCGCGGTCGGGTGTGCGCGCGCGTTCGGCGGAGGCCGAGTCGGAGTTGCGGCGCGTGTTGCGTTGAAATCGGGCGCGCGCGGCGCAATTGCCGTTGTCGGGAGCGTGCGGCTCGGCGCTCTGACCGACGCGATTGTTCGTGTCACAGAAATATCACTTCGCGCACTACTTTCTTGCCGCTCCCCCTCGCCGATGGAGTCCTCGATGTAACGTGCATGTCGAAGTAGTTCATGAAAAGTATCAAATTCTTCTCTTCGCAGCCTTTGTCTAATCCTCGCGTTTAATAATCCATAACTCATATCCAATTGTACCTTTTCACTTAAATCCCCTCTTGGGAGCTTCGCGAATAATGCGCGGATTCTCGCGATGAAAATGTCGGTGTTCTCCTCCGCTTGATAATTTTCAAATATGTCGATGTATACGCGATGTGGCGGCCGGCGGTCTCCGTAGGCACTGGTTAGGTTATCTTTCACCTGCTTCCAGGATGTGACGGATTGCCTTATTCCTTGCCACCACGTAGCAGCGTCCTCGACGAATAAAAATGATAGGCCGCGTAATATATTTACTTCGGCCACTTGAGCGCAGTCGCTGTATGCCTCTACCGCCTCGATGAATGCGTCGACCGACTCGTTGGGCCGGCCGGAAAACGAAGCTTTACACCGCGCAAGAGTACCCTGGCTTGGTGACGGCACTGGTGTAGATGTGTTTCTCGTCACCACCTCGAGGAGCTCTCGGAATGCTTCTGTTTGTGAACGTTGTAAGGAGGCTATCACCGACGCCATATTTTCCGCCGTAAAAGTCGTGTCGGCGCCGGCGCCATCTTGGCGTTGTTGTTCGCTGCTCGGCGGCGGCGGCGTGGGCAGCAGGGGAGTGGGGAATGCGTCTATTGCATCATCCCTGTTGCCGAAGCTGGCCCCACGTTGGGCGCCACTTCTGAGACTCTTCTGAGACGCGCTTATGATTTATTTCGTTGGGCGTCACTTCTGAGACTCTCTTGCTTGGGTTTACAGAAGTAAAAGATCAGGGAGTTGTTTGGTATTTGACGTTTATTCGTCGCAATACACACACAAGTACACACTACACATTCATAAGATAGTTAAGGGTGTTGGGCACAGTCATGCATGAACACAAGAATTCAAAAGAAAACCGAGGTATAGCGCGCGCGCTGCCGAGAGACGAGGCGGCGGGTGGCGAACTGAACGAGCCACGCGTTCCGGATACGGACATTGGCGCGGCGTATTTTAAATGGCGGCGCGCGCTAACACATTGAGAATTATGCAGCCTAGCTAAATAATGCATCGGCTAGGCACGCGCCCGCGAGACTTCCTTTGCGGGAAAACAACTAGGTGGCGCTAGTGCGTGTACGCGGTTTGCTATACCCTTTATTACTTGAACCCCGACCGAACCTATATAACTGTCTACCTACTCTATTTGACTGATAAAACTCTGATTAAAGCAAAAAAAAGTAATTTGGAAAACCAATGTGCCTCAATAGGATGTTGAAGACTTGAAGTTTCCATTTGTGATATTGGTATTCTAGATATAAATAATTAATGATATATTACTAGGTACCTACATACATCAAGTCATACGATTCCGCTATTTTCGTATTATATTCGTATATTGTAGTTCGTATAATAGGTATAGGTACATACCTACAAATTAAAATCCGTCAAGGTCGGTTTTTCATTAATTAATTTAATTAATACCTACATACGAACACGGGAGGGACGAATGGGTCTGCGATCTGCCCATTGAACGATCGTTTTCGATTATTTATTATGGTAGGGTATGGTTAATTATGCAGACATATTTCTAAAACTCTGAAACATTTCATTTACATGCGACATTATTGTGAGTAATTAATTTATGTAATATTTGTGGTATTGATTAGCTCATGCGGTCTACATTAAATATTTGTTATTAATATTAATCCATTATCCTCTTAGTTTAATGAGGTGTTTGACTCCAAACTGCTATGTAGACATTTATTTATCATTAATATCTTGTATTCAAAGAAATTAAAAATGATTAACAAGTTCTTAGTGACGTCATGTTTATTTTATTTTGTGAAATGTAACAACGATTTAGGGAAACAGTGTGATTTAAACAATATAACAGATATCACAACACACGAAGTGACACGTATAAGTACAGCCTGTAAAAACAAAAAGTGCATCATCAGGGCTTGTGACGATATAAATAGTATCATGCTGTATAATAACAAAACAATCACTTGTAAAAGTCTAGAGGAAGTAAGCAAAATTGTGAACAAATCCATTGTACTGCCCACTGTGTATAAGTATGATGGGCAATATGCGGGCCAAAAGAGTGAGAAAAATATACTTAATGATTTTAAACATGTGCAATACGTCGATAGAAATGTTTTATCGTCAAATTGCACACAAAATTGGAATAGCGAAAACCCAGAGGAAAGCCGAAATTTTTATATTATGGAGGTAAGTACTATGTAGAACCGATATATGTAGGTAAAGGAATGACCTACCAACATTTCGCATCTTTTATTATCACATCTTTCGCTTTCTATTACGCGCTTCCTTTAAAAAAAAGTTTTTTTTATTGACGACCTGTGCCAGCGGCGTCACACGCGTGGATATCGGGTTTCAAAATTAACGGACATCCATAAAATGGTGTCTAAATTTTAAGTTAAACCTTTAGCAATAGGTACATTGTGAAAACCGCATTCAAATCCATGCAGTAGTTTTCGTGTGATGCGCGATCGAGCATACAGATAAAAGTTTCTCCCGTTTTCCCAACAATTCCCTTCACTGCTCTGCTCCTGGAGTATGAAGAATAGTTGTACTAAGTTCGTTAAAATTCGTCAAGTAGTTTTTGTTTCTACATGACTCAAACTGTGTCCCACTACTTCCGCACTATCATCCCTCTTCTCTTTTCAATCGTTTGCAACAAGTAGCCTTAATTATTTGACATTATTTCTAGGATGGCTGTTTATTGATAGAGGCACCGAACGACCCTATTACACTCATGAAATTCGGAAATGGTTTATACATTTTAGAGATTTTTGTTAGGCGCAATTCATCCACACGGGAATGGAATGGCCCATTGTTAAAAATTAAAATGTTTAACAGCCCACTCGAGCAAAATGTTGCCCGAGACAAGTACTATATAACGGGTAAGTAGAAACCAAGGGTTTTCTAAACATTTAGATACTAACTAGGTATCTACAATTCAATCACAAACAGCTTAGGAATACTTATATCAATACATGTATCTACAAAATGGAAAGCTGCGAAAACTTGGGTACTGGAAAGTAATTTTACTATAAATAAGTTTCTATTATAACATAATACTTTAATATTGTAATATTTCATACTACTTTAACTACCCACAATGTACAATATTATTTTGTCGTTGTGCCTATAAAATAAATCGATATTTCAGTCAGTTCATTAGAACTATGAATTTAGCCTCTATTTATAAACTGAAGACACTCACATCTCATCCCGTGTCGTAGTTGATGAAGGGAATAAAAGGAAAAGGACGGCATCGTTTACTTAGATAGGTACAAAACCTAATGCGGTCACCACCTACTTGCCTTGTAAGCAGGGTGACTATAAAAGGCGAATTCCCCCAAAGGCCTATGTCCAGCAGTGGATGTTAGAAGGCTGATAGTAATGATGATGTGAATTGTTACCGCCTTTTTTTAATACAAGAGGCGGCAGACGAGCAAGTGTGATGCCTGATGGTAGGTAGGCAGTCGACACCGCCCATGGACGCCCGCAACTCAAATCGAGTTCTGGGGTCGCTGCCGGCCTTTTATATATTTTATGAATACGCTCGTTTCTTAAAGGTTCCCAAGTCGTAGCTGTTCGGAAAGACTGTCGCAGGAAGCTTTACCTCTGTTCTTTCCTCTTTTTTTTCTGATAACAATAATCTATCTTTACCAGGTATGGCGGTGTCAAGTCTCTTCCTCGTATTGACTTTGGTGGTACAGATCTTTTTCATGGAATGGAAGTTGACTAACTTTATGAATATGACCCATGTGTTTTGCTTAGCAAATTTCTTTGGCATACAATCCGGACAAATGTTTGCACTGTTCAATAATATGATTACAAGTTCTGAATGTAGGGTTATCTGTGAGTATTTATGCCGATAGGCTGTTTGATTGCTTTTTGTTTTGGCTTGATATCCATAGATTACTTCATCGAAGAAACTAATGTTCCGAATGTAAAAAAAAATCCCGCTAAGTAGTTTTAATAGTCTCCGAGCTATCATAATTTAATAAACGCAAAAAAACGCAGAAAATTAAACGCAAAAGGCAAATGATGTCATATGCTCGTATTACGTGAGCAACAAGAGGCTAAAGATGTTAATTTGTTGCTGATTCTGCCAACGTAAGACGAAATGTGTCATATTTTTTACAAAAGACCTTAATATAAGTACTCTATAGGCAAGTACCTATACACAGGGAACATACATAATTATCATCGTACCGACCGAGAAGGAAGTTTCGAAGCATCCGGAATAGTTTTTTACAAATTGTCCGATGCATGGAGTCCAGTAGAAATAACTTTACATATATTTAAATTGAATTGAAATTGTAATTAAAATGACGTTAAAGTGATGTTTTTCTTCAGGGCTACCTACAATGCCAAATTAAGTACCTAGGTAGGTACTATTCGAATTCAGAAAATTCCACGTGCATTGTGAATAAGCCCGCTATATTGTCCTGTGTTTTAGGTGCAATTTGGTATTTTTGGTGGCTAGCCAGTTTCTTTTGGATGAACGTTATGGCAATTGAACTCTTCGTGGTATTCTGGTGAGAATTTTAAAGTTTTGTTCATTTTTCACTAGCATCGCACACAAATACAAGATTTGCTTAATCTTTCCTTAGCTCTTCTACGTCAGTCATTATCATTTGGTATTGAGCTTTATCTGTGTATGATCCAGAGTATGATCTAATACAAGCCTGTCAGATTAGACCTACTAGCTACACATCAACATAGATTTTGACTGATTCCCACTCTCAACTTCCCCAATCATTTTTTTTACCAAGTAAGTAGGTAGGTAGGTACTCTAATATCAATCTAGATTTGGGGAAATTTGACAGATTTATTTCGGTCGACGTATGGCCGTGTGTGCCCAGACGTCATCTTCACCACATTACAGAAAAAAATAAACAGTTCTTTTTTTTCAGTGGAAAATATCGGGCAACACGGCTCAGCTTGCGGAAAGCTTTGCGCAGATTCGGACTTTACGCTATCTGGGCGATGGTTATGCCGCTACTAATTACTATATTTGCTATTGTTCTGGACGAAATTAATCTGCCCCGTAGGACGGTCATCGTGAAACCTAGTTTTTCTGATTGTTTTCCGAGTAAGTAGAAAAATGATTTTCTTTCCACTGAGGTGGCAAAAGAAGCTTACAGCCAACCTGATGTTGAGCGGTTACCGTAGCCTATAAATAAATAAATAACCCAAGGCAATATGCCACGCTGGGCCACACATCGCCATCTAGCCCTAAACTAAGCCGAAGCTTGTACTTACTATGGGTACCAGACAACTGATAAACTTACTTAAATACTTTTTTTTGTAACTATATACATTTATATATAGCATTCACCCAGATCAATACAAACAGACATGTTCATGTTCAGAGGTCACTACCAAATTAGCCATCGAGCGAGTCAAAGCCTATGGACACATGTTACGCCAAAACACGTGCGTTGCCGACCTAAAGACAAAAAGTATTCTCAATGGAATCAAATGGATCTTGATCACTTGATCTACATAGAGTAAAGGCTTTAGATGTATTTTTGTAATAACCTTTTTCAGGTCCGGCTAGAAAACCGTATATGTACATACCAATAGGTATTATACTGTTTTGTAACATAGTACTCTACATATTTACTACAGTAAAAATAATACGGCAACGAAATAGTAACGAATTTGAAACATCAGACAGTCGAAGAACCAAGAGAAACACTAGCGGGTAAATTAATATTTTTATTAGTAAGAACCCCCCCCCCCCCCAAACGTGGGGACTACAGGTATAGAATCATCATCATCATCAGCCTATTCCAGTCCACTGCTGGACATAGGCCTCTCCAGTTGTTCGCCACTTAGGGCAAACCTCTGGAGGATACACCCATAATCGCCACCCTGGGCAGGCGTGTTGGTGATCGCAGGGCGTAGCTTCACGCTCCGGTAACGCTGCTGCCCGTCATCAGTCTGTGGTATTTAGCTACGCCCTCAATTGTGATGGTTATACCGCCACCAGTCGGTTGCCCACGCCTCGTTTGTTATTCGGCAGGATGAACGACGGACCAGGTTTAGAATACCTACTATTACATAAGCACTTTACGTGTGGATTTAGAATAAAAGTAGAGAGGTAAGGCGTAGTGAATCCGGGGAAGGACCTCCACCCTGAAGAATATCGAGGTCATTTGGCTGCGGTATGTATAAGAAGAAATTTAAAGACCTAGTCAGTTATGTGTCAGTAGTCACCGCCATGCCGGCTCAACCCTCATCCCCACGACCTCTGGAAACTCTACTCACCGGCAGAAACACGACCAGGAGACCTCCTCTAGAATACCGCAGCCAAATGACCATTTGGCTGCGGTATTCTATAGGGTGGAGTTCCTTCCTAGGACGGGCGGCTCAATTCGAGCGAAGATTCGCTATGCCCTACCTCTCATAAAAACCTTAAATTTGCTTTACTTAGATATCTATCTATCTATCTATGTTTTACAGAATCATCATTTACACGAAGCTGATGGTCGTGATGGGTGTGAACTGGATTCTGGACCTCGTTGATTTGTTCGTACAGTTGCCTGCCTGGCTCATCGACGTCTTGAACTATAACATCTGGATTGGTATTGCCATCTTCGCCATTTACATATGTGATAGAAACCTAATTGATCATATCCGAAGATGTAAAAGGTAATAAAATCACAGCATTTTTAATTAAAAAAAACAATTTCAAGAGGGATGTTTCCAGGGTCAATATAATTACATTAGTCCGTATTTTAGATTATAAACATATAATGGACACGTATCTTTTCTTTTTTCATTTAAACAAAAAGTAATAAAGATACAAGGCATCAAAATGTAGGAGTGGGGGTCTTTGACGTCACTCAGTGGGGAAAAAATTCCCACTCTTTGACGTCACGTGTAATTTTAACTGGCTATATCTTTGTCATTTTTGGTCTAATTTAAAAATGAAAATAACTATATGTGTCTTTTATTTTTTAACAACATAAAAGACGGACTAATTACATTTTTTTATGGCAATAGGCCTATTCTAGACCGTTTCAAACAAAAATATTTGCAAGTGGGAATTGCACCGACTTAAAAAATAAGTGATAATTGTAAATATTTAAACAATTATAGAAATACATATATTATGTATTAAGTAGATAATTACTTACGTTATTTTATCGCTTTTTAGTTTTGGTCGTTTGTGTTTTATTGAAGTCGGTTTAATTTTCTAAAAAGTCATTTTATTTCTCGATTTTTAGTTGCGTTAATGTGTTGTGAACTTCAATAGAGGCTAATAAATGTCCTTAAGAGTTTAACTCAGGAAAAAAATTTTTGCTTTAGGTCTTTACTTACCAAATCACCCTATTAGCCCTGCATAGGTACACACTACTACCTAGTTTCCGCCGACCTACCTACTGTCCTCTAACTCTTAACCGTTAAGGAGTTCTGTGGCTTCATCATCAGCACCAGATGTTGACACCCGGAAGCATATACCTGAGTAAGATATGATTACGTAACAAAAGCACCATATGAGCATAAAATTTTCGGTTGTTGCCCTCAATTTCTCCAGGATCCCATCATCAGATCCTGACTTGGTGATAATGAGACCACCTCGAGGACACTTCGTGCTCTGTCGAAAAAAAAATGTTTGATATCCGTCGATAATTGACGGAAATATCGGTGAACATACATAAAAAAAAAATACTTAGGTACATACAGACGAATTGAAAACCTCCTCCTTTTTCGAAGTCGGTTAAATAAATAAATAACCCAAGACATGCCACGCTGGGCCACACAGCGCCACCTAGCCCCAAACTAAGCCGAAGCTTGTACTATGGGTACTAGACAACTGATAAACTTACTTAGATACATTTTTTTTTGTAAATAAATACATATTATAGATAGAAAACACCCAGACCAATACAAACAGACATGTTCATGAACACAAATGTTTGTACTGTGCGGGAATCGAACCCACGACCCTTGGCTCAGAGGGCAGAGGTCACTACCAAATGAGCCACCGAGCCTGTCAAAAAGGTTAAAAAGATTGTTTTTTTCAGGATCAATCCTCGTCAGACATTAAGCAGTAAATCAAGACAAACTAGTACTACAGGCCTATTATCGAAAAGGAAACATGACAGCCGTCGTAGTGTTAGCTCTACAGCATTATCTGACTGATCTCGATATGTATGGTTAATCATACAAGTTATATAGCACGGTAATGGATAAAGAAGATAAAGGCCGTGGCTTGTAGGTGAGCCACGGCCTAATGTTGAGTGATATATAATGTCACCGTAAAATTATAAATACAGTTAGATAGACGAAATAGATCATAAGGGGCAGCGCAGACGACAGACTATCCGTGACGCACTTTTTGCAATTATATGCAGTAACGTACACGACGCGCAAAAATCTGTCGCGGATATTTCACAGACTCAACGCACACGACGCACATCTTCGATCATTCTGTCGGGCTTGTCCCTGAAAGGCATTATTATTTAATTAGGTGGAACTCATAAGTTAGAACTCACTTATGAGTTCCACCTATATAAATAATAATGTAAATAATTGACTTATCAAATGAGGAAATGTACAATGTGATAAACACGATTGTCGGTTTCATAAAATAAGGATATTTTACTAATTTGGAGGATATTTATAAATTTCGTGATGTCATCTACTTACCTACATATTCTATACCCTATGCTATCCTCTACTTCTCTCAAAGATAAAGCTTTGCTTTCAAGTTTCGAATTGTTGTGCGCTTTTAGTCTTGCAGCATTTCTCTTTGGCTACTTTATATTTTTGCTTGTTGTGTTTGCCTTTAAATAGATGTGCATTTGGCTATGTTATTAATGTGTATGTTGAATAAAATGTATTAATGTATAACTGCTGGTAAACCATAAATAAATAAATAAAAAATAAATAAGACACCGACTGATCCCACTTCACGGATGAAGTCTGAAGTCACTTCATGGACGTTTCACTCGAGTGTACGGTGTTCATTAGCTAGTTGGGTATAATACCCTATCGGTTGAGAAGCTGAAAACTCGAGAAGACCCTTTGGCGACCCTTATGACACCCAGGGGAAGAAATGGTGCGGAGTTTTGTATTCTTTTCCATCACAGCACGGAACTGATACAACATGCCTTTTTTATGCCGGGGAAAATGCTTTTACGCATCCCCGTCACTCCCCCCGGGTGTATGTGGGACTCACGCCGTCCTCTTGAGTGGGAGGACGGCACCCTGCCTCAGGATGGAAGAGAGGCAGGGAATACCCACTAAAAACCCCGGCCCCTCCGTCATGCGCCTATAGGGACGGTGCCAAGGGACCTTGGTTTTACCTATACTACGACGGAACTGATACAACATGCCTACGTGCTGTTCGACTTGTGTGAGTGACTTGTAATAACGCGCCATTCTTTGCGGCATGCAGCCGACAATGTCATCATCATCAACATCATCAGCCTATTGCAGTCCACTGTTGGACATAGGCCTCTCTAGTTGTTCACCGCTCAGGGAAAACATCCCATAATCGCTACGCTGGGCAGGCGGGTTGGCGATCGCAGGGCGTAACTCCTCGCTCCGGTGACGCTGCTGCCCGTCATCGGCCTTTGATATTTAGCTACGCCTTCAAATTGTAATGCTTATACCGCCACCAGTCGGTTGCCAGCGCCTCGTTTGTTATTCGGCAGACACCACTGGCAGGTGAAGTTGACTTGGAGGGATAGGCCGCTCCCTTACATCCCGACAATGTATTCCCTCATATTTCATTTCGACAAATAGTAATGGCGTTCCATTCTCTTTCAAAAATCTCAAATCATAGACTTATGACAAGCACTTAATAATAGTGAGGTACAAATAAAAATGACTTTATTACAATACTATTCAATATATTTATTTGGATGGCCGTTTTGTTTGGTTTAATAGCTTATTATTACAGTCTTTTATTATTCTTAATATTAAGTACCTACCTAATGAACTAAATCATTAAATGAGTATTCTAGAGGATTCCCAAGCCGCTTTAATGACGGTGGGTAACACTTTATACTTTGGTTAGTGCTCTTTTTATTTTTTTTATCAGCTCGTCGCAAATACGTAGGTATACACAAAGACACACCAGAAATACTTATTTAATACTAAATGTTGCACCAAGTACCACTCGCTTTTTAAAATATAATCAATGTGTATTAAGATAATTATTTAACAAAATTTCTAACCATTTAAAAACTCTTCCCATAGATAAATTTAATTTCATTAAGAAAATGGCTTTAAGAAAATTCATTTTATTCAAGGTAAATAACAATATAGATGTCATGATGAATAAATTAATTTCAAGAAAACAATCAGGATTAATTGTTAAAAACATAGCATACCTTCACTCAGTAGCAACTGATATTTAGGTACATGCTCTTTTTATAGTAGCTAAATAGGATTAAGATACTAATTTTTATTGAACACCTGCATCCAATGTAACCACCCTATTTATATGTAACTTGTATTTTGTATAACTGCCAGATGTTAATCAAAGAATGATGCTTAAAGTTGAATTTATTAATTCAGTCAGTAAAATGTCAAGGTCGACTGTGACTGATACAACTTCGGAGAGTCCCTGGTGTCCAAGAAAGCCACGAAAGAGATATAGGTAGGTACCTAACGCCGATTGTATTGGTTCTTTTGTAACATAATAGGGGAGACGACCATGGTTGAATTTCCATGTTATTGGAAGGTTGCCAGAAAGAACCATCAAAATAACACTTATTCGAGAAATCACAACAAAATTGTTTTGTAAATTGAGAGCGCGATAGGCCTTCAAAGTTCAATTTCAAAAGTGTAAAATTAATCAAAAATCATAAACGCTGTTTAAGGTACATTAATTAAAACATATTTTGATATGAAACCCATAACATTAATACGCACTATTTAATATAGCTATCGAAAAAGTTTCCTAAACGAGGCATACAAAACACCACGCAATACGAAATCGTGTCTTATCAGTTTGCGTTTTTGGGTGAGTTCGTAATTTATGATTTTGAAATTGTGATAGCTCGGAGACTTTTCATACAAGCGTAGTATCCTTTCACCAATGTTTCTATAATTGGGTGATGCATCAATATTCATCTAAAACCTACCTATTAAATTTGGAATACTGGAAATGTTATTTTACTGACTTAAATTAATAATTTAACTTTATATGCGTGCAATAAGGTTATACTCGTAATTTAAGATATTTCACATAAGTCTTTAGTTTATTTATTTAGTACCTAAGCTTGTTTTTAAAATAATAAACGCTTAGTTTTTGCTTTAATCTCGTTCAACGCATTTGTATTTATTATCCTTTTTCTAATTACTAAGTATGTAAATAACAGGTACATTACATATTACATAGGGGTGAAAGCCTAAAACCAGCATTCAGTAACTAAATATAAGTCAAATTTAACTGTCATAGTCAAAGTTGTTAGAAAAAACAACTAATATCTAGAACCATTAATGTCTCCACAAAAATACTTCCTGCGAGCTTAGTGATCGCGCTGGGGGACCACGGTCCGATGTACTCGTGCCATCTTGGTTTGTCGTTTAAGAATAAATTCTCTACATCGATAAAAACTTTAATAGTGCGTTGTAGGTTTTGTATGCAGCACTTATCGCAATGTATGGAAACCGTTTGAGGCGACGTCTTCAACGCCATCTGTTGATAGTTTGCGAAACTAGTGATTATCGATGCGGGGATAGATGTCGCTACATTTCTATGACTTCTCTTTAGAACTCCTTAGTAGGTGCATCCATTGCCTTCAAAGGGACAGATTGCGAGTTCGAATCCAGTGTACTGCCAGTGCTTCTAGATCTGGAACTCTTTGTGCCAACGCTGGTTGAAGTAATGGAAGCTTTGTACGTAGTAAATCTGAAAATAGAAATATCTTTATAATAAGAGTCAATTAATCAGAAACTGTTATTAGCTCAGAAAATTGTATCAAAGATAGAACGGCCTTATGTGCGCTAAAAGCGTGACTCGTTCTTGCACTATTTTGCATGTTCTGTAAAGCGTCACTATGGTTAGCGGTCACGCCATATTTGAACATATCGGAGGGGATTCTTTGCAGGGTGCAACAACATTTATATAGATCAATCATGTGCCGTACAACAGTTAGTAGTATAGGTATTATTGCTTCCATACAATGGACTTAAGTGTATAAATTTGGTGTAATCTGTGCTTTATGGTTCAGTGATATTGTTACTGACTTATCATATGGTTAACTTGCTTTGAACGATGAAGACTTGAAACCTGCTTATGGGAAGAGTAATCTTCAAGTAATCCACGAAACCTATAGAACGCCCGCACTGTTTTACTTTATCAATGATTAAGTACATTGTCAAAAGTTAACTCGATTTGAAGACTTAGTACTAGCCTCAATTGCCATTTTAGGAAGTATGTATCATCAAAGTGGTTTACATCCTATACGAGCTATGAACTCTTAGCGTTTTAATGCTGGTTACAATGACTTTGCGTAATCTATAATTGAAGGTAAGTACGTAGGTATATTAGTCAAATTCAATCGCTTCCCTAGGTGATCAGTAATACGTGATTTCCGTTCTATTCTAGATACATTTTTCTGATTTCTATGTGTGCTTGTTTTGATTTGATTATCCTACTTACAGTCTTCTAGAAAAGAGGAAAGAAATAAATTGATTCTGCGCACATCTAGGTATTTTTTTATCTTTCATTCCGGTCTCATCCGGATATCTCGACTAAAACCTAGTGAGTTTGCATATTTTGGTTTATATTTCTGGACATTTATGAACTTGAAATTTTGCATCCTACGCAGTACCTAACTTATTTAAAATTATAAAGCTATGTTTAGTTTTTCCATTCGTTTATTTTCTTTTTGACAGTTATTATTAGTATGCCCTCATGTTACATAATCAATACAATAGTTCGTAAGCGCGAGCTGTCAAAAAGAATACAAAACATTTCGGCCAGGCGCGCACTACGAGTTTTTCGGCGCGCGGCAGAAAAGAGCAAATGGCCCACTGTAAAACTGTACCAAACAGTTTTAAATTGTATTGCGTACACTTGACGGCATACGGTACAGTATTACAATGCGCGCCTGGCCTTTAGCTTCCGACACTGATCGAACAACAAAAGTGCACACTTACGAGGTGAGTAGCTTACAAGGCACAATAAGCAGATCATTTACAGGCATGGCTCATTCGCCTTGTTAGTGGCGGCTAATGGCGAGACGGGCACAAAGGTATAGGTTCGTCTGTAAGGGCTCGTCACACTGACGCCGACTGGGCGCCCCGCAGTCTTCAAGCCATCGAGTTCCGGCCTTAGGGAGAAAAAACCGTCAAGGTGAATCATCATCATCATTAAAAGCCTGTAGACGTCCACTGCTGGATACCCTTTGTTCCCACTAGTACTACCAAGTACCTAACTACTGCAGGACTACTGGGAATTTTATTTCTGCAACTACAGTTTAGTCCTACTATTGTGGAACTGTTCACAACGTAGGTAGTACTTGTGGGAACGAAAACTCCTATTAGATCTACCATAAAAACAAGTAGTACAAGTGGGAATAAAAAGTTTCACTAGTCCTACTATTCTGTAACATGCAAAATAGTAGGACTAATGAGAAAAAAAAATTCCCAGTAGTAGGTACTAAAGTAGAACTACTTGGTACTTAGTGGGAACAAAGGCTGGATACAGGTCTCCCCTAATGACGATTGTCATTGGGGGGATTTGCCGTAGTCACCACACATGCCAGCAGGGCCGTCTCTACCAGGGGGTGCAAGGGGGGCGCCTGTGTCTGCGCTGCCGGGCGACGCGGCACAGGTCCTCGGGGGACCCCCCCACGAGGGCGCAGGTTGAGTCCTGCGCCCCGGCGCCGTATATACCTACTTAAGACGGCCCTGCATGCCAGGTGGGTTCGTGACCGTTGTTGTAGGCATTACCTATTTGTACCCAGGTGAACGCTACTACCCATGTTCTGATAGTCCCTTCTACGTTAACCATGGATGAGGGATGAGATGCTAAAAATTTGGTCCTTTTTAAAGGCAGCCCTTTTGAAACAGGCAGAATTAAAATGGCGTTGTATGACGAATGTGTGCGATCATTCAGGTGGAATGCTCAGTCAGTGGTGAAAGCAACATAATTCATTTTAATCACATAAAATGTGCTTACATAACAATAAATACATTAAATTAATGCTGGTTTTAATGAATTGTTAATTGAAAATATAGTTAGTGGTTTGGAAATGATAATACGTGATTATGAGGATGCAAATGCTATGGACAGATGTCGCTAGAACAGAACACACTGTGTGATATTGTGCTTCTAGCTATGATAAAAGTGTGAAACCGTTCGTGTTCTGTGTAGGTATATTTTATTACCTGTGTATTGTTTGTGTTGCCAATATATTTATTTCATTCAAACCGATACACTTCTAACGCGTCACGACACAGTAGTAGGTTTCTGCCTATAATAATACACAACTGCGATGTTTCGGATGCATTTACTCCGTTTTTTTAGCATTAGGAATTTGGTGAACAGACGTGTTATGAGTACCTATGACAAGCATCGACCGCGTATAACAAAAGTTACTTATTGTGTAAGTATTTGAATATAGTCATGCACTTTTATATTTTGTCGTGCTACCCTGTTTCCATAGCATGCCATATGTTCCTACACGTCAAAACTTTTTTATAGGATGATGATTACATGCATTGAACATGCATAATAAAAAGACCCAAATTCTGTTCTCTTTCTAATGCTAAATAAGCGGACTATAGTTTTAGTATGCATTCAACTGTTAAGGCGATCACTATTTAGGTTAAATGTAATGTTAAATATTAGTTAGTAGCCACAACGTACATGCCCAAACAACGACAGCTCAGTGGATCCTTTCATCTCATATGAAAACGTCCAGGTTATCTCCTGTGACATCATCAGCTGATCCAATGGGGATCCAATTATATTTAGCCCGCATTTTAAATTATAAAAATATATTGGACACGTATTTTTTCTTTTCCTTATAAACAAAAATAGCAAAGATACAAGGAAGCAAAATTTAAGAGTGGGAGTTTTTGACGTCACTCTGTACGACAAAATGCCACACGGCGTGACGTCACGCGTAACTTTAACGGGCTATATCTTTGTAATTTTTGGTCTAATTTACAAATGAAAAAATACGTATAGTTTATTTTTGAATAATCTAGAAGATGGACCAAATACATTTTTTTTACGCCAACAAGTCTATTTTCATTGTCCTTTTAGTACATAATCTGTTCTGTCGTTATTTTTTGGAAAAGAGACATTGATTTCGACTGTTTGAATTGAGACTAAATTGTTACCTGTTCTTTAGATTCTTGAAAACTTTCCTCTTGCACACGAAGATTAAGAAGATGATAAGGCCGACGAATACGTTGTAGGTATCACTGATGTACCAGCCACCGAATTCCGGGTTGAAAGAGCTCACCACTTCCAAGAGCCAGCTCAGACCCATCACTACGGAAAGCTTCAAGTACACAAAGAATCTGTGAATTAGAAAAAAAACTCGTGTTTTTTAAAGCAACAACAACAGCATATCACAGTCCACAGCTGGACATAGGCCTCTCCAGTTGCTCGCCACTTTGGAAAAACACCTGAAGGAAGGCCGATTTCGGTCAGCAGCGGCACCGGAGTGAGGAGCTACGCTCTGCAATCGCCAACCCGCCTGCCTAGCGGGCAACTGGAGAGCCCTATGTAAAATTATTTTTATATTTATGTGTAGTACCTGTGTTTCTGTGCCCGGTGTGCTGCGGCGTTGCCGGCAGCGGCTGCGTTTCCACCGCCGAGGATCTGTGTTCCGCGGCTCAGCCGATAGATATTGAACACGGTCAGTCCGAAAAACAGCCAGTTCAGGATTATTATGACCAGCATCGGCCCATACAAGTAAACGAGCAATGCTTTACCTGAAAATTAAAGTTTGACGTTTTGATTTGAACAAGTAGGGTACTATGGAACTCCTTGTCGAACTCTATAAATAAAAAACTCAAGACATGCCCCGCTAGGCCACATATTGCCATCTAGCCCCAATGTGCCCCAAACTAAGCCGAAGCTTGTACTATGGTTACTAGACAACTGATAAACTGACTTAAATACTTTTTTTGTACATATTACATATTATGCATAGAAAACACCCAGACCCATACAAACAGACATGTTCGTTCATCAACACAAATATTTGCACTGTGCGGGAATCGAACCCTCGACCCTTGGCTCAGAAGGCAGAGGCCACTACGAAATGAGCCATCGAGCCAGTCTATATTCCCCGAGATTTACAATCTCCAGCTGTTTAAAGAGTGTTTAGAGACTCGGCGCTGTGACCGAAATTTTGGTCAGGAGTGTATTATTTACTAGATAGACAACAAAACAAAGTTTGAAAGTGTTTTACGGTACCGTCTAAGAAGCATCCTCTGAGCAGTATATCCGGTTTTATAATGCCAGGCAAGTATTTGGCGTCAGTTTCGTTGAGGATAGCCAGCGCTATAGTTAGGACCAGCGGCACTCCGAATGCGTACAGACAATACATGCCGAACTTAAAGCAGATGCCACGTCTGTGTACCGCACGCGCCTTGGCGTAGCCTCTGGAAAAAATTATATTATCGTTAAAAATTGAGGTTGGCTACAGAGTAAGAGAGGGGATGTAAGGGAGCGGCCTATAATTTTTTCGCTCCAAGCAAACCTCACCTGCCCGTGGTGCATCCAGCCGAATAATAAACGAGGCGCTGGCAATCGACTGGTGGCGGTATAACCATCACAAATGAAGGCGTAGCTAAATACCACAGGCCGATGACGGGCAGCAGCGGCACCAGAGCGAGAAGCTACGCCAATGGCCAACCCGCCTGCCCAGCGTGGCAACTATGGGTATATCCTCCAGGTGTTTGTTCTAAGTGGCGAACTGCTGGAGAAGCCTATGTCCAGCAGTGGACTGCTGTTGATGCTGTTGATGATGATGATGATGACACAGTAACTTTTATTGCCCGAACGGTCAATCGTGCGTAGTTTTAGCGCTGGCCATAATTTAGCGTGTCCCTGAAATGACTGATAGAGTTGATTCTCACTAGAGCGGGTTGAAAACCTCATCTATTTATAAAGCTATTTTAATCAATTTATGTTATTAAACGGCTGCCAGGATTTTATTAAGCGTAATACTATACCATCCTGTATAGGTAGAAACTTATATGTTGAATTTTCCTTATAATGATTGTGGTATACGCAAACGTAAAAACCTAGTTATTAGTATAATAATTTCCAATACATACCTATCACGTAATAGGTACTTTAGTTATTCAAATTATTCACTCGGTACGACGACTAGCCTAGGAATAACCTTTTTGACGCAGAATATCCTAGTTATAAAACGGCAAGTGGTATCAAAACGTCCAAGTCGCAAAATAAATAAATAAATAATAATAAATAACCCAAGACATGCCACGCTGGGCCACACAGCGCCACCTAGCCCCAAACTAAGACGAAGCTTATACTATGGGTGGGTACTAAATAACTGATTAACTTACGTAGATAATTTTTTTTTTAAATAAATACATATTATACATAGAAAACACCCAGACCATTACAAACAGACATGTTCATGAACACAAATGCTTGTACTGTGCGGGAATCGAACCCATGACCCTTGGCTCAGAGGGCAGAGGTCACTACCAAATGATCCATCGAGCCAGTCAAATACATAGATAGGTATACCTACTTTATTGCACACCAACCATTTGACTTGTAACTAAATACAAAGATTTATTGTCGTAAAAGTTAGGCGGTCTTATCGCTTTAAGCGATCTCTTCCAGATAACCTGGGTAGAGGATATCTAATCAATATAAGGTGTTAGGAGACAATTGATTAATTTAAATCTATAAATTATTTTAAATGTCCTGCCTATTCGCAAAATGTCCAAGTAAAATATTGTACATTTTTCTACGTTTACATTAGAGGTAGAAAAATGTACACGTTGCAACATGTACGTACATACCAATTGCGCTCTGTGGTATGAGGCGTAAGTAAGAATATGTAGGTACTACTATGCTACTGTCCCCACGTGTCTTTGGACGCATCAGTGACGTCATGAGAGTACCAAAACTTTTGTAGCGGACCACCCGTCATGTTTTGCGGGTATTCTCCGTTTTTTAGGAAAGAGTCCCACATAATCTAAATGTCATGTATCCTGAATACGTCAGTGCATTACTAACGTAAAAAAAATACGGAATGCTAACAATGGTTATATGATGTGACCCCTCTATTATGACCATTTAAATAACTATGCATTTCTATAATTTTTCTAATAAGTACTTCTATTTATTTCGTCCCTTTTGGACGCCTTTCTTACGTAGGGTCATAGTGTTTTAAACATGTTTTAAGGTTATTTAAAAAAAATTAGGACCCCCACTCACCTGAAAGTCCACCAGATATCGTAAGACATCACGCTCATCCAACAGAAGGCAGATAGCAGGAAATAGTAGATCAAATGCGCTGGAACCAAGAATAAAAGTTAGTATTTAGGTACCAATTTTTTTGTTGCACCGGGGGGAAATGCAGTTTACGCATACCTGCTGCTCGGGGACGCAGCAGGTTATGTGGGACTCGCTCCGCCTCTAGATGGAAGCAAGACGGAGAATACGCGATGATGGTGAAGCGGGATCTGGAATACCATCACGCCTCGCCTCCACCAGCGCAGTCTGCCATGCAGTCACAGTAGCAAGGACGTTTAAGATAAAAGTCCTTGGACAGTAGCTAGTCAATTCAGTTACTTATTATGAACAGTTAAAACGGATAACTGCCATAGACTTTGTACGGCATTACAAACAAGTGACGTCGTGGTTTAATACATTTTTTAAAATGTGAACTTTGTATTGGAGCGTCATTAGCTTAGTGATAGGGCCGTTGAACTCCAAGCGAGAGGAAGCGATTTAGGCTTAGTGTAGGTAAGCTTAATCGTAGGCGGCCGACACAGCGTAGCGCAGCATAGCACAGAATGCCTCCATTAAAAAGGGTATTTAACCTCCCCGGACCAGGAGTGTCGGTCACTTATAGCCAGGGCAGGCAGGGACGTGGCCCTATTTAAGCGTCGGCGCTATCCTAGTCTCTGCAAGATGCTACCTACTGTCGACACAGGGGAGTTTGGTGGGTATGCTTTCTGTCATTCTAGGAGGCTAGTCCCACACACCACGACGACTCCCCCCAGAGTCTATCCTCAATCAGGTAGCCATTAGAAATAGAACACAAAGATTGTCAACTTACTTAATATAAGGCAGGCCACGGGTTTGTGGCCTTTCACAATTTGAATAATGAATGTGAACAGATAAGCCAACATCAGGCTAGCAGCATACGCCATGAGAATCATCCCTCCCAGGCTCCTCAGTTCTGGCAGGAGGCTGTACACAACCAGCAGGAGGAACAGGAATATGCTGGAGATCAGAAAACCTGGAATGCGGAAAATTAATCCTTAAGCCTTTGACTGCAGTGAAAGTAGACAAAATAGATAAAATATAGTTTGTCGGTCACACCGGTGACCACTAAGGCAGTTAACGTGTTAAATTGATAAACTAGTCTTATAGTAGGCGCGGAAGTAAGTTCTAGTTACTGCCTGAGGTATTTAAGGGGCAAGACGGACGGATAGACAAGAAAGTTCATCAATTTTTATCCTGTGACGTATCCGTTCCTAAGTATCTCATGTGTGTTGCAAACGCCTTCCCCCCTTCCACCCCGCATGCCTCAGACAGTGGATAGCAGTTACGCGTAGACTATACAGGGTGTTAAAGTGTCTTTTGTTTTATTTCTAAATGACCACGATGATGGCCAGGCCGGCCTTGTCATTATCACCGGAATGTTGAGGGAGCGGAAGGCTCTCACCCCTAGGTAAACTAAGCAACACAGCTAAGGGCGCCCCCTAGTGGGGCTCGGGCCTCGGCTTAGGGCGATGCTGGGAGGGAAGTGTTGTTCTATGTCGTGAGCTTGGCGAGGGATCGTCATCGTCCAGAAGGACGAGACGGGGACGACGTTTCTACTATGGGGGGCTTCGGGAGGGACGTGTTAAGGGGTCGTCCATAAATCATGTGATGATTTTTTAAGGAGATCATTACTACTTACCACATTTATAGAATAAGGGGTTGCCATTCGATTCAGATTCAGTCTTCCAAAAAACAACGACTGATTTTGTCTTCGCACTTAACGTCTTGTGATAGTCTATACAGAAATAATCTGCCACTACTAGCTGCTCGATAGATCCTTTCTTCAACAAGACTGATCCATTCTAAAAGATAAATAAAAAATTAAAATAAATAAAAAATAATTAGTGTCTTCTTACCATATTATAGACACATAAAAAAACCGGCCAAGTGCGAGTCGGACTCTCGCACGTAGGGTTCCGTGTCACTATAAAGCTAAATAAATGTTTTTATTTAGCTTTATAGTTATACCACTTTGGAAGAGTCTCTCGCGCAAACTATTCAGTTTAGAATCTATAAGGGTCCCGTGTTTGCCATGGCTACGGAACCCCAAAAACATAGGTAATGGTGCTGCCACAGGGAAAGACCTGGGCAGCGCTGGTTTTCAGCTTCTTCCCTGCCCTCTGAGATGTCGCTTGAGAGCGTTTTTTTAAATATGAATTTCAGGGGTCAGCTGTGAAGTCACTTTGCCATACAATCTTAGGACCAAACTGAATGATAAAAATGAATCTTAAAATAGGGAGATTAAATATAAATTTAGTATTTCAAAATCACTTACTTCCATCACGTGGAATGATGTAAAAATCACCTTGTAAATTAATGATTCGTTCCTATTTGTACCTTCTGAAAAGAAGCCGGGATCCAAGTAGAAAAAATCTGTTAAATGTCCAATTTCGGTCAAATTTCCCGAGTGCACTCTAACGTTACTCAAGCTTAACGTTTCTGTATCATTTAGGCGTTTGCACTGTTTTTTTCCCAACACAAAATGTCCATCTTCACAACACTTTCGTATTCTCGTCTTTGCGTAACACGTTTCACTTGCAACCATCAACAAAATCCAAATCACTGCAATTTTCATGATGACGTCTGTACCGTTGCTCACTGAACTGTAACAATGATTTATTTTCCGTAAGTTCTACTTCAACGAGGATAACTCAATGATTTGTTTATTGTCATTGTTACCGGCAATGTGTATAATTCAGGTATTCCATATTATACCTAGGCAATGTATGGAATACCGGGGGCGTCCAGGCAATGTATGAAATATTATGAATACAATTATCCATTACATACTTTACCTAGGTAATGCATACAATTCCTAGGGATTGTATAGAATACCTGTTGTTGCACAGGTAATGTGTAAAAAATTAGAATTGTTGATGTGTACTTAATCAGTGTAAAAATATCCCGTAAACTGTACATACGCTACTTCCTTCGCGCGTTTTTCTTTAGGGCTCTAATTTGACAAACTTCGTGAGACGACCCTAATAGACCATTATTTTAATTTATTCCCCGTCTGGGAGGGATTAATAATTCAATAACCTTTCCTTTCTATTCCACTCTTCACAGCATCTCCTTACTAATTCAGGATATTCTTAGAAACAAAAGAATTTTAAACAGAGTGAGATGATTTTTTACTCCAGTACAGCTCTGGTTCTTAAACAAGACAAAGGTTCTCGATTGTTGGGGATGAAGTGGTGACTAAGACCTGTGCTAAGACCTCAAAACTTCTTCAGTTACGGAGAGACATTGCTAGTCTTAGTGTGCTCTACCGTCTTTCTAATGTGAAATGCTCCACGCGCTGGACAGCGTTGTCACCCGCATACCATTCAGAAGGTAGTGGCGTGCAACAAGAGGTTAAGTTCCTTCCTGCCTCATGCCATTTAGTCCTTTAATGCCCTTACAGTTCATGTGCTTTCCTCTTACAATCCTGGGTTCTTTAGGCGAGGCGTGAAGCGTCATGTCAGTGGGCCTTTAGGGTAAGGGCAACAGGCGCGGTAGGTTTGTTCTATTATGCCTGTCGACCTAACTTTTGGACCTCACAACCACTTACCATAAGTTGGAATGAGGTTTTCCTGGATGGATCATTTAGAAGGTAAGTAAGCAAATCGCATTAAGACGAGTGGGGACGTTCCCCTCTTCCCTTGCTCGCGTTTTTTCATACATTACCGTCTCCGCATTCGGTATTGTATAGAATACCTAGGCAAAGTATGAAAGAAATAATATTTCATACAATATCTGCATGTTTTAGGTATTCTATACATTGCCTAGGTATTGTATAGAATGCCGCATTATACAGATTGCCGGTAACATCATGAATACGTGAAAGGGGCAATTTATTCTTATGATGTAGCTTACATGCACTGTTAACGTAGGTAAATATCGGGGCTGATGATGATGATGACATATACATAGAGAGTGCGATACATAAAGCTGCTTTCAAAATTTCACCTGAAATACATAAGAAAATTTATTGAGTTCACAGAAATGTGTGTTTGTTTAATAAAAATATACAATGTACGTACATTCGGATGGAAATGTTATCTAAGTACTTATTTTCGTATATCTATCTAAATATATAAAACTCAAAGGTGACTGACTGACTGACCGACATAGTGATCTATCAACGCACAGCCCAAACCACTGGACCGATCGGGCTGAAATTTTTTATGCAGGTAGATGTTATGACGTAGGCATCCGCTAAGAAAGGATTTTGATCAATTCTACCTCCAACGGGATGAAACTCTATTCCACGCGGACGAAGTCGCGGGCACTGCTAGTATAATATACAAGGTGACTTTTTAATCACTATCAATTTTTTTTCTGGGCATTAGGTATCGTCCCATTTCTGCAAAAAAAATATAGGTAAAATTTTTACAACAAATTCATTGTCTCAAACCAATTATAAATTTCACATGAACTTTAAACTTTGAACCTACACAACACCTACAAAACGCTTCATTCAAAACGGCCACATGCAAGTCACTTGCATATATTATGTATGTCTCGTGTGATATGTTGATACCAACATATTTACCATACTATCATACGATAGCTATGGTAAATAATAAATATTGTGTTTATGTAAATTGGTTCCGTAATAAAATAAATAATGTCACTTAAAGGATGGTGTATAATGTTATTGAATAACTAATTACTTTTAAAATGGACTTTTTCGATCAATTTTGCAGGCCTATTGCCGTTTCATTTTGCGCAAGATTCCAATAGTGATTTCTCAAATGCGTCAATATATGCACTTTTTTGGCAACAATGAAGTAACATGCAAAATCGAATATAGTGAAATTCCTTATTGTAAGTAGAGTTTCTCCCTTGGTGTAAGTACGTACCTTTGTTCCTTGTATTCCCTATGTTTATTAGTAGGTAAGCATACTAGGTGCGTTTCTTTTATCTTTGACTTGGTAGAACATAGTTTTATTTGATGCGAAATTGTAGGCACTATTGGTCTTTAACACATAACATAAAGTACTTTCTTTGTGCAACAAAGATGAAATAAATAAAAGTATCACAAATGTATTGTCTTACATAAATAAAAAATACATTAACTTGATTTCTGCACCATCACTCACTGTGTTGACAACAAAATCTTATTAACTACTTCTCTACACTAAATCCTAACGACTACAACTTTTGACCGTAGGTAGAGAACCGTCGTATCCCTACCTTCCTAGCCGATCCCAAACAAAGAAATGACACACCCAAAAGCGATACAAAAACAGTTCAATAATAGTTAACAATAGATCTTAATGTGTTGACTTAAAACCGAAAGTCTTTTGACGTGAGTTAGGGTGTAGTCACGTGTACCGTTGGGTTGCGTTCCGACACGCTGGTACCGAATAGTAGGTTCATATGATAAGCGTTAACGAGCGTTTACTACACCAATTTTGAGGGTTCCGTAGTGTTTAACTATGATAGTCAAGGCGGCCTTGTTATCACCGGACTATTGGGAAGTGGAAGGCTCCTCCCCCCTAAATTACAACCTGAAGAAGCGGGTTGGCATACAATGTACAGTACACATAAAGTAAGAATAAAATAAATTTAACACGAGAAACAAGAACAAGCATGCTGTTTCAAGCCCCAGGCTTCATAAAACTCGCAATACCTACAGACCTCATCATCAGCCTATTGCAGTCCACTGCTGGACATAGGCCTCTCCAGTTGTTCGCCAACTAGGGCCAACTTCTGGAGGATATACCCATAATCGCCACGCTGGACAGGCGGATTGGCGATCGCAGGGCGTAGCTTCTTGCTCCGGTGACGCTGCTGCCCGTCATCGGCTTGTGGTATTTAGCTACGCCTTCTATCGTGATGGTTTTACCGCCGCCAGTCGGTTTGCCAGAGCCTCGTTTGTTGTACGGCAGGATGCACCACGGGCAGGTGAGGCTTGAAGCGAAAAGCGATAGGTCGCTCCCTTACATCCCCTACAGACCTACATTTGCTGAACTAAGAGTAAAAATTCTTTTACATTAGCAAAAAAGAAAGTAAAGACTTCAATATGGTCACAATGAGACTAACTCCAACAAAAAAAGTAATTTCCCAAATAGGTTCACAATTCTCGATATATAATAAACATCATCATCATCATCCTAGCCTTTTTCCCGATTGTCTCAGGGTCGGCTTCCCAAACTGAGAGATTTGGCGAGGGCCAAATATAATAAACATATTACAAAAAAAAAGAATATTCAGTCGAATTGACAACCTCCTCCTTTTTTGAAATCGGTTCTTCAGCCTCAAAGTGACATTTGGTAAGAGAGTATTTAATCGGCTTTAGCTTTTGTTCTGGGTATAATTATATCTTCGTTGGACTTGGGTATCACGCTCCCGCGTGTCTTAACGATGCTACTTACGTTGTATTAGCTATTAGCTTCATTTGTTGACAAATTATAATGACAATGCGCCTTATGTTTGGTCATTACGCACTAGGTGAGGCACTCGGCACGTTAATTAACGAATAAACAGAATAATGTGTCACCAATAATACCATATAACATAAATTACTAATTTTCCTGAGTAAAGCTGGTCGTGATACAGCCCCTACGTTGCATAAAGCACGTTGAGTCGTTGGTCTTGGGGATATACGAACTAAAATTTGTCAAAGTTGATTTTCAAATATTTAATTCATATATACGAACACGGCAGGGACAAATGGGAGGGATTTATGAGGCCAAAATACGCGATCCGTCCAACGAACGATTTCTGATTCTATTATAGTAGTAGTACTAATAAAGTAGGCCCCCTGGCTTTTTGCGGTCGCGGTCGGAACTATCGTTCGCATTAAGCCAATAAGGAAAAGAGGGAGCGCATGTTTTTCTACATAATATTTCCTGGGTACTTTTCTATTCTCCTTGGAGATTGTCTATGGCATACCTACTTTAATCTAAATATATATAACTCAATGGTGACTGAATGATTGACTGATATAGTGATCTATTAACGCACAGCCCAAACCACTGCTGCCGGCTGAAAGGCATGCAGGCAGAAGCGTAGCGTGTCTTGGCGGGGCGCCATATAAAAAATTGTTTGGGGGAAAACCTTAGGAAGGGAAAAGATTTGTCTCAAATTTGGGAAGCTTTTGCTTATGCACTTCGGGGGCTTCCATGATTTTTTTTTATTCAAAATGAGTTTGCGCTTGACTGCGATTCGCCTGATGGTAAGCGATATCGTAGTCTACGATGGAACGCGCTCATCCAGCAAAAACCGATTCACTCTCGCCTTGGACATCGGAAGATTATATCTCTGGGGGCCCCGTATAATTAATTGATACGGCAGATACGGTGGTAGCTACGCCCCTGCAGGTAGATCTTATGACGTGGGCATCCGCCATTTGTAGGGGTATAATTTCAAGACTGGGAATGGTCGCACGCATGCAACTAGACTAAGTAATTATAATATCAAACTAGACTTATGTACATAATTGTTTAATTATGTACTGTGACGTCGCCTTGGGAAGCGACATAAATATCAGTGATGTAAGTGGACTAGCCAAGTACAGATATTATAATTAAAAATAATTAATGGCCCAAGACACGCCACGCTGAGCCACACATCGCCATCTAGCCCCAAACTAAGCCGAAGCTTGTACTATGTGCGCTGGACAACTGATAAGCTTACTTTAAGTATACTTTATTTTCGTAAATAATGACTTATACATAGTAACATAGTTAACACTCGAACCAACACGAACAAACATGTTCATGCATTATACACGAATACTTTCTTTTAAAATCCCTCTATCTATGTAAGTATTAAAAACCGCATCAAATTCCATTGCGTTCATCCAGTTTTAATGATATAGGGACAGACAAACAACAAAAGCTACCTTGTTTTATACTATGTAGTGACTATTATCATGATATTACAATTACTCCAACACTTATCCGATGAATATAAGTGACCGACATTTATTAACACAATAATTACAACTAGCACTAGTTAAAAACTACAAGTAGTTAAAAGCACAGGTGTGCCTGCCCCCTGGGGCATAGTACAGTAATCGTCAAATTGTGTTAATACAATGTAATTGAGACAAGTGTTAATTGATACTTATCAATTAAGAATAATCCCACAGGCCAATTCACTAATCTACTTAGATTAGTCACACCCAAATGTTTAACGCCTCTGTCTACGTAACCTACTTACGACTTCTTGCCTCGCGTCTCGGTTTTGTGGAATCAACTTCCTGCGACAGTCTTTCCGAACAGCTACGACTTAAGAACCTTCAAGAAAAGAGCGTATTCATATTTAAAAGGCCGGCAGCGACCGTAAACTCGATTAGAGTTGCACGGACATCCCGTGGGTGGTGTCGACTGCTTACCATCAGGCATCACACTTGCTCGTCTGTCGCCTCTCGCATAAAAAACCTATTACAAGGGATTATAGGGACAGATAACGAGGTTAGGGATCTAGAGACTTAGCGTCTTAGGGGCAAAGGGACTCTAAGATCACTAGGGAGTTAGGTTCCCTTCCTAACCTTATATATTCCTGGCTGGCGGAGCGCGGTGCCTTACAACCACCGCTCCTGCATACATATTGGTTCATGGCGGGTCGGGAGGCATCGCTTCTGGGTTTCGAAACTAATATTTGGCGGTAGGTAAGGCTTGTTGTGAGCACCTCAAGATCGCCACACCACTCAGGCCATTGGCCCCATCTTAGACGAGTGGATGCGGCGCCCCCACGGGGTGGTGACGTACAAGTTGACCTAGGTCCTTACGGTCCCGGTGATGCTGCTGCCCATCATCAGTCTGTGGTATTCAGCTACGCCTTCATTTGTGGTGGTTATACCGCCACCAGCCGGTTGCCAGCGCCTCGTTTGTTATTCGGCAGGTCATGCACCACGGGCAGGTGAGGTTGGCTTGGAGCGAAAATATGATAGACCGCTCCCTTACATCCCTTTCATCACGCAAAAACTGATGGTAATGATTTTTTGTAGTAATATACCTAGCTCATAAATCATAGCCATATTATATTTATAAGAAGATTCACGGGCAGAGTCGCGGCTGCAGCAACTTAGTAAAACATATTTTATAACAGAGCTCATATTTTAGTAGTTTCTTCAATTGCTTTGTTATGTACTTATAAAGCGACTTTACAAATTCCTGTCATCATAAAATGCGGGAAGGAAAATATATATATTATGGTCTATTGCTATGAATCACGAATGAATCATATTTAAATGTCTTCACTATATGTGTCATGTTCCGGTAGATATCTGTGACACTACAAAGTCTTCAAATGCTTACGTTACCACAGCAATATTGGATGCGCAGACGCAATCTATTAAAGACTTTATTGCAAAGAGTTAAAGACTTTATCAGTTCAGTTGTTGACTTTACTATCACTTAGAAATTTCCTAATGGTAAGCACAGTTCTCGCTTAAAGTGCGATCCGAAATTTCCGGGTTCGGTTTCAGATGGGGTCAATTTAAAAAAAAACTTTTTTTTATTGTCTCCGGTCTGGATGTTCTAAGAATCATCATCTAGTAAAAAAAATAGTTTGAGACCAGGTGCGTGATGTCTAGCACAGACTATAGTGTTACTTGTGGGGCGGTCAATCGGAAGGCTCCAGGTTCGTTTGGTCGAGGCAATTCCGAACCAGGAGTAGAGTGCCTATTATAGTATTATATTTAGATATTCTAACAAAAATTTAGCGGTATATAAGGACCTCCCAAACTGGCGTCTTTTGAAAATTAGCGGGCACCGATGCGACGTCGACGCAAAGCTGTTCTTCCATAGTATTAGCTAAAGGGTCATGATATACTAGTCATCATCATCATCAGCTTATTGCAGTCCTCAGCTGGACATAGGCCTCTCCAGTTGGTCGCTACTTTGGGCAAACACCTGGAGGCTACACCAATACGCCATGCTGGGCAGGCGGGTTGGCGATCGCAGGGCGTAGCTTCTCACTCCGGTGACGCTGCTGCCTGTGGGCCTTTCCAATCCACAGGCCTGTCATCGGTCTGTAGATTGCAGCTACGCCTTCAATTGTGATGGTTAAGCCGCCACCAATCGGTTGCCAGAGCCTCGTTTGTTATTCAGCAAGATGCACCACGGAAAGGTGCTACCCGGCTTAGAGCGAAAAGATGATGGGTCGCTTACCCTTACATCGGCGATATTGTAGTGCCAACCTAACACTTGCTTATTTAAAGTTTTCATTGGATCGGCTTATGTAACAACAGCTGATATATTTCAAATCAATCACGTTAGCCACATTCTTCTTTTCGTAAAAACCCAGAAAGAATGCACCTTCTGTTTCGTTTCAGTGGTGTTAATCGGGCTAAGTGCTTGTGTTAATGGTAATATATGAGATAAACATTGTAAACATTTTGTAGAGTTTTGATCTAGATTAATACTCTTAGTCATAAATTTTAGGTATAGGTTTTAAGATACTCTAAGTAGGTACATTATCATCATCAGCCTGCTAACGTCTGCTGGGCCCTTACCACCAAAATTGAAAACGATCGTTTGTTAAACGGATCGCGTACCGTAAATCCCTCCCATTTGTCCCTCCCGTGTTCCAATATACGAACTAAATTCGTCAAAGTCGATTTTAATTAATTTAGTTCATATATCCGAATATGGGAGGGACAAATGGGAGGGATTTATTTTACAAAAGTACGCGATCCGTTCAATGAACGATTGTTTTTGATTTTGGTGGTATGGGCCCTGGGCATTAAGCCGCCCCGAACGATAATTTTGTCATTTGGATTAAATCCTTGCGACCCGCTGTCGTTTCTCTTCGGGTATAACAAATAAACATTTCATTGGGTTAAAGTAAAGATCTTGTCTAATCTTGTGTACCAAAAAAATATAGCGAATGTAGTTATAAAAATATTGGTAGTGTAGTTTTCAAATGGCGCAATAATTTTTGAAACCTGCACAGCTTAGTTCGAGTTCACTAATTACAAACATACACACACAAAAATACAAATTGTTTCCTCTTTAAAAAGTTTATATTTATTTATTCATACTTTATTGCACAAAATGATACAAAAGGCGACCTTAATGCTAGGAGCGTTCTCCACCAATCAACCCTTAGTTTATGCAGAAAGCAGATTGGTTTTGCGGTGAGTGTGCAAAAGGAAGCGATAAAAGTAAATACTTACCCTATTTAAGTATATAAATTAAACTAATCTCCTTCTAATAATAACTTATTTTCCAAGTCACTTTAAAATGACTCAATCTTTGATATATGTAAATAGCTTCATTGTTTTGCTTCAATGCAATTTAAAATAACATTTAGAAGTTTATGTGTATAGAACTCGTTATTTGTTAGTAATGTAACAGTAGATACCTATATGTAACTACTAGTTTGATAGGTACTAGCTCTTCATGATAAAGAGAAGAGATAAAGATCAATTTATTTACCAAAACATGCATGAATATTTTCAGATGTCAGTAATTAGTTGTCATGATAAGGGAAATTTCGTAAATATCACGACAAACTTTCGTCTTTTCGTTCTAAGCCACCAATGCCCGTGGTGCATCCAGCCGAATAACAAACGAGGCTCTGGCGACATACTGGTGGCTGATGATGATGATGGTTATCATAATAAGGTAGATGACTATGTTTAATTTTCTATGTTATGTAATAGCTTCCAGAAAGAACCATTAAAATCGGACTTATTTGAGAAATCACAACAAAAATATTTTGCAAAATGAGAGCGCGATAAGCCTTCAAAGATTCTTCAAAGTCAATTTCAAAAGTGTAAAATTAATCAAAAATCATTATAACACTGTTTTTTTTTATAGTGGTTCGACAAAATGGCTTCCCTACGCCTGATGGAAAGCGAAAGAGAAGCCCAAGTCGCTGTGACAACGGGCAAGTAACTGGTCAGTTACCTGTCAGTTGCCACCGCCATGCCGGCCCAACCCTGACCCCCCACGAGCTCCGGAAACCCTACTCACCGGCTAAGGTACATTAATTAAAACATATTTGAATATGAAACCCATAACATAAACGCACTATTTAATATAGCCTTCGAACAAGCTTCTTAAACGAGGCATACAAAACACCACGCAATACGAATGCGTGACATCACGAGTTCGTATCAGTTTGCATGAAGGATTTTTGGGCGAGTTCATATTTGTGATTTTGAAATTGTGATAGCTCGGGGACTTTTCATAGAAGCGAAGTAATTCTTTCACAAATGTTTCTATAATTGGGTGATGCATCAATATTAATCCAAAACAAAAATTAGTCATCATGCCTATTGAAGTCGTAGCTAAATACCACTGGCCGATGACGGGCAGCAGCCAACGGGGCGAGGAGCTACGCCCTGCGATGGCAATTATGAGTAAAGCTTTCAGATGACCAAAGTGGCGAACTACTGGAGAGGCCTATGTCCAGCATTGGACTGCGATAGGCTGATGATGATGATGTGAAATTATATAAATTTGAATCTACATTATAATTTCCCAATTCGCGAAAGTGATATTATGTTAAAAATGTAATATAACTACTTAAGTATGAAACAGGGGATTATTGTATTCCAGTTGTCCCCATTGGCCATGTCCTCGTTAATGGGGACAGAGGGATTGTGATAAAATAATAAAATTACGTCTCGTTGTGTGCTCACTATGGGGATGTATGGTTATGGTGATAATCGAAATAGTGCCATTACAACTTTTATAAAATTAACGAGCTGTACCCGCGACTTCGTCCGCGTGGAATAAAGTTTCATCCCCTTGGTTGTGGAATTGATCAACATCCTTTCTTAGCGGATGCCTACGTCATATCATCTACCTACATGCCAAATTTCAGCCCGATCCGTCCTGTGATTTGGGCAGTGCGTTGATAGATCACTATGTCAGTCAGTCACCTTTGAATTATATAATTATATATTATATATGTCGCAGTCATCTGGTTGAATCTCCTATTCAATTGAATCGCTAGCGCGTTCATTGAATGACGACATTCAATTGAATGACTAGACCGAACGTTGACTAAACACGCGTCACTTAACGTCCAACTAGGTAGCGGATTGAAACATAGCCCTTTGAAAAGAGCGGACGTAAAAGCAGTCAAGTGATTGTAATTTAGTTCATTTTTTTCCCGCGCGGCGTTAGTAGTCACTAAAACAAATATGGCGTCGAACATGATCACCTGAGTGCTGATATTTTTGTGATTAGATTTACTTTAAACTTACTTATACGTAATAAAATAGTGTGACAGCATGGATTTACCTATTAATACGCCGCCTCCGGATACTTTTAAAGAAAAATTATAAACTAAACATTACACAGTCGGCTTTAACCCATTCAACGACTATGCTAAAATGACGTTCAGTCAAGACGTTGAACGTTTCATTCAATAACTTGACGAGTTGTCCTTTAGGCATTCAATTAAATGTCGTCATTCAATGAACGCGCTAGTCATTCAATTGAATAGCAGATTCAACCAGATGACTGCGACATATATATATTTAGAAGATAGATGTACTGAATAGATAACTACATAATTCGTAAATTTAAGAAAAGTTACTTTGACAATTTACTTTGACGCTGGACCACACAGCGCCACCTAGCCCCAAACTAAGCCGAAGCTTGTACTATGGGTACTAGACAACTGATAAACTTACTTAGATACATTTTTTTTTGTAAATAAATACATATTATACATAGAAAACACCCAGACCAATACAAACAGACATGTTCATGAACACAAAGGTTTGTACTATGCGGGAATCGAACCCACGACCTTTGGCTCAGAGGGCAGAGGTCACTACCAAATGAGCCACCGAGCCTGTCAGTGATCAAGCGCAACATTTATTTTGTAGTACATTAAGTACTTACAGCTCGACGTTTCGGGTGTGTTGCTATAACAGTGGTTACAAGAAGACTAAATTTAAATAGCATAATGTACCTACTACATACCTAATAAAAGTTTGCGCATGCATGCGTTCCGTTATATCTTAATGTACAGGAACACGAACATTTTATATCTTAAACTTTAGAAGTCTGTAAGGCTGGGCGCATACGAGAAAAATTTCGCCGGAAAACCAAATTGAAATTCACATTTGCAAAAAAAAAATGCTCTACTTACCTACATAATAAAATGGTAGAGCGCTTTGTATCCAAGTAGAGTATTTTTGTTGCAAACATTAATTTCAATTTAGACTAAGTACCTAGTAAGAGTTAATAATCAGACTATTAATAAGTAATAATATATACTCGTATAGTAATTATAAATTACTATTGTTAAGTTTGTATTCGTGTTGAAGTTTCACCAAAATTGTAGATTTGCTTACCTGTTTAATCTTGGTAAGTTCTGGGAATCCTGCAGCACTTGCCTTCACAATAATTTCGTAAACACGTCACATTCGTCCTCATTTCTGAATAATCTATAGCTACTAAACAAATTGTTAAAAAACATCGATCAAGCTAAACTATAAAATAAACTGTCTTGAAGAAGACTAAGAACACACACTAGGCAGCTAAGCTAAGTCACAATAAAACTAGAATTTCCGTAAAATGTACTTGAACGCACTGATAAAAATGTGTCACAAATCAAAAGTGTTCTACGGACGACGTCTTAAGGGGAATACTCGATGCGGAGTGAGTGATAAGAATCCTAGTGCTAACATCGATAAACATGTGCGATACAAGATAAAGATTACAATTAGACGGTGCGTTCATTCATAGCTAGCTCGGTAGCGATACTGACGCGATTTGTGGTATGCACTGAACAGACAATGCGCGTTAATTGAGAGACTTAGGTCTTGTATAACGAAGAGACGTCGCGTCTTGAGTATCGCTTGCAAAAAATTATCAATTTTTTTCTCTTGAACGCATTTGTATCCTTCAAATTTTATGTATTCTTAGAAGTCTATATATATATCCTTATAATTTTGTTTTCATCGCTATTAATTTATTTTCTTGAAGCATCCATAATTGGGATGATGACTAAAAAATAATTTAATGTCCATCAGATAGATTAATGAAAAATATTGGATACGTATTTTTTATTTTGCCTCTTGTTCAAAAACTTACGAAGATACATTGATTTTAAATGTCACATGGCGTCACGTTAGAGTACAAAATATACTCTAACGTGACGTAGTTAGCCCCCACTCCGTAACTTTAATGCGCTATATCTAAGTATTTTCTTGTTATTTCGACAAAACAAAAAATATGGGTCTTATATTTTTTTATTATCTAAGAGACGGACTAATTATTTTCTTCATTTTCATACCTTGTCATCATCCGTATTCGCCATTTAAAATCAAACAAAAAAGAAGGATAGGTACCTATCTCCGAGAATTGGAACCGATTTGGGATTTTTTTATTTGAAAGAGTGTTTCTTGTGTTGTGAGTGTTACTTTTTAGTTTGTCTCATTGACAACATACCTAAGTATTGAAGTCGGTTTATTTTTTGTTGAAAATGCTGTTATTACCGAGGTACATTTCGTTTTACGATTCATAAGTGATAGTCATAAGTCTATATCATCATCATCCTCATCATTAGCCTATCGCAGGCCACGGCTGGACATAGGCCTCTGCAGGTATTCTTTGGGCAAACACCTGGAGGTTATAGGTACGCATAATCGCTGGGCAGGCGGGTTGGCGATCGCAAAGCGTAGTTCCTCGCTGAGGTGACGCTGTTGCCCGTCATTGGCCTGTGTTAGGCCAGTGGTATATGAGTAAAGACATTTTTCACTTATATTTTGATGTAACCTAAATAGTATAGTAGTAATGACGCCAAAAGCAACGTTATATACCTATATTTTTAAAATATGTCATTGATAAACCTATGTTTCCAAGAATTGAACGAACACAGCTGTTTCTATAAGAAAAAGGAAAAAATCATCACAATAAAACACAATTTTTTACAACGTGTTTTCCCACAAGTTACTTTGCATGGTCTTATTAGAGTGTGATATTTATCGATAAAATTATGATAAAAATAAATCAGTGAAATAGGATAATGTTTCCCTTTTTAACCGATTTCCAAAAAAAGGAGGAGGTTCTGAATATGGACTGCATTTTTTTTTGTTTGTTACCACATTTATCTCAGAGAAATGTGAACCGATTTAGATTTTTTTTTGTTCGAAAGGGTGTACTTTTTAATTAGTCCCAATGTCACCATACAGAAATCGTTTTTTTTTTGCTAAAAATGCTGTTGTCACGAATACGTTGCTTTGGAAATTGTCAAAATATACTGAAAATTGTTACAACTTTTAACAGGATCAGTCAAATAAAGTGTTACCAACGTACGATGATTTATGTCAGTCTGATATTTACCTTAACCTACGTATCAATATTGTTACAACAAACATTGTTGGCATGTAGGTAAGTAGTATTCTTACTAATGTCATGACAAATAGGTATCAAGTTAGTTAATGTATTTACTTAGACTTATATCTGCAGACTGGTTAAATACATAATAATTTTTATGAGATAATCACACTTTAACTATGGCGATGAGATTATTTATGAATTTATAGTTTTTCAAAAATATTTTATGTAAATTTCCTACGTACTTGTAACTTTCCGCAATATTTATGTTTAAGAAGTATTTTCAAAACTTGAACCTGACGGGACCAATATAGGTAGGTAATATAAAACTGCTTTTTAATTATTTTAATTAGTTGTAAGTATATTTTCTAATTTAGTAATAAAGACGGAACATTACAACGTAGACCATGTTGTTACAAATAAAAAATATTATTACACACTTTTGCAATTAATGAGTAAGTATTAAAAATACCTATACAACTAGGTACATTTATAGATACTATTTACAAATACTTATACTAAAAACTTAATTAGATTTGTTTAATTCACATTCTTAGGTACAAAAAATATCGATTCTTTGGTTGTAGCTTCGAGAAAGAACTACACAAATTTATAGGCATAATTAATACATAACGACTACCTGCGCACATCTTTGTATATTGGTATCTTAGAAAAATGAAATCTATGATTGGTATTAAATTAAATAAATTCAATATATTAAAATATGTAGACACCCTCAAATTTATAAGGGTGTTCCCTCACCAGGAGCCTATGATGTTTCAAATAATTCGATGATTTATTTAGTTTGTATTATACACATTTTACCCTTTATGTCTACCTACTCTATTTGTATTATATAGCGACCCTCCCTTGCTTCGCTATTATACATGTAAACCTTCCTCTTGAATCATTCTACCTATTAAAAAGAAACTGCATAGTTTTAAACATCTATGCATACATAGGAACAGACAGACACGAAAAGCGACATTGTTTTGTACTATGTAGTGATATTTATTCACGCATAAATCAAAAGTTACATATTGGCTTCAAAGCAGGATGCCTAAGTAAAAACTGTCATCTTTCCGCGTTATTAAAACGTGGAACATTACCAGCACACGTGTTTCCTTTATCCTCTGATATAGGAACCTTAAAACGGGACGTGATGAACCATTCTGACACGCATCGGCGTGGCAGTGCTGAAAGGTTACTGGTTTGGTTACATACATTGCTCCGATCCCAAAGTAAGCAGCTTAAGCACTTGTGTTATCCTAGGTATTAGAAACAACGAAGGTACCACAAATATATACTTAAATACAAATATAAACACTCGGACAGAACAAACACAAATTTCCATCACACAAATGTTTGTTTCGGGTGGGGGCCGAACCCTCGAGCCTTGTTTCAGAAGGTAGCAATTGAGCCACCGAGTCACACATAGTCAAAATAGGTTTAAGTTAGGATTCTCAGTTTATTTTCGTAATACCTACCTACTTTTGTCGTTAAAATGCTTTTACGCTTAGAAAAGAGGTTTTGGATTAGGATTAATCTGGATTGCTATCAAGTTATTGTCTTGGCTGATGTTGGAAGTCTCCGTCACGCTGCTAGACCTGGATGTACTCCTGTGGGATGGCTTCCAGTTCATCGCTGGGTGGAACCTGTAAGAGAATCGTTAAAGTTTTTATAAAGAACTAGCCATCGGACCCCGCTTTACATCGGGTATTTCAGTTAAACGTTTCATTGGGTTACATTATTGGCGTTTTAGTAGGTCATCACCATCAGCCTATTGCAGTCCACTGCTGGACATAGGCCTCTCCAGTTGTTCGCCACTTAGGGCAAGTTGAAGTTGAGTTTGTATGGACCATACACCCCGAATTTAACACGAGCGAAGCCGCGGGCAAATCTAGTAGGTATATAAAAAAAAGACCGAAAAATTTTGTTCAACGAAGTGGGCACAGGTGATCTAGTTGATATATTATAATAACTGACGTCATTTAGATGCAAAACATGGACAGTATCTAGTAATTTTACGTCATTGATATTTTATTTTTAGTTATGTTCCGCGAGTGATTTCTGAGAGCTTTATCCTGTTCTAATGTTTACAACTATGAGCGGACCAATACACAATTTTACAAATTTGAAATGTAATAAATCTGCAACTACATAAATGATGCTTATGACCGATGTCATAGTATTATACTCGTACACTATATACTGTGGTAAATTGGGGGATTTTTTTTAAGGGGTGAATCTCATGCAATATGCGTTTACCTTAACTATGCCAATAAAATCATACATGAAGTCCTTACTTATAAAAGGGGGCTATTATAGAGTAGAAGATTTCCTCAACGACGACATCTCCTGGACTGCTGCTTCGTAGTAAACTTTGCATTGTATAGACTCAACTTTTATTTTGTATTGTTTAACTTTAAAATATTTAAAAATGTTGTAATACCAAAACATGTAACAATTGGCGATTTAAAAAGAGTAACTACCGAGTTTCTTGCCGTTTCTTCTCGGTAGAAATCTACTTTCCGAACACGGCGGTAGCTTCTTTTAAATTGCTTTTATTCACATTCTTACATTACTTTTTATTTATATTTTTACATTATTTTTACTTGACGATTCATAAGTGCTTATTTTAAGTCTATGTGAATAAAGGTATTTTGACTTTGACTTTGAAAATATAGGTAGGGTAGGTTCTTAAGTTTTAGCTTTTTCTATGCGCGCTAATACAAATGTGTGAAGTCATTGATTGCTGACCGTCCCGCACCGGGCCGATCTTGAAGTAACGCAAGAGCCACAGTGTAGTATATGGAAACTTTTGAATAAATCATGTCTTGGATTGAGGCTTTTGATGAAATAAGTCAGTTTTAATGTGTAAAAACTCTTTGACCAATGAAATTTAGTATCAGTTGTTACTTTAATCTTTGTTAAGTGTTTATTAGTTTCTTTCGTAACCAATCAATAGCTACCACTCAGATACAACATTTGAATTGTAACTACGAGAAATTATATCTAGTGTACGCCACTTCTTACGCGTTGAATAGAGATTCATCTCCTATTTTATCTAGAAATGGTCAAAATCCTTTCTCAGCGGATGCCTACGTCATAACATCTAACTGCATGACAAAGTTCAGCCCGATCCGTCCATTTGTTTGAGATAGATTACTGTGTCAGTCAGTTTTAGATTACCTTGGAGTTGTATATGTCACCGGAAAATAGCAAGAATCGTAAGTTGATCAATTTCCTAGGTAGTTGATTAACTTTCGAAATATAACAAACGGTAGTTGAAATGTATTATTTAACGCAATGGATTTCAGTTAGTTGATCAATTTACGGTAGCCTGACAGTCATTTAATAATTTACGATTTTGACACAAGTAAAATCGTCCTCAAATGGGCCAATCGTTGCTCAATGTACTATTTTACGGTGCACTATTACCCGTAACTTAATACACTGTTCCCTGATTGGTTGTCGGGATAACGCCACGTGAGCCATTGAACCAATCAACGTTCACCTCACCTTCGTCGGATGATTTTACGGCAAGACCCCGTAAAATGATCAATTTACTAAAATACATACGTTAAATAATACATTTCAACTGCCGTTTATTATTTTCCGTAAGTTAATCAACTACCTAGGAAATTGATCAACTTACGATTCTTGCTATTTTCCGGTGACATATATATTTAGATTATGATTATGACTCATCTACTGAACTCACCTCTTTTTGAGCATCTTGAAAATCTTCTTTTTACATACAAAGATGAGGAATATGGACAGGCCGATGAGAAGGTTGTAGGCGTCCGTGATGTACCAGATTTTCAGCTCAGGCTTGAAGGAGCTGGCCACTTCCAGCACCCAGTTCAGACCCATCAGGATTGACAGCTTCAAGTATACGAGGAACCTGCGATAATGTTTAATTTCAAAGATCAATCCCAAACTTTAAAAATATCCTTTTATAGGATACTTATGTTTTTATAGGATAAAAAAGGTTAGAAGGATGTCTGACTCAAAGTAAGTAGCATAAGTACCTACTTATAATATTACGACAATAACTAACGAAGAAATCACAGAATATATAAGAGAGGTAGGGCATAGCGAATGTTCGCTCGAATTGAGCTGCCCGTCCGGGGAAGGACCTCCACCCTATAGAATACCACAGCCAAATGACCTCCGGGTCGTGTTTCTGCTGGTGAGTAGGGTTTCCGGAGCTCGTGGGGGGTTAGGGTTGGGCCCACGAAGCAAAATTTGCTCCGTGGTTGGGCCGGCATGGCAGTGGCAACTGACAGACAACTGACCAGTTACTTGACAGTTGTCACAGTGACTTGGGCTTCTCTTTCGTTTTCCATCAGGCGTAGGGAAGCCATTATGTCGAGCTACTATAAAAAAGTATGAACCTTTTGTGAAAACAATTGAAACTCTTAATTAAAAATGTACAATTCTTAATTTTACAATTCTAAATGTTGGAGCACAATTCGTATAGTGTGAATTTAGCAGAAATCGAATCCTAGGAGACAGGGTCAAAAAAGGGTCGCTAGGGAGGGACCGCGTGGGCCCGTTGTCATTCAGATAGGTACCTACCTAACAATTAAGAAGTAAACGCACGTTTATAGAGCTCTTAGAATTAGTTAACAATTGAGTGTGTTTAGACGATATTTTAAATTTGAATACATAGATGAATGCTGCGATCTGTTTAACGTCGGCCTTACCGACAGATATTACACTGCTTGGAATAGAATTTATGAATTGTTTGCTTTCACAGTGAACAACACAGGTGCGGATATTCTAAGATCTTGTTCAGTGCTCTGTATTTTAGGTGTCCAACATATTACATATACTATAATGTTATGAATCATATACATACTAAAGGCTGAGACACATTGTTTTACATTATTATGATAAACTTTGCTTAGTTCCAAACATTTTGTTTTCGTGTGCAATATAGAGTACTACGCGTAGCTGCTGCCCGCAGAATATTCTAATAAAACATAGCTTTAGAGTTAATCCAATGTTTATGCCATATAACTGTAAAGTTTCATTAAAATCCGTTCAGTAGTTTTTGGGTAAAAGAGTAACAAACATCCATCCATCCAATCAAACTTCGCATTTATAGTATTGGTACAAGTAGGATTTATCTATCTCTCTATCGTCAATAGGTACATTATAATAAAAAAGTAAAAACGTGTTTCTGTACATCAAATATTATTTTTAAAAAAATGTAGGGGGTATTGAAACAGCAAGAGTCCAAAAAATTACTTCTGTCTCTGTACTCGCTAGTCTCCGAACCTACTGAACGGATTTGAAAGAAAATTTTTGTTTTGTAACTAACTAGCTGGCCCGATGCGGCTTTATTTAGGCTAACCTTTTTTTTTTAAGAGGGGAATGCATTAGGCACCTTCATGCCGTCTCCGGGGGAGGCGGCATGGTGTGTGGGACTCACACCTCCCAAAAGGGAGGGCATACCCACTAAACCCCCCTGTGTCGCCAGTGGGCAGCAAGTTGCAGGGACACGGGTAGCGCCGAAGCATACGGCCATATCCCTGCCTGCCCTGGCCAGCCGCAGATGATAAGCGGCCGGCACTCCTGGTCCGGGGAGGGCAGATACCCCTGCCCCCGGATCCGGGGAGCAATAGAGTGCTCCCCGGGCGGACCTCGTGCAACGGTGTGGCTGCACCCACCACACCGTTACGCCCCTCTGAGTGGATCGCGCCCCCGCACTCACCACTCGGGGCACGAAGGAGAGGCTCAGAGGGCATACGATGCGTTGTATGCCCTCCGGCGACGCCCGGGCCGGGGGCGGCGTAGAGCGGGCGCGTCTACCGCAGCCTCACGCTCTCTTTCCGCCGCCTCCTTTTGCGAGATCACTGTCTCGCAGAATGCGAGCATCGCTCGCCAGACCTCCTTCGACGCCGTCATCTGCCGCAAGAGTTGCGGCAGGTCGAGGTCCTGTGCGACAGTGACGAGGACGGAGCGCTCATTGGCCCAGGCAGGGCAATGCTGAAGCGTATGCTCTGCCGTGTCCTCCGAGCCACTGTCGCAGTGACGGCATAGAGGATCAGGCTCTCGCCTGATCCTCCATAAGTACCGGCCGAAACATCCATGTCCCGTGAGGACCTGGGTCAGCCGGTACGTCACCACCCCTTATTTAGGCTAACCTAACCTAACCTACCCTTTTTGTCTTCAAACAAAGGAGGACGTTGTATCTCCGAGAATAGTGAACCGATTCCAAAAAATCTTTTATTCAAAAAGGCTTCCTTGTTGGTCCCATTGTCCACATAGAAGTTCTTTTTTTGTAACTAATGCTGTTATTTTTCTCTGCGTAAGAATTATCCTCGTACGTCAAGGACTATTCTAAAAAAAGAATTATCGAAATCGATTCTGCTATTCATGATTTATGCACTTAGGAAAGCATTTGGCGATTCATTTTTATATTACGACTATTGATAAGTCTGGCAACATTATGTTCATTCGCGTTTAAAATGCAGTAAAGATAGATCAAAGACCTTGGTTTTCGCATATCAAACAATTCTTTTTTATAAGTAGATTAAATTTAATGCACTCATAAATATTATTAAAATCAAAGCAGTTACGATAAAAATTATATTAGTGACTGAATATAGTCTTTTAATCTCTATAATTTACTGCATTCTTAACGCAAACGAACTTAATGGGCTAAAAATTGATTTTGATTTGAATTGAATTGGGGGCGCAAGGGAGCAGCCTACCATGCGCTTGACCACGTGGGAAGTTAAACTTTGTGTCTAGCATACTGTATGGAGATCGCTACGAGCGTTGAGTACGGTATGGCATATATATATGTACCAGGAGTGCATAATCACTTAAGAAGTTTAAATTATTCAAATGAAAACTTAAATAGCTGTTTCATAGGTAGGTATAACTATCTACTTAGACAAACATTTTTTTTTTCGAATCCTATTAGCCAAGTAGAGCCCAATTTACCCCTAGCAAAATAATCAAGGCTGTAATCGTCCCAACATTAAATCATAATGGGACCAGTTTACCATTATCAAATTAGAAAAGGGCGAATTGGTGCCAGGTCCCAGTTTTCGACTGGGACGAGATGCCCCCTAACCCATCTGTTGCGGACAGAACGACCTTTTTATATAGTTTTACCTTTTTAATACGTTTTGTACATAGTTTTATATTTAGAAGGGTTTTTTAAGAATAATAAGTGTTACTATGGTTTTTATATTATTGTTTATCTAGTTGTTGAGTTATACAGTCCGCTACGGCTGTGAATTAAAGTGTTTAAAGTGTTTTGTAGTGTTTCAAGAGGATAGCTCAAGTCCTCTTCTGATTCTGCCCATGCTCCGAGATCACAACCTGTTGAGTTGGTGGGAAGGATTACGACTGTCTCTGTGAATACAGGAAGACGCGATGCCCCCCCAAGATTCGTTAGATGCAATGATGCAAACTAACGCCCTATTATCCCCTAATTGCTGGTAAAGCAGAAGTTTTGGATAACTCGTTTGGGGCCAGTCAACTGTGAAGAGAACAAGTCGATGTTCGATGTTTCCTTGCCATTTGATTTGGAAGAACCAGCCAAGATTTGCACATCACAGACAACCGTTTCACATGCGCTGGTGTTGACTTTTTGGAACCCGCCAATTGTTCGCAGACAAGATAACCGGCGCTTCGTCCACCCAGAGTTTTTGTCTTCCGCCTCATAAGGAGACAGCTGTGGCAGAACAGACAGATCAGACAGAGTGCGCAGAGTGCGCCCATGCTCCAACCAGGCAGACTAGTAGTACAGCCGAAGATTACAGCGAATGGATGAGAAGCAGAGAAGCACTGCAGTAGACACGGCGTTGTGAGAGCGGTAGACGTAGCGCGCCGCCCCAGTGTTCAAGTCTTTGTAATTTGTGCACTTCTTGCACAAGGGGGCGGTATGTTGCGGACAGAACGACCTTTTTATATAGTTTTACCTTTTTAATACGTTTTGTACATAGTTTTATATTTAGAAGGGTTTTTTAAGAATAATAAGTGTTACTATGGTTTTTATATTATTGTTTATCTAGTTGTTGAGTTATACAGTCCGCTACGGCTGTCCATTAAAGTGTTTTGTGGTTTCCCTATCATCTTGCTTTGATTCCACACCCCCAGGTTCCAGCCGTAACACCATCTCTGGGTTTAGCTCCATGCCACCCGTCCGTGGTGCATCCTGCTGAATAACGAACGAGGCTCTGGCAACCGATTGGTAGCGGTATAACCATAGCAATTGAAGGCGTAACTAAATACCATAGATCGATGACGGGCAGCAGCGTCACCGGAGCGAGAAGCTACGCCCTGCGATCGCCAACCCGCCCCGGTGGTGGCGATTATGGGTATATCCTCCAGATGTTTGCACTAAGTGGCGAACAACTGGAGAGGCCTATAAGTCCAGCAGTGGATTGCGATGGGCGAATAATTATGATGATAATAGTTACTCAATCCAATCCATTCAATCCCATCAAAGGTTCTTGCCTACCCATCAACTGAAAGCTTGACCCATAAACGCCACGCTGGGCAGGTGGGTTGGCTATCGGTTATTTTCATTAACATATCGCAGTTCACCGCGTACTAGACGTAGGCCTCTCTAATGGTTCGCCACCTTGTTCCATCACGAGCTTTTTGCATTGCCCCTGCACTTGCCACCCCTCCTGCGTAAATCATCGCTCCAGCTGACTTAAAGATTCCACGAGTCCACGAGAATTCAATTCCTACCTATTCCTCTGCTTGCGATGTGAAGCAGGGTTACCGGCTGCGGCCGAGTCCAGGACTGCTGTGCCACGACTCAGACGCCAGATGTTGAACGCCGTCATGAAGAAGAACATCCAGTTCAGAACTATCAAGATCAGCATAGGAACGTAGAGGTAGACAAGCTTCTCACCACCTGTTGAAAAAAATAACTTCTTTTTTATACTAGGGTTGACAAAATGGCTGCCCGCCTGCTTGACGGAAAGCAGTCACCGTCGCCCATGAACGCCTGTGGTCACTCGCCATGCCGACCCGCCTGCCCAGCGTGACCATTAATGCCCAAAGTGACGAACAACTGGTGATGTAAGTGGCAATAGGTCGACGATGACGATGAAAAGTTACATTATTAGGCAGAACTTTCGAATAAAAATGGTGCTTACTTTCGAGGAAACAGCCTTTTCCGGGTATGTTGGGTGTGATGAACCAAGGTATGTGCGTCATGTCCGAGTAGTTGAGCACCGCCAGAGCGATGGTCATAGCGCCCGGAACCCCCCACGCGTAAAGGCAGTACATGCAGAACTTGAACGTTTCGCCCCTCCTGTGTATAGGACGTGCTTTGGCGTACCCTCTGCAAGGATAAATAAGCTTCATTATTTCAGTTCTACATGTCGTTGAGGATTGTCCCCTTCAACGTTTTTCTGGCGGAATGTATGAGCTCCGAGATCTGAAGAAAGCCATGATGATTATTAACCATCAGAAAATATGCTTTTTAAACGGGGCGTAAATCGGCGCTTAACCCTTTGACGCACAAAACAAGTACAGTTAAGTTTTTATAATTATGACTAGGTTATTTAGTGTGTTATGAAGTAATTTAAACATGTGTATAATAAAAAATAAAAATAGTCCAACAGATTTTAGGATAATACTTGGGATAAATGTGTCCCAATATGCGATAAAGGGCGTTATTTATTATACTGTGAGGTATTTGCTAATATACAAAAATCAAATGTTTTTCTGATAATAAAAAACTAAATTATGTCAAATATAGTAAAATTGTTAATCGTGATAAATAAAAGTCTGCAAAACAATTTCTTGTTGTTGTGTAACATAAATTTAGGTAGTATAGAAGTGGATGGCAAGGCATGTTTACGTATAGAAAAATTGCCAATCATAGCCCTAGCCACAACTTGAGGGTAATCAAGTGATGCAAACCCTTCTATGTAATGTTGCGCACGCAGTTTTTCATAAACCATGTAAGAATAAAATTGTTCATAGCGATGTCCATGTATCAAAAATTTGAATTTTAAAGGTGATTTTCGATTTCCCATCAACTTCGTATGTGATTTTTTTCTGGGCCATGAGATCTACGGCTAAATATCACAGTCCGATGACGGGCAGCAGCGTCACCTGGGATAGAAGCTACGCCCTGCGATCGCCAACCCGCCTGCCCAGCGTGGCGATTATGGGTATATCCTCCAGATGATTGCCCTATGTGGTGAACAACTGGAGAGGCCTACGTCCAGCAGTGGACTGCAATAGGCTGTTGATGAAATCTACGCCACCCATATTTTTATTGTACTTATGGATGATGACAGGACATCAGGTTCAGTGGACCAGTAGCTTCTCACTGTGGGTAATATATGGGTGCCCGTGACATAAAAGCTGTTATTTCTTGGAGAACATTGAACCATTCTGATAATAAAAGGGGGAAGTAGGTGAAGAGTCTGAAGATGGGCATGGATTTTGAGTAGACTGAGATACAGGTGACTCAATTGTAACCTCGGAAAATCCAGCTTGCATGTCCTCTAATAAGAATGACTGGTCTTCGTCATCCAAAGTGACTGCATCTCACTAGTGTCACTATTCTCAGCCATGAAATATTCCTCGACTTCGCTATCAGTCACTGTCACTCACTTTGCGCGCCCAAAACAATGAAAATAAGTGTATAATGCTTTGTGTAAAATCAGAAAATATGCCTAAAACATTATTGATAAAATATAAATAAAATCGTCCTTTTACGCATATTGGGACAACCATGTCCCTTTACTTAAAATTTCATGTTTTAGTTAATCAAATGTTACTAATTACGACTTTTGTCGTAAAACCATAATTATTAGTTACCATTCTCATAAATTACTCACTAAACAGTCACTGAATGCAGCAAAAAGTAATATTAATCATTTATGAAAACAATCAAAGAAGCGCGGCAAATTACCCAAAATTAATATGAAGTTTATGTTTATTTTTATTAGCGCGCCTATTTCCCACCCAAGGGAAAAAATCAAAATATATTCGTATACAATTGATATACATTGAATTTAGTTTAAAATAATGATTCGTTTACCAATTAACACAAATTAAATTTTAGGGATACCGGTGTCCCATTTACGTCAAAGGGTTAAGCAGGCCGTCATAGTGTGATAGATCGGTGTTGCACTAACTAAGCGTGGCTTACATGTTTTGGACTTCGTCATCTGCTTAACATCACGCAGGGACGCAGTCATTTGACGAGCTAATATAAAAGAGAAATTCGCATACAGGCAAGCGTAGTGTGAGACGCCCCTCGGCTAGATTGAGCAACGCCCTGCGCAGGGTTACCGGGATCAATTGGATGATGGCTGTTACAGACACGAAGAATTGACTTCAAATATTACCTACCTAAAAGTCCACCAGATATCGTAAGACATGGTATTCATCCAGCAAAAGCTGGCCAGGAAGCAGAAGTATACTGTCAAAGCTGAAACAAGGCAAATGTTTTTATTAGTAAGATATACGACGACCTAGGCTAGACGTAGTGGCCTGTTATGAATAATTATGGATAATAGGGCACTAGGTCCAGCCTAGTAGGGCTTTTACAACCACAGCATAACAAAAAAGTTACGGCATCCTTATTCAGGTATATAAGGGAGAGGCCTCCTATCTTTTCCCTCCCAACCAATCTCACCTGCCCGCGGTGCATCCAGCCGAATAACAAACGAGGCGCTGGCAACCGACTGGTGGCGGTATAACCATCACAATCGACGGCGTAGTAAATACCACAGACCGGTGACCCGCCTGCCTGCCAGCGTGGCGATTATGGGTATATCCTCCAGATGTTTGCCCAAAGTGGCGAAAAACTGGAGATGCTATGCTATTTCCAGTAGTGGACTGCAATAGGCTGATGATGTCCTCTTTGCCCTAAGTCGCGAACAACTGGAGATGCCTATGTCCAGCAGTGGACTGCAAAAGGCTGATGATGATGATCCTTACTCAGTCCAACACAGCCGATTGGGCTATGGCCTCCTCTCTGCACCACCATGAGGAAAATGAAGGCGAACAGCAGACTGACGGTATACGCCATCAGCACCATTCCTCCCAGGTTCCTGAGCTGCGGAAGCGCCGAGTAGACCATCAGCACGAGCACCAGGAACACACACGAGATGATCATGCCTGGAATTAGAGAAGAATGCTTATAGGTAGTGGCATTCAGATAGGGTAGCTATCCGTCCGGGTTTCCCCGGATTTGTCCAAGTTTGAAGGGCGTCCGGGGTCCGTCCGGCCGGGGCTTTTAAAAATGTCCAGGTGAAATACACATACTTTCGAAATGAAACTCAGATAAGACTCTTACATAATATATATACTCTTACATAATAATAAATCCACAATCAAGAAAGTACAGCAAAATAATAAAAAAAAAAAGAAAAAATTCTGAATACTAACAACAAATTAATCCTCTTCATAATGTTAGTGTAGATAACAAGTGGATATAAGGAAGCGACCTTTCACCTTCGACCTTTCGCTCCATCCAAGCCATCATCACCTGCTCGTGGTGCATCCTGCCGAACAACAAACGAGGCTCTGGCAAACGGACTGTTGGCAGTATAACCATCACGATAGAAGGCGTAGCTAAATATCACAGACCGATGACGGGCAGCAGCGTCACCGGAGCGAGAAGCTACGCCCTGCGATCGCCAACCCGCCTGCCCAGCGTGGCGATTATGGGTATATCCGCTAGATGTTGTCCAGCAGTGGACTGCAATAGGCTGATGATGATGATGAGATAACAAGGACTTATGAATTGTATGGTACAAATAAAATTGACTGGATTGGGAAATTGGATTCTATCGGGAAGAACCTCATGAAACCTACCTGTGGTTAAGTAACCGTTGCCCTGTGTTTCGGATTCATCATCTCCATCCCCGAAGTTGACCCAGATGCCTATGGATGTGTAGGTGCTGTTGTCTTCCCGGACTATCTCGTGGTAGTCCAAGCAGTAGCTCCCGAGGGGAACAGGCGTCCATCTGGCGTATGCATTTGGCATTTCTAGGTACAACTTGCCGCTCTGAAACAAATAAGAAATGTTTATTATTTTTGGACATCACAACATGATATTATTATACAGAGCACACAAATTACACTTAAACATAAACAAAGATAAACATACAAACATAATACACATAACAATTAGACCGGACACGGCCGTTGCGACGCGCGACGTCCAAAATTAAAGGGCCTCACTCAGCATTAGGCCGTGGCCCCCGTATAAGCCACGGCGCTGGTTTTCAGTGAGTCCTGCTGAGTGAAGCCCACGGACGATTGTACCTTATCTCATATAATCTATATTTTACAATAAATAAGCGTTTCGGTTACACAAATAAGCCACCTCACCTGCCCTCAGGCGCGGATACAGGGCTAACCTATCTTAAAAGGTTGTGAGCACACCTACCTAAAAATTCTATTAAGACTTAACGTTTATCATCACCCTATCGATCTCAATCGTAGAAATGGGACGTCACAAGTCTACTTATTAAGGTTGTGGGCAAGCCCATCGTGCCCACAACAGTGGATCCGCGCCTGCCTGCCCTTAGGTCACGCAGAAAGCAGTTTTGTTTTGCGGTGAGTGTATCGATAACGATAAAAGAAAATACCCTATTTATCTTCTATCTATTCTTCTATATATTCTATATTCTATCTTCTTCTTCTATACATATAATAAAAATGTAACGAATCGCTGTCTGTACATGGAAGATATATGTGAAAAAATATTATGGGAGGCCTTTATTAATGCAATAGTACCCAAAACAATGATTTTTGGAATTTTTGTCTGTTTGTCTGTATGTTTGTGCACGCTAATCTCAGAAACCGCGTATCCGATTAAGATGCGGTTTTCACTAATATATTGCTGGAAGCTTCCCTTAACATTTAGTGTTTGTTTCATGTTAATCGGTCCATAAATAAAAAAGTTACGCCCATTTAACTATTCCACGCGGACGAAGTCGCTGGCACAGCTAGTATAAAATAAACTAATCTCATTTTACTCGTAATACTCGTAGTATAACTTATCCCAAAGTCACTTTTAAATGACTCCATCATCGATGTAAGTAAATTATAGCTTTATTGTTTGCTTCAATGGAATTTGAAATAACATTTAGAATTTTATATGGGAATTTTATGTGTGCAGAACTCATTATTTGTTAGTAATGGAACAGTACCTATACCTATGTAACTGCTAGTTTGATACCAGTTCTTCGTGATAAAAGCAATCTCGTAACACTCGGCCCGACAATCTTTCGTATTTTCGCTCCAAGCCACACCCTCACTTGCCCGTGGTGCAGCCAGTCGAATAACAAACGAAGCGCTGGCAACTGACAGGTGACTGTATAACCATTACAATTGAAGGCGTAGCTAAATACCACACACCGGTGATGGGCAGCGGCGTCACCGGAGCGAGAAGCTACGCCCTGCGATCGCCAACCCACCTGCCCAGCGTGGATTATGATCCTCCAGATGTTTGTCCTATGTTGGGAAAACTGGAGTTCACAGTTACAGTACACTGGAGTTATTGCTGTCCACTGCTGGATATAGGCCTCATATGTCCAGCAGTAGACTGAAATAGGCTGATGATGAGACACAAATAAAAAATGAATGGCCATGATCGATAAAAGTGGCGAACAATAGGCCTGTTGCCGACAAAAAGTAATTAGTCCGTCTTTTAAATTGTTAAAAAATAATCGACACGTATTTTTTCATTTGTAAATTAGACCAAAAATTACAAAGATATAGCCCATTAAAATTTCGCGTGATGTCAGATTTTGCAAATGAGTGACGTCAAAGACCCCCACTCCTACATTTTGATGCTTTGTATCTTTGATTTTTTTGGGTTTAAAAGAGAAAAGGAAAAATACGTGTCCAATTTATTTTTATAATCTAAAATACGGACTAAATAAAATTATTTTGACCCTGGATGCATCACGATTAGAGAGGGCTATGTCCAACTGTAGGCAACAAGGGGCAATGACACTGAAGAGCTGGCAACAACCGTACATTTTGCCAAACATCCGTGAAGCGATTCCGATCGCATTTCGGGATCAGTCGGTGTAGAGTCAGGGCACCTACCACCAAAATCGAAAACGATCGTTCGTTGAACGGATCGCAAAAAATAATGTGCAAAATTCAGAGGAATTATTTTGTGGTCAGAATATAAATTAGTAATGAATTTTCAGAGAATTAGTACGAACTAGATGTACCTGTGCTGAGATGAGGAAATAATATACAGACGTAATTATAAATACAGTGGAGATACATCCTTATTAACTTTTATACACGCCATTTCAAGCGTAAATATTTAGTACGCAAAACGATAAATATCAATGGTATTACAAAATAAAGGTAAGACGGTATTACCGCGAGTATTACGAAATGGTAACCATGCGAAATTTATAATTAGTTCGGGACAAAGAATTTGTTGTGAAAATATGACTTATATTTTTTTTTGCAGAAATAGAGTCCCTATTAACGGTACCTAATGCCCAGAAAAAAATATGGATATAGATTATAAAGTCATTTTCTATATTCACTTATACTTTATACTAGCTGTGCCGGCGGCGTCACACGCGTGGATATCGGGTTTCAAAAATAACGGACTTCCATAAAATACCTATCTATACCTATACCTAGTGCCTAAGTTAGACCTCTAGCAATACATTGATGAAAACCGCATTTAATTTTATGCAGTAGTTCTCGCGTGATGCGCGATCAAACATGCGGATAAAAATTTCTCCCGTTTTCCCAACACTTCCCGTCACTGCTCTGCTCCTATTAATTGTAGCGTGATGAAAAGTATACTATAACCGGCCCAGAAGTATGAAGAATAATCGTAACTACCAAAGTTCGTTAAAATCCGCCAAGTAGTTTTTTTTTTCTATAACGAACATACAGACAGACAAAAATTTTACTGATTGCATTTTCGGCATCAGTATCGATCACTAATCATACCCTGATAGTTTTTTTGAAAATATATTCCATGTACAGAATTGACTTCTCTACAGATTTATTATAAGCATAGAGTAGATGATTTGAAAACTACAAAAAAAAATCCTAAAAGCTAATGCTAAATAATTAAGAAAAAGTAGAACTGCACAGAGGACATTTTTCTGTATACACCTACTTGAACATTAGGTACCTACTATACCATAATTTTATTTAGCTTGAACTAGAATGCTCATAATTATATATACTATACCTATAAAAATCAGAATCAACCAAAGTAGTACCACAAATAATAATATAATGTATAATACTAATAGGAAAATTCACGAGGACAGGTAAACCAAGCTACAAACATTTCTTTTTGAGAAACAATGACTTCATTAATTTAACAATTCGATTTATTTGTTTCCTTAAAAATACACACGGATCAATGTCCCCTGTGAGGATAAGCAAAATTAGACAAAATTAGGTCAGAACTCTTCATTACAAAACAGCTTATCTAACTTTTTTGAAAAATAATAAGCTTTTAAAATTGATACATCCTAATCTTTGTGGGTCCAATTAAAAATATCGTGTTCAGAATTATAAGTTGTCGCATCCTGTGATATGTTATACTAATTATATAACTCACATAAAAATAAAACTTCCTGTTTTTATTCGATTTCTTATAATTAATTAGAGTCGTTTTTGACGTTACAAAGTAAACAAATAAATAGGCATGATTTGTTCAAATAATGATTCACATTACTCCAATTTTAGTAGTGCGTATTTCAGTTTCTTGCTAATTGTAAAGATTTTACAAAGGCATCTTCCTCAAAATAATCCTTGCCGACAATTGTGGCTAAGCTCAATAGATTTGCTTATTTGTGAGTTTAGTATTAATCATAATTACGACATCACATTGTATTAATATAGACTAATAGAAATGATGGAATAATACTGAGATTGTAGATTGTTTTAAACATACGAATTTTACCAATGGTTATCCACTTCTTCCCCAGGCAGTGGTACTCTACCTCAAATAGAACCAGCCCATAACCTGGTGACAATTGCCTATTAATTAAAAAAAATCTCTATTTAACGCTACCACGAATAACGGAAGCATCACTAATTCGTAAGACGCTATTTTTTAGTTTTACCGGCCATACACCCCTATTGTTAAATTTAGCAAATAATGTTGAGAGTATTGGACTGTTGAGAATATTGGGGGTAAACGAGTTCTGGAGGACACCTTCTCGGCAAACATAGGTTAGGATAAGCTTAGGCTCGGTGGAGCGACGATTTGCGCAGAATGGCTGGCAGGTGCGTGAAGCCCAAGATCGATTGTGGCGGCGAACAATTGGAGAGGCCTATGTCCAGCAGTGGACTGCAATAGGCTGACGATGATGATGAGAGTATACCGCTCACCCGCCGTCCCGTAACAATGACAAGACTTCCCATAATCATTGTCATGTAAAAAAAATACTATTAAGTTACAAAACCTTGGCAATGCACAATTTGTCAATTTTCACGTAAAAAATGAAATATGCTAAGGCTTTAATATTTAAGTATTATTATTAAAGACGTAGGTACTTATTGTTTGTATTTATTATTCTCGTACAGGAAAATTCTATCCGAGTAAATATTTATCGGGGTCTGCAGAGTCCTAAAGAAATAATGACCCATTTGTAACATGTTGAATTATAATTATAATTAATCCCAGTTTCCAAGTGAGTGCACAATAAAAAATGAAATAGGTATACTCCCTGTCTCACCTTTTTTTATTATTAGGCTGCGGAATAGTTTACATCTTTGTAGACAACCCAATGACAATTACATTTTTGGTCAGGTCTTTTTAGCTTTAATATTAAAAAAATATTAATACCTGCTCATAAATTCTTTAGCAAAATTGGGGACGTCATGCTTTCCTAAAGACTAATACATTAAGCCTTATTGACAGCAACATTAAATTATTAAAGTATATTTATAAATAACTAGCTGCTGCTCTGCCCGCGTGAATATTCGTATAAAACATAGCCTAAGTATGTGTTAATCTGATGTACAAACTATATTCGTGTAAAGTTTCATTAAAATCCGTTCAGTAGTTTTAGCGTGAAAGTGGAACAAACATCCATCCATCTATCCAAACAAACTTTCGCGTTTATAATATTAGTAGGAAGTAGGATAATAGGGGGAAGTCCCGTAACTACGGACAGGTCCTAAAGCCGGACAAAGTCTGTACCGGTTCAAAAAAGTGCGCCAATTTGTTACTTATGTGACCTTTAGTAAGCCATATACAAGAGAAGGGCGGGGGGTGCCGACCAACGGCCAGTGCCGACTCGTTAGCCGTGGAGCGTGGTTTACATTTTGGTGTTAGTAAAATTTTTGTTTCGAGTAATATTTAGGCGTATATAGACAGTAATTTAAGTACGAAATCATTTTTATTACACTTGATTATTATTGTTATGTTAATAATCTCTTGTTATTTATGTTTATTTTTGTGATTAATAACATATAATAGTAGTGAGTATTTTTATTTGACATATCTAAGGGTCCCTAAGATCGGACACTTCAAACGTCCCCCAATCCGGACGGTTTTAACAATAGATTTTATTGTTCCAGTAATTTTATTTTTATTGGATAATGATGATACACAACTGTCAATAAGCAAAGCCATTATTACGATCCATTAGTTGTCTCCTATTCCAAACGCTGCAGCAAAACGAGCCGGATTTCGTCGACGTAAGGCTGAGAAAAGTGAAATTTTAACTACCTCTCCTTACAAAAATGCGCTTGCTGAAAATAAAGCATTAAAGAAAAGCCTACAGTGGTTAAAATGAAACAGTCTCATGGTAAGAAAACTAACGACCAAACAAAAATAAAAAAGCAAGAAACTGACAGCAACACCAAAGAAAACAGTTCTTGTGCAAAACCAAAGACCAAAAATGCAACAGTTTGTCCGATTTGCCTAGATAATAATAAAGAAGATTGGATTCGCTGTCAATCTTGCAATGAATGGGTTCATGAAGAGTGTTCTGATGTTTAAAAAGGCTCACATAGCTACATTTGTGGTTTTAAAAGGTTGGACGATTAAAACTTAAAGATTAAAAGAAAATGTTACTGGTTATTGCCAAATTTGATTAAGATTTTATATATATTTTGTTCAACTTTCATTTGTTATATTATCTAATGATAAAAAGTAAGTTTGAAGTCAAATAATTAACGAAAAGAATACCGTCCGGAAGTAGGGGACCTTTTCCAGAGTGTTATTTTCGTAGTGTTAGTTTCTAATTACTAATAAGTACATTTCAAATTACATTTGAGACTTATTATATACCTGTCATGATTAAGTATATAGTTGAGAGTAATAATAACATAAATAATCAAATTACGTAATTAAATATCTTCGATTTATTTCAACTATTCCTTAAGTGTCCGAAACCGGGGGACCTCCCCCTAATATTAACAGGCTATCAATGTCATTATTTTTTTTAAATTAATCATACATATTATTAGGCATAACACACTCTGTGCAAAGTTAATAAATTAATTTTAAAGATCTCAATTTCTTTAAAAAAAACACTCCTCTGCAGGCCTGAAATTATAACAGAGCTCAACGATCAACCATGTAGTTAAAGGAAAATCTAAGTACCTATAGGTACCTACATCATGGAAAGGATAACAAAGAAATATTGTTTTGAAACTGTCAACAAAACCACTATTTTTATACGCGGTCGGTATAAAGAAATGCCTACACCTACATTCGACGAAATTAGTCATTGCAGGTATAAATTTTACTGTTATAAATTTAACTTCATCCTTTTCCTTCCTAACCACCGGCAAAATTGTTAGGTTTATTTGTCCATTACAACTTTTTCTCTTGTACCTACATGTTATACTGGTACACCAAAATTACCTACTAACAGTAATGTGGTAGATGCTTTAAATTTTTTACTGTCATGTAACTGAGGGTTAATTTATCAAAAATCAGATAACAAGTAGGTATGTAACTGTGAAAAACGGAAGGCAAAGCAAATAAAAACCAACGAGAAATAGGCTGAGAGTAAATAATTAAAAAATAATAAATCAAATTACAACGAAATAGAGAACAAAGCATAGGTCGACCAAGGAAGTAATATAGTACTTGATACTTCTATGAGGTCGACAGAGATACCAAGTAGGTACCTACAAAAGACAAAAGAGGGAAAGAATAAAAACTTAAAAAGTAAAAAATACCTCTAAGGATGTAGTTCGCTATGCGGCCAGTTTGATTCGAACAGAGTAATACCTCGGTTTGCAAAAGTCATGTACTCAGCAAAAAGCAAGAGACATTTTGTCATAATCTATGTATTATTCATGGAAGTATTATGGTATTACTTTCTAACAGCCTGCTAATAACGTATCCGGCGGTTTACAAATCAGAACTTTCGCGTCTTGATAGTAACCGCAACAGACGTAATACGTCTGATTTTTGAGTTCTATTTAATTAATTAATTAGAAAATATACATATACTTCGTGATATATCAGAATCTTTTAGTAGGTATATAAAAACTTACCTCAGTTAAGTAACCCTTGAAACGATTCATGTTGGCTTCGAAAGCCATAAGTCTAAAGTCACGATCCTTGAAAGCATTTCGCGTATCCAAATGAAAGATATCTTCAAAATCGATTCCAGTCAACTGCTTATTATCGTTATAAATAGGCAATCTGATATCAACTTCTGTACCATTGTTGGCATCGCACCTGTGCTTCTTAAAACGAACATGATAATTTTCTTTGCAACACTTTTTAATACACTTTTTGTAACTGCAAATTTCGTCTAAAGAATAATGCAGTAAACTGTCCATACCAAATATTTCAGTAATTAACAATTTCAATAATATTATTAAAATGAGGGAACAATTTAATTTCATAGTGACGACTTGTTTGTTCTGTTTCCAAGTATAATATATATAAAACATTTAACAATAGTATAAAGGAACTTACTATTCGTATATTTGTGTCATAACAATACAACTTCTATAACTATAGCTGTAAAGGCCTATTCGTTGTGTGTGATCGTAACTTGTGACATTATTGCACCTATTCATTCGTTCTTAAGCTTGTGATTACATTTTTGCCATAATAATTTGAACTTTATTAGTTCGATAGTAAGAATTGTATGTTAACTGGGCCAATAGTGTTTCATTAATACCTATTTTTAGAGACATATGACTACTATCCTCATCTTATGTGTTAGCTTTATTGCGTATACACGCTTGGGCTAATTAAGCACAATATACTTTGTAAGCTTTTTTTATGTAAGGGATGAAAGATAAGCTAATGTGATGTCTAATGGTATTCAGTCTGTACCGCCCAATTTATGTCATACATATTGCTAAAATTTCAGTTTATCCGGGAAATAGAAATATGTACAGAATTTCTGGAGTTATTTTGGTGAAATTCTACAGTGACTAATGTTTCTTTGAAAACTATGTTACAGAACTTAAGTATACGCAGAAGTTTTACAAAGAATCTACTTGCTCGAGTTCAACAGGAGACCGTCCTGTTATCTTCGGTCTAGCCGGTCTTGTGTTTCGCACTTGCGCTTAAACCGGCCCGAAACGGCAGGCCAGACCAAGCTTAATAGAATTAGGTTTATGTGTATAATATGTGTATATAGTACCCCGTTATTATATTACATATAAAATAAAGTCGCATTTGTTTGTCTGTCTGTGTGTCTGTCACTATGTTTGCTTAGATTTTAAAAACCCCCGGCTGCCGATGCAGCGCTCATCCCACGAGCTCCGGAAACCTATTCACCGGCAGGAACACGACCCGGAGGTCATTTAGCTGCGGTGTTTTATAGGGTTGTGGGTGTATCACCTTCTTCGGATGATTTAACTGCAAGGCCCAGTATATTGATCAATTTACTAAAATCCATACGTTAAATAATAATGCATTTCACTACCGTTTGCTATATTCCGAAAGTTAATCAACTACCTAGGAAATTTATCAACTGAAAATTCTTGCTATTTTCCGGTGACAGATATACTTCCCCGGGAGGGCACCTTAATTCGTGCGAAGATTAGCTATGCCCTAACCTCTTTCTTTAAGCGCTTCAAAACTGCAATAGGGATTTTGATGCGGTTTTTTATGGTAAAAGTCAGATTTCTAAGGTGTTTTAATTAGTGAGCAATCTTCTTCTTCTATATATTCTTCTATATCAGATTATAGAGAGGTTAATTCTGTACATGAAATATTATATTTTCAAATTAAGGGTGATAAGTGATCGATACTGACACCAAAAATGCAGGCTGTAAAATTTTTGTCTGTCTGTTTGTCTGTCTGTGTGTATGTTCGTTATAGAAACAAAAACTACTTGACGGATTTTAACAAAACTTGGTACAATTATTCTTCATACTCCTCGACAGGTTATAGTGTACTTTTCATCACGTTACAATCAATAGGAGCAGAGCAGTGAAGGGAAGTGTTGGGAAAACGGGTGAAATTTTTATCTGTATGTTTGAACGCGCATCACGCACAAACTACTGCATGTATTGGATGCAGTTTTCTCCGATGTACCTATTGCTAGAGGTCTAACTTAAAATTTAGGCAACTTATGGAAGTCCATTATTTTTGAAATCCGATATACATGCGTGCGTCGCCGCTACCGCTGGCACAGCTAGTTAACAATAATAGGCACTGATTCAATACTCCTTACAATAAAGACGTCATTCATTGGTACTCTGGATTATAATTAAGAGACGTTAGCAATACCTAATTATGCGAATAGGATGTGTCAATAAGGTAAACGTTGACTCATCCAACGTCATTAATATTTATTCTATCTGAAGGTTTACTGAAAGAGATCGCTTGCTAGCGATAAGACCGCTTAAATTGTACGACAAAATGTCTTTAAATACCATTTTCTGTAGTATCTATCTTTTTATAGTAGTTCTTTTACGCCTGATGGAAAGCGAAAGAGAAGCCCAAGTCGCTGTGACAATGGGCAAGTAACTGGCCAGTTACCTGTCAGTTGCCTTGCCACCGCTATGCCGGCCCTAGCCCGGCTCCGGAAACCCTACTCAGCGGCAGAAACACAGCAAGCGCCTTCCTCCCTGGCATACCTACTACGATAATCGAACGAACAAAAAACGATTGTTAGATGGACGGATGACGCGTGGTTTTGTGCCATAAATAACTAACGAGAATTTCTTGCGGATCTGACGGATGCAACGTGCGGTTGCTATTCATGAATTTAGTTCATTTTCCTCACGAATTTACGAGCATGGGAAAGATTTTCGGTAAAAAAATATCTCGATCCATCCACCGACCGATCATTTCAGGGTTATCAGGGCTGTTTCACAAATTTAGACAAAAGGAAAAAAATAAATTTCATGCCACCTTAAGTAAAAATAAGAAACACAATATTTGAACTAAGTTTCCAATTCCGCCATTATGTCATAAAATCCGTTGCTTAGGCCATTCATTTCCAAGATATTAATTAAATATCCAAAAATTCTTACCACTGTTAAATAAATGTTGAAATTGTTCTGGGTCACCTTAACAGATTTCTTCCTGAATACATGGTTGGAAAACATAGGGTTTCTAGAGTCCAAATGGAAAGCTTCAACAAAGGTCTTCCCACTATCTTTCCTATGTTCGTTATAAACCGGCAATGTAATCACGGTATCATTGTTGGGTTGACACTTTCGTCCCCTATTTGGTACTTTAGAATCGTCCGGGCAACACTTTGGTATACACTGTTTAATTGCACATATATCCGACTTAACAACAGGTAATTCATTGTTAGATACTTCGCCGATAATTAAAAATAGGAATATTAATTGAAAGACACAAAAAACGGTATCCATTATGGACTATCCTGTTCTGAATTTGTAAAGTTCTGAAGCTCATCTATTGCTGTAGCTTGGTTTTGTGTCATGAAAGTATTTTTATGCGTCAATGAGTAATCAACCGGTAATTACCACCGTATTATTTAGAGATTTATCCTTTTAATGCCAGTGTTAAGGTAAAGGGTCTATGAACAAAAACGTTTGTTCGGATTCCGGGTCGAGGAAAAAATGTGCTTTTCGGTAAAGAAATTACTCTGTACCCCTTAAACGTTGCACTATAGTTCATTCGCGTTAAGAAAATAGTGACTGACAGGTCACTGACAGGCCACTAGCCAATTAAAACGCTAGAAATTATAATTTATATATTTATATATAAGGTGTGATGTGAATCGCTTACACTCTTTGGACATGTCATTTTACTTAACATCAGTCGGGCGCAGTCATTTTGACGTGTTTCGACGTGCTAATCTAATATTAAAAAATAAATAAAATCAATCTGACTACAGAAAGGTCCTTAAATTTTATTTTCGAATTTTGACCCAAATAAATACCGTACGGTTCGAGCTAAGTACGAGTAAAACCGTTTAAAAACATATCGCGTTTGCGTACCTATGTATTTGCTGAATCTGTTCAAAAACCGTTTAAAAAAGCGGCTAGCGGCTAGTAGCACAAGTAAAAAACGCGGGAGATATTTTCAAACAAATTGAGCAAATGCGCAAACGCCATAGTTACGTTTATTTCTCGCAAAAACACTACGGGTACTGTTCTTCGGTCTTATCGAGCTATCTTAACATGGGATTTTAAAAAAATAATGAATATCTAAGTTTGTGCATACACCTTTATATTTCCTGCGTACTTGGCTTAGATATAGACTTTGTATTAGGTACTTTTTGTTGTAGATGTTAGTATCTTGTGTAATAATACCTATCTAAATAGATATATTTCGAGAAAGATATCTGTGTTCTAATTTTATAAAAAAGCACTTAATTACTTTTTCAGACGTTATAGTAATTATGAAAGCTGTGACTGACTCTTGAGATACAAATTAATATACGAAACAATAAAAAAGTTACATAGAATGGGTCGAAAATTATTGCGTATAATTTAAGGTAAAATAATTAAACTTCATTACATTATTCAAACGTATTTATATTTTTCTCTAATAACATCAAAAATATGTATAACACAAACTTATGTTCAAATTGATTAGGCTCTAATAAATGCTTGTTGGGTTATAAAATTGTATTACACATGATTACATAACTATTAATAACTATTCATAGGCCAAATATCCTCAAAAACAATGTCATGGTTAATTATATTAAATTATTCGTTAATACATTATTTGGAATTATAATGAATGTAATTAATAATAGTATGTCATTGTTATGCAATTACAATTAAGATTCAAACTAAAGAGAAATCTTATATGAAGTGTGTGAATGCCGTTCCTAGTACACACATGTTTCTACCAATCTTTTATTTTTGCTATTATTATTGTGTAACAAAATATTACATATGTCAGTAGGTAATTAGGTAAACTGGAACTTGTAACACATATAAATTCTACTGTAAAAGTGCTTTTGTATGACTTGCTATGTTACTTTTAAAAAATTAACTTTGTAATGTAATACAGTTTGTTTATCAGCATCTAGCCTCTTTTTATTAGCACAATCAGCATTCTAGTCTTTAACTGAGGCTCACTTTTCTCTAAACCCTAATAATGATAGATATTTAGATAGATATTCTATATTGCGCACCATACAATTGACTTAAAAACTTGTTGCACAATTTAGGCTAATGATTTAAGGTACAAATTGTTTCTGCCTATGTATTTCTATGAAATTTCCTCCGTACGTACATAGCGACACGAAGTAAGCGACGAAATTCATAGAAATACATACAAATGAAGCAGAAGCAGATGATTTGTCGCAGCGACACTACTTACTGGTTTCTATACATTTCTATGAAAGCTATCGTAGCTAGCTTCGTGTCGCTAACTACGAAAGGAATTTCATAGAAATATATAGAAACCAGTGTCGCAGAGACACGTCGTCTGCTTCTGCCTCATGTCATGTCACCCGCTACCAACATGTAACTCAAATCGACTTTGGGAGAGGCCTATGTTCAGCAGTGGACTGATATAGGCTGATGCTGTTGATGTTTCAAGCAATACGTCAAGATTGATACAACTATGCACACATGCACTTAAAAATATAAAAACGTACGAAATATCCATTCATATTACCTTAAACCTAAAATGTAACATAACGACTAGAATAAAAATGATTTCAAAGTAATATCGATTACAAATTAATGTATGAATCTTAAAATTATACTTATGGCTGACATTTTTCATAGCAACTAACGTCAATCATGCATACATGATATTATATTTATATTCGAGTTTATAATACGCGTAGTCTTTGAGTATGATAGGAGATTAACTAAAATAGCCTCAAAGAATTAATCGTTTCTGAAGGAATATAATGATGAATGTACAGACAATACCCTTGCTTCGTTGCTGCATATAGAAGAGTTTTTGAAATATACTGCTATGGCTATGGGCGAAAATTTTAATTTATGGAGATGTTGCCGAAGGATTAGTGGTAATTACTTTTTGGGAGGATGATTTAGCTATGCTGCACATAATGCAATAGAGTTATCTCTCATGATCATCATCTTATGATGATGATCATGATCATCCCAGATATTTTTTACCAAGACGTATAAGCTCAAATAAACCAATCAAAATAAACCAACCGTATAAACTCTCAAAGACTAATTTTATTGACACAAAATTCTTAAGATGATGGCTCATTATTATGTGCAGTTTATAAAGCCTGGATAAAATTATCTCTGAAGATGGCACAGCAGAATATCGTAGCGATTCCAGATGCTTTTCCAAGGTCATTCTTGACCAGACCTCGAAACCCAAAGACACTTTCCGGTAGATGTCGATGACTCATTTGGTCTGCAGCTTGATGGAGCCAGGGTTCATGTCGTCTCTGGAGATGGTGCGTGAAGATATCGTGGTGGTGGTGCGAGACATGGGCTCACCGCGGATTTGCTTGTACCTGGACATAAGAGATTGATAGTTACTGCAATTGATAACCTGACAGCCATAATGTCAGTGCCATATCGTACCCTTATCTACCTCCGTTCATATTTTTCTAAGACTATATAGTGAGCTATGTGCAGGGCCATGTAATATGGTTTTTCTCTTCTGTGTGTATTTTTATAAGCGTGCTGTAAAGTTGTGCTTTTAAATTATATAATTTCCAAACCTGTGCTTTTGTAAACTCTTGTTATTTTTTCTGAATTTATCTACTTACACAGCTAGTATGCCTAGTATTATGCTATGCTAGTATTACCCTGCATTTTTGTGAGATGTCTGTATGTGAATGCACAGAAAATAATTCGTACTTTTCACATGTTTCTTAATAACAAGTTTTAAGGTGCGGTGTCGACTGCGTTTTGGGACGACACGTAGATGACGCGAAGGTTCGGAGTGTGAATTGTCTGGTACATTTGATTATTATTTTCACTTTCGTTATTATTTGAATTGTCCAGGATGGGATTTGAACCCACAACATCCTTGGATCAAACAAATGTGTTGCTTATATCGAGGCTTGAACATTTTGTATTAATATTAAGACTACTAAATAATATATTAGTAAAATTCGTTTTAACACAGAATAAATATAAAGTAGACCAAATTGTAGAAGCAATTTTAATAATTATTATTCATGAACTTTATTTACTATCATGCTGCTTTGTTTATTACATACGGAATAATTAGAAATTATCCAGTAATTGGTTAGTTTTATAAAGGGATATATGAGTAATCTATAGTTCTAAGAGTAGGCTAGTTTCCAAATAGAATCAATGAATGGATCAATATCCAAAGATCAATTTATTAATCGAAATCAAACCATCACTAAAACTCAATCAATATGCACATGCAAAAGTAATTAAAATATGTATTGAACGTCCTTTCTTAATTAAAAGAATTTTAACTACTAAGTGCCTACGTCGAATTTGTAATAGTAATCATTAAATTATTTTTGAAAATTGCGCACTCTATTATGTACTCTAATATTCTAAATAGTCAATTTTAATTTAATTATAATAGCACAAATACAATTAAAAATCAAAATGGATCAAGCGAAAGCCAACAGATTAGCTACTTCAACAAATACGTTATTTTACACTGCATCAAACGCCAATCTGTAAACTGCATCATCATAATATTTAAACTATGGTTGTTAGCACTGTTTCAGCTTCTCAAAGCAAAGCTACCACACCTGTTCATTTGTAATCAATTCCAGCTTAACCTCTTTTGATGGAACGTTCATCACCACCCTAGAATATTTAAATAAAATTTATTATTTATAAGCATAATTCTGTTCTATTTCTTCTTTTTAAATTGTGTTCTAATTTATCATTCAGTTTCTCAAACATTGTATTACCCAATACAAATTTCATTAAAAACTACTTAATATTTCAAGTGGTTACCACGCTCATGATTTATTTTTAGTTAACAATATTACACGAGGAATTGTTTTTGAACCACAAACATCTTTGTACATTGCGCATTTGTCGTGAGCTGACAGATAATACTACAAATCACCGCCCCTTTTCTTTCTGTGGGTCTCGTAAGAGTTTCCTATTGTATTTCTTGAGATTTAAGCTCCTCAGCCGGTGGTAGGGTTTATTCGCCTGGCGAAACACCCGTGAGGTGCTTTCGGTTGATTTGGATTTATTTCGTTATTTGCCCTTTATTGGGCGCTTAAAATGTTAGAATGAGACTGTAAATCTACTATACATGAGCTAAATCAAAATGCAATGTTCAATTTCAAAGTATAAAAATATTTCTCAAGGTTAACCTTATTTCATTGAAAAACAGAACAGGTATTATTAAAGTAGTCAAAATTTTAATAAGATCTTTGTAGTTTGTGTGACTTAATTTGTGGATAGCCCAAAGAAGGTAACCTTAAGAAAGATCTAATTTACACAAGACTATTAAAGAAAAATACACCAAAACCGCCAAACTCAAAAACCATGTTAACTTCAATTCACCATTTTCACACATTTCATTAGTTCGTTGTTAGTATTTTCAAATCTGTTATTTTATAGTCTTCAACATTCCCGTGTATTTAATTAAAATATGTAGATACCTCTGGAATTCGTTGTCTTAATCTTTTGATCAATGAGTTATCGTTGCTTGTTCAAGGGTTGGTGCTAATTCAAATTTTCAATTATTTCTTCTATTATTATTTGTAGATTTCTTTCTTCTATTTAGCTTTCTATATTTACATTCCATCTCAAGCGGAGTTCTCCCGACTTTCTTTGTTTTTGACTGTTTCCGTCGTATCAATGCTTGCTTTATTATAATCAATTCTTGAAGTATTTTAAACACATTTAGCTTAATGTTTATTTACAATGAAAATGATAATTTTGACATAATTTCTTTGGTAGTTTAAGTAAAGAGTAATAAAAGTATAATTTAGATTTATTGATAATTTTAAAAGTTTAAAATCCTTAAAATTTGGATGTCTTATCTTCCTTTGCGCTGCAGTCTGAATCAGTCATATAGATTGTGCTCCTCAATGTGTCGACGCTGACCCTCGGACCGTAGTTTTTAAGTCTTTTCCTATGGATTACATCAAGTTTCCTTATATCACCAACAGCACTGGTCCGACGCTGAAATCTCTCTTTCATCCTGGGTATAGAAGAAGGTTTATGTAGTTTAAAATCTTCACTTCAGCGTATTGTTACCCTGAAATCGATTTTCTGTGGTCCACTTATGGTTTATTAAACTAGTGCCTTATTTTATTAGAAGTGACAATTTGTTTCGGTCATAATATCTTACCTTTGCTTACCTAAGTACCTACTACATGGAACCAGATTTCACTTAGGACTATAAGCAAAAAGAATGTTTGTTTACGTAACAAGAATACATTATAACAATAACAGTTAACTGGCAGCATTCGTTTCTAATTACAAAACAAACACAATTTTTAAAACGGAAGTTGGGTTATGTTTCCATGTGTCCAAAGTTGTTGTTAATCAGAATATAGAAGGTAACGAACCTCTTTTTCAATAAGTGGAAGATTTTCCTCTTGAAGACGAAGATGATGAAGATAGGGACGCCGATGAGGACGTTATAGGCGTCCGTGACGCGCCAAATGTTCCCAGCCTCAGGGAAGCAGGCGCTCGCGACTTCCAGGATCCAGTTGACGCCCATCACGATGAACAGTTTAATGTACAGAGAAAGCCTGGAAATAAGATAAACACTGTTTCAATAATTATGTGTTGTTTTTAACAATTTTTTGTATTTCTTTTGTAGTTATTTACACATATCACTTCACTTTGACTAGTAATTCTTAAGGTAAGTAGGTAGGCTATCTCGTTTCTAGCCAACTAACATACAATGCAAATTGTTAAAGTGAGGTGATATGCGAATTGCATTACCTATACAAAATCATTAGAGCCTGATTAGCAGTAGTAGCACAAAGACTTTGAACTAAAATAACTACTGATTTAAATCGTAAAACATTGAACTATGATTTAATAAAAAGCTAAAATAGAGCAGAAGGTCTTACCTTTGTTTGTCCTTTCGGTGACTGTCATGAGTGGAACTCTCTCCAGACTTTAGGACCGAGGTTTGTTGTTTAATCTGGGTGATTTTCAATGCGGTAAGCACGAAGAACGTCATATTAGCGCAGTAGAGGATAATAATGGGCCCATACAGGTACAGAAGTTTGCTTTTACCTGAAATGTAGAAAGAAATAAGATGGAAAATGTACCTACTATTTAGTTAGTTACTAGGATAGTTGTGAGAAGACCAAAAAACGCCAAAGTATTTGGTCATCATCATTCTCCTGCCCTTATCCTAACACTATCTCTCTCTCTCTCCTCTATCAGCCGTCAACTCTACACTCAAACCTTTGACAGGCATATGATTTCTCATACCGTCTATCCTTTCCTTTTTCGGTCTTCCTCTTTCTCTATATTCTATCCTATATTGGTATGACATAATATTTGGTGTCGCTTTCAAGTTTTTGATCACGCTGGTCTAATATTAATGGTTTTATTTCGCTCGAAACAAAAAAATCGCATCGGAAACGATTCCTGGTGAACCTAATATTGAAGAAATAAAAAATTCAGGACAAATGTAGTTGAATCCTTACCAGATAAAAAGCATCCTTGCATGCTGATCATAGGCAATAAAGCGTGAGCTGGCAGGCCGGAGAACTCCAAAGAAGCAAGCAGGATCGTCAGCAGACTGGGAATGCCGAATGCGTAGATGGCGTATGCGAAGAAGCGACCTCGGTTCGTCAGCTTACCTAGCGCGATACCGCGATTGCCACTGAAATGTTACAACATAAATGAATAAATGTAAATTTATCAACTACCCGTCAATGTGAATTCCGGATGAACAATAGAACCGCCCCATTTTATCCTGGGAGTGTCGTAGGAGACGACTATCAGGACTGTCATTTGGGAGGAGTTACCACGCTTGGCACGCTGGGCAGTAAGTTTATTTTGTACCCAGTAAACGCTCCTGGCCATTTCCTGATATTCCCTTAGTCATCTTCTACTTCACCCACGGGATGAAATGGGATGGTCTTGTTCTAAGTCCAGAAACCACACGGATTGTGTACTTTTTTTTTATTGCTATGAGTGGTAGACGAACAAGCGGCCCATCTGATGTTAAACGGTTACCGCCGCCCATGGACTCTGCAATGCCAGGGGCACAGCTTAGCCGCTGCCTACCGTGAGGAAAGAGTTCTCTTTAGACTTACTTGTAGTAAATAACCCAAAACATGCCACGCTGGGGCACACATCGCCATCTAGCTCCAAACTATGCCGAAGCTTGTACTATGGGTACTAGACAATTTGGTAGTGACCTCTGCCTTCTGAGCCAAGTGTCGATCGGGTTCGATCCCCACACAGTACAAACATTTGTGTGCATGAACAATGAACGTGTCTGTTTGTATTTGGTCTGGGTGTATTCTATGTATAATGTAACTGTTTACAAAAAAATAGGTATTTTGTACTGTGCGGCGATCGAACCCACGACCCTTGGTTCAGAAGGCAGAGGTCACTACCAAATGAGCCATCAAGCCAGCGAAGAAATATGTGTTTTAAGTGACCCTCAGTCGTAATTTAAATTAACACAGAAAGGGTGTTTTGGAGTGTTTAATTTCCAATGAAGGTACTTAGTAAAATACCAGTTAATTGGCGCTGATGCCAGTGTTTTTAATTACTTACAGAGTAAACATTGTCACGACGACATGTTCTACTAAAACGTGTTGCGTGTGACCAACCTAAATTAGAGAACCTTGGTTCAGCAAAAAAATATTGCCATGTGCGAGCGAACGAAAATTTACGGGGTTCTGCAGACGTATATTAATTAGTAAGTTTGTAGTGTGAGAGCTATCTCTCATACTAGGATCTTAAAGCGCTGGGGGATGTAAGGGAGCGAATCTTCATCTTTTCGCTCTAAGCCACACTCACCTGCCCGAGGTACATCCTGCCGAGGCTCTGACAACCGACTGGTGGCGGCATAACCATCACAATTGAAGGCGTAGCTAAATAAACACCACAGGCCGATGACGGGCAGCAGCGTCAACGGAGCGAGAAGCTACGCCCTGCGATCGCCAACCCGATTAAATGGCGTGGGATAAAGCCTTCAGATAATTGACCAAAGTGGCGAACAACTGGAGAGGCCTATGTCCAGCTGTGCACTGCGATAGGCCGATGATGATGGTCTTAAAACTAACCTAAAACGGGGGTTAGGCTTTTTCAGTTAAGTGCGCGTTGATCGTCTCCACACAACCTTAGAATTTCTGCATAGGTGTGCTGGTTTCCTCACAATGTTCGAAGAGTTTGCGTCTTCAAGTAGGTATAGCAGACATGCTAGTGTTAATTCGACCAATGAACCCACCGGGGAACTTCCTATGATCCTTAAACGACAGATTGGCAATTGAAATTTAGATGATTGGTCCATCCCAGTACGAATTCCCACTGCTTGTGTCATATGCCACTTGTTGAGATCATATGGCGCTATTTTGAAACAGACGGCCCATAAAAATGAATTGGACGACATGTTAATGAATTATTAGCACATGTGTTTATGACACATTTGATTGGATCAGAATGACATATTCGTGAATAAATGTTGGTGTGGTTATACCAATTTATTACTTCAATGTGTGTACCGGCCGGCGGTTCAAACTCCGAAACGCCCGTTAGACGGACGGAAAAGAATACAATTACTGTCCCGTGTCTGGCCGTGGGTGTCGTAAGACTCGACTAGCGGACTTCTTGAGATTTCATTTTTCATTTAGGCTCAGGTTTACCCGGCTACCATCGAATACTTGGCGAAACACAGGTGATGATTACGATGAAGTTATCTGTCCCTCTATCATCATGATCAGCCTATCTCAGTTCACTGCTAACCACCACGCACACGTAACCGATTGCAATTCCATCTTTATCGTCTCGATAATTGGCGATCATCGACTGTACATTTTATGAGGAACTTCTTGCCCTGCGCTTCGGTTTAGTAGAGCCAACTTCCTGCGATAGTCTTTCCGAATAGCTACGACTTGGAAACCTTTAGAAAGCAATCAACCGGAACTCGTGGGGGATTGGGGTTGGGCCGGCATGGCGGTGGCAACTGACAGATAACTGACAAGTTACTTGCCCGCTGTCACAGCAACTTGGGCTTCTCTTTCGCTTTCCATCAGGCGTAGGGAAGCCATTATGTCGAGCCACTATAAAAAAAAATCATATTCCCATTTAAAAGGCCGGCAGCGACCCCTGAACTCTATTTCAGTATGTCCATGGGCGGTGTTGAATGCTTACTTACCATCAGGCATCACACTTGCTCGTCTGCCGCCACTCGCATAAAAAAAACTTTTAGCTGCGCCTTTAATCCCTAGTAATAAGTTAGTTATCTAGACAGGTACGTTTAAATTTGGGCGTGAACCGGCCAATTCGCTAATCTACTCATCAATTAACACTTGTCTCAATTACTTTGAATTAACACAATTTGGCGATTACTGCGCGATGCCCCAGGGAGTAGGCACACCTGTGACCTGTGTGCCTTTAACTATATCTAGTATATTATAGTATTCTTCGAATAAGTGTAGAAATAGTTGTTAACATGTCTTTCCTCACGGTAGGCAGCGGCTAAGCTGTGCCCCTGGCATTGCAGAGTCTATGAGCGGCGCGCCGCGCCGAACGGTTACCGCCGCGGCGGTAACCGTTTAACATCAGATGGGCCGGTTGCTCGTCTGCCACCCTTTTTTTTATATTTTCTAAATGACTACGATGATGGCCAGGCCGGCCTTGTCATGTGTTGTGTCGTGGGTCGTGGGTTCGATTCCCAGCATAAGTGTTCATTAACATTTGACGGATTGAGACGGATTTAATTCCTCGTCGTCCGCCATTGCGTATTTTTATAATTTATAATTAAAAATAAGTCAGTGCGCACATGCGGCGCGGTCGGCTCTCGAACATCAAGTGAAAATCTAGTTGACTGACAACTGTCACAATCAACTGACACTGACATTGCCCGAACTACTGACTTAAGGAGTGGCGGTCCGTTCAGAAACGATAATCGAATAAAATTGTATCCGATACTCACTGAATGACAGTTTTGTAGATGGCGCCCACAGGTGGCGCCCCAAACGAGAACTTACATTGGAATTGTCAAATATGGTACCCAGCCAACGCAACAGATGGCGTTAACATCGAAAATAATTCCATTCTGCGACACGGCCATTCTGACACCAGCGCGTTCTCGCGCGACTCGCCCTTTTGTAAACCATACTCACTAGAAGCACAGAGCTTCCAAATCCGACCCGCGTCACCTGCACAAAGCTCGAACCTCTCAATGAAAACCTGCGTGAAGCGCGGAGCTTCCAACGCCTCACATGTTGCGTTATTGTTGCAAACGCGCTAAACAGCACTCACACGAAGCGCGGGGCTCCCAATGCACAATACAACTCTTGGTTCACATGAAGCGCGGAGCTTCCAATACACAATATTACTCGTAGTTTACATGAAGCGCGGAGCTTCCAATGCACAACATGACACATTCTTCCTATGAAGCGCGGGGCTTCCATTGTACAACTGTACGACTCAATGTTCACATGAAGCGCAGAGCTTCCAATGTGTAACACTACAAAATGTTCACATGAAGCGCGGAGCTTCCAATGTGTAACACCACAAATTGTTCACATGAAGCGCGGAGCTTCCAATGTGCAACACGACATTTGTCCACATGAAGCGCGGAGCTTCTAATGTGCAACATAACACTTGTTCACATGAAGCGCGGAGCTTCCAATGTGCAACATAACACTTGTTCACATGAAGCGCGGAGCTTCCAATGTGCAACACGACACTTGTCCACATGAAGCGCGGAGCTTCCAATGTGCAACAGCACAAATTGTTCACATGAAGCGCGGAGCTTCCAATGTGCAACAACACACATTGTTCACATGAAGCGCGGAGCTTCCAATGTGCAACAGCACAAATTGTTCACATGAAGCGCGGAGCTTCCAATGTGCAACAACACACATTGTTCACATGAAGCGCGGAGCTTCCAATGTGCAACAGCACAAATTGTTCACATGAAGCGCGGAGCTTCCAATGTGCAACAGCACAGATTGTTCACATGAAGCGCGGAGCTTCCAATGTGCAACACGACACTTGTTCACATGAAGCGCGGAGCTTCCAATGTGCAACAGCACAAATTGTTCACATGAAGCGCGGAGCTTCCAATGTGCAACAGCACAGATTGTTCACATGAAGCGCGGAGCTTCCAATGTGCAACAGCACAGATTGTTCACATGAAGCGCGGAGCTTCCAATATGCAACATAACACTTGTTCACATGAAGCGCGGAGCTTCCAATGTGCAACATAACACTTGTTCACATGAAGCGCGGAGCTTCCAATGTGCAACAGCACAAATTGTTCACACGAAGCGCGGAGCTTCCAATGTGCAACAGCACACATTGTTCACATGAAGCGCGGAGCTTCCAATGTGCAACAGCACACATTGTTCACATGAAGCGCGGAGCTTCCAATGTGCAACAGCACAGATTGTTCACATGAAGCGCGGAGCTTCCAATGTGCAACAGAACAGATTGTTCACATGAAGCGCGGAGCTTCCAATGTGCAACAGCACACATTGTTCACATGAAGCGCGGAGCTTCCAATGTGCAACAGCACACATTGTTCACATGAAGCGCGGAGCTTCCAATGTGCAACAGCACACATTGTTCACATGAAGCGCGGAGCTTCCAATGTGCAACAGCACACATTGTTCACATGAAGCGCGGAGCTTCCAATGTTCGATACAACTGTACGAAGCCCGAGGCTTTCAATACAGACAATAGAAACAACCTTGTGTAAATAACAAAAACTTGTTTTTTGCGGCACAATGTAATAGAAAAGAAAACAACACTTAATCTCCGTTGCAGTAAATAGTATCCAAATAAATGAGAAAGAAAATTAAATAACAGTGGTTATTACAAAATAACGCGGCAAACGCACATCGAATACACTCTCCAGATACTGGCTCCACTCTGTATCTCGTATTCTCGCATATCTCATGGTAAGACTTTGCATGGAATGGAGAATGTTTCGCTTAACTCATTAGAGGGTTTTACTCTACAAAGACAATATCACCAACAGCAAATGGACTAACTTTACACAATGGACGCACCTTCGCCAAAGCGGACCGTATTGACTCGGGCCTGCTCGTCCATCCTGTTCTTAGCTTCGCGCCTAATCTCGAAAAGGTTAAGTTTTTCCAACTCAATAATAAGATAATTTATTCGGAGTGGGCTCTTGTTGCAGCCCAACAACAATTGCAGCGAGCTTTTCCTTGTACTTTTAAACACTGAACAATTTAGCGCTAGTTGGATCTCATCTAAAAAGTGATTTTCGGCTATTGTAAAGCAAGTCGTAAGACAGGACATAACTTGACGCGTTCGTTCGCACGACTAACACCGCTAGCAATTTCGTGAAATTCGACAGACCAAGCTTAACACAGATCCCGGAATTCCGCTCCCGCAAAAGACGTGCTCGATCGCCGATAATCCCATTAGCCAATGGCCACAAACTTTCACCACGCCGACCCAATAGACAGTGCCTGAAATGCTTCAAAGCCCAAAAGACAGTCTCCAGCTCACAGCCACGGTTGTGGCCCTCCACGTTAGCAAATCCTCGGCTGTGGCGCTCAACGACTTTGAGTCGACTTTCGTGCCTCTGTAAAAGAACCGCTCCACAGCCCAGCGCGCGAGCTGACAGCCCAGCAAGCCAGCGCCCGTATGCAGCTCAATGTCTCGATCAGGATCGAAAACAGTTAGTAATGGTGCTGATATCAGGTGTCCAATCACAATGAGACACCATGGCGCCATTTCCAGATGGCGCCACTTTACGTAAGTGCGTACCTGCAAGAATGCCTTAAGAATACCTAAAATACCCTGCAAGGCCGATGAATTGGCGCAGTCCCCTGACACTCGTCGGTAAAGGCGCGCCAAGAAGAGCTTCAACCCTTCCAGGGTTGGGCTGCATCGCACCGTTCGAAATGATGTATCCCAGGTATGCCACGGATGCCCCAAGGAAGTTACATTCAGTCCAATCAAAAAGAGAATGAACGGTCGCGAGTACATCCAAGACCTTCTGCAAATGCTGAAAGGCTCCCACTTTCGTTTTTATAAAAACACGAAGACATCGCCCATGTACGTACACAGCAGCCACAACGTCCCGTAACACGCCTAGCACTTTATTGCCTTTATTTATCTAGCCCTTAGATAAACCGTGGAAGCATTACCCTTACACAACCTGAAAGGCATCTTGGAAAACTCGTAAGAACAGTCTGGAGTCACGAACGCGGTATTCTCTATGGAGTTAGAACTTTGTGACAAAATCTGTACGTAAAAATAGAGGATCGCCCAAAGTATCTAACTGCTCTGAGAATTTACTTTAAATAAATTTTAAATCATTAAAATCTTGTATAATTTAACGCAAATGATCAACATCCTCAACATCAGCTAAGTCGGTATCGACTTTCCCAAAGTCGGTGCTTACTAAAGTACAAACTTCTATTTGAGCCATGCAAACAACTCTAATACGTTGGTTATTTATTGCTAGACTCAAACCAGGGTGGCTCTATCGATAATAACGTCATGAGGTACATAGTTCATGAAAATGTAAAATAATGAAACTCACACGCTGTTAATCTCAATCGGTAACGTAATACGAGAGAGAGAAAACGTGGACGCGAAGCCAATGCCGGTAAGACGTGTAAAACAAAATATCGCGATCGGTCAATTCGTCAGCAACCCGCTTTCGAAACAGCGAACAATACGAATCACTATCAACTTACAGCTTAAAAGCAGCAACATGGGTAAGCGGCGCTTCCGCTTGCATGCACATATTAACGGACTTGGCAGCACTCGCATTCTTACATTTTTCGTCCCTTTGCTTAGAGAAGCAGACTTGTTCAGTGTGCCCCAATTTGCCACAATTATGACACACAATACGTTCATTCAAATTTACTTTACGCCGTTTAGAGTCACTAGAAACAAAGGTGAGGGGACAAAAGACGCTTACAACTTTTTATCCTAGGGTAGGTACTAAGATGTCTATCGAGTGCTACAAAGTCAGCTGGGGTATTTTTTAATAAATCGGAACATACCTGATCGTCAGAGATACCTGACATAACAACCTCTATTTATTCTTCTCGGGCCAGCCAGTCTCCAGTCGGTCGATCATAGCAGCTTGTACGTCAACGTAGCTCGAAGCGCAGTCGCTTGTGTACTGCACCAGGTCACGGAAGATATCATGAAACCTCTTCATCGTAGCAAATTGCCGGGACAAACGCTCCTTAGCTTCGTTCCATGAATTACACAGGGGGTAGGATTTAGAGGCCCACCACAAAAAAAGAAAACGATGCCCACATCGCGGAAGACGGATTGAAAACGTCGGCACTAATGGGTTGTGAAATATTTTCGTTTTCACGCGATGCAGATTGTTCATCACGGATGCACTGATTTTCACTAGGTGAATCGCGGAAATATGTCTCGTTGGAGGTAGAAGGGGGCCGGGGGATCGTACTAGAGGCATGTTGTTCCGATCCCACCGCTGCTTTGACGGATTGAGACGGATTTAATTCCTCGTCGTCCGCCATTGCGTATTTTTATAATTTATAATTAAAAATAAGTCAGTGCGCACATGCGGCGCGGTCGGCTCTCGAACATCAAGTGAAAATCTAGTTGACTGACAACTGTCACAATCAACTGACACTGACATTGCCCGAACTACTGACTTAAGGAGTGGCGGTCCGTTCAGAAACGATAATCGAATAAAATTGTATCCGATACTCACTGAATGACAGTTTTGTAGATGGCGCCCACAGGTGGCGCCCCAAACGAGAACTTACATTGGAATTGTCAAATATGGTACCCAGCCAACGCAACAGATGGCGTTAACATCGAAAATAATTCCATTCTGCGACAAACATGTCTCTTTATATTGGTCTGGGTGTTTACCATGTATGAGTAGTATTTATTTACAAAAAAAAGTAGTATTACTCGTATCTAAGTTTATCAGTTGTCTAATAGGTACCCATAGTACAAGCTTCGGCTTAGTTTGGGGCTAGATGTCGATTTGTGGCCCAGCGTGGCATGTCTTTATTTATTCAGAGGCGGCAATCGCTCGATTGCAGCGCTGTGTAGCGAATCCCTTTTAAATAGGGAAGATGCAGTTAACATTTTGTAACTCGTACAACACTAAATGTAGTTAGAACATAAAACCAAAAAATTAATGTTAATATCTGTAATAGATAATGACATATAATAGCCAATGTCTAGGAAGATTAGCCAAGAATGCAGAATATATTAAAATGCACTAGTGTTTGCGCTAACACACTGCAATCTTTGTTCCTTTACTCTCAGCTCGTACCTGATCAGTAGGTATAGTACGAAAAGGCATCAATTAAAATGCATTATCTTACCTAAAGGTCCACCAGATATCGAAGCACATCACGTTGAGCCAGAAGAAAGCCGACAGCAGCGAGAAGTAGATGATAAATGCTGTAACAGACATTTTAGACTGTTAGAGAAAAGGCATAATTATTGGTTAAAACAACTCAATAAATATCATTATAAGCTTCTTAATAATAAGGTTCTTATATTTTTTCAGTATGGTTTCCAGGTTTTTGAATACGACTACCCCATCTCATCCCATGGATGTCGTAGAAAACGACTAAGGGAATTTATCAGTGTTGCGGACAGAACGACCTTTTTAGGGTTCCGTAAACAAAATGGCAAAAACGGGACCCTTATAGATTCGTCATGTCTGTCTGTCTGTCTGTCCGTCCATATGTCCGTATGTAACGAAAATTGGTTTGAATAAAATCTAGACAGTGGTTTTTTTTAAACGTCATAAATCTAATTACCTAATTTTTTTCATTCAATCAGTGGTAGGGAACCCTACGTGCGCGAGTCCAACTCGCACTTGGCCGGTGTTTTCGTATAAGATGTAAATAGTTTTATATTAAAGTTTTGTATTTAGAAGTGTTTTTTACGAGTATTTTGTTGCTATGGTTTTAATTGTTGTTTTTGAAAAGATAGTTAGGTATACAGTCTGGCAAGTAAAGTGTTGTGTGGTTTCACCCTCTCTACGCCAGCTCCAGCGCAACAATCAGGAAACGGGTAGGTAGTAGCGTTTTTTCAAATCTTTTTTTCATCGGCGTCATTTTCAAGTAAAAAAAATTGACGTACTCGTGAATCTATTTGCAGTTTTTTTTTTATTATTACCAACTTCAAAAAGAAAGTGGAGGTTATCAATTCGACTGATTTTTTTGCTATAGGTATGTTTGTTACCATAATATATCCATATATTATAACCGATTGGAAAAATTCTTTTTTTGTTCGTTGATCTTTCGAAGTAGATTTTTTTCTGCTAAAATATTGAAAGAAAGAAAGAAAAAACGTTTATTTAGTGCAAAACAATACATGCCAATTATAGCAAATTGAATTGCTGTTATTTTTAATTTGACAGACAATAGTAGTTACTACTCCAAAATCTAGGAGACATATTTAAACGACCGATGGTCGTCTGGTCATCAATAAATTAACTCAGCGTGTTGGGAGACCGCCAATACTTAGTTGTGAAATAACAACTGGAAGCATCAAATGTTTTAAGGGCTCAGAATAGTAGATTAATTTCGCCTGATTCGACTTTAGAAGAACTGCCGGCTCTTATTTTTTAAAAAAATTACAGGCCCGGTGGCTCCCCACGCGGGACAAACATTCATGTGATTAACATTTGTGTTTGTTCCGGGTCTGGGTGTTCATATTTGTATTTTTAAACATATATTTGTGGTACCATCGTTGTTTTGATACCCATAATTCACGTGCATAAGCTAAAAAATAAATTTTACAAATATTTTGGGTTTGGAGTAAATGTAGGTAATGTTGTGCGATACTTATTTATTTAAAAAAATATTACACTCTTACCAAATATATGCTGGATGATAGCAAATTGTTTGTGTATTAAGACTCAAAGAATAACGGAATAGGGGAAATAATTAGTAAAGCTAAGTAAATAGGGTCCTGAAATTTTATTTATGCCTTCCTTAACTGAAGTAGGCATAGAGACTTAACAAAAACAGGAAAGCTCATACAAGAATGTTTACCTATACGATTTGCAATTTAGAGGATAAACGTGTTCATTCATTGTTACATAAGGAAACCAAAGTTAATAATTACTATGCAATATCTGCTAGTTTAAATCAGTTTTGGTATGTAACTACCATTTGCATCAATCATCTTTCAATCATATAATCATGAGGATCAGATCGTCTTATTGTCAATCTCTGATTGTCAATGTCAAATTAAGGTTTTCGTTAGTAATATAAGGTAGGCAACGGCTTTGCTATGTTCCTGGCAATGCTGATGTCCATGGGCGGCGGTTACGGTTTAACACCCGTATTCACAAAACAATGCTTACCTATGAAAACTAACAATACTATGAGAAGTAAGGCTTCCTTCAGATTGACGTTTAACCGCCATCAAACCGCAGTCAAACCGCCACCCCTGTTCACACTACGAACGCGGCGGGGCGCGGCGTTCAAACTGCGGTTTGGCGGTTGATCCGCACACTATCAGCGGCGGCGGCCGCGTTTTGACATCGGCGGGCTAGGGCTGCTCTATAGTCAAATTGTGAATATCGATGAAAGTAGAAGACAAATGCCCATCGCGAATCTTACATATGCAAAGTAAGCGTATCTGTACTACGTAGTGTCACTAGGAAAATAACTTAGTGCCGACGTAAGTTCTTTAGTGTAGGTACTCTCGTAATTAATGGTTCACAATTGGTGGGCAGCAATACTATCCATATTTTGGGTAAAATTTTCAACTACTAAATATTTTTCGCTAGAAGATATACTCTACCACAAGTCAATGTCGCAAAATTTCATATTCATTAATTCTAAAGAGGTTTGCTCTTGTCGGGTGAGCAATATCCACCACTCCCTGAACTCCGCCAGTGCCTTCAAATCCCATTACATAAAACAGTACTCGAAGGTAATATAGAATAGGAAAGAAAGGATGAGAGAGGCCACGACGACCATTACACAACAGCTAAGAAGAAAGTTATTTAACTATTTCCTAAGTGATAATAATGGCCCGTTTGCACTATAAAAAAAATTACCTTTCTTTACTCTTTGTCGAAATATTTTCTCAAGAAACTATCCATTTCCATTTAAAATTATTTTACTTTTCAGCTTATTATATTTAGATATTATCGAAACTTTAATAGCACTATACCTCCATCACTAGCTAGTGACATTTCTTCTTCTGTTTTATAGAACGTAACTTTACACGGTTAAAATAAAATATGAAACAAATTTATTTGAATTTATAAATTATGGTGGAAAATATAAGTACACAATGAGGCCACACTAATTATTTAGAAATGGTTATTAAACTATGGATACATTTTTAGTTAGCATTTTTCTATACCAAAAATCAAACATTATTTTCTATGAAATACGAAATAATGGAAATCTGAACATGATTAATTCATGAATACTTATACGGTACTTATGTGGTATCCATATTCAAACTGTGTTTCTTATTACACATCTTTTATTGTGTTCTCATAAACTTATTTGTTAGCGAAAATCCCCAATTGAACCGGTATCGACCCTGTGAGATTTGTTTGTGTGCGTGTCGACGATAGCACCGACATGACTGATGTGTGCTTCTCTAATTGAAAGTACCAGGAGTGCATATCACATAGGAAGTTTAAATTATTCAATTTCTAAACAAGAAGCATTGTAATATTTGATAAGAATTTCTTTAAGTACCTATTGTGGGAACGAAAACTCCCATTAGATCTACCGTAAAAACAGTAGTAGAACAACATAATACAACATAATTTTAGTATGAAGTAAGTAAATACAATAATTCTTTATTTTCGCAACGCGCTTCAAAAATGGTTACGTTCTGTTAGTAGATACGTAATTGTTTTATTTTTAGTGTTGTTACAATTTAATCGTTACGCTAATGGATCATAATGATTAATCGATATGTAAATAGTACAAATTGTAATCAGCATTGGACACCAGAAAGTTAAACGATCACTAGGAATCGTTTATAATTTGCTGTTCGCTTTAGACAATTGTGACAACTGTATTAAATGTGACTTTATGAAATTTATTTCTTAAATGAAGATGTTATTATAGATAAAAATACGATAATATTATAATATAATCAAAACTTAACTTTTGTAATAATATTTGAAGTTTGTAGTCATCAATAAACTTCGCATTTGCAATCAATTTAGTACTCATGGCTCTCAAATAAGTTAAATTGTACTTCTTCTTAAGGTGACCAGAAAGTAATATAAAACAGTAAACAGTCGTGTATCCTATTCCCAAAAACAGAGTAACTAAAGTCACACATAAATTATCTTTAAAGCGATTATCGATGTTTAGCTTGTAAATCATTTGGTACTTGAATCGATTTATTCTCACTAAAGAATCAACAATTACCTATAGTCAACCATCGATCTACAACACTACCAGCTGCCGAACCGCAAAACCGCGACCGCTAGTGTGAACACCTCGGCCGTTTTGCGGTTGATCGGCGGTCGATTTGCGGTCGCCGCCGGGCGGATCAACCGCTAGTGTGAACGAAAATAAACGCTAGTATGAACAGGCGCTAAGGCATTTACAAAGGCGACCGGCACTCAAATATTTATTTGTCTATATTCTACCTGAATAGGTTTTTGGGTAGGTACTGTCTGTCCGCACGTCGCATAGTAACGTTTGTGAATACGGCCGTACTCGTATGCCAACAAAATCAATAAAAAATATGACAATCAGATGATGGCTGTGGCTGGCCCAGAACACCCAAACCCGAGTATTTAGAAAAGTCCATTTTCCTTGATTTACCCTACCGAGATTGTACACAGAACCTTTGGATTGCCGTGCTATTCGCGAGAAAGCTAACCATTGTGCCACCGAGTTCGTTTAATGATAATATTATACAGATACTTATATGTATATGTCACCGGAAAATAGCAAGAATCGTAAGTTGATCAATTTCCTAGGTAGTTGATTAACTTTCGGAAAATAACAAACGGTAGTTGAAATGTATTATTTAACGCAATGGATTTCAGTTAGTTGATCAATTTACGGTAGCCTGACAGTCATTTAATAATTTACACAAGTAAAATCGTCCTCAAATGGGCCAATCGTTGCTCAATGTACTATTTAACGGTGCACTATTACCCGTAACTTAATACACTGTTCCCTGATTGGTTGCCGGGATAAGGCCACGTGAGCCATTGAACCAATCAACGTTCACCTCACCTTCGTCGGATGATTTTACGGCAAGACCCCGTAAAATGATCAATTTACTAAAATACATACGTTAAATAATACATTTCAACTGCCGTTTATTATTTTCCGGAAGTTAATCAACTACCTAGGAAATTGATCAACTTACGATTTTTGCTATTTTCCGGTGACATTTAAACTAGACTAGACCTCTAACTAGGCTCTATGTTATATTTAATTGTTGCGTAAAATTATGCTTACTTGGGTGCTGTCCACCGACTTGATCTCTAACAAAATTTAATGTGTTTAAATCCTTATTAGAAGTTATAACATCCTTTTATTTTTAATTAATATTCTTCTTAAGCATTGCTAAACAATACTAATGAATTAATCTAAATGTAAATCATAATTTTTATTGTATCATCCTCATATTGTTATATGCGCAGTTGTATTGTAATAACGCGTAGACAATCGTAGATTTAGTTTAAAGTAGGTTCTTATATAGATGAGAGACCCATTAATACCAAATTTACTAATGATACTTACAATAGAGTGAATTAATAGCTACCTAGGCCTCAAACTATAAAATTGTACGTATGTACATTAGCTTTCAATCAACAGCCTTGGTCCGTCCACTGCTGAACTTGGACCTCCTTTAATTCCCGCCACATTTCTACATTCCAGGCTTCCCCCTTACTGCCAATGCCAGTTCTTCTAAACTTAGCCCTAAGCTTTGTTTTTAAATGACTACGATGATGGCCAGTCCGGCCCTGTCATCATGTCCGGACTGAGGGGGGAGCGGAAGGCTTTCACCCCTAGTAACCCTGAGCCCAACAATTGGGGCGTCCACCACGCCTGCCTAAAAGCAGTGTCCACTCCAAGACTTTTCTGCTCCAGCGATTGTTGTTCTACGGTCGATATGACCAGCCCAATGCTACTTCAGCGTACTAATCCTTCGGGCTATGTCGATAAGTTTCATCCTCTGACGTAGGTATAATATAAGCTCGTTTCGTACGAGACAACAAGAAACCGAACCCTTCTCTTTTTTTTTTTAAGTCGGTAAAGGCATTTCCTTTTTTTAATACATCTAATCGAGAAGCAAGCGGTAAAATTTGTATTGTGGGTTATTTCTGCGGGTTTTTCTAATGCATCGAAAAAAACAAATCTGTTCGAAAATAAGCTGGTTTGGTACCTATCATCCATTTAGGTCATGGACAGAAAATGCTAAAGCATTTACGTCACATTAATACAACATGTTATTTTGCTCAACAAATGCGTATGTTGTAAGCATATGTGGTCAATTGGTTTTTGAATAACATTGTCTATACTTATAATAAATCTGTAGAGAGGCCAATTCTTTACATGAAATATTTTTTCAAAATAACTATCAGGGGGTGATTAGTGATCGATACTGATGCCAAAAATGTAATCAGTAAAATTTTTGTCTGTCTGTCTGTCTGTCTGTATGTTCGTGATAGAAAAAAAAACTACTGAACCGATTTTATCGAAACTTGGTACGATTATTCTTCATACTCCTGGGCAGGTTATAGTTTTCATTACGCTACAATCAATAGGAGCAGAGCAGTGACGGGAAGTGTTGGGAAAACGGGGGAAATTTTTTCTGTATGTTTGATCGCACATCAAGTGAAAACTACTGCATGGAATTAAATGCGGTTTTCACCAATGTATTTCTAGAGGTCTAACTTAACCTTTAGGTACCATTTTATGGAAGTCCGTTATTTTTGAATCCCGATATCCACGCGTGCGACGCCGCCGGCACAGCTAGTTACAGAATATTTTCTAAAGTAATATAATTAAATCTACTCTATGTACTCTAAATCCTCGTGTAAAGAGATGAGTAGACGCGTTTTTAACTGCTGACGTAAAAAAGGAGTGTTATGACATATTTGACTGTCTGTCTGTGTGTCACATACATAGCCTGTGGCATCGTAGCCCCCTTTAAAAAGAGTAATTACCGAGTTTCTTGCCGTTTCTTCTCGGTAGTAGTAGATTTCTACTTTCCGAACACGGCGGTAGCTTCTTTTAAATTGCTTTTATTCACATTTTTACATTATTTTTATATTTTTACATTATTTTTACTTGACGATCCATAAGTGCTTATTTTAAGTCTATGTGAATAAAGGTATTTTGACTTTGACTTTGACTAACGGAGGAACCGATTTTGATTTTTTTCTTTGGTTTGAAAGGCAATTTAATCGAGCGTGTTCTTAGAGTATGGTTGATCAAAATCGGTTCAGCTATTAATAAGATGTGGGCGATTAATGAGTCGGGGTTTTTTTACGCCTTACCGTTTGCCATAATGAAACCTGACTAAGTTATAACTATTATCTCTTATAGACACTTATCGTATACCTACTTAATTATTTGGAGTTAGGTACATAAAAAAGTAGCCCAACTTTCAGTCAATAATGTAATGCACTAGATAAATGCTAATAATGTTCACTATCTTTGGAGTGTTTGTCAGATTATGGTTAGAACGTGTGTTACACATTACTATTAGTGTAGGGTAGGTACTTATTATTATGTTAAGCTTAGACTTGACCGAGCATGATATCCAGAGCTTTTTTTATGACAGAGGGGGCAAACGGGCTTGAACGTCACCTGATGGTAAGTGATCACTTCAGCCCATAGACACCGCAACACCAGGGGAGTCACAGATGCGCTGCCGGCCCTTGACAAATTTGTGAGTTGATTTTTGAAGATCCCTAGGTCGTATCCATTCGGGAAAATTACAGCCGGAAGCTGATTCCGAAGTGTTGCAAACGAGAAAGCTATTTGTTTACTATAGAATCATAGCAATGGCCTCTCGTTGTCTGAAGAACAGAACCGAAAGAGGTCAAACCCCTGCCGCAACGGACAAGTAACCAAATCATCACTTGTTCATCATCATCAGCCTATCGCAGTCCACTGCTGGACATAGGCCTCTCAAGATGTTCGCCACTTTGGGCAAACATCTGGAGGATTTACTCATAATCGCCACGCTGGGCAGGCGGGTTGGCTATAGCAGGGAGTAGCTCCTCGCTCCGATGACGTTGCTGCCCGTCATCGACTTGTGGTATCCTCAATTGTGATGGTCATACCGTCACCAGTCGGCCGCCGAAGCCTCGTTTGCTCTTCGGCAGGATGCACCACGGGCAGGTGAGGGTGGCTCAGAGCGAAAAGATAATATTATGTTAGAGGTTATCGCTCCCTTACACAACTTGTTAGATGCCACCATTCTGGCTATACGAGTACATCAACTGATCCCGAAACATGACTGAAGTCACTTCAATGATATTTAAAAGGTTGGAAGATTCCTCGAAGCTTCCGTACAGAGAAGGTACAAGTAAAACAGCGTTTACAAAACTTATAAATACCATTGCTGCTTCAAGGCAAACAACTTTCACTTTAACCAATCGTAATGAAATTAATTTGTGCACAAAAAGTGTAAAAAGTAGGCTATTATAGGCATGGGGGTTATTTTAATAAGATACGTGGTTATAGTCACGTATGATTGGTTTTCCTTGTTATGGTTTATGCCATACTTTACTATCCTTCTGAGAAATCGGGGATTATTATAAAAAGCTATTTTCGATATACTCAAAATCTGATAAAGATTACCTTTATCTCCGACTTGCCCGCCCTTCTTGAAACTTGAACTTGATTTCCTTGGGTCATATTTTATAGGCGTTTTAGTAACGGCCAATAATCTTTTCTATATTATCTATTCAATAAATATAGCCTTTACTTTGGGTGAATGTAGCTTTCTAATGGTGAAGGAATGTTGGGAATCGGCCCAGCTTTTGAGTTAATTCATCATACACACACACACACACAGTATATGAATCTTTCCTCCTCTTTATAATATTAGTGCAGAAGTGTAGATGTAGATAATCTTACATTAAGAACAATAGAAATATCTTTACAATCCCAGAGGTCCTTCCTCTAAAATAAGGTGGTAAGACCTTAGTCAACCATGCTGGCTAAATGCAATGATAACCACGATGTTTCCTTTCACTGCCTTTAATTAAGTACATAAATGAACTGTTGAAGCCATAGCAACTTAAGCTCCCATTTTAGCTATCAAAGAAAGCAACTGTGCAGTTAGTTCTTTTACAAAAAAATATCCGTTAACCCGTGGTTGGGTTATTGAAAAAACCCAGATGATAAACGATAAGTGATGGGTTTGACCGAACAACTTCCTAGATGCCAAGGTTATCTAACGAGTTCAATTGTTCCCAAACACGCATTATCTACACTATTCGTTTAATAAATAAAGTAGGTACCTAACTGTTCCCGGGTTGGGATCCTGGACTTTCCAAAAAATCTGTTACTGGGTTTTACTGTTAAGAAATTACTCAGAAACTGCCACGGAGTCAGGAAGATCGCGGTGATATACTGTAGAGATAGGTTTTCGTCAGTTTGCTGCATAGAGCGTTGCGAATAATGCCAGTTATAGAAAGTACGCAGTAAGCTACTGCATCCAAAAATCGGACTGCCTGACTTTGTGTATACTAGATCTCTCCAGTCAACAGAACAGCATGGCGATGGCAACTGACAAACTAAGTGATTGATTTGGTTGTTTGTTCGTTGTAGCAGAGACTTTGGCTTCCCTTTCGCTTTCCATTAGGCCATGGGAGGCCAACCCGCCTGCCAAGCGGTTCGATTATGGGTAAAGCCTCCGTGGTGTTTGCCCAAAGTGACGAACCACTCGAGAGGCCTATGTCTAGCAGTGGACTGCAATAGGCTGATGATGATGATGAGGCCGCTATGCTGTGCTATGTAGGTAGTATATTCGATTAGAAATACTTTATTAGGTACCTACACTACACAAGAAAATACACATTTTTTTTTATAAGATGAGCTTTTAGGATGACCTCACTCCACCTGATGGTAAGCGGTCGTGAGGTCCAAAAGTTAGGTCGACAGGCACAATAGAACAAACCCATTGCGCTTGTCGCCCTCATTCTAAAGGCCAACTGAGATGCCGTTTCACGCCCCGCCTAAAGAACCCAGGATTGTAAGAGGAAGGAAACACACAAGCTGGATGGGCATTCCATGCCTTAATGGCACGGCACATTTTACAAAGCTTCAAACTATAGGTAAAAATAAAAATAAATTGAACTTATGTTATAAGGTGGTTACATTACAAGCTATTTTGGGTATTCTCCTTATAATTGGCCGCTGTGTTTGAAATTCGGTTGGGAGAGTATCAGATATTTTTATAAACGTTGCTAATAAAAATGCTCTAGCCCAAACAAAATGTTTACTATCCGAATTTATTTATAACGCGACAAACATCGTAACATTGACCTAATTTCAAATTGTTTCCAGTTTAGCAACGGTGTGAATAAAACTGTTTCAAAGCAGACATTTTCATTTCCATGAATAAGAAATTTTTATTCATGGGAAGGAAAATTTTTGTTTATTTATTCAATGAATTCTCTTGTATGTTGGTAAAGGAAGTCTTTTGTACAAGATCTTTGTCGGGTCGTTTTAACAGAATAGTGTTTTTTTTTTATTTAAGTTGTTATTAACTACCTATACCAAGAGTTATTCCAACTAATCCAATCCTCTCCTTTCCTTTCCACTCCCGAACAACTAGTGCTGGACAGAGTTGCCATCCGTATATCATTAAGACCAGGTTTAGTTCCACATTTCACATTTCACCGACGTCATCATCCTCTTAGCGTTGTCCCGGTTTGTGCCATTAGGCCCAGGGTCCGCTTTGACCATGATCCTAGATTTAGCGAGTCTGGTTATTACATTGAAGCGACTGCCATCTGACCTTCGTAACCCTCAGAAAGGGGAACCAGACAAATTTGGATCATGGTTACACATTCAGAATTAAACTGGATGTGCAGGTTTCCTCACGATGTTTTCCTTCACCGCTAAGTTAGTGGTATAATTCCGCACATAGATTTTTGCAAATCCAGAGGTGCGTGCCCCGCGCGTTTTCGAACCGACGACCTCACGTGTATGAAGCGACGATCTTACCACTAGGCTACCACGGCGCTTCCTAGGCCACGGCGCTCCGACATATTTCACCGACGTGCCATACTATAATTATGCCACTAGTCACCAGAAATTAAGCCCTAGGCCTACATTCGTAGTCATCATTTTGTTTCTCATAAAAATGTCAAATATCCGGTGTTTCGTGACCAAAGTCCAGCGCATTTTTTACAGCTAAACAGCAACCGCAAATGAACAATTTAGGTAGGTATTCTTATATGGAATTCTTTTTTCTTCCAAATAATTTGGTTTTAACGTACGTATTAAATGTCGTAGATTAATAATTAATAGGTTGGACGCAGGGAATTACCGAGTAATCAGAATTTAAGTATCTACAGGTATATAGTGGATATTGAAATACCTCATCTTATCACGGAAGCTATTTATTCTATGTTTTTATGTGTAAATGGCTAGCGCTTGACCTCGCCTCATGAAGCGACTTAAGAGCATACGATGGAGGTAAAATGCTTCTGTCTAATCACGGAACGTGATCGAAAATTCTACTACCGACTTAAAAGCTGTAACGTAAGTCTCATAAAATAAGAGACTTCTTTTTAGAAGTCTCTTTTTATCTGTATCCATCCATATCTATAGAATACCGCAGCCAAATGACCTCAGGGTCGTGTTTCTGCCGGCAAGTAGGGTTTCCGGAGCTCGTGCGGTGTTAAGGTTGGGCCGGCATGGCGGTGGCAACTGACAGGTAACTGACTAGTTTATTGACCGTTGTCACAGCGACTTGGGCTTCTTTTTCGCGTTCCATCAAGTGCAGGGAAGCCATTATGTCGATATACTATAAAAAAAATCCAAGATATCGAGGTACTTGTTCGTGAGGGGTGTCTATGTGTCCACTCATCCTGTGAGTATCGTAGGAGACCTCAGAAGGCAGGGGAAAGCTGAATACCAGCGCTTCCGAAGACGCGCTCCCGCGACAGCATCAGCTGAGGTTTGTCCTTTTGTCTGCCTGTACGACTATGTAATTGTCTATGTAGTGATGATAACTGAGAAGACAGTAAATAAATTCTTATTTATAACTAGCTGTGCCGGCGGCGTCGCACGCGTGGCTTTCAAAAATAACAGACTTCCATAAAATGGTACCTAAATTTTAAGTTAGACCTCTAGCAATACATTGGTGAAAACCGCTTTTAATTCCATGCATTAGTTTTCGCGTGAGGCGCAATCAAACATGTAGATAAAATTTTCTCCCGTTTCCCACACACTTCCCGTCACTGCTCTGCTCCTATTGACTGTAGCGTAATGAAAAGTATACTATAACCTGCCCAGGAGTATGAAGAATATTCGTACCAAGTTTCGTTAAAATCCGTCCAGTAGTTTTTTTTTCTATAACGAACATACAGACAAAAATTTTACTGATTGCATTTTTGGCATCAGTATCGATCACTAATCACCCCCTGATAGTTATTTTGATGTACAGAATTGACCTCTCTACAGATTTATTATAAGTATAGAAGATAACCGAAACGGACAGCAGCGTTAACTTTGGTACTAATAAAACTTACTACTATCACCAATCCGTCTGGGAGGTCATGTCTGGCTAACCTATGTTTTCTGCTTTAGGCTGATGATGAGTGAAATATATACCCAAACCAAACTATGATAATTTGTCGAGAATCGTTAGGATTGTAAGTATATAAACTATGGCCGACCACCACAATAGCGTGATGACATGTAATTTTGTAATTCGCTTCTCACGAAGTAACGTACTCTTTTGCGTAGTTTACGCCAAGATCCAAGACCGAATCGTCAGTTTTTATCTTTTACGGCTTAACACGTCTTAACATTATGGTAAACAAAGTTGTTCCTTTAATAGCAAATTCGGTTATATAAAGTCGGTTATTTTTAAAACCGCTATCTACTTTTAAACAATGGGCTAAATCGATAGATTAATTAGCCCTTGAGAAAGTATAGCTATGTTTTATTGTTACGAAATAGGCGACGAAAGTTTTATAAAGAAGGTCTTATAGGTACCGAAAATAGAACAATGAAGCTTTACGTTTACCTGCTCTTATACAGATCATTATAAATAAACTTTTGTTCACCTTGCTCGATAAAGGCTGTGTGTGAGATGAAATTGACTCAAGAAAAGCCGCAAGCAAAACCTTGTAGCGACAGTTTTAAAATTTACGAAATAACCCAGCAGGATGTAATGAATTTGAGATAAAAACACACAGTTTGTCACATCTTAATGATCATTAGAGGGGTGAGACATTAGAGATGATCGATTTTTAATGCAAAGCAAGATAGATAACAAATTGTTTAACGTGTCACCTTCAATCAGGTCAGATGCCTATAAAGTACCTACATACTCGTAGTTTGTTTGTTAGATAACGCTATTCAGGAATTTTAGACAAAGTTGATATTCTATTGTGTCGCGACCGAAGAGCGTTCTGATTTGCTCCCTTTCAAATAAATGTAAAGGAAATTGATGCCCAAACAGCGAGAATATTTTCCAGAAAATATATTGATAATTTTTCAATTTCATTCATGAATTGAAAAATTCAGAACTTCCGGTAAAATTATTGTTTTGAGCTCCAGGTGTGCCTTTAAAACTACGAAAAAAATGTGTAGTCACAGACCTGTATTATATAGGTTCGCTACTTTACCTCTCGGTATAGAATTATCTGTAGAAGTGGTACCTTCCCGACCCCAAACTAACCCGCAACCGGTCGCCCCTCTTCTCAAAATGTCGTCCGTAGGGACCCTGCAATGCCCTAAGTTTTTTTTTTTTTTTAATTTATTTATTGGCTAAACATTACATTAATATATCAAATTAATACAGTATTCGAAAACCACTGAGGTTTATATTGATACTGCTGATGTTCGCATCTACACAGTGAGTGAAATAATTATTAAAATTTAAAGAACTAGGTTATACAATCAATTATTTAACTCAGGGTTTGGTTTGAGTTGAGTCAATAAGTACGCTTTCAATTTATTTTTAATATTACTCGGTGTGATATTCTCACGAAGATTTTCGGGTAGTTCGTTAATAAGTCGCGGAGCGAGGTAGGCCGCGGTGCGCTGCCCGTACGAGTTGCTCGCGCGGCCAGTGACGAGCCGGCCCGCCGCCACATTCGAGATCTGAGCCCCACTAGGGGGCACCCTTAGCCGTGTTGCTTAGCATACCTAGGCATGAGAGCCTTCTGCTCCCCCAAGAGCCCGGTGATAATGACAAGGCCACCTTGACTCTCATCGTAATCTTTAGAAAAAAAGTGGTAGGTACTTACTAGTACCTTCTAACATACCTAACCACCTATATGAGACAGGCATGTATATAGGTGGCATATAGCAAAGTAAATTGATGTGGTCACAGTTCGCCAGATCATCGAGTTACGAATAAAAATGTAATTACTATTATAAGTCTGTTTCCACACTATATTATCCCTATTGTGGGAATAGTATGAAGGTGACAAAGTGGTATATGACACGCAATAATCCAGTGAATTCATAGAATTTTATTTCATTTTCATTTAAGTAGGTCGATCTAGGTTGTCAGGTACTGTAGGTCCTATACTGTAGGTGTATCTGTGTGACCGACGCAAGGCGATGACTCAAGCACAGGCAGAAGCAATAACTAGTCTCCACCAAGGTTGTTTAAAAGAGACTGCAAAATTTCTTAGATACCATGTATGTTAATCGATTTAGGAGAAGCTTATGTCTAGCAGTGAACTGCAAAGGTCTGTTGATTGATTGATCATCGATTTTTCTGGCTATATCTGTGCTATGCTATACATTTCTTACAAAATACGTCAATTTGCACGACGTTGCTCTTATCTTTAGAATACTTCCTTTACCTGAAAGTTGTCTGAAAGTTCTGCTGTTTATCACTACCGCTTAAATTGGACTTCCAGATGTCTGCAATACTTTTTTCTGTATTTTTTTTGGATTTTGTGCTATAAAGAGTATTGTTTTAGACAGATAGATATATCTGATAGGTATAAGATTAACTTAATTGTCTTGGTTTGCCGGTGCCCGTCGAACAATACTTTGTTTATTGTGTCTGGTTTCACGGCACTTATAGGCTTAATCACCTCAGGATAGCTGGCCTCTACTTTCCATCACAATATAACTTTTCTTCAAATGTACAAGATCTTGGTATACTTACTTAGTTTTGTTATAATTCATAGGTGACTACCAACGTGTTCTAAGTTATTATTGCAACATACAGCAAATACAAAAGAAGAAAACTTACTTAACTACACGATTACCTTAGGTATTATGTAATTGAGTATTTTTCCATCCTATAAATGAGATGAAATAAAAAGCTACTTACATTGGGATCTGGTAAATGTATTCAAATATGTCTGATATTTATTATTACAAAGTGTAAAGTTACGCAGGCTAATTGTCTTTTCATGAGGAAATTTACTGCAAACACAAAAAATGTCATTGATGGTTTAACGTAACCATCCGCAACCTCCTCTACGAATAATGTTGTGAAACAGTCGAGTTGCCGAATCGTGTATTAATATTTAAAAGTCACTTTTGATGAAGGACTGATTACCAGCCGTATTCACAAACGTTACTGGGCGTCGCGCGAACGCAAAGTAGTTTGTGAATACGGCCGCAAGTCTTTATGCACCTAAAATAAAAAATACCTAGGTACAAATATTGTCATGCAGGTTATTAAAACTGCTACTAAAAACTTTTCTGTTCCAGTTTTTCTCATCAACTTTTAGCTATGGTCGGTTTCTTTCCATCTGACATAATATGCCATTAAGAATTTAAAAAAAGGAGTTTGAACATTCGGAAAGAAACGGATAATATCATAAATAAACAAAGTTTTCTCGATTAAAGTAAAGATTTTTTAGGTTACATTGCATAAAATTATTTATATTGCTAAGTATTTTATCTTATTAACAACGTAACAGTTAATTTCATCAGTTTCACATCACTATCGTCTACACAATAAGATTAGTTAGGGCTTTTTATAAGCAAAAATACTTCGTGAGGTCAATGATGTTTTTAGAGGAGTATATTTATTAGCAAGCGAGATTTTTCTGGGACTTTTTGACAGCTGACGTGACCTATGGTTTAAACTCTTTGATTAAATATTTGTTGTTGTGCCTAAGCCTTTAAGCGGATTACATTTTTTTATCGCAGTTAAATTGTTAAACTCATCAGTTATCATCAACTAAACTATACGTATAAAATATTTTAACTGTATGCACGTTTAAGTATGTCTAATTAAAAGCTTTTAAGCAGATTTATATGAAACATTTTTCTTCTTTCCTAACTGGGTTTGTTTCAGCAAATTTTTGAAACAGCTTTTTACAGTATCCACTCTCATTTTTGGAAAAAGTTGTTACCCATTCACTCACCACTACTGGTAAAATAATAAAGGATCTGCGCCAAAAATGGATATTAGTCCTCCCCAGACCAGGGGCGATTGTAAGCTTTTTAAGCAGATTTATATTTAACATTTTTCGTCTTTCCTCACTGGGCTTGTTTCAGCAAATTTTTGAAACAGCTTTTTACAGTATCCACTCTAATTTTTGGAAAAAGTTGTTACCCATTCACTCACCACTACTGGTAAAATAATGAAGGATCTGCGCCAAAAATGGATATTAGTCCTCCCCAGACCAGGGGCGTCGACTCTTCTCATCTTTTGGCCAAGGCAGGTAGGAATCACTGCAAGTTAGCGGCTGCTGGCGACTCAAGCTTAGTGTGTACGCTCTCCCATTCTGGGAGTTAGGAGTCCAACACATCACGTTGAACTCCACTAACGCATTCCCCTATAGAAAAAAACGGGGGCTGAGAGGTAGGGCATAGCGAATCTTCGCTCGTATTGAGCTGCCCGTCCGCGGAAGGACCTCCACCCTATAGAATACCGCAGCCAAATGACCTCCGGGTCGTGTTTCTGCTGGTGAGTAGGGTCTCCGGAGCTCGTGGGGGGTTAGGGTTGGGCCGGCATGGCAGTGGCAACTGACAGGTAACTAACCAGCGACTTGCCAGTTGTCACAGCGACTTGGGCTTCTCTTTGGCTTTCCATCAGGCGCAGGGAAGCCATTATGTCGAGCTAGTAAAAAAAAAAAATCGGACTAGTTAGCCTATCATACTTTTAACTGCTGACTAGCCGTACCGTAAGTGTCCACCACCTTTAAGTATGAAATAACGGGAAGGACGCACAGAGAGACAGAGAGACGCCTTCTTGTTCCTTAGTTAAAGCTAGCTTTATAAAATTGCTACTTACTGAATCCCAGACACAGAGCGGGCGAGTTGCGGTCGACTAATATCAAGATCTGCATCGTGGCCAGAAACACGAAGCCCACGAACAGACAGACGAGATACGCCAGCAGCACGCGCCCGTGGAGGTTCCGTAGCTCTGGCAGGAACGCGTACACAGCACACGTGGCCAGGATGAACACACACGAGATCAGCATGCCTGGAAGTAACCATGTTTGGAAGTTCAAATTGACTCAATTGGTAGTGACCTCTGCCTCGTGAGCCAAGGGTCGTGGGTTCGATCCCCACACATTACAAGCATTTGTGTGCTCATGTTCATTCATGTCTGTATTGGTTTGGGTGTTTTCTATGTAATATGTATTTATTTACAAAAAAAATCTATCTAAGTAAGTTTATCAGTTGTCTAGTACCCATAGTACAAGCTTCGGCTTAGTTTGGGGCTAGATGGCGCTGTGTGGCCCAGCGTGGCATGTCTTGGGTTATTTAAATTTAATTAATGTTTTTCACACATGCCACGATAGGCCACACATCGCCATCTAGCCCCAAATGAAGCCGAAGCTTGTAGGTAGGTAGTATGGGTACTAAATGATAAATTTACTCCGAAACTTTACTTTTGTTAGTAAATAAACACATATTATACATAGTAAGCTCCATAATTGGGTGGCTTTACACCATTCGTCATCATCATTAGCCAATCGCAGTCCAATGCAGGACAAAGCCCTTTCCAGTTGTTCGCCACTTTGGTCAAACTGCTGGCTGCTGCTAAAACTCTTGTTAATCAGTAAATTCATAACCCATTCTATCAACAATGGCTACTCAAACAAAATCAACTACAAAATCGCATCAAAATCCGTTCATTTGTTTGACGGCTGTGAAAAGATGTCTAGAGATTTTGCCAAACCTCATAAATGGTGGTATCTTCATAGGTAATTTATTTTTCATATAAAAAAAATACAAACGTAGGTCATTACTTACAAGTAGCAGTCTGTACATAATGTTCTTCCTGCGCGTCTTCCGCGTGGCAGATCAGAGCGTCCAGGCGAACCGTGACAGCACCAGTGTCGTTCTCGAACACGAACGTGTCCACGCAGTACCGGTCCGGCTTGAAGATCATGAACGGTACCGGCTGTTGGGGGAACTCCGTGTAGAGCGTGCCATCCTGTGAAAAAAAAAATTAGCCATTTAAATTTTGCTGCTAAGGTACCTACACCCTCACACGTAAATTGTATAATCTCTACATACTATAAAAGAGAGGTAGGGCATAGCGAATCTTCGCTCGAATTGAGCCGCCCGTCCGGGGAAGGACCTCCACCCTATAGAATACCGCAGTCAAATGACCTCTGAGTCGTGTTTCTGACGGTGAGTAGGGTTTCCGGAGCTCGTGGGGGGTTGGGGTTGGGCCGGCATGGCGGTGGCAACTGACAGGTAACTGACCAGTTACTTGCCCGTTGTCACAGCGACTTGGGCTTCTCTTTCGCTTTCCACCAGGCGTAGGGAAGCCATTATGTCGAACCATTATAAAAAAAAAAAAAAACAAAGTCACTTTTGGTGTCTGTCTGTCTCTGTGTATACTTAGATCTTTAAAAGTATAGAGTGATTCAAGAGGACGGTTTCTAAAGAGTTTTTGAAGCGATTCGCTTGTAATTATTTTTATGCAAGTGGCGGCAGACGAGAAAATGTGATGCCGAATGGCAAAGCAGTCAACACCGCCCATGGACACTGCAACTCGGATCGAGTTCAAGGATCGCTGTCGGTCTTTTAAATAGGGTAGGTACGTTACTTGAAGGGTCGCAAAAAGTTGGTCCAGAAAACCGATGCGCAAGACAAGAAATTCCTCATAAAGCGTACCTACAGTGAAAGATCGCCAACCATCGAGATGATGAGGATGGAATTGCAATCGCTAATTTAAAAAGCTTATTATAAGTCTGTATGAATAAAGTTATTTTCTATTATGTATATTCTTTTCTAGTACTGGTAACTTTTGCTTTTCGAATGCACAGGTTTTTATGTATCACCGAAAGCTCCCCAAATTCTTACCATATGTAGTGTAGGTACATTGTTAATTTAATAAAACTATCCAAGGTCGGCATTTATAGATGTTATACTTTATAGTATCAAGTTTACAATAACCGCAACATAAATTGTGCGGTAGTAATTATAAGTTATTAAAGTCTATAAATACGAACCTAATTTATTCAGTGACGTCATAATTCCTATTGAATGTGGACTAGAATCCATTGATGCGATGCAGAATGCCATATATTTCAAAAATTATATCATTACTTACCTATTTAACGTCTCTTTAGGATTTTATCTCAAGATGACAAGAATTACTTACGAATGACGTCATAATAATAATTAAAACAACGCAGGCGCCGGCGCCTGTGAGTTAATAAATGTAAATTAACTATATCAGAAATTATTTAGACAAAAACAAATGTTATATAGCCACCGTTTTCAAAAGATATTGATTACTTCGCGTACAAAATACTTGGGCAGTTCTATCTTTGACGCGTAGTTAAAACATGAGACTCGTCAGTCTTTATGTATATTAGTAGAGCGCGTAGACCTACAATAAATCTAAGGTCATTATCATAATAGTAAAGTAGATTTTGAGAAACTCAAGTAATAGTAGGCATTAACAATACTATGTAGTTAATAAATCTCTTTTATTAGTTAATTAAACACTAACTAATCACCGCAGTGATTATATCAAGTACTGCAAAGCCATTATAATAATTAGGTACAGTTACGCTAAAATGTACTTATATCATGGCTGCCCCATAGCATCTGTGCCCATAGATCATTTTTATTTATACAAAAAGGCGTTTTTATATAAATAAATAAATAATAATTAAATAACCCAAAGACATGCCACGCTGGGCCACACAGCGCCGTCTAGCCCCAAACTAAGCCGAAGCTTGCTATGGGTACTGGACAACTGATAAACATACTTAGATACTTTTTGTTTTGTAAATAAATACATATTATACATAGAAAACACCCAGACCAATAGAAATAGACATGTTCATGAACACAAATGTTTGAACTGTGCGGGGGTCTAACCCACGACCCTTGGCTCAGAAGACAGAGGTCACTACCAAATGAGCCATCGAGCCAGTCGTGGTGTATGGGATTCACACGTACATATACAAGGACATATCCACTAAACCCCACTGAACCACTAAATTATCTGGTTTACAGCCATCGTTTCATGGGAACATTAATAGAAAAAAGGTTGATACTCTGGCACACCAAAAAGTCGTCTTCGAAATAGGCACAGTTTGGGTACAATTTGGGGGTATGAGCGATCTCATATAAAGATCAGGTTTAAGTAGAGGATAGCAAGAATGTAAGCATTGTTATTCCTTAGTTATATACCTATCTATATTGAATTTTGGACAATTCGGGGGCACGATGTTAACACTACATACTTATCATAATTAGTAAATATTTGTGTAGGTATAATGTACTATCAATTTAATTTTATCACCTCGGCATATTTTGTCAACTTTATGTCTCAATGTCTTGATAAAGTTAGCTAGACTGATGGGAAATGATGAGTGATCTTGAACAAATGGAGTACTGGTAGCTTATTAAGGATCGGCCTTTTGCAAGTGGTAGTTTCAACTTAAACATGTACAATTGTACAGTCCAAAGGAATAAAATATAATACCTACTACAGAATCGTCTCCCGATAATAAATGACATTATGACATAAATCGTGAAAATGTACAACTTCACAATCAGCACATATATGCTGTGAAGTGCCTATAGCCTGAATAGTGAAAACGAAAAGAAAAATGTCCTCTCAGATAACCAGATATTTCTAAGGAATTAATAAATATATATCAGACTAGCTTTCCGCCAGCGACTTCGTCCGCGTAAAGTTTTTTTTTCCAAAGTGGATAATGTAGCTTTCGAATGGTGAAAGAATTTTTAAAAACGGTCCAGTAGTTTTTGAGCCTATTCATTACAACCAAACAAACAAAGTTTTCCTCTTTATAATATTAGTGTAGACAACATCACATACATTGCTCCGATCCCAAAGTAAATAGCTTAAGCACTTGTGTTATGGGTATCAGAACAACGAGGGTACCACAAATAAATACTTAAATACAATATAAACACCCCGACACGGAACAAACACAAGTGTTCATCACACGAATGTTTGTCCCGGGTAGGAATCGAACCCACGACCCTTGTTTCAGAAGGCAGGGGTCACTACCAATTGAGCCACCGATTCAGTCTAAAATCGAATAAATTGTATTGCGCGTACGCTACGTCGTCGCGTCATTTGGACATTCCACCTTTATGTCTTATCAATAACTTTAAAGCTTTGAAACTCGTACGTATAATAGAAAAGGTATTTTAAAAATTCGTCGATAATGGTGTAAGTGGACGATAAAGCTTTCAATAACTCCAAAGGCATGCAAAGAAACGATTTGTTAAACATTATGAATGAACTACCTATAGCTTTGTTAACACTTACTAATATAGACACCATTAAAATGTCTGTCGATGTACTGATCTGCTCGTAAAATCTCCGATGTTTTGAGTGCTGTGAGATCATATACAAAGGCACCACTCAAATGTTTATGTGTGCCTAATAATTTTTCATGATCAACGCCCTCACACAATTGATTCGTTGAGAGGTATCGGTTAGTCATCTCTAGTTATTCTTTATTAGCGTCGTCTAGACTGTAGTCATTTGTTTCATTGTTAAATTCTTCTAAGAAACCATTCTTCTTGCTTGCTTACTAACTTAATTTTAAGTCGCTTGTATACCTACTATTTACCGAACCTACTTGCCCAACGTAGCGATTAAGGGTAAAGCCAGATGTATGATCAAAGTGGCGAACAACTGGAGACCTATGCAGTGCTACAGGCTGATGATGATTATGTATACTAAAAATATTATATGGACGATCGTCAGCAAAAAAATATTTTTCTGTTTTATTTTTGTTTAAGGGCGCTTTTCCACCAGAGATGTGCTAAGCTAGGAAACTACTTAACAGTTTTCTTTGATCCTAAGCTATGGAGCGGGATGAGTAGTATATGCGTTACGGAGTTTCGATTTCGCAAGGATATTGCTAGGCTAAGCTTAACCGCCTACTTCTACGACACCAAAATTACTTTGACTACCAAAGACGACTAAGGGAATATCAGGAAACGGACAGCAGCGTTTATCTGGGTAGAAACAAAACCTACTGCGGTCACCAAGCCGCCTACGACGCGTGGCGACTAAAGCAACTCCCTTCAAATGATAATTGTCATTGTGGGAGGCCTATGTCCAGCAGTGGACGTTTTCCGGCTAATGTTGAAGCCTAAGCGCGAACGATACGAAGGGTCTGGATTCCATTCCAGGTCGAATAAACTTAGAAAATTCACTTTTCCATGTTGTATCGATATGCGTGCTCTGGGAGACGCCCCCACTGATGTTCACAGTACAAGGGAAAGCCTTAATTCGAGACCAGTTGGTTCCCGTCAATTGTCAGGCGCAAATTTTATATGATTGATAATTTATAATAGGTTGATCACCTACCAACCTATCCTAAATTCTATATAATAGTTTAAAAAAACTAAATGCTAGACATTGAAACCACTAATCACCTTAAAGTTTTCCTTATACTTAGCTACCAAATGATAATGGCGTCTCTTAGAACACCCACATTCATTTTATTTGAATAAGAATAGTACCCTTTTGTACATATAAATTTTTGATGTTTTCAATTACGAGTACGTAGGTACTCCTAGAAGACGGTTTGAAACAAGTACGTTTTAAATAAAATAGGAACTGGTCCTGGTGGTTAAATTATCGTTCGAATTGGAAATGGGCTCTTTAGAAAATTTTAATCTTCCGTCCAAGAGATCAGAACCATACCTATTTAACTATGCGACCAAATGAGCACCCTAAAACATACATTTATAATAGAATAGAAAATACTTATTTAGCGTTGTAGTATTTACAACAACTATTACCTCTCTCAACAAAACATCAGCAGCGGTCAACCTCTTGATCCTCAATTTGGCGTCGGGCGTACAATTCACCATTCCAGTGACGAAACTGAACCTGTCCTCTGCATCTTCACCAGTCAACGATTTGCTCTTATCCGTCAAAGGCACATGAAACCTCTCGGCTATCTTCACACACTCCTTCTTCTTTATATGATACCCGTAGCCGAAATCGCAGCATTTTCTGATGCATATTTTGCTCGTATTAACACAGGTCCTGCAGCCTCTGTATGTACCAGTTTCTGGATTGTAAATATACTTGTTCTGTGAATAGTCAACACCGCGAACGTTTATCACTTGCTTCGAGTTTTTGCTTTCCGCAAACTTTGTAATATCGTCACTATTCGATTCGTTACAGACATCTTGAGATAACGCGTTTGTCACAAGAAATAACACCAAAGTGAGTCTGAACATTTTCACGCACTTTTTCGTTGATCAACTAACGGAGGTTTATTTTTGTCCGAACGGTCGTCGTCGGTCCGTCGTCGACGACAATCACACTACAACTGAATAGTAAATTCGTCGTCGGGTTATTAGTCAATGAGGGAATTCCGTGCTTAATTAACCGTGTCGTTAAGTTGCACGATGGTTTGTCAGTACTAAGGGCAAGGTAAACAATTGTGGTCTTGTAAACCAATTTACCACAATCAAAGTTAATGCCTAATTCTGCGCAATGATCCGTCATTCGACTTTGGGAGACGTTTACAAGGTTCAACGTTAACCTAAATATTCATTTGTTTCTCTTTTGCTCGCATTAAAATATTTATGAATGAATGACACATCCGTACATCCAGTTTCTACCTATGAATGGATTTTCCTTAACAAAACGCTAAATGTAGCCAATGTATCAAAGCATTTCACTATTCGCATGGATTTTAAAGTTGTTTTTGCTAGTTTTTTATGTTTCTCCAACGAAATACAACTTTGTTCCAACGAAATAAATTATTTATTGACGTACAATTTACAATTTTAAAATAGTATGTTCATTCATAAATTTGATAGTAACTTTTCTATTTAGGTCAGTATGTTTATGCTAATACAGTTTTATTTAATCTAATTCTTTTAAATATTCTATCTAAAAGTTGTCTACAAGAGATTGCTTATTACGTCAGCACAACAGATGTTTATTAATATCTAGTTGTTAATTCAACTGTATGGTGTACAATCTATCTATGAGGCCTTCCGCTCCCCCAATAGCCCGGTGATGATGACAAGGACAAGAATTTATGACTAACTTCTTGTCTCGCGCATAGGTTTTTTGGAACCAACTTTCAGCGGCAGTCTTTCCGAACAGCTACGACTTAAGAAACGAGCGTATTCCTATTTAAAAGGCCGGCAGCGACCCCAGAACTCAATTTGAGTTGCGGGTGTCCAAGGGCGGTGACGATTGCTAACCATCAGGCATCATCACACTTGCTCGTCTGCCGCCTCTTGCATAAAAAAGCCGCCTTGGCTATCATCGTAGTAATTTAGGAAAAGAGATGGGGCGGTGATTTGTATTTTTTGCCGTCATTGCACAAAAAAAAACCATATGAAAATAAATATGTCAAATGTACGTTTTATTATGCTCACGCCGTCTGAAGGACGTTTCACCAATCAAACGCTAAATTTTAAATGGTCATAATAACAAAAAAATGGTCCAGTATGTTGTTTACGAATATTTAGTTACGGTCCGATTACAACAGTCGGAAACCGGTTTATATTCGATTCCACTCGGAAATTATAAACATCACTTGACGATGGTACGTATTTACAAGTCTGGTCGACTTTTAAGGTTGTGAAAGTCTATATATAGAAGTGTCTCGGATATAAATCAATCGTTTATTTTTATATCGTTTCTCAAACGTAGGTTGCCCATTGTATTACGAACCAGATGTCTTGCGGATATACGGCGAAAAGATACCGTTACCTATATGGTGTAAGTTCCAAAGACTCACACAGCGTTTCGCCTCTACCTTCATAGTACGAACGGCTAAGCTATGGAACTCTTGGCACCTTGTTCTCTGAGAGATATAATCTTCCGATGTTCAAGGCGAGAGTGAACCGTTTTTTCTGGGTGAGCTGAGCGCGTTCCATCGCAACCCCATTCTGAATAAAAAAAAAGATGATTCGTTTCCCAGAACACCCAGCTCCTAAACAATGTAAAGAGTTCACTAGGTACCTAAATTGACTCGACCTCTTTGGGTCGTCTGTGTTACACCTAACTACAACATTGCGCCAATGTAGTCGGCAAATACGAGTATATCGTTTCCTCTTTAAATATATAACTTCACTTATAATAAATCTGTAGAGAAGTCAATTCTGTACATGAAACATATTTTCAAAATAACTATCAGGGGGTGATTAGTGATCGATACTGATGCCAAAAATGCAATCAGTAAAATTTTTGTCTGTCTGTATGTTCGTAATAGAAAAAAAAACTTCTGGACGGATTTTGACGAAACTTGGTACGATTATTCTTCATACTCCTGGGCAGGTTATACTTAGTATACTTTTCATCACGCTACAATCAATTAGAGCAGAGCAGTGACGGGAAGTGTTGGGAAAACGGGAGAAAATTTTACCAGTATGTTTGATCGCGCATCACGCGAATACTATTGCATGGAATTAAAGGTGGTTGGCACCAATATATTGCTAGAGGTCTAACTTAAAATTTAGGTACCATTTTATGGAAGTCCGTTATTTTTGAGACCCGATATCCACGCGTGCGACGCCGCCGGCACAGCTACTATATAAATAATAGCCAGAAAAGTACTCATTAAGCCGATTATATAAACTTTGCCGCTTTCACAAGTTGCTGCTAAACTTTCTGATAAACACAGAACAAGCAAAGCTTTTAAAATCAATTTATCAGATGGTTAACTTCCAAATAGGCTGACAAAAACCTCCTCTTATTAAAAAACAACAATAATTGATGTAACCGGACCTAAGTAAAAATATAAGAAGTGGAGGAGATTGTGTAGGAAAGCGGATGCTGGTGCTAGGTAATCATCATCATCAGTTTCAGCATCTCACAGTCCACTGCTAATTGACTGACTGATCCTGGGCTTCTCGCATCCAGCACTTGCCAGCCATTGGGCGCAAATCGTCACCCCACCTTGCGTCCTACGTATTCCGAGAAGCGGCATCCACTCCAGAACTCGTATACCCCAACGGTTATCGGTTCTGCGGCTGATATGACCAGCTCAAGCCACTTCAGCTTACTAAATCTGGTGAGCTATGTCGATGATTTTGGTTTTCTATCGGATCACCTCATTACGGATCAGATAGCGCAGAGAGATACTCATTCCCATTGTTATTATTTTGAACATAATAATGAAGCCATAGGTAGATAAAAACCTAAAAAACGTAGACGTGCTTGTGAGAACGTTCAACGAATACTAATTACCAATAGCAGTTAGAAACCAATATATAGGTCTATAGATAAGTAATAATGATAGGACAAATTCATATACACTACAGAAGCCACACTTACGGTAACTGGTTATACAAACAAGTTGTGAGCGGTAAGGGAAAATCCGAGCTGTTAAAATATGTAGGTACCTAGTAGTTACATATGATTTGTAAGTATAGATAATGTTGCAGTTATTGGTAAGATCTGAGTGAACGGCTCGCGAAGGTAAGATGTACCGAACGAGTATCTAATTTCTTAGTGCGTACGTTATGGAACTCTTTGCCGGACTCTTTGTTCCCAAAGGCGTATAATCTTTAGGTGTTCAAGGTGAGAAGGCCCGGGCCTAGGGCGGCCAGATATTAAGGGCGGCAAATCGTGCCAAAAAATCACACCACAAAACCTAATAAAACCAATTTTAAATGTTTTATTTAAATGTCCCATCATCCCTGAAATCTCTAAAAAAATAATATAAATTAGACTTATTCGCTAGGCTTTAGTAAAACAATTTTCTGAATCAATTAAAAGTGGGAATAAAGTAAATTCATGTTTATGTCCTTAGTCTATAATGATGGGTACTGAGAAAGGGGCGGCATATGGCCTAGAGCCTAGAGCGGCTAGGGCTGCACATCCGCCACTGGTAACAGTGGCGGCGCTAGGCGTCGGCGACGTCGGCGACCGCCGACGGCCTCGCTCCTGTGGGGCCTCGCAAAAAGTTTAAAAATGCTAAATTTTAAAGGTGTAGTTATTATTCGTATATACCTATTTTCGTACGCGTGAGTAGTATTTGGCCAGAGCCGCTCTAGGTGGTCTGGCAACACCACTGGTAAGTGGAGTGTGGGCAACACTATGAAAGTCAGACTGCCGCGCGTGAGAGTCGGGGAATCCCCGAGTAGTTGATTATTTCTGTTTTTAAGCGAATCCGCGTCCGAGGAGGCTTGGAGTAATCCCCGTGTTCTTTGTGTTTCATTTATCGTTCACAATCACAATATTCAATCCTCGGTTTTCTTTCACAGACAACGCACTATTATACCGTTTTTATTACTAAGTAAGTGAAAAATTTGTTATTTGTTTATTTCAAACAAAGTATTACTTAAGAAGATAGTATACATTTGTTGTTCAACACTAAGTTTTGTGACTTATATCTGTAAGGTAAGTAATACTTACATCAGTCGCATTGGTTCACATGCGTAATGTCCAAAATAAAAAATATTAAAGAGCAATGTCCAAAAATAAATATGACCAATTATAATTACATATTTCTGACTGGGTAATGAAAAAGGCCTCGCAAAGCTGATGTCGCCGACGCCTACATTTGGTCTAGCGCCGCCACTGACTGGTAAACGCGTTCCATCGTAAGCTTCAATGTCGCTTATCATCAGGTTAGGCTATTACGAATAAAAAATACTATCTGATCAACTACGAGTATATAAAGGTTCACAGTTGGAGCAAAATATAAGCTGTTATGTGAAAACCACGGAGATAAGACCGCAAATGATACTTGAATATTTCCTCTCTGAATGATGGCCGTGATATTTCCTTCATGCATTCGCATTTTTAGCTACACTTTGGCAACCTTTAGATCCTAATTCATAGGACAAGAATGCAGGAAAATAGCCTCAATATATGAACATTGGAATTTTAATTCGTTTATTGGTAAAAATAATATAGACTATAGTGGAAATTTCCCTAGAGTCAAAAAACGTTAGTCTCTACCCAGTACTAGGAGAATGCATTGGCTAAATTGGGTAATAAAACACTACCAACAATAAATTATTGACCATGTGATACGCCAACTCATCAATAAGTATACCCACGCCTTCACATTTAAATGATTACTAAAATTTAATGTACTCTTTGTTTGTTAGGTTATTAACATTATGAAAAATCTAGTCTTTTAATTGGTATTCAAAATAGATAAAAAATATTTGCCATTGTGACACACATACACAGTACAAAAATCAGTACAATAAACAACTAAGCATAATCTGAATCAGGTGGGGTATTTGTACTATAGAAATGCTGGCTCAGAGAGATGTTCGTTCAACGCGCAAACCACTGGTTTTCAAGCTGGAGGCTCGAGTCGCATGCAACAACACTTCATAATTATTATCAGTTCCTTAGCAAAATTACTTGAATTTACTGTATTCATAATAATAATTAGATGCTTAGGTAACAAGCAGTAAGTTCATAAAGATGATGAAGACCAAAACTAGATTGACTGGGTAAAACTCTGGGTAGAACTGACGATTCTAGAATTCCGAACTAATGCTCGCGTATAAAAATATGCAAGAGCAGATAGATAGATAGATATTTTTTATAGCACACCATTCATTTGACTTAAAATTAGGTATAATAGACATTAATTGTTATACAATTTAGGCTGTCTCATCGCTAAATATTATAAGAGATATCTTCCAGACAAACAGTGACCGTAAGCAATCCAACAGTTGCAAAACGCTTGAGCACTTGTGTTATCGGAACAACGAAGGTATCAGAAATTATATAGGTACAAATACTCAAACGCGGAACAAACACAAATGTTCATTATACGAATGTTTGTCCAACTACCAAATACCGGCCAAAACTATCTATAAATATCAAGCTAATGACATTTTGATAGCGTGAAAGTCTCAGCATTTCTTTAAAGCTATTATCAAATGAGTATTCACGTCGTACATCATCGTCACGCACATCAGATGTCGACTTGTCATGAGGCAATTTGCTATATACTCGTATACCCTATGACGACTTGAATCATTGCGGGAAGATTAGAAGATTAGTCTCCAAGGAATCCACGATAGGTAGGTACATCTCTAATTGGGAGCGAACTATCATCTTTCGTTCCAAGCCACCCTCACCTACCTGTGGTGCATACTGTTGAATAACAAACGAGGCTCTGGCAACTGACTGGTGGCGGAATAACCATCAAAATTGAAGGCCTAGCTAAAACCATAGGTTAATGACGGACAGCAGCGTCACCGGTGCGACAAGCTACGCTCTGCGATCGTCAACCCGCTTACCCAGCGTGGCGATTATGGATCCTCCAGTTGTTTGCCCAAAGTGGCGAACAACTGGAGAGGCCTATGTCCAGCTATGGACTTCGATAGGCTGATGAGGAGGATGTACTTTGTCAAAAAAATCTTTATCATTTTATCCAGACTTCGTAAAGAAACGATTGCCATTAATTAAATAAAAAAGACTATTAAATTAACATACAGAATTGTACCTATTACTTATTTATACGGGGTTAAAAGTGGAGTTTATACGGGTTGCCCGTAATAAACATATTTTTTTTAAATAATAATTTCATGTTTTTGTTCCTTCCTCGAACCACAAATCATATTGTTAGGTCTGGCAAAGATACTATTCCACGCGGATGAAGTCGAAGGAAAATAACTTCCGTATTTATAATTAATTAGGATGAACACATTGATACAAATATGGTATTACCACGTATTTGATTTTGTTGTTTTTGTTTAGGTATTAAGTTAGGATCAAAGGTGATTTGGTATTCACTTCATTATCATCAGACCTTAGCTATCTGGGATCTGTAAGTACGTTTTAAATGCAAATTGTAAAATATTTCCACTAGTAGGTACGCTATCGCGAGATTACAAAGTATGTAGTTTCTTTATTTATTTAATCTTTATTGGATAAAAGTAATATACAGAAGACGAACTTAATGCCACATAGACATTTTCTACCAGTATTTAAGTAGGTATCATTAGGCTAAGCAGAAACAAATTTTAATGTAGTGTAGTTCTTTGATGTTATAATAAAAAATAAGGCTGAATTCTATTTTTGATCAGCTTTGTAGGTATTCTAATAAAATAATTATTATCAAAATCAAATAGCTTTTTGCATTTACTAAGTCTGTTGACACTAATAATATGTCGTGTTTTTTTATAAAATTTTGTGGTACATTAAAGTAGGTCGTAGGTACTTTAATGAAAGCAACTAAGTACGTATTAGGTATTATTTTGAATTAATTTTACTTACTGAATGATGAATGAATTTTAATCGTTACATTCCCATAAGTCTTGTATAGCGTAACTCTGCTTTTGTTGGTCCCATATGCAAAATATACCTAACAATAGTGTATGGTGAGCGGTGTATTTAAATCACCATAAAATGGGTTGGGGCACACCACAATGACAATTTACAATCAGGAAATGACAAGGCATTCATACAGCAAGTGGTATTCAACATGATATAGGTATATCTTAAAAAAACACGTTTTAAATTACTTCAGAACACGTTACTTAGCTTACGAGGTACTTTAATAAGTTAATTACACCTAATACTGATTGCTGTTCTTAGGGACACGTGCAACCCGTTGGGCTGATGAGCTTGGAAGAACTGCTGGCATAAGCTGGATGGGAGAAGCCCGGGATAGTATAGTATATATAAATGTAGCGCTAATTAAAGGAGGCTTCCGTCCAGCAGTAGAATCTAGACAGGGCTGATTGATTGAATACTGATTAATGATACGCTCGATAAATTGCGAATTAGACGTTTTTGAATAGGCATTACGTACAGAATGTCTCGTATTTATTTTTTATTTTATTTATCCAACAAAATCTACAGCTCTAAGGTAACATATTTAGAAGTTGCGAACAGATGGATTTACAAAACCATTCTGCTACCTACTACTTGCTTATGCTAGAAAAGTTACATTTAGGTAGGTTCTTATTTTAGGTTTAGGTCTTCAGATTATGTTTACTAAAGATGCTATTCTGATTAGCTTTGCTGACTTCATACCTACTGATATTACCTACCTTCTATAACAGTGAAAATTATTTCACTGGATGTTTGAGGCCATTTCGATTTTCTTTTCAATATTACAAAACAGTTACACGCTTAATTTGTGGAATTTTATAGGTAGTATCATCATCATCAGCCCACATCAGTCCACTGCTGGACATAGGCCTCTCCCAATGCTCGCCACTTCGATCGGTCCCGGGCCTCTCGCATCCAGCACTTGCCAGCCGTCCTGCGCAAATCGTCACTCCACCTGGCCTGAGCGCGTCCCTACACTACGTTTGCAGGTCGTAGTATACTTAGACAATGAAAATAAGGTACTCGTACTTATATAATTTAACACTATTTTTAGTTGAAGGTTGTAATAAACTACTGAAATGATTATAATGAAGCCTTGAACGTGGCTGCCAACGCAACCATAACACCATTCACTGAATATTTGAATTATTCTTTGGTATTTTTCAATTTTTTAATTTTAAGTTTTAATTTATAATTACGTTTTCCCCCATTTTTTTATAATAAATGTTTTACAAATAATTATAACAAGAAGATACCTACTACATTGGTTAACTTTTATCCGCCTAGCAAAAAGATTCAAAGGCATACATTGTAATATATTGTCCTTGGTAAATTCCTGAAAACCTAATTAATTATTTATAAGTAAGCCACAGGCACATCCCATCATAACAAGATGCAATCCGTTCGTTGTTAAAACATCAAAGTATCTTTGCGAAAGACCGGAGATCAAAGCTCAAATACTTTGCCAAAATTCAAAACAAACACAATGGAATCTCATTTGACATCAATATTATTTTTTTAATTTACACCGGAAACGTTTTGTTTTGTCTGTGATCGTAAAAACGCGACGCGTTCGCGGTGTCTGCGGCGCCGCGTGCGCCGAACACGAGAGCTCTTGGTCAACTATTGCCGTGCTTTGGGACGTCTGAGTGCCGAGAAAAGGGCTGCCAGATTACAGGTGATAAATTACCCTTAATGCTGGGGCTATAATTATACCTATACTTTGCGACGAGACAACGCCGTCAGAAAGTCGCTTGTCTTTCGATATTGAATTGTAAAAACAGTTGCATTCTGGAGAGTGGGCGACGGAATTATTTAATTTGATGCCACCGTCACATGATGCAATTTCCAAAGAATCTCAGCCATTTGCATCTACTTTTATAGCGCGAACTATGGAACTCTGGGCTCCTCATTCTCTGAGAGGTAGTAATTTAACGATATTCAAGCATAGAGTGAAACAGTTTTTGCTAGATGATCGCGCTCTATTGTAAACTGAGATAGCGTTTCGCGCTATTCATCGTGCTGGGTTGTGGGGTAGTCGGAGACTGGACGATATTCAAGTCACAAAATAGTAGCCATTCAAATTATTACATCCATCTCTCTCTTCAGAAATTACACTTCATCTACCTAAAGGTTGTCTGGAAGAGATCGCTAAACAGCGATAAGACCGCCTAGCCGACTTTGTTTTTTATACAAGAAGAGCTTCCAGGGTGACCTCACTCCACCTGATGGTAAGCGGTCGTGAGGTCCAAAAGTTAGGTCGACAGGCACAATAGACCTATTTAATTTCCGTTGTATTAATATAACTAGCTGCTGCTCGCGGCTCTGCCCGCGTGAATATTCGTGTATAACATAGCCTATGTGTTAATCTGATGTACAAACTATATTCCTGTAAAGTTTCATTAAAAGCCGTTCAGTAGTTTTTGCGTGAAAGTGGAACAAACATCCATCCATCCATCTATCCAAACAAACTTTCGCGTTTATAATATTAGTAGGATTCGGCCGTGTAACGATTACTTACTTTTCCGTAGTGTCTAAATTAAATCTTTAAATAGACGTTATATTCTTTCACTTTGGTAATGAAAATTGTGTCGAAACGAATGTCAAAAGCATATTTTGAAAAACATCATCATCATCATCCTAGCCTTTTTCCCGATTGTCTCAGGGTCGGCTTCCCAAACTGAGAGATTTGACGAGGGCTAAGAGTTGGTAAAGATAGCACCCGGGACCAACAGCTTAACGTGCCTTCCGAAGCACGGAGGAAATCGGTGTCAAATTTTGGTCACCCATCATCGGATTGACCGCGCCAATGGTTGCACAACGTTGCGATCATTGTTAAGCGTACAAGACCGCGGCGCCACCGAACTCCTCCATTTTAAAAAACATCCTTTAAAAATTACTGAAATTACCCTGATTTCGGGTAAATTACCCGCGCAATTGCCAGCTCAGGTAAAGTCGGTGAGGATCGTGACTCAGATGATTGAACCAGTTCTTAAGGTTCCGTGCGAGCCTTTAGAAATCGGCGACCGTTGACACATGCGGATGGATGCAATGTGACGTCATATGCGCCATTTAAGCCTTTTCTTTGACAAGCTCGTGACGTGGTTACTACGGAAATCGATATTGGAAAGTTCAATTATAATTGGTACATTATAGGCAGAGCAGAAATTAAATAAATGGCAGTGGCATTGCTGTGAACCCGGCGTTGCTATTGTACGCGCATGTACAATTATTGTTTACTGTTATAAAAAAATAACCCAAGACATGCCACGCTGGTCCACACATCGCCACCTAGCCCTAAACTAAGCCGAAGCTTGTAGTATGGGTACTAGACAACTGATAAACTTACTTAGATACTTTTTTTATTTTAAACTAGCAGTGCCCGCGACTTCGTCCGCGTGGAATAAAGTTTCATCCCGTTGGAGGTAGAATTGGTCAAAATCCTTTCTTAGCGGATGTCTACGTCATAACATCTACCTGCATACCAAATTTCAGCCCGATCGGTCCAGTGGTTTGGGCTGTGCGTTGATCTTCTATACATATAATAAAAATGTAACGAATCGCTGTCTGTACATGGAAGATATATGTGAAAAAATATTATGGGAGGCCTTTATTAATGCAATAGTACCCAAAACAATGATTTTTGGAATTTTTGTCTGTTTGTCGGTTTGTCTGTTTGTCTGTATGTTTGTGCACGCTAATCTCAGAAACCGCGTATCCGATTAAGATGCGGTTTTCACTAATATATTGCTGGAAGCTTCCCTTAACATTTAGTGTTTGTTTCATGTTAATCGGTCCATAATACATAGACAACACCCAGACCAATACGAACAGACATGTTCATGAACACAAATATTATCTAGCCCCAAACTAAGCCGAATCTTGTACTATGGGTACTAGACAACTGATAAACTTACTTATATCCTGTTTTGTTTTTGTAAATAAATACGTAGCAAACATCCAGACCAATACAAGCAGACATGTTCATGCACACAAATGTTTGCATTGTGCGGGGCTCGAACCCATGATCATTGGTTCAGAAGGCACAGCTACCACTACCAAATAAGCCATCTGACCAGTGATAAAGTGCAATAAATAGTATCTCCCTACATAAATCTCTCTCTATATATTTATAGCACATTATAATAATAATTATGAATTAGGTATTATCTTTCACAGTGTTTCTTTTTACACTCACCGCACACACATTTGCTCTCTGCATGATCGAAAGGTTAACTGGTAGAGAATGCTCCTAGCATTAAGTTCGCCTTTTGTACCATTTTGTGCAATAAAGTTTTAAATAAATAAATAAATATCTAACCGCGGGTGAATCTCTTATGGGATGAAACGACTAAAGACCCCCAATTATCTTTAAGTGATACGGAACACAGTCAAAGTAAGTGCAACGTGTGCAAAATAATAATAAGATGGTCAGTTGATGACAAAACGAAGGACAGTTAGGTGGGTGCTCACGGAGCAAATACGTACTACTTACTATTGAACCGCTATGCAATCTAAACAAACAATAGTTTTGGCGCATCTATGCGCAGATAGCTATAAAAAAAAGTATATTTTTTGAAGTGATCGATCAGAATAGCAATAATTGGAAAGTGGCTTCTAGACGAAATAAAATAGGGGATAAAACTCAATTCACGCGGACGGAGTCGCGGGCTTAGCTAGTTTAAGATCGACCATCTTCTAAAATCACTATATCTAATAAGTAAAACAAGTCGCAACAAAATCCGTTGCGTAGTTTTAAAGACCTATTATTTATTTATTTATTAAGGTCTACCAACAGTTTTTTGTATCAATAGGTACATGCTTTTATAAAATTACAAACACATGCTCAAGAAAACAACATACAAAACTAATTACAGGTAAACACCACATGTAAAATTATTGCTCTCTAAAACTCTATATAACATTTGAAATAGGTACTACATGATGTAACTTCTTCTATCTAAGCATACATAGGACAGACAGACAGACTGAAAAGTGACTTTATTTTATAATGTGTAGTGATTCACTAAAAGAAATGAATTAATAAAATGAATGATCCACGATCAGTACGGTTTCACGATCAGACAAGTTTTGTGGGCGCATGTTGCAATGAGCATTCGACTGCGCGCCTGCATTTTTGGTGCATTTTTACTCCTGCGGCGTTGGCGTATTAACTACGCGCCACTAGCGAGATTGATCTCTGAAATGCCTTCGGAAACTTTGTGCGCATGAATGAAAATGTAAGAAAGAAAGAAGAAATGTTTATTAAGTAGGTAGCTAACATACATTTTTTATATTTGTGTTGGTATAGGTTATTTATCATCAGCCTTTATCAGTCCACTGCTGGGCTTAGGCTGATGATGATGATGATGATTGGTTATTTATAGATATTTTTCCTTTTTCGGAAATTTAACACTGAAGTGCTAGTCACTATACTTCGTGGAAAAATATCTGGCATAGGTAGGTACTATGTTAATTTGTGACACACGATGGGATTTTTAGCCAATTTGTTGTTATCTCTTAGGCATACCTACTTTTATCTATTTTGCTTAGTAACTCAAAACCGTTCGTTAGTTTGGGATCATCGATGATTATAGCACGTACCTACTTACCCAAACGTACCTACCTAACTACCTAAATGTATCTACAAATTGTTTAGGAAACTCCTTATAGTTTGAGGCTCTACCCACATCACGCCTCCGGTCTCTACAAATGGTTCGTCTAAGTTATTTTATTGACGGAAATACATCTCATATAAAATGCCTAATTTTAGATAGAAGTCTTTTCCATAAGAAACTTAATAAGCAATTTCATTAAAACTTTGAAATCCTGTTATTATTAAAATTTTTAGCTTTATTGACTTTACCTCTATAATAATGTATTCACTATATCCTATATCTATGCTCGTCTTCGTTGTTGCCACAGGAATATCACTGTGGACTGCGGACTGCAAAAGGTTGATGATGATGATGATGACAAATACTATTTTATAAAATCTACGTATAGACGTTTACTATATAATTTAATACTCGTGGAACTAAATGTTATTTTACTTGTACCTATAGTGTCAATGTTTCAACATCATAAATGTTGCCATACCCTTACAGGGTCTATGTTGTATTAGTTAGTAAGTATACCTTGTATTTAAACTATGTATTTATGAACATATTGCAATATATATATTTTCTGTAGAAAATATATAACACAAAAGGCTATTATGGCTAAAAATTGTAATTAGTCCGTCGTTTAGTTTATTCACAAATAAGACACCTTTTTTTGGAAATTAGACTAAAAATTACAAAGTTATAGCCCGTTGAAATTACGCGTGACGTCACTTGGTGACGCATTTTTACTGGAGCGTGTGACGTCAAATACTCCCACTCCTAACTTTTGACGACTTGTATCTTTGCTATTGTTTATTTGAATGAAAAAAGGAAAAATACGTGTCTTCTAGTTTTTAATAAGCTAAAAGACGGACTAATTACAATTTTTAGCCATAATAGCTTATTAGCTACGTAACTATAGAAGATGCATATTACAGGTATGTATAAGTCCTTGAGACTTGATGCTTGATGCATGTTTTCTTAGTAGATACTTACGAACGCCCGAACTAAACTCTTCGCCGGATTCTTTGTTCCCCGAGACATGCAATCCTCCGGTGTTCAAGGTAATAGCTCGTCATAATGAATGCCCTACGCCTGATGGAAAGCGAAAGAGAAGTCCAAGTCGCTGTGACAACGGGCAAGCGACTGGATTACAGTTACCTGTTAGTTGCCACCGCCATGCCGGTCCAACCCTAACCCCCCACGAGTTCCGAAAACCCTACTCACCGGCAGAAACACGTCCCGGACGTCATTTGGCTGCGGTATTCTATAGAGTGGATGTCCTGCCCCGGACGGGCGGCTCAATTCGAGCAAAGATTCGCCATGCCCTACCTCTTTTTTCAATTTGAGCGAAGATTCGCTGTGCCCTTCTTCTCTTTTGCTGGATACGCGCGCTCCAGTAGGCTACAATACCATTTAACATAAGGCAAATTATGGCCAAGCGCAATCCAATTATAGCTAAGTACTTAGTAAAAAATAGTATAATCATAATTACGAACTGATAAATGCGCCATAACACTCAGAAACTAGCTTGTGATGTGCATCTGTTTTTCAATCCCAGACGCGTTTAATCGCATTAATGACATTTGATTAGCATTATGTTATTATGACTCTTGTTATGACGGATTTCTATTACCCACAAAGTGCTGATGAAAAGTGGTTGGTATACTTATATAAGTAGGTACATAATAGATATAACCCATTTTTTGCCGGGGAAAATGTTTTAGGATTCCCGCCGCTTTGGGCAAACATATAGAGGCTTTAATCATAAATGGCACACATGGCAGGCGGCTTGGCGAACACAGGGCATAGCTCCTCGCTCCAGTGACGCTGCTGCCCGTCATCGGCTTGTTGTATTTACCTACCTACTCCTTCTATAGTGATAGTTAATCATGTTGCATAGAGATTTTTATAGGGCCGGCAACGCTCGTGTGATACCCCTGGTGTTACAGGTGTCCATAGGCTGCGGTAACCGCTTAAAATCAGGCGGGCCGTAGGCTAGGGTGGCAAACAAAAAAATCTCTTAAATAAAAATGTTAGATTACTTCTGATCCAGTTTACCAGAGCCGTGGTAGCCTAGTGGTAAGATCGTCGCTTCACCCACGTGAGGTCGTCGGTTTGAATCCGCGCGGGGCACGCACCTCTGGATTTGCAAAAATCTATGTGCGGAATTATACCACTAGCTTAGCGGTGAAAGAAAACATCGTGAGGAAACCTGCACATCCAGCTTGATTCTGAATGTGTAACCATGATCCAAATTTGTCTGCTTCCCCTTTCTGAGGGTTACGAAGGTCAGATGGCAGTCGCTTCAATGTAATAACCAGACCCGCTAAATCTAGGATCACGGTCAAAGCGGACCCTGGGCCTAGAGGCACAAACCGGGACAACGCTAACGAGGATGATGATGACTTCTGATCCAGTTTACTATAGTCTTCCAACTCAATGTACGTACGAGTAGTTAGACATCATACTAAATATCATATTTTTTATACACTAGAGGATTGTAGTCGCTATATCAATTAAAGTTAAGTACCTACACAAGTTATGTTAGTAAAGGTAATAAGCGAATGACAATGGTATAGTTATTTCAACATTAATTGGACATTACGTGTATGAACAAATTGTAAACGCCTTGTAGTATTCAATAGCAATGTTTTCTATCTGTCTGATTTGCTCGCGGTTTACTCTAAGGCGTTACGAATGAATAGAGAATATCATTGCGAAGATTAATTCACCGGTTTTTCGAGATATTCATTTTGTTTATTCCTATTCAATTGCCTTTTTGACTTATTAGTATAAGTATAAACCTACTTATAAGCAATATTAGTAACACCAGAGCGCCTACCACCCTAATCGAAAACGATCGTTCGTTGAACGGATCGCGTACTTTTGCACAATACATCCCTCTCTCCTCGTGTTAAAAAAAAACGAAATAAAATTCGTCAAAGTCGATTTTAATTAATTTTTTGATTTAATTCATATATTCGAACTGAGCGAACCTAGTACTGAGATTTGATTTGTACCAAGATAAACGCAGCAGCTCTTATATTCCCTTAGTCGTCATCTACGAAACCCACATGGATAAGATGGGTGGTCCTAATATACATAAAACCGAAAATCGGACATAGGTAGGTACCTAAAAAGGTTTCAGAATGTACATTTCTCGGCGGTCAAAGGATTAAGCGATTTGTGTCTAGTTTATATAAGTAAGTTTAAATGAATATAGCCCTTGGACATGATAAAATAAAATGCAGTAATTAATTTAGCCCTTGGATAAAATAAAATAAAATGATAATAAAATTCAAGTTGTAAACTCAGAGGAAACGATAAGGAGTGGTGGGTGAGTTTGAAGGTGAATTGATTATAATTTGCGACAAACTGCATAGTGGCCTTCGTCCGCCTGTTGATAAGCGGAAGAGGGGCCCGTGTCGCTGCGGCAACTGACAAGTAACCATTTGGTTGACAAATAAAATAAAATAAAAAATTGTTTATTACAGCAAACAGATTTACGAGAAGAGTGGTAGGGCATAGCATAGGTAGCATAGCATAAGATTTGCTAATCTTCGTTCGAATTGAGCCGCCCGTCCGGGGTTGGACCTCCACCCTATAGAATACCGCAGCCAAATGACCGGGTCGTCTTTCTGCCGCTGGGTTTCCGGAGCTCATGGGGGCTTCCATCAGGCGTAGGAAAGCTACTATAAAAAAAAATACTAGTAAATCTTTTGCACGTCACACTTTTTTACATCTTTATAGTGGAGCTATAAAAAAGTACGTTTGAAGGGAAATTATTTTCCTGTTAAACCTAATTTGAGTACACGAAGGGTAAACGCATCACATATGGACATATTAGGCGCATACCGACCTAGCCACGGATCTAGCGATCCCACCAGACCAACCAAGTAATTTTTAATAAAACTAATAGATGGCGGTAGGCTCGTTGTTGCGGTTCCTTTATAATACCGGACGAGCATAAATACGGCATTGCTCAGAGGCCGTACAAACGGGAGCTTTTTTAACGCCCGTTAAAAAAGCGTCCAAATGGAACAAATGCATTTTCAAGTATATGTATATGTTTAAATTCATACGACAGCGCTTTTAAAACGCGAAAATGCATTATTATATTTACACGCTTTTTCAACGGGCGTTAAAAAAGCTCCCGTGTGTACGGCCTCTTACGATGTAAGTTCCAGGGAGTCGGACGGTGCGTTTTGCCTATAAGTGCTCTATAAACGAACGGCTTAACTATGGAACTACTTTTCGGACATAGTCCACTGTTAGACATAGGCCTCTTCCAAGGTTCGCCACTTTGATCGATCCTAGGCTTCTCGCATCCAGCACTTGTGAGCCGTCCTGGGCAAACCGTCACTTCACCTGTCCTGAGGGCGTCCTTCACTACGTTTGCAGATAATTGCATCAGGTAAATTGTGGCCAAGCGCAAACCCATAGCATATTAGTATGATCATATCTACTAATATTTAAAATGCAATACTTACTTTGTAAGTATAGATGGATGTTTGTTACTCATTCGGGGAAGCGCAGACGACAGACTATGCGTGACGCACTTTTTTGCAATTATATATGCAGTAACGCACACGACGCGCAAAAATCTGTCGCGGATATTTCGCAGACTCAACGCACACGACGCACATTCACATCCACATTCACATCATTCTGTCGGCAGATCTAGACGCTCTTTTTAAATGTTTCAGAAGCAGACTATCGCACAAAAAGTGCGCTGCCCTTTCACGTGACACCTAATAATTATATTGGAGAGACCTATGTCCAGCATTGGTCAGTGAGATGATGATAATGTGAGCGAAAACTCCTTCATTCCTATCCCTAATTAGACGATACGTCAGTTCTACACAACCGATGTGAATCTGATGTGCTAGAGTTCCACTTTTAAAACGGAGTAGGTAGTACACCTACTAGAAATTCATAAACAAAAGGAAAAGAAAACGTAAATATAGTAACGTTTGTATGTGTTTCTGATCTCATTTGCAATGTGGACGATTTTCCCTATGTCGGTTATGAGCTTATGGGGTCATGGGTAACCGGTAAAATCTGACGGATAAATTATTTAAGACTTTTATGCCCCGATAAACGTCTTCTTTAGCGTTTGTTTGAGCAAAGACTTATCTTTACTCATAAAAAGGCAAAATGCAAGGATTCAATCTTTATTTCTGCATATAAATCCCGTTCAAATTAGCTTCAAATTAGGGGTAAGGTTGCAGAATACTCAAAATTGGCATGAATGTTGGGAACACCGTTCCAAGCAATCTGTCTAAAGTTCGATGATCCGACTCTACTCACTTTTTAGATAGTTTTGATTAAATAAAAATTGCTCGAAGGCGTTTAAACCTCGCTTATTGTAGATATTGCTTATACATGTCACCGTAAGATTGTAAATACCGTTAGATTATCATGTATTCAGCGAGATTGTAAACTGTCGACAGATTATGATCCCAACGTACTGATTAAAATTTGACGTATTATTTTTCTATAGATTGTAATCAATTTAAGTGTAAATATCAAATTGTTAAATTGTGCGACGGAACACACCTCACGCGCTGATTGGTTGGACAAAAAAATAGCCTATGTTCACCATCAGTGAAAGAATTATTCAAATCGGTCCAGTAGTTTCGGAGCCTATTCAATGCAAACAAACAAACAAAAACCAATCAAATCTTTCCTATTTTTAATATTAGTGTACCGTTGTTACCCTTTGAGTACGGAATACTAAAAGTATGAAATATAGGACCAATCCTACTGTTTTCGACTGGAGTCTCTAGTTTTAGGAAGAAGTCATGGACAGTTTGTAAAAACAAATTCCGGCTCTTTGATGATAGAATTAACAAATTGTAACGCTACGATTTGGTTTCGTTGCCAATTTATTCATTAATTTTCTTTGGAGACATGTGACGGGGGCATTAAAATATTATGAATTGTCAACCGGAGTAAACTGATAAATGATGTAACTATTTAAGCTATGAAGAGTTGTAGCACTTGTACACCAGCTATTTAAAAATGCTTACACCATCTTCGAGTGTCAAAAGTATTCGTTAAAAATGTGTATGAACAAAACGTAGTAGACAAACACAACACACGACGTAATTTTAATTAAACTTTAAAATGTTATTGTTATGTCTCGATATTTCTAAAGCTATGGTTTCAGATATTTTTGATGTAGATACGATCGAAGTTATTTTTAAAACAGAGTTCTTTTTAAAGAGTGTGTGGTGGGCGTACCGAATCTTCGCACGAATTGAGCCGCCCGTCCGGGGAAGGACCTCCACCCTATAGAAGCAGCCAAATAACCTCCTGGTCGTGTTTCTGGGTTTCCGGAGCTTGTGGTGGGTTAGAGTGGGCCGGCCATGGCGGTGGCAACTGACAGATAAATGACCAGGGCCCGTACCACCAAAATCGAAAACGATCGTTCCTTGAACGAATTAATAATATAATGTTTGTCTCGTTCCCAAACTTTATTGCTAAAAAAATTCACGATAATTTCTGCTTGACATTGGACACAGCATTAAATGACGCTTTAAATGTTTTTAGCGGTAAAAATAGAATTTTCACTGCTCGCAATCCTTGTGAAACAGATTTAAATAGTGTTAATTTCGCGAAATTCTTTCAATGCCGTGAAAATTTTATCATACTTCGTCGAAACGAAGCAACTATTTAGGCTAAGCGGAAAAGAAGACTACTTAAATGCATTTCTTTTTTTATCAATGATCTTTACGAATTCTTTTTCGGCTAATGAAAATTGACAAAGTTATTCCTTGACGACCAATCTTCCCGTAAGCAGACTCCAAGTCGTCAACGGGTACAAATCACGTTGTCTCCTCGGAAAAAAGCTAGGAAGCTTCAAGTTTTAATTAGGGAACGACCACTCCGAATGTAGCTATGTAAATGGGATGAGAAGGAAGCCACCCATCATCTTTTCGCTTCAAGCTACCTGCCCGTGGTGCATCCTGCTGAATAACAAACGAGACTCTGGCAACCGACTGGTGGCGGAATAACCATCAGGATTGAAGGTGTAGCTAAATACTCCAGGCCGATGAAGGGCAGTAGCGTCACCGGAGCGAGAAGCTACGCCTAGCGATCATAAATTGTTATAGCGATCATAATTGACTGGCTCGGTGGTTCAATTGGTGACCTTCAGAGTCAAGGGTCGTGGGTTCGATCCCCACACATTACAAACATTTGTGTGCATGAACATGTCTGTTCGTATTGGTCTGGGTGTTTTCTATGTATAATATGTATTTATTTACAAAAAAAAATTGTATCTAAGTAAGTTCATCAGTTGTCTAGTACCTATAGTACAAGCCTCGGCTTAGTTTGGGGTTAGATGGCGCTGTGTGGCCCAGCGTGGCATGTCTTGGGTTATTATTATAAATCCAGAGTGGCGATTATTGACAAAGCCTCTGAAGGTGATCGCCCAAATTGGTGAACAACTGGAGAGGCCTATGTCCAGCAGTGGACTGCGATAAGTAGCTATATAATGATGATGTTGATTATGACTTCAAATGTATTCATTCCCATACCAAGAGCTCAAAATTGTACCTACCTATATTTAAACACAAGCCAGTTGTGATAAGATCACGGCATCATATTCATAGTATTTTTAGTTACAGGACATAGGTTTATTTGAATATAAATGTGTAATTTTGATCTACGTAAGTAGATTGATATGCGAGATTGAAAACCGGTCTCGTTTGTTGTCTTATACGACGCAAACGTCAGTTATGCGAAATCCCCAAGGCGAAGGCAACCGGTGAGTAACATTCTGTTGCAGACAAAATTAATACAAAGTTCTTCGAAAACAATGCAGAGTAGGTAAAGTACCTATTTAAATCAATTTTGTATAGGTACCTACTTATGATCTCATGGTTTATAAAGGTGAGTTGTGTGGAGTGACCTAATAAAACCTAAGTTTAAAGGGAAAATACTAACAATAAAATGTAGAATAGATTACAAAATTTGTATTTTGTATTACCTACTGTTTACACATTTCAACAATATTGATATTATAAAATTATTTCTCAATATTGAACATGCGTAAAATATTAAAAAGTGTCTATACCTCTATCCAGGTATAAAGATAATATAAAATGCAATGAAATATGGCTTAATAGGATTTTTAAGCTAAACATGGTTTGATAAAATATTTTAAAAATAATTGTACCTACATAAATAGGACTCTTTCAGTATAGTTACGACTACAAATTAAAATTTTATAAATAATTTTGCTACATTAGTTTCGCTATATAGTCCGTAAACTCTTAACCGTAATAAAGCTCGTGAATTCTCGAAACTACCAAGAAGATACTTCAAGACTGCATTATTAAAATGATATTGGTACGTAATAAGTACATTAAATAAATGACTTAATTACGTAGGTATTCAAACTTATGTATAGGTTCTTAGAGTTATGAATACAAATTGAGTTATGTCGTGTCCTGTCAGTCGTGAATCTTGATACTATTAAAAGTGGGAAAATCAGCAGATATTATACACAACTATTATGTATAGGGTGTGTGATAATAATAAAGTTACATAACTAAAATAGTCTGACACCATTCAATAGTTGTAAAAGTAATGCACAAATTCTGTCAAATAAAACTGCTTTTACAAAAATGTATGTGTAAGTTCCTTTTTCAAAGGCGGCCGGTACCAAAGAATAGGAGCCATTTTAACTACAACAAACATATTATGTAGTATAATAAAATGAACCTTATGTTAAGGAATAATGATCTCAACAGTCTTTGCTTTTTTATTAAATCAATCAATAAAACTAGTTCAATTATTATTTTGTAAATAGAAATAAAATAACTTACTTCTTGCATGTACCACTTCATAGTCTCCAAATACATAGAAACACAAGGTTTCCCATACACAAAACTGTATTCCAGCGATCCCTCCACACTAAACTTACTTCGAAAAGCATTCATAAAGTTCAGATTCAAACCATTGTTCACAATAATATCCGAATCCGGCATGTAAGTACAATTCCTTCTGAATTGCACATGGTTCTGTTTACAGCACTTCGATATACACTTCCGCACTTCGCAAATACATCCGAATTGTTTAACTTCACCGTTAACACTTTTTTTGTACACATATTTCGCAGGGTAAGTAATTCCATCCTTTAAGATTGAGTTGTCACTGAAATGTTCGCCGCCTGACAGGTCTACGCTTAGATGATCAGTGCAGGGTTGCCCGTACACGCGGATTGTAGTCAAAATAATTAGAAATAAGATCTGCATTTTAAATATTTGATAGCGTGCCAATATGTTCGCTGTATTTTTGATATTGTCAGTGAGGCGGGCAGGGCGGCGAGTTGGCGGCGTTAAACTGAGTTTTTAAATCATCGCACGTTGTTCGCGACCTACAGAGCAATGATGCGGTGCGTTGCTCGTTTCGAGTTTTATTTTGCTGAATCAATTTGTTTGATTGTTGTCGGCGCCCCTTAGAGATTGTAACAAAGCTTTTAAGTGGAGTACTTTAAGCGAGTGAAGGGAAACGAAACTTTTAGGTAACTACTTACTTACATTTTTTGTACGAGTTTTGTTTTTAGAATTAGGTAAGTAGAAATACAATTTGCTTCCGTGAAGTTGGAAGAATATAAGCAGAGTTGAGATATACAAGTGATTTATTTCTTTTCAAAAAACTGGACATATTTTTTTACCCGACTCCCAAAGAAAGGAGGGCTATGGTCGAGTTGTATGTCTATTTCTTTGACTCGCCCTAGAGCTTGAGAGAGTTAGATTTCATTTGATTTATCCCGATTTGTGTAACACTGGGCATAAAAATAAAAAACAAATAAAACGGTAATTTAAAAAACTGAAAACCCTGCCTAATAAAGACGGTTGCGTAAATAAAAATTTGGACTTTTCCATGTCATTAAGAACATTATGGATGATAGCGCAACTGTTATGGTTCTTTAGATAATATTCCTATTGTTAGACCACGGAGCAATTCGTGTGTTAGACAGATAATTAAATGAGTTAGGTAAATATACGCCATTTCTAAAACCTACCAATTTAAGTTTTTAACGAAGCTCTTTGATCAATCTAAACTGAATTAGCGTTGGACTCAAAACACCATTGATGTTTTGCAGATGGCTTCTAGCGACTATGAGTATCTACCTACTAATTTACAAGAATAGATATTGGGTTTCCTATTTCATTTGGATTCTCTATCAAATTTTTAGTAGCACAGCCCGTCGGCTGATGGAAAGTGAAATAGAGCGAAGTCTTTGTAGCTTTCGCTATGCTGGTCTGTAATATAAGTAGCTATTATACACTATTCCGAGATGTAAGGTAGCGACCTATCATCTTATCGCTCCAAGCCCACCTCACCAGCTCGAGGTGCATCCCGCCGAATAACAAACGAGGCACTGGCAACCGATTGATGGCGGTTTAACCGTCACAATAGAAGGCGTAGCAAAATATCACAGGCCGATGACGGGCAGCGGCGTCACCGGAGCGAGAAGCTACGCCCTGCGATCGCCAACCCGCCTACCTAGCGTGGCGATTATGGGTATATTCTCCAGATGTTTGCCCTAAGTGGCGAATCAGTGGAGAAGCCTATGTCCAGCTGTGGACTGCAATAGGTTTGATGATGATATGACACTATTTCGAAATGTTACATCTCAAAAGAAACTGGAGAGGCCTATGTCCAGCAGTAGACTGCGATAGGCTGATGATGATGATGATGAAGATAAACTGAAATCTCAAGTGGGTACAAAGAAGTTTCTTCCAAGCTGCGAGGAAGACACTCATAATACTTCCTGTTAATTGTAATCATCGTAGTGTTTTACTACCATCACACTACTAGACTCTGCTGTAGGTAGGGTCCATCCGTACCACCTGGACACAATTTCGTCCATAACTGTCGTTCTCAGCGTTTTTTTGGAACGATACTTCTAGCCGCGGTGTTTCCTGATCGCTGTGACATGTCCTTCTTAAAACGTGGTTTAAAGAGAGCCACTCTCCGTAGAGCGGAACCGTACACAGATTGCTTCAAGCATTAAAGTTAAGACCGACTGTTTGAAGTCGCGAACGCGCTGTGAACTATAGCCATTCATTTGTTTTTTTTTATCAGTCGTCTAGTACCCATAGTACAAGCTTCGGCTTAGTTTGGGACTAGATGGCGATGTGTGGCCCAGCGTGGCAAGTCTTGGGTTATTTATTTATTTATTTGATGCCGTGCAAACGACCGCGCGAGCAGTCGCTACCGCTTCTATAATTCACGTCGCGGTCGCGGCTTGAAGCAGTCAGTCTCAACTATCAAGCAGTACGTGTACGGCCGCTCTTACGGTAAGCAGCGGATGGCAGTTCCCTTGGCATAGCAAATGTCCATGGGCGGCAGCTGACATCAGACACACCGTAAAACGACATTACAACATCAGACAGTCCGCTGGCTCAGCCACCAAAATTAATAAAAAAAATTGGTGTAAAAAAAAATTGTTCCGTCACCGCCCTTATCTTTAATAGTCGAGGGACATCAAGTTACCAATTAACATGCCGGAAACTAATAAACTTTTGGTTCGGGGAACAAGGGACTTATATTTAGCACCAATTGAAATTAGTTTTTTTTTTTTATAGTAATTATGGGGTTGGAGAGTACTTAATTAGTGGCCCCTTGTGGCAAGGGCCTATTTAATTAGACCTAGCAAGTACATTAAATGAACTTTCAACGTTTTACTAAAGTAGGTTAGCCTGGATAGTTTTTCAGAGGTGGAAAACCCTGTGCGATCAATGTGCAACTTAAAAGAAAACATTACTATTAGGTTTCTTTATCTTGGACGTTTTTTCTTGCCATAACTGAACGCGCTAATATCCACGGTTGTACAGTTTTCTTCCCCTGCTTTGCATTGTTGCTTCTAAATTTCAAAGAAGTGTGATTTGAAAACCCATTTATGGTAAATTTACTAGGTACTGTATTTATAAAAGTATTAAACAATTCGCATTTAACCATTCGATGTTAACTCCGACCAATGTTTTCAAGTATTTTCGATCACAACAGCATGGACTAGAGCTTCGCTTTCCATCAGGCCTAGGATGCTCCACTATGTCATGTTACTATAAAAAAACTAGTAGAAATTTGGTTCAAACGAACCAGATAAAGAGATCTTTAAGCGGGACTTGTAAGTGTAACCGCTAAACCAAAGACAAACTTATACCTAACGATTAGCTATACATTAGGACATAAGGAAAACACCCAAATATGAATTATGATTTTAATACTGTTAAAATTCAACAATACAAAACGTAAGAAATAGAGTCTATACACAGAAAGAAATAAACATTAACAAGTGATAAAACTATTGAGGGAAGAGAAATCATAAATCTGTACATAAATGCAAATCAAGTACAAAGAACGTCCACAATTTCATTTGCAATATTTATTTCTCTTGAAAGCTCTTCACGTGCAGAAGCAAATTTGTTTGTCTTCTCTATTATTATACTAGTTACGTAATTATCTGTCGCGACACACTGTTGACATTCTTATAATATAATAAAGGAGCAACATTCACACACCGCTTATATTACGTAGAATGATAGAGCGAAAATATTCAATAAATTTTTGGTCTAAGATCCCGCTATACAACGATCTTCACCAAGACGTTTATTGGATGAAATTTATTTTATATGTAATTAGATTTGTCAATAAATATAATGCATACGGGTTGCCGATCAAATTTTTGTCCAGGGTATGATTTGCTGGATGTGGGAAGAACAGGAAGAAATGTGGCGCGAATTACAGGAGGCCAACGTTCAGCAGTGGACGGGCCAGGGTTGATTGAATTAATCAAACCGATGCAAAATTCAAGTATCGATTTACCTGTTTATTATACCTGGCTACCCAAGAGTTGTGACCGGAAAAGAATAGGCACCATAACGTTTGCATATTCTATGGGCTTCATACTTTCGATTTGTATAAAATTATCTAATAATCAAAACGGTGAAGTGTCCATCCCATCAAATCATTCACTGGACCAAAATTTGATAAGCAACCCATATGCATTATATTTATTGACATATTTAATATTTAATATTTAATTACATATAAAATAAGTTTCATCCAATAAATGTCTGGGTGAAGGTCGTTGTATAACGAGATCCTCTACTATTTGTCTTCATGCTTCCCAAAAGAACTAATGAGAAACAAAATACGATCTCTTGCTTTATTAAACGAAAGCACTTTTCCTTATAATTTATAAATTCTACAGAATTGAGATTAACTATCTACTTAATTTGTAATGCGTTGGCAGTTCACTTTAATCTTTTAGGTGTAATGCCTTCGGTAACATTAATACTTATCAATAATATTTCTATCATAAAATAGTAACTCACTGTAAGTATGAATAGTTGTAAAATGTTTCATTTAATAAAGCAGAATCTAGCGACTTAGTATTTGAATTTCTTATATTACAATACGAATATTATGGCAGTATAATTAATAATAAATAAGTGTATAATAATATAAAAAGAGTTTCTAGAAATAACTATAATACAGTTACAACTAATTTCGAACTAAACAGAGATCTACACGATCATAAGTTAGTATGATCACTTAGTCATGCATTAAGTATAACGTAACGATCAGATTTCAATAGCGTCGGGGAACACGTGGTCTAAGTAAGCTTGATGGCCGTAACTTTGCAGCGGTCTTGGTCTAGCTCTCTTAATTTCTATGAAATCGTCGTTTCCCGGACAATTTCTATTGAATCTTGAAGCAATTTCCCTAACCTTCCCAGGTCGTGGCCTGTCATCGTTTCCCCCGTTATTCTGTTTTGCATTACTTTCTTCTTTCAATTCCTCAAATGACCTATCGTTTTCCGCCAATTTCACTTGATTTTTATACATTTTATCTTTTTCAAGCGTCATATTGCGTTTTGAATGCCTTTTCACATCCGTTCTGTAATAATCATACTCGTGCTTCTCTTGATTTAATTTACCTTGGTTCTGCATCCTACCAGAATTATTTCTCTCATACATCCGCGAATAATTTTTTGAGTTTCTGTATTCGTTGTTCCCAAAATTGTCTTTGTGAACATCTATATTGTTTTCATCGTCTCTTTCCATCCCAAAGAACGGGTTTTTAGAATACTCTATGTCATTGTTAGTTTTGCTCACGTAAATATGATTATTGTTAGTTTTATTTTCGTTGGTTTTGTTAGATCTTCTCATTTTGGGAGGGCCAGATTTGAAGGTGGTGAATCTGTTTTCGTTATAATCGTTATTGTTAATGTCGTTATTCGTGATGGTCTGCGGATCGAAGGCGTGTGCTCTTTGGTGAGTTAGGGGTTTGGACAACGAAAAATATTTAGGCGGTTCTCCATGCTTATTTATCGTTACTTCGTATTGAATATGCGGGTCTAGGACCGCATACACGTTTTCTTTGGCTTCTCTCTCCAGCGACGTTAGTGCTGCCTGTGAACAAAAACATACAAAAGTTTTAGTTTAAAGGACTTTCTTTCTTTGAATTATTACAATGTATCGCATGTATTGCAATTTAAAATGATTCTAACACCAGTCTTCTAATACGAAAGAAACTCAAGTTTTGTTAAATACAATTGGAATTTCCTTGCTCATCTAAATATGTATAAACAATGACACACCAAAATGATAAACATTATCGATATAAATTTATAAGTTTTAAGAAGAAGGCAGAAGTCTCAGTTTAAATTATAAAAGTAATCATTATATTATTTGTCGAAAAAAGCCTAATGATACCGACTACAATCCTTGAATTGAATCAATATAAAGCTGAACTTTTTTTGGCAACTATTCATGGTCAAATGAAAACGTTATTCATCAATACTAGAATAGTACAGTTAATAAATCCCTTATCGGAAGCTTTTATTATGAGCCATAAAGTTTACACCAAAAAGCTGTAACCCAGATTGATCAGAAGTAAATTTAGCTAAAAGTTTTAGTTACATTGCAATCTCTACAACATGCTTGGAAGTTTTATTGGGTGTTTTTGTATATTGATAGATAATCAAATTATATCACCCCTGAGAGTAAAGTTATTGACCTACTGGATATTAAAAATACTTAACTAACGTGTGATTTTCATTTAGGTGCACTTAGACAATGTTTTTGTTTATTTTCGTAGTTTATTAACGTATTACGACATCACTATGTGACGCTTAATAGATGTTCGAAATTTTTAGTGGGCATTCCCTGCCTGAATACCATCTTGAGAAAGGGTTACATTGTCTTTACTGTGGGTTACGTGACTTTCATAAATCCTGTTGCTACTCCGAGGGTTGGAAAAGATTAAAACCATATTTCCAGTTATTTGAAGAGGTCTATACAAAGGTCATCCTTGCCTACGCTTTCATGGTTAAATGAAACAATATAATTTTCAAAAGGTCGCATTATAACTAATCTGTTGACTTAGTCGGCTTACGTGTAAATGCACTTAGAGTGATTAAAGTGACTTTTGTCACGACTTGACGGCTTTTATCTACTGCAAATATCTTTACGCAGACTTAATTAAATTGAAAAACGCGTTGGTACTCGAATTAATGTAGGAATAGTTTATTACCCTGATAAAATGCACAATTTGCACTGACTCATTGCCTGTAATTAATTTACAATTTTGCTGCTGAGACACATGACAAATAATGTTTGGCGTTCCATGATAGTGCATTTAACTTGGGTATTATTTTTATGAGGAGATCAACTATTGTCGTCAAAATCAAAAAATTAATTATGAATGCAGATTTCGGTAGAATATATTTTTCATCATCATCTTCGTCAGCCTGAAGAAGTCTTTCCCAATGACATTTTTCATTGGCTGGAATTTGCCTAAGTCTAGTAAGATTTGGTAGGCGGATTAGTAACTACTGTAGGTTTTATCTACATGTACCCAGGTATACGCCGCTGTTCGTTTCTCGATATTGCGTTAGTCGTCTTTTACCACATCTACGGGATGAGATGGGGTGGACCTATTCTAAATTCAGAAGCCCTTCGTGCCAGAAACGACACGGATGGGATATCTTTGTATATGAAGTTATTATAATATAGTTGACATTATGGGAAAATTAATAATCGTATTAACACAGGTACAAACATAGAATGACACACAAATAAACTATTCAGGTTATTCAGCAGCTCGATAGGGTAATATTTGAAGTGCTAAAGTTAATATTAATAGCGGGGCTTACTAATTGAATGTTATCACTCTCTTTATTGTTATTGAGGAAATAATATTCGTATGGCCATGTGAGAGATGTTATTGGTATATTATTAATCAATACTCTTTTATTTATATTGTAAATGCTACCATCATCAATATGGAATACATTTCCTAATAATATTGTGACCAAGATTTATTAAAAGTAGTCACATTATTACATGGTGTTTGCTAGAAATCTGAGTCAATTATCACTAAATACCGTAATGCATGTTTTGATGATTAAGAAAATAGATCTATTTTTTTATGCGAGAGGCGGCAGACGAGCAAGTGTGATGCCTGATGGTAAGCAGTCGACACCGCCCATGGACACCCGCAGCTCTAACCGAGTTTCTATGTATAATTTCAATAGGTACACCAAAATCTAACTATACTAGTTGCAAAATAAATCAAACTTTGTTGGTGCTTTAAAAATAAAAGTTGATCCAAATAGGCATTTGCATATAAGAGAAAATAATTAGTGATAATTACTAAGAAGGAATGATATTTGTAACACTTTAAGCAATCACAAAACAGGGTGGATTTGTCGTCATGCGTGTTGCAATTAGTACGTGTGAGTCAGACTTGTGTGATATCACACGATTAGGTTGCAGCGCGCCGGGCGAGTAGCGCGACGTCACACGTGCTATAGTTAGTAGAGTGCGAGTCACACCTGTGTGGCACACATCACACGGTGGTGGGGGGCTGCAGTACGACGGCGGCGCGGCGCACCTGCAGCGCGCCGGGCGAGTAGCGCGACGTCACACGTGCTATAGTTAGTAGAGTGCGAGTCACACCTGTGTGGCACACATCACACGGTGGTGGGGGGCTGCAGTACGACGGCGGCGCGGCGCACCTGCAGCGCGCCGGGCGAGTAGCGCGACGTCATGCCGGCGGTGCGCGCTGCGGCCGCGGGGTTGGGCTGCGGCGGCGGTCGCGCTGGTTGCGTGGGCTGGTACACGGCATCAGCCGGCAGCACAGTTTTCTCACTATATGAAAGGGGAAATAAATTTACCTCTCCGTATTTTCTATTTTTAGAATTATGCAAAATTACCTACATTTAAGAAGAGCTTACCAATTTATAGCATGCCACACAACTAATAAAATAAATTTCCATTTTGCCACAACGTAATACATTATTTCCATGTGAACATTAGTGGACAAGTAAACTGACTTGTTATACAACAAGTAAGTATGATTAGAAAAGATGAAGGTCAGAGCTACCTCAAGGGAGAAACTTTCGCCCGGTTCTTTTCTTTATAAATACATAGTAGATTTATGATTTTGAATTGGAATTTAAATTTAAAAAAAAGTAAAACAAAAATTATACACTAAATTACTTACCTATCTAAGTCATCAGTCTTATATTCGACGCTCTCTGTGAAAAAGAAAAATAAATCCATTATGAAAAATACTATGGAGTTCAGGTTTAAAATAAAGTTCCTCAGGTGACAGAATTTTTTTTATTATCATAGATAGCCGTTCACAGTGCACTGCTTAACATAGGGTTCACCACTGTGATCGATCTTGGGCGTCTGCCGTGTGCACTTACCAGCCGTCTTGTGCAAATCGTCGCTCTATCTACCTATTCGTTTGCCCTAAAAAAAGCAGGATGACCAGCAGCGCCGCTATGACTAGCGCGGCGCGACCAGCGGGTCACGTGGAGCTGTGTAGGCTACATAGGCGTGTCGTACCTCTCCGTCTGCGACACCTGACGATGAGGCAGAGCAGGATGCCCAGCAGCGCCGCTATGACTAGCGCGGCGGCGACCAGCGATCACGTGCAGCTGTGTAGGCTACATAAGCGTGTCTTACCTCTCCGTCTGCGACACCTGATGATGAGGCAGAGCAGGATGACCAGCAGCGCCGCTATGACTAGCGCGGCGGCGACCAGCGATCACGTGCAGCTGTGTAGGCTACATAAGCGTGTCTTACCTCTCCGTCTGCGACACCTGACGATGAGGCAGAGCAGGATGCCCAGCAGCGCCGCTATGACTAGCGCGGCGGCGACCAGCGATCACGTGCAGCTGTGTAGGCTACATAAGCGTGTCTTACCTCTCCGTCTGCGACACCTGATGATGAGGCAGAGCAGGATGACCAGCAGCGCCGCTATGACTAGCGCGGCGCGACCAGCGGGTCACGTGCAGCTGTGTAGGCTACATAGGCGTGTCGTACCTCTCCGTCTACGACATCTGATGATGAGGCAGAGTATGACCAGCAGCGCCGCTATGACTAGCGCGGCGCGACCAGCGGGTCACGTGCAGCTGTGTAGGATACATAAGCGTGTCTTACCTCTCCGTCTGCGACACCTGATGATGAGGCAGAGCAGGATGACCAGCAGCGCCGCTATTATGACTAGCGCGGCGCGGCCAGCGGGTCACGTGCAGCTGTGTAGGATACATAAGCGTGTCTTACCTCTCCGTCTGCGACACCTGATGATGAGGCAGAAGATGACCAGCAGCGCCGCTATGACTAGCGCGGCGCGACCAGCGGGTCACGTGGAGCTGTGTAGCCTACATAAGCGTGTCTTACCTCTCCGTCTGCGACACCTGATGATGAGGCAGAGCAGGATGACCAGCAGCGGCGCTATGACTAGCGCGGCGCGACCAGCGGGTCACGTGCAGCTGTGTAGGCTACATAAGCGTGTCTTACCTCTCCGTCTGCGACACCTGATGATGAGGCAGAAGATGACCAGCAGCGCCGCTATGACTAGCGCGGCGGCGACCAGCGGGTCACGTGCAGCTGTGTAGACTACATAAGCGTGTCTTACCTCTCCGTCTACGACATCTGATGATGAGGCAGAGCAGGATGACCAGCAGCGCCGCTATGACTAGCGCGGCGGCGATCAGTGGAGCCACGTGCGCCGTCTCTATTGGACAGATGGTACAACATTACTTTACTAAATGTCAACAACAATGACCCTTTGCAATGACGATGTCATCATCATCATCATTAGCCTGCAAACATCCACTGCTGGATATAGGTCTCCCCCGATTGACATTGAAGAGACAGATTCAAGAGAGGTAGGGCATAGCGAATCTTCGCTCGAATTGAGCCGCCCGTCCGGGGAAGAACCTCCACCCTATAGAATGCCGCAGTCAAATGACCTCTGGGTCGTGTTTCTGCCGGTGAGTAGGGTTTCCGGAGCTCGTGGGGGGTAAGGGTTGGGCCGGCATAGCAGTGGCAACTGACAGGTAACTAACCAGTTACTTGCCAGTTGTCACAGCGACTTGGGCTTCTCTTTCGCTTTCCATCCTGATGGAAGCCACGTAGGGAAGCCATTACGTCGAGCCGCTATAAAAAGAAAAAAATTTAGAGGATTTGCTTTAACTTTGCCTCGTCCTGCACGAGTTTGAACAGTTAAGCAACCGTCGCAATTCCTGTTCACTTCCCTTTGTTACGCTACCATGACTTCTTCCGTCGCTACTTTGCCTATTATTATGATTTGGAGAAGGTCATATCTAAGGTGTCCTAGGTAAGCCATTTTGGTTTTTTTGATGGTCCGCAAAAGTAAACGGCTTTAGTCTACACGTCAGTGACCGCAGTAGGTTTCTAGGTATCTCAGTGAGCCATTAGGGTGAGCCGTGAGGGCGAAAGGAGCGGTAGGTTTGTTCTATTATGCTAACTTTTGGACCACTTACCATCAGGTGGAGTGAGGTCATCCTAAATACTCTTTCTATAAAAAAAGGTAAACGTTGCTGCCCGTTTCTTAATATTCTCGTTATCGTTGCGTGGCCGTTGATTGATGACAGGCTCCTTGAACCTTATCATTGTCACCAGATTGCAGAGGAGCGGAAGGCTATCAACCCAATTTTACGGTATACCTTGCACCTTTAAATTCGAAATAAATAAATAATAGGGTAAAGTAGGTACCTACCTACTGATAACACCTGTGCAGATGTGCTATTAAAGGTTGATGCAACTTATATCCTGACTCACTTTGAATTTGCATCATTAATCTAATTTTAGTTATGCAGAATTGTATTTAATTTTGGTACATAAACAAGCACGATTTCATATTCCTAAGTACTTCCATTCTTGTAGTTTATCCGTTAAAAACAGGAAACTGATAGCCATGGCTGGTGGACAAAGCGTTTTATTTATTCATGCTTGGTAATGTGTTAAATATTGCTCGTGTTATCGGCTAAAAAAATACCATACGTCCTGATTTCATCATAGAAATAGCTGTACCGTCTAGATTGTCGACTATATGTCATAGTGATAAGGCAATATGACTACAAAAATGAGTAGCTGCCCTGGGGAGAAATCTCATCGGATAAGCTTGAAAGGAATAGAGGTCTAGACTTTGGATAATATTTCATGCTAAAAGGTACCTAATCTAAATTCGGGATAGTGAGGTGAGGCGAGTTCTTTCCGTATTTTATGAAAGCCACATTTCAAACGCCTGGCATTTATTTAATACTAGCTGTGCTCGCGACTTCGTCCGCGTGGAATAGTTATTTTTTCTCCTTTTTTATATTTTCCATTATTTCTTCGCTCCTAATAGTTGCAGCGTGATGTTATGTAGCCTAAAGCCTTTCTCGATAAATGGTCTATTCAACACAAAAAATTTTCAATTCGGACCAGTAGTTCCTAAGATTAGCGCATTCAAACAAACAAAGAAACTCTTCAGCTTTATAATATTAGTTAAGATTTATTGCACAGTGCAGTATACTCGTAAGTATACTTATTGCACGAAACGCGGAGTATATGCCGTATAAGTAGGTATTCTCTGCCAGACAACCATTGGGGATAAAGAAATGTGTACTTAGTCATGAACATAATAGGGTTTATAATCCTTGTTGTGCAGTACATAACATGGATTACCCATTAAAACATACACACCATTAAATACTGGTCACGGCGACGACCAAAATAAAAGGGCCTCACACCACTCACAACCAGCATAATATTGACATCATAAATTCGTGGCCACCTATAGCCACGTCCATGGTGTCACGACTTACCATGAACGGTCAAGGAGACAGCGTGCGACGAGAACCTCTCTCGTCTCCACGTGGAGGACGTACACCCTCGCGTCAGACACTGCGGTGCTGGACACAAGGAGGGTGTATCTGTAGCATCCGTTTGCTCCTGACGGCTCCAGCGCCCGGTAGCGACCTAGAAGCAAAGCAAACATTTAGTAGTTCAAACATGAAAATTGAACAACCAAATCGGTCAATAATGGATAATGGTTTTAAGGCTCCTAATCATTAAAATGTTACTTTTTTTTTTTTTTTTTTTAGAGGGGAATGCATTAGGCACCGTCATGCCACCTCCGGGGGGAGGTGACATGGTGTGTGGACTCACACCTCCCGAAATGGGAGGGTATACCCACTAAACCCCCCTGTGTCCTTAAAATGTTACTTAATCCTTAAAATGTTACTTAACTTAACTTACTTAACTTTGGCAACTTTAGGAACCATTACTTAACTTTGGCAACTTTAGGAATGGTTGGGGGAAATTTGATAGAAGAGTCTAGTCTAATCTAGTCTAAGTCTATAACTAATAATAAGGGGAGGCAGACGACCAAGCGGCCTGTTAACGCTGCAATGCCAGGGAACAGCTGCTAGGCTTAAAGATACCGGTAGCGTTGCCGTTGTCTTAACATTACCGATTTTGCCCGTCTGCCAAGATTCCATCTGTGATCTTACCATTTGTGAGGGTACATCTAGCCGCAAGCTGCCCCACAGCCAGGCAGCCCTCCTCGGGGAGGGTCAGCACACACGGTGGCGTGCACTCGGCCCTCGCTGCCACTCCACGCGTGGGCTGTTCCTGTCTCCGCGCCTACTGGAGGGCCCAGTACGTTTAGGGTGATGGGCTCCGATTGGTGAGTCCTGCAACGATTGTTTATAGGTCAGCGACACGTGACTTTCTTTCATCTGATGTCAAATCTGTAGGTACAGACTTGTCCCTACGAAAAGTGGAAGTACTTCCGCCGAGCTAGGTGATCGTGCCCGGGGACCGCGGTCCGAAGGACTATCTTTGGTTTTTCGTATTATATAGCGAGTCGTGATGAAAACTTCGTTTGCGCGTTGTAGGATTCTGTATTGTAGCGATGTATAGATAGATGTTGCTATATGTCGCTACAAATCAATTCATCTGACGGTAAGTGTTTGTCATTTGTCAATGTGAATTGTCATCTACAGAACTTAATTTACTAACAACACCGTGCAATCTGTCACATTCGGCGTTATAGGGAATTCTTTTCGGTAACGGAACAGTCAAGATCCTTTTTTGACTAAGGTATTGAGTTTTTGAAGTTTATCTTAGGCCTGCAGAGAAAGCCTTACTCACTATGAGATCTGATAAACTTTTACCTTTTATGGTATCGTCATGGCAACATGACTATTTGACAGGTTATCCTGGCCGGTAAAGTAAGGGAGCGACCTATAATCTTTTCGCTCCAAGCCAACCTCACCTGCCCGTGGTGCATCCTGCCGAATAAAAAACGAGGCGCTGGCAACCGACTGATGGCGGTATAACCATCACAATTGATGGCGTAGCTAAATATACAGACCGATGACGGGCAGCAGCGACGGGCGAGCGAGAAGCTACGCCCTGCGATCGCCAATCCGCCTGCCCAGCGTGGCGATTATGGGTAGGTATATCCTCCAGATGTTTGCCGTAAGTGGTGAAGAACTGGAGAGGCATATGTCCAGCAGTGGACTGCAATAGGCTGACTTAAAGTTATGGTAATTTACCTTTCTTCAACGCCAATGTGGTTAATGGCTACACAAGTGTACCGGCCATGTTGGTTGTACGATACGTTGTGCAGCTGCAGTTGTGGAGTGGTAGACACGGGGTACCCATCCTCGGGCGAGGAGTTGATGTGAACTGAGGGGGTTGGACTGGAACAGAAGAGAAAGTGGTCAGAATTAGTAAATACTGGACGAGCAAAGTTATGGAAGCATCACCCCAGTTCATGGCAGCTGTGCGAAAGACTAATGTATGGTTATTTTGCTTTTTATGGAAATAACTAGGAAAATCTTTATGAGTCGACGGGAAATCTTTTTGCATGATTTCACATACATTATACAAGAAACTATGTTCTTCCTGCTTGTGAATTTTCTAATCCGAAGCAAGTTGGAAGAATTGCTAAGGCAAGGCAACCGAGCAGTGCAAAAGAGAATTATTGAGTGTTTGAGACTGCATTTGACCGATTTTGGCTTTCTCTTTTGTACTTAATTATAGATAGACATCAACCGTATACATTCCATTGTAATTTACATTATTAACTTCATAAGAATAAGAATAAGAAAATTTTATTACAATTTGGACATCACAACACAGCAATAAAAAAATAGACACATAGGTACAAACATTTTGAAATCACAACACAAACATAAGACAGGAAAAAAAATACAAACTTCACGTTTTAACAGGTAGTATAATACTCAGATATCAGCTAATTGTGTAAATATTTTGTTTGACAACTTATAATACTTACTTATGGTACCACTGGTAATTGGGGGTGGGGTTTCCATCAGCTTTGCACTCCATCGTGACCTGGGAGAAGAGGTTCGCCTCCACCACGGTATCTGGGCCCACCCATGTCACTCGTGGGGGATCTGTCAGAAAACAGAGAGAATACTTAGCTGTTAGTTAAAAATCACACAAGCAGTTTCAGGAAATTCTCAGCAGTAAAAATAGTTTCCTGCCCAAATAAAAATAGGCCATTAATTTTAGGAAGATGTATTGTTATAAACTTGACTTATCTGCTTCGAATATAGATAGATACCTATTAGCTCAGTGAGTGATTTTGATATTATATATAATTTTTATATATCTAGTGCTCTAAAAATGTAAGAACAATACAAAAGATTTGATACCTACACACTGGATAAAACAGAAGAAGTAATGTTATTTCTATGCCTAAACTACGAATAAGACACATCAAGGGCTAAGACAAGGACATTGAATTTTTATAAAATACCACAATACTTACACTTGACATCAATTTCGATTTTGACAGAGTCCGAAGTTCCCAATGAATTTCTTGCTTGGCAGCCGTAGATGCCTAAAACAATGAAAATTTTATTATTTTTTAGTCTTGACTATCTGATAGTGAGTAGGGTTTCCGGAGCTCGTGGGGGTTAGGGTTGGGCCGGCATGGCGGTGGCAACTGACAGGTAACTGACCAGACTTCTCTTTCCCTTTCCATCAGGTGTAAGGAAGCTATTATGTCGACCTACTACATATAAAAAAAATCCTGAAAAAGATGATGATGATGAGTTTTGACTATCATATCCTTTCATGTATAAGTAACCAGTGAGGCCATTAAATAAGTGTGCTACTAACCGGAATGGTTCCTTGAGACTGGAGCCAGTATAAGCTTGGAGCCGCTGGTGGCTATGACTTGTCCATTTCTGGTCCACCACACGTAAGGTGCGGGGTTTCCTTCCGCCTTGCACTCAAGGCTGAGAGCACTGGAGCCTTCCTCGAGGTTGGCGAGGGAACTAGAGTCACCTCCGACTATGGATACCACTGGAACGACTGAAAGTAGAGAAAATTTGTTACTTTTTTTTGTTTTTGAAACTACAAACTACCTATGCCTTAGGATAGGTCTCGCTCCCGCTATAATGTATGGTACGTATGTATCTGAATTAAATAAATATCAGACATCACATACATTGCTCCGATCCCAAAGTAAGTAGCTAAAGCACTCGTGTTATAGGTATTAGAACAACGAAGGTATCACAAATATAATACTTAAATACAAATATAAAAAAACACCCAGACACGGAACAAGCACAAGTGTTCATCACACGAATGTTTGTCTCGGGTGGGGATCGAACCCACGACACTTGGTTCAGGAGGCATGTGCTACTACCAAATGAGCCATCGAGCCAGCTGATGTACGATGTGTATGACATGTAAACGTGTGTTCACACTCATTTACATGTTAAGGGTAGGTAATGTTGTATGGAGAGTAGGTATGTTTACAACAGCTTTGCAATCTTCTTCTCCGTCTCTAAATAGTCCATTGAAAATAACCATTTATGAACTGTTTTTTCTGTAAACTGTTTTTGGAACAATATAGTCCTTGAGATCCTAATAACCGGTTGACGCCAAGAAGACTCAGCAGAAAGGTGGCTCCGGAGTTCCAAAACTCAGCTCGATGCAACCGAGACTTATAGGTATAATAATGATCAACCAATGTATATTTTAAGAGCAAGTATGAAAAATAGCTGTGCTCGCGACTTCGTCCGCGTGAAATATTTATTTTTTCCCCGTTTTTTTTTTACATTGTCCATTATTTCTTCGCTCCTAATAGTTGCAAACGTGATGTTATATAGCCTAAAGCCTTCCTCGATAAATGGTCTATTCAACACAAAAAGAATTTTTCAATGCGGACCAGTAGTTCCTGAGATTAGCGCGTTCAAACAAACAAACAAACTCTTCAGCTTTATAATATTAGTTAAGATTAAAAGAAAAATAAATTTATTTATTTCATTTCGTACCGCATCCTAATTAAGACCGTATAATCTATTGTAACTGAAAAGGAACTTGACGTGTATGTAAAAACTCATACACAGAGATAACAATGGCATTGAAGGTTTCACAATGGTCTCCCAATTTAGACTTATGCCCTCACGTACAAAATGTCGTTACTGAATCCAAGTTGTCAGGCACTGTTATTTTACCTATCCGTCCTCTCATTGTTCTGACAACAATACCTCCCTAGGCACCGTAGTAGTAATTTAGAGAGCAATATCTATTAAGTGTAACGAGTATATCATGTTTGGGTCTGTATGTAAACTATGAAAGGTTTGGACCTAGCTTGAATAGTATGTGTTTAGTAATACTACTACATACTATGCTGTGTATAGTAGTATAGCTATGTGTATATTTGCAAGAAGTATCGGAGAATGTTTATCAGCCGTAATTGTATTATGGGTACTCCCACAATACAAGCTTCGGCTTAGTTTTTGTTTATGCGATGGCAAGCAGTCAACACCGCCCATGGACACCTGCAACTCAAATCGAGTTTAGGGTCGCTGCCGGCCTTTTAAATATGAATACGCCCTTGTACAAGCCCTCCTTTTACCCATTATTGATTATGCTGACTGCTGTTTTCCCGACCTCAACGAGAATCTTCCTCCTCATCCTTAACGAGTCTATAGCTCACCTCACCCTGTCTGCTTGATTTATCCTCTACCCTAAGGTTGCCTGGAAGAGATCGCTTGGAGCGATAAGGCCGCCTAATTGTACAACTAATGTCCATTTTACTAGTTTTAAGTTGATTGTATGGTAGTGCAATAAAGTATATCTATTCTATTCTACGCTCGTATCTTGAAAGTTCCCAAGTCGTAGCTGTTCATGAAAGATTGTCGCAGGAAGCTGGTTCCACAAAACCCAGGCGCGAGGCAAAAAGTTCCTCATGAAGCGTAATGTAATATGTATTGTAATGTTAGAGACTATATTTTCTTAATGATGGTGTCAAACTTACATGTGACATCGAGCATGGTGAACGAGTCCTTGTAGTACGGAGACGGGTAGGAAGGGTGGTGGGCGCGGCACGCCAGCTGCCTGCCGTGGGCCGACCTGGTGGCTCCCAGCTCCAGCACCGAGCGGGAAGCCCACACCCTCGGCCTTTCCACCTCCGACGCGTTGGTCTGGCTCCAAGCTGTTAGGGGTTCTTTTTCTGAAATTAACATTTTGCTTTATCAGTAACCTGATATCTTGGGATAGCGGCTTCCTGTCGCTTAAAGAAAAATCAAAAGGGAACAGAAGTTGTTATATCACACTCTGACGATCCTCAGATTCTTGATCGCTGTCATAAACTTGCTATCCGGTAAGATACTTCTTCACTGTAAGATTGCAGATCGTTTGCCACGATGTCCATTTTTTTAGTACCGCATGGGTTACAACCTTGGGTTTCGTTTAGTTCCATGTGATGTGATTTTAGCGAAGTCAGGCCTAAGAAATGATCTAGAGATCATTATCTGCAATTTCATGTTCATAATATGAGTAGAAATCGATGGAGCTACAGCATGCATTGGAATAGGAAGAGTAGAGGCTAGTTAAATGTTTTAAATGTAATTCGACATTACTACGAATACATGCAGGCAGTATACCTACTCGTACACCTATAGTTCTCAAACCTATGTCCAAAACGTGTGAACGCAGTCAAATGACCTCTGGGTCGTGTTTCTGCCGGTGAGTAGGGTTTCCGGAGCTCGTGGGGGGTTAGGGTTGGGCCGGCATGGCGGTGGCAACTGACAGGTAACTTGCCAGGACCAGTTACTTGCCCGTTGCCACAGCGACTTGGGATTCTCTTTCGCTTTCCATCAGGCGTAGGGAATTATGTCGAGCATATATATATATATATATATATATATATATATATATCTACACCACGTTTGAACCATGTGGATAATACACTGTACCCTATAATAATAAAACAGTGTCTCACAAACGATTAAAACAAAAACATATTTACGTCGACAAAATTACACCTCCACCAGTTTGAAGGATATCGTTCTTACGTGGCGAAATAATCACTTCAATACACGCTTGATATTTTGGAATGGAAAGCTCCTAGCAACATGTAGGCCTTAGACCAGAACAAGTCTATTACAAACTATGCTTGAATACAGTCGGTAACGACTTGCTTTGTGATGCAAGACTACAAAGCCTTGATCACCGTAGCAGAGTTGCATGTCTATTAGTATTTAATTCTATCGGTAACAATTTTGGGCTGTGCGCGACTGAGCTACACAATTTGATTCCTGCGGCCCCTTTTATCACTGGACGAATAGAGATACCGCAAAAAGTCATCGTTTTATGATGCATTTTGCCTCTACTTTTTTAATACGAATGGCCATGCTTTGAAAGCATCAGCATCAGCCTATCGCAGGCCACTGCTGGACATAGGCCTTCCAGTAGTTAGCCACTTTGGGCAAACACCTGGAGTACCCAGCGTGGCGATTATGGGTAAAGACCCATAATCGCCACGCTGGGTAGGAAAGCTGGCGATCGCAGGGCGTAGCTTTTTGCTCCGGTTACGTTGCTGCCCGCCATCGACTTATGGTATTTAGTTACGCCTTCAACCGTGTTGGTTATACCGCCACCAGTCGGTTGCTAGAGCTTTGTCTGTTATTCAGCAGGATGCACCACGGACAAGTGAGGCTTAGAGCGAAAAGATGATGGGTCGCTCCCTTATATCCCACACTAGCTGTGCTCGCGACTTCGTCCGCGTGGAATAGTTTTTTTTTACATTTGTCATTATTTCTTCGCGCCTAATAGTTGCAACGTGATGTTATATAGCCTAAAGCCTCCTCGATAAATGGTCTATTCAACACAAAAAGAATTTTTCAATTCGGACCAGTAGTTCCTGAGATTAGCGCGTTCAAATAAACAAACTCTTCAGCTTTATAATATTAGTTAAGACTAGCTGTGCCAGCGGCGTCGCTCGCGTGGATATCGGGTTTCAAAAATAACGGACTTCCATATAATACCCATCTATACCTTGTGCCTAAGTTTTAAGCTAGACCTCTAGCAATACATTGGTGAAAACCGCATTCAATTCTATGCAGTAGTTTTCGCGTAATGTGCGTTCAAACATACAGGTTTAAATTTCTCGCGTTTTCCCAACACTTCCCGTCACTGCTCCGCTCGTATTGATTGTAGCGTGATGAAAAGTATCCTATAACCTGCCCAGGAGTATGAAGAATAATTGTACCAAGTTTCGTCAAAATCTGTTCAGTAGTTTTTTTTTTCTATAACGAACATACAGACAGACAGACAGACAGACAGACAGACAGACAAAAATTTTACTGATTGCATTTTTGGTATCAGTATCGATCACTTATCACCCCCTGATAGTTATTTTGAAAAAATATTTTATGTACAGAATTGACCTCTCTACAGATTTATTATAAGTATAGATATTGTAACAACAATATCTCTAACAAGCATTTGAAAACACGTAGATACCTATAAGTATGATACTGCTTACCTAAGTACCACTCAATATAAGCAGGGGGGTTGCCATATCGGGCCTCGCAGACGACTGTGGCCCTGGATCCAGCCGGCACGGTAATGTTCTGCCCGGGCATGATGTGGGATCCGTTGAAGAGGATCCTGGGGGATTGTGGGGGGACCCGCACCGCCAGCGCCGCCGGGGGACTGGATAGTGCATCCTGAAAAAAGTCAGTTTACAATGTTTAGAATTTAAGATATTTAAACATAACGTTCTTCTACTTGAGTAATCCCAAATCTAATCGTTATTTTTGGAATCTTTCCTATTGTACTTGTCCTATTCTG